>CM044983.1:2636609-3954914 GCA_024586325.1 Stellera chamaejasme
CATTCAATGAGCTTTTGCTCACTTCGGGGTAGATTTCTCTCGACTGCTCGCCTTCCTGTGATAAGCTCATACAGAACAACCCCGAAGCTCCAAACATCACTCTTTGCGGTTAATCTGCCTGTCTGCACATATTCTGGTGCTGCATAACCTACTGTGCCCACAACCTTTAATAAACAATTTGAAAGGAACAGAAATTAGATATGCTAAACACAAGATCACCATTTCCTCTCTCTATTAATTTTCGAAAGCTAATCCCAAAACGAACAATATGCTTATTCAGGTTACATAAAATGGTTTAAACTCACCACTGTAGAAACATGGCCAAGTCCTTCAGGAGGTCCTTGCCTGGCTAGTCCAAAGTCTGAGAGCTTGGCATTGAAGTACTCATCTAATAAAATGTTTGATGGCTTGAAATCTCGAAATATCAGCTGTATCAATCATCGAAACACTGAAATTGTGAGAACTAATCTGACCCATCAGAGTAATACCTGTGCAACCATTATCAAGAAACAACATGCTTATCAGCCCTCAACAAGAATATCATCTTATTACATCGGTGCAAGTTGCATCAGAAACGTGATTCAATATCCCATTGATTCTCATAAGGGAAAATTCTGTGCCACAGCAAATGGCAAATGAAGTTCAAATCATATCACTAAAGTCGTATGTTTTTCTACCTTTCAGCTATCCCTAGCCCACTGAGATTAGAACTTGTTAAAATTTCACATATTTCTATACCTGAAACTCCATTTCTTCATGCAAGTAAGCCAGTCCTCGTGCTGCATCCTGAGCAATTTTCAGTCTTGCCATCCAAGGTAATGGTGAGGAAACTCTAACCAACAAATGGTCTTCCAGGCTCTTGTTCTTCATCAGCTCATAGACCAAAAGCCGCTGAATCCCTCTCTCGTCATCCTCTGCACAATATCCAACCAGCTTCACTAGATTCGGGTGGTTCACTACACCCAGAAAGTTCACTTCATTGATCCATTCTTTATGCCCCTGAAACACTAGAATGCAACCAAACACAAACAAGCCCTATTAGATTCAACACAGTACAGTTTTTATGAAATAAAATCAACAGACATTCCCAAATAAACCTAACTTTAGCTTCAAGCTATGAACATGTGCCAAGTAAACAAAAAAGAGCCGAAATTTCTAAACCAGACAGAGAGTCTCAAAGTTGAACAGCAACTGAAAGCAAGCAAATGGAAAGTAGGAAAAGGGTAAATCACATAACCAGAAAGGGACAGAAAAGGAAATGCGCATGCCTGCAAACCAAGACGGTTGAGTTGTTTGACGGCGACATCCAACTCAGAGTCAAGGCCGTCGGATTCGCCGTCAATCTTGACAACCCCACGATAAACGCAGCCGAAGCCTCCCTCGCCGATGAGAAGAGCTCGGCTGAAGCTTCGCGTGGCGGACTTGAGGTCAGCAAAGGAGAACACTTTGAGATCAGAGCGAGGCTGAGTCGGAAGCTCGTAGAAACCCGTCGCCGCTGATGACTCAGAAAAATCCCTCAACTCGGAGTCGAACTCAGAGCGCCTGGTCGACGCCAGGCTGCTCGAACGAGTCCACGTCACCCTCGACACCGCCCGAGAGATAACGCCGTCTCCGTCTCCGTCGTTACCCCTCCGTTCCCCGTTGGTGAAGTGGAAACACTTCATTCCAAACCAAACTAGGAAAAAAAATCGCAACTTTTGCGAAATGCAGAGCTCCAACAGAGGTCAAATGGAAGGTGGGGAAGATGAGAGAGGGATGAACGAACTTGGATTCTGGAATAAATTAATGGGCATCTGAAAATATATTTAATTTGCTGAGCAAAGTAGAAGCAGGCAGGGGCAGGTTTCGGTTTGTGTTCGTTTTTTCGTTTTCTGGTTGTTGTTTTCTTTAAAGTTTCAAACTTTATGGTTTTTTCGTTTGTCGTGTTCCTTGCGAAGTTGAGTAAAAACGATTCTTTTTTACTTCACGAGGTACGTACTGCAAAATAACCGATCAGAACAGTACCGATGATCTTGGTCCCACTCCGACAAGAACCGGTACAGGTGGGCCGAGTGGACCGGCCGTACTACACAGATGGGCCAGCCCATCTAGGCATGGGGTTTGTTATGGGTGTGTTTCTCAGTAGTGTTCATTCCTTAAAAAGAAACTTTTGAACGTTTTTTTCGTTAATATCCTTTTTTTCCCCCTCATTTAAACAGTATTTTTATCTTATTTCATATTTTACCTTAAAATTTTAATACATCTTAATCTTCATATACAATAATTTTTTTTGTTTTAATAATTGTGAAATTTGATGATATGTGTTGTTTTTTATTATTATTATTTATTTTATGGATGATTTACGACTGTTGGTTCAAATCAAGACCTCGGGTCCAAAGATGGATTCTCACAACTCCAAGCAAGCAAGGCCCGCGAAAATGCAAATGCTTAGCCCACATTTTGGATTCGGAATCCATTGAATTTCGTTGCCTTATCCTAAAGTTCAATTAGGCTCGAATTAGGCGGCCTACTTCTTATGTTCAAGGGAAAATGTTTTTCGGCCGTTAAGGTGGAGATGGAGAACTGAACCAAGAAATCTCTTTTTTTTTATCACTAATCGAATCACTGTTCGAGAACCAGAATTCTATTGGATTATCATCAATCCAATGATCGCCCACGTTTTCTCTTTTTCTTAAAAAAAACGTGTGTGATTACTATACTTGCAGTTAGGTTTCATGGAGGTGGAAGGTCATATTCAGTCTAGGATGATTTACAAAAAAACAAAAAACAGTTGGGTTTAATCAGTTGGGTTTAATCTTTCAATTGTAAAAAACATACAAATGCACCTCAAGCTACTACTACTTGGGACAGCTGAATTTTTAAAATGAACAACTACTATTTTGGAACATAGAGTTTTTTAAGCTTTTACTGGATGAGTAGGATTTTCCATAATCACCCTCGAATCTGGTAGGAATACTATTTAACTACTGTGTTACTCTTCTTGGATGCTTACTGTTCATGAGAATGAGAGCTCAAAGAAGCTCCATGATAGAGACCCAAATAAAGAAACCTTACGGTTACGGGGATTCTCATTTTCGTCAACATGACAAAAAATAAAAGGTTTTATGCTCTATAAATCCTTCTACTCTTTTAGTTTTCCACATAGCCATCAAAGTTTTAAAACATTCAATTCTTAGACTTAGGGCTTCTTCTACCTAATTGTGTCCCTACAACCTAAACAATCATCAAATAATACCAAAGTTGTATCATCCATTCACTGTACATTTATTAAGGAAAATGGACCATCAAGATGGGATGCAGGAAATTATTATAATTACTACACACACACACACACAATTTGGTTTGATTAAGCCAATAATGACTTGAGTAAAACTTACTCATTCACATATATGAAAAAATTTATTTGTAATTCACCCAAATCAGAAAACATATGTTTAAAATAGTAAATTTACTTAAATCGAATAACCGTTTTTTGGTAGCGAAATTGTTTTCTCTTTCAGATTCAAAGAATTCTTCAAACTTTACACATATATAGGTCATCAATTCGACATTCACATAAATGACTTAATCAAAAGAATTATTATATTTTAACTATTTTCATATTAATCCAATAGATCAAGTTACTAGTGTGATATAAATTTGAAACTTATAATCAAATTAAGCATATTTATGATTTTTAATGTATATTTATCCAGACTTAAGGCTAATCATAAAAAATATCATATATTCGAATAAATTGAACTTAAAAGCCAATGACTTAAATCCAACGAGTTGATACTAAAAGTTCGAATAAAACATGGAGAAAGGTAAAATTAATTGATGTTGAAGAAAATGAGCAAGGTAAAATAAAAGAAGCAAACCAAACATGTAGATTTCCATCAAAGTAGTTTGGATTCATAAAGCACAACTACACATACATGTCATGAACACTCACAAGTCACAAGTCACAAGTCACAAGTAACAACACTACCATTTTAAAAATAAAATAAAATAAAATAAAATAAAATAAAATAAAATAAAAGAATAAAATAAGCCCTAGCCATTGTCTAAGGCTGCGGGCTACAACCCCTTTTGTGCAGCCGCCTCAGCCTCCCCCCACTACTCCCAATTTTTCTCTCTTTGCACCACAGACAAACCCAACCCTTCTATTTCCTTACACTTTCCAATTTGACCCCCAATCTCCTATTACTAGCAATTATGGCACTCCCCATCAGCCACCACATGCTCTAAAGCCTAAAAACAAACAAACAAACATCATTAGTGAGGTAAATTTAAAAATGGAATTGAAATTTGGAAGCTGAATCTTGACTTTCTGTTTTTGGGTTAATTTGGGACAGATCAGATTCAAACTCGGAAATTCTTGCCGGAGAAAGTTTGACCGAACTGCCAGTGAGAAGGGACGATGTTCCATGACGTGGAGGTTCTCCGGTCACTGCCTGTCACGCGGAATGAGAGTGACTGACCAATCAGGACGGCGTTTGACTGCCAGTTCTGACCCCAGTTGCGGCTCATGGGCAACCAACCAGTCCTGGTGCCTTTCACGCTCGCCCTCACGATGTCCCCTGCACCCGCGACGTTGGTGATCAGTACCAGGTTGAAGTAACGGAAACCGTTGATCGTGAACCTTATCCCGCCTCTCTTCCGGCATGGCACCCTACGTAAATAGTTCCGAACATGGAGGTTACTTTTGGAATACTGTAAAAGGGCATTGGTAGCGTGGAACGCGGAACATGATTGTTGGATGAAGTGGAACACATATTGGTGAGAAGAAAAGTAGAAAAAAAGGTTTTTTATAAAAAAAATAGAAAAAAAGGTTTATTTGACTATTTTCTCTTGTAAGTGGGAAAAGGGTTTCATGAGTATTAGAAATTAGAAGCCTGCGCTTCTGGGGAGGAATGTTTGACGCTCACTATTTTAAAATTAAAGGTTTCATAAAGGATTTACTCTCGTATATAAAGTTTTTAAAAAACCATTGAATTGAAATTAAAAATAATAATTTATGAATAAATACTAGGGTGTGTTCCATACTTCAGGTATGTTTTAAAAGCAAGTAAATTGAGGTGAAATTTAGAGAGTGAAAAATTAGAGGGAAAGTTGTTTTTTTTTTTGGACAAGTACACACCCTATATGATTTAAAACATAATTCTTGAAAATAAGAGAGAAGTTATAACTTAGAACAAAGTGTGAATATTTGCAGTTAGATCAACATTTGGAGTCTTACCGGCGGAAGGCGACGGGGACAATTCCGGCGCGGTACTCAGCGATCTTGAGGAACATGGGCATGGCGAGGTCAAAGTGAGGACGAGGAGGGTTGCACCAGCCGCCGTTGTCGCTGGGGAGGGCGTAATTTGGTGGGCAGAAGTTTGTCGCGGTGACGACGATGGATGGTCCGCCGGAGTGGCACCACTTGGGGTCATCGGCGCACTTGATCTCAAAGCACGCTCCGCAGCTCAGCCCGTTGTTGAACAGAGCAGTGCTCAGCGCCGCCGTGTTCACGCCGTACCCGTCGCTGTACAGGTTCCCGTACCCACAAGCTCCTCCTGCCACCAAATTCCAACACCCATTACGTCAGTTTGGTATGAAATGTGAGAATCTCAACTGGGTTTTCTTCTGTTTGCAAAAAGTTTCAATCTTTGGTGCTGCATGGATTCTGCTCAAAATGTTGCAAAAATTCAATCCAATTTGGAAAAAAGCTTTCACCTTTAACACTACATTGCCAAATAGATTCTCTTTTGGCAAGAGGGGGGAATTGGGTTGTGCTTGAAAATCTTTGACATTTACACAACTTTGTGAAAGAGAAACTGGGATAAGAATTTCAAGATATTGAAAAATAGGGAGAATGATTAAAATGTACCCATAGTGCCAGAAGCATCAGAGCCACCATAGAAGGTGGCATGAGCAGTTTGCCAAGCACCACCATTGTAGACACCAGGGATTCTGGGTTCAGTTACCCACATTAAGGACACAAATGTCAAAACACAGAGCAAATTTGCCAGATCCATTCTTTTCTCTACACTGACAGAACTAAAGCACAAGCTTTTGGAAGAGAAAGCAGAGGACTTGTTGAGAATGGAGGACAGATAGTTAGGCTACTTAAAGAGGAGGCTGAGGAGGAGGCGCTACATGGCCACGTTTCTAGAAGGAAATACTCAAACCAAATACTCCATACTAGACAAAAATAATTTCTACTTCATGTTTGTTACAATTTCTTTTTTCAATTATCCCAAAAAAATTGATACATTTGTTTTTAATAATGTGCATTGCAAATTGAAATTTTGCTAAGCACAAAATGATAAGGAAATGGAAAGATTCTTTTATTATTATTATTATTATTATTATTATTATTATTATTCCTTTGAAGATAATCTACCGTAATTACCCCTACATGCTGTAGAGCCTCACACTGATAAATTGAGTGACATCATGTGCATAACCCATAAGATTAGTACTACGCTTGTCCGTCAAAAATTGTAGCATTTGACTTTGCTATTTTAAGATTTAAAATTTGACTCAAATTTAACAAAGATAAATATTAAAAAAAATAAAAAATATATATTTAGAAAATTCAGATTTCAAATTATGATACACATATAAAATTTTTTATTCTCAATGTCTATATATTCATTCATGAAAAAAATCATAGATTAAATATTATGAAACTGTGAAATTTCCTCACGATTTTGTTTCTAACGGAATGGATGGTCTTGGGGTTACGGTCCAGTCTTTTCCCCCTCAATCCAACATCCGTTAAAAGGCCTCTTGAAGGGAAGGAGGGTGGTGTACATTATATACACCATAATCCCTCTTTAACCCTTCCATGTGGGACGTAACATCCACCCCCCCAGGGAGCCCAGCGTCCTCGCTGGCACATGTGCAAAATTGTGAAAACAAAAGATATAAATTTTTACTGACGGAAGGAGTATTAGCGAAAAAACATTAGATTAGTGCGATGTTCATTACTACTAAACTTGCGTCAAATTTTTCTTTCAGGCCCCAAATACTTTGGGATTTATCTAGTTTGAGGTCTAGAAGTGAAGAAGAATATTAGTATGTCTCAATCACCTTACCTCATGTCATTTTTTCTGGGGATTAGTGCAAACCAATTGATCAATAGTTTTTCTCAAAAACTAACTTTTAATTGAGTTGCTTCGGCCACATTTGCAAATAATAATTTGGATGGTAGTTTGCAATATGCGGGCCTGGCCCAACACAATGCATTAGTAAAATAGGGGCTCAGGCCCAGCCCAAGCACATTCGACCTTGTATTTCCGAATGCTCCTTCGACCACCGATTCCGCGCCTTGACCATCGACTCTCGATGGTCAAACAAAACAATTTTGTTAATCATCACTTATGTGATATTTCACCCATTAGTCCAAATGGCTTAGTTACAAGGTAATCTGGAAACTCAAACCCAACTAATTGAACAAGCACATATCTACCTCTCATTTTCCAAGTGCTCTAGGTGTGTGAAAATTCACTCAGGTGATAAATAACATTGACACAAACAAAGGACTCTCTCTACCAAACAAGGAAGAGTTAATCCCATCAATGCCCAATTTCGCCATTAAAGTTTTTAATGGAGAGTTAATCCCATCAAAGAGTAGTGCAATTCTAAAGTCTTTGGATACGCTATAAGCTACACCCTTTTGTAATCTTGGATCGTTGACTTGGTCTTCTTAGATCATCTTTAGATAAATTTTCGATGGTTAATATAGTACTTTCATGCGCTCTTTAATTTCGATGGTTATATGGTAGCAAATGATAAGATAAAACACACGAGTTACATTTGCACTTTCAGACGCTCTTTTTCGATAGTAAAGTGCACCGGAGGTCCCATAACTTTAATTATTGTCCTATTGGGGTCCCATTTTAACTTTTTATCATCTTTAAGTCCTATTTTTTAACTTTTTACTCATTCGTGGTCATTCCATCTATTTTTACCGTTAAGTTTAACGGATCGGCGGACCACCACGGCCCGCTCAGGCGGCCAGGACCGCAGCAGCGCGACAGATCGGCCAGCCGGATCGGCGGCCGGCCGCCGGCGACAGCCCCAGGCACCAGACGGTGCCCAGAGCCGCCGAGGTCGCACCTAGGCCGGCCGGCCCAGCGGCCGGACCGCAGAGCAGCCACGGATCGACAACCCAGCCGCCAGATCGGCAGCCGGCCGCCAAACGAGCAGCCCAAGCGCGCCAGACGGCACGTGTCGAGGTCGAGCAGCAGCGGCCGAGCGGCCGGGCAGCGCAGCCGCGCAGCCGGACCGCAGCCGAGCGCCGCCAGACGACAAACAGCCGGATCGGATCAGCGGCCCAAAAACGACAAACAGACGCCAGAGCGCCGAGATCGGTGCCTGTGCCGCCAAAGTCGCAGCTAGGCCACGGATCGGCAGAAGACTTAGAAGGACGGAGAGCCTGTGCCTCGAATCGACGGTTGGGCTCGCCGATCCAGCGGCCGAGGCTGCGACCCGCCGATCCGGCGGCCTGGGCTGCCGATCCGTCGGCCGGGGCTGCCGATCCGGATGTGGGTAGAAGGGTGGTGGGTTTATTTGAAATGTTTGAAAAGTTTTGATAAAATTGTAAACTTTAAAATTGTTTGGGGTGATTTAATTATTATGTTCAAAACTTAGGGTGTAAATGGAGCTTTTAGGAAAAGTTCAGTAGTTAAAATTATCATTTTTTCCAATGGTCCGTTAAATTTAACGGCAAAAATGGACGGAAAGACCACGAATGAGTAAAAAGTTAAAACATAGGACTTAAAGAGGACAAAAAGTTAAAATGGGACCCCAATAGGACAATAATTAAAGTTATGGAAACTCCGGAACACTTTACTTCTCTTTTCGAGTTTCTTTTTCAACAAAATGTTTTTCTTTTTTTTTTTTAATCTGTTTGTATTTTACTCGCACTTTTCATTTATTTTTTCTTTGAATCGCTTATTGTTCATTTGTTTGTTGTTGTACATTTCAGTCAAAGGAGTAAAAAAGTGCAATGGCCCCAAAGAGCCCAAACACCACTTTTTAGCTTCTTTTTTTTTTGGTCTTGCTGCATCCTAGTTGGTGGCTTGGTGCTTTGCTATACGTCCATTTATGTTAGATCTTAGGGATGTCAAAAAATGACCCGATCCGAGAAATTCGTCCGAACCTGAAATTACCGAGAAAGCCAATGACCTAAATCCCACCTGACCTGAACCCAAACTGACTCTGAATAAGCTCAACCTGATGGCAACCCGAACCCAATGAACCTGAAATGACTTGAACCCGATGAACCCGAATCCATACCCGATTAACTCGAATCCAAACCCGAAGGAGCCCAAAATAACCCGAAGGAATGACTAATTTCCTTTTTTGGATGAATGTCCAATTTCTAAAATTGTTGGAGCAGTGTCCAATTTTCAAAATTATTGTGACAAATTGACAATATCCAGTTTCCAATCTTTTGGAACAAAGTGGACTCCAATTTTGTTGGAGCAATGTAAAATTTCCAATTTTGTTGGAGCGATGTCAAATTTCTAATTTTGTAGGAGGAATGCCCATTTTCCAAAATTGTTGGAGCAATGTCCAATTTCGAAAATTGTTGTGACAATTTGACAATGTCAAATTTTTAATCTGTTGGAATAATGTGCAATTTCCAATTTCGTTGGATTAATGTCCAGTTTCCAATTTTGTTGGAGGATTGTCTAATTTTCAATTTTGTTGAAGGAATGTCTAATATCCAATTTTGTTGGAGGAATGTTAAATTTCCAATTTCTTTGAACAAATTTCAATACATATTTTATTGGAGCAATGTCAAATTTTCAATTTTTAATTTTGTAAAGTCCAATTTTCAATTATGTTTGGAGGAATGTCTAATTTATAATTTTATCGGAGGAATGACCAATTTTCAAAATTGTTGGAGAAATGTTCAATTTTTAATTTTGTTTGAACAATGTCTAGTTTCTCTTCAATTTTGTTCGAACAACTCCACAAAATAGATTTATTTTGAAATACAACGAAAACAGGAGAGGAAAATGTGTGAATAATTTTCTGACTATATCATTGTTATATATATGAATATAAAATACGTAGCATTATAGTAGTATTTATAATGAAAAAATCTATATGTATAAAGATATAGAGATAAAAAATAGAAATTTAATATGAAAATTTAGCATTATAGTAGTATTTATAATGAAAAAATCTATATGTATAAAGATATAGAGATAAAGAATAGAAATTTAATATGAAAATTTCAGATACCCGAACTTGGACCCGAGGGAACTCGAACTTAGACCCGAAGAAACCCGACCCGGACTGAACCCGAAATTGAAACAACCTGAAACCCGAATGACCTGAATCCGAACCCAACCTGACCTGAAATAAGCTCGGCCTGAAGCAATCCGAAACTCGAATAACCCGAACCCGAAACCAGCTTAACCCGAAGTGACTTGGAACCCAAATGACTCAAACCCGATCCGAAAACAGCTCAACCCGAAACCCAAATGACCCAACCCAAACCCCACATGACCCGCACAACTGACATCTCCATCAATGCTCATTATTATTATTATTATTATTATTATTATTATTATTATTCCCTTCGTCCTTGAAAAATTAAGTGAATTTTTTTTCATATTTTGTGTTGCAATGTTTGACACAAATGTTTGTGACCCTCGGTCTTCTTTTTACCTATTTCATTTAATTTTCATGCACCCTAACTTTGGGGTTTGTCATTATTGAATTTGTTACAACTGGTTTATTAGGTTGATGATAACAAAATGTTAATCATGTCTCATGGCTCGTTTTCGATTTGGAGATCTAGGACAAAGAAGCAATGGCATATTCATATGTGATGATCACATAAGGAAGTTTACTCAAATCATTGTCTTAATTCCATATTAATTAATTTGGTAGAGCATCACACACTTATCACATGTTTAATTAGATAAGGAAGCTAGATGATCAATAGTTTGTTTCGAGGCTAAGGTACAAGTTTTGGATAAATTTTTTTACTAAGTCTCTTATTGAATTAACGTAAACCTAATTTTTTTTTACTAAACCCGATCAATTTATAAATGATCAGACGCAAAGTAAGTCATACACCAAAACGGCTTGGTGTCCAAAATATCAACAGAGCATAAACCAACAGAAAAACAAGCATAAACAATGGTAGCAAGAATTAAGAAACTAAGACCAACGCAATGTATAGCTGGATGATAGAAGAGCAGGCACTACGTGTGGAGAACAGGCCTCACTGCAGCCCAATGCGCAGTTGGCCCGTGGTACCAACTGCGGCGACGGCCGCAGTGAATACCGCAGTTGAAATGTCCGCAGTTTCGAACTCACTGCGGCGTCGGCCGTGGTACGTACTGCGGCTCACTACGGCCATGGCCGCAGTAAACGGTTTGAATAAACAAAAAAAAAGTGGACGAATCCGGATGAATGTTCATCCGGATTCGTCCAAGTGAACCCAGAAAACGAAGAAGAAGAAAAAACAGAAGAAGAAGAAGAAGAAGAAGAAGAAGAAGAAGAAGAAGAAGAAGAAGAAGAAGAAGAAGAAGAAGAAGAAGAAGAAGAAGAAGAAGAAGGAGAAGATGAAGAAGAAAACAGAGAAGATAAAAGGGAGAGAAAGAAGAGGAAAACAGAAGAAGAAGAAGAAGAAGAAGAAGAAGAAGGATGAAGAAGAATTTAAGAAGATGATGATGAAGGGGAAGATAAAAAGAAGATGAAGAAAAAGAAAAGATTAAAGGAGAAAGAAAGAAAAGAAGATGAAGAAGAACTGAAAGAAGATGAAGAAGAAGTGAAAGAAGATGAAGGAGAAGATGAAGATGGAAGAATGAAGAAGATGAGAAAAAATGTGAGGGAGGCGGATGAAAAAGAGAAGAGAAACTCTATAAAAAAAAAATTACTGCGGCCTTACTGCGGCCAAGGCCGCAGTAAACCTTACTGCGCCAACAACTGGGCCATTTACTGCGTAAATGGGCTCACTGCGGCCCAAACCGCAGTACGGGCCGCAGTGAGTAATGTCTTCCCCACGTAGTGAGGTAATGCAGTCAAAGTTCCATCGTACCACTTAAGAGCTTCCTCACACAAGCCACCCAAAACTCAACAGAGCTTGAAAACGCATATGTCGTCATGGCGAGGTGTGTGGCAATCCTGTCAGGGTCAATCATACCCAAATGTCATCCTACCATGAACATGCTAAAACAGGAAGTGTTGACACCCAAAGAGAACGCTCAATCACAAAAGTGCCAAACCCTCACTACGTCGTTGGAACACACTATATTGCGGCCATATCTCAATTAATCCGCATTATTTAGCGCGTAATTGGACGCAATACAAGCCGCAATATTGAAGCCCGCATTAGCAGACTTATTGCGCCTCATTCCGCAATACGTATTGCGGCCGTGCGGACAAGGCCGCATTAAACTATATTTTAATAAAAAAACTAAATTCATCCGGATGAATTTATTCATCCGAATGAATTTAACTTCATCATCTCCAACCCAGATTTTATCAGAAACACAACAAAACCCAGAAATTGAACAAAAACTCATATTCAAAAGAACAAACTCAAACATTTTTCTTTCATTTCTTCAATTTCTTGAACAACAACTAAGAATGGGTTAATGTACAACTAAAATTAAACACAAACCAGAAGGGAAAAAACCTAGATCTACTTTTGATCAACACTAAGAATGGGTTATTTCTACTTGCTTGACTCCTGGTATTCTGCTTCAAGTGTGGGATCTGAGCCTGGAGAGCTGCTCGAGGAGGAACCACCTCTAGAACCTTTAGACATGCTCTCCCCAATCTTCGACACGGCCTGGTTCGCAGCGGCAATCTTAGCCTTGATTTCCTCGACGTTTTCACCACCTATCGCTTGCCTCAAATTGGCCACAGTAGACTCTACCTCTTTGGCAACCTCAGTGGAGTACCTTAAATCTGTAGGAGAGCAATGGAAGAAGAAGAAAATGAAGAGGAAAGGATAGCAATGGAAGAAGAGGAAAGGAGAGCAATGGAAGAAGAAGAAAATGAAGAGATCAAATCTGTAAAGAGAGCGAGAGTGAGAGTTTTGAATCCGGATGGAGCAATTAACGTATTGCGGCCTTATTGGGGCCTTATTGCGCCTTATTGCGGCTTAGGCCGCAATATGATGTTATTGCGACAATTAATTCACCTTCTATTGCGATATCTTTGTAATGCGGTCATTTACGCAATAATAGCCGCAATAAAACCGGTATCAACCACGTAGGGCCTCACATCTGGCCACCTATAAACAAGCACCAATAAAAGCCAAAAAAAGACAAAAAAACACTGGAATGAGAGAACCCATGTCATCCAAAGTCAAGTCCACTCCTAAGCCACCAAATCACTTTTCCAGGTGAGGCAGGAAGTCCCCCTGCCCCACCCAATTAAGTCCAACAGCCTCTTTCGTAACCTTCTTACCCCAAAGAAACCCTGCATCAAACACCATCAATTGCATAGGAGAAGCGGAGGCGCAGAGAACGTCACCGACCCACCATTCAATCACCCACTTAAAGTGAGGATTTGTGGCCACACCAAGAGGGTGAAAGAGCCCCATCACTAACTGATCCAAACCAGCACCGACAAACATGTCCGTCAAGGAAGCCACGAGCAACGAAGCCTCTAGACGGTTTGTTGGTGCCACACAGCCCCGCTGCCGCGGAACAGACCCCTAACCCTAGTCCAAAAATCCGATCGTGTGCCACAGAATCGGAGCATCGCTGGGAAAACAAAAAGCAGCCCGACCCAGCAAGACGTCGGTGTTGTCCGACGCGGCTCGTACGGCCGGCAGAGAGGGATTGCACAGCCGGGAATAAATCGCCAGGAGACGACCCGTACAGTCAGACCCCTGATCGAGATCCGGAAAGAGTGCGCCGCCAGCGCCAGAGCCGTGCCGGTGAGAAAGAAGCCAGCAGCTTCCCGAGCCTGACGACAAACGCCAAACAGAGGCAACGACGGTAGCAAAAGGGCTGTAAAACCCTAGATTTCTCCCTCTACGAAACTCCATTTTTACAATGACTACCTTCTTAAATCTTAATCCCATAATTAATTCTGTGTTTTTGCTCTTCTCAACGTAAACCTAAATTAGTAGCATTGCACATCTATAAATATGGTATCTTAAAGGCGTTCTCTAGCTACACATCTTAATTTGAGAGAGATGTGGATAGAGGTCATTTGGAAAGCGTAAAGCCAATTGCTGAATCGAATTGATCAAGCATGACACGTGTGGTAGAAATCAATTGCCCAAGCTTGACAAAAGAATTACGAATGTGCCAAAGTTTCTTGAATCTTCATGTTTCAGGGGCAATTTTGTAATTGCAAGTGAGACAAACTCCAACAAAACGGCTTAAGCCTATGGCATAAGCGTGTTAAGTCCGGCCAAATGGGCTGCTAGATTCATGCCCAAAAACCAAGCTCGCTCATATCTTCTTCTCCCAAAGCTCAAAGGATGCATACATTTTTGTTTTGAGCAATAGGATGCATACATTATTAGAGACAATATTCGGATTTTTGTGATTAAGGTCGGTGAAAGATCTCAACAATTCGTTGTATATATGAAAATTTTCGACCATCTAATTTAGTTACCCTGTTTCACATTTATCATAGAATATTCATTAATTTACTTTTTGTTGCGTTGTTTTGGCTGATGCGTAGTTCGATGTTTTAAGAGTATCTACAAAAAAAGTTATCTAATTTTAAGTTAAATTGTAGTTAAAATGACGAAAAAACTATAATAATTGGCTATTAAGTTTAATATTGTTATTGCAAAAATGGTAGCTATTATAGCTAGTGACATCTATTATTGATTTGAAATTAACCATATTTATCATATAGCTAGCAACAAAATTTCTTTCCTCACTCATAAATTTAGAGAGCCAAATAGCTAAAGCTATTATGGCTACTGTGATAGCTAGTGTTGCTGGATCAGAGATTTGTCTATTTTTTCTATTTTTACTAGTTATATTTGACTTGGAAATCTGAAGCTAACATTTTTGTAGATGCTCTAATTCTAGTACGGTTTTGAGCATTTTTAAGCCACGTAAGAGTTACCAAGATAGCTCTCTCATTTTCCAAATACAAATTAAGATCATCCATCTCATTTCCTTCTATCCCCTACCCCTCATTACATGATATATGTATACAAATTTTAAAAACTCTAGAACAATAGAGAACGAAACAAACAATGGGTTTTTAGTGGCAATAAAAGCAGTGTAACACTTAATTTTGGTCAACCCTTGGGAATTTTTTTCTCTTAATTACATTTTAAAATATTGGTTCCTTAATTAAGTGGAAACCTTTATTCTATCAATTTCGTAAAATTCTAATGTATTTCTTTTATACAAAGGGTAGGGGGTTGGATACCGGAGGCTCGAACTCGACAAAAACAAGGCCTAGTTCACCGTCGTCGGCACCGTCCAGGCCCTCGTCAACACCATCTCCACCAAAAACCGTGTCGAACCCTCGCACACCACACCTCAAAGGCAAACCCCCTTGCTCTCCTTGACTCCCCGCCGTCCCCTACTTCTATCCTAGCCTCCAAACCTCATAATCTATTAACTACTCCTTGGTACTCCACCTCTTGTTCCACTGGTCTTCACTCCATCGTGTGGTTCATCCGATGAAACAAACGTCGTCCACCTTCTTGCTCTTCAATTTCTCCATCTTCACTGTGGTATCCATCACAACCTTCAGCTCCATCAATCCGCTCCTCTTCTTCAGGACCGATCTCATGCCTTTGGAACCCTCCGAATCCAGATCTTCCGACGCTGTTAGGACCATCGCCCAGAACGTCATCTCGTGCTTCCCGCCGGTGGCAAACACCAACAGAGACCCATTCTCAATGGAGCGTCAGCCGGCGAAGAGATCAGCCGCCACCATCACCATAGCTAGATATCACGTCTTCCCCACTCCTCCACAATAACTTATCATAACCCCACTCCTAACCAGAGCATCATAAACAAGAGCTAAGAAAAAAAAAATAAACAAAGACAAAGAACTATGAGCAAAAAAAAGATGAGGAAGAGGATCAAAGAAAGTGGGAGGTAGAAGTGTGAAGAAAGAAATGGAAATAAAATGAACTAAGTTGGCTGGATCCGGCCGAAACTGGACTCGGCCACCGACGATAAGACTTGAATTTCAGAGATTCTTCCTGAAATAGAGTAAGACCGTAAAATTATAATGTTAAGAAGCAAAACTACGTTTTTTATTTTCCCCAAAGTTTTCTAATGTTTTAAAACAATTTTTGGTACACCTTACTAAAGTAAGTTATGCATTTATTATAGAAGGATTATACAGCCGTTGATAGCATGAGACAAGAAGAGGGTCACGATTTTAGATTCCTCTAACGCCGTCCGGTTTTTAACTTTTCCTCAACAACGTTTCTGTTTTCCCTTTTTCTCCTTTGCCGGTTGACTACCTATTTAAATTATTTTAATGCTCCTTACTTTTCAAGAGATGCTCCACTTCCGCCTCTTCTTTTTGATTTGGCATGTATGGCATCTGGAATATCTTTCAAAGAAAACACAACTTTTAATATTATTGCCTACTATTACCAAAAAGAAAATGTTAAAGTACTCATCTCGCCTATAAAGTTTTTAGAGTTTGATTGTGCGCCAAAATTAAAATATACTTAAATTGTTTTTGTGATGGGTGAGATTAAATAGCTCTGAAATTGTTTTAATTTAGGCGAGTTTTTGTTGGGGTTCATCTTTGTGATGATTGAGAGTTTAGTGTAATTTTTTCGCTTCTCGATTGGGTATTAGTGTAATTTTTTTAATGATTTTTAATAAAAATATTTTTGTTGCCTTTCAAAAAAAAGTTTAAATTGTATTTCCTTCATTTCCCATTAATTGATGCATTTGTTTTGGTTGTTTAACAATATTTAATTTATGATTTTTTTCACGAGTGTTTAAACATGTTAAAGAATTCATATGCATTTCTTAGTTTGCAACATGAAAATTAAATGGACCAATGAATAACTGGGAAAGAGTATGTTTTGATAATTTTAGCAATGTGAAAAGAAGAAAGAGAATGTCTCAATAATGCATGGACTCCAATCTTGGCTGAGAATAAGATAATAAAATTGGCTATAGAAAGTTTCCCTACAAAGAAACAATCTTTATGTGATAACTTTAAAATGGCAAATTTCATATCATGAATCAAAAGAGTCGGTAAAACATGCAAAATCCTTAGATTTACGGCCACATATTTGTTTGCAATTGTTAACTATACAGTCGCTGCCGCTGCTAGGGTTTGATCGCAGACCTGTCCCTACCGCTCCGGCGGCTTGAGCGCTTCGATTCCGACAGGGGGCATCCCACTCGGACTCACCAGCGGCTCCTAAAGGCGCTAACTCTACCTTTTCTTCTGCTGCCTCGGCGCTTCACCTTGTTGTGTTGGATGTGTCGCTAACAAAGACCGAAGACCATTCTAATTGATCAATGATTCGTGTCGGCATCTCTATCGGTGACCTTGGAGCAGGCCGATCAAGCCTGTCTTGGCGTACGTGACCTGATGGATCGTTATCCAATAATCTATTTTGTGAGGGCTTTTTTACTTTTTCGATTTCATAAGACTTTGCTAGTTTCATTTTTTATTTATTTTTCATGACCCTCTTATTTTTTTGGATTTCAGTTAGACTTCAGTTATTTTTGTTTTGTTTAACTTGTTATCATGTGGATGGGTTTCCTTGGTTGCCACTACTTCTATACGATTAGTTCTCTCATTAACCCACTATGGTGCGCTGGTACTATTTAGCTTTTGGGCGTGTAGGGTTACCGGGAACCGGATTCAAGATCTTTCTTTCTGCCATAGTGGCCATGACCATCGTCATGATTTGCTTAGTCTTTTGAGGCCAGACAATGAGAGTCTAACCGTAGTGGTTTTGGTGTTCTTAAGTAATACTACCTTCGTCACACAATAATAGCCACGTTTGAATTTTGTATTTGTGTTTGACTCAAATTTTCATTAAGAATAATTTTTCAAAAAGTTTTTTGAAAAATATATTTAGAAACAAGAAACATTAATTTTTTATTTGGATATAAATTTATACAATTTATTAGTTAAGAAGCTGTAAGAAAAAAATCATAGATTAAATATCGAAAAGTAAACGTGGTTATTTTTCTGGTATGGATGGAGTACCATTTATGTGAAGATTTCTCAATTTACGGGCAAATTTATTTGTACCAACTCCGAGTGCTTTAGTTCGTTGTCTTCGACTTATTTTATAATATTTTATCATTAATAAAATAAATATTTTGTAATGATTTATTATTAGTAAAATAAGTATTTCTTGTTCAAAAAAATGCAAAATTTTACAAATTGGAAGAGGCCTTATTACTTTTAGGGCCCGTTTGGTACAAGAAATGGAATATTAGGGGGAATATCATTTCCTAGGAATGATATTACAGGGGTAAATGATACCCAAGGATCTAACATTACCCTGTTTAGTAAAAAATTAAAAAGGTAAACTAAGTGAGGTGTGTTGTATCATCGTTGATCGTGCGCTCTGCCAGGGGAGCTCCTTGCTCACGACCTAACCTTCGGCGCAAAGATGTTGCAAGAATGTGGTGGCTCACAGCAAGGAGACGGTCCGACGAGGCGTGGCGGAGTGGGGGAAGGCGCCAAGGCTGTTCAAGATTCCCCATGTACAACGATTTCGAGTGGGGAATTCCGGCGGTCGTCAAGAGTGGAGGGGGAGCAAGTTCGACAGCAAGATCTCGACTTTTCCTCCCTGATAGCCCACAGAATCGATGCCGACAACCAGTCATGGGGGAGGAGCAGCCATCCGCCACCTACAATATCAGCTACAGCGACAAGATCCACCCCCGCCCTCACAACAATATACAACTACGGTGGCGAGATTAGGAAGGGTGAGGGGTCGGGCGGTTGATGGGGAGCAGCTGACATTGGGATGGTTGAGAGACTTATCAACGATGAAGCTTTTTGAAGCATGGAGATGTGTTGTTTCGAATTTAGTGAAAATTCTTATATTTATTTATTTTCTGTAGTTTAGGATGAGTTAAAAATGCTAGGGAAAGTTATATTCCTTCCATTTATCTTGAGAATCACTTTCCCCATAAATCCATGCATCTCATTCCCTTAGATAAATGAGATTTCTGATAATAAAATTAAAAACTTCTACCAACAGTGGGAAAATGAATTTGAGTTATATTCTCGGAAAGTTTTACCTTGTACCAAATGGGCCCTTGGTTCAAGATCAATTCGACATCCCGAGCATTATTATTGAACAGGACATATCCTATATATAATTAAAGTTTTTTTTTTCAAATAACAAATTAACTAGCTAGCTCGAGATTTTGACTGATCATATATATACATAGACGTGCACGTTGTAGGCCAATTTATCAGACTTTTTAGTCCAAAAGATTTGTAAATCCCTTTCTATCACCCCTTTTATCATTTCAGGACATACAATAAACTAAAAAAGATAAAATTTAGGACACGGATTAACCTTTCAGGAAAAAAAATAATAATTTATCATTATTAAAGTAATATAATTAAAAGTAGAAAAAAGGTATAGCTAGTAAAATCCAAGAGCATGCAATATACTCCTAGCTATATAATATAGGCAGGGTAGGGTGTCCTCTATATATATCATTTTCTTTTTGAGAGTTGAGTCATGTCAACAATGCTAAATTGCCTCTTTTTGAAGCAATCTGTTCGTTTGTTAGCTCTAAAAAGCACTGAAAGTGAAAAAGGGAGGGTAATAGGGTTAATTTAAATTGGCATGCATGCATAGGGCAATTAAATTGCTGCTATGGTCCCCAACCTTTAATCTCCCATTCAATTCGACCCACATACATATAATATTCCCTCCAATTCACAATATTTAAGCATTTTTGGAAACAAGGGTGGAGAAGATTTGCAATGCTGCTGCTGGGGCTGATGAAGTCACATGATGGTTACCTCCATTTACAACTATGTATGTAAGCTTATCTCCATACATGACTTCTGTTCCAGCAACCTGCATCCATCAACCATTTTTAAAAAATAAAGAGAGAAATTAAATTGAAAAAGTAACAAGAAAAAGCGAATATCGAATGTTGAAGTTGAGAGTGTAAAAATGATACAGTCACTTAAACACTATCCACTACTCTTCCATTAAAAAACTTATCATGTACTACATCTGTCCCTTTAATTAAACATGTAACATTTTGACTGACATATAAATTAAGAATGTGTGTTGATTTGAGAGTAAAATTTTAAAATATGTGAATAAGACAAAAATATTTTTTTTGAGCAGGAAGAGAATAAGGAAAATAAAGTAAAATTGACATAAAAAACTTTTCATAAAATGAAGTGCAATAAGTTTTTAGAACAACCCAAAAATAAAATTGTAGTAAGTTTTAAGGGACGGAGAGAGTATTCATTTTGGTGGACGACCCAAAATCAAGTAGGTCAATAAAGTTAATTAATATATAGCAAATTTTAAATGAGAGTGTTCAATGGATTATCTAAATTAGTGCATGTCCATAACATTTATCCAGTGTAAAAGAATGGAGATAATAATTAAGTTCATTCAAATTATTCCTCCCTCCAATTACGTTTTCTTAAAACTTTAACATTCAAATTATTCCTCCCTCCAATTCTCTCTTTAATTTTTTTTATCTTACATTAAAAATAGTTTGCCGTGCAAAAGAAATCTTGCATTAAAAATAAATAAATGAACACACACACACACACACAAGATTTTTGGCGCCCACACGATTTTTGTATTTCTTAAATTTTTTATTTCCTGAGAATTAAATTTTTGGTAATTTTAAATTGTCACAGCCATATATTGTTTCCTTAAATTTAATATAAAAAAATATGTGGAGGTGGAAGGGATGGTGTCACACTAGATGATACTCTCTTCGTCCGTCAATAATTGAATCGTTTGATCTTCATGTTTGAAGGTTCAATGTTTGACTCAAATTTTAACAAAGATAAATATTGAAACAAAATTCACAAAAAATGTTTTTAGAAAAAATGTTGCAAATTATGATATGCATATAAATTATTTACTCCATCCGTCTCACGAAGATTTCACATTTTCTTTTGTTGTTTCAAGTTGCAGTGTTTGACTCAAAATTTAACTAATATAAATAGTGAAAAAAATAAAAATAATATATATATCTAGAAAGTTTAGATTGCAAATTATGAGAAACATGTGGATCATTTAATTTACATGTTTACGAATTCATGAAAAAAAATTATAAATTAAAACTCTGAAATGAAACTATGAAAGCAAATGCTTCAATTATTGATGTATAGAGGAAGTATAATTTATTTAAAAGTTGAGAGTGTAATAACTTTTAAAGTAATTTGATAATAATGAAATTTTAATTATGTTTTATCTGTTCAAAATGTTGTGATAAAATATCCTCATTTTATAAAATATTAACACTCTTAGTTTTTAAGAGAAAAACTTTATTTTATTTAACAGTTCACATTAAAAATATTTAGGACTAATTCTTAATATTTTATCAAATTAAAGTAACTAGTTGTGTAACTTGAATGGAAAGTTATACATAATAGTTGAATGCAAAAAGAAGTTTAGCCATTTTCTTCCCCTTGGTTGGGCTAGCATAAAACGCGCCCCTTTTCTTTTCTTTGGCTTTAACTGTAGTTAATCATTTAATTATGTATTTATTTGTAGAATTTATTTTTAGAATGATCCCTATACTTGATTTTTTATAAAACAAAATTTTAGGCCCCATTCTGTAAAATTTTAGGCCCCACTACTGTGAGCCGGCCCCTATATTATATTACCTTGTTATCTACAGAAAAAGGCTGCTCTGGTTTGACAGGAAGGTTGAGATCCTTAGCGAGCCCATCCAAGATCTTTCTCGTCGCATTTGGTGGTATGCGACCGTCGGCATCCCCACTACATCATGATTAATTAGTTACCAATATTTAATTAAGTACTGATCAGTTATTAGTTAAGGAAAGAAAAGAAGAGCAAATTAAATTCACAAAATTAATTACTTACCTGAATACAATCATGTTAATGCCCTGTTGAAGAAGTATTTGTTTGAGTGCGGGAAGCATGTCGATATTACAGTCTTCCCTGCTGTAGTGTAATTGCTTCCTGAAATACCATTATATATATAATGCATTAATTATTCGTTTTATTGGTTAATTAAAAACATAGGACTAAATAGTACTCCAACTGCAAAACTCCTAAGGTTAACAAAACAAATAATGAATTTAAATCAGAGCTTTCAAAACCGTAAATTTAATACTTCCCCGTCACAAGTTTTAATTTTTGAAACACATTATTTTTAATATTTAATCTATGATTTCATTTCTCAAACAATATTTCAATTATAGATCCAAACGTTTTGTACACAAATGGTAATTTGATGTCTCTAGCTTCTTTATCACATTTTTTTTTGAAGATCTTGATTAACAGTTTGATGGTTAATTAGCTTTGTAAATCAAAATTCCTTTATAGGAGTATATACTGAATATGAATGATGTAAATCTACCTACGAACCTAAATGTCAGCATCTCCAAAGTTGAGGATCTAAGTGCGATCACACAAATAACGGAGGACCAAGAAGCAAATCTATCAAAAGTCAAGGACGATGCAAACCTAGAGGACCTAATTGACAACATGAAAGAAGTTGGAGGAGAAGGAACAATTTCACAATTCTTACCCTTTCATATCTAAACTTTTCAAGCATCAATTATTCCTTTTTAATGGGATAAAATGTTAGAATAAAACAGACAATAAAATTTAGAATTATTTTCTTTTTATTTCTCATTTATTCCACATGTGTGAAATGTATGAATAATGGAAAATTACTACATTATCCTTTGTTTTCAACTCCTATATAAAGGAGCATGTATGAGCACAAAAGAAGACAATCATTATATATATATATGAAGAAATCACTTTGATATTGAGAGAAATTATCTATTTTATTATCTATACTTTTCTACTCAACTCTTGTTCAAAGTTATTGATCAAGTTTATCAAAATCCAAGGTTGCTTTCTCTCGAAGAAAGAGGTGTTGGATCCATCTTCATTCCCTTGGTAAAAGATCACTTTTGCTTGGACCAATTATTGGATTCAAGTGGGAGTGTTGACCAAGTTTTATCAATCATGTCTAGTCAAGAAAAGATCATTCAATTGTTTTTCTTAGGGTAAACTCCAAGTTTAGTCCCTTACCTTTCAACTTTGTCCTATTTGAGTCCTATTTTAAGATTTCGTCCTATTTCAGTCCCGTAGCTCCATAAATCGTCTCAATTGTAGTCCTTCCGTTAAAGTCCACGTTATGTTGACCGTTAAAGTCTTAAGTGTACAGTAAAATGACCATCAAACCCTTCCTTTTTCGATCCGAACGAAAGCGGCGCCGGATCGGCCAGCGCCCGGCAGCCTAGGCCGCAGCGGCAGCCCCAGCGCCGGAAGGCAGCCAGCGCCGGAAGGCAGCCACAACGTAGAAGACAGCCTCACTGCGGCCCATGGAGCAGTTGGCCCGTGGTACCAACTGCGGCGATGGCCGCAGTGAACGCCGCAGTTAAAATGCCCGCAGTTTCGAACTCACTGCGGCGTCGGCCGCGGTACGTACTGCGGCCTCACTGCGGCCATGGCCGCAGTAACCTGTTTGAATAATTAAAAAAAATGGACGAATCCGGATGAATGTTCATCCGGATTCGTCCTAAACCCGTAAAATGAAGAAGAGGAAGACGAAAGACAAGAAGAAGAATTCGAAGATGAAGAAGAAGAAGAAGAAGAAGAAGAAGAAGAAGAAGAAGAAGAAAAGGAAGAAGAATTCGAAGAAGAAGAAGAAGAAGAACTAGAAGAAGAAGAAGAAGAAGAAGAAGAAGAAGAGGAAGAATTCGAAGATGAAGAAGAAGAAGAAACAGAAGAAGAATTCGAAGAAGAAGAAGAAGAAGAACTAGAAGAAAAGGAAGAAGAAACAAGAATTCAAGAAGAAGAAGAAGAAGAAGAAGAAGAAGAAGAAGGATGAAGAAGAATGAAGATGATGATGAAGGGGAAGATGAAGATGGAAGAATGAAGAAGAAGAATGAAGATGGAAGAATGAAGATGAAGATGGAAGAATGAAGAAAAATGTGAAGGAGGCGGATGAAAAAGAGAACCGAAACCCTAAAAAATTTACTGCGGCCTTAATGCGGCTAAGGCCGCAGTAAACTCATCGCGCCAAAGAACCACGCTGCTTATCACAGAATGGGCTTACTGCGGCCCAAACCGCAGTAAGGGCCGCAGTAAACTTTGTCCTCCCCACGTAGTGAGCCCAGCGCCGGATCGGCGGCCAGGCCTCGGATCGGCGGCCAGCGCCGAACGGCAGCCAGCAGCCGAAACGCAGCCTGCATCGCGGCCGGGCTGCCGTTCCGGCGCCTGGGCTGCCGATCCGGCGGCCTGGGCTGCCGTTTCGGCGCCTGGGCTGCCGATCCGGCGGCCTGGGCTGCCGATCCGGCGCCTGGGCTGCCTTCCGGCGCTGCGCTGCTGTTTGGCATAGTGCCGCTGCCCGCCAGTGCCGATCCGGGCTGGCTGCTGTTCGGCCCGCCTTCCGTTCCATATCGAAAAATGGAAGGGTTTGATGGTCATTTTACTGTACACTTAAGACTTTAACGATCAACATAACGTGGACTTTAACGGAAGGACTACAATTGAGACGATTTATGGAGCTACGGGACTGAAATAGGACAAAATCTTAAAATAGGACTCAGATAGGACAAAGTTGAAAGGTAAGGGACTAAACTTGGAGTTTACCCGTTTTTCTTAATAAAAAAGAAAACACATCAATTTGTATTAGAGCCATCTTCTTGATCTAGCACATTGTTCATAATGAAAAATGTTTTCAACATAAAAAAAGAAGTTTTTCATTGACTATCTAACTTCTTTACATTCTTGCAATTTACTTTATTGCAATTTGCATTCCGCTCATAACTCCGACTTTTGACATTCCGCTCCTAACTCTTTACCTTTTACAATTCACTTTCTGCTTGTAACTTCTACTTTATTGCAATTTTGATTCTTGCATTTTATTATTTTGCAATTTACCTTTGCAATTTTATTTCTTGCAATTTATCTTTTTTCAATTCCTCATCCCTTTCCCTTGCTATTTCAATTTATCTCATTCCTTATCCCTTGCTCTTCAATTATTATAATTGTGTTATTTGTCATAATTACTTGTCATCTAATCAATTTTAATGTTGGCCTCATATTTTCTTATTGTAGCCTAAACTTCTGTTTTTGTTATTTGATTATTGCACCACTGTTGGAAAAAAAATGAAAAAACTGAAGGAAAAAGGAAGTTGAGAAAAAAAAGCATTTAATAAAAAAAGAACTGTAAGTTTTCAAAGAGAAGGTTTTTGCACAAAAAATGCAAGAGTTCAAGGAATTTTGAAAAATTCTCAAAGTTTGAAATAGGTTGCAAAAGACCACCGGTTTTTTCTCAAATTGCGGAAAGTACTCCATTTTTATACAAAAGTTCAAACCAAATGTTTACAAATAGTAACCAAAATATTTTTCTAAAGGTTCTAGTACTTTGTATTTGGTAAATCTTGATACCAAACTTCTTGTTTTATTCTCCATATAAATCAAGGGTTTTGAGCAAGAAAAGTGGCAAAGAATTTTTGAAGAGAATTTGAGTGAGCTGTGCGAATAAAACATGAGTGTGGATAGAAACACTAAGGAAGAGAAGGAGGATCAAATTTTATTATTGTATAGATACACATCATGGAATTGAACGTTATCATTCAAAGGATAGAATGACTTTTGTGATCATTTGTCATGGGAAAGACATATATATATATATATATATATATATATATATATATATATATATATGGAGAGTCAATTCACCAAAGTCAAGATACCAGTATTCATGGAACTTGATACGGTTGTGAAATACTTGGATGAAGAAGCTTATCATTGTGGATGGATTTGTTTGACCATAAGAAAAGGAATGGTCAATGTTGTATACAATCTTGGAAGCACTTGAAAATTCTAGTGAGAAGGAGGTATTCACCTTACATTCCTCATGCCCAGCCACTACCATCCTGCAATGAACCATTGCTTAAAAAGATAACATCAAGTCACCATCACAAAGAGGAGCCCAAACAAAATACCATTGACTTTGTTGCTTAGATTGATCAATTTTTTTTGAAGAATTTAGGGAATCATTCTTACCTTGTTGGGAAGACGGTCATACTCAATCAAGTGAGGCCGAGAGTAAGAAAAATGGAGAGATTGAAAGAGAAGATGGACTGAGTGGCAAGAGTGAGAAAGAGAGAAAACACGAGAAAGACGATGAAAATGCGAGAAAAATATTATAGAGTGTTCCGAGATAAAAGACGATGAAAATGAGAGAAAACACGAGAGAACTCCACTAGCCCAAATGAGTGAAAAAGAAACAATTTTGCCTCCAACCAAACATTATGATTTACTAACTATGGATAACTTGTAAACATGTTCTTTTTTGTCATATGAGTAGGTCAGTGAGAGTGCATGACTTGGGGGTACAATGGAGTATTCAAATGCCGTCTTGGAGGAGAAGATAGTGGAGGAGGAGATATATCAATTGGAGCCACTACAAAATTCAAGAAGTGGTAAATTTTCCAAGATTCCTAATCATCTATTTGAGTGTGTTGAAATGGAAAGTCATGATTCTTTAATTGTCAATCTATATATAATAGAATTTTCTATGTTGATCTAACTTCTTGACCATGCCAAGTTTGAATGAGAAATGTATGCTTGCAATAGCTTTATCCAAGTCGTGTCTTAAAATTTGTGTTAAAATATTGTATCATGTTGTACCACAATTTGGCCATTCTTGTGTCATGTGTGAAAAAATGAATGATTCATGTCATGTGATATTTGAGTGGTCTAAATTGTTATTTGAACCGGGTGCCTATGGAGTTATTTTGTTGTCTAAACTTGAGTTCTATTGTCCTAGTAATTTATTACTTAGTGACAATAAGACACTAGTTAGGCAGAATATAGAAGAAAGCTTGAAACAATTGTTAAACTTGTTTTTCTATATTTCTTTCTTGAACAACGAGTTTAAGTTTCTCCACTTGTTGACATTCGAGTTCTTTACCATGAACCATTCCATGTTGATACAAAGCATGCTATCAAATGATGGAAAGTAGTTGAGAAAGATTGACTATGAATCGGTTGTACATGATGTTCTTATTATTTGTTTGGAAATAGACCAAGTATGTGAATGTGAATATTTTGGCTTTGAGCCAAATGATGGTGCTTTGATGGTTGTTTCGATTAATTTTAAGTGAATGTTCATAGTTGATAATTATCACATGATTATAGTGTCTAACTTGAACTTTTATGATAAGAAAATTACTCTCTTACTTGATTGTACCATGATATCTATGTCATTCACTAATTTGGTACTTTATATTTTCAAATGGATGTTTTGGTTGTCTAAGTTATTCTTGTATGGAAATACTAAAACATTTAATCATAAATACTTTATGTATACTAAGTTGAAATATAATTATTCCATGAATAGAAGTATGCTAAAGTTTTTGAACAAAAATGTGTCAATGTTGGCTAAGGGGACTACACATGTTGAGATTAGGAATATTGATGAACTAGGTACCATAAGTTGTGAGAATGTCATTTCCAATCACCTTGTTCATAGTGTAATCTATCCATGGTTGAGAAAACCGGACCGGACCGGCCGGTCGGACCGCGAACCGGCGGCCTATCCAATCCGGGTTTCGGTTCTGCCACCCCCTGCTTGAGAACCGGTGGGAACCACCGGAACCGGCCAAAACCGGCGAACCGGTGAATCGGAAACCGCCGGTTTTCAAGAAATAAAGCTTAAAAAAAAATATTTTACATTTTTAATGCTTATTGTAATTTTAAAGCATATATGTGCTAACTATTTTGAGCTTTGATGGATATATGTTCTTGAATTTATTATAAATTACTTATTTACTTAAAGATAAATGATAAAGGTTAGATATCCTGCGTATTTAACGAATATCGGTTGAACCGGTGGCTCAATCGGTCAAACCGGTCAGACCGTGAACCAGTAGTTTGAACGGTTCTGTGTCCGGTTCGGTTTAATAAACCATGAATCTATCAAGAACCATATCATGCCAAATTGAAATATTTGAACTTCATGAGTCTTTGGCATGATACTCTTGCAAATCTAGAGTATGCGATTATTTGCAAAATTTTAGCATGCTCTAGATTTCAGAATTGGTTATTTATTCTTAAGTGTTTTCAAGTTTTGTGTATTGTAACTAAGTACATACACATTTCTTCTCACACTTATCATACTTTAAAAATTGTTAATCTGGTCATCGAGAAAGGACCATTTGCTTATTGTAGGTTCGAGGGATTCATTTTCGAAAGCTTGATCCTATAACATGAAGAAGTCATTAAAGAATTGCTCCCTCCATCACAAAAGATTCAACCATTTGACTTTAGTGTTTCAAAGTTCAATGTTTAACTCAAATTTTAAAAGATAAATAGTTTTTAAAAATTTAGAAAAAATATATTTATAAAATTTAGATTTCAAATTATGATACACATGAAATATTTAATTTTCAATATCTAAACATTCGTTAAAAAAATCATAGATTAAATACTATGAAACCGTCAAAACAATTAGTTGAATCTTTTACGGACGAAAGGACTTCACAAACTTACAAGACTTAAGCCCATTGAAAATTTCAAGTGGACCACCAAGGGAAGTAATTATTTCTTAAACTTCTTTATGTAATACTTATCCTTATTTAGTTTATGACATCTTCACTCCCTACTTTTTATTGCTCATGGGTACTAGGAACCCAAGCAAGAGACATGATTCAAGGACGAATCATTTTGAAGAGGAGAGGATTGATGTGAATCCAACTACGAACCTAAATATTGTCAGCATCTCCAGAGTTGAGGATCTAAGTGCAATCACATAAATAATGGAGGACCGAGAAGCAAATCTATCAGAAGTCAAGGACGATGCAAACCTGGAGGACTTAATTGACATGATGAAAGAAATTGGAGGAGAAGGAACAATTTCGCCCTTTTATATCCAAACTTTTCAATATCAATTAGTCCTTTTTATTTTTAATGGGATGAAATGCTAGAATAAAATAGACAATAAATTTTAGAATTATTTTCTTTTTATTTCTCACTTTTTCCCATTAAAAAGGACTAATTGATGCTTGAAATGTTTGGATATGGAAGGGCAAGAATTGTGAAATTGTTCATTCTCCTCCAACTTCTTTCATCTTGTCAATTAGGTCCTCCAGGTTTGCATCATCCTTGACTTTTGATAGATTTGCTCTTGGTCCTCCAGTATTTGTGTGATTTCACTTAGATTCTCAACTTTGGAGATGCTGACATTTTAGGTTTGTAGGTGGATTCACATCAATGTGAAGAATGGAAAATTACTACATTATCCTTTGTTTTCAACTCCTATATTAAAGGAGCATGTATGAGCACAAAAGAAGACAATCATCATATATGAAGAAATCACTTTGATATTGAGAGCAATTATCTCTTTTATTCTCTACACTTTTCCACTCAACTCTTGTTCAAAGTTATTGATCAAGTTTACCAAAATCTAATGTTGCTTTCTCTCGAAGAAAGAGGTGTTTGATCCATTTTCCTTCCATTGGTGAAACTTCACTTTTGCTTGGACCAATTATTGGATTCAAGAGGGGAGTGTTAGCCAAATTTTATCAATCCTTTCTAGTCAAATAAAAGATCCTTCAATTGTGTTTCTTAATCTATAAGAAAACACATCACTAAAAGTATCTCCCCCCTCTCTCCTCGTACTATAGGGCCAACAACTGTTAAAGGAAGCATTTTGTAAGTAGTGGAAAATTATATGGACCAAAAAAATAAAAAATAACACTCACCTGAAACAACCTTCAAAGTTTTTCTCAGTGAATGGGTTTCGATCAGCATGAAGAGCCTTCATAACGTCCGTTTGGTTAAGATAAACCTCAATCTTCTCATGCATGCACATCTCAATCCCATGCTGTATATAAGAAACATCTTTGCCTTCCTTCAACTCCCTTAAAGCTTTCATCTTGTCACATTTCAGTCTCAAAGTATCATAATTTGACATGATCGTGCCATTGTTGAAACGGTAAGCTGCTTCGGTCATGTTCCTTATGAGGCCGTAGCAGGTCGGATTGTTGGTTATCGCGGCATAGTCGGTCTGATCATCTTTGTAATTGCATTCATTCACGACCACTCGATCGTAGTCTTCTTGTTTGATCATGTCGCGGGACAGAACCAGCCCGAATTGCATGATCATCTCCAATTTATTTCGAAGCAATGGATTCCCAAGCTAGATCATGATCAAACGGTTTAGGGTTTTAGGGTTTACTGTCCATGAATATGAGTATGAGTATGGATGATCTTACTGCTACTCCTTTGAGGTTGAAGTTGAGACCTTTTGGTGATTTCACCTTGTAGTCAAGTAAAGCAACTGCCAAGTTTGGTGCGAAATGTCCTGTATATAAATATGTTGATATTTATTAGAATGTTAATTAATGAAATGTCGTTATTGCACCCTTCATCAACATAATAATTACTGCATTTGATGTATAATGTTATGTTTGACTTAAATTATACTAAAAGAATTTTCTAGAAAATACTCGCCTAATATCCCACAGTTTTAGTAGTGTTTGCGCTGCGTGTGTATGAAGACTAATTGTAAGTTGTAGAAAGTGTATGTTTTGATAATTTATTCCATTTACAAATAAAGAAAGAGAGAGAGAGTCCGATGAAACTTAACTTTTTTTAAGATAAGTGAAATGAAATAAAATGTATTTTGGATCCAACTTTTTATCATCACACAAAAAATAAACTTTTTAAGAAGATATTTGGTAAAGTTGGTATTACAAGATTTCTTTTCAAGGAAATGACACATACACGGTTAATTTGGGACAACACATAAGATAAACTATAATTTTTATGGCTGCCACAGTAATAATTTGATTTTTTATAATATTATATTAAAAACATTAGTTATAGATTATATGCTAAAAAAACGAAAGACTACAACACCTCGTGACTTTTGTATTTGTTTATATATGTACATACCTCCATAGCTAGATCCAGCAACATATAGAGCTCTTGAGTTGAAGCTAGGGTATTTCTCGTACCAATGTTGCATGAAAGAAAGTAAGTCGTCGGCTTCAAATATTATAAGATATGATTAATTAATAAGTCACATGCATGAAAAATATAATTATAAATTAGGTACTGGAAATAATAAATTAATAATTAACAAAAATTTAAATGATATTAATTATATGTTCTGACTTGTGTTACGATCACCACGATAATAATCATTAGGATCACTTGAAGATGACCATCCAGCTCCCACGGGATTGTCTACAAATAATAGATTCGACACTGCATGCAACGTTTTAAATCTTTGCATTATAATTACACATAATTAATCTCTATTAATTTTCTAAAATTTTATCAATATTAATTATCAATTATGAAATTAACCTTTGTTCCATGCATATGTATTCTTCTTCAATTTGCGAGCATTAGCTGATGGAAAGAATGGGCCAATTCCTCCTTCAAAGGCTTCTCCAGCACAACCAGGTCCTACATTTATACATAAAACCCTAAAAATTAATTAATCATCTTATAAAAAACGCAAAATTTTACTAATTGTTATATAATAATTTCTAATTTCAAAAGATAGAAGAGTTATTTTATGACAATTTCAAAAAGAAAATGTATGATGATGGACCTCCGGAAAGCCAAACGGTGAGCGGCTTCTTGTCCGGTTCCGTTTTGGCTTCAATAAAATAGTAAAACATATTGCGTTTATTGTCGGTGCCAACGGGAACATATCCGGCGAATTGCCGGAATCTGACCTTAGGTTGTCCGGGCAATTCTTTCACCAGATCGTTCATCTTAAAACCAGATGAGAATCCAAGGCCGGAGACAAGGACCAAACATGTTATTACCAGTATTGTTCTTACGTCCATTGTTATGTAGGATATCATCAAAGAGAAGGTGGGAAATTAAAATTCTAATAACTTAGCTAGACCTAGATAATTATCGTAAGGAAGAAAAAAGAGATGAATTGTTTAATGTATGGAAAAGAAATTGTTGATAATTTTTTTTTTCTCACAATTTCTTTTCCTTATTTATTTTCAATCAGAATGATTGTGAAAACAAGGGTTTGTGTTGCGGCTTTATAAGTAAACCTATGAAATTGTCTAGTTATTAATCGATGGATTAGCAATGTTTACGTTTATGAATGCTAAAAACGGATGATCATATCATAATTAAGAAGAAAAGGGACATACATTTCTTTTATGAATTTTTTTTATCTATATCTATTTTACTTTATTACCATAACACAACCATAAAAAACAAGTCCCTTTCATCTTATGTTCTTTTCTTAACGTCCATATAAGAATTTTTAATATAAATTTAGAGAAAAACTCATCCTTTTATTCCCTTTGAACCTAGGAGAAAGAAGATCTTACATGCTTATAAACTTTACAAACCTTAATCTTCACATAAAATCTAATGTATTAATTGATATGAGACTAGGGTGTGTTCTTTGCACAAGTATTCTAAAAAAAGAGTTTCAAGAATTGAAATAAATCTGGAAAAAGCATGCTCTACAGCATTGGAGTTAGCACAGAAGACCTGCAAAATATCATGATTTTATTGGGTTGTGCGGCCGGCCAACTGCCATTTACTTATCTCGGTCTCCAAGTTGGTTCAGCTATGTCCAGATCTTGTTCTTGGACGAAGGTCGAAGAAAAAATCAGAAACAAACTATCTTTGTGGAATTCAAAGAACATTTCAGTTGGGGGTCGTTTAACTCTTCTAAAGTCTGTTTATTATCTCTGCCAGTGTTTTTCTTCTCGTTGTTTCGTGCCCCTTTGAGAATACTTAAAACACTTGAGAGGTTGAGAGCCAAATTTTTATGGGAAGGGGATGAGGACTTCAATGACATTTACTGGGTTGCGTGGAATACCATTTCAAGGAGTGAGGAAGTTGGAGGTTTGGGGGTGTGTAGTTTGAAGTTTAAGAATTGGGCTTTATTGTGTAGATGGTGGTGGAGTTTCCGGGTAGAGAAGAACGCTTTATGGGTCAAAGTAGCCAAGGCTATTAATGGAGCGGAGGGCGTCCTTTAATTTCTAGGTTGGGTGGGGAATCCACGAAGAAGGTGGGAGGGGTTTAGGGAGACATCATCAATGTAGGTCGGGAGATGGAGGATTTTGGAGAAGAGCTAGCAACGTTTTTCCATAAAACTGTCGAAAATGGGAAAAATACTTTATTTTGGAATGATATTTTGGTGGGAAACACTTCTTTAAGATCCCGTTTCCCTAGGCTGTCTCAGTTAGAGGTCGATGGACGTTGTAGCGCAGCTGATAGAGTCTGTTGGGAGGGCGAGGTTTGGAAGTGGTCCTGGAGGTGGAGAAGAGATCCAAGGGGAGAGAACAAGGGGAGTTTGAATAACTAATTGATATTTTAAGCTCAATATTTTTGTAGATGACAGATGGAATTGCTCTTTTGATCCTACTGGAGCTTTCACTGTCTCCACATTTACAAAGATAATTGCGGAAGCTGATGAGCTGCAACTCCAAATCTCAAATCATGTGGCGTGGCCAACCTGGATCCCGAAGAAGGTGCAAATATGTTGTTGGAGGCTTCTCTGGATCGACTTCCAACTTATGACCAATTAGTCCGAAGAGGTGTGACACTACCGAATCTGAGTTGCTTTAGATGTGGCACTCCCTTGGAGGATTTAGACCATGTTTTAATTTGGTGCCCGTTTGTCGTGGAGGTTTGGCGATTGGTGCATTCCCGGTGCCAAGCCGGCCCCTTCCTTGGCCTTGATGTTCCAAACTTGATGGCTGATTTTAAGATTCCCAACGGCTCGAACAGTCAAAACAAGGGGTGGTTGGCAATACATTTCAGCACTGTTTGTAGGCTTTGGAAAGAAAGAAATGACGCTACACATGGTTCACAACCAATTTCCAGTTCCGAGGTTCTTGAATCTATTCAATAGGGGGTTTCAAAGTTTGATGAATATTTGTCTTTCACGTGGATCACAAATCGATGAAAACAAGGCAGGATATGGTAGGAAAAGTGATTGATTTTTCCTCTTGAGCATTTAGAAATTACTCTTAGCTCCTAGTTTTGTTCAAATCAAATCAAATCAACCATTTTTCTATACTTTTTTTCTATCATAAATATTACATCAATTTTATAATTCCTCAATCTCAAGTGTGTTGTCACTTTTAGTTTTCTTTTATGTATAGATTAAGATTATCTTTGGTCATTAACTCATTTTACATAAATTTCCATAATTATCTCCTTCCAAACTCATTCTCGTCCCTTCCAAGCTACTCTCTGGACTCTTTAAATCAGTGCATTTACAATGATAAAAATGAGCTAAAATAAAACAAAAATGAAAAAATGTCATGTCATGTCATTTAAAATATATATTTTTTAATATTGTAAAAATACGTTGGACACAGGAAGTATGTACAAACTACAAAAAACGCACAATCTAGATAGTGTAATAAAGACACTGCCTAGCTAGTCAAGATATTAGGGCCTGGTTTCTTTATGCCATTGGTTTGACATATTTATTATTTCCCAAGTATTCCTGCAAGATAAGGCCGGCCGACAGAATCACAAATATTAATTATCCACATTAACACTATTCTTCTCTAATTACATCAATCACATTAATTAACAACTTGGACTTGGGTATATTGAAACTACATATTTCATCTCCACAACTTAATAAATTCTTGCTTTCGAAACTTCAATTGAAACCTTCATTAAAGCCACCAATTAAACATAAATTTTAATAAAGTTAATCAAGGGTTGAAAATGTGATTACTGCAGGTTTTGCTAAATCTGAAAGAGGTTTTGTAGGTTTTTGAAAATCGGTGGGTACTCTATGTTAGACCTGACCTTAGGGTGTAATTGTAAGTTATTTTTTTGTTTTTTTTTTTAACATTACCAAAAGGGGAAAATCTAAGGAATTGCAAACGTGCATCATAGGTAAACAATAACAAACTAAGTGTTAGGTTCCCTGGGTAGTAGTTTTTAGGATTGAATATTCATCAACTATTAATTAAATTTACATTATTTTCATGAGTTTCGGATTTGGAAACTAAAACAAAAAAGTTATTCCTAATATCAGCTTTGGAAGTGTTAAAGTGGATTATATCTCACATGGTCAATAGAATGGGCTAACCATTGCTATATTATATGATGAAGCCTCTCCACCCATTGCCAATTGATTTGGGTTGAATGCTTTGACATGGTATCAGAGGAGGTTGATCAAAGCTCTAACCATTGCATAAAAAGCCCAAAAAATGCCTACGAGAAAGAGCTAGAAAAACTAGCCTACCCGTGAGGGGGCGTGTTAAAGTGGGAAATCTCACATTGTCCATAAAAGAGGTTAACCATTGCTATATAATATATTGAAACCTTTCTACTCATTGCCAATTGGTTTTGGGTTAAATGCTTTAACATGGTATCAGAGCAGGTTGATCAAGACCCCGACCATTGCACAAAGAAAGCCCTACACGTGTCATACACGTGAGAGAGTTTGTTAAAGTGAATTATATTTCACATGGTCAATAGAAGGGTCTAACCATTGCTATATAATATGATGATGTCTCTCCACCAATTGTCAATTGATTTTGGGTTGGATGCTTTAACATGAAGCTTGATTAGTAGAGATGGGCTCTAGTTCGACAAAATAGCCTTTGGTAGTTGCATCTGTCAAATTTCCGGGTGTGACCTAGTGTACCTACTTCCAAGCTGCAAACCATATTTCCAAGACGAGTATAGAAGAAAAAGTGTAGAAATATCTACTTCATTACTCATCTCAAGCTTTCAAAGAATATCAACTTTTCAACTCAATCTAAGTGCTTTGTAGTCGACTCAATTTTTTATTAGAAATAATTCGTTAAAAAATTTAAAATGTATTTTTAAAATTTAGACATATCAAATTATTATATACATGTAAAAATTTTAAATATTTATACTAAAACATTGAAGAGAATAAATCATATATTAAATATCAAAAAATAAATTAAATGTATTGAATTTGTTAAGAGAGAGGGAGTATATATAATTGCCTTCACTAGGGGCAAACTGATGTACCCTAGTTCTTGGGTAATTGACCAGTATTCATAATTTAATTACGTTGACTTTTAAAAGCTACTCCCTCTATTGTCAATTAATTCAACATATTTTTTTTGGGTTGTCCCTAAAAACTTCTACGAGTAAATTCCGCTGGCAGTCCCATAAAAATAATTATTGTCCTGTTTTGGTCCTATTTTAGAAATTTGTCATGTTAAAGTTCTATCCTATGGTACTGTGTCATGTTTTGGTCATTTCTGTCCAATGGAACCGTTACTTTTAATGATTCTACGCAATTTTACTCTTTTACCCTTGACGTTGCTAAAACATCCGTAGTAATAACTTAGCCTTAGTCCTCATACTTTTATTAACCTAAATTTTGACCTAAATTTCTTCTAGATCTTGTGTTTTACTCCCTAACTTATGTTTTTTTTTAAAAAAAAAGACAGAGCAATTTGTTTTCCTTCTTTTCAAAAGTAGATCTTTAACTTGAAGTCATGAATTGAAGAACTATTCCAGAAATCAGATCAAGGAAGTTCCAGATCTGAAAAGGCTTGGTTGGGAACTGAAAAGGTTGTGTCGGCGTCGCCGCCGCCGTCCTCACCAGCTTCAGCGTGCAGAGGAGAGATGGTGGAATGGGGCTCGTACATCACACCTCCCTCCATCATCTTTAAATCGCCCTCCCTCCCCCCTTCCACCCGTCGGTTTATCTCCCGCCAACTCACTTCCGCCTCTATCGAGAAGGTGTTGTCAATGTCAAGCTCTTGACGGCGCTATCGACGTCGATGCAGACTTTGGCTGAGAGTAGATTGCTTAATACCACGATTACTTCTAGACAGGTTCGACAAGCGAAGTCGAAAATCTTCTTCCTCTAGCTCTATCAGCGATGAAGATTCTCGGCAAAACCATGACGATCGGTGATGTGGAAGTTTCTACGTCCTTAGGATCATCCGCACCATCAAACCTGATATCGATTGACCCGACTTGGATTTAGATGAAAAATAAATTCAGGATAGATTTTGGAGCTACTGAAAAGCTACTTACCTGGTTGGAATGTTGTATTTTGGGTATTTTTTACTGAGTAATTTCGTTAATTCATCGATTGTGGCTTCATGAGAAGAGCAAATGTAGTGTCCCTTTGCCTTGGGGTTCTCATACAGAAATATTTTAGATTCACACAGATTATCTAGGTGAACAAATTGGCATTGCATTACGATCTTGTAATGATGTTAGTTTCCTATGTGTATCGATCAATTTACAGTAACGAAATTAGATTCTTCTTCCTCTGTCGATTATTTCTCTTCAATGAAACGTAGATGGTGGCTTTATTGGTATGAGTTAAACTTTGGGGTTAAAATTTTAGGGAAATATAAGTTAAGGATTTAAGTAATAATTTTCATATAGGGTAAAAGAGTAAATTCACGCAAATCAGTTAGAACTAGCGGCCTAACTTGACGGAAAAGACAAAAACATGACACAGTACCATAGGATAGGACTTTAACAGGACAAAATTTTAAGACATGACCAAAACAAGACAATAATTATTTTTACGGGACTGCCACGGGAATTTACTCAAACTTCTACATTTTCCTTAAATAGAAACTTCTCTCTTCTAAAGTAACCAAACTTTCCATATTTTATCTTAACTTTTTTAATCTCGTTTTTTGTGCAACCTCTACTTAAAGGTAATTATGTCAAACTACATAAAATCTTACATCCACCTTAATCTGCGCGTCCACACAAAGTGTAGAATTAATTGGAGACGGAGGGAGTATATGGATTCTCATTATGGGTGAAAACAAGCCGAGCCGAGTACTAGATTGTTCATGTTAAGCTTGGAACTTATATCGAACCTGAAATTGTGTTCAAGTTTGGCTTAAACATAATATGAACTAACTCGAACAAACTTTAAATCGAGTCGACCTCGAGCTGTTCACGAATATCGATAAAAAAAGTTAAAATAAAATCGAGCTGACTCGAGCACTAAGCTATTCATGTTCGGATTGATAAATATATCAAACTTAAAATTTTGTTCAAGTTACACTTGAAAGTAATATGAACGAGCTCAAACGAACTTTTAATCTAGTTGAGCCCGAACCAAGCTCGAGCTGTTCGTTAAACTTTCACCCCTATTTCTTATTGTTGAGCTTGGGTTTTAAAAGCTAAAGACTTTTTCAGTATTCCCGGCCCATTTTGTATCTCAAATGGATTTTTTTTTAATTTAAGTAATGGTCATTTATTAATAAACTCTAACAAAATTTCTTACAAGCTTGATATCAATTACGCCTATTTGTCCGTCGTCATCATCATCATCATCCTTTTTTTCTACTTCATCCATTTCTCCGATAAATAATTGAAGAGTTTGTTTTCATCATCCTTTTTTTACTTTTATTATATTTAGTTTATAATTTATTTTCATGAATGGTTTGAGATTTAAAGTTGAATAATTCACATGTATATCATAATTTAAAATATAAATTTTCTAAATATATTTTTCTTCAATTTTTTTTCCATTATTTACATTGAAAAAAAATTGAGCCAAACTGTTACACACAAAACATGAAAGTCAAATTTTTCAATTATTCAGGGACGGATGGAGTATATTTCATAATTATGAGCACCGAATACTTTTGTGTTGGAAAAAATAAAGCAAACGGAGTTCTTTCTTCCCCAAACACCATTCACACGCATCAAAAATAAACAATCTTGATCAAAACATACACACACAATTAACGTGGTTTGGCTCTTAACTGGCTAGCATTCACGGATGATCAAACATCCACTAGAACATCTTTGACTGGATACGAGAACTATGGAAGACTTCTATCATCCTAGTCATCCCGACTTGTTGACATGTTTTCTATTTTTCACCCGTATATCGTCTCTATCTCCACCATATTGGCTTTTCTCTCATTAACTCAAATGGATTTTGATTCTTTTTTGACACAAAGGGGTAGAGGGTTTGGGACACTCGAGATTTACTGATTCTATCCACATGCTTTATGCTTTTAAATAAATTTTTAATATGTTTTATCTTGTTGTTTTAGTTGGGTAACCAAGGTTACTTTATTGGGGTATTTCCTTGTAATATTTGAACTCCGTTTTCGGTTCCCTGAGCCAGCTAGAGGGTATTTTTTTCCAGTACTTTTCTTCGTTGTACGTTGTAGTAAACAAAATTAATAAATAAAGTTATACATATATATATATATATATATATTAAAAACATTAATAGGAGTACCATTTTTACCTTACAAATTTTAATTCCTGACTATAATAGTTATTTGTTTTTCATTTATAAATTTTCCACCCTAAAGTAATTAGCAAATCTCGATCTCCAACTCAATCAAATGTTTTACTCTCATCGTTCTTTTTTTAATAGTTACATTTCTTTTCCAAGATGTAATTTATGATTTTTTTTCTTTAAAATTTTGATATACAACTTTAATGAAAACATGATTTCATTGAAAGCTGAGCTCTGCAAACACACCCAAATATACAAGCATGTCAATGAGTGGTGAACACCTAACTTAGAAACTCAATTTTCTTTAAATAGCTATAAAGAGAATCGTCTAAATGTGAACTTGGTTATGGAGGAGAAGAAAATTTTGCAGGGGGTTCTTCAAATAAGGATGCAATCACAAGATATGTCTCTGAAAAGGGGCTTTTTAAGGGATGGCTTCACATGCCCTGTCACACATGTTGATTATGATTGAAACTTGAAAGGGAAAAAAAGAAGAGAAACTGATAATTGTAGGACTGAGCATGTGGGAAGCCACAAGTTGTGATTAATAGGGACAACTTAATGTGCTTCCATAATCTAACTTACTTCTCCTTCAATCTTCCATCTAACAACAATCAAACCTAAATTTGTGTATTAGTAATATTAATTAAAGTTAATTCCTAAAAAATGTACTTTATCCGTTTCAAAAATATCGCAATATTTATTTTTCATAATTTTGATATAATTTCGATTTGTTATTACTTTTCAATCCATCAGAATATGTATATAATAGGGGGTTTCAAATTTTATTTTGTGTAGGTGAGGATGATAAGTGATTCACTTCCAAAATTTATGGTGATTTTGGAATCTCTAGCATAACATTTAATAGTTAAGTTTATAAATATTATTAAGGGTACAAAGTCAAGGTCATCATCCTTTGTCCTCTACCCATACTTATATAAGAAAAATGTTTTTTAAAAAATTATGACTCGGATAGAGGGAAATAACGATTTTTAAAGGTCACATCCAATTAGAAACCCATCCAATTAGATGACTTGGATCAAATCAGTGACCTTTTTGTATCTGAGAATGTCAATTAGGGTGTCTTCAGATAGAGGGAAAAAATGTAAAAAATAAATGTTGATATTTTTAAAAATTGATGTGAAATATGTGAGATGAGAAAATCGAAATAAATGTTTGATAAAGGGGTAAGTGTGGACTGTGGATAATGCGTGTGTTTAAAGATTTAAGGGGTAATTGTGTTTTCTATTATAGAATGGGATAAAAAAATTTTAACCCATTTTATTATGTTAGTTTTATTTATTTTTTCAGTAATGACATAGCTGGATGCAGTTTGCATGCGAGCATCATGATCAAGGAGAGGCTTGCTTTGTCTTTGACAAGGCATCGGCCATCCATTAGGGACCATACATACATGCATATCTCCCAACTAAAATGGTCTCGTTTGTTTGGGAATAACCGTTTTAATTAGCTATAATATAATATGTTAGATAATTTTATAATAATTAAGATCAAACAATTACAACTAATATTAAAAACTACTAATAGATAATTTTTTTCAAAATACAATATTACTTGAAAAAGTTGTTGGCAAATGTATACTCTATAATTAGCTCATGCATGCATGCATGCATGCTTCTCCTCATCATCACTTTCTCTTTTTAGCTTTTACGCTTTATTTTTTAACCTGAAACTCTTTTGGTGGGTGAAAAATGGAGTAGAAGGTTACCGGGATACAGAAGACTGGGTTGGGTTTACTGAATCTGTGAATTGAAACATAGGGCTGCCCTATAAAATCGACCCTAATTTTTGTTTCACGGGCCCAGAACGGATGGGCTTATGGAAGTCATAGGCCCTTTATTGTTGGGTTCCTTCCAATGCAAACTACTCCTTCCAATGCAAGCCATCTGTCTGGGCCAAGCAGACCCTTGACATTCACTTCAAGCCCATCTTTTTCATCTTAAGAATTTGTTAGGCCCAAAATTTTATTTATTTATTTATTATTAAAATCCGCCCCGAGTCCCTGTTTTTATTTTTGTGACCTATTCCAGTCCTAGATTAACTTTTTGCTTTAAAATGGTACTAAAATTAAGTTACGCGTCCTATTCAGGTCTCTTCCGTCCATTTTAATCGTTAACATGGATGAAAATTTGCAAAAAGACAATTTTACCCTTAATTAATTGTTACAATAGACCTTAACTTTTTAAAGCTTGCTCAATTCTACTCAAAATACTTTTAAATCTTATACATTAACCCTCACACTCCAAGTATTTTACCGGCAAAGTCCTTAGCTCTTGCACCTCCTTTTGGAGTCTCCGGTTCTCTTTCGTTAACGTCTTGCAGCACCTCTTCAATACTCACAACCCACCTCCGTCGGCTTTAACTTCGTCCTACACTACTGGGACTAAGCATGTGAGAGCTGAAGAGTTGAGAGGCAGAATTAAGCATTGCTCATGTAGAGCATGAGGGAGAGCATCAACAGTTAACGCATAAGCTCACGGGTAAAGTCCACGTATAGTCCCTTAGCTTTTATGCGTGTCCTATTTTGGTCCTTTTTTAGGAATTCGTCTCATATTAGTCCCTTAGCTTTAAATTCGTCTCAAATTAGTTTTTTTCTCACAGTTTCCGTTAAGTTTTATGTTATCAACATGAGTTTACTTAAATGCCCCTATTCAAATTTTCATTTTACCCTTGCATTTTTTGAATTTTACAATTTAGCCCTACTTCATTATTTCCTCCCCGATTCTGTGAGAAACGGACCAATTTGAGACGAATTTAAAGCTAAGGGATAAATATGAGACGAATTCCTAAAAAAAGACCAAAATAGGACACGCATAAAAGCTAAGGGACTATACGTGTACTTTATCCCATAAGCTCACTATCTTCTCTCTCTCTTAGCCTTAGGCACACACAAAACCTTAGGCTACTTAGCTTACAAACCTCCATCATTCTCCTACTTAAAAAACTGTTCTTTGCGCTCTACCTACTCCAAAGAAATGACTAAACCTGCTAAGAACAACAGTAGACCCTCTTTAATAGAAACATTAAATCCATACTTTCTAAATTTCATCACTTATTCGATGAGTACCGAAGCAATATACTATCTTTGTAACACTAATGTGCTCGCAGCAAAATAAAACAAATTGCTACAATAATACCTAGAAATACCACAACAGAGGCGGGCAACAAGGTGTAGTAATCTCGGTTAATCCATTATTTAAGAAAAAGAGGAAGTGCCGATCAATGGTGGTCCTTAGCGTGTTGCTGATACTGAAGATGGCGGCGCTCCTCCGGCAACGCAACGAGGTAGGAAAAGATCATGCCACAGAAGCAGACATGGTAGAGGGGAGTGGGTGGAGCCGTGGAGGATAACGGAGGTGATGTTTGAAAATATTTGGGGTGAAATTAATTATGTTTAAAGATTGAGGTGTCTAATAGCAATTAATTAAGAATAAAAAGGTCATTTCACCTCAACCGTCCATTTTAACGGTTAAAATGGACGGAAATGAACGAAACAGGACGTGTAACTTAAATTTAGGACCACTTTAAAGAAAATAGTTAATTTTAGACCGGAATAGCTCACAAAGATAAAAACAGGGACCGGGAGCGGATTTTACTCTTACCCAAATTATTATCTGTAATTGTTTATTTTTACCGATACCCCCTCCATCTCTCAAAGTTTGACACTTTTATTTTTCAATGAGAAAGTGCACTGGAGGTCCCTTATCTTTTAACTACGTCGTATTAGGGTCTTATTTTAATTTTTTGTCATCTTAAAGTCCTATTTTAAGTTTTTTGATGCATCTGTGATCTTTTTGAATAATTTTACCCCTTAGGACAAAAAAGATAAATTATAGGATATCCTCGAGGTTTAGAAAAACATTCAATTTACCCCTCAATTTTCATAAACATACAAAAAACTAATAATTTCTCAAAACAGTTTGAAAAATTATCAAACTTTCTTTAAACAATTTCAAATCTAACAATTCTACCCGAAACTTTTTTCTCTCTCCTCCTCCACAACCATCGCCGGACCTTAACCGTCGGCCTCTCAAAGGGGAAGAATCCTACCATTCTGCGACGAGACCGAGTTCTTCTGAGCTACTTCGTCCGTTGTCGAGCCGCTCCCGAGGTGAGCTACTTCCGAGGCCGTGCGAGCACCTGGTACAATTCTCCGACGCCCAAATTAGAATTCACACGTGATATTGGCCAAGGATCAATTGAGTAAAAGTAAGGTTGTAAGATAAAGTTCGAAAAAGGCGGTTCCCAGGGTGGGGCGTTGAATGAAGTATTTATAGTGTTGGGATGAGGTATGGGCAGTGGTATAGGCAGCGGTATGGGCTGGGGGACAGGTGTCCCTCGCACTGAGAGGCTACTGATCTATGCGCCGGACTTACCTCGCATACATGGGAGACCACAGTTGCCATGGCCGAACTTGTGATCTGCAGGTTTAACATTTGGGTCCTCACCATATGGTATCATTACTAGTAGTTAAAGACAATGATCTCTGTGGTCTGATGTGCAGATTTGATAAAAGGACATTAAAACTTTTTAATGAGTGAAATTTTGCAACCCTACTACCCTTTCATCAGATTTGAAAATTTAATTTAAGACCTCAGGTTTTACCGTATTTAACTAAAAAAGAAAAAAGAAAAGGCAGACCTCAGGTCGAGTGATGAAGACGACTAACGATGGGTAAACTTCTTTACTCTTCTTTTAACTATTAGAACTCCTTTAAGTTTGAAGAGATAACGTTATCCTTATTTTACATCTTCCTTAAATACAATTAAGTCCATTTCCAAATTATTATCAAACCATTGTTTCTTATTATCCTTGCTCTTTTAAAATTCTTACAATTAAGTCTATATATTCCAGGCTATGTCCCTTAAGTTTTTTGTCAAACTTTTTACTCATTATTGTTTTTATACTTACAATTTCCAAGATTTCATATTATTTCATCAAATTTATCTTAATCATTTTTCCATTTAAAATTATATTCATTAAGCTTTTTTAGTGGTGTGTTTTCTCCGATTGTTTGTTTATGATTCAAGTATACTCACTTTATTTTTAAAAATCAAATTAGTGAGGCTCTTTTCCATTTTTTTAATCCAACTTATACAGATTGTTCCCCCATTTTTTTTTGTCTTTTTCTTTTGCCATGCTTATGATTTTATTTTATGCTTTTTAAATGAAAGAAACAATTCTGATTTATTCTTTGCTCTTTGTCGAAAGATTATATAGAGTTTGATACTCCATAATAACTTCTTACTTGACAATAGAAAATGAATTACTTCGTATTAAATTAATATTGGAATCAATATTCAGATTTTGATTTTTTAGCTTTTGTTTATTTCACCTGTTTGAAAAAATATCATTAATTTGAGTTTCTTTACATATACTATCATATTCATTATTAATGAAGGTTAGACATTCAGCGGCTGCGAATAAAGCAAACAATTTGGGTGATGCATCCCGAGAATGAAGAGGCCTGTTTATTTTCGTTAACAAGTACTCCATTTTTTACAATTTTTAATTGGTTGTTGTCATTCTTCTGTCAAATTAATTTGCACTTTTATTTCCTAAAAAGAATTTATTATATGGAAAAGAAAAATAAAGTTCAATTCCAACACAACCTTTATCAAGTAGTACTATTCCATAGTAGTATTTTTATATGCCCGACAATGCACCTGTAAAAAAGGTGAAATCTGCTATCTATTATCTATCTACTATTACTATTAAAACAGAACAGGATCCTATAAAAGGACAGAATTGTAATTTCAAATCCAACAGTACAGCTAGCACCTCTGTTGATTACTCAGATGCACGTACATTGATATGGGACATGGGAGAAATCATACACACCTGAATCTGTGAAGCGTATTTGTTAGAGCCTAGGTCATGTGGTGTGTAGTTTTATAGAACATTTATGCAACTAACTTTTTAAAATTCAATAGTTAGTTAATGGGAGCAATCATAGATTATTGGTTTGCGTTTCATATTTCTCTTTTCACAATTAGCAAAATAGTTTCAGGAGTAAAGTTGCAATATTAAATAGTTTTAAGACCAGTAAGTAATACGATGAACAGATTAGGGATGTTTGGTGCATTAACCCAACTAACTCGACTCCCACCCACCATCCACTAACCCCGTAACCCAGTCCTATCCCTAAACCCGCAAACCTTCCCGCCGCTCAATCTTGTTCGTTCAACTCATTGCCTCCCTTGTCTAGCTCTGGCCGTCCCTCAACAGCACCGCAGAACCGCTAGCCTCAGAGGCCAACACAGCAGCCCATCGGCGTTACTCACAGGTCAGTTGTTCAGCGCCGCGGCACCAAACCACCAGCAACCGGCGGCAGTTCAATCGTTCCCGGTTGTAGCTCCACAGCGCCATCAGGCAGCTCTTTCCTGCTCCGCAGCTCCTGCTCCAGCCTCCAGCGCCCCATTGGATCAAGAAGGCAGCGCTAGCACGTCTTTGCTCCCGTCCACGGCGCAATCAGAAGGTTGTATTTATAGTTTATATGCTACTTTTGGGTTTGTAGTGAAATGGTTTGGTGATTCTGAAATTTGGAAGTTTTATGGAGATGCTTGCGAGCTCAATTTGGAAGGTCTTGTTACTGTCATATGAATTGGTTCTTTTTTTTCCCCTGCATAGGTGAAGGGTTTTAACAAGTTTCCCCCCTCTGCAGTGAGCTAGGTGTGTTCTGCCATCTGTCAGTGTCAGTGAAGTGAATAACTTGATCACATTGCATATTCTGGCATGGAAACCGAGGTTGACACTGAAAATGGCTCTCTCGTGCTGCTGAAGCAAGGAGCTGAAGCCGTGAGTTGAGGCTCTCTCTGCATATTTCATTCTTTTCTGAAATGCAATGGGTTGATTTCTTGCATGTGCCAATCCTGACAATGAGCAGAAATGTTCTGGCAATTTCTTTTTCTCCAGAGGGTTTTTGAATCATTATTTGTTGGAAGGAGGTCCGTTGTTAAGGAGCGGTTCTCGAAGAAGTACCGACATCCTTCTCTGGATTCAAAACTCACTGTCAAGCGTTTGAATGCTGTCAGTTTCAAAAGCTTGGTACTACTTAGTTGTGTTTTTTCAGTAACTAAGAAGTCAAACCTTTAACAACTTTTTCATGTTCTTTATTGTGCAGGAAGCAAGATGCATGACAAAGGCAAGACGACTTGGGGTTGTTACCCCGGTGCTTTATTATGTGGATTCTGTGCTTCATACTCTGACATTTGAGTATGTGGAAGGTTCATCAGTGAAAGATATTTTCCTTCAATTTGGGTCTCAAGGTGTCATTGAAGAACAGTTAAATGACATTGCAACTCAGATTGGTGATGGCATTGGTAAGCTTCACGATGGTGGTCTTGTTCATGGCGATCTGACCACCTCCAATATGTTAATCAGGGATGCAACGAATCAACTGGTGAGCTATTCTGTTTTCTTGGTATACATCTTTAAACAGATGGGATAAATATATATGAGGTAGGTTCAAGTATCAAGTGTTTTGTGATTTGTTTCATAGGTTCATTTACCCCAGTACGAATCCATGACTATTTTCTCAGGTTCTCATTGATTTTGGGCTGAGCTTCACATCGACTCTTCCTGAAGACAAAGCTGTTGATCTGTATGTTCTTGAACGAGCTTTAGTCTCAATGCATTCTTTGTGTGGGAATGTGGTAATGTCATCTTCACCTTATCCAATCGTCTTTTATACTCTAGTTGATTTGGAAACGGCAGTAGTATTAAAATGTTTGCTTATTTCTCGTTTGGCAACAGTTTTTTCAATTAGCCTTTGCGTTTTGAAAAGGCTATCTACGGGTAGCTTTTAATGTTTAGCTTTAGCTGTTTGATCTCAACCATAGTTATCCAAAACTCTACAGCTAATTGAAACAGTTCTTCCCAAACTGGTCCTTGGAATATGCTTACTTTTCAAGTTTGATGATTCTTGTTGATTAACCTTTGGGGATTTAGGACCTTATTTAAAATCTTGATTTTGGGTTGAGAATACAATCATGATGGTCTTTTATTCATGTCTAGATGGATTTAATACTTACTGCGTACAAGAAGTCCTCGAAGCAGTGGTCATCCACATTTAACAAGCTGGCTCAGGGTAGGGGAATGCTTTAGAAGTATCTCTTAGACCTTATTTGGTTGGTGAATAATGAAAATGGTTATTCTGCCTAAGCCAATGGCTTGAGTCCAATTTAGTTTAATAGTATATGATATTTTCTTTTGTTTTTCTTTAAAACTCGATAAATGTGCATTCAAAAACAATAAAGCACAAAAGAAAATGTCATATATTTGATTAAATTGGACTTAAACAAAATAATCATTTTGATTATCTCCAACCATATAGGGCCTTTGTAAAACTTTATCAAATGTTTATTTCTTCTGGCCTGATCATGACTTCGAAACTATGTTGAACTGCAGTGAGACAAAGGGGTCGGAAACGCACCATGGTTGGATGAGTTTCTTCTGCTGAGTTCGATTAAAGCATGGATTAGCAGGTTTTTGCAAAATGATTATGAAGTTGTGTTGTTGGTTTATTGTAATATATACACCGCTTTGGAATGTCATATCAACAATTTGATTTGTGTAACTGGATCACTTATGTCTTCCGTTTTAGAACCAAAGTTGAGCTCGTTAAAGCAGATGGCTTTTATTATAGCAACAGCTCTGTCCCCCTTTCTGGATGAAAGATTTATGATGCTGGCTTAATGGGCATTTTTCTTTTGACATAGAGTAATGATGGAAGTTTATGTTAAATGTCTCCAAAAAAAAAAAACTAAAAGTGACAATCCATTTGGAATGATAGGAGTAGCTTCGATATCTTGTGGTGGCAAAATTGGTCTCAATGAGTACCCAAACTTCCGCCCTTTCTTTACTTATGTTCCTTGTTATGCTTTCTTTCTTGTGTTATGCTTTCTTTCTTCTTCTCTTTGTGCGGCTGCAATAAATTTTGGCACATGTCTAGATTGCTTAGGGTTCACTTCACTCCTGTCTGTTAGTCTGTTACTACTATTTTTTTTTTAAAAAAAAAGTAAATTGAGTAATTTAATCCTTACATATATATGAATCTACAAAATTTAGCGCATTAGAGTATAAGTTTTGAATTAGAGTGTCTCATTAGCATACCCCCAATAATTGGTGAAACGACTTGACGTCTCCACATGTTTTTTTTCTTTTTCTTTTCCTTTTCCATGTCGAGTGAAAAGTTTCTCGTCAACGTGAAGTGAGTCATTTAAAAAAAATCTTCTTTTTTCCAAAAATGGTGTGGTGATTGATTTGGAAAGAAATTGGAAACGAAATCGTTGCTTTGGTTGGTGTTGTATATTGGGTCATTTTAAGGGGGTGAAAATGGCTTTTTGAGAACCCCAGTCTTGCATTGCATGTGGAAATGGACAAGATTGTTTGTTGATGAAGCAAGCACGTATGGGCGAAGAATGGCATGTGGCTGGTCTTGATGAGCCAAGTGATGAAGACCAATGATGTGTAAACTTCTTTACTCTTCTTTTTAGTTCATCAGAGATCGTTTGAGTTTAAAGAGATAAATTGTTTACGAACAGGTGTTGAAAGAAGCCATTGAATCAACGCTTGATGTGAAGGTAGATATAATGGAGAGAGAGTGTGTGTGATGGAGAGATAAAAGAGTGAAGAGAGGGGAAAAAAGTTTGAACTTATAAGTACATTTATTACAAGTTCATGGAACAAGTTGTAATTTTAAACATGGGTATTTTTGTCATTCCAATCAATTAACAGTTATTTTAACGGACAAACTAACGGAAGGATCAAAATAGGATAAAAAACAAAGCTGCCAGACTAAAATAGGACGAGTTCTTAAAATGAGACCAAAATATGATACACATCAAAAGTAAGGGACTAAAAATGTACTTTACCTCTTAAGTTAATTTTTCGTCAAACTTTTTACTCATTATTGTTATTATACTCCCAGTAAGATTCTTGTACACACATCTCATTCATATTATGACGTACTTCTCATTGGGAATGAAGTAAATATCGTGTAAACAACTAAAGAATGGTTATCCATTATTTTCTCCATATAAGATTTGGATGAAACATTCTATTAATAATTTATCGAGATAGATCTAATAAAATGTTTAACTCATCCTTATGCGTGTACATAAATAAATTGTTGAAAGAGTTCAACACAGAAATATCGAGAGTGGATATTTTCATATGTGTGTAATGTATTCAATACTATGTACATGGTTTGATATCCTATGTTGTGAGCGTCATAAATAGATATCAACACATTACATATAAGATACATTGAAAGAGTATGCAAAATATCCATGAGTACTTGAGAAGCACTAAGGATAATTTCTTAGATTTTGGAGAAAATAAGTTGAATTGAGAATGCTATAGAAATTCAGATTATCACTCACATGTAGATTACCTGAAATTCTTGTTAGGGTACATTTCAACCCTAAGCAAGAAGAATTGTGATGGAAGGGTTCTATAGAAGTGACCATAGTATAAATACACTTAATAGTCGAGTGTAACTAATGGATTTCATCCAAAAGTTGGGTGTAATTCTTAGCATTGTTAATCTAGTCGTGATGAAGTATTATGACACTGTTAACATGATAAAAACAAAATGCATATAAAAAGGAAAAACATCTTGAGAAGATGAAATTTAATGCAACAAACTAAGGTAGATTTGTTACAAGCATGTAAGTGTCACATGGTATTCAATCAATATTTCTATAAAGGCATTGTTTTCTTTATCAAAATTGAGTTCAATTTTGGTAAAGCCTATAGATCATAGGGCATGTGGAGCATGTTCATGTATAGAATGACGATCATGAAACATGCTTCTTGTGAGTCTTGATCTTAAATGTTTCTAGTCATAGAGTTGCTATGAATGGGCAGTAGTAACTCGGATAGACTATTACATATGATGCATGCTTTCGAGTAAAGAATGTCTTGCTTCATGGACATTGGTGTAGAGACATTAGTGCATATATGTAGGTGCTCATTACAGGAATGAGTTCACTGAACTGACCCACTTGAAAACTCCTATATGCAAATATTTGATCACCGAATATGAATTTTCATGTTACAATTGTGTTTAATAATCCTTTGATTTGAGACATCATGGTAGGTTTGTGTATGACATATTATATTTTGATCTTGTCCTGATTCTAAGGAATCACAAAAGGGATAAGTATTGAGTATAATATTTGTCATATATGAAATCTTGTAAATGTCAACAAAGGATCCATCACTTGTTACCAAGACAAGAGAATGTCATATGTTTTCCTTTAAATTATGACTTGGAAAATCCTTAGCCAATGTGAGATGATTAGAAAAGAGTTTTCTAGTTCATCATGTAAGTTATGATTTTGGAATGGAAACATAGTTATTGAGCGGTTAGGGATTTCAGTTATCCATACTCTGAGCTCAATCGAGACATTGTTTGTTGGAAGGATCGTATTGCATGGTAATTGTAATTGAAAAGCTAGTAATTCACCTAATCTAGATCTTCATGAAATATTGCTAGACGTCAACCATGATTTGTAGGATTTCTTGAAATGTAACTGTTTCAAGAATTATTAACTAAGTGTTAGTTAATGGATAGTTGAAGAGTTTGATTATTAATGGTTAAAGTACCTAATAAGACCACAAGAGTTGTGACCCTACTACTAGCATTGGTGAACCTAAGGGGTTACACATATAAGGTCGATTATATTCACATATGTGAGAGTTTAATTGCTTTTGGGCAAGTTGGGGATTGTTAGTATTATTAGATAATACATGTGGCCAAAACCAATAAGTTTAGGGACTAATATGTAAGTTCTAATAAGATTAGGACTCCTTATAGCATTGGGAATTCTAATTGGATTAGAATTACCCATAGCCTATAAATATATCATATGTGGAGCAGTTCCTGATAATGATATTCTCTACAGAAAACCCTAGCTCTCCAAGAAACAACCGGTCCAATTTCGTTAGCATGGAATCATCAGAGTAGTGCGTCGATCGTGTGAATCAACCTTAGAGGGCTCGCACTTGAGGCTCTATATTGTGAACCATGTTCTATCGTTCTAATTATATATACTTTATGCTTCCGATTTGTGCATGTGATGCTATGCAAATTGATCCGTATATTATCTTACACCGCGGTTAGCGGTTATATCCGCATATTATTTTACACCGCGGTTAGCGGTTATATCTACGGTTATTAACTCAGTCTATTATAAATACATAAATATCAGTAATTTTATCAAAATACACATAATAACATCCAAATAAGTTCATGAAAATAACAACAAAAATTGATAAAGATAAGAATCTTTTGCACACAATCATGAGCAAACTTTTTTGAAAACAATAGTACAGTTAACCATGAGCAAATTTCTTCGAAAATTATGAATATGATGTAAAATGGATAGGTACGGGTTAGTTTTGTTTAAATTGGGGTTTGAGCAATTTAAAAATGATTGGATTGGGTTGGGTGTTTGAAGAATTGGCTATAAGGATTAGATTATAATCAGCTTAATAAAATGTTGGCGTAATTAATAATCTGTTTATTCTAACAGTTAGCGAGTATCCGTGAAAAAACGGTTAGTGGTTAACTGAGGTGCGGATACCCCCTATATGTTATCCGCAACCGCCAATCTCACGGTTATATAAATAAAAAAAAACCGCAATCGCAAAACTGTGGATAAAAATCGTGGTTAAAACCGTAAAAAACGGCTGGTTATCCGCGGTTCGCAGTTTCAATCTGCACTGCTATCCCTGGCTAGCATTTCTCGAATAATTATTTATTCATTTTGACAATAATTATTTATCCATAACAAGGTCTATTAATTAGGTTGTTGGCACATTAATTTGAATCATGTTGAAGGGGGCAGTGAAGCAATATTCAGGAGCCTGGAAATAGGAATCCGGCAAAGACACGCCCACCTCAAATGTTATAACGTGCGAAATTATCCCTGAAAATTATCAACTTATTCAATTAAGGACCCAAACTTAATTCCAAGCAACTCACATACCTGACCGGAGCTACAGTACCTTGGTAAAAATCCCACCGGACGGGCTTCTTAGTGGCGACGTCTTCGTAATACCAAATGAAATCGAGCTTGTTCCAGGCGTTACAGAGAAAGCCGTCGACGACTTTCGTGCCGATATAATCAGCGCCGTCGAGGAAATCCGGGCGAGGGATTCCGACGCCGAACTCCTCCACACGGCAGGTTGGGTTGTCGCCGCCGAGGGTGTAGTAGAAGGTGGTGCCGTTGTCCCACTCAACGTCGTGGATGAAGGGACCCAGTTGCTTGTGGATCAGGTTCACGTTGCGGCCTCGAGGCCAGTCGTAGTAAAGCTCCGTTATCTGGTTGGATTCGTTCAAGCTCATGCTTAGTACGGCTCGGAATTGGTGCGGCCATGGCTCGGGTGTCGGAATCGGGTCCGGTGACGGCGGAGATGCGGCTGCCGGTGCGATTAGGAGGAGCAGGAGGAGAGGGGCAAATGTTGGGATCTGGGAGCAGATAGCCATTGGAAGTAGAAGACAGTTTCATAAACGAGTGGCTTTGTTTTGTAGGATAGTCATTGGAAGTAGAACACAACCTTTGAAATTAGTGTTATAGGCAAATAAATTTTTTGAATAATAGTTATCTTTTCTTAATCAAATACTATTAGCTAGCCTTAGAGGTTTTGAAAAATATTCAAGGGTTGTGATAGTTTCTTCAAATTTCTAACACTAAAGTGGGAGTGGTGTTGGAGGAGTCTGAGGGGTAGGGAGAGTGGAGAATTGGAAGCACTAACACTTCTTTTGCAGGGATTTCAGCTCAAACCAGGAGCAAAGGATGGCTGGCTTTGGGCTCTGGACAACAATCCAAAGTTCTCAGTGGCCGTCCTCTCAAAGTTAATCGATGGTGCCTCACTTTCAAACCCATATGTTGGAAGATTAACGTCTTGGAACTCGTGGACACCCAAGAAGCTAAATGTTTTCCTCTGGAAGGCATCTTTGGACAGGTTACCTAGTCTTCTATAGCTCTCCAGGCGCGGCGTCAACCTGACGAGTCTCTCATGTCCAAGGGGTTGCAGTTCTACGGAGTCCCTTGCTCACTGTCTCGTTGGATGCCCTTCAGCTCTCTGCCTTTGGCTGCCGGTTCACCAATGGTGTGATACTACCCCTTTTTCTGCTGTGGACGTGGCTGACATTATTTCTATAAATTCACAAGCAAATCTCAACAAAAATCAGAACAAATATTGGTGGGCTATCCGGATTATCACAACTTGGTGCATTTGGCGTGACAGGAATTCTGCAGTCTTCACGCCCCAGTCTCTGATTCCAAAAGCCTCAGTATCCTCGGTACAATTCCTTTCCTACTTATGGATATCAAATAGGTGGTCGAAGTTCAGATTATCTTGGTCGGATTGGCTTATTAACCCACTTGGGACGGTTGCAAATTTGTAATTCATATGTATCTCTGACTTTCTGTTCCTGATTTTAGATGCTTAGCTCTCTCCCTTGGAGAGCTAAGTTTCTCTACTTCTTTTATAATATTTTGGATGCCTTTTCAAAAAAAAAATTATAACTGGACTTGAGGATGTTTTCAATCTCTAATGTTAAACGTTAATGTTGATCTCATTCAAGAATAGCTGTGCTGCTTCAATTAACTATAACATTTGAGATAATTATTTAAATGTTGAGATCAAATAGCTATAACATGACGGTATATATTTCTGTAATTAGCTTTTTCAAAACACACCAATTACTTGAAAAAGTTGTTATTTACTTGAAAAAGCTGTTATTAAACACAAGTTATCCCAGTTTTATGCTCCAAGAGTTTTTTAGGGGGAAAAATGTTGGGAATTTTTGAAAATTTCATATAAAGTTTATGACAGAAAAAAATTATTAAAGGAAAAGATTGATTTGACAGATTATTATGGAGAAAATGAAATCAACCTTAAGATGTCCAATGAATACAGGTGCTAAAGATTGATAAAATCAAATTAAATGATGATCTGATTGAAATCAATTGCAAAGCTGTGAACATAGTTGCTTCAGCTGGGAAGATGTTTCATCAGACCATTCATAGGCTTGGCTCCTCCCATTGCTTATGCATGTCAAATTAAGGTTGTTCCCTAATTGGATCGACTACATCCGAAAAATTCAATGTTTCAGAACATCGATAAGATCAACAGTCTGAATCTCATTCTCTAATGGTGTCTTGAATCAGTAAGTATGAAGGTGGTGATAGATTGGATTACCTCACAATAAGCTGGATCTTTGCACCACTTTGAAACTGGGCAAGTCACTTTGTGGCACCATGAGCAGTGATCAGTCAAGTTACCATGAAGGAGTAAGGTTAGCCCAATGGTGAATCTGCACACCCAAAACACACAAACCAACTTCAAGGTTTCAATGTTCAGAACAAGCTGGCTTGTAGCTTAAGCAAATGGATGATCAAGTAGATGATAATGGATAATGCAGTTCAGATGTTCATCCTATTAAGTGTCAACTTACCCGGCAATCAATATGATTGCGGAGATAACCCACAATACGTACTGGTAATTCTTATGCTTAGACTTGTGCGAAACCGCGATATATCCAGGAGGAATCTTTTTCTTGCTGATGTACCCGTATTGGGGACGGATAAGAACCACAAACCCCAGAAAGAATCCAGAAAAGAATCCTCCGAAGTGAGCAAAGTTGTCGACATGGGGAAGTATCCCGACGGCCAGGTTTAACAGGATGATGAAAAGGAGAGTCAACAATGCTGCCAACTGCAATCAAATACACTATTCAACTTTCAGATAATTGCCACAAAGAAGCAAAGATTGAAGATACAGAATGACAGAGCAGTGGCAGTTCACCTTGTTAGCATATATGGTCCAGTTTGTGATAAGTTCTGAAAGCATGCTCCCGAGTAAACCGAAGAGTGCACCGGATGCACCCACAGATATACCAGTCTGGATAAAAAGAGCCGACATTAAACTCCCACCAAAACCAGAAATGACATAAAGCAACCCAATTCTTACTGCAGAAGGACAAACCATCAACATATCAGAACACGAAACCATCGAAAACAAAGAATAATTTATTGTTACTAAACTAGCAATTCCTGTCAGCTAGTTTTAGTACTAGTATCTTCTCACTTGTGGCCAAAGGAAAAGGTTTAATTGTACAGACACATGAAACCAAACACTAAACATGTGATGAAATGATGTTAGTTGCGTAGAGTTAGACCTTACCGAACCCAAATTCTTGTTCGAGTCGAATTCCTATGAATAGAAGACTTAGCATATTGGCAAGAACATGGAAGACCCCAGCATGCAACCAGATGCAAGTAAACAAGCGCCAAGTTTGATGTCTATGTGCACTGTCTGCTTCAGACACATCTAGAGCACCCATTTTTACCAATCTGGGAAAATTAAACAAATAAAATTACAGCAAAATTAGACATAACCTTCACGTTGCTCAAATTAAATGCAAGAGATGTTTATGATAAGTAAGTGTGTATGTAAGCTCAGTTTCAAAGAAAACAAATACTAACCTCTAACCACAATCTCATGTGTATTTGACAAAAGAAAAATACAATAAAATAATGTTTGGCTAGAAATTACTCATGCTGACACTAGAAATGCATAGCTTATGACAGAAGATTTATTAACTGAAATCTGCCAAATGAAAATTAACCAGTTCATTGTATCTTTTTCACCATCATCATCACCATTTTTCACCCTATAATCCAAACATGCAAAATTAAAATCAGAGGTAAATCCACAAACCTCACTCATATGAACAGGACTTGAAAAAGTTCCATCTTCAGAAATTAATAACCAGAACAGTAATCATATAGATCTCACAAAACCTACTACTACATTAATGCTTTTCAAGTTCCAAGCAAGCTAGTAAACTGTTGACACAGACAGATCCAACCAACCAAAGGTTTTTTGAAATGATTCTGCAAAAATGTGCAACATTTCCATCATAATTCTTACAGTCTGTAAACTATAACTAGTAATTCGAGAAAAAAAATGAACATTACTCGGATCAATGAACAGAAGACAATAGGAGAAGCTTACGTGGCTGCGGAAGGACCGAGAAGAGGGTTCTCCTTCAATGGCTGGAAAGAGAATCTCCCCAAGAAAGCGGCGACGCACTTCGGCGAATTCTCCGGGCAATTGTTCACGTACATGGCCACCGTGAACAAAGCAACGTTGGCCACCACGAATGTCGGAACCATCCATGGGACCCAACTCCTGAATGGCCGGAAATCAATAAGCTCGTCGTGCGATGGAGGCGGCCGTTGCCGTCTCCGGCGATCTCGCGGCGGAGAAGCCGCATTTGTTACGTTTTGCGCCTTGGAATCAACTGATGATGGTGAATCCACAACCTTAATCTCCAGCCCGGAATCGAAATCCCTCCTCATGAAGGGGGTAACAAGAAGAACGAAACTTTACTCGTTGTTTCCGTTCAAAAGATCATCTTTTTGGCGGAATCAGACAGAAGGGAAGGGAATGGAAATGGGAGTTTCTCTGTAACTCCAAATCGTGTTAGAAAACTGGACAAAGCTTGGAATGTTCCGTCTGTTTGTCGGACAGGTTTCTGGTTTTGTTTGTTAATGAAGAAAGGAACAATCTCTAGCTAAAATGCAAATATTCCCCTTTGGTTTATAATCTTTTTAACATTTTATAAGCATACACTTGACCTTCATCACTTTTTCGGGGGTGACCTCTTTTATTGTATAGACTTATTAATGAAGTATATTTCTATGGTAATAAATTAGTGGAAATTTAAATGATCAATATGGAGTACTTCTCTATTCCAAATGAGTTCTCACTTTTAGTTTTTTTTGTATTTTTTATGGTAATAGTTTTATTAAAGAATTAAAAAGTACATAACTCCAGTGAAATGGTAGACTAAACACCTAATAACCATAGCCTCCTAACTAATACAACACCAACATGCCAAAACTTCAAGAAATTCAAGGTACAAATTTTTTTGATACCCTAAAGAATCTTTTTTTTTTGGGGGGAAATAAGTAAAATCATTAATTGGCTAAAGCCAAAGAGAGCAAAACATGAACAATCGACCAGACCAACTGACAAAAAATTGACTCGATGAGAACCAAATAAAAGTAACGCAGAAACGAAGCAACGAAAGAACCCCACGCAGGAGGCAAGACCAAACCAGAACCCTGAAGAAAAAAGAAGTTTACAAAGCAATGTGCTAACAGTAACACCTCCATGGCTGAACTTGCATGCCTTAAGATGACAATGTATGGAAAGGGGCGGAGAAGGCAGCGGTATACCAACTCTATTGGTGTCATGTTTTCTTAGATAACTAGTAGATCTCTCCATACCACGGAGAGCCTACTATGTTGGAACGAGTAAGAAACCGGTACCAGACAAAAATACAAAAATATTGTGACCAATTCAATCCCTATAACAGGGACTTCAGCTACCCAAGAAGATCTAGATCCCGAGTAACCCACTACAAGAAAACACGTCAAAACCAACGACCAGTACCAACGGATCAACGCATTGGTATTTGTCAAAACCAATAGGCTTAATCGTTGGTAAAAACCCATTGGTATTTGCATCGTCGGTAAAATACTAACCACTGGCTGACGCGAACGGGCTGACACGTTGGTGCCAAAATCCGATGACCGAAGGGAATGAACTAACAAGTGAGCTCGTTGGTATAGCTTTACCAACAGGTCAACTCGTTGGTATGGTTACCAACAGGTCAACCTGTTGGTACTGTAAATACCAACAGGTCAACCCATTGTTATGTGCTTACCAACAGGTTGACTTGTTGGTATTTGTGAATATATCATTTTTCCAACGTTTACTAACGTGCTGCCCGTTGGTATGTCATTTTTTTGTATAAAATACTTTTTTATTCATATACACTACTTAAACTTGTATTCACATATTTAAATTCAACACCAAAATTATTACCGAAACATTCAATAATACTACAATATAATTTAAATCGCAAGATTTAGCAGCCAATAACTACATTCAATAATAAAAGTACACTCTTACAAACCTATCAACAAATGCATTAAAGGGTACACTCTAAGCCCAAAGCCTGCATCAACCATCATTGTCCCGGATAGGCAGCCAAGAGGGGGTGAATTGGTTGACTCTAAAACGAAATCTTTTTCTTAAAACTAAGATGTCAGTAGCACACTCAAACTGTTTACAAAAACACGACGGTAGAGAGGTAAAACGAGAAACCAAAATAAGCTCACTAATAACCTAACAAAATCCTGTTTGGTTTTCCGAGGCTCACCAAAACAAACCTTACAAAAACTGTTTTGTAGAAAACTACTCAACCTTTTGAGGTTTTTCACGAAAAACTCACAAAAACTTTTTAGACCAGATTCTCTCTCTCTCAAAATAAAGTAGGCAATCTAGAACGAAGTAGAAGCTTTGATCTTGGAATATGCAGTGCTGGAGAGCTTTAGTATGATCGGCTGTTTCTTTGCAAACTGAGAGCTTTTTCTTCTTGATCAATCTCGAACTCTTTCTTCATGAAGCCTTGCACTTTATTAAATAGCAAGAGAGAGGAGCGTCCCAACAGCTGTTTCTGTTTCTTCTTGACAGAGGATGCGCACGAAAATCTCCATGGAATCAGCTGAGAGTAACGTTTAAATTTGAAACGTATTACAAGCAAGAGTCCTAAACAATTACAACTCTGCACTATTTTTCTTCTACGTAAACACTTTTACCGAATGGGCTTTTAGTCTAAATAGCAACTTGGGCACTGCAAAACGTAGCCCGAAATACATAATACATTTGGTGAACAAAATGCATAACTATTTAATGACCAGTTTTCCAAAACTTTTCATAAAACATCTAAAACTTTTGTGATCATCAAAATCGTTTTCTTGCAAAAGAAATAATCCAACAATCTCCCCCTTTTGATGATGACAAAACTAAAGTTTAGATTTTTGAAAAGACTCCCCCTGAACAAATTCTCCTTGAGACATTTGAAAACGTTTGAAGAAGCTCCCCCTGAACTTCACACAGCTCTTTGCATAAAAGAACAACTAACAGTCAGCCTCATTTGCAAAAGAGCAGAATCATACCAACACTCACCAGCACGCATAGCATTTAACAAAAACATATAACTATCCCATAAATCTTAACTATCCCATAAATCTAACATTCCCATATATTTCTCCCCTTTTGTCATAATCAAAAGTGCAGTAACCATCATAAAGTATAGAGGAAGGAGAGTCGAAGGCAACAAAATATTCGTGCATCCCGTAAGTTTTAAGCAAAAAAAACTTGAACATAAAATCGATTAAAACATGGAAAAAGTTCTTGACACGGGCGGTAGAGTGCTGGTTTAGCAGAGCTTGGTGAGCGTGGTGGAGTGCTCGAGCTCTGGAATCTCGGGGATTCGGAGAGGATTGTAGACAATCATGGCTCTTTCAGTCACAACCTCTTGATCCTCAACAACTCTGTCCTCTGTTCTTTGGGTCAATGCTTTTAGTGCTATCCTGTTCTTCCTCTTTCTTCTTTGGTTGCTTCCTTGCAACTATGCTGCTGCTGATCTCCCGTAGCCTCTGTAAAGCTCCAGCATATTTGCTCTCAATCTTGGTCCACTTGCCATCCTGACCTTTCTGAAACCCACTCTTTTTCACAGTCGCCGGAATGAGATAAGTGTAGCTTTCCCACTTCTCTTTCTTTACAGATGTGCCAGGGACTTTGCTCTCTTTCAGAAAATTACTGAGCAGTGTAGCATAGGGCATGTGCTCCTTATGCTTACCCTCTACAGCCAGTCCTAGCAGTTGCACAACCCTTTTACCGAAATCTATTTCCAATCCCCTTACTATTTTATACATCAGGCATATATCTCCCCAAGTTACCAGTTGGGTACCTACCTTTGGGAAGATAATTGCTGTGAGAATCCAGTCACGATACTACTGTGTTTGAAGTTCTTAAACATCATGCAAGTAAATTGATATGGTAGAGTTGGAAAAGGAACTCCCACATCCCCAAAGAAATACTTAAAAGCTTCTTCCTTAGACTCACTGTCATCAATAGGTTCTTCAACAGAATCAAGAACTCCTAGGGCAGCAGAGAACTGTATGTGTGTGATTCTTACCAATTTTCCTTGAACCTTTGACTCAACAGCTATTTCTTCCAAATCCACATGCATTTTGGACAAGAATTCAGACACTAGATTTGTATAACCCTTAGCATGTGTTGAAACAAAAGGCATCAAGCCATAAACATCCAACCATTCGGCTACCTCAGAGACGCCAAAAGACTCAAGCATTTCCCTAGTCACATACGAATGCCGAAGGAATTTGGTAAACTTTGGATGTACCTTTGTGACAGAGATCTTTTGTGCCGCCGGGTCTGAGTCCTTTTTCTTTGAAGGAGGAGAGGCCTTCGTTGATTTTGTCTTTACTGGCTTGACCTTCACAATAGGAGAAGGGGGCTTCTGCTTCTTTGGTTTCTCTGAAACCGTTGAGGTTGATTTTGAGCGAAGTGACCGCAACCCATCTCCCCTAGTCCGTCTTCTTTGGATCGGGTAAGATGGTTTTGGAGTTTTCCTCTTTCTAGCACTGCTACGAGGTCTGCCGAGTCATTGCCATATCAAAGCTGTCAAGGGAGGACGAGGAGAGTGCTGACCAACAATCTTTACCGACTCTTCGTCGGAACTCATCAGGTTGAGGGTAGCACAGGCCATGGTTTCGACTTTGCAGTTTTCTCGAGGGACTGTGAATGGCGGTCCTCTTCGTCGCTTGAATCACTGGAATAATCGACAAGGGTCTGCTGAAATTTGGGATTGTTGGGGCTAGGGTTTTTAGAGGAGGAGTCCATCGTGCTTGGCTAGGGAGTCAGAATGTTTTCTGCTTTCAGGAGAGAGAGAGGTGGAGTGTCAGGGACGAAAAGAAGAGTGTGGAAGAGGGGTTTTATTACACTGTAAAATATTTGAAAAATACTCTTTTACCCTTAGTAAAAAATCTGATTTATCCCAAAAACTTCTCCTCTTCTCAAAGTTTCCTTTGACCAAAAATAAAAAAAAAAGTCCAAAAGCACTGTTTTAAAAATAAATTCTGGGAGTATTCATGCACCAATTTACTTTAAATTTAGAACACATATATACGAAATTAATTTTCATATTACATGTCCTTGTTTCATTAAACAGGACACTAAACAGTTTTAGGAACATGTACTGTAATTACCTTGGATTGCTCATGCCCAATTCTCTCCTTATGTAGTGAATCTCTCTTCACGAGTGGTTTTGTAAATATGTCCACTGATTATTAGTATCAACAAACTCAAGCAAAACATTCTCATTAGCAACATGTTCTCTAATGAAATGGTATCTTATCTCAATGTGCTTAGCTCTAGAATGATGGACTGGATTTTTAGCCAAACAAATTGCACTTGTGTTGTCACACTTAATAGGAACTTTCTGAAGTTAAAACCAAAATCCTTCAGTTGTTGAACCATCCACAAAATTTGAGCTACACGCTTCCTGGCTATGTACTCGGCTGCGATTGATAGAGCAACTGAATTTTGCTTTCTTGAAAACCATGAAACTAGACAACTTCCTAGGAACTGACATGAACCACTAGTAGATTTTCTATCTACTTTGCTACCAGCAAAATCAGCATCTGAAAAACCATAAAGTTCAAAAATCGTTTCTTTTGAATACCACAACCCAAGATTTGGTGTGTCAACCAAGTATCTAAAAATTCTTTTGACACAATGCAAGTGAGATTCTTTTGGGTTTGACTGAAATCTAGCACACAAACATACACTAAACAAAATATCAGGCCGACTTGCGATTAAATAAAGCAAGGAACCAATCATGCTTCTAAACAGTTTTGATCAACTTTGTTTACCGTTCGAGTCTTCATCTAACTTGGTATGGCGCTCATTGGTATGGGCTGGCTTTGCTGATGTATAGCCAAACTTCTTCAGAATATCTTTAATGTACTTGGCTTGACTTATAAAGATCCCTTCTTTTGATTGCTTGATTTGAAGTCCAAGAAAATAGCTAAGTTCGCCCATCATGCTCATCTCGAATTCTCCCTGCATTAGCTTAGAGAATTCCTTGCACAAGGATTGATTAGTAGCACCAAAGATTATATCATCAACATAAATTTGAACAACCAAAATGTCATTTTTAGAAGACTTTATGAATAGGGTGTTGTCAACTTTTCCCCTTGTAAAACCATGATTATCCAAAAAGGTACTTAACCTTTCATACCAAGCTCTTGGAGCTTGCTTTAAACCATAAAGAGCCTTTTTTAACTTGTAAACATGGTCTGGAAAATGAGGATCTTCAAAACCGGGAGGTTGTTCTACATAAACCTCCTCTTTTATAAACCCGTTTAGAAAAGCACTCTTTACATCCATTTGAAAAAGTTGAATGTTCATAAAGCATGCAAAAGCACAAAGCATTCTTATTGCTTCAAGTCTAGCTACGAGCAAAGGTTTCATCAAAATCAATCCCTTCTTCCCGTGAGAAGCCTTTAGCAACTAATCTTGCTTTGTTTCTTGTGACAACACCATTTTCATCAAGTTTATTCCTAAAAACCCATTTGGCACCAATTATAGAATGATTCTTTGGTCTGATAACCAAGTCCCATACATCATTCCTTTTGAACTGATTCAGTTCTTCTTGCATAGCACTTATCCAGTTTTCGTCTTGTAAAGCTTCATCAATAGTCTTAGGTTCGACTAGTGAAACAAAAGCTTGAAAAGCACGAAATTTCTTAGGGAAGAGCGTGTCATTACCCCTTGGGTCACATCACCCAGAATATTCTCTTGAGGATGACTTGATTTGTGCTTGAATTTCCACTCATGAGGCAATGTTCGTGAGGGCTGTACAAAGTAGTTGAGTTTTGTTCTTCTGTTCTTTCTGGAACATACTCAACGGAGTTGAGAATGATCTTTTGCTTCGTAACTCTCATCCGCTTGGCCTCCAGTCGATTCTTTTCTTCTTGCTCTTCGACTTGTGTCTGCTGGACTTCCAGAGTATCATCATCTTCTCTGAGAACATTGTTAGCCTCATCGAAAATAACATGTATTGATTCTTCTACCTTTAAAGTCCTTTTATTGAAAAGTCTAAAGGCTTTACTCTTTGAGGAATAACCAAGAAAAATAGCCTCATCATTTTTCGAATCAAACTTACCAAGATCTGCTTATCCAAGTTTAGCACAAAACATTTGCATCCAAAAATATGAAAGTGAGAAATATTTGGCTTTTTACCTTTCCAAAGCTCATATGGAGTTTTGTTTAGGATGGGCCTAATCAAAACTCTATTGAGTATATAGCATGAAGTGCTTGCTGCCTCTGCCCAAAAATACTTAGGAATAGAGTGGTCATTTAACATGGTCCTTACCATTTCTCCAATGGTGCGATTCTTCCTTTCCACAACACCATTTTGTTCGGGTGTTCTTGCACAAGAGAAATTGTGAGTAATACCAAGTGAAGCACAAAAGGATTCCATTTCTGTATTAACAAACTCACCTCCATTGTCGCTTCTTATTGCAACTATTTTATCACCTTTCTCATTTTGCACTTTCTTAACAAAGTTGACAAATACTTCATGAGTTTCACTTTTCTTAGCAAGGAAGAAAGTCCATGTATACCTTGAGTAATCATCAACAATAACTAAACAATATTGTTTACCTCCAAGACTGGTTGTTGAGATTGGACCGAATAGATCCATGTGTAACAACTCTAGAATCTTTGTCGTGGTCACAACCTGTTTAGCTTTAAAGGAAGCCCTTGTTTGCTTTCCTTTCAAGCAAGCTTCACATTCTTTGTCTTTGTCAAATCTGATCTTTGGCAATCCTCGTACCAAGTCCTTCTTTGACAGTTTTGCAATTGTATGCATGCTTGCATGTCCCAATCTCTTATGCCAAAGCCAACTATCATCTTTGTTGGAAATAAGACATTTCACGTTAAAAGAAGATAAGTCATCTAAATCAAATGTGTAGACATTTCCACACCTTTTACCAATGAACTTAATGTTGTTTGACATTCTGTCAATCACATGGCACTGGTCTGATTTGAAAGTGACATAATAACCACTATCACACAATTGACTGATACTCAACAGGTTGTGCTTCAGTCCTTCAACTAGCAGTACATTATTGATAGTAGATGATCCAATCTTACCAACCTTACCAATACCTAGTACCTGGCCTTTGTTGTTGTCACCAAATGATACTGTACCTCCTTTTCTTGGTGTGTAACTGAAGAACTTGCTCCTGTCTCCAGTCATGTGCCTTGAACAGCCACTGTCCAAGTACCATGTATGCTTCTTCAAGACCTAAACAGGTTGAACATTTCGTCTGACTTTTGGTACCCATATCTTTTTGGGTCCAGAAACGTTAGTAACATGTTTAATAATCCATACTTGCTTAACACCATACCAAGTATCCATTTCAAAAGACACTCAAATTTACTATGTCCTTTTTGATGACATTTTTCACAGGTTATATAAGTGACATTAGCAAACTTCTTTTGAGGACAAGGTTTTCTATGACTATAACCTATTCCGGATTTGTCATAGTAAGACTTTTGACTCTCAAGAAGATTGTCTAAGTTCTTTTCACCATTAATAAAACCTGCCAGAGTTTTCTCCAGCTTTTCATTCTTAGTTCTCAATTTTGCTATCTCATCTTTTAACGCCATGTTTTCGGTTTTAAGCCTTTTGACAAGAGTATCATAATCTCGACATACTTGATGAACAGCAGATCTCTTTCATCGGTGTAGGAATTTGAGGAGTTAAAGGATTCAGCATTGCTCATTACCTCCGATTCAGCGGTGGCCATTAGGCATGTTTCAAGAGATTGATCTCGCATTTCATAGTCAACGTACTCTGGAAGGTGCAGCTTTCTTCATCGTCTATCGGACACAAGTGTGCCTCTTCTTCTCCATTTGAGGATGATTCCTCGTGTGCGAACAGCTATCACTCCATGCTGCCATTCCTTTCAATCCGGTCTTCTTTTCTTGAAGAATCTTTTCTTGTCCGAACCTTCTTTTTCCTTTTGCTTTTTGGAGCTGCCTTCATTTCTTTGGACAGTCAAATTGCATATGACCTCTTCCGCTACATTTGTAACAAATTGGAGGTTTGAAGGGGCTGTTCCTTTTTCCTTCATTTGTTGATATCGCCCTTTATATTTGAGCAATTTTTTGATTTTTCTTGCAATCATTGCCGCCTCATCACCGACTTCTTCATCGTTTGATGAACTTCCTTCTGATTCACTTGCCTTCAAGGCAATTGACTTTTGTTTCCTGTTCATCCTTTCATCCTCTCTATCCTTCATTTCATAAGTCATTAGTTTTCCAAATAATTCATCAACACTTATAGTTTTGATACTACCTCCTTCATTAATGGCTTCAACAAGATTCTCCAAGTTGAAGGTAAACTCCAAAGAATTTTTCTTACCAATTCTTCATTTGTATAGATCTTACCATACCGCCGAAGTGGTGTGATGATTTCATTGAACCTTCTATGCATGTCTGAGCCGTTGGTATGTCATCACTAGTAGCTTTTGTATAAAATACTTTTTACCGCCTTTGCGTTCATTCATATACACTACTTAAACTTGTATTCACACATTTAAATTCAACACCAAAATTATTACCGAAACATTCAATAATACTACAATATAATTTAAATCGCAAGATTTAGCAGCCAATAACTACATTCAATAATAAAAGTACACTCTTACAAACCTATCAACAAATGCATTAAAGGGTACACTCTAAGCCCAAAGCCTGCATCAACCATCCCTTTTCAATGGTAAAATCTGGGTTTGCTTCAACTAGAGAAGCTATTAACGGTGCAAGAAACTTATTTACCGAATCTTAATTGTCACAATAAGAGGTTTCTACAACAAAGCAGTCACCAAATCTATACTCACCACCTTTTTGCTTTCTAATCTCACTTGAGAGGACACACAAGCAGTAAGGTGCATTGAGCCATTCTCTAATCTTCAATATGCATTCCCACAGTTTCAATCAATCTATTGTTCTCTTGTCAATATCTGCAAAATTAGAAAACATCATATATAATTAAGAACATGTATCAAGAAGAGCTGAACAATAGATCTTTGAAGAATCACAAGGGTAAAGGGCAGAACACACGATATTACATTAATATATAAATTCAAATAATTTAAACGTAAATTATGTATTAATGTTTATAGTTTCTTTGGTTTAAGATCATTAAGAGTTCTGACTAGAGCATCTACTCTATTAACTATGCTTTGAGGACATAGATAGGAGATCTTGAGTTCAAACTTCCGCAATCCTCATCCCCTACCCCAAAATGTGTGTATATATATATATATATATATATATAAATATATATAAAAGATCATTAAGAGGTCTTTAGTCCCAAAACTTTTAATTTTTATAAAAAATTGCTTTGACATCAGGAAAAAAAATTCAAACCATCCAAAGCATATATAGTGAGTAAAATCCGCGCTGGGTCTCTCTTTTTATGTTTGTGACCTATTCTAGTCTCAGTTTAGGTTTTTGCTTTAAATTGTCCTATTTTTAAGTTACGTGTCTTATTCTGATCCTTTCCGTCAAATTTTTCCGTTAAAATATATGGTTGAGGGTGAAATGACATTTTTATCCTTAGTTAATTGCTTCAATACACTCAGTGTTTTTAAATTTAATCAATTATATCCCAATGTTTCCAAAACTTACATTAATAAAATAAAAATAGAAATAAAGCAAAATAGGACAAATCTGAGCAGCAGCTCGACGCGTCCTTCGCGACCAACATCTGGCTCCATGGGTCGATGGCGGATCAAGGGCGGACAATGGCGGAGGTGGTTGAGATCGGCACACCGGAGGCCGGAAAGCATCGTGGCGGCACCGGAGCGGCTGAACGGCAGCTCGGTTGGCTGGATCGGGTCGCTATTCACCCTACGAATATGCTGCGATTTGAAGTTGCCGGTGGCTTATGGCGGGGCAGGGAGGCGCAACGGCGGTCCTGGGTAGAGGCAGTGGTCCTATGGTGGATAATGGGAGCTTCGAATAGGCTGGAGAAGCGTCCGGAAAATGAAATGAGTTGGAAGATTTTGTGACGATTCTCGTCAGCTGGGAGGTTTCTGACGACTTTGGGTGGCTCTCCAACGTCTCTTTGTGTAGCGGGGTCGTTTGGTGCGGCTGATTAAGGAGAAGCTGCATTTGGGCTATGCGGCATCCGACTTAGCTTCACTGCAACTTGCAGTTATGTGGGTTCGATTGGCGGCGGTTCCAGCTGGGAATGGTGCACCGACAATCAAGTGACGTCGTAGAGGTGGAAGCACGATTTATTTTGCGCGAAGGACACTCAGTGTTTCCAATCGATTTGGGTAGCTCCAAGGAGGAGGAGGAGTTTGAGGGTTTATCTGTAAGTTTTGGAAACACTGGAGTAGAATTGATTAAATTTAAAAACATTAAGTGTATTGAAGCAATTAACTAAGGGTAAAAAAAATTTGTGGTCATTTCACCTCAAACTTAAAAATATGTTGTAATGGAAAAATTTGACGGAAAACTTAAAATATGGCGATTTTAAATAAGAGTAACTCCAATCCAAATCATCCAATTTACAATTTGTTGTTTTAGTTTTATCAAATAATTCCAATTTCCAATTTGCTCAATTATTTCAAATATAATTTTCTATGTCAATAATACTTCAATATTCATATACATAAAGTTTCAATTGGTAAGCCAAATATTGCTCGATTATTTCAAATATAATTTTCTATGTCAATAATACTTCAATTTTCATATTATATTATATTTTCTAAAAGCTAGAGAAAAAACCGATTCAACCATGGAATATTTAACCAATCCAAAAAACAGAAAACAGATGCAATTTTATATTCATTTAAATAAATTCAGTTTATGCAAATAGTTAACCTCTCCGTACACCACGGCTAATGTTTATAAGTTATCAAGAATAAAAAAACTCAATAAAAAGGAAAAAGAAATGGATTGGACAGCAAAAAAATCGGTCTATTTGTGACCCAACGTTTTCTTCGATCATGCTAAGGCCTCGCAGCCGTAGGATGCAGAGAATTCATACACTTGTCAAAAATCTGGGATGTCACAGGACACTGGTGGGTCTCAGAGCTACAAAGAACAGGTCTTCAGGTAACTCACGCGACCGGCTATATCCGGTAATAGCAGGACTCTGTCGGCACGTCCGGTAGCCAAGGGGTCAATGATATAAGAGGCGGGGGGTTTAAGCTAAAGTTTTGGGTGGTTTTCAGAGGGTTTTGGAGGATGGAAATCCGATAGAATTTAAGAAAGTGACAAATGAAGAAAAATGGGTAGCGATTAGATTGAAAAAAGATTTCATCTTTCATTGCTCTGTTTTTATTTTTTACTATTTTGTTTTGTAATTTTCTCTGGGAAATATGGGTTAGGAAGAAGGAAGATACTGGTTTGGTGGGAGGAGAATTGTGAATGGTGTTTTTGTTCTCTGGGTTTTTGTTTCTACCCCGATCTTACATTTTCCCGCAACTTCCGCAAGAATTTGCGCTTTCAGACACGAATTCGTTGCCTTGAGGTGAGAAAGTTGTGTCTTTGTTGATTCTTGTTCGTGAATTGCTCCAAAGTTTTGATCTTTGTTCCAATTTTATGGTGATGAAATGGGGGTTTGCTGGGCTTTGTTAGCTGGAAATGGTGGTTGAAGTTTATGAACACAAACGAAAGTGTTTCTCTTTGGAAGAAGGTTTTTTTCCAGAATTATTACGTGCCAAGGAAATGTTCCTTTTATTCTTTCCCCTTCCGGTCACAGCTTTTCAAACTTTCTGCGTAATTTTTCATCCATCTTCAATTATTTTCAGATTTCATGAACATAGTTACCCTCTCTTCTCAAACATGCTTGATCTGGTTTCTTGAAGCTCGCATTTGTTCCTATGCTTTGCACTCTTCTTCTGCTGCTGCTCTTTCTTTCTTTTTTGGTTGCGAAGTATGGTAGATTGTGGTAAAAGTTCGAATTTTATTTTACAAGTTTTCCCTCTAATTACTCTGTTTCGTGTCTTTTACGACTGGACTAGCGCACACCTTCGCTCATTTCTAACAGCTTTGATGAAAGCTTGATTTTTTCTCTCTCTTAGATTCATCTTCGTTTTTCTTGTTCTGTAGAGGGTATTATAGTAATTTATCTTTATTTGATCAACATTCTTCTGCATGATTTTCTTCAAACACGATTTCTACTCAGATCATGTGCGATTTACAGTAATTTCCCATTCATCTTTTCTTTTCCTTGAAAAAATATTGAATTGAATGCCTGTATTTTGGTGGAAATGTCTAGAATGATCAAACTTCTACCCAAGCATGGTTTTGTTTATATGGACGTTTGTTTACAAGTTTCAAGTTTATCTTGCGCCAGTGTTAGCATCTGAGGCTTTGTAATACCATGTATTTGCTGTATGTTGCGTTTCATGATTACTTGGTCGTTGACTTATTGCTTGTTCATTCTTTTCAGGTCTTATTGTATTGTAATTAAACTCAGTTGTATTGCAAGTGTCATCATTTTGAGAATGAAGTCACCTGTAATGGTCCATTGCAGATAATACGTTTACTGGGTTATGCTTCTCAAGATATGGTGTTGCTGAAGCAGGAAAATTATGGAGTTAATGGCTATCAGCTGCCTGCCACTCCACGAGGTGCCAGATCATCTAGGGTAAGTTGTTCTGTCTTGCCCATGTGTGCTACTAAGTCATTTCCATTTCTACTTTTCTAATGCTTTTTCTGCTTGTAACCCGTCGGTTTATACCTTTCAGAAGAGGTGTTCTTTCAAGAATAGAGTTGAAGACAACAGAATGTGCGCATTTGACTTACTTGCCTCTGTAGCCAGAAAGTTATTACAGGAGAATGGAAGCATATCTACTTCTTCAAAGAGGCCAGACAATGAAAACTGTGATGTTTCTGTAAAAGCTACTCTTAAAAGGGAAAGGCAGGATGAAAGTCAATCATTGAAGGTAGAAACATGTGATCAAGGAAGTTGCGAGCATCAAGTTGTTGACTTTGAGCTTCCTTCACCAGCCAATGATAGGAATGGCAGTGTTCAACAACCACCAAGTTCTGATAATGGTTCTGGTTCTGATTGTTCTGGAGGCATCGATGGTCAAGTGAAAATTGAAGCACGGAGGATTTTCTGTAAAGTGGAGGGTTGCACCTCTTTTTCTAGTGGACCTGTCTATTCCAATAAATCAGAGGATGAAAATAAAGGACTGGTTAGTGAAGATGAGGATATGGCTCATAAGTGTATAATGACTGAGCAAGTTAATTTATGCCAAAGAGGAGAGGAGCCGATTGCCTGGGATGAGAAATCTAATACTCAAATTAGTCCTGTGAGTAGTGCCAAGGCAGCTACATGTGGGGACCAAAGTCCCCATCGAAGTATTTCTAATAGTCAGTTTGATGATGTACATGTAGATAGTAGAGATGATGACGAAAACATTTTAGGGTATACTTGCCCTAGCACCATGAAGAAGTCCTTTCAACCAGGACCACGAATTGGAGATCGAAGAATAAGGAAGATACTGGCTTCTAGATACTGTAAAGTAACTCCGAAATTGAACAAAGTCTCTCCTTCTAGTTCTGGTAAGTAGTTGCTATAACAACTTCAAGTATTGTAGCTTTATGGGAGAAGCTAGAAATTGGCAATGTAATTTAGATTTGTTTCGGTGGGGTGCTTGCAGACGAGGTTTTTAAGCCTTCTTATTGTGAAAGAAATTTCGGGTTGAAACGTTTAAGATCAGAAAGGAATTTCCCTATCAAGAAACGGAAGTCTCTCCATTATAGCTCCGTGTCAAGTTCAGATGGTGGAATTATTAGTGATGGGACTTCTTATTCACCCGAGAATGACATAAATGAAGATTCTGCTCCTTATCTGAAGCTTCATGGAGGTTGTTTCCCTACTTGGTTTTGTGTTAGTTGTGATTTATATGTTTGCCTATCAGTGTTGCCTTTCTGATCCTAAATTTTTGTGTAGCTTCTGGAGCAACCTCCTCAGTAGCTGAAAAAGGTACACCATTCAGTGTTAGAGAATCTTATGACATTGGTAGATTTGGTGCTTGAGCTCATATTTCTATTCGGACATTTTTTTACAAGATTTTTTGATGTATGAGGGGTTCTTATGTATTACCCAATCTATTTTTAATACTCAGTGAAGCTCAGAATCAAGTCTTTCAAGGTGCCTGAGCTTTTTGTTGAAATCCCAGAAACAGCTACTGTTGGTTCATTGAAGGTATATGTTGTTCTCAGAGCATTTTGATGATATTTGCAGCTGCTACAATGTGGTTAAGTGGTGCTTCGATGTGTTAGAACACGAGAAAAGTAACAGGTGGTTGTTATTTGATTCTCTTTTTTCACTTTTGGGTAATACTGGTTGCAGCATTCACCTTCCTTGCTTCTCCATGAGTTTCGGCCTTCGGGTGAAGGATTGGTTGAACTCCTAGTTAATATGAGAGACCAAGGGTGTGAAACATTAATGAATTCTAGTGGTCTAGTCAGTAGTTGCTCTTGGTCGATCATAACGTGGGACAACTATTTTGCAGAGAACTGTTGTGGAGGCTCTGTCATCGATACTTAAAGGCGGATTAAGTGTTGGCATACTTCTTCATGGGAAAAAGATTAAAGATGACAACAAAACTTTACTGCAGACTGGAATCTCGCGAGGCAACGAGCTGGATTCTTTGGGTTTCAGCCTGGAACCCAACTCTTTCCTAACTTCTCAAAGTTCACATCCAGAAAAATGTTCCTTGATGCTTCCCCATGAGGCACCTCAACCTCTAAATAGGTCAGGAAAGTGCGATAACATCTCGGATGATCGAGATGCTCACTTTTTGATTAAAGGTGCTAGCTTTCAATGGTAGAGGCTCCTTTTTTATGCTAGCTTCATGCTACTGTTTAACAGGATACTGGGAAATCCTAGTGTAATCCATGGGAAAGCAACTGTTGCCTCAGAGGAGCAGCGAGTGCCTGATCTGATCAACTTCAATGAAAGAATTCATGAAAAGGCATTCACTACGGATTTATCAAGCAATAAACGTGCCACTGACTCTAAGGCGCTGGTTGCTGTACCGGCCATGAGTGTCGAGGCACTAGCTGTGGTTCCGGCTCACCGGAAGCCCAAGCATGCTGAGTTCGCTCAGCGCCGAATTCGTCGACCTTTCTCTGTTGCTGAAGTTGAAGCACTGGTTCAAGCAGTTGAGAAAATTGGGACTGGCAGGTAAGCTCAGAAAATCTTCACCCAGCAGCTACGAACGATTAGTTTTCTTACCCTGTGCTGTGCAGGTGGCGTGATGTAAAATTACGCGCCTTTGATGATGCCAAGCATCGAACATATGTCGATTTGAAGGTAAACTTCTATCAGCACCATTCGGAGCTTAAAAGACGTTGAAAGTAAAAATACTTTCGCAGCAAGTTAGTAGCTTTATTTCTGTAATTGTTTGTGCAGGACAAGTGGAAGACATTGGTGCACACTGCGAGAATCTCCCCTCAGCAGAGGAGGGGAGAGCCTGTGCCGCAGGAGCTTCTGGACCGGGTTCTAAGAGCACAAGCATACTGGTCGGAGCAGCAAGCGAAGCAGCAGCTCAAGCACCAGCAGCCTGAGACCGGGCTTGGCCTCTAGGCTCTTTCTGTGGTGGAACATGTTCATATGTGTAGGTTCGAGGAAGAAGAGATTTGCATCCTCTGACTGGTTTCCTGTTCAGTTGTTTTGTGATATGTATAAAAGTATGACATGGAAGAAGAGATTTGTGCTTTTGTCTCTTTGTAATATTCTCATCAGCTCTTTCTTTGCCTCATTCTTTTCCTGTCCAGAGGCTTGGAACTTTGTAAATGGTTCTTGATTCAATAAGAGCTTGCTAACAGGAATTTCTCAAGACTTTTTTTATCTACAAATATTCAGTATTTAACAGTCTTTAATTTATCTTTGAAAAATTAGAGTATAATACTACTGTACTAGGGCTAAGGGATGAGAAAGGTTTTAAATACTGATGGATCTTATGGGATCACATGCATCTGTATTTTCTATGGTTTTCTTTAAATGTGAGGGACACACCGAATTTTATTTTATTTTTTTTTACCTTATGTTAATTATTTAAAAAAGAATCGAGAGAATCTTTTTTTTTTTTATTTAGCGAAGAAGGCTTATCGAGAGAATCTTTAAATAACTGGTACTAGTTTTATAAAATACATAAATCAAAGATTTGCATAATTGCTACATCCAAAAATCCAGCTAAGCTAGGGATTTTTGGATGACTACGATGCGGGTTCTCCTTGTTGGAATTCCCTGGCGCATTAAGAACTTCTGAGGTAATACTCCAGCTCAGAGAGTTCAGAGGAGTTGAGAGTAACTTGACGGTGAAGAAACGAATAGATCACATTTTATCAAAATAGAGGTATTTTGGTAAATGTGCACTAATGAGCTTAAAGGAGCTCAAATATGTAAAATGGAAATGATTGGAATTATTTTGTGTAATTCGGACCTCATTTATCAATCATAATCACCTCTAAAGCCACTTATCAAAGTAAGGATATTTTGATAATTTTGATGTAAGATGTATGCACCTTGAGCCATGGAATAACTCCATCTTTGCCAATTTATAAGGTTAGCAATGTAGTTGTCAATTTATGAGGTTGGCAATGTGGTTGCCACATTGATGAGGTAGGCAATGTGGTTGACACATTTAAGGGAGAGCGTTTGGTAGCTCTCATTCATCTATAAATAGATGGGGGGAAGTGCCTCATTCTCCATTCCCTTATTCCATCATCTTCTTCTCCCTCTCAATCTCTATCAAAGTGTCAAATTCTTGAGGCAAGTTTTGGAGTATTAAGGGTGAAATTATTTGTGTCATTCCACACATCTTCAAGGTGCTTCACATCTCATCTGTCCTCTTCCCCTCTCCTCTTGGGTGCAAGACGCCATCATCACCATCTCTTGAAGCTGAGGGCTGCCATTGGAGCAAGCTTGAAAGCTTAAGGAATGAGCATACGTCAGATTGGAGTAAGGATTAAAATAATCCTTAAGCGGTTTTCCCATTTGGTGCAAGGTATGTTTTCGCCTCTTAGTATCATGTTTAGGTGATCGTCTTCGTACTCTTTTGTTGCTGGATTCGTTGGATTCATGGTATGAATTGATGAAATAATACCATGCTTGTAAAGAAGAAACCGCCAATATATATTATGTAAAGTGGAGCATTACATGTGTATGAGAAAGATCAACATGAGCGCATGTTTGAGGGACCTCTAAAATCAATAAATGGTACCAGAGCTTGAGGTTAATGATCTCTTACATATGTATGCTTAAAAAATTTCGGTTTGAAAATGCATGAGAAATTGACATAAAAAACTGAAAAGTGTGATAATCATGTTGTCTTGGTGTCTTGTATGCTTGTTGAATGCTATAAATACATGAAAGCTGTATGAACATCATGTGTTGATGTATGGATTCTATGAGAATCATTTAATGGCCGAAAGTTGGTAAACATTTACTTGTGATGTAAATGACTTGAGTATTGTGCAAATGTGCAATAGTTTTGACCGAATCGTATAAGCATGAAATTGCAATGTGTTTGCTTGTTTAAAATGCTTATAATGTATGATTTAATATATTTAAATCAATAGAACATGGATATACAAATGGGATTTATACATGTTCTCCAATGGTTATATGTAAGTGTCATGCTTGTAATTTAAGCTACAAGTCCGTACTCTAAAGTCTAATAATGGAGATTCTGTCTAAGGAGGTGGATTTTAAGTGAGACCATTGTGACTCTTCCATGTTTCCCGGGAATCATCCTTATGGTGATTAAGGGGTTGAAGGACTATAGTTTAAGGTTATGGTACATGCATTTGTTGTATGGTCGATTGTACAAGTGTGACAAGTGCATAGAACCCTTTTGAGACTTGTTGAAGAACACAGTGGCGGAGGTGTACTATAAGTGGGGTGGGCCATGGCCCCCCCAAAAAAATTAGCATTTAATTAGTAGTATGTAGTAGTATTAATATATTAATTGTGATAATAATTAATTTTTTTAAGTTTATATAAATTATATAAAGTTCATTAAATAAATAAGTTAACAATTAATTTTTAAATTGGGCTTAATTAATTGATCAAATCCAAAAAACTGTATCAATTTAGCCCATTAGTTAACCTAGAGACTAACTTCATTGTCACCACTGCCACATCTCTTCTCCTTCCTGCCGCATCTCTTCTCCTTCCTTTGTCTACTGCACACTTCTACAGCTTGTCTCACTTCTACAATAGGTGTTTGTTTTCCACAATTGCAACTTTTCAATCCTAACTCCATACCACCAATTGCATCAATTAAATAAGGTGAGTTATGTGAATGTGTAATTTTTTTATTTCTTTTTTCATAACTTTAATTCCTTACTATTGACATCATTGTTTTATCGTTTTTTTTCTAATTTAAAATTTATTATTAAATTAAATATTTTATATTAGTAGCCTATTAGGTTTAATTATTTATTACTAAATTTACTTTTCTTGGTGAAGGGTCATGACAAAGAAGCAAAAAAGGTTAGATTCATTCTTCACAAGAAAAGTTGTGTCAAGATGTGAAGACAACACTTCTACAAATGAGGAAAATCATGAATCTTCAAAACTTGAAGAAACAATTTTATCATCTCCAATGGAAGACATACATGAAGCTTTCGGTGCGAGAGATGAGAACCTTTCATCAAATCCAATAGCTGACAATCATTCCTTTTCATCCATTGAGCGTGATCCAGGACGACGCCAACCTATATGGGAATGTCCCATTAATATGAGAGATGAGATCAGACGAGCTTACTTGAGAGTTGGACCATATCAACCCGTGCTACCCAAGTATCTGGCAAGTGGACCAACAAGTCATCCACCACGCTTTCAAGCTAATTGGTATTCTGAATTCCCTTGGCTTGAATATTCTAATACTGTGGATAAGGCATATTGTTTTTCATGCTATCTTTTCTTGGAAGAGCCAAATACTCAAATCTGTCAAGATGCATTTACAACTAATGGTTTCAAGAATTAGAAAAAGGTCAAAGGGAAAGATTGTTCATTTTTTAAACACATTGGAGATGGACCAAACTCTCAACACAACAATGCTGTAAGATTTTGTGATGCTTTGATGAATCAGTCTGGGCATATTGACAAAGTGATGCATAAACAATCTTGAACAAATCAAGAAGAACATTCTAAGAGTAAAAACATCAATTAGTGCTACTCGTTGGCTTACATTTCAGGAATTGCTTTTAGAGGTCATGATGAGAGTATTGGTTCAATAAATCGGGGTAACTTCATTGAATTTATTAAGCATATAGCTTCATACAATGATGAAGTGGAAAGTGTTGTCTTAGGGAATGCTCCAAAAAATGCAAAGTACACTTCACCTACAATCTAGAAAGAAATTCTGCATGTCTTTGCTAGAAAAGTACGGAATAAGATAGTTGAAGAGATTGGAGATTCTAAATTTTGCTTAATTGTGGATGAGTCAGGTGATGAAAGTAAGAGAGAACAAATGGCCATTGTTCTTCGATTTGTTGATACTAAAGGTTGCATACAAGAGCGCTTTTTTGATATTATTCATGTCAAAGATACAACATCAGCCACTTTATATGCTTCAATTTGTTCAGCTCTTTCTTCTTATTTGCTTGCCATTGAGAATCTCCGTGGACAAGGGTATGATGGAGCTAGTAATATGCGGGGTGAATGGAAAGGATTACAAGCATTATTTCTTAAAACCCATGTGCTTATTATATACATTGTATGGCTCATCGGCTACAGCTAGCATTGGTCACAGCAGCTAGAGAGGTACATTGTGTGCATGAATTTTTCTCGAATTTAGTTTTCATCGTGAATTCTATTGGTGCTTCAAATAAGCGTGATGATGAATTAGAAGCTGCTCAACGTGAAGAACTTGCACAAATGTTGGCACTTGATGAACTAGAAACAGGCAGTGGTGCTAATCAAATTGGCACTTTGAAGCGTGCTGGAGATACTCGTTGGAGCTCACACTATGCTTCTGTCAGTAGTCTTCTTCGAATGTACAATCCAACTTGCATAGTTTTGAAAAATATCTCGAAAGAAGGCTCCAACTACAAAACTAGAGGAGATGGTAGTACATCGTTGAAAAGAATGAGATCTTTTGAGTTTGTTTTTATCTTACATATGATGAAACAAATCATGGGCATCACTGATATTCTTTGTCAAGCTTTGCAGCAAAAGTCTCAAGACATTATAAGAGCAATCAGTTTGGTCTCTTCTACAAAAAGGCTCATTGAAACTCTTAGAGATGATGGATGAGATTCTTTTCTTAGTGATGTCATTGGTTTTTGCAAGAAGCATGATATTTCTATTCCTGATTTTGATGCTCCTTATTTTGAAGGAATAAGCAGCAGGCGTGGAGGTCATGATACTAATGCACATCACTACCATTTTGATATATTTAATGAAACAATAGATTTTCAATTACGAAATTAACACCAGTTTGATGAGAAGGTTTTGGAGCTTTTAAAGCTTAGTGCGCTTTGGATCCAACAAATGGGTATAAATCATTTGATGTACATGTTATTTGCAACCTTGCACAGAAATACTATTTCCTTGATTTCACAGAACGAGAATTGGAAATTCTGGAGTTTCAGTTGAAACACTTTCAGGTTGATGTGACAAACCATCCAAGCTTAGGAAAGTTGACATCTATTTCTGAGCTATGTCAAGGCCTAGCAGAAACAGGGAAAGCTAGTCACTATTATCTTGTGGATAGATTGATTCGACTCATACTTACTCTTCCAGTGTCTACAGCAACTACTGAACGTGCATTTTCAGCCATGAAAATTGTGAAGACTAGATTGCGTAACAAAATGGAAGATGATTTCCTTGCTGATAGTTTGGTTCTTTATATTGAAAGAGAGCTTGCTGAAACTTTTAGTTTAGATTCTATTATGGATGATTTTGTTGATGTTAAAGAGCGGCGTGTCCAATTCAAGCTTCCTAAATAAACATTTGCATATATGGTGCAGGTGCATTTTCATATCTTATTAATTTGTAGTCATATAACAATCTTTTGACAAATATTTTCTTGTTACCATTTAATCTTATATTTTGTAAGTTAACTGGCCCCCCCGAATCTAAATTCCTTGCTCCGCCACTGGAAGAACATGTGTATGATGCTATGGAAACATGTTTGTATATTTCTAATTGAGTGTTATATGCACTTCTTTTGCTATGTATGAACATACTTGAAGTGATTTTGTGCAATGTGTTGCTTGCATGAGTCTTGTTGTGTTGATTGAACATTAAAAACACGTGATTGCATCATTGTAGATGACATGTAAGAATATCATTGTTGAGTTGAACAAGGACCTGAAATTAGATGGTGAAAACTATTCAATTTGGCAATAAAATGTCAAGTTCATATTGATTGAGCAAGACACGCTTGATGTGTTGAGCAATGAGGTTACACCTCCTAAAGAGGGTAGAAATGGTGATGCCTATGTGGCATACCAGAAAAAGAATAGCATGTGTCGAGTCACTCTTCTTTCTACTATGGTGGATGAGATAATGGTGGAATTCTCGACAATTGAAATGCCAAGGGCATTTGGGACGCTGTCAAAGCTAAGTTTGGTGATGTTTCTATTGAGAAACAAAGGTCCATGACCTTGAAGTTTGAGAACTATGTCATGAGACCGGATCACACCATGACCTCCTACTAGCGTGAGATGTCACGCATGATCCACCAATTGAAGGAGGAGGGACATGACCTCACTAATGAGCAACAAGTGCAGACTATCATTAGGTCATTGTCTAATGAGGAGTGGCAATTGATGAAGGTCAACTTGCGCCACAACCCTCAAATTAAGTCATTTGATGACATTGCCTGCCATTTGTTACTTGAAGCGGAAGCAATGGCTCTTAAGAATCATTCCAAGGCATATGTTGCCTCCACCTCTTCCTCCAATAAGAAATGGAGTAAGAAAGGGAAATGGTTTGGTAAGGGCAGCAATGGGAAAGGCAGGGGTAAGGCAAGGGTCAGTGGAAACAGCGGTGGAAATGGACCCAACTTGAATAAGTTCAAGAAAAAGATGGATGTTTCCAAGCTAAAGTGCTTCAATTATGGCAACAAGGGCCATTTTTCTAAGGATTTTAGAAATCCTACCAAGGTATGTGTACCTACTACTTCTAATGTACATGTTATTTCATGTACCATGCTTACTGAAAGCAATTCTTTGTGGATTGTAGATTCGGGAGCAACAGACCACATAGCCCGAGACAAGTCTTGGTTTGTGGCATTTAGAAAACTCCCAAGAGGCGTGAAGAATGTCTTGTTGGGAAATAATGATGTTTTAGAAGTAGTTGGTATTGGGACTTGTAAAGTCCCTGTGTGTAATGAATATTATGTTTATCTTGTGGATACACTTTATGTACCTGGTATTTGTAGAAATTTGGTTTCTATTTCGAGCTTATTGAAGTACAATTATAGCTTAACTTTTTCTAATAGTAGTGTTACTATTATGAAAAATCATCAAGTCTTGTGTGAATGTATGCTTAACAACGGGTTATATGAATTTAGATCAAGTAACCACACCGATTCTTCATCTAGTTGCCATGTGACTGATGTCACAAGTGAAATGACTTGGCATGAAAGGCTTGGCCACATAGTCAAGATATGATGAATAAGTTGGCCAATAGTGGTTTACTTGGATCCTTGACAATGGTGAACTTGCCGAGTTGCCAATCATGCCTTGAAGGAAAGGTAACAAAGAAGCTATTTGGGCAAGACACTAGAAGGAAAGAAGTACTAAGTTTAGTACATTCAGACTTGTGTGGTCCTATGAGAGTGGTATCTAGAAATGGTTTTAAATATTTTATAACATTCACTGATGACTATTCTCGATTCACCCATGTATTCTTACTCAAAACCAAGGCAGAGGTCTTGTCATACTTTGAGAAGTATGTGAATTTTGTTGAGAACCAATTGGGTAAGAAGATCAAGTATTTGAGGATTGATAGAGGTGGAGAGTATAGTTCTTTGGCATTTAAGTCATTTTGTGACTCCAAGGGCATTCAAAGAGAGTTCACTCTTCCTTGGATTCCACAACAAAATGGGGTGTCCGAAAGAAAAAATAGAACTTTAATGGACATAGTGAGATCCATGATGGCAAAGGCCAATTTGAACATCACTTATTGGAGTGATGCATTGCTTTATGCAGTGCACATTCTCAATAGAGTGCCTACCAAGAACATTGACACTACTCCATATGAGTTATGGAAGGAAAAGTCCCCAGACTTGAGCTACATGCACCCTTGGGGTTGCTTAGCATATGTACATATCCCGAATCATCTTTTGGGAAAGTTGGGACCAATGGGTAAGCAATGTGCTTTCCTCGGTTATTGTACAGAATCAAAGGGCTATGTGTTCTTGGATATAAGTCACGGGAATGGTTTGGTGTTTGACGCCAGAAATGCCAACTTTATGGAATGTGAGTTTCCTAAAATTGGTGAATGCAGAGACATAAACTCTTTTGGACCAATCCTTGAAGAGGATCAACTAAGTGCCATATAGGCACCGGTTGCACAAGGTGCATCTATTCCAATCGGAATATCTCAACCAATTGGAGTTGTGACTTCAAATATGGTTCCAAATCAAAAGGAACAACTTGAACAGAATCCACAAGTCGATACATTTGTTCGAGAGGGAGTTGAGATTAATCAAGAGCATAATGACATTCGTCACGAATTGAAGCATGAGTTGCCTCCAAATGAGGATGTAAATGAAGTTCTTCAAGAGGGAGTGCATGAGTTGCCATCGCTTGAGGATGTCCATATTGATGTGTCTCCACAGATGGAGTAAGAGGTTGCTCCACCTAATCCTCCTTTGAGAAGATCAAAGAGAGAATCAAGAGAACCCAAAAGATGAGGACTCTCGGAGGGTGAGAATTACTTGGTCACATCAGAAGTTGATTTCAAAGACACCTTCTCACCTGTAGTGAAGTTTAATTTCATCAGAATACTACTTGCTATTGTAGCAAAGTTGGATCTAGAATTGCATCAAATTGATGTAAAAATGGTCTTCCTCAATGGTGATTTGAGTGAAGAGATATACATGAAACAACCTGAAGAATTTGTTCAAGATGGTTGTGAGAACAAGTTGTGTAGACTTAAGAAGTCTATCTATGGCCTTAAACAAGCTTCAAGACAATGATACTTGAAGTTTCACAATACAATTACTAGTTATGGCTTTGTAATGATGCATGAAGACCATTGTGTCTACTTGTTCTCATCTGGATCCAACTATGCTATTATTACATTGTATGTAGATGACATAGTGATAGCAAGTAGCAGGCTTGAGTTAATGAAAACCATTAAAGGATGGTTGTCCTCCACCTTTGACATGAAGGATATAGGGGAAGATTCTTTCATTCTAGGTGTAAAGATACACCAGAATAGAAGGAAGAGGTTATTAGCTCTTTCATAAGAGTTTTATATTGATAAGATTCTTAAAAGATTTAACTTGATAAACTCAAAACCCATGAACACCCCACTTGCATATGGGTGCAAGATTGGTGAGCATATGTGCCCCAAGACTCCAAAGGAAAAGGAAGAAATGGAAAACATTTCATACCTTAGTGGTATTGGGTCATTGATGTATGCCATGTTGTGTACAATGCCAGACATTAGCCAAACATTTGGCTTATTAGCAAGATATTCTTCAAACCCCTGAATGCAGCATTGGAAAAGTGTTAAAAGAGTTCTGAGGTACCTGAAGGGGACCAAAGATTATTGGTTATGTTATCAAGGAAAGAAACTTGATTTACATGGCTATTCTGATGCTGATTGGGGTGGAGATAGAGACTCCAGCAAATCTACAAATGGATCTGTATTCATGCTTAATGGTGGGGCAGCTACTTGGTGTAGCAAGAAACAAACTTATACAACATTGTCAACAATGGATGCTGAGTTTGTCTCATGTGCCTCGGCTGTACAAGAGGTCCATTGACTTGGGTTCTTCCTTAAGAACTTGGAATCTCGGATTAAAATGAAAAGGGCTGTTACTATCAATAGTGATAGTATGACGGCCATGACTTACACTAAAGATCCCAAGTATCATGAAAAGACTAAGCATAATAGCATGAAATATAATTTTGTGCGGGATGCAATTGAAGATGGTGAAGTTAGAATATAGTACATTTTTACGGACCTTATGGTGGTTGATCCTCTCACTAAGCCATTGCCACCTCTTGTGTTTGCTCGACATGTTAGGGCAATAGGTCTGCGTAGATTATAGTATGTTGGTACTTCACCACTTTGGGTGTCACACATGTTTGTAAGGAATGTTGGATATTAATAAAGTTGTTTGTTTATCATCACATTCTTTTGTTCAATCTTGAGTTACAAAATGAAAATTAGAACATGTCAAACATAGGTATAGAAAGACTTTCTCACACAGATCTTTCACCCTTAATCTTGGGTAGATTAGGGATGAGATAGCTAAGGACTCAAAGTATGTTGTTTTTCTGAAAACATGTAACTTTAGGTAAGTTATACTTTTGAGTATGAGTCTTGAACCAACACAACACCTTAGCTATATGTCGCCTTGATTTAGATGAAATCAATATGAGATGAACAAGTTCATCGAGTTTATATGACCACCATACATCCTAGCCTATGATAGAAGTAAGCTAGGGCTTGCTTAGAGATATTTCATGATTTTTCACATATCCTCCTATTTATTTGTTAAAGGGAGTACACTATTGGTGTTTTAAGAGGGAGAAAATGACACACCCCTCCACATTGGTGGACATCATTCCGAGTGGAAGTGGTGTAGGTAAAACACCGAATTAGTGTTCATATTGAACTTGAGATGTCTTCCCTAGGATTTGTTCCTTGAAGATATGTTCATCAAGGATGTGTTCCTGGAGTTCCATGTCCATAAAATGCGACCAAAAGAAAGAATGTAAGCAAGTTGTCTATGTTCTTGCTTAGTGTGAGATTCTTTGACATAAACTTTTAGTGACTTTAGCTTACTATCAGTGAGTTGCATCAATAAGACTACTTTGATTGGTTGTCGAAGTTCTTAGAGAAATAAGACTAGAGTATCCTTCTTTTGGGTAGTCAAGTTGGTGCAATTATCCAGGTAAATCAAACTAATAGGAAAGACACTGGTATATGATACATATACTCTAAAGTTCAATCTTGGGCCCACATACTATGTGTATGAATAGGATTAACTTATGAGTGTTGATAATGAGATCTTAGTTGCTTAATACAATCATGAGTTTCAAAGAGTTGAAATTCTAAGAAAGAGACTGATTATGATTAAGAAGATGTATCATTGTGTCTGGGGTTTATAAAGGCAATACTTGATTAGTTCAAGTAAGCTTGATAGGTTCAAGCAATGTTTGTAGAAGTTCAAGCAGAACACACATAAGTGCTTGATAAGTTCAAGTGCATTGAGGAGTGCTTAATAAGTTTAAGTATATTGATGAGAGGTCAATCTTTTATTGTGAGTCTAACAATCACAATGAAGGAGATTTGATGCGTGTGCCTTGGGGTTGCACCCTTAAATATATTTATATGAACATGCGTTGGTTTAGCTTGTGATTGAGTGATTTAATTCCAGTGGGAGTTAGAACTCAAAAGTATCTTAGTGCAAGTGAGGGTTTGTTGGAATTCTCTGGCGCACCAAGAATTTCTGAGCTAATACTCCAGCTCAGAGGAGTTTGGAGTAACTTGACGAAGAAGAAACGAATAGAGCACATTTTATCAAAGTAGGGGTATTTTGGTAAATATGCACTAATGAGCTTAAAGGAGCTCGAATATGTAAAATGGAAATGATTGGAATTACTTTGTGTAATTCAGACATTATTTATCAATCATAACCACCTCTAAAGCCACTTATCAAAGCAAGGGTATTTTGATAATTTTGGTGTAAGGTGTATGCACCTTGAACCATGAAATAACTCCATCTTTGCCAATTTATGAGGTTGCCAATTTATGAGGTTGACAATTTATGAGGTTGGCAATGTGGTTGCCACATTGATGAGGTAGGCAATATGGTTGATACATTTAAGGGAGAGCTTTTGGTAGTTCTCATCCATCTATAAATAGATGGAAGGAAGTGCCTCATTCTCCATTCCCTTATCCCATCATCTTCTTCTCCTTCTCAATCTCTCTCAAAGTGCCAAATTCTTGAGGCAAGTTTTTGAGCATTAAGGGTGAAATTATTTGTGTCATTCCACACATCTTCAAGGTGCTTCACATCTCATCTTTCCTCTTCCCCTCTCCTCTTGGGTGCAAGACGCCATCGTCACCATCTCTTGAAGCCAAGGGCTGCTATTGGAGCAAACTTGAAAACTTAAGGAAGGAGCATACGTCGGATTGGAGCAAGAATTAAAATTATCCTTAAGCGGTTTTCCCATTTGGTGCAAGGTATATTTTCGACTCTTAGTATCATGTTTAGTTGTTCGTCTTCATACTCTTTTGTTGCTGGATTCGTTGGTTTCATGGTATGAATTGATGAAATAATACCATGTTTGTAAAGAAGAAACCGCCAATATATATTATGTAAAGTGGAGCATTACATATGTATGAGAAAGATCAACATGAGAGCATGTTTGAGGGACCTCTAAAATCAATACTCCTAACCCTAGCAGCGCCGCCGCCAAGTTCCCATGGCCAGACTGCCTGTGGTTCCTTTGTCGGCGTTCATGTTCGGCCTCCAGGAACCAGTGGCGTCTTCTCCTGTCGTCCGGCATTTTCTCTCGCGATGGATCGGCTTCATGTTTGTGGTGCAGCCTCTTTGGGTTCTCTCGGCGTGAGTGGTGCTGGCGCTCACGACCACTAGATTTGGCTGCATCTGGCCGGTAACGTCTCGTGGTGTGCTGCGCATGGCAGCTAGCCTCTCTATGTTCTCTACCTTATGGCTTCGACTCGGATTGTACGCATCGAGTGCTTCGGCTCCAGTAATGTGCAGCTCCATCGTCGGGCTCATGGATTCCATCCGTTCGTCGATCGCCGAGCTCATGGATGGTGATGGTCTTCTTTGTCCGATGAAGGTTGAGATGGGGTTTCCCTTCCCCACCCAAGGCTATGATTATGTGGTCTCAAGGTTTGTCGGGGATGGGGACGACTTGGCTTACCTCGTTTTAATTACGGACCTTCATTATTTTCTAGTATTCGTGTGTTGTTTTTTGTTTTCTAGGTTCTGTTTTGTTGATTTTCGTTATGTTGATCACGTTTGTTTTCTTTCGGTAGTTTCGTTTTTGATTTTGCACTTTATAATATATTTTGTCAGATGCCGCTATGGTGGTTTGTTGTGCTTAACATTGCTAATATGGTTTGTGCTTCTCTTAGCTCACTATACTGTACTGGTACCGTGCAAGGGTACTAGATGCGGGATTCGAGATCTTTTATCCGTCATAGTGATCATGACCATCGTCATGAAATTGCTTTACCTTTAGAGGCTAGTACTGGCAAGCTGACTTCAGTGGCTTTGGCTTTGCGTAATTACTCTACTTATGGTCATTTCACCCTTAGTGGGCTGGATTATTTGTACTAGTTTTAGGTACTTAGGTTTGTCGTTCACTACGATTTACTCCCTCCGTCCCCAATTAATTCTACACATTTCTTTTTTGGGATGTCCTTAAATAATTATACACTTTCCTTAAAAATGAAACTTCTCTCATCTAAAGTTACCAAACTATCCCTAATTTATCTTAACTTTTTTTATCTCGTTTTTTGTGCAACCTCTATCAATGATAATTATGTCAAACTACATAAAATCTTACATTCACCTTAATCTCAGCACCCACAGAAAGTAGAATTAATTGAGGACAGATGGAGTATTTTGTAATGATTTTTCATTAATAAAGTAACTCTTCCATGTTAAAAAAATATGGAAATCAAAGATAAACACCAACTTCTAAAGAGATATTCAGCGGAATAGTTGTTATTGGCATTGAAGTTCCTCAAAATGTCACACTATCGATCCTTGTGTAAAGTTTTATACTCACTCCCATCATGAAAGAATGATGCGTTTTTTTTCTCTATTTTTTGATAGATTCAAATTATTATTAAAAAAATACATTAAAAATTTCATTTTTTTAGAAACTACAAACATTAATCTACAATTTTTATTTAAATTATTTAACTTTTTATATTAAAATGTTGAATAAATAAAATTATATATTAAATACTGAAAAAGAAATATATCAATTATTTAGGGATGGAGGTTACCAAAAGTAATTTATTTTGTAATTTCAGACAAATAAATATGCATGGGATTCTTTCATTTGATGGAATGTATATGTCACTATTGCACTTTATCAATAAAGAAAACAAAAATTAGGGATAGTTAGCCACAAGTTTGTGGACAAAGTTGGAGGGACATTTGAGCTCTCACACAAGGATTGCAATACCTTTCAAATTGAAAAGAACAAAACGATGTATTGGGTCCCAAATTAAGTATGGGTATTGGTTGGTGGAGGGAAACAGGCTTCTAAAAATGTGGATAAATGAAAGCTATAGAATGGAAATGCGGGAAAAAAATGTAGGTGTTTTTAGTAGAAAAAAAAACAAGGAAAAATGGGAAACAAAGAATATGCTGCATTTAAACCTTTAGATGAAAAAAATGTAAGCATTTTATTAATAATTTTTTTTCTTTTTGTTGTGGAAGGAAAAAACTACCCCAAAAGTTTTAATTACTTTCCTACTTAGATGAAAAAAACATTTAAGATGACTTTTTAATATTTATCATTTATTTAAAAACAATATTCTTCCCATCATGTAAACCCCTGATTTTGTTTTAATTTATAATAACATGATGAGTAATAACGTTATCTGAAGGTGTTTTTTTTCTAAAGAAAATAAAACAACAGATGATAATACACTTCAGAAACTACTAAGATTCACTAATTAGTGCCCAAAAAATTTTAGTTTAATTTTCCACTATTATTAACGTATTACTCCCTTTGTCTCAAAAAGAATGTTTTGTTTGACTCTCTATATTGTCTTTGACCTAAAATATTGCTATGACGAATTGTTTCAAAAAAATTAAAATAAATATATTTACAAAATGCAAACATTAATTTATCATTTACATGTAAAATTTTCCATTTTCAATATCAAAACTCAAAAGGTTGAAGAAAAAATTATAGATTAAATGCTGAAAAAGAAATTGAGCATTCTTTTTGAGACAGATGAAGTACTATTATTGTTACTTCTTTTTCCTTAAGCTGAAACCAAGGTCATTTCAGAGCTACTAGTTTAAAATTATATAGACATAATAATTAAATTAATTGGTTTTTTAGTAAGTAAATATATATATATATATATTAAAAAATGCTAACCTATTTGACAGTAGAAAAAATAACATTTATATTTTCAACAATGGAAAAATAAATTTTATTAAAAATACTTGAATTTTACACAATTGGTTATTTTGAAAATGCTTTTTGGGGCGTTTGGTTCGCGGATTCTAAGAATCCGCGGAATGTGAAAATATAGAAAATATCAATGATGGAAAATGGAGTAGAAATGAATATTCACACAATTTCTTGTATTTGGTTCAAGAATTCTAGGAATATGAATTTTATAGTGATTATTTTGTAATTTTTACAAAACTTTATGGACTAATCATGTCATTTGAAAGGGACCATTTTGTAAATTTTTCAAAATTTCAAGAACTAAATGTGTGTATATATAAAATTTGAAGTCTTTGTTGTAATTTTTTAAATATATTATTTCTATGGATTCTATGAATACATTGATTATAGGTGGTATTTTGAATCCAAGAATTCGTGAATGATGAAGAATTATACGATTTTGATAATGATGGAGAATTATTTTTCAGAATGAACCAAACATAGGATTACGCTGATTTGTGAGATTTTGAAAATCCATATTTCTAAAATATTTGAACCAAACACATGAGTTTTCTAGAATGTAGGTTCAATAGCAAATAGTTTTTGCACTAATATTTACTACATTTATATTGAGCAAGAAGATTGATATATATACATACATACATACATATATATATATATATATTATATATATATATATATATATATATCTTTTAAGAAAAAAAAATTGAAACTCCTACCCACACTCTATCGGGGACTTAAGGTTCAGCAACCCGAAGGCCAAAAGTGGAAAATAAGGACAGCGGAAAATCCACTTCATATTCTGTCATCTAATTTTTTTTTCTTTCTTTCTTATTTTAAAAGCACTATTCATCTTGCCCTCTCATCACATTTGCAAAAGGCAAAAACATTTAGTAACAAATAAAACCGTTGGGCCGAAAAGGGCCCAAATAGAGGCCTGCTTGTTAGAAGATTAGGCAAAAACATTTAGTAACAAATAAAAACGTTGGGCCGAAAAGGGCCCAAATAGAGGCCTGATTGTTAGAAGATTAGGCAAAAACATTTAGTAACAAATAAAAACGTTGGGCCGAAAAGGGCCCAAATAGAGGCCTGGTTGTTAGAGGATTCGGTTATAGGCTCGAATCTTTGGACTGTTATGAATGAATCCAACATGAAAGAACTTCATTCATTTCTCTTTTTTTTTTTTTGATGATGCCATTCATTTCTTTCTATTAAAGAGTTGAGTCGCTATACAGTGCGCATAAGAGATGATATAAATTATCAGCGCGCTTCTCATGATCGGCAACGGTCATCGTGAATTTTTGTTCAGCCTCAACTCCAGCTTTGAAATCACCATGAATTCGGTCTAACCTTCAATTCCGACAGTCGCCGTCAATTCCGATCAAGCTTTCCGTCAAGAATTCTACAGCCGTCATTAATTCCGATGAAGCTTCTCATCAAGAATTCTCTCATCATGATTCTTCCATCAAGATTTCAGTTCTACTTCTAGAAACCAAACCAGCCCAACTTAGAAACACAATTACCATCAACATTTTACCACGATGAAATTCAAAACAACCAAACTTGTAACTGATGAAAAACTGATATTTTCAACTAAAGAAATCTGGATAAAAACGATGATGATCACAATAGGTAGTCATGTTGATCACTAGTATAGTCATGTTGATATTCACATTTCTAATGTTGATCAGCAGTATTCCCATGTTGATCAGCTTATGTCCAACATTGATCTGTTTTTGTCCAATGTTGATCTATATTTTTTGTTATGTTGATCATTCTTTATAGAATGTTGATCTCTCTTATTGTCATATTGATCATTCTTTTTATATAGCATGTTGATCTCTCTCTCTCTTTGTCATGTTGATATTTTTGTTTAGAATGTTGATCTCTCTTATTACCATGTTGATCTATCTTTTTTGTCATGTTGATCTTTCTTTTTAGCATGTTAATCTCTCCTCTTGCTATGTGTTGATCTTTCTTTTTAGCATGTTGATCATTCTTTTTAGCATGTTGATCTCTTTTACTATCATACTGATTTTTTTTCTTAGCATGTTGATCTCTCTTCTTACCATGTTGATCTATCTTTTATGTCATGTTAATCTTTCTTTTTACCATGTTTATCTTTGTTATTGTCATGTTGATCTTTCATTTTAGCATGTTGATCAGTAGACTTGTCATGTTGATCTGACGATGTTGTTCACACAAGGAAACGTTGTTGATCGATTAATCATGCTGATCTAACACGACTATTATGCTGATCAAATTTAATGAATGAAAAATTTGTAAATAAGCGAATCGCTTATGCGTACGCATGCGCCATGCGCATTTTAACGCAAACCTAAAGAGTTGTCCTAAATTTTATGAAACATTACGATCTTACATAATTAAATCTACTCTTTTTTTGTGTGAAAAAAAAATCTACTCTTTTCATCCATTCCACACCCTCCAAAAAAATTTAAAAATTTTAATTGTATTTTTTAAAAAACACTATAGATGGACAATATAAATAATTTTTATCTACATTAATCTTCAAACTGACATTTAAAAAATTCCAATAGTTATTTCCTAAAAGAATATTCTAACCAACAAATATAGAAAGATGTGATAAAGGGAGCAAAGTAGGTCAGTCACTATAGTGAAATGTCACAACCTGAAGAAGCAAACATGCCACTTGTACCCTTCCAAATGTAAGAAGGAAACCAATTCGGTGTGCTCTTTTTTGGAGTGGCATTTACGTACAATTGTATAGAAATTGTCACTACTGTTTGTATAGAATTCGGTGTGCTCTTTTTTGGAGTGACAAAATCGTATAGAATTTGACTGTGCAGAGACTATCAAATTTCTATACGATTTTGCCAATAAAGTTTAAAGATACCTAGATTTTGTCATTCAATTGATTTCAAGCTAGAAATTGTCACTACTGTTTGTATTGTTTGTATTTGTTAATCTTTTGCCATCCTTCCTTAAAATGTACGTGGTGACGTTTATGTGTTGAAATATCACTGAGATGGTAGTCACATTTAATCTTTGCACTTGTAAAACTTTAATTTTTACCCTAAATATTTTAAAAAGCTCACAAACTCACCCCTTCCTTCCTTTTCTCACCATTTAAACCCACCCACCCTTTCCCCACCCCTGCCACTCCCTCTTCTTCCAGCCATTCTGCCACCGCCACGAGCTACTTGCAACCGTCCCCAAATCAAACCACCTGCACTTGAATTGTGAAATCATCTGGATCAGATTCTGATCTTCCGATTCCACCTACCGAGAGCGATAACTAAGGATGTAAATGAGCCAAGCCGAGCTCGAACTTTGCTCGCCCCGAACTCGGCTTGAATGTTTCAGATCGAGCTCGAACTGCTCGATAGCTCGACGAGCCTTCATGATAAAGGCTTGAACTTGACTCGATGTAATGCTCGAGTTCGGCTTGATAGCTCGTGAACTGCTCGAAAACTTGTTTATCAGATCCAAACTATGCTCGAGTTCAGCTTGATAGCTCGAGAGCATGTCGAAAACTTGAAGGTTTGGATTAAATTAGGGTTTTTTTATCACAAGTTATACTTTAAAATACATAAATTTTGATAGCTCGATAAGCTATCGAGTTGAACTCAGGTACGCTCGAACTTGACTTGATAAAATTTTCAAACCTTGAACTCGACTCGAGTTCGAACTCGAAGCTCGATAAGATAGTGTGCTCAATAACACACTAGCCGAGTTCGAGTAAGTTCAATAAGAGCTCGACTCATTTACAGCCCTAGCGATAACTGGTGTTGGCATTCAGCTAATCACCAATTTCGTGTTACTACAACACATAGCTTCGAAGACCTCACGACCTGTTATTGGAACACAATCACCTCTAGAGAAAGAAGCTCTATAAAGTGCAGTAGCGAATCCAGTGTCCGAAAACAAGGTGTGCGGGAAAAAAAATTAACACACACATGCAATAATAATTTTTACATTATATTTATCAAAAATTCGATTAAAAGTATACAGTTATTAAAAAATTTACGCACTATTATGTTTTGGGACACAACGCTGGGCACACCCACCTGCTGATCCGCCACTAATAATGTGGTCATCCCTCATCCTTGGTGGCTCTCCATCTACCTAGATGACCACTTATTCAGATACATCTCCGTCGAGCTGGGATCGGGAGACGACCTGCCATTGAGCTCACTTTAAATGACACCTTGGCAGTGGAATTTTGGGCCAGAGGGATCGCAACAACGATGTTGTAGCTGGCAATTCCTGCAGCGTCGGAGGAATTTCCAGAGGTGAAGAGGGTTGAGGTGTTGGTGGAGATAGAGAAGGGTTGGTATAGCCATATGTGGTTCCAAACTTGTGTATTTAATAGTTTTAGTAGATTCCTTAATGCGTTTCCTAAATTGTACAATATGGTGCAACTTTGGTTACTTTTCTTGGGTAATTTTTCTTCTTTGTACGTTGGAAGAGATGGGGTAATATTATTGTGGAAGAACTCTTTGCGGGATGGTGCCAATAGGGAGCTAGGCAGGCGGGGTAGAGAGATTGGGGTGCATAAGAAGAAAAAGGTAGATGAGACAACTTGATTTATAAACTTTAAAAATATTATAAATATGTTTTCATTTTTAAAAATTTGAGGTTAAATTGATTATGAGAATGTAACAACATTGACGCCATGTGTTAGCCACATATGCTCTGTTACAGAATATGCTAGAATATTTCGTCGTGTGTGTGTCTGTTAGTTGCATCACTGGTAAAGTCATCCACAAGGCATACTTTGTTGGTATGATCTCTGATTCTATGCTTTAGTAGCAAAATCTAGCTCAAAGTTAGTGGATGGTAAAATCTGGGTGCCCTTAAACTTTAGAGGCAAAATCAAACCTTCTACCTTATAAATGACGTGTTAGATAAAATATCAAATAAATCAATAAGGAGATATGCATGATAATGATAAATCAATAAAAACATAAGTACAAAATCGAACAAGATTCAATGTTTTTTTATTCCTATGGTGAAATTCTAAGAATTAATAAACAATATAATAATTTAAAGAATTAGATAAAAATTAATTCAAACTCTACAATTCTTAACAAAAATTATAGAATGGATAATAATATTAATTCTAACAATATAGAATTAAAAGAGAGAATGGAAATCCAAAACCGAATTTTGACGGAATTCCGAGGCTTGTGGTTTATCCAATCTCCTTAAAATAGATTCGCCCTCTCCGATAAGAGTGCTCGAGGTTTGATGGACGTCTGTCTCCCAAGATACAACAAAATACGTGAAGTGAAGTTACACCAAATTTTCCTCACCGGCGAACTTGAACGAAGGACCGATGGAACACCATAAAACCATATGCAAAAAGGATTTTGCAATAAGAGATGAATAGAGTTTTTGCAAGAAGTGTGCAAAGGGATGAAAAATATACATGACGGAGGTTCCCTTTTATAGTGGTAGAGAGAGGTCTAGCTATAAGGCTACCATAATGCATTATTATGCTAGCCATAACCTTTCACCTTAAAGGTCATAAACCACCATACTTATGATGGTAAAACCTCCATACTAATGACCATAAATATGGTCATAACATCCCCACTAAAGACACAAAAATCTCATAGTAATTAAAATGTGAATTTTTTTTGACAATTTATCATTCATATAATTTTCACAATTTTCATAATATATCCAACATGATGTAATATTTTTTTTGTGTTTTTCTAGAAATATTCTAAAAATTGAAAATGAAAACAAAAATGTGTTTCGTTAGCTAAGTTTTGCTTTAAGGGGATTTTAATGGTTTCCCTTTTCTAGAAGATAGATTTATATAAGGAACTAGTGGTACCCCTCATACTGGACGGGGTAAAAATAATTAATGTCCATGTCTTGATATTATCGATGTATTCGTATAAATTCCTGAAAAGATAACTCATATACTATTTTATTTTAGAATCGATAACCAAAAGGGTAAAACATTCGAGCTTATTACTGAAATTTCATTTTCTTTTTTCGTTTCTTCCTTTCTCTTTCTAATTCTTTTTTTATTATTTTGTTATTATTCTTTTTAGAATTTTTATTTTTTACATTCTATTTTTATTGTTTGGGGTTTGTTCATCAAAGATTCCGGGACATAGAAATTCCCAATATTTTATCAATTTTATTAGTTAATAATTACTCCCTCCTAAGTTTGGGGATGGAGTAAGTATTTCTCTTTTTTCTATTATTAGTTTGGGGATAACACTACGTATTTGCGGAAGAACGCCACTTTCGTTACCAAGGCATTACGAATGGTAACGCCAAATGGCGTTACAGTGGCGCTACCATTCGACGCGTTACTTCAAAGAAACGCGTTGCAAAGGCGCTACCGAGCCCGACAAAGCCTCGACAGCTGGTAGCGCCACACCCCTACCGGGCGTTACTATCCCAAATTCCAAAAATGCGCAATTTCCTCCGCATCCCACATCAGTGTGGTTCGAACCCCACTCTGGGGTGAGAAAATGGGTAACAAGTATCTCCCACCGCACCAATTGTCTATATTGCATGATTCCCAAGTATTGTACTTATAAAAGATGTCATAGTCATTATGGATTGTTCTATATTATTTTTATTACTATAATGGGATTCTATATTATTATTATCATTATTTTAGATAAACTAGTAAATAATAATGAGAGTAAGTTTTATTTAAAATTATATTTTCTTTATCTTTCTATGTTAGAAACTAATGAATTTTTCTATCAAATCCGAAAAAGAAAACATGAACATACTTAATCAAAAAAATGTTCATTAATTTTAATGGGAATTTCTAAAAGAAATATGAACATACTTAATCAAAAAAAATGATCATTAATTTTATGTGCACCTAATTAATTTATTCAGTTAATATTTATTTTTGTTAATATCGTAATTAATTTGTTAATATTTTTAATATCATTTTTGTTAATATTTGTAAATTATCTTAATTTGTTAATATTTGTAAATTATCGAAATTTTTAAATATTTAAAAAACATTTTAGTATTCAAATTTATTTTAATATTTTGAAATAGGACAATAAGTAACGCACAATGGCATTACCAGGCGCTACTTTCTCTCGACAAGTTCGACCGGTCGCGCCAGAGTAATGCCTTGGCCACCTGTCTCGGCCCCACAAGCGCCACGCGCCAGTGGGCGTTACAGAAGCGCTACTAGCTCGACACGTCTCGACCGGTAACGCCCGAGTAACGCGCCCGGCGCCTGCGCTTCCTGGCCCATAGTAACGCCTGCCTTTTAACCCATGTGCTTCGCATTGCCTCCAAGTACGTAGTGTAATCTTTTTATGCCACTAAGTTTTGTATTTTTTCATCTCAATCCCAAACGTTTTCAAAATTATAATTTAAGTCTATCAAATGTTTTCATTTTCAACTTGAAACCTCTTTTCTTATGTGTCTGAATCTTTTAATCCCACTTTTTTAATTATTTTTTCACATCTACCTAAATATTCTAAACCCTTAAAACATAAATCACTAAAAATTTGAGTAAAAGCAACTTCTCTTGTTTGCATTTTTTAAATCCCTCAGTCATTAACAGAAAATCATACAAGAAAATCACTATCAGTAAAACATGAATGACTTCTATTAAGTTCATGAATGTGATTGATAAATAATTAAATCTAAGAAAAGTTTAATTTGTTAAAAATTAAGATGAAATTTTTTAAAGTCATGGACGGCAAACCTTATTAAAAGCAATTTATGTGTGCCATCTTCGTTTTAGCTACTTATGAAACTTGTAAATTATAAAAGAAATTATGTATTAGTGAAAGAATGATAGAAAGTTTTAGTCATGAGCATCTAGTCTAGTGGCTATGCTCATTGGACATGAAGTGGAGGTCTCGGGAACCGCTTATTCCATGCGCTACAAAGGCGCTTCACAGCCACTTCCTGAAGCGCCTTGTAGCGCCAGGTGCCTGGTGGAGGTTTTGTAACTCCTTTTGGCGCTTCTTAAGGCGCTACAGGACTCCCTTTAAGTACGTAGCAATCGAGTCTCCACAACCCCCTACCCCAATCCCCAAATATATCAAAAAAAGGGTAGAAAGTCTTAAATTTATAGATAATAGTAATAGACTTGAATATGATTATAAGCAATTTATGCGTGCTACTGCTTTTTTAGTTGCTAATTTTTACAAGATTTCATTATAAATTTAAGGTAATTTATCGTATTTTAAAAAATATAATTATTACAATTAATAATACTCACAAATATAAATAAAGTTATTTTTCCATATTAGAAAAAGATTTGAATACAAATAGTAATCCAAAAATTCCACAAATTGCGAGTTGGCTTACCGAGCCCAATTTTGTTTTCACACCCAACATTGTCCAAACTCCCAACCGGCCTTAAACACATAAGCCCAAATTGTTAGCCCAACCCGTAACCCAACCGAAACTCTAACCCATCTACACTCATATAGATAACTCAGTGTCCAACCTTCTTACGTTTCTAACCCTAACCCGCTGCACTCTCTCTGTGTGTAAAAGTTCAACCATGTTCATGCCGAATTCTTACTGTTCATCATGAGAAACCACCAAAATCGTCTCGTAGATGCATTTCCGTCGAGTGTCTACCGTGAAAAAATGTTTTCCAACGGCCTCCGATGGTGGCAAACATGCTTTACATTTTTTTCATCATGATTTCCAGTTTCTCTTTGTAAAAAAATGTTCAAAGATTTATATTTCCACTTAGATCAAACATTATAGTGTGGAATATCTAGAATGAAGGCTTGAGATTGAGTTTGACACCTGATTTTGTGGGTTATTATGAATTTTTAGAGACTTTAGATATAGTCTGCATTGCATTCAATTTGTTCGGATATCTTTTGATTAAATTTATCATGTGATTTTAATAAATATTAAAAAATTTACACTGGCAGTCCGCCGTCAAGATGTTCTGTTTATATATTAATAGTAGATTCATCATGATTTCCGCTTTCTCTTTGTAAACAATTATTCAAAGATTTATATTTCCATTTAGATCAAATATTATAGTGTGGAATATCTAGAATATAGGCTTGGGATCGAGTTTGACACCTGATTTTGTGGGTTATTTCGAATTTTTAGAAAGTTTAAATATAGTTTGTTGCATTCAATCTGTTTAGATATTATCTCTTGATTAAATTTATCGTATGGTTTTAATAAATATTAAAAAATAATTTACACGTGGCGGTCCTCCTTCAAGATGTTCGTTTATAGATTTATATAAGGAATTACATCATCAAAACACCCAATTGTTCGTCAGCTTTCAGTTAGAGCACTGTGTTTTATTTTTTATAATCCGTTCTTATTTTAAACAACTAGATACGTCTTCTGAAAGCTACTACTTTATAAAATGTGGCATTGAACAGGTGATTACCCTCTCAACATTTCGAGACACATCTTCTTCTTTTCTTTATTCTGCATATCAGATAGATTAAAAAAATGTTATCAAAAGAAGGTTCCTGTGATTGCAACAAGTTAAAATTTGTATTTCGTTTATTTAGTTTTTTCTTTCTTTGTGTTTTTGACGAGTGGACGGTTTAAGCTGCAGGAGATGCTTGCTTCCCAAGTTTTTAGTTTTCACACACCTAATGCTGTTGACCAAAGACTATGGACTCCTACTATTGAGTTTTGATTGGCAAATGAAAACATTTATACTTCCTTCATAATTTGAAATTCATGAACTTGAAGTTGGGGCTGTCAAAAGTCAAACAAAAGTTACATTTTTTTAGAGGGTCATTTCGTATATTCTATAGAACTCTCTCTATATGCTATACTTATTACTCACTCTATCCTAAAATACTAGAAGTAATTTATTTGTTTTGTTATTTTCAAGATATTTAATTAATGATTTAATTTTATGAGTATTTTGAGGTATAAAGTTAGAGAATTTGCATATATATATATATATATTATAATTTGAAATATGATTTTTTTAAATATATTTTACTTAATGTTTTTACTATTTATCTTAAATAAATTTAAATTAAATATTGTTACACAGAACATACATATAACGACGGAGAGAGTAATAAAATAGTCAAAAATTCAACTGTGGCAGGCAGTCGGCATTTAGGGGCCAACCTAAAAGAGACAAGAGAAGTTAGGATTTGACAATTTTGCACAAATATGCTACAACCTCGTTAAATAGTGGGTGTCCATTTATCATATATATGGAATGAACAAATTTTTCAGTGACAGGAAAAACAAATGGAAGATCGACTAAGAGAACAAGTACAATCAACAAGACACTAAAAATATTCATTCTAATAAAAAAGTTATCATAATAAAATATTAGAATCATTAATATTTTTGTCAAATATTAAAAAGAAGAAATACTTGATTAATCCGTAAATTTGATTTTTTTATCAAATTTTTCATGGAAAAAATATACATAGATTTTTTTTTCTATGTATCATTAATATTACAAGAACCAATGCACAATTTTTATTGAATCAAGAAAAAAATAATCGAGAAATCCATTTCCAATAGAAAAGAAAAAGAAAAAAGAAAAAAGAAAAGAAAAAAGAAAAGAAATACAAAAAATTCACTTTATTTTAACTAAAAAAATTCCCTTGATAATATTCAAAATCAGAATTCATTAACTTTTTGTAACTCGTCCTCCTTCTCGTAAGGATATGTATTTTATAAAAGGGAAAATGTCCTTTTTATACCATTAACGTTTGACAAAAAGTCCCCTTTTACAATTACTTTTAAAAATTGTTTTTTTTTGCAATTTCTTTAGTTTTTCGGTTTAAGATTACCACTGAAATTATTTTTTGTACCCATTTTACCATTATTTTAATTGACAGAGGAATATTCGTGGACTATTCCTTTAAATGGAGTATTACGTGTATTTTTATTTTTCTTTTTGAAGATGTGGCGTCAACAAAACATTCCATATCATCCCAACCACCATACCCTTTCATTTCCGGCAGCCTCTTTACCAACCTAACCATAGCCTCACCTCTGTAAATTTTACCAAAAACACTCAGCTCACCAATCCCAGATTCGATGAACAACCACAACTTTCGATTCCAATTCAAGATCAAACTAGCTTATGCAACGAATTCATATCTCTCATTCTGTTCATCATCGGATCTAATTAAACCCCTCTCAAGTTGTTCACTATGTTCATCCTCTTCAAAACCAACCACGAAGAATGCAACAACAAGGAGATTGAGCTCTCCCCTGAAATGGGTAGCATCCACTCTCTTGAATTTGTCGGAAACAGAGACCGGTTTCTGGACAGTGGCTTGTCGGTCCCAGATTTTGACATGGTTCGCGAACGCTTCTCGTTGCATACGCTTTAGGATTTCGATCTAAAAATCGAAGAGAAGAGCTATCAAATCAGGGTGAAGCTCCAGTGCATGAAAGGAAAATGAGAAGCGGGAAAGGTAAGTGGGTTTACTGGAGTGGAAGCTTTAGTGGTGAGGTGGAGGATGGCGACGGTGAAGAAATCCTTGGTCGATTCGGCGAATTTGTTTTCTGCTAGAGCGAGCTGTTCCATGGATGTCGATGCCACCGAAGCTGGAGATGAAGAGGGACTAATGATTGTTTGGGTTCGAAAAAATGAAAAGCGGCAAGATCAGGATTTGAAGGAGCTCCAAAATCTATCCAAAAGAGATTTATTCCTTTTTAGAAGATAATCTATAGTGGTTTTAAGAGATAGCTTGGTTTAATACTAGTAATAGTATGAGATGAGAGAGATCTGGGTTAATTTATGAGAAAACATAAAACCAGTAGAGGAAGACAATGGAGAAAGATTGAACAAGATGGGTGGTTAGAGATGAAGATTGTCATATCATCAAAATTCAGCCACATAATATCACACTATGATAGGTGGAAATTTAGAAGCCAGAGTAGAAATTTTTTTAACAGACATTGGTAAAAAGAGACCGAAAATATAAACGAGGATGATAAACGGGAATCATTTTTTAAAATAATTACAAAAATGACTTTTTGTCAAACGTTAATGACAGAAAATGACCTTTCCCCTTTATAAAATATCGCAAACTCTAGTTATTAACTCCTATAAATTTAAATCTATCCTTCAATATCATGATATGTCATGAAAATGTCAAATTTATTATTTGAATAGATCTCTATGAAAGTGTTTTAGTAATTTAATTTATTAGGTTAGCTAATTGATATACGGACTCGATTAAATGTGAGGAGGACCCATTTACAAACCAAAAGCACTTTTGCTTTTCAATTGTGAGTTTTGTATCTGTTAAAGCATTCAACCCAAAACCAATTGATAATGAGTGTAGAGACCTCATCATATTGTATAGCAATGGTTAGCCCTTTCTATTGACCATGAGGCCTCTCCACCCATCCAATTGATTTTGAGTTTGATGCTTTAACATGTTATCTGAGCAGGTTGGTCAAAACCCTGATCATTGCATAAAAAGCCTAAAAATACCCACGTGATAGAGTTAGAAAAATTAGCCTACACGTAAGGGGTTGTGTTAACCATTGCTATATAATATAATGAGACCTCTTTATATTAAAGCATCTAACCCAAAATAATTGATAATGAGTGTAGAGAGCTCATTATATTATCGATTTCTTCGTGATTGTTGTCCGATGATATATAAACCCTCGTAATCGTAATTCCAGCTTTTGCAGCGGACATATCTCGACCGATCTAGGCGTGTGCTACGGCCACTGGTAACAACCTCCCGTCGCCGCCGCGCCGGTGGAGCTCATCAAATCACTCAAGGCCAAGCGGGTCAAAATATACGACGCCAACCCCAAAATTCTCGATGCCCTCAAGGACACCGACATTCAAGTCTCAATCACTTATATCGCGCGGCAGAGAGGACGGCGAAGAGTTAGCGAGCAAGTGTTACACCCAAGCTAGGGATCATTCACGTCGAAAGTGAATTTCCCAAATTCACTTCTACCTAACTCACCTGAGGTCCGAGAATCAACAGGTGAGTCACCAGCTAATTCACAGTGAAAAATTTGGGGTGAAGATGAAGTAAATCACTTGTAAAATTGTAACTTTGACACCCCTTATTATATAGCGATGTACGAAGTCGGATTTCCCACTTTAACCGTATCCTGAGTCCAGACAATGCCGAGGACGACCACCAGTCAACAGCAGCCAAAGAAAGCACTCGAAACAGAGATTTGTTGTGTTGGCTTGACTATAATCCGCCATTGACGAGTCTATGCTTTCCCAGGCCAAGCAACTGACCCAATCGGCCTCTCCCATGTGCTTTTTACTGTAAAAGACCTTTGCTTTCACCCTTCCTCGTCAGCCTCAGAATTCTGTGAGTTGAAAGGTCCTATCTTGGTGCTTCACTGGATCGTTTCTTCTGAAGGTACAAATGAGCTGTCTCTCATCTGAATTTCGAATGTACTGTTAGGTTGATTTCTTTTCCATTTGGTCTAAATTCCAATCTTCGGAAGTTCCCAGTTGAGGATTTGTCGAAATTTCCTAGATTTTCACTTCTAGGTTGAGCTTCTGTTTGTTGCAAGCTGAAATTACTGGGTTGGTTTTGTTATCGTCTTTGGGGTAGTGTTCATGGATCCTAACTTTAATGGATTCTCTGATTACACAAATGGATTTAAGCTAGAGGATGACCCTAGCCTCAAGTTTAATATCCCTTCTCCGGACCTTAGTTTCTTCGAGAACTCGTTTAATTCAACTCAAATAGAGACCATTGGTTCAGCCCCATCACCTATGATAAGCCCTTCTGGGGACTCATTTTCTGTGTCTACTGGCTGGAGCCCAGAAAGAGAGTCTTCATCTCCATCAGATGACAGTGAGTCGTCTGACCCGGTTCTCAAGTATATAAGCCAAATGCTTTTGGAAGAGAACATGGAGGAGATACCCCATATGTTTCATGACCCGTTTGCTCTACATGATACTGAGAGATCTCTGTATGAAGTGCTTGGCGAGCAGCAACCTGTTATGAACCTGAATTGGGAGAGTCCTGATAGTAATTTATCGACGGGTGGTGATCACAGTAGTGCTTGTACCAGCACTTTGAGTGGAAGCAGTGAGTTTGTTGACCAACTGTGGGTTGATAATGTTGTAGCATACAGAACCTCACCTTCGTTTCAAGCTCCTTTGTCGTTCGAACAACATTTCCCCACCAACTTGCCACAGGCGAGTACAGATGATTTTGTGCACTCAACGATCTACTTGAATAACATGGGGAATGGTTCGGTTGAATCCCCGGTCTCTGAGCTTCTTGTTCAGAATATCTTGAGCAACGAAGAGTCTATCTTGCAGTTTAAGAAAGGTTTAGAGGAAGGAAGCAAGTTCCTTCCCGCCAATAGCCAGCTCATCATTGATCTGGAGAGCGAAACTCTTGATCCTGGAAAAAAGAAAGAAGATTTACAAACTGTAGTGAAGGTGGAGCATAATGAATGGGATGATCAATCACAAGATGAGTTGAGGGGTAGAAAGCATCACGAAAGAGAGGATACAGACATACAAGAAGAAAGGAGAAGTAAGCAATCCGCAGTTTATGTTGAAGAAAGCGATCTGTCAGAGATGTTTGATAAGGTACTGCTTTGTTGGAACACGGAAACTCTCAAACAATGCTTGAAGAAAACCGTGGACCAGTCTGAGGAATCACAGCTTAGTGGATCAAAAGGTCGTGGAAGGAAACAGAATAGGAAGAAAGAAACTGTAGATTTGAGATCTCTCCTGGTTCTTTGTTCACAAGCTGCTTCATCCAATGATCGTAGGACTGCTATCGAGTTACTAAAGCAGATTAAGGAGGACGCTTCACCTGTCGGGGATGGCTGTCAGAGACTGGCCCATTTCTTTGCGAATGCCCTTGAGGCTCGCTTAGATGGAAGGGGATCTGGTATCCAGTATTTTTTTGCTTCCCCTGATTCCCAGAAGACTACGGCTGCTGACATATTGAAAGCTTACAAGGTTTATCTTGCAACTTGCCCATTTAAGAAGCTTGCAATTGCGTTTGCAAACAAAACGATATTCAAAATGGCGCAGGATGCATCAACTCTCCATATTGTAGATTTTGGTATCATGTATGGTTTCCAGTGGCCAATCCTCATCCAACATCTATCTACACGAGCAGGTGGGCCTCCCAAGCTCCGCATTACTGGAATAGACATTCCAATGCCTGGCTTCAGGCCACTAGAGAGAATCGAGGAGACTGGACGTCGGTTGGCACGGTACTGTGAGAAGTTTAAAGTTCCGTTTGAGTACAATCCAATAGCATCCAAGAACTGGGAAAGTATAAAGATAGAAGACCTCAAGATTGATAGTAGTGAAATGCTTGCTGTAAATTGTCTTTATCATTTTAGGACTTTACTGGATGAAACAGCTGAAGTGGATTGCCCTAGAGATGCTGTCCTCAAGCTAATCCGAAGAATGAACCCCAAAATATTTGTCCATGCAATTGTCAATGGATCTTATAATGCTCCATTTTTCGCCACAAGGTTCAGGGAGGCACTCTTCCATTACTCTGCGTTGTTCGATATGTTTGATGCTACCGCACACCGTGAGGAGGCAGGCAGACTTATGTTTGAGAGAGAATTCTATGGCCGAGGAATAATGAACGTTGTGGCATGTGAAGGTGTAGCGAGGTTTGAGAGGCCAGAGACGTACAAGCAATGGCAGGCACGGACAGTGAGGGCAGGGTTCAAGCAGCTGCCATTGGATCTAGAACTGTTGAAGATATTGAAGAACAAACTCAGGGCATGGTACCACAAGGATTTTGTGATGGATGAAGATAAGCACTGGTTGCTGCAAGGATGGAAGGGCAGGATTCTTTACGCCTCATCCTGCTGGGTGCCTGCATAGGCATCATGACTCTCGTGTCGCTGGAAGCTTCAGTTGCAAGGTATTTCTATGACATCCTTGACACCTACATGACCTTCAGGAGTATGCTGATGATACTTTGCTGCTCTTTGCTCTATAGTATAGTAGTAGATGAATGTGATTTTGTATATGGCTTCTTAATGGTATGGGATCTGATGGAAATGTACTGGGGTTTTCATGGAGGTTGTGGTTATATGCTGGAAAGGGCTGTATGCTCTCTGTACATATCCATATTCAGGTGATGCATGACATCTTTATAGCAGTGTACAATTTTCTACTGTTAATTTAGAATGAAATTTGCAGTACTTAGCTGCCAGTTATTGCTTCTTCCAATTACCTTATTGCTGCTGAATTTGGTTTAGTTTATGTATGATCTTCTTAATCATTTGTACAATTAGAACTTGGAAAGTAGTATTCAACTTGGGAGCAACCAAAAGGAGTCAAATTTATTATTTCTAATTTTAGGTGTTGTTTTCAACAATATTACAGTCACATGGAGGTGATATTTTTGTTTCAAGATAAGAGACTATACTTTCTAGTTTCTACAGGCGTTGTCTGCTTTCTATCTCCTCTACCATCACTCTCATAATTTCATTTCTGGTCCTTGGCCAAAATTTCAATCATGTGTCTCTGATCTTTGACTACTCAAACAACACAAGGTGTGCTATGGAGACCGTTTTCTTTTGGCAGTGTTCACCAAAATTATTTCAAAAAAAAAATCCAACTTTCTGAATCCCAATACATAAAACAACCTTAAATCCATCAATTTTCTATCATATCACATTTTCCTCAAATTTCTCTGCTCACATAATATCTCATTGATCAATAAAAACACACATCTAAAATTTCCCCAATTTTTTTTCCACCCTCAACTGAACACACCCTTTATCTAAATTTTTTAAATTTCACATTTATATTTTCATTTTCTTTTATCTAAAAAGAGACCCACTTAATTTTTTTTCCTGAAATTATCTTCTTTAACTTTAAACTTTATGCATGATTCAATGCACTAACAAATTAAAAGAAGTATTAATGCTCTAAATGGATTATACTGTAGTGGAGTATTTATTTATAATCAAGTAAACGTCACTTAATTTCAGATTAAGATTGAATGAACCTGTCCCTCCACAAGTCTTTTTCGGTCTGTGAAAAGGAAAAAGGTAAACACAAAATTCATGCATTTAATAATAAGTAGTAGTTTATATACAGTAATTTTGCATATGCATGCATGTGGCTTTTGACTGTGGGCTCCAATTGCGTCAAACGACTTACACTTTCTCTTTTGGAGGCTATTAACAAATGTTTCTGTTTTTTTTAAAGAATAATAGTTATTCATAAAACTAAAAAAAAAAATTACTCCTTATTAACAAATGTTTCTTTTACCTCACTCACTTCAACTAGTATTATATTCCAACACCATTTGCCTTGTTGCTTCCTCCCCAAGTACAGCCACCCCCTTTTTATTTCTTTATTTCTTTCTCTATCTTTTCCTCTCTCTGTTTTTTTTACTTCTCATTTTTCTTCAAGATTTCTGGAATTACCCTCAAGTTTCTATCATAAAAACTTTAGATTATTAGATCTGATTCCTTGCCCCAGGATCTTCTGACATATCTTCTTCTTTTACTAGTATTTCTGTGTCTGTGATCAATTGAACTATTATTATTGTTATTGTTATAATTTGCCTTGACTAGTCAATGTATTGGACTTTGACTTATGCTATAGTTAACAGATCGCCAGCCTCAACAGTTCTCTCCATTCTTGTATAAGATATTGAGCTCTGCCTCTCTACTTTCTGCAGCTAAAACCTTCTGTCACTGCTGCTACCATGGAAGCTCTGAGCAGCAGATTCAACTTCTCTACTGTCTCACAACCATACAATTCACATGAACAAAGCTCCTGTGATGGACACGCTTTCAATTACTGCAGTTCCGGTGATGTAACCGGTCCGAATCCTACCGGCGGTTCAGGTTCCTCTTGTTCCAGCTCGAGTTCAGGTAAGGATTCTCTACTATGCTACGCCCAGAGTGACTTCTCTCATGCCGTTTTAGAGTACATAACCAACACACTAATGGAGGAAGAAGTGGAGGGTAAGCCCTGCATGTTGCAGGATTGCATAGCCCTCCAGGCCAAAGAGAAGTCCTTGTATGAGACCCTCTTTGCACCAGCAGTACCAGATGAGGAGGAAACTTGGAGTGCAAGGAAGCACCATCAGCGCGAGGATGGTGGTGATGATGGCTTTGAAGGGCAGAGACGCAGTAAGCTGTCTGCATTTTCGAAAGAGTCGGAGGAGTCAGAAGTGTTCAAGGAGATCTTCATCAGCAGTGGTGTGGATGATGAGGCTTACCAGTGCCCTCTTTTTGACGCATCGTTGAAGGAGACCATTAAGAAGTTGCAGGAAAACGGACGATTGAAAGTCTCAACCTGTACTAAGAAGAAATCGCATGCGAAGAATCGAGGAAATGGAAGAGAAATGGTGGACCTGTGGGCTCTGCTAACACAATGTGCACAAGCTTTTTCTAGCGTAGATCAAGAGACAGCAATGGAGATTCTGTCACAGATCAGACAACACTCTTCGCCTTTCGGTGATGGGAATGAGAGATTGGCTCACTACTTCGCCAAAGGTCTCGAGGCACGCTTAACTGGCTCAATCGAATCTTGCATCCCAAGCAACGGAATCTCAGCTGCCGATATCTTGAGGTCATATAAAGTCTATGTCACAGCTTGCCCTTTCAGGAGGATAACGAATACATTTGGCAACAGAAATATCGTGAAGCTTGCGCAGCACGCCACCCGAGTGCACATCATTGATTTTGGTATAAGCTATGGTTTCCAATGGCCTTGCCTCATCCACCGCCTCTCCACAAGGCAAGGTGGACCTCCGAAGCTTCGAATCACTGGGATCGATCTTCCCCAGCCAGGGTTTCGACCCGCAGAACGAATCGAAGCAACGATGAGACGCTTAAACGGGTGCTGCATGAACGTGAATGTCCCATTTGAGTACAGCGCCATAGCCAAAAGATGGGAAACTATCCAGCTTGATGATCTTGACCTGAGAGACGATGAGTTGGTCATCGTTAACTGCATGTACCGGCTGAGAAACCTCCCGGATGATGCAGTTGTGCTGTCAAGCCCTCGCGACACGGTGTTAAAACTGATAAGAAGAATCAACCCGGATATGTTCATCCACGGCATTGTGAATGGAACCTACAACGTCCCCTTCTTCGCGACGCGGTTCAAGGAGGCACTGTTCCACTTCTCAACGCTGTTCGACATCTTGGAGGAGACGCTACCGCGAGAGGACGAGCAGCGGTTGCTTCTGGAGAGGGAGATGTTCGGGAGGGATGCCATGAACGTTGTGGCATGTGAAGGGCTGGAAAGGTTTGACAGGCCGGAGACATACAAGCAGTGGCAGAGGAGGAACCAGAAAGCCGGGTTTGTGCAGTCGCAGCTAGATCGATCCATCCTGGATCGAGTGATGAAGGTGGTGAGGTCGGATTATGATGAGAAGTTCTTCGTTGATGTGGATGGGAATTGGATGCTTCAAGGTTGGAAAGGGAGGGTCATTCATGCCATTTCCTGCTGGAAACCTGCATTCTGACTTTTTGTTGTATGTACCTTCTCTTGCAAGTATACTTGAATTGCTCTCTACTTATGTCTCTTTCTGTCCTGTTTCGGTCATAATCAGATTAGATTACTGTGGATAATTACGTCTAGTTGCAAGTTGTTAAAGCTAGAATTTTAAAAAGATTCATTAGAAAATACGAAAAATTGCAGAATTGATACTAATACCAAACCAAAGAAGGTGACTGTATTGTATTTAAATGGCTACTAGTACATAAGGATGTGAAAGGGAAATGAACCTAAACTCCAGCAATCTTATTACAATTTATAATATAAAATATGATAAAATAGGAAAATTAAAGCTCAAATTTTATCACTTTATTCTGATGTAAAGTCAACGGTTGCAATGTTCTCTCCATCATCATCAAAATCATCAAATAATTGATCAATTTAATTTTCAACATTTAATATACAAAATCATTAAATTTGTATCCAATGGTTTATACTTCTAGTCTTCTTACTCCCCTAAAATTTAGCGATTCATGCATTTTAGTTTTTGAATTATAACGTGGCGGGACTTAGTCTCTGAACCATGCACCATCAAATAATATGATTTTTTGATTGTTTCACTATTAGTTGACTTAAAGAAGAAATACCTATATAAGCCTAAAACTGAGTTTGCTGATGTCTGCGAAAAACCCTATTCCTGGCCGACGCCGCCGTCAAGGCCTTTCTTCTCGCTCTGTCAGGTAACACTCTAGGGGTGTTCAAATAATCCGAAAAATCGCTAAACGAGTCAAACCGTATTAACCGAACCAAAAAACCCATAAACCAAAAAATCGTTAACATGCGGGGTAGTTTATGGTTTAAAATTTGATAAATTTGCGAATATCCGAACCGAACCGCATGTACATATTTTCAATCAAATTTCCTATATTCATCTCTATCCAATCTTAACTTTATCTTATATTCGAGTATTTTAAAAAAATGTCTTTCATTAAGGTGTTTTTTTATGTGCAAGTTACCCTCTTTTTTGAAATGCTCTAAATCTATACATAAATGCTGTAAAATATTGATATTTCTCTCAATATATTGAATAAAGTTGAACATAAATACACTTGAGAAAGATCTGCAGATATCCACACCCCAAACCGCATAAAACCGTAAACCGAACTCAACGGAGCAGATTCTATTTTTTCACTATCCGTCCCGAACCGATCCGTGAACACCCCCTACTATCAATTATGGGTAAAAGTTGCCAAAAAGCATCTAATTTTGAAATCAATTTCGGATCACCTACGGTTTGGGCTATGAACCCTGACAAAAAAAAAATCATCCAATCGAGCAACATTTTAAATGTTGATCAAACAAGACAACCTTGTCGCTCTGGTGTAAGGGAATGTTGACCAATCAAGCGGATCATTCAACATTTATTATGCAATATTGTTCAAGAGAAGTCATGTTGTTGATAAAGCATAACAACATTATCTATCAGATTCTAGCGATGTTGTACAAGAGAAGCCATGTTGTTGATCAATATTTAAAATGTTGATCTTGCACGACAACATTGCCGATCAAATGTAAGGAGATGTTGATCAACCATACAAATCAACATTTATTCTGGCAATGTTATTCGAGCATGACAAAATTGTCGATCATGTGTACGAGAATGTTGTTCAAGAGAATTCATGCTGTCATAATATCGATCATGAAAGAGCATGTTGTTCATCTATATACAACAATGGTAAACTTGTAAATAAAAGAAACGTAGACATGCGTAGTTTATTCCGAGCCATATATTATTTAATCAAGTACTCCATTCATCCATAAAAAAAATCAGCCATTTGTTTTGACAGTTTCACAATATTTAATCTATGATTTTTTTTTTCACGAATATTTAGACACTGAAATTAAATATTTCATATGTATATCATAATTTGAAATCTAAATTTTCTAAATATTTTTTTCTGAATTTTTAAAACTATTTATCTTTGTTAAAGTTTAAGTTAAACATTAAACCATGAAACACTAAAGTCAAATGGCTGATTTTTTTGCGGACGGGGGAAGTATGATAAGTTAAACAATAAGGTCACATCTCTTACTCTCGTTGTCCTCAATTAATTCTACACTTTATGTGGGCGCAGAGATTAAGATGAATATAAGATTTTATGTAGTTTGACATAATTACCCTTGAAAAAAGGTTGCACAAAAAATGAGATAGAAAAAGTTAAGATAAAGTAATGATAGTTTGGTAACTTGAGAGGAGAAAAGTTTTCATTTAATGAAAGTGTAGAATTTTTTAGGGATAACTAAAAAAGGAAATATGTAGAATTAATTGAGGACGGAGGGATTATGTTTTACTCATTATTTCAATTTAATACTACCTCCGTCCTAAAAGAAACGCAACAGTTGACTTTTGATGTCAATTTGATTTCAATTTATTTATATTATTTCTTAGCATACTAAAATATAACACACACACACACACACACACATATATATATATATATATATATATATATATTTATAAAGTTAAGACATCAAATTTTTAGTTGTTTATAAAAGTTTTAAATTTATAATTTAAAATTATATAGATTAAATGATGAAAAATAAGTGTTACATTACTTTTGGGACGCTAGTTCTATTTGACTCAACATAACTTTATCTTAAAAAAACAGATAGTATAAAATAATTATGAAGCAATGACCATATTAATGACAAGACAAGTTTTTTTTATATAATCTTACGAGAAAATAAAGATAACAAAGTAAACTTAATATAAAAATATTTTCTAGATCGAAAAACTAAATAATTTTGTACAATGTGTTACCATCGTTAAGTCAGAAGATCCTCCTAAGATTTGCTTCCGGTTACTGACCGTGACCTAAGTCCTAATCACAAAACTATAAGCATTCTGTGACCATTTCTCCGAAAGCTTCACCATTTGATTCCTTAAAATATTGCACCTCCCTTCCTCCCCTTATAAAATCCAAACAGTTCTTCTCCGTCAACACCACTCAAACTTTCTTCTTCCTCCTCTAGATTCAGTTTCTTGTTTGTTTTTTACTCCAAGGTCAATTCCTCAGTAACACTAGGTGGAGTTCACATATAAAGTCCCAATCTTTAAATTCCAAATATTCTTACTGCCTATAAAGCTTCGATCTTTCCCATTTTTACCCTTTTTGTAGTCAAGATCCATGGACACCCTTTGGAAAGATTTCTCTACGTCCATCCATGGCTTGCCATTCGACCATGATCAGAGATTTAGTAGCCATGACCAGAGTAATCTGAGTCACAATCAAGCTGATGATCCATTGATTTCTGAAGATTCACCTTCATCGTCATCAAATACCGATCCTCTGGACGACAACCCTTTGGACACCATCTTGCTTAACTACATCAGTGAGATTTTAATGGAGGAAGAAGATCTGTGTGAGAAGCAGGACAGCCTGGCCTTACAAGCTGCTGAAAAATCCTTCTACGAAGCCCTTCTTGACACTAGCTCCAATGACACATCTTGTTCGTCCCCGGATTTGTTGGAACAGCTGCTTGCAAACTACCAAACACTGGATGATCATGAAGTTACACCTCTGAGGGGAAGGAAGAACCACCTCCGAGATGATGCTGTTCTGGAAGAGGGAAGGAGCAGGAAGCAATCAGCCATTGCAATCGAAGGAGATCAGGAAGAGCAATCGGATCTATTTGATGAAGTGTTGCTCAAATGCGAAAGCGAGGAGTTTCAGAGTCAACCACAAGTAGCAACCAAGAAGAAGAAACAAGAAACGAAAGAGGAATTTGTAGACTTGGAGGCATTGCTCACACTGTGTGCTCAAGCTGTGTCCATCAGTGACCACACCACTGCCTTCAAGCTTCTGAAGCAGATACAACAACACGCTTCTCCATCTGGAGATGGCACTCAGAGGCTAGCTCACTACTTCGCCAAAGCCCTCGAAATCCGAGTGGCCGGAGTTGATGCACCGGTCCATGTGCCATTCCCGAACAACAAGACACCTGTTGCTGACCTTCTGAGAGCCTACCAAGCCTATATCCTGGCTTCCCCCTTTCACAAAATGTCACATTTCTTCTCCAACAAGACAATCATGAAACTTTCTGAGCAAGCAACAAGTGTCCACGTTATAGACTTTGGCATTCACTATGGTTTCCAATGGCCTTCCCTCATAGAGCGTCTGTCAACAAGAGCCGGAGGGCCACCGAAGCTTCGAATAACCGGGATTGAGTTTCCCGAGCCAGGATTCCGACCTGCAGAAAGAGTTCAGGAGACAGAACGTCGCTTGAAGAAATATTGCGACAGGTTCAACATCCCATTCGAGTTCAACGGTCTAGCCAAGCAATGGGAAACCATAACACAAGATGATCTGAAAATACAAGACAAGGAGTTAATCATCGTCAACTCATTGTACCGATTCAGAAACCTGCCGGATGATACCATCTCATCCACCAACGCAAGGGACGTGGTCCTCAACTTGATTAGGAGGATCAACCCTAGCGTGTTCATCCATGGGGTGCTCAACTATACACATAACGTCCCATTTTTCCTCACCAGGTTCCGCGAGGCATTGTTCAATTACTCCTCGGTGTTTGACATGCTAGATGCCAACCTCAGTCGCGAAGACGAACGAAGGATGATCTTCGAGAGGGAGATATACGGGAGAGACATCATGAACGTTATAGCTTGCGAAGGAGCAGAGAGGGTGGAGAGGCCAGAGACATACAAGCAGTGGCAAACACGGAACCAAAGAGCTGGATTGCAGCAGCTTCCTTTAGACATGGAACTTGTGAAGAAAGTTAGGAGTTTGGTGAGATCAGGTTATCATAAAGACTATAGTGTGGATGTGGATGGGCAATGGATGCTCCAGGTTTGGAAAGGAAGAGTGACCTATGCTCTTTCCTGTTGGAAGCCTCTCAATACTACCTGCTACACAATCTATTAGTTCCTTGTTCCCCAAGTTTTTGTCTGTATATAGCCACTTGGGTACTGTGAATGGCTCAGATTAATAATATGTGTTTATTTTGAAGTCACTTGTCCAATTGGAGTTATATGCCTTGGAGATTAGCTAGTTAAATAAGTCAACTAAAAAACAGGAAAAAGGACCATGACATAGACATTACGAATTGTCAAAGGTTAAGGCTGTGTTCATTAAAAAAATCATATTATTTTAGTAGTAAAAAAATCATATTATTAGTATTAATCAATGTTTCACAAAAATAAAAATAAAACTAGAGTTATGATAGTGAAGAATTTATGTAAGAAGATGTTAATTATTGAAAATTGTAATGAATTGTTGAAAATAGAATAGAAATGTGAGGATGATATGATAAAATCAAATACAAAAAAAACAAACATTGTTAAAGTGAAACTTATCAGGCTTTTTGGATTAATCTGAAATTAAAATATCATAAAACTTTGAGGGATTGAAGGAGTACTTCTAATAGCTTCAACCAACTTTGTCTTACGGTGTCAAAGAAAAGGGGATAATTGTATATCTTGAAACCTTGGCATATGTATAATCTATTATTTCTATTATTATATACTAATACGGGAGCCTTGCCACATCAGCAAAAAAAAAGTGAACGGAGCGTTTTCGTGAAGACACCTCATATCCACATCAGTTCCACGTCAGATCCAAGTTTTTTTTTTCTAGCATTAAATGTTGTATTTATTAGTACCCATATTTAAGAGATGATTACCTTAATTATGAGATTTAAATCAGGAATTAAAACGATTAAAGCAATTAAAATATAGATTTTACTTCTAATTCCTTCTTAAGTTCCCTTATACGCCTATCAATAATTTTTTCCCTTCACGCTCTTTCCTTCCCCTCTCTCCGTATCCATTTTTAACTCTATCCCCATTCCTTTCTTCGAGTGTAAAGAATCGCCCAACCTCCGATTCGTCCTCTCAAAGATTCAAGAAGTCGAAGGCCGCCTTCCTCTGCTTGCCGAAGCCGTAGAAATTAGTGACTCAAAAAGCAGAAGGTGCTGTAAAACAGGTACACTACATTGTTCCCTCTAAGATCTGGATCCATCAGAAAGACGAATCCTCCAGTGTTAGAGTCGTCGTCTCTGAAGGTTTCTTGCATAAGGAGAGTCAGACCGAAGCACGATTGGAGTTGTTGGTTTCTTTCATCTCTCGCTTCCACCTTCCGCTGGCAGGACAAACGGGTTGGGTTGGAGGCTACGAATCGACGTTGGAGATCGTTGATATCAATCAATCTAGATCGTCAGTCGTTCCTGCAAGTGTCCCTTTCTCTCAACTATTTCTGCTTTATCTCCATTGTCGATTGAAACGAGTACACTCAGCTCACCTTCTGCGCCGATAACCCACACAATTGCAAGCCTTGAACTCCAGCAAGCCAATCTTGAAGAGCTACGACATTAGTTAACTTTGATCAGGCTTGCGAGAAAGTCAATGTTCGTTTTCACTTGAATTTAAAATTTTGATACATTCTTTTATCTGAATTTAGAACGTCTAAATGATGAGGTTGATTTCGGATGTTGCAAGTGAAGGCTCAACAAAGACAGGAAGTCGCCGCTCGATCGGAAGGCAAAGGGACGAGTGGTTGTCGACAAGGAAAAGGGCACTAAGTTCACCATCCAATATATCATGCAAAACATTAATTAAGGTTCTGATTTCTTTGTTAGTTTTCAATTATCTCGTATTGAATTTTGAGTGTTCTTGAATCTGACCGGATTATAGTGCTCATATTGACTGAGGTGATTTATTGCATTTTTTTAATTTCTGAAAGAAAAAGGAAAAGGAAAGGGAAAGTGCATTTCGGAAAAAATAACTGGCAACAGAAGTTCTGTTTTCCAATCTTACATTAGTGTTTGCATGTATATGTAATCTAAAAATAATGATTTTCTGGATTATGATGAATGAGGAAGAGTTGACTCTTTGGAATGGTTAATTTGTTTGTTAATGGTGCAGGTATGCAGTTTAGCTTCATAAATGAGATATAAAGTTCTTTTTGTTGACTCGAATACACACATTTTTAACTCATAAGAAAGGAACAATTACTTTTATGTTCTCTTCCTATGGGTTCACTTAGGTTATTAATAGTAATATTTTTGCATTGTGTCCTTGACTGGAAAAGAAGAATGTTGTCTATAAGATTAAAATTATAGATTAAATACTGTAAAATAACCAAAATAAATATATCAATTAATTGAAGATGGTGGGAGAATATAATATAATATAATGTATATAATACTATAATGTATAGATACAAATAGAAAACAAAAAAAGGAAAGGAAAGGGAAAAAATAAGAGTAAAATATATTATGGCTATATATATATATATATATATATATATATATATATATATATATATATATATTCCATTTGTGATCGTAAAAATAATTATTATCTTGTTACGATCTTGTTTTCAAAACTCACATGCTGGTGCCTTATCCTAGTGTTTCTTGTCCTGTTATGGTCTTTTCCGTCTATATATATAATTAAGAAATAAAAAAAGAATAGAAAAGGAGACCAATCATTACAACTCATAACTAATCTACAAGGCACCCTAATACACACAATTAAAAACTCGAAAAACTATTGAATATCCAATCAAGTTCATAAATGTATATAAAGATAAAGATAATGTCCAATGAAGTTCATAAATGTATATAAAGATCAAGATAATTCATAAATGTATATAAAGATAATTACTGAATATGGACCATCATAAAATATTAAATGATCACCAATTTGACTACTATGTTGTTGTGTTCATTTCATACTTGTAGTATTTTAGTATATATATGCTAATTTAATTTTGCATCAAAAAAATCAAGTACGGAGTACTAAACTTTTTTTTTTTTTTTTGAAATGAATTGATCAACACAAGCCTAACAAATGAAGTAGCTAACAGGAAAACATGAAAGACTAATGACCAAAAAGTACATGTGTTAAATAAATCAAAGGACCATGAGTGCAGATTTCCCAAAACTGAGTTCTATCGTCGTCTCCAACGCTAACTGTCTTCAAACAAATGCCTTTATTTTAGACTCACTCGATTCCTTTTACTAGTAAAATGTGTCTCATCCTCATCACAAAACCATCAGCAGGCAGTTCTGTGGCTACAAGCCACTCAAGACTTTCTTCTTCCTCCTCTAGATTCAGACCTTTTTCCTCCAACGTCGATTCTTCTTCAGTAACAATAGCTCGAGTTCCAATATAAAGTTCCAATCTTTATCTTCCAAATATTCTTACTGCCTATAAAGCTTCCATCTTACACGGTTTACAGTCAAGATCCATGGACACCCTTTGGAAGGATTTCTCTACGTCCATCCATGGCTTGCCAGTCGACCATACTGCTGGAAAGCCCTTCTTGACACTAGCTCCTCCTCCTCAACCATCTGTTACACAAACTAGCTCCAATGAAACATCTTGTTCGTCCCCGGATTTGTTGGAACAGCTGCTTCCAAACTACCAAACAGTGGATGATCATGAAGTTACACCTCTGAACGGAAGGAAGAACCACCTCCGAGACGACGGTTTGGAACAGGGAGTGGCTGGAACCACGGCACCGGCCTATGTGTCGTGGCCAAACAACAAGACAACTGCTGCTGACCTCCTGAGAGCCTATCAAGCCTATATCCTGGCTTTCCCCTCACCACAAATGTCACATTTCTTTGCCAACAAGACAATCATGAAACTTGTTGAGCAAGCAACAACAGTTCACATTATAGATTTCGGCATTAACTTTGGTTTTCAATGGCCTTTCCTCATTGAGCGGCTGTCAGCAAGAACCGGAGGGCCACCAAAGCTTCGAATCACCGGGATCAAGTTTCCCCAACCAGGATTCCGACCCTCATACAAAGTTGAGGAGACAGGTCGTCGCTTCAAACAATATTGTGACCGGTTCAACATATCATTCGAGTTCAACGGTCTAGCCAAGCAATGGGAAACCATCACACTGAATGACCTGAAAACACAAAACAATGAGTTGATCTGATCGTCGTCAATTCATTATACTGTTACAGAAAGCTGCCAGATGATACCATCTCATCGACCAGCGCAAGGGACAAGGTACTCAACTTGATCAAGAGCACCAACCATAGCATGTTCATCCAAGGAGAGCACAACTCTTCACATAGCGGCCCATTTTTCCTCACCAGGTTTCGCGATGCATTGTTCAATTACTCTTCGGCGTTTGACATGTTCGATGCCAACCTCAGCCGTGAAGATGAGCGGAGGATGATCTTTGAGAGGATGATATACGGGAACGACATCATGAACGTTATAGCTTGCGAAGGAGCAGCGAGGGTGAATAGGCCAGAGACATACAAAACAGTGTCGAAGTGGATGAGAAATAAGGAGCTTGGTGAGATCTGGTTATCATAGAGACTATAGTGTCGAAGTGGATGAGAAATGGATGGTACAGGCATGGAAGGTAAAAGTGCATTGTGCTATTTCATGTTGGAAGCCTCTCAACACTAGCAACTAGCCTGCTACACATTTCATAAGCTCCTTGCTTCCTAAGTTTTTGTCTGTATGTAGTCATTGGTGGCATTGCTACACATTTCATAAGTTCCTTGCTTTCTATGTTTTTGTCTATTTGTAGTCATTGGAGCATTGTGAACGGCTCAGCAGATTGATGTGAGTCTATTTTGAAATCTGTTGTCCAATTGGAATAGTAATTAAATTGGTGAAATAGAATCTTCTTGATGGGGAACCAATATAAGCCTTGGAGACTACTCTCTGCACAGATTTATCATTAAATATTTTTAATTCTTTTTAACCATTTTACAACGAACACTAATAACTTGGATAATCTTGCCACCTACTTGAGTAACTTTCTTACTGACTCAAGTAATATGCGTAGCAACATCCACTCATTAAATTTAGGAAAAACGCACCTTGATCTTTGTTGTTTCATTTTTCGACCTTAAAAATCATAGTAATTTTGTCCTTATTTTTGTTGAATCCTTTATCTTTGTTGCCCTTCAAATTTGATCCTCTTAAAACTGTTTAAACACGAAGGATTAAGAAAAAGTACAGGTTCCCTTCACATTGATGGTTCTTATAGCCCACTTATGTTCTGATAAACAAATATCGAGCACAAACCTAAATTGATTATAGAAGAGGATAGGAGACTAAGTTGTACAAGGTAAAAATCAAGGGTTAAATATATTAAACTCATTTGAGTAGAACGACTAACATATCAGATCAGGTTGCTAATCTGTCAATTTAGTTCACTAACTTGTTAAGATGATTTTACGTTTGTGATCATACTAAATGATTGTTTCTATCTTACTAAATTGATTAAAGGCTGATAAAATTATTCTTAATAATAGCATCAGTGGTAAGATGATAGAAACAATCAATGGTAAAAGCTAAATTGCAATCATGAGTGGTAAGATTATTCATTTCACCAAAAGAAAAAAAAATGGCCAACCGACAAGGTGGAGAGCAAAGGACGATCAAATCCATCAACTCTGATAAATTTGTCTCACCTTGTGTTCACTGTATGGCTAGCTTTAGCAAAATCAATTTAGAGAAATGAAGGGCATAAAATAAATCCGATAAACCAATTTAACAAGCAATTCATCATTTCACAGTGTTAATCCAGAACAACAGTTGCATGTGCAAAAATTCCACAATTTGAATAACAAAACAGCCTTGTGAGGCAAGAAAACTTGAGCATCATGAAAGACACCTGGAACACCAACTTACTCTTTCATCAAGTGTTCTCAAACTGTATCAGCATGTCTAACTCTCACTCATGGCAAAATCATTCACTGAATAAACAACCTCTTCCAAGCTCATCAAATCAGGACTGTCAGCCTCTGAGCAGACTGAAGTCCCTACCATACTACCCCATGTCCATGTTTTTGCATTTGGATTGAATCAAGGTGTTCTTGAACCATTTCTTGTGATAACAGTATATTTAAATACTACTATAAAACTTTGGAAAATGGCCATGAAGGAATATTTTGTTACTAACAGTTATTACAATCATATCTTTAAAATTTGAGATCTACTGTATGTCAAGGACCATAAAGGTACTATGGCATAAGAAAAGATTTTTCACCAAAATTCAAATTCTTCACCCAATTCTGGCCTTTTCTTATTACGATTACAATTTCCTCTTTTTCCCCTGACCTTTCTCTGGTTTTCTCCATGTTTTTGTCATTTTATGTATATGCTCTAGGCATTCTTTGTAACCTCTTATATGTATAGCTTTTACAATTATAGAATGTACTAGTACAAAAACTAATGTAATCAAACATTAAGTACAAAGCATCAGTTGAACTTAATCAAAGTTGAAGCCAGAAAATGCAGAATTTCTCCAAAAAAAAAGAGAATAGAAAATCAATAGGATGAAAAGAAAATAGGGTTTTCACTGCTAACCTCAACATCCTAAGCAGAAGCTCTGGCGACCCAGTCACTGACAAACATATAGGCAAGCTACTGCAACTACATCCTCCTGAATCAAGTTTCAAGAACTCGAGCCGAGCCTAACAATAAGGCTTTGGAGTGTTCCATGTTTTTTTACCCCTACGCTTGAGAATTTTCCAGGCCGATTTCTGTTTCTTTGAGGACTTACCACCGCTTTTCTGTGATTCAATACTTTGCATAGTTTTTGGTGATTTACTTTGATCCTCTGGCTCTGAAACCATGTCCACCTGTTTTCTTTTGAGTTCTTCCTTTGCGCTTTCCGCCATCTCAGACACCTTAGAACACTCAGCTCCATCATTTAAAGCACCATCCTCTCTGAAGAAAAACAAATTATATGTGACTAAATCATCTTAAATACTTCAATACTTTTACAAGAGAATGACCAAGAAAGCATGCATATGCACAATTCCAAATTTCACTTCATCAATCAAAGGAATGTGAAAGATTAACACAGAAGAGACATAAGCACGCACCGAGGTGAAGCTTGAGGCTGATGACTCACTTCAACATTCGGACCAAAAGACATGCGACCAGCCCTTAGTGGAGGACCATAATGTCCTCCTGCTTCCACAATGACCATACTGCAAATGCAAGAAAACATGGCAAGGGGAAAATCCAGCAGCAATACATGATTCAGCAATGCCATGGACAGAACATTGAAAAATAAAGTAAGTGGAAAGAAGAAAAAGGAAAATAAAAAAAAGTTACCGCTTCCTATTGACAGTAGGACTGGTCTCAATATTGAGATCTTCTTTCTTAAGATTCTCTTCTTTCTGAGCTGCTCTTTGCATAAACTACAGAAAAATTTGAACACACAAACAAACAAGTGAGATAAAAGAGAGAGACAGAGCACAACCGCACAAGGAGCAAGTCGATCTTGAAAAATTAGGAGGGTAAGCGAAAAATTAGAAGGGTAAGCGACTGAATGGGTTATTGGGACATGGGCTTGGACACTTGGGCTACATATACTGGGCCTTCGGGTTGGTTTTTGGATATCCACTACATACAATACGGATTTGACTTAGGACGGAAAAGTATTAACATTATATTTCCATAAAATTTCATCACATCAAATCATTTTTTTCCCTTCAAATATTTTTCTTACAAATATTTCCCTCGATTTGTAGGGGTCAAAAACCATGCATTGTTTTAAGGGATAGAGGAACTTGGCCTCTCGAATCTTGAAGTCATGATTCCGGAGCTTTCACTTCCATCATCGATCTTTACAAATTCAACTAGCTAATTTTGTGAGTGTATTTACCACATACGTAGAAAAACACACATAATGAAAATATCAATTTTAACCTCTTAATAAATGTCTATAAAAGGTGATGGCACACCAAATATCATCTCATTATGAGCGTGCAGACAGAAGCAGATCTGCCAATCCAAGAGACTACCACAGGAAAACAATAGCTAGAAAGAACTGACCACAAAATAAAGCAAGCTAAAAATGTCTGAAAACAGAAATAACTTAAGAGTAGCTCGATAGTGCAACACTATAGTAGAGAAAGTCGGGTAACTTCTCAATCTACTTTAGCGTCTGGCGTTGGGTGGGACAGGAAGTCTCTCTACCCCACCACTGAACGACCAATTGCTTCAACAACAACAACCGAAATTTTTGCCTTCTCAATCAAACGTCCCACCCCTAAAGCCACTGTCTTTCCCTGCCCCTTACCTGACCGTTTCTTTCCTCCATGGAAATGGGTTGTAGAAGACACTGATTGTCCCACGGGAACCTCAACCAAAGCAAGCTCATTGTTGATCATGGTTGGGGATATAGGTGGTTCGACCGGAACCAACATTCGACCCTCCGGAGCGACCTCTGCTCCAAGAAAAGGGGCGACAATCGGCAAATCCTTCTCTTGGATGACAGGAGCCTCGACTGTTGGTGGTTCAACCGAAACCACCTCCCCCATCCCTCTTTCCTCCATAGCTAGAACTTTTTTCTCTCTCCGGCGTGATCCCATGTGCCTTAACCAATCTCCAAATTGATTTGCTGCATTAGCACTATCCACACGCGTCAGACACTCATACTGCAAGAAAAGGGAGTGAGTAGTACCTTCCACCTCGACTTTTATCAGCCTTTTGAGGGGTTTGGTGATGTCCACAGAAACCCTAACCCGAAGGGACGGGCCATTCACATCAACAGCCCTAACCTGACCAATCAGCATTCCCAAAGATCGTGCCATAATAGCGTATACCATTCAAACGGCACATCTACGATGTGCACCCAGAAGTCTAAGCAATTGAATTTCAGAAATACCATCACGATTAATCGGCCATTAAAAGGCCAAGGCCCTTGATCCAGAATATGTTGTGCTTGCTCAATGAAAACAAAATCAAACAAAAAGACGTTGGAGCGTGACTGTGAAGCCGTCGGCTTCATCGAATACTTGATACCCTGCCAAGCATTCCTGAAGGTTGCAACCAAAGTATCTAGTCGTACCGGCCTCGCAGACATCACCCTACCTGCAAGAACACCACCAGGCCGCCGGATGATTGCCCTTGGGAGGGCAACTGTGACCTCCTCTTCCTCGAGACAGAGAGCAAGCTGCGATAGGCGAATGTGGATGGACTCCATCCGAAGCGGTGGACAACGAGAAAGGTGGAGAGGAACAATGAGAGGCCACATCGATGAGATCAATGCAACGGCGGCTGCTAGGGTGAAAAAGATTAAGCAAATTAAGTGTTAATTATTAGTATATATGGGTAGGTGTTTAGGGTGAAAAAGATTAAGCAAATTAACAGTGTTAATTATTAGTATATATGGGTAGATATTTTTCCACATATGTGGTAAATAAAAGAACTCGCTAATTTCTATGAAGCTTCTCTTTTTCAATCTGGTAAGAACAAAAATAAAAATAATCTTCACAAAATTGAAATACATGTCCAAGTAGAATCGTCTGTATAAAAGAAATTAGTCGAACTAAATTTACAACAATTGATAAGAACAGAGAAATAAGCAAAAGCATCTAAAAGAAGAAAAATGAATCCCTTGTGCTGAACTCAGTCAGAATCCTGCACTAAAACAATACACGTTGAGGCTTGAGCAGGCAGAAGATTACACGGTTATTCATCTAAATGACTTGAAGATCATGTACAAACAAACCCTAGGACGTGACTCTTGAGAATCTCAAGTGGGCACAACCTGAGGTCCAAGGGGTGCAGAACCATCATCTTCAGCAGCACCAGTCTCAGTCTCAGCAGGCTGTACAATCTGCTTCTCCTCCTCTTGGAACCCTTGCTTAAATCTGTCGTAGTTCGTGAGCTCAGCGGATTTGAAAGGACGCTCGCCCAAGACTCGGACAAGGTCATCTTGGTGAAGGACTTCTTTCTCAAGCAGCAGTTCAGCAATCTGTTCCACCTGCTCTTTATGTTCTTCAACGAGTTGAACAGTTTTCTTGTATGCCTTGTCAGTCCACTCGCGCGCTTCGGCATCTATGATTGCCGCCGTCTTATTGCTGTAGGGTTTCGACATCTCGAGACCGTCCTCCCTTGGAGGGAATGAGAGAAGACCAACTTTCTCACTGAAACCATACACAGCCACTTGCAAGTAGGTCATCTTAGTCACCTTCTCCAGATCATTTTGTGCTCCGGTAGATACCTTTCCTATCAAAACCTGATGAGACCAAACATGTACACATCAAAACTGAAGTTGATTCAAAAGAAACGAGTGAGAGAATCTATGCTCACAAGCATTTCAAATTCCTAAAATCAAGAGAACACAGTTACATATTTTACCTCTTCAGCAGCACGACCACCAAGAGTCATGCATGTCATATCAAAAAGTTGTTCCTTCGTCATGAGGAGGTTTTCATTTGGCACGTACTGTGCGAAACCAAGAGCAGCTGTACCACGTGGAACAATTGTCACCTTCAGGAGAGGCTCAGCATGTTCTAGGAACCAACCAGTGACTGCATGACCTGCTTCATGGTAAGCTACAGTCCTCCGCTCGAGCTTGCTTATTACCTGCTTAAATATTACAAGTTTAGTTCCATGGTACAATAAAGTTTAATATATATATATATATATAAGAGCCCTTTACATTTAAGCATTTGAAACGGGAAATTGAAAACAAAAAGACCTTGCCTTCTAGTTCTATACTTATAACTTAATATGTTAGAAATCTATACCAGAAGTTACCAAAGTTTAAGCAAAACTTACAGCAGAGTAAAAGGGGGTTTATCCTACCTTGTTTTTCTTCTCCAAACCACCAATGACCCGGTCTATAGCTGACTCAAAATGGTCCATAGTAACCTTCAATCCTTCACCCCTTGCAGCAATTAGAGCAGCTTCATTACAAACATTTGCAATATCTGCTCCTGCAAAACCCGGTGTGAGAGCAGCAAGCCTCTGTGAGTAATATGATGGATCTTGGTCGAGCTTAATCTTTTTCAAGTAGATCTGAAATATCTGTTCACGGCCTTTAATATCTGGTTTGTCTATGCTTATCTGACGGTCAAATCGGCCTGGCCTCAATAAGGCTTTGTCCAATATATCAGGCCTGTTAGTACCAGCAAGGACAACCACTCCAGCTGTTGTCCCAAAACCATCCATTTCTACTAGTAACTGATTGAGAGTACTTTCACGCTCATCATTACCACCTGAGAAACCTCCACGACCCCTAGCTCTACCAATGGCGTCAATTTCATCAATAAAAACTATACTAGGAGCACATTGCCTTGCTTCTTGGAACAAGTTTCTTACCCTTGATGGTCCAACACCAACAAACATCTCCATAAAATCTGAACCTGAAATGGACATAAAAGGCACACCAGACTCCCCAGCTGTTGCTTTTGCTAGGAGAGTCTTCCCTGTGCCAGGAGGCCCAACCAACAATGCTCCCTTTGGAATTTTTGCACCGAGTTCCTCATATTTCTTTGGGTTCTTGAGGAAGTGCACAAATTCCATGATCTCTTGTTTTGCCTCATCACATCCCGCAACATCTTTGAAGAATACCTGGAGTGACCAGAAAAAGCAAAACGAAACGCATCTAAATTACATTAATATGCTAGATTCAGCAAAGAAAAGAGAACTGCAAGATACAGAAAGACACAGAAACCTAACCTTGTTCTTTGAATTCTTATCATATTTGGTAACATGGGCTTTGCCTATATTGAAAATTCCACGGGCACCCTTTCCACCACCTCCACCAACCCCAAATCCACTTTGCATTCTTCGCCCCATATACATGAGACTCCCCAAAAGCAGTAGTGTTGGGGCAAACCTCATTATCTCTTGGTACCAAACCATTTCAGACACATATTTCACTGGTACATAATCATGCGGGTCAACGCCCATTGCTTCTTGGGCTTCTTCGAGTTTCTCCTCAAAAGATTCAATGCTTCCAATATTAAAATAGTACTTATACTGACCATTCTGTCCTTTCACAGCTGTGTCACTTGATCCTTGGACAATATCACCGCTAGTTTGATCACGAGGTGTGCTCCTGACATACACTTTAGCGACTGACTTATTAGATACATCTATATGGTCAACTAAACCAGGTTCCAGTAGCTTGTTTTTGAATTCTTGGAAACTAATCTGTCATAAGAGAAAGTCAGATGGTTAGACCAAGCAAAATATAGAGAGCTTCAGATATGATGTACTTTAGCTTTATCCCAATTCATATCAGTTAGTCCTACAAATAGCTATTGTCCCTGTCCCAAATTGTTTGTTAGATTTGACTTTCTAAATTGTGTTTGACTCAAATTACTAATAAGAACATTTTATTTAAAATTCCAAAAAGAGGAGTATTTACAAACTATTAACATTCATTTATCACTTGTCAATAAATTATTTAACCATTTATAGCAAAAAGTTTAAGAGAAAACATCATATATTAAATGTAGAAAAGTAAACCTGACAAACAAATTGGGTTGGACGGAGTACAACATAGAAGCATAAGTTGGTGAAGATATGACCTAAGAAACAAAATTCATGCAATAACAAAAGAAACAACTGACTAAAAATAGGGAAGCACCAAGACAGCATATCACTTGCAACAATATACTCATACTAAAAAAGCTTCATTGCAAAAATATGTACACAGACCCAGGTGTAAAAAACTTCTGGTATACAGAGGTAAAAAACATCCCTACCTGTTGCTCTTCATGAGAACCCAGAGGGGAAAACGAAAGAAACACCGCAATCACCAACAAAGAGGTAATCAAGTTTTGGAAGATGTTTGTGAAATTTTCTTGGTAACTTCCCTTGTCACCTGTGTCTTCCTCTGGAAATGGATAGAAGTAAAGTCAAATGAGCATGGTTCAAGGATAGATAACCTGTAGTCCAGATACTAAAATTAAGATGGCAGTGGTAATCTCATTACAATGAATCCGAAATAGACCAAAAGGGAATAATCAAATGACCTGAGGACCAAAAGGCCTAAAATCTTCCAAATTAAAGCATCACTATATTTCCATTCTTAAATGTGCAGTTGCATATAAACATTATTTACTTGGTTTCCATGATAATCGACACCTGCTTATGTCGAAATATTCTCCAAACAATCATAATGCAACTCCTTTTTCTTAGGCATCTCTGTTTGACGAAGTGGCAACACACACTCACCTTTGGACTGAGACTTCTGCTCATCCTGCTTTGGGGCTTCCTTTTTCTCCTTTGGATAAAAGTTCTCATAATCTGCATAATGCCAGGAAACAGTAGAAGAATACATCTACATCAATAGAAATAACATCATTCATATATACAAGCTATAAAAGAGATGACACCAATGAGGACTGCATTTGTAATCGTTTTTTTCGCTCTTAAAAGGCATAAAGTACCAACATTTTGTTCTATGAATCAAAGGCCAAGAAACCGTGCTAAATTACCATCACTTCACAAGCAAAGAAAATGCTGAAAAACACAAATCTAACTAGGAAGAAGAGACTAAACTCATGAAAGTGTTGAAACAATGGAATTGAATCTACTTACTCTTCTTCTTCGGAGCTTCATTGCTTAAGAAACGGCGAAACTTAGGGTTCGCAAGTAGATAATTAAAATCAGATAACTTGGAGGCGTAACCCTTGCCGGTTCTAATAGAAGCTAAATATCCTCTCAAAAACCCTAACTGACCCTCAAGCCGATCCCCAAATCCACCCACACCTGACAGAGCAGCCGATCCCGCGCTACCACCACCATAGCCACCATTGCACAAAATCTGCTACGACGGAGAAATCACAGAAAAAAACACCATGAAAACAGAAACTTTAAAAAACCCCTAAAAAAGAGACAAAGAAGTTGAACTTACCCTCGAACGAGAAGATCGCGGGGCGGAACGGGATAGCTTAGAGAAGATCATAATCTAGAATCGCAGTGCGAAAACAATCGGCACCAAGATGGGTAGATTAGCAATGTCGAAAAGAGTAAAACTTTATCGTCGTTCGAGCTGATGATTGATGAGGAGGGCTTTTATCTGGGATCGAGGCCGTATTAGCTGGTCGGGGAGGATGAAGATAGCTTTTTTATTTATCACTGAAATGAATCTATGAATAATATGCGGCGAAATCAGCAGAAGCGTAGCAGTTGTTTTTGGTCCAGGACTACAACACGGCTTGTCCACCAAGACACAGCATAGAATACAGCTTTGTAGTTGGGAATGGGATATTTGCCTACTTCCGAGAGATTGAAGAAGATGGATAGACTTCTACCAAAAATGTCAACAACAAAAAAAAAACTCATAAGTTTTAGTGAAACATAAAACTTTTTTCCTCTATTTTTGAAAAGGGAGTTGGGAGATTTTACCATTAACTTAACGTCCGATCAAAAGAAAACTTTTGCCACCAAATTATTTTTTGAGAAGATTTTACCATCAATGTTATATTTTTGGGCAATTTTACCACCTTTCTTTAAAATACTGACCGAAAGCATAGGAATATGTTTATCCCATATCAGTGGCGGAGCCAGGAATTTAGCTTCGGGGGGCCAGTAATTTACAAAATATCATGTTAAATGATAACAAGAAAAAAAATTGTCAAAAGATTGTGATATGACTACAAATTAATATGATATAAAAATCCACCATACATGCATTTGTTTATTTAGGAAGTTTGATCTGGACACGCAGCTCTTTAACATCAACAAAAATTTTCAGAATAGAATATAGTCTAAAAAGTTTCAGCAAACTCCCTTTCAATATAAAGAATCAAACTATCAATGAAAGAAATTAGTACTCGTAATAAATAATTCCACCTAATAGGCTACTAATATAAAATATTTAATTCAAAAATAAATTTGAAAATAGAAACAAAAAACGGAAAAATAAAAATTAATGTCAAGATTAAGGAATTGAGGCTATGGAAAAAGAAGAAAAAAACTACATATACTCACATAACTCATCTTATTGAATCAATGCAATTGGTGGTATGATTGAAAATTGCAAATTGCCGGTTAAGCTCTCAACAACAACAAAGAGTCAAAAGGCAGAGCTTAAGGAGTAGTGGGTAAGTGGCGGATAAGTGAATTATAATTAGGATAGCTGCAGGTTAGTGTTTTGGTTAATTGTTGGACTAAACTAATACAGTTTTTTAGATTGGATTAATCAATTAAGTCCAATTTAAAAATTAATTATCAATTTATTTATTAAATGAATTTTACATAATATATATAAACTTTTTAAAAAAATTATTATCACAATTAATGTATTAATAATACTAGTTAATTACAAAATTTGTGGGGGGGCCATGGCCCACCCCGCTCACAATGTGGCTCCGCCACTGTCCCATATGAGTCCAAAGTTTTTCAATTTTTCAAAAAATTCCTCCATTATTTTAAAATATCAATTTTAATCATTATCCAATATGTTGCCCCCAATATATAATGTTTATGGTAAAATCTCTCTTGAGAAAATAGTTTGATGGTAAAATTTTCTCTTTCGAAAACCTATATAACTCATCAACCATTGATCCCTAATAGTTGACTTTTAAGATTTTAGGGTTAATTATATTAATTGTATTCTAACGCTTTCGACTCCACCGATTCTACAATAACATTTTCGACCCTTCCACATTATTGCGCCTATCTCTCCACCAGATGGTTGCCCACGTCCGTCACCATCGTTGCCCTGTCATACACGTTTCATACGCTCTCACTACCCCCTACAATCACACTCTATCCCTTTGCCTAGATCTAGAGATGCGCGACTGGTAAGGCCTCTCGCACGATAGCACTGGGATCGTAACTGGTTACCCTCGGCTCGCATGCGATACTGCCTACGCTTGCATGCAAAGCTTCCCTAGGCTCTCACACAGTAGGGCCCTGAGCTTGCACACAACAAGACCGTGGTTGCGCATGCAATGGCTTGGACCCAAATATGATGATCAAATGAGAGGAGGGCGGTTGGTAGGAAGGTACGTGGGCTAAAGGTTAAAATGGTAAGAAATTATGATAAAATTTACCCTACAAACGTAACACTTAACCAACCACGATAAAGGTCAATTGATATTTCTGTTTACGCCCCAAAATATAGAGGGGAACTATAGGTTTCCCAAACCTTAGGAGGTCTAAATTCCGGTCGATTAGTCCACCGATCGCTTATTCAATTGGGATAAGTCAATGGAACAGAGCCTGCAATTTGACTCTACCCTAAGTTCAATGGAACGTCTCCAGCTGCTTCTAATTCCAACATGCACAATGACAGCTTCGTCTTAGGGAGCTTATCAGGAATTTGGGGAATATTGGGAATTCCAACGAGATCTTGTCGCACTCGCACTCGTCACTGGCCTCGTGTTACAGTACTCCGTTGAACTCCCATCCGAAGTTGAACCTACCGTCTTTGGACCACACAACATTGTTGAGCTCCACCTTGACCGAATTGTCGACGGACCCAAGATTCTTAGAGCGCGCAACACTTGTGCTTCGGCAGCAAGAGCTTCAATGCTCACAGACCAGAATTCGATGATTGTTGGGTATTGGAGTTGAGAAGATAGATATGAAGCTTGTAGATTGTTGTTGGTTGGGTGGGAGATGGTATGATTGTAACTTTTATATTTTAGGGTTATTTTTTCATTTTTAAAAATTTGGGGTCAAATTTGTTATGAAAATATAGTCATTTATAGAATATTTTAAGAATATTCTCTCAGTTAACGGCCTTAATGGTAAATACAGTCCAAAAAGTAAACCTCGATGACAAAAAGAGCTTAAAGATAAAACATTAATGGTAAAAGATGACCCATTTTTTAAAATAATTATAAAAAAGAACTTTTGACTAATCTTAAATGGCAAAATGAGAGTTTTTTCCTTAAAGAAGGAGACCTTATCATTTTAATTCAACAATGGCTGGGCTGGCTGTCTCCATATGCACTATGCAGCCAGTGTTTTCTCTGTTAAAAAGCCACCCAAAGGAGTTTTTAATTAACATTCAACAATGGCCGGCGGCTGTCTCTATACGCAGAGGAGTTAAAGGAAGTGTCTTCCCTTTTAAAAGCCGCAACTTTTCCCTATCTCAGGCTACATCCCCCAAATCTCCTCCTCCTTCCTCTCCGCTAAATCTTGCCCCCTTTGTTTGCCCCGCAACCCGATCTGCCGCCATGGGAGACGCACGAGACGCCGGCATGGACGCCGTCCAACGTCGCCTCATGTTTGACGACCAGTTAGTTCTTAATCCCCTTTTAAAAAAAATCATTCTTTTTTAGCTCTTAACTGCCCCTAGTTTGAAATTATAGTGATAGAAATCGATATTCGATTATCTGGGGTTCGTTTAGATTTGAAGAAAAAAAACTTTCTGTAAGTTATTGTAACTGGAGATCGTTCTTATCCTTCACTTGTTTTTTCAACTTTTTGCTGCCAGATGCATCTTGGTGGATGAGAATGATAACGTTGTTGGCCATGAATCCAAATACAATTGTGAGTGCTTAATCTTCATCTTGGTGGATGATTTTGGTTTTGGAGCCTCTCTTATTTCTTAATGAAGGTTGTTTTTGAACTAATGAACTTTGAAGGTCATCTGTGGGAAAATATTCAAACTGGGCGTATGCTCCACAGAGCTTTCAGTGTGTTCTTGTTTAACACAAAGTATGAGCTTCTCCTTCAGGTAAGCAGCTGTGAGATTTCTGTTTTTCAATAGCAAAGTTCTAATGTTGTTGCATTATGCAGTAGATTGATTCTCAGTCTCAGATCAACTTTTTTTACCAATTCAGAATATTCCTTAATTTTTAAGAATTAACTGATTGTAAACCATTGCATATCTGTTCTGCTTATGTCAGTAATGAAGTACTGTGTTTTGCATCCAGAACAGGGCTGTGTAATTTAAGAATCAAGATTACTTTGTGTTTGAAGCTGAACATGCAAATGTATGAGATTGATTCTGATTGTAGTAGAGAAAGATATTGTAATATACTTATCAAGCTTTTTTAGTTTTTTTGAGCAACATAACTGATTCTTTATGTTATTTTGACAGCAAAGATCTGCAACAAAGGTTACCTTTCCTCTTGTGTGGACAAACACATGTTGTAGCCACCCTCTATACCGTGAAACTGAGCTGATTTATGAGAATTCCCTCGGTACGTATTGTTTAATCATTGAGAAGTGGGAGTGAGAGTTGAGCAAATTTCTGGTGCTGATAGTCCACTTCATCTGGCTAATGTTAGGGGTGAGGAATGCTGCACAGAGGAAGCTTTTGGATGAGCTAGGCATTCATGCTGAAGATGTACCTGTGGATAAGTTTGTTCCTTTGGGTCGAATTCTGTACAAGGCTCCTTCCGATGGCAAGTGGGGAGAGCATGAATGTAAGTTTAATATAATGTCTTCTTCATGTAAAACTAGATTGGTGGACAAGTTGTGGCTTCTGTTTCTGATGGAATGGATGTTAACTTGCAGTGGATTACATGTTGTTTTTCGTGGGCGATGTTGGCGTTAACCCGAACCCAGATGAGGTGGCGGACGTGAAGTACGTGAACCGCGATGAACTGAAAGAGTTACTGAGGAAATCAGAGGGTGGTGAAGTTAAGCTGTCGCCATGGTTCAAGCTCACCGTGGACAATTTCTTGTTCAAGTGGTGGGATCATCTTGAGCAGGGGACTCTTCACCAGGCTGAGGACATGAAAACCATCCACAAACTCACTTGAAGCCACCATACTTTTTTGTGTTTTTGTGGTTTTCCTACTTCTTATGTTTAATGATTGTACCAAGCTTGTGAAACCTGATGCTTCCAAATGTTGAGTACTTCTTGGGGGTTGGCGTTGCTCAACATGATCTACATACATGTAGTATTTTCATCAATAATAAATACTACCATTCCCTCTTCAATGAATTGCTGGTTACATTTCTCATTTTTTTTCCGCATAAAAATATCTCATATTTAATTTACTTTTACATAATCTTTTACCGAAAGAAAGGCTAGTCAAAGGAAATCTGCAAGATTTATGAAAAGGAAGATTTATGAGAAGGATCACTTAAAATAATACTACTCATTTTTCTCTCTAGTGATATAGTAAATGATGTGTCAATATGTGAATAAATGATAATTATGGTAGAAAAAATCTTCTAAAATATAAGAATGATATGGTAATGTAGAGAAATTAAGGATGTATCCATAGTAAAATTCATGGATAAATTCATTAAGGGGAGGCAGGGAAGGGATGAGGAACTCCCATGTAATTTACTCTCAGAGTGATATATCAGTGTTAAACCAACACAAACACATGATTTCTCAAAGTACCATGTGTTTGGATTGAGTAATTAAGGGATGGATGGGGAGTGGTGGGCTAAGGTCTACATCATGTCTGGATAGAATGAGCTAAGGAAGTGTAGTGCTAGAAGTTATCAATAGGACAAAACTATCCCTACTTTTTATTATATTATCAAATTTACACTGTTCACTAACGATTGAGTGAGGAATCCATCTCCCATGTGCTCAGACTCGGTTTCTGTATCAGGAACCTTTTGCGTGTAGACACACCACACACATGTGTTTATATATACATTTGACTTTTGAGAGATTAAGAAAAGTAATTGGAAGGTAATAAGATAAAGGTAATAAGGTAAAGTGAGAAGGAAAATGAAGGATAATAAGGTAAAGTTGGGAAAATGAAGGATAATAAGGTAAAGTTGACGTAAATTTTTTTTAAAAATATGTTGGAGTTTTATTGAAACGACAAAAAAAATATGTTGGATATTTCTTTGAGATGGAGAATTATAAAATGTCTTATATATATACATCAAATTTACATGTCATAAATCCTCTCCTGTAAAAATCATGGTTAAAAAATAGAACGGTAAACGGACCGTTTGAGTACTAATTTAAGATTCAACCGGTTGAATTAATAAAATCAGTGATTTGACCGTTTTTAAAAAAATACGAATCTTCATGTATAATTTGAAAATCAAGATGAAATGAATAGCAGAGATAGAGGTTAAATTATCATGTAACAACTCAAACATGCTTGATGGAGAAGTAAACTCCAGCATGCTTGAATATTAATTCCTAGCTATTAATTCTTTATAGCCCATCAACTAACAACTAAGACTAGAACAAGACTTCAACTTAGTAGTAAACTAACAACAGATTCAGTTATAGCTAGCAAAAGGAGTAATACATATACGTAACAGGTACTAAATATTGGGCAACCAAAATCCACCTAACAAATCAATCGAGGAGACCACTCAAAACTTACCAAGCTTAGACCAAACCCAAGTTTGACGCTGAACTAACAAGGCTAAGACTTGGAGAGTCTCTAGGTGTGTTAATAAATCATCAAGCAACAAACCAATTTACTCACGAACAGTTGGTCAATCAACTTATTAAGAACCAGGGCAGGAAATAATCATAGTAATGGTACAAGTTTCCAAGCTCAGGTAATGTCGAAACAATCAATCCCATCAAATATAGAGCAATTTGACTTTACACGGAGATTAAAAAAAGTGGTTGACTTTGATTTGGAGTTGTTCATCAACTCTGATAATTCTCAACCTGCTAAGACCATCGAAGTAAAGGATGGAGACAGGGTATCATCTTCCATCAATCCAGAATTCCATAAGTGGAAGAGATTCGACAAGCTGATCCTGTTATGGATCAAGGGTACGTTGACGGATAGCGCAGCTAACCACGTTATTGACTACACCACCACTCGTCAAGCTTGGGCCACTCTCGAGGGCGTCTTTCGTCCACGGTCTGATTCCAAGGTATGGTCACTTCACTTCCAGCTTTCCACCCTACAGCAAGGCTCCCTTACCTGCACTGAGTATGTCATGAAGAAAAAGGGTATAGCAATTCAATTGGCAGCAACAAACCATCATGTGAATGAAAAAGAGCTGATTATGCATGTTGTTAATGGCCGTGATCCACGTTTCAATGGTGTAGGAACAACCATCAAGGTACAAATTGCTCATGGTCCTGTAACTTTGGATACTGTTCTTACTCTTTTGGTGGATGAAGAGATGTCACAAAAGGCCAACACTAGTCAACTATATTCAGTAAATTTTGCCTAGAGAGGCCGAGGCTTTTCACATCGTGGTCGTGGACGCAACAATTTCAATTCTGGACGCGGTGGATTCCATTCTCAATTACCAAAGACTGAACAAACACGGAACATCCATATCTGTCAAATCTGTAAGAAACATGGTCACACAGCGGATAGATGTTGGGAACGTTTCAACCATTCTTTCACACCAGAAAACCCGAGTCGGATATCAGCCATGATGGCAGCCTCTCCTACAGCATCAAGCTCAGATTGGTACCTTGACACTGGTGCTAGTGCTCACATCACAAATGATCTGAACAACATTGCAACCCAACACACTTCATACACAGGTGATGATAAGGTCCAGGTTGGCAATGGTAAGTGTCTTGCTGTTACACACAAAGGTCATGGCTTTCTTAATAGTGGCAGTAAGAAATTTCTTCTACGAAATATGCTACATGTTCCACGAATTGCAAAGAATCTCCTAAGCATTTATCAATTTGTTGCTGATAATGGTGTGAAATTCGTCTTTGATTCTGATGGATGTTACTTTAAAAATCCGTAGGGACAAGTGTTGCTGAAAGGGACAATTGATGGCGGCCTATATCGGTTGGAAGGGTCAGGTGCAACCACAGCTTCCCCATCTCAAGCCACCCATCTTGCATATGTAGGAGAAAAAGTTTCCCTCCAGCAACGGCATGATCGTTTAGGACACCCTAATGAGAAAGTAGTCCGTAAAACTATCTCCTTGTTTGATTTACCAGTTTCCACCAATAAAGACTTTAAAGTTTGTAGTGCTTGTCAATTATACAAAAGTCATCGTGGTCATTTGTCCACCATTCTAGAGTCTAGCTCTAGTCCATTTGAACTTATTTATAGTGATGTTTGGGGTCTTGCCCCATTCAGCTCTCTTAATGGAAATTCTTATTTTGTCCAATTTCTTGATGCTTCTAGCAAATACATGTGGGTCTATTTTCTCTCGGCCAAGTCCCAAGTTTTCGGTGTCTTTCAACACTTTGTAACCATGATAAAGACTCAATTTGGAGCCACCATTAAACGTGTTCAAATTGATTGGGGAGGTGAGTACCGCTCTCTTGCATCCTTCTTTGATTCTTGTGGAATTATTCATCAAAGGCCTTGTCCTCATACCCATGAACAAAATGGTGCTCCGAAAAGAAGGCACCGTGACATTGTTGCCAAAGGGTTGCCCCTCCTTAGTCATGCTTCACTATCACTTACTTTTTGGGAGCAAGCTTTTGCTATTGGCGTATTTCTAATCAATCGAACTATTTCATATTCCTTAAAGAACAAGTCTCCATACAAACTTTTATACAACAGAAATCCTGATTACAAATTTATGAAAACCTTTGGTTGCTTGTGCTTCCCTTTCCTTCAACCCTACAGCCAACACAAACTTGACTTTCGATCCAAGCCCTGCATTTTTCCTGGTTACAACTCTAAGCATAAAGGCTACCTTTGTTATCATATGCCTTCCTCAAGAATCTATGTTGCTCGTCATGTTGTCTTTGATGAAAACACATTTCCTTATCAAAGCATGCTCGTTCCTAATGTGTCATCTCAATCTGAATCTGTCTCCATAGTAACTATTCCGCATCTACTCCCATCAACTGAGTCATCTAACCTCATACACGGCCCAATAGTCTCCTCTCCTCCATTAGCTCCAAGCTTCTCACCCCAGTTTAGCCAATTCTTGTTGCCACTTGCATCTGACTCTTCACCACCAACACCCGTTTTCATTGAACTGATCGCAGCACCAGTTCCGAAAGTTCTTCGGCATCTCCATGTAGCTGAAAACAGTTCTCACAGCATGGTTACCCGGGCTCAAACTAATTCCTTGAAGCCTCGCGCGCTCCTTGCTACCAAGTATCGCTTATTTCTCACTGAGCATGTTCAGCCAAATTCTTTTACAGCTGCAGCTAAGGATATACATTGGGTGAAGGCCATGGAAAATGAAATGACAGCACTTACTTGTCAACAGACTTGGACATTGGTTCCAAAACCACCGGATGCCAACGTGGTTGGATGTCGATGGGTATTCCGAATTAAACATAACCCCGATGGTAGTGTTGAGAAATATAAGGCCAGGTTAGTTGCGAAGGGATATACGCAACGACCTGGGATTGACTTTTTTAAGACTTTTTCTCCGGTTGTTAAGCCAACTACAGTTCGCTTGGTTTTATCTATAGCTATATCTAATGGCTGGCCACTTCGTCAACTGGATATCAATAATGCGTTTCACAATGGGGATTTGCAAGAAACGGTTTACATGACTCAACCTCTTGGGTTTCGAGATCGTCATCTTTCGAATCATGTATGCTTATTGAACCGAGCAATCTATGGTTTGCGGCAGTCCCCAAGAGCTTGGTTTCAGAAACTTATCTTCTCGACTCATCCTTATTTGTGCGAGCATCCTCGGGATCTTTAACATACATGCTTGTTTATGTGGATGACCCTCATTCTCACCGGTAATGACAAGTATTTTTTGGCTTCTTTCGTCACTAAACTTCATTCCATATTCTCTCTGAAGGATCTCAGACATTTAAACTATTTTCTTGGCATTGAAGTCCTTCGTCGCTCTAATGGTCTTCTCCTCTGTCAGTCCAAGTACGTTCTCGATATTCTTTCTCGTGTTGACATGGCTGATGTCAAGCCCATGACCACTCCAGCGACACCTCACTCCCAGCTTTCTCGATATGGCGATCTATTTCCTGATGTTCACCTTTATCGTCGTGTTGTGGGAGCACTTCAATACATGCACTCTCCTACCCAAGCTCACTGGCAAGCAGTGAAACGAATTTTGCGCTTCTTGAAACATACGTGGAATTGCGGTATCCTTCTCAGGCCATCCTTTTCTTCTCATTTGGTTGCCTACTCTGATTCTAGTTGGGCTGATGATCCAGATTTTTTGCAAATACATACAAGGCTACTGTGTTTTCTATGGTCCAAATCTCATCAGTTGGTCTTCTCATAAGCAGCACTCAGTAGCTCGTTCCAGCACTGAAGCTGAGTACAAGGCGTTAGCAGCAGCCACTGCAGAGGTCATTTGGATTCAACAACTCTTACGAGAGCTCTGTGTCTTTATTCCTCGTGCACCGTTGCTTCTCTGTGATAATCTTTCTACAACCTATATGACTGCTAATCTCGTTCTTAATAAGAGGTCCAAGCATATTCGTATTGATTATCATTTTGTGCGAGAGAAGGTTGAACGATGAAACCTTCGAGTGATTCATGTTCCATCATTCCATCAAGTTGCTGATATATTCACCAAAGCTTTGCCTCGCCAAGAGTTTGATCGATTTCAAGCAAAACTGACCATTCAACCCATGCTCAGTTTGCAGGGGCGTGTTAAGGATATTACGTAGGAGTCCTATTAGAAGTCTACTTTACTTGTATTTAGGAGTCTCACAAGTTGTTGTATCTCTAAAACTCTTGTTATGTATCACTGCTATATATAACAGCTTAAAGGGTCTCGGCTATTTTGCTACGAACCCTGCACAAAGCATAGCTACGTTTCTTCACAGCAACAAAACCTCCACCCAATCTCAGACAAAATTATCAAAATATTGATTGTCAAGTTTGACATTATGGAACCAACTCTTGTGACCAACAAGGCAACAATTGTATATGTACTAGATAGCTGCAAAACGTTTCTTGAGGAAATGTTCACATGGATGTTGATAGAATCAAAATACACCAGCACAGTTTTGAATTGTAGCAAAACTAAGTGGAGAGAAAAGAGGCAAAAGACTACCCTGGTAGAAAGAATTAGACAGCACCAATAGGCAGTTCCATTTAGTGACATACGTTTTTAATGGCATTCTTGTTTGCGCACTATACCTTGTAATTTAGTGTCTCATACTGTGTGCCATTAAATGATTTATCCTGGCACTTTTTCATCTAGTGTTATTAACTGTATCCACCTACACTGATACAAAAGTATATAAGCCAGAAAAGCTTTCTCTCAATGACTACTCTCAGTTCACACCATTGAGTAGATGGCCATAAACAGCAAGCTCTGCCTACTTCAAGATGCTCCAAAACGTCAAAGGTACACCCCATTCTGTCCTTCATATTTATTCGATTTTCTCTTAAGACTGTTGATTAATTGCGTTCTTGTATCTGCTGTTGATTAACAAAAAATCTAGTGCAAGTAGAAACAATATTGTGTAGGAAAATCGTGTAAGAGGCCAGCATTAATTGGATCGATTCAATAAGATACTCCTATCATCGTTCATGTCTGGGTGCTCAATGCGCCGTGAGTTGTTCTTTACTGGCTTCACTGTTGTTCTTTATTCCATTGATTGATATGTGCCCTGCAGACCTGGGTTGTATTTTGTCCGGGTTGTATTTTGTCCGGGTTGTATTTATAGCTTAAGTTGGTTGGCAAGTCTTTCTTAAGTAATCAAGGCGATGTTAATGGTAATGGAGCAGTTTGGTTGTGATTACATAATGAAATTTTTTAAGAATTAGTCAAAAGTTGGAGGGATATGTAAGGTTCAATAAATTTTATCGGTACTAAATGTAGAAAAATATTGACTATTTGGGGTGAAATTTTTTCAGAACTGTCAACTGTCCAAGGATGAGAAGTTTTAATGTTTATGGCCATTTGAGTTTAACGGAATAAAGATCGAATATCGATATTCGCCTAATATTATATTCACCTAATATTATGAACTACAAATAATAATACTTCCTCCATCACTTAATTTTTGCAACATATGGATATGGCAAAGACACTGACGTTCTTATGTGTAATACATTTGTATTCCTTTAGAGTTTTTGTCATTATACTACTAAATTATTGCACTACTTTTTATTTATATATAGCACATTTTGATATGTTCAAAATTAAAACAGAAATCCCCGTGTCGAAGACGGGTATGCAAACTAGTTCCTATAAATAAATAAAAACAAACTTACGGATTTTACGTAAGGCTGAGTGGTCACCCAGATATTTATTAAGTATGAATTCCGACGTGTAAGACAAGTTTGTATGACTATGTAAGACAAGTTTCTACGACTATATAACCAATTTACTTTTGAAAGGAAAAAATGATTTGATAAATATATTAGTTTATTTATTTTAATGTTTCAAATAGTGTACGTAACAATAAAGTAGAAGGAAAAATTGGTGGAAATTTGAGAAAAAATTATTTGTGAATGAAAACCTAGAACATTTCTTGTGGTTAAATAAAAAATGTAAAATAAGTAAGATGAATGAAAATGAAATAGTAAAAACTAGTTCTAATACCCGCATACCACACGAGTTTTAAAAATTAATATTTAACCAAATTTAATGTGTTAATATTAACAATGTATTAATTGGAGTAAATCTACTATTATAATATAAAACAGGAACTATTTCAAACAGTTCTCTTGCTTCTCATCGCTCCATGTCAGCGCCAGGTGGACATCATACTGGGGAACTGTTACCAGCAATGTTACGTTACTCAATGCTGTGATTGATATTTTATATGGAGATGATTTATTTTACCTTCCTGTGATTTTGCTTTACTAATTTACCAACGCAACACGTTTTACACAGGCTATAAATAAACATCATCATTCAGTATACAACGTCAACGTATCATTGAGAAAGTAACCAACAAATGTCGAACCCGGACGGAAAAGATCCTGTCAACCAGCCGGAATTGATTATCATAAGCAGCTCTGATGATGATTCCGATAGCGACGATTTGGATGCTCTCATCAGGATCGACCATGAACTCCTTGAAGAAATGGAGGACACAAAGCTGGAATGTCTCCAAATGAAGTGTCGGATGAGTCATCTAGATCTCCAAAATAAGGAATTACAGCATTAGAATTCTATCCTGCAAGATTACATAAAAGTATCAATTTATTTATTTTTATAATTTCCGTTTAAATTTTACTTAACATGTAGACCATTGTAGCCGATCAACCATACCAGCATCTGGACGACTTTCTTGCTTTTGATTATTTGCCTATGAGTCCATGGAAAAGTAGTAAATGATGCAGAGCGAATCCAGAGGATGAAGATGCATCATACTACAAGAATGGGCGGGAGGTGTACGCTATTGTCAAAAAATGGCTGCAAGAAAATGGAAGGAACCAACAAATAGAAATGTAGTAATTTCTATATGCTACTACTAACCGGCATGTGTGCCGAAACAACATTTTCTTTTTTTATCCATAAACTTAAAAAAATTGATGCTAGTATTTTCCTAAATTTGAACTATATCATAATTTTTATCCATAAACGTTTCAGTTTTTATTATAACACACATGGTTTATGGAATATATAAATGGGAATTAAAGATTAGCTATTAACATTCCAAGAATAATACGTTTGACTACAAACAAAAAACAAACATTATAAAGTTGCATTCACATTCCAAGAATGATATTTCTTTTTGGAATACACGATTCCACGTAAATATAGGTTTCAGTTTTTATTATAACACACATTGTTTACGGAAAATCATAAATGAGAATTACACATCATGCCATATCGATATTCAAAACAAACTCAAACCTTCAAGAGGAGGTTGAGAAACTTATGGAAACTTTAGGGTTTGTGACCATTTAAAATATTACCATTTATGAAAGACTAGTAACCACATTGATCAAGCCTCTCGTATCTTCCATTTACATACTGAATTAAAAATAAATGATATTATCAATTTGAAAACAGAAACAGGAAAGAGATTTCAGGAAAGTCTATTACAGAAAGGAAAGAGATAAATAATGGATTTTAAAACGGACGATATTAACAATTAAAATAAGGAAACATTAAGAAATAATTATTTATTTATTTATAAAACGGAAGATATTATCAATTAAAATAAGGAAAGTCAATTACAAAATGTTAAGAAATAATTAATTATTTATAAAACGGAAGTAAATATACATATTCTTAGTCTTAACACTTAAAATCTTACCAAATTTAAATTGATCTCACCTATCATTTCAAATTTCCATTTAATAATAGATTAACCATTGGCATTGTTGGAAACTACTATAAATATGTTAACTACATGACAGTTATCAATCCACCATTTCACAGACGTCACTAATGGCTTCTGGCACCTCTAAGGGTAAAGAAGTTGTTCAAAGGGATGATATTTGCGATTTATTCTCTGTGTTGCAAAAGAATAATGCAGAACTTGGTGCTGAGAATTACATGCTTCAAATGAAGATAGACGACATGGGATTTGAAATCCTTAGTCTAAGGCATCAAGTTGACTCGCTACGTGAGCAGGTTATGTCTATATATGTAATATGCGCCAAATTCTGATCTATACTACTAACGTATTTTTATCATGGTATAGGTATTTGAAAGAGACTGCATGATTATGGATATTTCAAACGCCAGCTCCGCACCGACTTCCACTTCTGTGCATTCCGCAAACCGTCTCAAACGTGCCAGAAGTCCGAGAGATCATAGTGGGTGCATAATAGGCACCAAGCATTTCAACTCTTTTCACAGCAAAACAATCAAAACACCTAGACAGTTGTGCACTATACTATATTTTCCATTATAGAGACTTCTCGTATTAAAAATAAATGGTCGGGTCGATTAATTATGTGTTTGGAAATATCAAATCCATGTTACCAAATAGAGCAAACTGGCATAATAGTTATCCTATATGCAGGTGTAATAAAGATCGAATATCGATATTCGCCTAATATTATGAACTACAAAAAATAATACTTCCTCCATCCCTTAATTTTTGCAACATATGGATATGGCAAAGACACTGATGTTCTTATGTGTAATACATTTGTATTCCTTTAGAGTTTTTGTCATTATACTACTAAATTATTGCACTACTTTTTATTTATATATAGCACATTTTGATATGTTCAAAATTAAAACAGAAATCCCCGTGTCGAAGACGGGTATGCAAACTAGTTCCTATAAATAAATAAAAACAAACTTACGGATTTTACATAAGGCTGAGTGGTCACCCAGACATTTATTAAGTATGAATTCCGACGTGTAAGACAAGTTTGTATGACTATGTAAGACAAGTTTCTACGACTATATAACCAATTTACTTTTGAAAGGAAAAAATGATTTGATAAATATATTAGTTTATTTATTTTAATGTTTCAAATAGTGTACGTAACAATAAAGTAGAAGGAAAAATTGGTGGAAATTTGAGAAAAAATTATTTGTGAATGAAAACCTAGAACATTTCTCGTGGTTAAATAAAAAATGTAAAATAAGTAAGATGAATGAAAATGAAATAGTAAAAACTAGTTCTAATACCAGCATATCACACGAGTTTTAAAAATTAATATTTAACCAAATTTAATGTGTTAATATTAACAATGTATTAATTGGAGTAAATTTATGATAAATTAGTGCATTTTTAAAGTTCCGTGCAATGGCGGAGCCTGATTTTCAAGTTACTGGAGCCAATTAAAATTTTGTAACAAAGGGCATTTTCAAAGAAATATTTTTAGGAAGAAAACTTCTTATTTTTTAAATGTGGATGTGATATTACCAATCTATTACCACTCTAACTTTATTTTTTTTATCTCTTTTTTTTGTACAATTTCCACATGGAGATAATTATATCAAAATATATAAAATCTTACACTAACTTTAACTTTTATGTCATCAAACTATTTATTACTATTTGGGGATAGAGAGAGTAATATGGTATAAATGGACCATAAATGTGTTTATTAAAAAAATTATTAAGTTGTACACTCTATACACAATCTAAATTTATTTTCATAATTTTATGGATTTGGTTAATGAATTCAGTTCATCATAAGAATATTGATCAATTACTTTATTCAATGAACCTTAATAATAATTTTTAAAAATATGAAAATTATTATTATTATTATTATTAACAAATATTACCCTATAATATGTATTTACAAACAATTTGGGAGGGGCCATGACCCACCCCAACATAAGGCTAGCTCTGCCACTAGTTCTGTGTTACGATTGAAATATTAACATGCATATAATATATTCAGAATATAAACTCAAGACGATAAATTTACTTTTACTTAATTTATTATAAAAAAATAATAATTCTGTCATATATAAATTGACAATGTGCAATAGTAAAACACCACCTTCTTGTCCTAAACATTTAGTTTCGTGGTCATGCTCCTGAGGACACTAGTAGAGGTCTCGAGTTCAAGCCTCCGGTATCCCCAACCCTCTACCCGTTTGTATAAAACAAAACACCACATTCTTCAAACAATCAACAAACTGTGCTTAAATTTATTAAACTTCATCTGTAAGATCTAAATCGGGCGATCTGAACCGTTCCCATACCATATATGACTTTAAGCGAAGAACGCGTTTACATAAAGATGTAATATTTGAGAACTACCTGATATCGACATGATCGTTAGTTTGATGTCACTTCATCTACGTCTTTCTTGGGTGGCTCATCCGTATTATGTTTGTGGATGTTCATTATGTACTTGACTACTTTTGTAACACCCCAATTACCCACTAGGAAATTTTTGGTAAATTAAAATTTTTGAAAAACAATTTATTTAATAGGAAATTTGGAACTCACGTTATAAAAATTTCGTGACAGAAAAGAAGGTGTTACTCAAACACACGTCCGGATATTACAAACCCAGTTGTGCAAATGGAAATTAACAATTACGAAAGTTCATTTATTAAACCCAAAAACTCTCAGAAGCCATGCCGAGAAGTTACAGCGCGTCTCCACCCGGTCGCTGCTCCTCGAAGTACGCATGTTCGTACTCCGAGTCGACGGGAGTGGCATAGAAGTCATCCCCGTAAAACTCACCTGTAAATAAAAGGGTGAGCGTCCAATTGCTCGAAGGAGGAAAGATTACAGGCCCTTCCTCAGGGTCGTAATATTTCCTCAAAAACAAAATCTAAAATAAAGAACTTAAACATAATAAATTCAACATATACACACAAACTATAGCTCAACATGAAACAATAACCAACATGTAGATATCTGGACCAACATGAAATAGATAACATTTTCACAGTCTGAATTATGCCGAAGTCTAAATGCAAGAACAATCTCTAGTCCGGTTATCATACGCCATAAAATATTTTGGAAACCATTTTTGAAAACCGATGCCGTCGGATGAGCCTAGCCGGTGGGCATGTACAGTGCCACACTCTCGGGAATGCCCCTTAAGCAGAGCCACTAGGGATACCGCTGTGCCAGAGCCCAATGGGATGTCTACGCCGAGACAGAGCCTCTCGTGAATGCCAATCACGCCTCGGGATGGCAGAGCACATGCATGAATCTATATGTGGTGGGTGTGTACAACACCGCACTCTCGGGAATGCCCCTTAAGTAGAGCCACTAGGGATACCGCCAGCCGAGCCCAATGGGATGTCTACGCCGAGACAGAGCCTCTCGTGAATGCCAATCACGCCTCGGGATGGCAGAGCACATGCAAATCACGGTTGGGTTCGGATCACCTGCTCGAACCGCTCGTCTAAAGTTACGGCTTAGTTAAGTCACGTAGGGCCGAATCCACGACACCTCTCATGTCTTAACCTTTTGTCCAGAAAACCCATTTTGTCCAGAAGTCTCATTTTGTCCAGTTTCCAATGCAGTCATGCGATACAATACATCAACAACATGTCACATCCAATAGTGATGCATGATTGCTATCCAGTTACTTCATTAAGCATTTAGGTGAAATGTCATGCCCTAATATTTTCTACTTTTAACTGGTAATATTGTTATACTTGCGTGATATCATGACAATCATTTACAATTTCTGGTTGTTTTACTTGTGTGCACTCTTATCTCGTGAGTTATTAGCCAACCTTACTTAATCATCATTTTCGTACCTAAGTTGTTATCTAGCAGCTTAGGTTAACTTTTACGGTCCTATCATGATCCTAGCGTTTGATTCCAACTCTAAACATGTTACTACCCCATATTGTACCTACACATGATACTAACAAATTATTAGCTCACCGGCCCTAGCATAAAACTAACAGAGTTCGTTTAACGAGCCTAACATGCCACTAGCGAGTACAACGGTCCTAGCAAGATACAAGCGTATGCAACATCCAACGAACATATCATACATATATGTCAATCAATAGGTCAACAACCCAAATGATAACAATTCTTAACTGTGAACATATAATGTAACATGAATAATTATGGTACGCTACCCAGTTTGCCCGATCGAATGTTTATTAAGTCCATTTGTTAACTTAGAATTCGTTATTCGAGATTTTATTTATGAAGCAAAAATAAGACGACTCAAGGGAAGAACCTCATCTTAACCCCCTTACTTGGATGTAGCCGAATAAGCGTCGGCTACGGATCAGAATGGTTGGCACTTCGCTCGGAGTTGGAACTTGAAATATAGAACCTAGCGATAGCAAGAAAATCAATGAAAATTTCATGAGATTCCGCGAATGTTTACGGTGTCGGTGGTAGAATTTACGGAAGTGTAACGAAGCTCTAACAATTCCCTAATGGTCCAAGATAGTTCTAGGTAAGGTTTGGACTAAGGTGTGGAGTCCAGTAATTTTTGGGTGGCCAAAATGCACAAAAACTAATTTTTAAGAATCTTAAACCATTTTAAGGGTTAAAATAATTATTTAATAATATAAATAATTTAAAAGTTGAAAATAAGACTTTGAAACTGTTGTAAACACTAACATAGAATTTTTGACCAAGAATGGTAATTTTGCTCAACTCACACTAATTAATAACAAATATTCAAGGGAAAAACAAATTAATAAAAGAAAGTACAATTTATACCACAAAATAATTTTCTGTCAAAATCTGTACAACAAGTAAAATCATTTAAGTTTCCTGTAAATTTTCAAAAATTAGATCCACAATGTAATTTTTCTCAACTCTTAACTATTTTTAATCTAATAAGTAAAGAGGAAACTAATTAATAAATAAAAAAATATATTTACAGAACAAAAGTGACTCTTGAAATTTTCCACACAGAATATATAATTAACCAAAAATCCTTGCAAAGTTTCATAAATGAAAGAACAAAAATAAGAAGGATATCAATTTTCTAAGTTCTAGACCATAACTTAAAAAATCATTTTTTGAAAATTTAAAAGTTACAACTCTCAAAATATGTTGGAAACACAAAAGGACAGAGGCTCTAAAAATCTCAATGTGAAATTATAACAAGGAAGTATTTCTCTTTCAAATTAGGAATATACTAGTATATATACTTTTATAACAACTAGTCAAAATTAATATAAAATAAATTATAAACACATTTGTTACTTGTAGAATTTCCGAATTATGCTAATTACTTAGTTCTATAGTATATAAACAAGTTTCTCCAATTTCCTAGCTCCAACAACTTAAAGTAAAATAAAATTAAGCTTAATTTCTAATATTAAGAAATAATATTTTTAAAAATATAAAAACAACCCAGAATCAAAGAAATAAAGTTGGAAAATTAAATATTAGGTATTTAAGGTATTCTGTTAACATTTCATGATTTTACAACATACAGAAGTATTTTTAAAACAATTAAAACATTTAAGAAAATAAATAGGTGCAATGGTCAAACTGTCACTTTTCAAAGTTATCCAGTGGCCTAAGTGTAACCTGAAACAAAAGACAGGGTAAGACCGAACAAGGAAGAAAGCTTAGGGGCTAAGCTCGGGTTTTACCAAAGAAGTTGCAGACTTCTTCTTCTCCGGCGAGAGCTCGCCGGAAACTGGGCTCCGCGGCGGCGCTCCGGCGGACGTCAAGAAGTCGCGGCGGACTTGGGTCGTTCCGGTTCGTCTCGTCACGCCCGTTCGAATGGTGGTGGTGGTTCCGGCCGAAAGTGACCTTGGCGGCCGAATTTGGCCGTCGAACCCGAAATAATATTTTCGGTTTTTTGAGCAAAACTCCTTCTACAGAGCACCTCAGGCTACGAAAATTGAGGGAAAGGTTCCCAAGTACTAGATGAAGATAATGGCAGTGGTTTTTGGCATCGAAAATGGCTGAGGAGGGAGAAAGAATAAATGGCCGAATTTCTTCTTTCTCCGTTTTCTTCCTATTTCCTACAGCAAATGGCTCCTTTTTCTAGCCAAAAAGAACGATTGACAGGAGCTAAACGTGATGATGATGGAGTGAGGCTAGATTTTCCAATGGATTGACAGGAGAAGCAAAATCAGAAACGTGAAGAGTCGGCGGAAGACTCGCCGGTTCGTTTTTTTTTCTTTTTTTTTAATTGATTTTAATTCATTTTAATTAACACAAAAATTACTAAAATTAATAAAATTCCCCTCTTTAATTTCTAAACTACAAAACAAAAACAAAATGACCTAAAATACAATACATACAATAAAATTTGAAATGATAATAAAATACTAACACATAAGAGGAAAACAAATAACAAGGGTAAATATGAAATGATAAAATCAATATTTTGTGCAAGAGGCTGATTTAACAACAATATGGATTTTAGAAAAATTAAGAAATACCTTAAATAATAAAATTAAATTGAGTGATAAAAAGTAATAAGTTCATAAAAGATAGAATGCGGTATTTTTATTAAATGATAAAAACAAAACACATGAAATACTAACAACATGTCCTTAAAATAATGAAATGATAAAATTTTATAAATGGAGAAAAGAAAAATAAGTTCACCAAATAACAATTTCACAAAGTTCATAAAATACTGAAAATGATGAGTATATAAAATAATGAAAATGTAACTATATAGACCAAAGAGAAAAGTTAAAGTATATATATATATATATAAATTAAAGTTCATAAAAAGATGAAATTCCCTCAAATGATGAAATAGTAAACGTACATAAAATGATGATGTCCACATGAAATATAAATATAAGGAAAGTAAGAAGCAAATGTAAACATGAAATAAAATTTACCGCAACCTAAATCGCTAGTTGAGCGAAAATTCTAGGGTTATTAAAACTTTTTATACAAAAGGGTAGGGGTTGGGGATACCAGAGGCTCGAATTTGAGACCTCTACAAGTGTCCTCGAGGGCATGACTACTTATTTATAATGATAAAATTTGATATAGTCAAGTTTTTTAATTTTGAAAGCACATTTTTTATGATATTAATATTTATTATCGTGCGGGTACCCGTGACCCAATCCGTAAAAACCAATCGATGTGCAGGTACCTACGACGTGGGTGACTATGTAGTGCGGGTCGGTTACGAATAATAAAACTGGATATCAGTCCCACTGCATATGGATAACATTTTCTCTTCTATCTACCCCACCTCGCCCATGATCACCCTAACAGATAGGTCAAAATAAAATATTTAACCTCTAATTACAAATATGAAAATGGAAAATACGATAATTAATAGCACATTAAAATAATAGAGACTAAATGATGTGAATCTACTTAAGTACCTAAATGTTGACATTTTCAAAGTTGAGGACCTAAGTGCAATCACACAAACAATGAAGGACCAAGAAGCAAATATGTCAAAAGTTGAGACGTTTCAAACCTGGAGGACTCAAGTGATAAGATGAAAGGAGTTGGAGGGAAAAAGACAATTTCACCATTACATAAACTTCTATACCTTTCATCTCCAAAGGTTACAAGAGCATCAATTGGTCACATAAATGAGGAAACTAATGCATGAAATAAATTGGATAATTAGTAATAATTTTCATCAATTTAATTTGTAATTTTCTTTTATTTTTCTTCCTACTTTAGGTCAATTCCCTACCTATAAATAGAGGTTGTTTCTACACTTTGAAGGAGACACATGATATATGAAATTCACTTTACAAATTTGAGAGAAAATTCTCTTCATTTATACTACATTTTTCCACTCAACTCTTGTTCAAAGGTTTTGATTAAGTTTTCTAAATCCAAGGTTGCTTTCTCTTGAAGAAAGAAGTGTTGGATCCATCTTCCTTCCCTTGGCAAAACTTCATTTTTGCTTGAACCATTTGTTGGATTCAAGAGGAGGTGTTGGCCAATTTTATCATCATTTTTCTAGACAAGAAAAAAAGATCTTCAAGTGTGTTTCTTAATCCATAAGAAAACACATCAGCTATTAATTTACACATTGTTTTAGCAACAGATGAAAATAAATGAACAATTGTTTTTTTCTTCTTCTCACCGCATTTTTTATTAACATCTTCTCTCCTTTTGTTTAACATATATTTGTTTATTTGTTTATGGGATATCTCCCTTATTTGTATTTCTGATGTATGTGTCGGTGCTTCTATTTGACATTGTCAAGAAACACTTTTGTGTCTTTTCATTTTCACTGCTTTTATATCCGATTCGATTTTGTTTGGATGACGGTATTTATATTTTGGAAACAAATGTGTTATTTGTTGCGAATTATCTGTCTCTAATGCTAATGCTAATTTGTGTTGTAATCTCTACAAGTTATGCTTTGAGTAAATATACGGTGCGCTATAGGCGCTTAAAGCACTATAGAGAAGAAGAATAAGAAGAAGAACAGGGCATTATGATGTGCTTCGATATGGGAATGATGCATTCTCGATGCACTATGATGCCCTCCCGTAACAACATGATGCACTTGTTTTGATGACTTACTGATGCATTTTGTTCTACAATCCACAATGATGCGCTTGATTATCACAATGATGCATTCACGATGCATAATGATGTTCTCCCGTACAACATGATGCACTCATTCCGATGCATTAATGAAGCACTCAGCTTTTTTCAACCTCCCAAAATGATGCTTTTGATGACCATTATGATGCACTCTGTTGTACTATGATGCTCTCAATTACAAATATGATGCGCTCGTTCTAATGATAATGTTGCACTCATTTTCTTTAAAATTTCAAAGTGATGCGCTTGGGGATAAGATTGATGCTCTCCCTTTTAAACATGATGCACTTTTTTCCACTGATTATGCAATCCAGCTCACACATCATTAAGGTACGCAGGAGCATCATAATGAGTCGAATACGCATCATTAAGGTACGTAAGAGCATCATAGTGAGTCATGTGCAGCAGGTTACACCTTTCGGATCATGAGATATGAATCGTGTCATTCAGTTGAGGAAATGGTTGGGAATAGATCGACGACGACTCAGGAAGCGACTCGCTACTCCGGCACGGTCAGATTTCAAAGTGGCGACGCTTTTGGCCTCCAAAAACTTCTCCGCCGATAACATAGAAGGGCCGTCGGTGGCGGTAGACATGGCAGGGTTTCGTCAGTGGGAGAGGGAGGCTTGTGGTGGCAGACCAGTTTGTTGCAGACGTTGCACTTGTTGGCAACAATATGAGGGTTGTCAAAGGAATGCGGCACGTCGAACGAAGGTGACGGTGGAGAGATCGGCGAAGATGAAGTGAATGGCACTTCTGTAAATAATGTGATCTGGACGCACCGAGACTCACGTTTGATGTGGGCGCACCGTATCCTCCGCCTTATGCTTTTAGTTTTACACTCTACCTCTTGATCAACCTCATTGACTATCAGTAATCTTTGGTTTGGTTCGCTTGAGGGATGGTGGGTGGTTGACCAATGATAGATAGAGGAATGTTGTGTTGCTGGATGGGAACATCGATTTACAAATTGCAATTGCTGCATATTTTAAAAATATAGATGCATAGGAACAAATTATATGTAATAACTGAAATAAATCATTCAATAAATAAATAAATAACTTTACCAAATGTCATTTATTTAGTAAGGGAGTGTTGTGTTGGAGCAGCGCCCCCTAGCATTTCTCTTTCTTTTTCAATAATGGTGACCATTTTTTTATTTATGAGAGTGAACTTATTTTAAAAAGAAAAAAAAGAAAAAAAGGGAATAAGAACTAAAGTTAAACTTGACGTGAACTCCTCCGTTTGTGTTGCTAAATTCTCGTAGACGGACCGCTTAAATATCAAAAAATGACTTAATTTATGTTTATAGTAATATAAATGGATACAGTTATCTAGTAATACAAATGGAGACATCTGCAATGCTAATCGACGTATCGACGCGACATCGAAATATGTAGTGCTTCTATTCTGCTTGTCTTACCTGTAGATAGATTAGGGGGTTTCAAACTTAAAAAATGAATGAAATATAATTCACCTGATTTCTGTGGAATTCACAAGTGATTTAGTTTTTTAATTCACTTGCGAGAATTGAGATGCATGTTTGAAACCATCATGAAAAATGATAGGAGTGGGTGATGAATTACAACTAAAACACTATTCAAAAAAAGAAACTATCTCTCATCCACGTATCCACTCATCATGAAAAGAAAAAAAGAGCATAAACTGAAAGAAATAAATCATGAGTTTTGGGTAAAAAATGACTCATTTATCATAATTCACCGTGATTTACACTAATTCACTTCTCCTAAATTCACCTTAGGTCCTAATTAGTTTAGGTGAAAAACTGACTAATTCACTAGTGAATAAAATGAGGTGAAATGCTGATTAATTCACTTTAAAAATGTTAAGTTTGAAACACTCTATTTTGTATGCAATCTATGACAGAATTATTTCTGTCGGATTTGTGACGATCGATAATTCTACGGAAAATTTTGTTGTGTCAATAAATCTCCATTTGAGTGATCATAAATTCCATCATTAATAATCTTTTTTTTTTTGTAGTAGTTGTTGCGGATCCTCAATAGTCAATATGATCAATGGAGGAAAAATTATAACATAAATGAAACGAGGCATAATATATAGAAGAAACGATACTTTTCCCTTTTAAATAGAACCAATAAATAAACAAAGAGTGCTGCTATTTTTTACGCATTAAACAGAACCTATTGAACATTAAAAAAAAAAGGCAGAGGTTAGGATGCGCCATTTTAAAATGGTGCGTAGGGTAGGGTGTGCACTAGTTTTCATGAAATTTACACAAATATCATTTTCTTTTTCTCACTTCTTTAAAAAATGTATATCTTTTATTTCTATAATAAAAATTTATAAATAATTAGTCGAGTGTAAAGAAAAAAACAAGACGAAGAGAAAGAGAGCCATATGTCATATGTTTTGATGATTTTTTTGGAGTCCGTAACCGAGTATCATTTTTTTTCACTACGAGCATCATTAAGTACAAGTATTATTTTTTTCATTACGTATCATCAATTTCTTACACTGCATCACTGACAATTCACGTGCATCATAAATTCCGTACATTGCATAACTAATTTTTACCGTATCATTTTTTCATTACATAACTAATTTCTTACACTGCGTCACTACTTTTCACGTGCATCATAAATTCCCTACATTGCATCACTGACTTTTTTACAAGTATCATTTTTTTTTCCAATAACGTATCATCACTTTCCCAAAGCTCATGAAAAAGAAAATAAAATTGCACAATTTATAAATATGTAGACTACTTAAGCGCATAAGCGCATCCTAAAGCGACTAAAAAAAACCTATTCTAAAGATTTTTCCGCCACCAACGCCCCTCATCATCTGTGATCTTTCCCAAAATATGGTAGCTTACATTTTTCTTTTTTAACAGCAATCATTTTTTATTAAAATAAAAGAGAGAATTACATCTAAATTAAACTAAAACACCTTATACCCACTTATAATTAACTAATCAAAACCCAATAACTCACAACCCAGCCCACATCCAATAAATGCAAATATAGTAGTACAAAACAATTCTATTTGAGTCAATAAACAAACTTACGGTTAATAAAAACAAAAAACAAATTTACGGAATTCCTATACGAAAAAAAAACAAACTTACAGATTTTATGTAAGGCTGAGTGGCCACCGATGCATTTATTAAGTATAAATTCCGACGTGTAAGACACTTTGTACGACTATGTAAGACAAGTTTCTACGACTATATAAGCAATTTACTTTTGAAAGGAAAAGAATGATTTGATAAATATATTAGTTTATTTATTTTAATTTTTCAAATAGTGTACGTAACAATAAAGTAGAAGGAAAAATTGGTGGAAATTTGAGAAAAAATTATTTGTGAATGAAAACCTAGAACATTTCTCGTGGTTAAATAAAAAACGTAAAATAAGTAGGATGAATGAAAACGAAATAGTAAAAATTGTAGACCAAAAAAATTGAAATAAGAAACACGTAAAATAATTAAGATGAATGAAAACGAAATAGTAAAAATTTTAGACAAAAAAAGAAAAGAAATAGGAAACTTTTAGTAAAAGTAAATGAATTGGGTTTGGGTATAAGAAATTAATCATGTGAATCTAATTGCACAGAGTGAATATAGAATGAATATTGTTTTTTCTTTCTTAATTAACCGGCTTTAGGGTGGGTACATTTAATGCAACTTTACAAAAGGGAATAAGAACGAAAGTTAAACTCGACGTGAACTCTTCTGTTTGTGTTGATCGGACCGCTTAAATATCAAAGCACCAGTTAATTTGTGTCTCCAAAAGTTATTTGAGTAAATTTATTGGAGATAAATAATAACACAAATGGAGACAGTTATCTATATTTGTTGCAAAATATATATTTTGGGAACAAATGTGTTATTTGTTGCGAATTATCTGTCTCTAATGCTAATGTTAATTTGTGTTGTAATCTCTATAAGTTATGCTTTTAGTGTTACACTCTAGCTCTTGATCGAACTCATTGACTGTCAGCAATCTCTGGTTCGCTTGAGGGATGGTGGATGGTTGACCAATGATAGATAGAGGAATGTTGTGTTGCGGGATGAGAATATTGATTTGCAAATTGTCATTGTTGCATATTTTAAAAATATAGATGCATAGAAACAAATTATATGTCCGTGTAATAATTGAAATAAATCATTCAATAAATTAATAAATAACTTTGCCAAATGTCATTTATTTAGTAAGAGTGTTGTGTTGGAGCAACTCCCCCTAGCATTTCTCTTTCTTTTTCAATAGTGGTGACCATTTTTTTTATAGTGAACTTATTTTAAGAAAGAAAAAAAGAAAAAAAAAGGGAATAAGAACTAAAGTTAAACTTGACATGAACTCTTAGTTTGTGTTGCTAAATTCTCGTAGAAGGATCGCTTAAATATCAAAGAACCACTTAATTTATGTTTATAGTAATGCAAGTGGATACATTTATCTAGTAATACAAATGAAGACATCTTCAATGCCAATCGACGTATCGACGCGACAGTGAAATATGTAGTGCATATATTCTGTTTGTCCTACCTGTAGATAGATTGTATGTAATCTGCGACGGAATTATTTGTGTCGGTTTGTGACGATCGATAATCCTACGGAATTTTTTTGTGTCAATAAATCTCCATTTTAGTGATCATAAATTCCATCACTAATAATCATTTTTTTTGTAATAGTTGTTGCGGATACTCAATATGATCAATGGAGAAAAAATTATAACATAAATGAAATGAGGCATAATATATAGAATAAATGATACTTTTCCCTTTTAAATAGAACCAAAAAATAAACAAAGAGTGCTGCTATTTTTTACTCATTAAACAGAACCTATTGAATATTGATAAAAAAAACCTATTCTAAAGATTTTTCCGCCATCAACGCCCCTCATCATCTGGGATCTTTCCCAAAATATGGTAGCTTACATTTTTTGTTTTTTAACAGCAATCTTTTTTTATTAAAGAAAAAAAAGAGAATTACATCTAAATTAAACTAAAACACCTTATACCCACTTATAATTAACTAATCAAAACCCAATAGCTCACAACCCAGCCCACATCCAATAAATGCAAATATAGTAGTACAAAACAATTCTATTTGAGTCAATAAACAAACTTACGGTTAATCAAAAAACAAATTTACGGAATTCCTATTAAAAAAAAACTTACAGATTTTACATAAGGCTGAGTGGCCACCCAGACATTTATTATGTATGAATTCCAATGTGTTAAGTTTCTAGGACTATATAAGCAAACTAATTAACGTACCCGGGCCCGCGCTTAGAGCTATGGTTTCCGATTTTCATGTGTCGAGAAAACAAGGATTTAATTTCCCCGCACTTCGTAGCGGTGTAAATTGTAATATTTTATAAGAATTTAATAAGGATGTAATAATAAGTGAAATAAATGTATATTTTTATGAAATAAATGATAAAGTATATAATTATTATGGGTGAAAAAATTAGGTCTTAGAATTTTTACATTTTATCATATGAAGTCTAAACCATTACGGACCAAACGCAAAATAATAAGAAATAAAAGTAAAATAGAGATTTAGTTTTTTAAATAATTTGAACCGTAAATAGATGAAATCACTAAATTATGATGAGGTGACATAATCTTATCAGGTAGATATCATTCATACAAAATTTTATGTATATGTATAGAGTTTTAAATGCAAATACTAATTACACATTATTACTTTTCATTAAAATCATCAATGCTCAAAGAAGGGAAAATACCATGCCATAAGATTTGAAACTTTGATGACAACATGCTACTTTTTAAATAGTTATAAATTGTGATGAAATTTTTTTCGAACAAAAAAACGACATACTTTCAAAATAGTTAAAGGTAAGTAATGGAAGAAGAGAATTTACAAAACTGTATTTCTTATAAATTTTGTATTTCTTACAAATTTCTTACAAAAAAGCATTAACTAACACACTTTAAAGTAATCAAAATGAAGAAGAAAAAGTGAAGAAATAAGACGGATGAGGTGCGTATTCATCAACTAAACTACCAAATATTTGTGGTCTACTTTCATGAAATAAAAGAGAAAATAAGTAATAATGATTGTAGGTAAAACAATTTATGGCTTAGTTAAAAACTAAGATTTTCAAAATTTTGAGGACCAATACACATAATAATTAGAAATAAAAGTCAATTTTTTTTTTAAAAAATGTATTCTCTCATAACTTTTATTTTATTTTTAAAATTTACAAACTTTTCCTCTATAAATAGTAAATGAACACACTTTAAAAGAAAAAAATGCAGGAAAAAAATAGATAACGTGATACAACACAATTAATTTCATACTAATTTTCAAAATTACCAATTTCATACTAATTTTCAAAACATTTCCCTATTAGTAACATAATAAATATAATTTTAAAAATGAAAAATATTAATTTAAAAAATTAATGAGATAAATAATAAATATAATTTTAAAATTTTGGAAACAATAAAAAAATTAATTTAATAAATTTAATTCTTAAAAAAATTAATTTTTCTTTAAATTTTTTTTCCCATTAGTAACATAATAAATATAATATAAAAATGGAAAAAAATTTAAATTAAATTTTTTTTTAAAAAAAGTAATGAAATAACAATAAAAAATTTAATTTAATAAATTTAGTTTTAAAAATTTAATTTTTAAAAAAAAAATTAAAAGTTTTTTAAATTTTTTTCCTATTAGTAACATAATAAATATAATTTAAAAAATAAATAATAAATAAAATTTAAATAATAAATAATAAATAAAATTTAAAAAATGAAAAAAATTAATTTAATTAATTTAATTTTTTTAAAAAGGTAATGAAATAAAAAATATAATTAAAAAAGTTGTGAAACAGTAAAAAAATTTAATGAAATAAATAATAAATATTATTTAAAAATTTTAATTTTTTAAAAATAAAAAAATTAATTTAAAAAAATTAAAAAAAAAATGAATGACGTGGCACAACCATATTGATCGTGTCACTGTTCAACTACTGTTCACCAGCAGTGAACTCCCCATATATAGAGAGTATAATTTTCAACAAACATCATGGTGTTGACTGCTGCATTCCTCATCATGGTCATTGCCGAGTGCACGAAGGCCAGAGTATATCAATTCACTCGTGCTCTATATCAATTCACTATGTTCTCTGTTCTCTCTCTATGTTCTCTATTTTCACGATGTTCTCTTTTTTTTAATAGAAAAAGGGGATCCCCAATGAGGGAAACCCACCAGACTCTTTCTCATTTTTAAGAAATCTACCTAGGCTTGGATTCGCTACTTTCCTAGAGAACAACGGGGAAGATACCAGGTAGAAACCCCGAGGGAGGCCAAATGGGGGCAAGAGAGAGAGAGAGAACAGAGAGAGTTAGAGGAAGAACGAGAAAGAGACAATTACAACAAGTGAAGGATACAATCTGGATAAGAATCAACCCAGACTGTCGGGTTTTCCAAAGTAAGAGCTCGTCTGGCCAATTCATGCGCAACTTGATTCCCTTCTCGGTAGGTGTGAAGAACTTGCCAAGTGCGGAAGAGTTCAAGGAATTGACGAGTGGATGAGATGCGTCTCCAAGCTTCGGACCGACACGATGAACCACCGAGGGTTGCTTGCATAACCATTAAAGAGTCTGTCTCGAGGATGATATTAGGAAGGCTGAATTGTTTTAGTCTTCTTAAGCCTTCTTGAGCTGCAAGACTTTCCGCATAAAAAGGATCATTCAAACCTTGCGCCGGACTTGCAAAAGCTGCCTTGATAACACCATCACTTCCCCGCAGCACCGCTCCTAGACCAATATTACCTTCTGGGCTAATACAAGCATCCACATTTAATTTACACCAACCAATTGGGGGAGGCGTCCACTTCACTTCTGTTCGCGCTTGGAGAGGCAGAGTCTTCAGTTTTGCTTCATTTATAGACCTGTTGACCTGCCATAAAATGGATTTTAAGTCAAAAGCAGTTTTTTCATGAACTAATTTATTTCTATAAAACCAAATAGTCCATAGGGTAATGAAAATTCTCCCCCAGTTGTGTTGTCTACTCTGGTGCGTCATCCAATCGAACCAGTCCGCCAAGGCATCAAAACTTGCCTCTAACACATAGTCCAAGCCTTGTTTTTGCCACACTTCACGGACTTTGGAGCAGTAGAGAAATAAATGCAGCTCAGTTTCTGGGTGATTGCGGCAGAGAGGACAATTCCTGTCATCACTAATGTGTCTTCGAAAAAGTTCTTCTTGAGTTGATAAGTAGCTGCTGAAAAGGCGCCACAAGAATATTTTTGTCTTTCGTAGCAACACAGTGCCCCATATGGTTGCCCAAATCTCTTTCCTGTGGGAATTAACCATTGGATTCTTGATATTTTGGAGCATATAATAGCCACTTTTAACACTGTACTCACCCCTTGAATCAAAGTGCCACATCACCGTGTCCTCACTACTGGAGTCTCCTCCCGGCAAGTTCAGGATCCAATCTTGATCTGGACCTATGAAGCAATTTCGGATTCGCTGTTCGTTCCAAATATTCGAGCCATTCTCCAAAAGGTCAGCAACACACATACCATCTTCTTCTAGAGGAGGCGGACCATAAGGTCTGAAAGTGTCATTTCCTGGTAGCCAAGGATCCCTCCACACAGAGATGTTTCTTCCATTACCTATCCTCCATCTTATCCCGCAGTCTAAGATCTCACGACCCGATAAAATACTTTGCCAGACTAAAGAGGGCTTAGAACCTCTTGTGGCTTTAAAGAAGGAGGTGTGTCTGAAGTATCTGTGTTTAAGCACACGAGCACAAAGTGAGTCCGGTTTTGTCACTATCCTCCAACCTTGTTTCGCGAGCATAGCTTTGTTAAAGTCATACATCTGGCGGAATCCCATCCCACCTTCCGGTTTAGTCCTGCATAATTTATCCCAATTTGTCCATCTGATGCCTTGCTTTTGTCTACTGTGATCCCACCAAAACTTGTTCATTTTACGCTCAATTTGCTTACATAGGGTAGGGACAATGAGAAAGATAGACATCGTGTAGGTCGGGATAGCTTGCGCTATAGCTTTCAACAGAACTTCTTTACCTCCTTTTGACAAGAGCTTGTGTGACCATCCGTTGATGACCTTCTCAACCTTCTGGACTAGATATTAGAAGGCTTTCTTTTTCCTTCTTCCAATTATGGTAGGCAGGCCCAAATACTTTTCCATATTAGTCGCCTCTGCTACCCTGAATTTGCTTAGAATTTGTCTTTTGTCTCTTTCCAAGGTATTTGGGGAGAAGAAGAGACCGGTCTTGTCTAAATTGATGCACTGACCCGACGCTTCTTCATACCTCTTTAGAATATCCACGATTTTATCTGTTTCATCGTTATTAGCACCACAGAAAAGCAAAGAATCGTCAGCAAAGAGAAGATGAGAAATTTTGGGACCCCCACAGCTGGTAGCCGCGCTTGATATGTCTCTCTGCTGAACAGCTCGGTTTAGAGCCCTGGTAAGACCTTCTGCACAAATAATAAACAAGTATGGAGATAAAGGGTCTCCTTGCCTGAGGCCTCGTTGAGGCACAATTTCTCTTGTTGGATAACCATTGATGATGAGAGAATATTTAACAGTGGAAATGCAATCCAGAATAAGCCTGATAAACCGGTCAGTGAAGCCCATCTTTTCCAGCATTTTCCCCACAAAGCTCCATTCGACCCTATCATAAGCTTTCGACATATCCAATTTGATTGCGCAAGCTCCTTCTGCACCTGTCCGTCTATTTTTGATATTATGGAGGAGTTCATATGCAATTATTACATTATCTGTAATTAAGCGGCCTCCAACAAAGGCGCTCTGTTCTTCCGAAATGATGTGAGGCAGAATATTCTTCAACCGATTGGCCACAGTTTTTGCCACAATTTTATAAATCACATTGCATAAGCTGATTGGTCTGAAGAATTTGATTTTGTCAGGTCTTGTTACCTTTGAAATTAAGGCTATATGTGTGAAGTTGACTTCCTGGACACTTCCATCACCATTAAGAATATTAAGACAAAAGTTGGTGACATCATTGCTAACCTGGGGTCAGAATTTCTGATAAAATTGCGCTGTCAAACCATCTGGACCTGGGGCTTTAGTGGGATGCATTCCTTTTAACGCTGCATAAATTTCCTCCCTTGTATAAGGCATTGTCAAATTGCTGTTCATATTCACTGAAACTCTAAGCATGATATCCGTGGAAATCGGATCAATCTCTGGAGGATTGGAAGATAAGAAGATTTCTTGAAAATAACTGAGAATTGTCTTCTTAAGGTCTTCATCATCAGCCGTCCAGGAGCCATCCTCCTTTCTTAATCTAGTAATATGATTTTGTCTCTTTCTTGTGCTCACATGTGAATGAAAATTTTTTGTGTTATTGTCTCCTTCAGCTAACCAGTCCATGCGAGAACGTTGCTTCCACATCACCTCCTCCCTCTGATCAAGCTCTGCAATTTCATCCTTTATCTTTCGCATCTGATTGAAAGTGGTTCCTGAGGGAGGTCTCCTAGCTGCCTTTTGAAGCTGCCAATTGAGTTTATCTTTTCAGATGAGTTTGGAGATTAGTAATCTTACCAGTGAGGGTGTGGACGTGAGCATTGTCGTTGCCTTGTTGCCGGAGCCACAGTAGGGTTTTGATTCATGTCCTGCCAGCTGAGTAGGGTTGAAGTGAAGAAATAAAGCTGTATGATCCAAAAAGCATACTTCTTGAACCTTCACGACAGCCATTGGGAACATATGCTGCCAAGCTTGATCGCTCAGAACTCTATCGAGTCGACATCTGACTGTTACGCCTCCTGCCCGGATGCCAGACCATGTATACTTCGGACCGCTGAACCCAAGGTCAATTAGCTCACAAAAATTGATGGCCTCCTGAAAATCCTCCATCTGCCCTTCTCTTCTAGCTGCCCCACCCCACTTCTCTGAAGAATATAGAATTTCATTGAAGTCTCCACCACACACCCACGGAAGATCTAATCGTTCTTTTATCATTCGAAGCATTTCCCAGCTTCGGTGTCTCTCGGTAACCTTTGGTTCGCCATAGAAACCGGTAATTCGAAATTGTTGTGGCACACCTTCCATTCTTATAGCCATATCCACGTGAAACGAAAAAAAACTGATTAAACTTGTCGTGATAGAGTTCGACCATAGGAAAGCCAACCCCCCTGATTGCCCTGAGCAGTCCACAACAAACATGTGAGGGTAATCTAAACTCTCTTTGACTCTAACCATGTCTCTTGTCTTCATGTGTGTCTCACTCAGGAATAAGAGGTGCGGACGTTCTGAGGGCTTTTAACATACGAACTGATCGTGGAGCCCTCGAACACAACAGCTTCAAGAATAACGGGATCATTGGCCCCGGCAGCCCTGCTGAGCAGGTGCCGCCGATCTATCATAGTTCAACTGCATCTCATTGTTCCCATTGCTTTTTGTTCGTTTTCTCGGGCCATCAATCTCCATATAACTCACTTTCGTTGCTCGTTTTCGGCCCCCTCTGTCCCCTTCTAAACTACCATCCGATTTCTGTCTACCATTTGTTCTTTTAAATTGCTTCCTGAGCCGTCGATTCTTCTCACCTAGGGAGGCAATGGGTAAGTCTAGTAGACCATCTTCATCAAGGTTTTGTTACAAAGTTTTCCACTCCCCTGCATTTCCTCTGTTCTCTGTAGATTTCCAGCCTGTCGCTCATTGGTTGCAGGGACAAATTCACTTGCTTCTGAGTCATCTTCACTCCCTTTACCCCTGTCCATTCTAACAGCCTCCTCCTATTTCTTAGTCTTCATATTGTTCTCCCCTGAATCTTCCACCAATATTAGTTTCCTTACCACTCCTTGCTTCTCTATTATTGATCCTCCCTTTTGTGTGCTTCCTCTCTCACTGCAGCTTGCCGATTTTGTTTGAGATTCTCTAGTCGATCTCCACTGCCCATGTTTCTCCCCTGACCATTTCCGGGAATTTTGATTAGCTGGTGATGCCTTCATAAATTCACCATATTGATCTCTCTTGTTGTTGAGCTGGTGATGCCCATGTTTTTCCTATTAGTAACATAATAAATATAATATAAAAAACGAAAAAAAATAAATTAATTTTTTTAAAAAAAGTAATGAAATAACAATAAAAAATTTAATTTAATAAATTTAGTTTTAAAATTTTAATTTTTTTGAAAAAAATTTAAAAGTTTTTTAAATTTTTTTTCCTATTTGTAACATAATAAATATAATTTAAAAAATAAATAATAAATAAAATTTAAAAAATGAAAAAAAGTAATTTACATTTTTTAAAAAAAGTAATGAAATAAATAAAAAATATAATTAAAAAATTTTGGGAAACAGTAAAAAATTTAATGAAATAAAGATAATTTAAAAGTTTTAATTTTTTAAAAATTAAAAAAATTAAAAAAAATTAAAAATTTTAAAATAAATGAATGACGTGACACAACCCTATTGACCGTGCCACTGTTCAACTACTGTTCACCAGCAGTGAACTCCCCATATATAGAGAGTATAATTTTCAACAAACGTCATGGTGTTGACTGTTGCATTCCTCATCATGGTCATTGCCGAGTGCATGAAGGCCAGAGTATATCAATTCACTCGTGTTCTATATCAATTCACTATGTTCTCTGTTCTCTCTCTCTACGTTCTCTATTTTCACTATGTTCTCTATGTTTTAGCACGTGATAAATATATTAGTTGAGGTTATTTTTTAAATGAGGATGTCATGGTAAATCAATTCACTATGTTCTCTGTGCTCTATGTTTTCTATTTTCACTATGTTCTCTTATGTTTTGTTCTCTATGTTTTAGCACTTGATAAATATATTAGTTGAGGTTATTTTTAAATGAGGGTAGTATTCTGTATTTTGACCAATTTAAAAGGAAAGAATGATTTGATAAATATATTAGTTTATTTATTTTAATTTTTCAAATAGTGTACGTAGCAATAAAGTAGAAGGAAAAATTGGTGGAAAATTGAGAAAACATTATTTGTGAATGAAAACCTAGAACATTTCTCGTGGTTAAATAAAAAACGTAAAATAAGTAAGATGAATGAAAATGAAATAGTAAAAATTGTAGACGAAAAAAATGAAATAAGAGAACTTTGGGTAAGACTCCCTATTATCCCATAATGAAGATTAAAATCTTCCCAAACACCCAATGAAATCTCCTATTCGTCCCTTAGAGCACCTAAAAACTTAAATAAAGCACCATATCCCTGTATCTATCTGATATCCATTGAAACTTTAGGTATTATTATTAACACCCATTCTAATCTTTTTAGCTCGTACAATAATTTAGATTCCATTGATTTTCGATCAATCTTTTCGAGCTCTTCCCCTTTTTCTGAAATTTCTGCTTATCCAACGCCTCCATTAATTGCAGTGCTAAATCATCACATAAAAAATTTGTCACACCGGTTCATCTCCTTTTTGTCAAACTTCTCCATGCTTCCTAAAGCAACATCTTTATTGGTCTCTAGTGACAAATAAAAATACTCTCTCCGTCTCGAATAATCAGACACTTTATTTTTTGTTTTACGTATTTAATCTATGATTTTTTTCATGAATTTTTAGACTTTAAAGTTAATAATTTATATGCATGTCATAATTTGAAGTATAAACTTTCTAAATATATTTTTCTGAATTTTTTAAAACTTGCTATCTTTGTTAAAATTTAAATTGAAACATCAATCTTGAAACAAAGAAATTCAAAGTGTATAATCTTTCGCGACGGAGGTAGTATTAGTCTGCCCACATGATTTCTCCAAAAGTTTAGTGGCCTGAGTTGTATTTTCACCAGAATTCAAGAAGCACTCCTGCAGATTTCCCTTTTCCACAAAGAAAGAACTGGCTCCTCGTGAAGGAGGAGATACCTCGAGACCCACAAGCTGACTGTTCCTCCTCCCCACTCCTTCTGTTGTCTCTACCGCATTTAATGCAGCTTGCACGCCTACACCAAGCCCAAGAGAAGGACCAGTGCCAGACAACGAGCCACCGCCCCTAGCAGCAGCAAACGCGTTTGCACCACCCCCTGTCGGACCACGAGTCACCGTACTCGAACCAGACGCCGTGCAGTCAGTCGATATAGCCCCTCCTCCATGCTGCCAAATCCCCTCGATGATGACCGTCCCAGCTTCTTGCAGTGTTGGTTGAGAGCTGCTCACTGATAGCTTACTGAAGGAGCAGCAGCAGAAGCCACCAACGGAGGGACAGCCGACGGGCACCCTAGATCTGGAACATAGACTCGATTAGCAACCCCCAATTCAACCCGATTTGCCACCGACGCCCCAGCAGATCCCACAGCCTCTCTGTCTCTCCTACACATCTCCACCGTCGACACACCAACTCGCTTGCTCCTCCACAGCTGAGACTCCGACTTGCTTACTCACCTTTGCCACTGAATCATCGCATCTCCTGCCCACCGAGACTCCGCCAAGCAAACGTGGATCTAACTCCATGTTCATCGATCTTTGCGCACTCTCCACCGGATTTCCAACCCACTGCACCCTGGCCCCTGGACTCCAACCGCCCCATCAACTACCTCAACTAGACTGCCCCTGGGGCCGGCGACCGATCGATTCGCCAGCACCGCCGATCTTGACTCCTCCTCAAGCAGACCCTTTGTTTTCATCAAACTTCCGCCGCCATTGATATGCACCACTGCCATTATTAGTGTTTATCCGTTGATAACGCCGGGGCCAGGCTACTGATGATTCGCCGCCACCCCAATCCTTCCTTACCAGCCGGAAAAATTAGTGAGGTGGTTCCCCTCTTGTTTGAATCCACCAGTTGAAGGGAAAAACGGTGAATATTCCTTCTCATCTTCAAGAGAAGTTTTCGCCCATCCTCTGATCTCCAATGTTTTTGATGTAATTTGACAGGGAGAATCGAAAGTTCAATCCATGAGGACAAAAAACCAACCTCCTCACCAAATAGATCAATTGACCCATGAAAATGATTTCCTCTTTCCACAATACGAAGTGCTGAGTTAACTCTTCCCCATTCTATAAAAAAGCTAAGAGATTTTCGTTCAATATTAAAACGAAAAGATGCATCGATCTTCATTTCGATATCAAAGCACCACTTAATTTGTGTCTCCAAAAGTTAATTGAATAAATTTATTGGAGATAAATAATAACACAAATGGAGACGGTTATCTTTATTGTTACAAAATATATATTTTGGAAACATTTTGTGTTGTAATTTGTGTCACCATAAGTTTAATTGAGTAAATTTATTGGAGATAAATAATAACACAAATGGAACAAATGTGTTATTTGTTGCGAGTTATCTGTCTCTAATGCTAATATTGTACTCTCTACAGATGATATCTTTGGATCCGGCGCCCAATATGCATGCCAGTAGATATCAAGAAAAGTAATGGATCATGGATTCCTTTTGTGTAGTGGGAATAGTAATAGTATTGTTGCTATGCATTTATATTTTTAAAATATGTAACAATTCGCAAATCAACGTTCCCATCCCGCAAAACAACATTCCTCTATCTATTATTGGTCAACCACCCAGCATCCCTCAAGCGAATCAGAGATTGCTGACAATCAATGAGGTTGATCAAGAGCTCGAGTGTCCTATATGCTTACAGATACTAGTAGAGCCGCTGGAACAGACAGATGAAGGTCAAGAGAGGGAGCTAGAGCCCACCTTGTTACAGTTAACTGTGTGTGGACATATATTCCACGTTTCGTGTTTACAGCAATGGGTTAACACTCGAAGCATAACTTGTCCTAACTGTAAGACAAATTATATGTCTGTATAATAACTGAAATAAATCATTCAATAAATAAATAAATAACTTTGCCAAATGTCATTTATTTTGTAAGAGAGTGTTGTGTTGGAGCAACTCCCCTTAGCATTTCTCTTTCTTTTTCAATAGTTAGCATTTCTCTTTCTTTTTCAATAGTGGTGACCATTTTTTTTATTTATGAGAGTGAACTTATTTTAAAAAAGAAAAAAAGGAAAAAAAGGCATAAGAACTGAAGTTAAACTTGACGTGAACTCTTATGTTTATGTGTTGCTAAATTCTCGTAGACAGACGCTTAAATATCAAAGAACCACTTAATTTATGTTTATAGTAATACAAATGGAGACAGTTGTCTAGTAATACAAATGGAGACATCTTCGGCATCCCTTGAGGGCAATGGCGAAATATGTAGTGCATCCATTCTGCTTGTCCTACCTGTAGTATAGATTGTATGCAATCTGTGTGGGCCGAAATTAAAGAACTTGAAAGAACTGGTTGTATTTAAAGGAAAAAACAAATCTCTTCTCTAACATGAAAGAACTGGTTGCAATATGCAATATAATTTGACAATCATAGTTCGACAATCTCTTCTAGTCGTCATTTGTTGAGGGATCATAAAGTTTATTTGTTGACACCCGATTTTTTCCTAGACTTCTAAAATCTAGTTCGTAATTTTGATTTTGGTAATATTTTGGTATTTTTCATTTTTACGTGATTTTGGTCATTATTTTATGTGAGTTTTTGTCGCTTTCATCACTTTTGTCATTTTCATTATTTTACGTAGTTTTTGCCATTTTCATGTATGTTTTTTATTTATTATTTCATGTGTCATTTATTATTTCGTGTCTTTGTTAATTTCGTTAACTTTTATCATTTTTTATTATTTCATGTGCTTTTGTTATTTTCGTTATCCATGTCAGTGTCACATGTACGGGTAATTTTATTTTCTTCAATCAATGCATAATTGTTGGAAACGAATTGGAAAGTGTTTATTATTAGTCAATTACCATTAATTGGAAAGTGTTTATTATTAGTCAATTACCATTAATTCAATATTCTCTTTCTTATTCCTTCCGTTTTTTATATGCGTATATATGGTAAGCGTTGATCAATAATTAATACAACATTAATTTTCAATTAAATTCTTTTTTAATTTTTTGGGTTCTTTCTATATTTTCTTTTTTCCTCTATTTTTTTCTCTTTGTTGCCTCGCTCCTCTCTCTTTTTTTCAATAGAAGAGACCTATCAAAAATATCCAGAAAAAAAGTGAATGCTGAGTTCTGGTAAAGCCAACTATGATCCATTTCAGCGCCACATGTGTGCGGGTAATTGTTTTTCTTCAATCAATGCATAATTGTTGGAAATGAATTGGAAAGTGTTTATTATTAGTCAATTATCATTAATTCAATATTCTCTTTCTTCTTCCTTCTGTTTTTTATATGCGTATATATGGTAAGCATTGATCAATAATTAATACAAGATTAATTTTCAATTAAATTCTTTTTTCACTTTTTGGATTATTTCTATATTTTATTTTTTCCTCACTTTGTTTCTCTTTGTTCCCTCGCTTCTCTCTCTCTTTGTTTCCTACCTTTTTTCTATTTCTTACATTTTCTAAACAAAATAAATTTAAAAAAGTTTAAAAAGTAAACTAATTAAACTCTACTATCAATTACGCCTAAAATTTTTCATTCATTCATTCTTTCCTCCTCCCCGCCGCTAACAGTTTCATTTCTCTCTTCGTCCTCTTTCTCTTACCATTTGGGAATGTCTCCATCTACATAGACCGATCTCCACTCTCCCTTTTTTGTAGTCACCCTTCACCACCAGATATCCAATTTCGTGTCAAACGGAGATTTCTCACACTCTCGATGCCATCGGCGGGATGAAACGAGAGAGATGACCCAGTCGAGCTTCCATTGAGCGATGTGATGATCGTCGGCGACGAAATGTCTTTTTATTTTCTTTGGCCAATATTTTTTTCTCAACTTCTCTACTAGCTTCTGATCTCTTGCTCTCTCTGATTGACTTTTCTTTATTTCTCCAAGTTTCATATATTTTGTTCTGTTCACTATGGATTCAGATTTTGGATCTCCATCGTTGAGATCGGAATATTCAAGGTCTCACCTCTTCATTTCCCTCAAATCTGTTTTAGATGTTGATTCTCCAGTTTCTTGATTACATAACTTCAAACAATTCGATAGATGGTTAACCGAGCCTCTTACTTCACTCATTATTTTTGTACCAAATTTTTGTACTGTTCCTTCATTATGAAGTGTTCCCTTCTTTGGTACTAAATGGTATTGGTTACCCAAGCTGGAAAAAGATGTTGCTAAGGTCCGACATGATTGGAAAGCTCATTAACTATACAATTGAACGTATTGCGTCATTTTTATTATCTGCTATATTTAAGCATGGTAAGTCATCTCTATCATTTATTGTCTCAATGTACTTCTCTAATACCATGGAAGACAAATTATGAAACTTGAACATTTGCTTCTGATGTTTCACTTTCCTTCCTGCCCAGATCATTTGATGGATCATCAGTGACATACTTTCAACCACTTCATTTGTCAAAGAACACAACAGAGAGATTCGTTCCACCCCACCTCTAATATTTCATGATTTCCTTCATTATACATCTTGCTGGGTGAAATTATTTTCGATTTTTAAGTTATAGGTTCTTTTACGTGAATTTAAACAACCTTCACTTGTGTAATTACATGTTTGGTAACACATGGATGATAGACAGAGTAATATCATACCTATTGTTTCTTTACAAATTTCTAATTTTTTATATGTTGTTTTGAGGTCTTAGAAATTTACTGTCAAAACTTCTATGAATTGATTTTAGAACTACCATTCAACTCTCTGAAAATATAATATGACATTAATGTTAGATTCGATTTTATATAGTATTGTGATGTCATAATGTTCTGCAATGTTTTGTTATGCACATGCATAACACATAGTGATTCAAAATAATATTTTTTTAATCACTTTTCTTCCATTGCAGAGTTTCTGCCATGTTACTATGTATTTGAGATATTGAGTTTTACAACGGATTTTTCGTATAGTGATTAAGCTTTTTTCCATATACTATTATGGTTCTTTCATCCATTTTGTTGGTGATGATCTTTGATGATCATATGTTTTATTAAATTTTATTTGATATTTACAGTGTTTGTATTCTATGTGATGAATTTATTAAAAGTACGTACTATGAGTTTTATGAACTTTATTTAATAAATCAATATTTGTGTCTTATGAATTTGATTTAAATATCTTGATTCAAAAATCTCATCAGTTACTCACTAAAAATAGATCTAGAGGACATTGAAGAGAGTAATATATATATAAGACTTCTTTTATTTTTCTAAAGTGCATTTTTTGAAGTCTTTACTTGTGTAAAAGGTCAAGGTTTTTGGTCAGATCAATATAAAGTGACCACAGTATTTCGTCTGCTCTGTGGATTTTAAAGATTTGGGAAATTATGTGGAATCGTGACTATGAAATCCTTTGGTGCATCTACTATGGCCTCTCTTATGACTGTCTTTATAATATTTGTATGATGTTATATCAATGCAGAAAATATTGCGGGTGATTTAAGCCAGTTACTGGCAATTTAAATATTTATGGTTGTGCAATGAATTAATTAATTCCTTTAATTGAATGAATTAGAACTTTGTAAAATGCACTAATTTACAATAAATTTACTCAAACTAATACATTGTTAATATTGACACCTTATAAACTTGATTAAATATTAATTTTTGGAACTCGTGCCGTAGGCCGGTATTAGAACTAGTTTATATTGTTGCGAGTTATCTGTCTCTAATGCTAATATTGTACTCTCTACAGATGATATCTTTGGTTCCGGCGCCCAATATGCATGCCAGTAGATATCAAGAAAAGTAATGGATCATGGATTCCTTTTGTGTAGTGGGAATAGTAATAGTATTGTTGCTATGCATTTATATTTTTAAAATATGTAACAATTCGCAAATCAACGTTCCCATCCCGCAAAACAACATTCCTCTATCTATTATTGGTCAACCACCCAGCATCCCTCAAGCGAATCAGAGATTGCTGACAATCAATGAGGTTGATCAAGAGCATCGACGGAACTATTCAATGACAGGGGTGCTACACCCCCAAAGTGATGAGGGTATAGGGTTTATGGTAGAAATTATGAGGATTAATGTAATAATTTACCCACTAGCTCCCCAATCAATCCAAAATAGTTTTTAAACCCACTTATTACTAAACCCTAACTTAAATGGTACATTTTTTCACACACCCAAATTGCATCCATAAAAGAAGCCAACTCAACTTGGTTAGGTAAAAAAAAATTTGGTCCATGTTTTCTATTTACAGTTTTATCTAAGTCATTTAAATTTGATATGTTGTGGTTTGGGACCATGTCTAATTAATCTTTAATTTTCGTTTAATAATCTTTTAGTATATTTAATTTGGATTTATGTGCGGTAGTTTTTGTGAGATTGTTTGGATATAATTAAATTTTTATTACTAATCCATTTTTATTTTTGTAGTTGTCATGAGTTTGAGTTTATTATTTCACACATTTCTCTTTTTTTATTAATTTCTTCGTGTTTTGTTTCTTTATTTGGAAATATTACTTTCTATAAAAATCAAGTAAAAGAAATAAAAATGAACCCATGATACCAATTTGGTTGTATGAATTTGTATTATTATTTTTCTACATAAAGGTTAGCAAACTCAAAAATTTCGTAGGTTTGTTTTTATGTTTTCAATCGAGTTAGGTGAAAATGATTAGTGGCGGCTTCATTGGAAAACAACGTCACTAACCTTCATTACTTCAACTATTACTATATATGGAGGTTGGTCTGCAGTCATTATAAAATGGGTTAAGGCCAACGTTTTATGGTTACAAATTGTAACCCCTAATTTAATCTACCCACCGCCCCACTTTGAATTCCCGGTTGTCACCGATCAAGAGCTCGAGTGTTCTATATGCTTACAGATACTAGTAGAGCCGCTGGGACAGACATATGAAGGTAAAGAGAGGGAGCTAGAGCCCACCTTGTTATAGTTAATCGTATGTGGACATATATTCCACGTTTCGTGTTTACAGAATGGGTTAACACTGAAGCATAACTTGTCCTAACTGTAGGACAAATTATATGTCTGTATAATAACCTGAAATAAATCATTCAATAAATAAATAAATAACTTTGCCAAATGTCATTTATTTTGTAAGAGAGTGTTGTGTTGGAGCAACTCCTTAGCATTTCTCTTTCTTTTTCAATAGTTAGCATTTCTCTTTCTTTTTCAATAGTGGTGACCATTTTTTTTATTTATGAGAGTGAACTTATTTTAAAAAAGAAAAAAAGGAAAAAAAGGCATAAGAACTGAAGTTAAACTTGACGTGAACTCTTATGTTTGTGTGTTGCTAAATTCTACCGCTTAAATATCAAAGAACCACTTAATTTATGTTTATAGTAATACAAATGGAGACAGTTGTCTAGTAATACAAATGGAGACATCTTCGGCATCCCTTGAGGGCAATGGCGAAATATGTAGTGCATCCATTCTGCTTGTCCTACTGCAGGACAGATTGTATGCAATCTGTGTGGGAAATTAAAGAACTTGAAAGAACTGGTTGTATTTAAAGGAAAAAACAAATCTCTTCTCTAACATGAAAGAACTGGTTGCAATATGCAATATAATTTGACAATCATAGTTCGACAATCTCTTCTAGTCGTCATTTGTTGAGGGATCATAAAGTTTGACAATCATAGTTCGACAATCTCTTCTACAGATGGCGACGAGGGTGGACCTAGCAACCTAGCACCTCTTCCTACGGAGAAATAACAAACGAACTGCTCTTGAGATTTTAATCTCTGATTTCCCTAAAATCACTTAAGTGGGCCGGCCAAGTACAAGCCCACATCCCTAATCTACTTGTTACAAATTCTTGCCCAAGAGGCTTTAATTACAATTTCAAAAGGACTTAAAAATCTAAAAGAAATTTAATAAAGTCTACAACTTTAAATTGGCTCATTTGGAGCACTCTAAGAGTTAGCTCTCCAAATGGCCTCTAAAATAATTAAGTGTTGAAAATCTATCACGCTGCTTTAACTTGATGGCTTGTCACTTCCAGGCTCACATCAACGGCTCCCTCTTTAAGAGGATTTGTACTCGAATCCATAAAGTGGAGTACCTACACACAGGGGCGGATCCACCATGAGGGCAAGTGGGGGCACTTGTCCCCAGTAAAAAAAAAATTAAAATTAGAATACCCCTAGTAATATTTTTCTGAGAAAAAATGAAAAACACTTGATGTGATAACCATTTTTTCATGACTAGGAAGCCTTTGACCAATATTCTTCCAATATTGAATCCTTCATTTGCAAGTTTCCCAATATACTCTTGTGATTTTCTCAATCAATTCACAACAAAAGCAAAATGCCTTGTCTAAGGAAACCGAGTATACTAGCCACATCTTATTGCGCTTTTCGCTATTAGGAAAGATATGAAAATATTGTGAGGAACTAAAACGTCTCCCCATGTCATCAGCAGGATATGTGAAATTATTCTTTCTTTTCGGACCCCTTTCAACCAAAAAGTCCATGGAATTTTGTTTAATCACCCCAATTTCCGTGATCATCAATGTCACATAGAAAAGTAAATTCAACATCTTGTTGATCCTCTTCAACAACATTCATGTCGTCATCATTTACCGCATAGTTTGAAAAACCGGACCGGACATCGAACCGCTCGCTTAATGGTTCAAAGTCAACCGGTCCAACCATTTAAACCAGTTGGTCGACCGTAGTTTCATAAAATATAATAATAAATATTCATCTTATAAAGTTATCATTAAAAAAATCATATACAACGTAACAATGCATATTTCTAGGGATTGTTTACATAAAAGATTATAGGAGGAATAATAAATATAAAGAATGTAAGAGCTAATATGTATATTAAGAAAAATTGATGCCTACTTTGTATAATAAAGGAAACTTTAAAGACTACTTTGTTAATATCGAATTATTTATTTAGTTGAATATCGAACTTGTTATCGTTCTTTTCAATTTTCTTAGTTGAATATCAAATTTCTCCTTTAATTTTGTTAAAAGTTCAAATTGATCCAAAATCAATTGAACCACCGGTTTAAGGTTCAACCGGTTCAAACGGTTTTTATGGTTTTTTGTGGTTTTTATCGCTTCTTGCATCCTCACAGTGACGGAACCAGGAATTCAAAGTTGGGGGGGCGGTGGGTAGATTAAATTATGGATTGGAATTTGCAACCATAAAACGTCGGCCTTAACCCATTTTATAATGACCGCAGACCAACCTCCATATATAGTAATAGTTGAAGTAATGAAGGTTAGTGACGTTGTTTTCCAATGAAGTCGCCACTAATCATTTTCACCTAACTCGATTGAAAACATAAAAACAAACCTACGAATTTTTTTGAGTTTGCTAACCTTTTATGTAGAAAAATAATAATACAAATTCATACAACCAAATTGGTATCATGGGTTCATTTTTATTTCTTTTACTTGATTTTTTATAGAAATTAATATTTTCAAATAAAGAAACAAAACACAGTAAGAAATTAATAATAAAAAAAGAGAAATGTGTGAAATAATAAACTCAAACTCATGACAAGTACAAAAAAATGGATTAGTAATAAAAATTTAATTATATCCAAACAATCTCACAAAAACTACCGCACATAAATCCAAATTAAATATACTAAAAGATTATTAAACGAAAATTAAAGATTAATTAAACATGGTCCCAAACCACAACATATCAAATTTAAATGACTTAGATAAAAGCGTAAATGTAAAAACATGGACCAAATTTTTTTACCTAAGCAAGTTGAGTTGGCTTTTTTATGGATGCAATTTGGGTGTGTGAAAAATGGACAATTTAAGTTAGGGTTTAGTAATAAGTGGGTTTAAAAACTATTTTGATTGATTGGGGCTAGTGGGTAAATTATTACATTAATCCTCATAATTTCTACCATAAACTCTTTACCCCATCAGCTTTGGGCTGTAGCAGCACTGTCATTGAATAGTTCCGTCGGTGCATCCTCACTGGTTAACCGAAACTAGGACCGGAATAGAGACATGTTCATCGTATAATCGGTCAAACCGCCGGTCTGGTCCTTACAACCATGATTTACCGGCACATATGGTTCTTCCTCAACCACTATCATTAACAGATTGACCTTATTCCCGGTTCGTATCTAGTTCCTCATCCAAACAGTGTTCCCATTCAAATCTTGTTCCTCATTCAAACCTTGACTAACATATGCATTCTCATTCTCATTTGTAGAAGCTTGTGCTTGTTCATTAATCGACTTATAAAAATTACTTATAGGACGAATAGTTCTTACTTGAACTTTGTTTAGTGCCTCCTCCTCTGGATTTCTTTTCTTTTTCAGCCCCATAAGGGTACTTCCTAATTGGAGCCATATAGTACCATGCAAGAACATAGCATAATTCTTTTACCATTGATATTTTTACAAGAGTTTCAATTCTCTACAAGTAATTTAAAATTCACTTGAAAACTCACTTGTTGCAACCGATCACAGAGCAAAGGGCTTGTGAGGCGAGGTGACAGTTTCAGAATTCGAGTCGTCGTTGTTAGGTCTTATTTTCATGGCTGTTGTTATCATAGGCAGAAATTACTTCCCTCTCATCTTCGCAAGTGGCAAACAAACAATTGCAGGAAGGGAAGGCAAAGCGGCGAGCGGCGTAAAACCTCGCATAGTCACGTAAAATTGAGTTCTCGTTATTTTTAGATTAATTACAATACGAGGACTGAAAGTTTATATAAATATGCTTACATAACTTATATTTTGGAGCTAGTGCAAACAAGTTAAAGTAAAAAAAAAATTTGGGGCCCTCAAAATTGGGAGCCCTAGGCACCAACCTTGCCCGCCTCCCCAAAGGCTATTAATGGTTTTACCGTATATATGACATAGGCATTTAGGCCTCCTTTCGACAACTTTGGCACTTTGGCCCCGTTTTAGACAAATTTGGCGTTTTAAGCCTCTCATTTTGACAACCTTGGCACTTTGGTCACATTTTAGACAAATTTGGCAATTATGGCTCTCCTTTCGACAACTTTGGCATTTAGACCAATCGTTTTGACAACCTTGGCGCTTGGCCTTGTTTTCGATGAATTTGGGATTTAGGGCCCTCCCTTCGATAGCCTTGGCACTTTTATCCTGCTTCGATGTCTAGGCGATTAGGCTCGATTTAGGCAAGTAGATAGCCTCGACATTATCACTTGACCTATGAGATCTTTTTCTCGCTTGACCCGAAAGAATACCCCACTTGACCCCATGAGGTTTGCATCTTTTTTTACTTAACCTATGAGATCTCTTTCTTGCTTGACTCACAAGAGTACCGCACTTTACCCATGAGGTTCATATCGTTTCTCACTTGACTCGTGAGATTTTCTTACTTGACCTGTAAGATCCCCTCGCTGACCCATGAGCTTCATATCGTTTCTCACTTTAACCGTGAGAGCCTTTTCTTGCTTGACCTCCAAGACTACCCCACTTGACCCGTAAGGTTCACATAGTTTCTCACTAGACCAAGGAAAGCTCTTTATTGCTTGATCCGTAAGGACACCTCACTTGACATGTGAGGTTCACATCATTTCTTTTACTTGACCTGTAAGAGCCCTTAAAGTTCTCGTCCCTTTCATTTGATTCATGAAGTTTACATATTCTCTTACTTGAATCGTAAGAGCCCGTCACTTGATCCGTGAGGTTTATATCTTCGCTACTCACTTGACCCGTGAGGTTCATATCTTTCTCACTTAATCCGTGAGAACCTCTCTTGCTTGATCTCTTGAAGCCCTACATTTGATCCGTGAGGTTTGCATTAATTCTCAACCGACCCGTGAGGTTTATATCTTCTCTTAGTCACTTGACCCTTGATGTTCAAATCTTCTCTTACTCACTTGATCCGTGAGGTTGACATCTTTCTCACTTAATCCGTGAGAACATCCCTCGCTTCATCTTCAAGAACACCTCATATCAGCCTCCTCATCTCGCTTGACCCGTGAGAATATTTTCGACTCCTTGGACTCATTGTAGATCCCTCATTCAAACGAAGTGAGAGACTAGGACAACTAAACAACTTGGCCGTCTCTCTATACTATAAAACAGTCAAAATGGGTGGTGTTGACATCAACATACTTTTACTTAAATGAAAGAAAGATGATGGGTGCAAACCGTTAACAATCATGTTGAGATTTATTTTTAATGGGCTTGATTGAATAATTTGATCAAACCTTGGGGTTAATTGAAAATGAAGGTGATATAAGGACCAAACCGAGAATGTGAAGTTTCTTTGATGACAAGAAGTGAGTTTGACGATTCTTTTACTTGGTGGCCAAGTTTGTTTGAGCTTATCTCGAGCTCCTAGTTGTAGGTAGGGGTGTTCACGGGACGGGACGATGTGGATAGTGGGTAAACTAGTATCCGCCTCGTCAAGTGCGGGTACCCATGATGCGGGTACCTGTTTTTTTCTTTATTCGGATCACGGGTATCTGCATATATTCCTTAGTATACTTATCTTATAAAATCATTCAAGACATTTAAAGATTTTAAAATTTTGTATCATAAATATATATCTAGAGCATCAAGAAGAAGGAAAGTAGTTTGCATAAATAGAACAACAATATAACATTGTAAATCATGTATCATTATTGTATGAAATGAGTTTTAACACATTATATAAAAGAAATTTAAAGTAAAATTGAGATGAAGTAAGCAATTGTAGATAATTTGTTTGTAAATACACATATGCGGATCGGTTCGTATCCGCAAGTTTCTAAATTTAGAACCCGCGGGTTATCGGTTTTCTTGATTTACGGGTTTTTTCGGTTTCGGATCTTCCAGTTCGATTCGGTTTCTCGGTTTTGCAGGTTTTTGAACCCCTAGTTGTAGGATAGTTTTGATCTCCACGAAATTTGTTGTCCCATGATGCACCCATAACTAATTTGCAGAGTATTCTACCGAGAGAGAAGAGAAGGGAAGGAATGAGAGTATTTCTTTTCTGCCTTTCATTAATCTTCATGTTCCACAATATGAAGAGACTACTACTAGAGGGCGTTCGGAAGCAACACTTAGCCCACTAACCCACAAAACAAGAAACGGAATTTATCTCCTACGTGCAATTGTTGGTAGATCGATGAAACCGCTCAACTTGGCTAGTAGGCGAGATTCTCGAGAGCTCCTCCTTAGCTGATGGGTTGGATCTTGCTTAGGAATGGGCTGGTTTTCCTTTGGGCCTGCATCATTTGCCTCTCCCGTGAAAAGAACCTTATCCTCAAGCTTGAAATTTGGGAAGTCTTGGATGAACTCAGCTTGTGGTTCCCAAGTAGCGTCCTCCTCGGTTTGTCCATGCTAGTGAACTAGGAGGTGTGGAGTAGGATGATCTCGCTGCAGAATTTGCTTGCTACCAAGATTCGCCAAGGGAGGAGAAGTGATTTGCCATGATTTGCAATAGGTGGCGGGGGTTACCTTATGAGGAGCATTGCCATGACACTTCTTAAGCAAGGAAACATGGAGCACATTGTGAATTCGTGCCTCGTGGAAACTTAATACGATATGCCACCGGTTCGATCCTGTCCCAAAGACCAAAAGAACCAAAGTAACATCTGGCTAGCTTGTTGGATCGGCGATGAGCTACAGTGCTTTCAAGGTATGGCTGCACCTTCACATAAACCCAATCGCCAATTGAGAACTCTTTGTCGGTGCGGTGGTTATTTGCTAAGTTCTTCATACGCAGTGCTCAAGACAAATGTTGGTGCAATTGAGCGAGTACCTTAAACCGTGCCGCGAGCAAGTCATCCAAGGAGGCAATGTTGGTTGTCCCGAGAATGTAATCTTGAAGTGTTGGAGGTGCTTGACCAAACACTACTTCAAACGGGTCATTTTGATAGAAGAGTGCCAGGATGTGTTGTAGTGCCATTCGGCCCACAAGGAATTTAACCTAAGTAAAGGGGTGCTCGCCGTGAAGCATCTCAAGTAGTCTTCGAGGTAGCGATTGACCACCTCGGTTTGTTTGTCTGTTTGTGGATGGTAGGCACCGCTGGTGGAGAGAACAAGACTCGAGTTTGAAGAGCTCTTGCCGTAACTTACTCATAAACAAGGAATCGCGATCCGAGACAATATTGGATGGGAAGCCATGAAGTCTGATCTCTTTCACAAACACCTCAACGACAGCTTGTGGCAGTGGCATGAGTACCCAAAGCACAGAAATGTGCGTGCTTGGTAAGCCGGTCCACCACAACCAAATTTGTGTTTTGCTATAAGAAGATGGGAGGTGTGTGATGAAGTCCAAGGAAATCGAGTCCCAAATTTTCCTGTATTGGTAATGGCTGCAACAACCCTCGAGGAGAGGAATTGAGTGGCTTCACTTGTTGGCAAATATGGCATTGCTACACAAATTCACGCACCTACCGCTGCATGGAAGGACAAGTAAAAATAGGGGTTTCAAACCTTGCTTGTTTTAAGTGAATTTTTCCAGATCTCACCTCCGCCTCTCTCGTGAATTTTGCTATTTCTCATATTCGGACCTCCGTGAATCACGTTAACGTGATTTTGGGAAAGTCACCGTGAATTCGTCGGACCACGTGGGGAAAATGAGGGAGCAGATGATAAAAGAGAGATCAAGATACTAAAAGGAATGATCAGCATGATAATAAAATAGATCAACATGCTAAAAATAATGATCAATATGACAAGAAAAAGATCTACATGCTAAGAGGGAGATCAACATGGTAAGAAAAGAGATCAACATGCTAAAAAGAAATATCAGCATAATAATAAAATAGATAGATCAATATGGTAAGAAGAGATATCAACATACTAAAAAGAAAGATCAACATACTAAAAGAAAGATCAAGATCACCATGAATCCGAACAAATTTGGTGAATCACATCTCACAATTTTTGTATGTTTGAAACCATCTAATGAAAAATTGAAATTTTGCTAGCTTAAGAAATCTGGGAAAATGATGATGATCTAACAAAGTAGTGATGTGGATCTAACAAAGTAATCACGTGGATTTGACAAGGTAATGATGTCGACTGACTAGGTTGTCATGTCGATCTAACAAGATAGTGATATTGATCTAAACAACTCATCATGTTGATCACCAATTTATGCTGATTAATAAAGTAGTTATGTCGATATAATAAGGTAGTCATGTGGATGTGACGATGATGATCTAAACAACTTATCATACTGATCTATTATCAATGCTGACCTATCAAATAGTTATGTCGATCTAACAAAGTAGTCACGTGGATCTGACGATGATGATATAACCAACTTATCATGGTGATCTATTATCAATGCTGACATATCAAGTAGTTATGTCGATCTAACAAGATAGTCATGTGGATCTGACAATGTAGTAATGTCGATCTAAAAAACTCATCATGTTGATCACCATTTTATGCTGATCAATCAATTAGGTATATCGATCTAATAATGAAGTCATGTAGATCTGACGATGTCAATCTAAACAACTTATCATGTCAATCTATTATCAATGATGATCTATCAAGTAGTTATGTCAATCTAACAAGGTAGTCAAGGTAGTCATGTGGATCGACGATGATGATCTAAACTTGTAATTAAACAAAGCGCTTATGCGCACGCAACGCGAGTGGCTCCTCATTCTTGTTCACGGTGCCTTCAAACTTGGTCATGCGGTGAACGAATCACGAAAACTCACTCGTGAGTTCCTCGAAACGTGGTGAACGAATTCACCGCCGATTCCGAGGTTTGAAACCCCTAATAGAGGCGACCACGCCAATGTCTATTGTCACAAGTGTCCCCTATCGGCGTGTTGTGGAATTCTTGCAAGATAAGGTGTTGCAAGGCGGTGTAGTGAGGACCTGAATATTTCCCTTATACAACAAAGAACTCCATCCTTGACCGAGTGATTCGGATAATCACAGATTGTTGGTAACAACCTCCAACAAGGTCGCCGCCGCTCTTGGTTGTGTATAGGTGTGTCGAGCGCCGTAAGCAAAGGCTGCCATAGTCCTGAGGTGCCTTTCAATGCCATGAATTTAGGTTGTGTCACCAGAAAGTGCTTCAGCGGCATTCTCGCATCCCGGCTTGTATATGATCTCAAAATCATATCCAATTAAATTTGTTAACCATTTTCTTTGTTATGGAGTCTCAATTGTTTGGTGTAAGGCTTCTGAGGCTTTGATGATCTGTGATCACAATGAAGCGAAAGTCCAAAAGATATTGTCACCACTTCTTGATGGACTCAATGATGGAAAACATTTCTGACCGCAATGTGACAGGTGTGCCGAAGGGGCACGAGGATGCCCTACAATGTGACAAAGCGTGCCATTGTTGGTGAAGGCCATGGTGAGCTTTTCATAGTCGAAGAGCACAGCCCAATGCCGAAAGCTAATGACAACCCAAGACCAGGACTGTTCCATATATGGGAAGGAGGTAAAGATCTGCTGTGACCTCGCTTGGATAGGGGTGAGTTCGAGCCGAGCCGAGCCCGAGCTCGGCAGGTTCGAGCCGAGCTCGTGACATTCGGGCTCGGCTCGAGCTCGGCTCGAGCTCGAACGAGCCCGAAAATTCGAGCTCGAGCTCGGCTCGAGACAGGCTCGAGCTCGGCTCGAAGGTTCGTGAAGCTCGAGCTCGTTAGGCTCGAGCTCGGCTCGAAGGTTCGTGAAGCTCGAGTTCGTTAGGCTCGCGAGCTCGGCTAGGCTCGATTCGGCCACAAACGAGCTCGCAAGCTTGAGCTCGTTAGGCTCGCGAGCTCGGCTAGGCTCGATTTGGCCCCAAACAAGCTCGCGAGCTCGCAGGCTCGTGAGCTCGTTAGGCTCGGGAGTTCGTTAGGCTCGCGAGCTCGTTAAGGCTCATGAGCTCGCCGAGCCGAATGTCTCGGCTCGAGCTCGTCTCGTATATTATTCGAGCCTCGAAATCGGCTCGAGCTCGAGGCTCGTGAGGCTCGGCTCGTCGGGCTCGTCGGCTCGTAGGCCCAAGTGCTTTGCAAATATGGGCTGGATGAAATTATGTGTAGAGCGACCATCGATAAGCACCATCAGAGACTGACCCTTAACAGGCCCTAGCAACCGAATTGTTGTGGCAGACTGCTGGCCCTGCAAGGCGTGGAGCGAAAGCATTGGGCCTTATAGGGATGGTTGGCCCAGTAGGGTCTCTAAGGGTGTTTGAGACTCTACCGTGCCGATGGAGGCATTCTAGGACTGTGTCGATTCTTCATCCACCATCAAACAGAGAAATTGTGGGGTTTTGCAGCAGTGAGCTGGCGTGAATCGTTCGTCACAGTTGAAACAAAGGCCCTTGTCGCTGCGTGTGGCCATTTCCACCGGTGTCAGGCGTTTGATTTGCATTCGTGACGGCGGAGGAGGCACAAGGGAGCCAGAGCTTGGAGAGGGACGAGAGTATGAGGGAGGCTTGGGTTGCTGCAGTTTCTCCTCCACTAAGTTTTTCATACCAATGGCCTCAGTGAGGTGTTTAGGCTTCAAGTAACAGAGTTCTGGCTTGATGTTCCAGAGATTCTAAGCGAGAGTCAAGTGTGAGGAAGGTTTCAATTTGGGCGGCGACTTGTTGGGAAAATTTGTTTGAGGCCGGTGACTTGGTTGTCAACACGGTCGGAGAGCTTGGCGATGGTCTCCTTCAGCTGCTTGAAGCGAGTTTGAACGCCGTCCACCATCTCTCAACGAGAGCACTAATGATTCACCCACAACTAATTTGCAGAGTATTATGACGAGAGAGAAGAGAAGGGAAGGAAGGAGTGAGAATATTTGTTTTTCTGCCTTTCATTAATCTTCATGTTCCACAATATAAAGAGGCTACTACTAGATGCCATTAGGCAGCAACACTTAGCCCACTTACCCATAACAGAATTCAGCTCCTACGTGCAGTTGTGGGTAGATCGATGAAACCGTTCAACTTGGCTGGTAGGCAAGATTCTCGGGACCTCCTCCTTAGCTGATGGGTTGGATCTTGCTCAGGAATGGGCTGGTTTTCCTTTAGCCTGCATCATCCCAACCTCTTCATTTTTCCGAGCAGCACCTGTGCCGCCGCGGGAATCCCTGACCATGAAGGCTCCGTTTCCGATCCAGATAAGCCACGAAACACCCCAGAATCAAAGACAACCCGCCGGAGGACCTACAGACCCGACAAAACATCCTTAATCAGTCGCGGCCAGGCCGCCACGTCTCAGTCCAGCCTCCTTCCCCGCTTCCGAACGTCCTCGTTACAGGGTCCGTTGGAAATCGCGAGCCCAGCCATTGGACTAGCGAGTTCGCTTCAAGCCTGCGAGTTGAAGAACAGGTTCTCCATTTTTTCATCATCAGTCCTTTCTTTCTTTTTTTATTTATAAAAACTCGGTAATTCCCCTCCATTTTTAGAACAGGGCACCGAAAGCTTTATATTTTACGTGTTTTTATTCGTTGTCTATTTATTCTGCCCTCTAATCATTGTTTTTGTCAATTAACATTTCTACCATTGTTTCATTGGTTAATATTTAAAAAATACAAAGATTCATCATCATCATCATTATCATTCTTAGAATCTTCTCGTCGTGATTGTTTTGTCATTCTCCCACCATTATCCAACTAATTTAAGTTTTTTCTTCTAATTTTGTAGATTTGCTCGGGTTTTTAGATTGTGAAAAACAAGGCAATTCGACTGTCACAACAGATCGACCGCTGGAAATTTAGATAGCCGCACGTCGATTTGATAGGTAATTTCCTAAACCCCAAGTTCTCTCGTTCTACGCGGGCTTTCATCTCGATTCAAACAAGTACGTATGTAACTTGGAGCTTCGTAATCCAAGCTCAAATCCAAATTAACTAAACTTAACCTTTTGTTTAAAATAAAATAAATCTTTTTCATTAATAAATTATGGAAATCGGCTTTTATCTTATTTTTTGAAAATTATTTTTCATAAATTGGATACCTAATACCTTCAAATTTATATCCAATCCCCAAACCTAAAATCTCTTATTTTCTATAGAAGTTTGTCTTTTCAAAATGCAGAGTCAAAATTGGGTTTTCCATAATTTTCCGATTTTCTAAAAAATAAGGTGATGATTGCATCGTTTTCCCCAAAATTGAAGAAAAGGCCTCGAGCGGTCCTCCTACTCACAAGATTCCCGCTTTAATAGTATTAGTAGATGCAACCTAATGGCGATGGAGCCAAATGGGCTCCACGCCCAAAACCTAAGCCTCCCAAAACAACCTGGGCAAATAAGGCCCAAGAAGCCGAGCCCAAAACAAGGAGGGCCTCACCAAGCACGCTTCCCGTCAAGCACCGGCCGGAACTTCACGCCCTCATTTGATGCAAAACGTACCTTCGTTGTTTGAGCGCGCGCCCACACCCGACACCCGCCACAAAGCCGCCAGTGGAACAAGCGAGCTTTCGCCACACCACCGAACTTCTCAAAAAGGCGCCGCCCGACATGCAAAAGATGGTTGGCCACCACGTCGGATCATAGGCAAATTACCAACGTACCATCATGGCGCCTCCTATAAAAGCCCTCCCTTTACAAATTGCGAGGTAATCTTATCACTACATCATTCTCGCTTTCTCTACTTTCGCATTCTAAAGCAGTAGTACTCATCCGAGCGTGAGGCCCGTTAACCTGAGCACCCTTCTGTGGCTTTCAGAGTGCAGATCCCGCAGACGCTCGCCACCACAACCTAACAATAACTAGAACAAAATAGGAGTAGCAATGATGGAACACTCATTACTCTTCTATCTATTTATGGAATTACTCTTCTATCTATTTATAGAAGTGGGTCCCGTTGATAAATAGTACCCATCCAACATCCTTTACCACATCATTAAATGTGTCTCCCTTTCTATTTTTTTCTTTTTTGTTTGATTTAGGTAGGGGTGTTCACGGGGCGGATCGGGACGGGTTTTGGTAAAAATAAAATCCACCCCGTGCGGTACAGTTTCTCTAATTAAGAAACCAAACCGAATCGTTTCTGTGCAGAAACCGAACCGCAGATTAACGGTTTTTTGCGGATCGGTTTACGGTTATCCACACTATAATCTATCTACAATTTACAACTCAATTTTAGTCATAACTCACAAACATGATGTTCGAATAGTATTCCATACAAAAATCAACTAATAGAGAAGTTAAAGTACAATAACAGTAATCTCAAATGTTCTCGGATGTCCATAACCATAACTAAAATCACATTAACATAAAAATGATTAAAATGAAAATCGAACAACAAAAGCCAATTTGTCCAATGTCCATGATCCGATATATCTGTCATTTAGTAATGTTCTGGATATGTTCTTTCTTCTGCTAGCATATTTCAATAAAAGAAACAAACAAAGAAAGAAAGAAAGAATAAATGATAAGTCAACAGGAGGTACTAAGAAACAATGCTTCATAGTTAATGAAAGTACACTTTATTACTCCTAAAAATATTTCCTGCAATAACCATCACAAACATGTCCTAGAATTTCCTAAGTTCTAGTTTTCATTGAAAGGTAGTAGCTCTCATTAAATAATCTGAGAGGTATGAAGCTACTTTAGTAATTAGTAAAATGTATAAACTATTAGAGAAGGGGAACACTTTTAGCTTTTGTAAATGTCCATTTGCATTCCGGCTGAGACAAGCAAGCCTTTGTCTTTCTTGATAATAGCTTTTGTCCTCTGCTTTCTTCTTCACTAATCTCAATCTCAATACCCTTATTACCATCAATAATAAGAGTGTCTTTTTATAACTTTCGTAAATTCCTTGTTATCAAACTCATTCCTAACCTTCCTGTCAAACAAGAACAAATACACAAGTGTTCAAGTAAGATATAGAAATTCTTAAGCTTCATGAGACAAGACACATTAATGAAGTCCACTTCTTATATTTCAAGTTAACCAAGGAACACTCATATAGCAGATTTTAAAAATAAACACTAAGCCATACACTGATGAATGTTGGTTTAGAGTAGTTCTCAGTTCTACTCCTAAATTAAACTAAGGCAAAAATACCAAAACCATAGCACACCACGTATTCAGGTCTTCTAGTAAATGTAGCTACTTATGAAGATGGCCACAAGATCATAAGACTACAAGGAGTTTCGGCCTACACTTCTAAAACAAGAATAGGTCATTAATCCTCAATGAACAATAAGCAAAAACTGCTCTCAACATACATGCAACAACTTAAGAAGGTTATAATCAATCAACAAGAATTTCTTTCACAGAATCACAATGGCTTTTGGCTAAACCCCTATCCAAAGCAGGCCAATTCCCTAGATCAATGGGTTTTCGGTCATCACCAATAATTAATATTATTGATTCTGAAAAATCAATCTCACTACTTGGCAAATCTTTACCGATAGCAACATATTTGCAAAGAAAAACAACTTACCCGCCCTCGAAATGCTTTTTTTTGAAACGGCATCAAATTGCCGTAAGAAAAAGAATTTACAGTGAAAAAGAGAAGCGAAAGTGGAGCATAAAGCAACAGAAGCCGTTGAAGGCTTTTGATGCAGCAGTAAGAAAGTAGACAAAGAAAGTAGAGGCGTGCAACGGAGAAAGAGACGAAGAAAGGGAGAAAGAGACGAAGAAAGGGAGAAAGAGAAGTCACTTACAAATGGAGAGGAAGCGACGATTAGCTACGACGGAAAGCGATGGAGTTTGCGGTGGAGCTTGGCGAGCACCACGGACTACGGTGAAGCTTGGAGGCGGAGTTGACCGGGCGCGAGATGGAGGGCTTGAGGTGAGGTGGAGAGGGGAAGGGGCACCACGGACCATAGTGTCTGCCTATGCTTGTTTGATCGATCGAGTTGTTGAGGGCTTGAGAAGGCAGACTGCCTAGCAAGGTTAGATTTAGGAATTTAGGGTTAAAGGGTAGGATTGGATGTGGGAAGGTGTATAGACTTATGGTTTTAAGTTATACATGGTTCGGGTTGGTTAACCACGGTTATACGGACCGTAAACCGAACTCGAATCGCAGAGACACGGTTTTTTCGGTTTCTCAATTTTCGGATTTTCGGATATCGGTTTTTTCGGTTTTAGATCACTCGGAGTAGTTCGGATTTTGTGATTTCCGGTTTTTTTTAACACCCCTAGTTTTAGGTGAAACAATATTACTTTATCATCAACAAGACCTTAATCGCAACTACGTTAGGGTCGGTGGCATGAAATTTATAGTGGCAATTAATTGTCAAAAATTAGTTGACACTATAAATTCATGCGTATGTAGTGGTAAAGTTTTACACTAGATGCCTTTCCGCTCCGTCACAACCTTCTTTCGAAGGAATAATGAGCTGAAATTCTAAATCGTATCATCATAGGTTTTTCCACTTTCATGGAAAGTATCATGAGACGAAGATGAGTTGAGATAATTGCTCTAGTGATATCCCATTACAAGGTTGCTATTGCAAAATCAACATGTACATCATGGAACATGACTATGTGAAACAATATTTCTTGCCTTTAATTATTTAGAAAGTAGATAATTCATCCCTAAAGTTTTGAATCATCATTAAGTGTGGTCTCCAGTCTTTGTCTTTTCATTTTTATTCGCGTAAGAGAAAACTCCATTATTGGTTTTTAGCCTTTGCCGTTAGACACCCATACTATCAACGAGACTAGGCTAGGGGCCCCAAGAATTCTGATAGACTTACATTCTGAGGAGCCACCTATTGAAATAAGGTTTTGGAAGCAAGATGCCTTACGTTCAAGCTATCGAATATGAATGCTATCCAATGACATGCGATGTTTGTGACAAATGGGGCCATAGAACAAAACTATGTGATCCTTAGAAAAGAAGGGGAGATTGTTGGATTATTTCTTTTGCAAGAAAACGATTTGATGATCACAAAAGTTTTGGGTGTTTTATGTATAGTTTTGAAAAGCTTGGTGGGCTGTTATTGATTATGCATTTTTGTTCGATTAAAAGAATTTTACAATATGGGCTACGCTACGTTAGGGCCCAAATTGTTATGTTTGCTGAAAGCCCACTTAGTAAATGTGTTTACTTAGAAGATAGATGGGGAAGTAGTTGTGGTTGAGTAGGACTCCTTGTTGTAATCTCGTTTCAAATTTAAACGTTACCCTCAGCTGATTCCATGGAGATTTTCGTGCGCATCCTCTGTCAAGAAGAAACAGAAATAGCTGTTGGGACGCTCCTCTCTCCTGCTATTTAATCAAGAGCAAGGTTTTATGAAGAACAAGTTCGAGAGATTGATCAAGAACAAAAGCTCTCATTTGCAAAGAAACAATGATCATTCTAAAGCTCTCCAAAGATCGCATATTTCAAGATCAAAGTCTCTACTTCGTTCTAGTTTGCCTACTTTATTCGAGAGAGAGAAAATCTGGTTTAAAACGTTTTTGTGAGTTTTTCGTGAAAAACCTCAACAGTTGAGTTGTTTTCTACAAAACAGTTTTTGTAAGGTTGTTTTGGTGAGCCTCGGAAAACCAAACAGGATTTTGTTAGGTTGTTAGTGAGCCTTTGGGAAAACTATTTTGGTGAGAGTTAGGTTGTTTTGGTGAGCCTCGGGAAAACCAAAAATAGGTTTTAGTTGAGCCTCGGGAAAAACTTTGTATACTTTAGGTTTGTGTAACCGTTTTAAAGTATAGTGGAAGGAACTCTCAAGTGGTGAACTTGAGGAGAGGACGTAGGTCGTAGACCGAACCTCTATAAGTTGTTGTGTCATTCTTTTCAGCATTTTTATTTGGTTTCTCGTTTTACTTCTTTACTGTCGCGCTTTTTGTAAACGGGTTGAGTTTGCTACAGTATCTTTGTTTTAAGAAAAAGGATTCGTTTTTAGAGTCAACCAATTCACCCCCTCTTGGCTGCCTATCTGGGACAACAATTGGTATCAGAGCTAGTGATCTCGTGACAAAACCTCACGGTTTCAGCATCCAAAGATCAAATGGCATCGATTCCAAGCATGATTCTTGAAGGTTACAATCCATCAAGACCTCCACTTTTCGATTCCGCAAACTTCAATTGGTGGAAGACCGAATGCAAAATCACATTAAGGCACAAGACCACCATCTCCTGAGGATCATCAAGGCAGGACCGCAAGTTCCAACCATCGCTACTGCTGATGGAAAAATCGAACCAAAGCCTCTTAGAGACTACACTCCAGATGATGACAAAATGTGCACAATGAACGCAAAGGCGGTAAATGTGATTTTATGTGCTTTAACTCCTGATGTTTTTAATATTGTTTCTGCCAGACGGTGGCGCATGAGATATGGAATAAGCTACTAGTGACCTACGAAGGAACGGATCAAGTCAAAGATACCAAAATGTTCATGTTGGTCAAGGCTTATGAAATGTTTGCAATGGATCCAAAAGAAACAATTTCAGACATGCATAGAAGGTTCAATGAAATCATCACACCACTTCGGCAAGATGGTAAGATCTATACAAATGAAGAATTGGTAAGAAAAATTCTTTGGAGTTTACCTTCAACTTGGAGAATCTTGTTGAAGCCATTAATGAAGGAGGTAGTATCAAAACTATTAGTGTTGATGAACTATTTGGAAAACTAATGACCTATGAAATGAAGGATAGAGAAGATGAAAGGATGAACAGAAACAAAAGTCAATTGCCTTGAAGGCAAGTGAATCAGAAGGAAGTTCATCAAACGAGGAAGAAACCGGTGATGAGGCGGCAATGATTGCAAGAAAAATCAAAAAATTGCTCAAATATAAAGGGCGATATCAACAAATGAAAGAAAAAGGAACAACCCCTTCAAACCTCCAATTTGTTACAAATGTAGCGGAAGAGGTCATATGCAATTTGACTGCCCAAAGAAATGAAGGCAGCTCCAAAAAGCAAAAAGAAAAAGAAGGTTCGGACAAGAAAAGATTCTTCAAGAAAAGAAGGCCCGGATTGAAAGGAATGGCAGCATGGAGTGATAGCTGTTCAGACACAGAGGAATCTTCCTCAAATGGAGAAGAAGAGGCACACTTATGTCTGATAGACGATGAAGAAAGCTGCACCTTCAGAGTCACAACCCGTTGACTATGAACCGCAGACAGATCAATCTGTTGAGACATGCCTGATGGCTACCGCTAAATCGGAGGTAATGAGTAATGCCGAATCCTTTAACTCTTCAAATTCTTACACTGATGAAAGAGATCAATTGTTCATCAAGTATGTCAAGATTATGATACTCTTGTCAAAAGGCTTAAAACCGAAAATATGACGTTAAAAGATGAGATAGCAAAATTGAGAACTAATAATGAAAAATTGGAGAAAACCCTGGCAGGTTTTATTAATGGTGAGAAGAACTTAGAAAATCTTCTTGAGAGTCAAAAGTCTTACTATGACAAAACCGGAATAGGTTATAGTCATAGAAAAACGTGTCCTCAAAAGAAGCTTGCTAATGTCACCTATATAACTTGTGAGAAATGTCATCAAAAAGGACATAGTAAATTTGAATGTCTTTTCGAAATGGATATTTCAGATATGGTGTTAAGCAAATTTGGATTATCAAAATGCTACTAACATTTCGGACCCAAAAGAAATGGGTACCAAAAGTCGACGAAATGTTCAACCTGTTTAGGTCTTGAAGAAGCATACATGGTACTTGGACAGTGGTCATTCAAGGCACATGACCTGGAGATAGGAGCAAGTTCTTGATTACACACCAAGAAAAGGAGGTACAGTATCATTTGGTGACAACAAAGAAAGGCCGTGTACTAGGTATTGGTAAGGTTGGTAAGATTGGATCATCTACTATCAATAATGTACGCTAGTTGAAGGATCAAGCACAATCTGTTGAGTATTAGTCAATTATGTGATAGTGGTTACTATGTTACTTTCAAATCAGACCAATGCCATGTGATTGAAAAAGCGTCGAAAAAGACATTAAGTTCATTGGTAAAAGGTGTGGAAATGTCTACACATTTGATTTAGATGACTTATCTTCTTTTAATGTGAAATGTCTTATTGCTTCTAACAAAGATGATAGTTGGCTTTGGCACAAAGATTAGGACATGCAAGTATGTATACAATTGCAAAACTGTCAAAGAAAAACTTGGTACGAGGACGCAAAGATCGATTTGACAAAGACAAGGAATGCGAGGCTTGCTTGAAAGGAAAGCAAACAAGAGCTTCCTTTAAAGCTAAACAGGTTGTGACCACGACAAAGATTCTGGAGTTATTACACATGGATCTATTCGGTCCAATCTCAACGACCAGTCTTGGAGGTAAACAATACTGTTTAGTTATTGTTGATGATTACTCAAGGTATACATGGACTTTCTTCCTTGCTAAGAAGAGTGAAACTCACGAAGTATTTGTCAACTTTGTTAAGAAAGTGCAAAATGAGAAAGGTGATAAAATTGTCGCAATAAGAAGCGACAATGGAGGTGAGTTTGTTAATACAGAAATGGAATCTTTTTGTGCTTCATTTGGTATCACTCACAATTTCTCTTGTGCAAGAACACCCGAACAAAATGGTGTTGTGGAAAGGAAGAATCGCACCATTGGAGAAATGGTAAGGACTATGTTAAATGACCACTCTCTTCCTAAGTATTTTTGGGCAGAGGCAGCAAGCACTTCATGTTATATACTCAATAGAGTTTTGATCAGGCCCATCCTAAACAAAACTCCACATGAGCTTTGGAAAGGTAAAAGCCAAATATTTCTCACTTTCATATTTTTGGATGCAAATGTTTTGTGCTAAACTTGGACAAGCGATCTTGGTAAGTTTGATTCGAAAAATGATGAGGCTATTTTTCTTGGTTATTCCTTAAAAGTAAAGCCTTGACTTTTCAATAAAAGGACTTTAAAGGTAGAAGAATCAATACATGTTATTTTCGATGAGACTAACAATGTTCTCAGAGAAGATGATGATACTCCCGGAAGTCCAGACACAAGTCGAAGAGCAAAGGAAGAAAAGAATCGAATCGAGGCCAAGCAGATGAGAGTTTTGAAGGAAAGATCATTCTCAACCTGTTGAGAATGTTCCAAAAAGAACAAGAACAAGATTCAACCGCGCATGACCCTCTCAAACACTGCCTCATGAGTGGAAATTCAAGCATAAATCATGTCATCCTCAAGAGAATATTCTGGGTGATGTAACCCAAGGGGTAATGACACGCTCTTTCTTAAGAAATTTCTGTGCTTTTCAAGCTTTTGTCTCACTAGTGGAACCTAAGACTATTGATGAAGCTCTGCAAGATGAAAACTGGATAAATGCTATGCAGGAAGAACTGAACCAGTTCAAAAGGAATGATGTATGGGATTTGGTTACAGGACCAAAAATCATTCTATAATTGGTGCCAAATGGGTTTTTAGAAATAAACTTGATGAAAATGGTGTTGTCACAAGAAACAAAGCAAGATTAGTTGCTAAAGGCTACTCACGGGAGGAAGGGATTGATTTTGATGAAACCTTTGCTCCGTAGCTAGACTTGAAGCAATAAGAATGCTTTGTGCTTTTGCATGCTTTATGAACATTCAACTTTTTCAGATGGATGTAAAGAGTGCTTTTCTAAATGGGTTTATCAAAGAAGAGGTTTATGTAGAACAACCTCCCGGTTTTGAAGATCCTAATTTTCCAGGACCATGTTTACAAATTAAAAAGGCTCTTTATGGTTTAAAGCAAGCTCCAAGAGCTTGGTATGAAAGGTTGAGTACCTTTTTGGATAATCATGATTTTACAAGGGGAAAAGTTGACAACACCCTATTCATAAAGTCTTCTAAAAATAACATTTTGGTTGTTCAAATTTATGTTGATGATATAATCTTTGGAGCTACTAATCAATCCTTGTGCAAGGAATTCTCTAAGTTAATGCAGGGAGAATTCGAGATGAGCATGATGGGCGAACTTAGTTATTTTCTTGGACTTCAAATCAAGCAATCAAAGGAAGGGATCTTTTAAGTCAAGCCAAGTACATTAAAGATATTCAAGAAGTTTGGCTATACATCAGCGAAACCAAGCCCTATTCCTATGAGTGCCACAGTCAAGTTAGATGAAAACTCGAACGGTAAACGAGGTTGAGCAAAAGCTGTTTAGAAGCATGATTGGTTCTCTACTTTACTTAACCGCAAGTCGGCACGATATCTTGTTCGGTGTATGCTTATGTGCTAGATTTCAGTCAAACCCAAAGAATCTCACATGCATTGTGTCAAAAGAATTTTTAGATATTTGGTTGACACACCAAATCTTGGGTTGTGGTATTCCAAAGAAACTTTTTTTGAACTTCATGGTTTTTCAGATGCTGATTTTGCTGGTAGCAAAGTAGATAGAAAATCTACAAGTGGTTCATGTCAGTTCTTAGGAAGTTGCCTAGTTTCATGGTTTTCAAGAAAGCAAAATTCGGTTGCTCTATCAAGCTGCAGGAAGTGAGTACATAGTCATGGGGAAGTCGCTGTGTAGCTCAAATTTTGTGGATGGTTCAACAATTGAAGGATTTTGGTTTCAACTTCAGAAAAGTTCCTATTAAGTGTGACAACACAAGTGCAATTTGTTTGACTAAAAATCCAGTTCATCATTCTAGAGCTAAACACATTGAGATAAGATATCATTTCATTAGAGAACATGTTGCTAATGAAAATGTTCTGCTTGAGTTTGTTGATACTAATAATCAGTGGCGGACATATTCACAAAACCACTATGTGAAGAGAGATTCACTACATAAGGAGAGAATTGGGCATGAGCAATCCAAGGTAATTTCAGGTACATATTCCTAAACCTGTTTAGAGTCTGTCGAATGAAATAAGGACATGTAATATGAAAATTGATTTCATATATATATGTGATCTTAATTTCTGAAATTAAATTGGTGCATGAACATTCCCAATTTATCTTTTAAAACATTGTTTTGGACGTGTTTTTGTATTTTCGGTCAAAGAAAACTCGGGAAGAGGAGAAGTTATTTTTGGGATAAAACAGATATTTTACTAAGGGTAAAAGAGTATTTTTTCAAATATTTTACCGTGTAATAAAACCCCTCTTCCACACTCTTCTTTTCGTCTCTGACACTCTACCTCTCTCTCTCTCCTGAAAAACGAAAAACCTTCAGACTCCTTAGCCAAGCACGATGGCCTCCTCCTCTCAAAACCCTAGCCCCAGCAATCCTCAATTCCAGCAAACCTTAGTCGACTATTCCAGTGATTCAAGCGGCGAAGAAGATCGCCATTCTCAGTCACTTAAGAAACCTGTAAACTCCGAAACTATAGCCTGCACCTCCCTCAACCTGATGAGTTCGGATAGTGACTCCGAGAAGACAACTGATCAGCCACCTTCAGAGGTACCGGCAGTTCTAAAGGATAATGCCACACCAGGGAAAAGGTACTCTCCCTCTTCTTCTGTTGATAGCTTTGATTTAGCTATGACTCTGGCCGATTTGAAGGTGAATGCTAAGAAAAGAAAACTCAAAGCCCCGGTTGTTCAATCACGAAGGGTAAGGACAAGGGGTAATGGGTTGCGAATGATAAGAAGAGCAGCACCTTCCTCATCTGTTCAGAAGGAGCCAACACCATCCACTGCAAAGCCTAAGCAACCAACTCCTAAATCCGAAAAGAAAAGGGTAGTCCGAATGCCAAAGCTGCTGAAAGCTAAAGAGGTAAACCCTAGATTTACCAAATTTTTGAGGCATTCCTATGTTACTAGAGAACTGCTAAACTCTTTTGGGATACAAGAGGTTGAAGGTTGGTTAGATCAGTATGGGTTACTGCCTTTTGTCTCCTCCAAAGCAAAAGGGTTCAAAAATCTAGTTTCTGAGTTCTATTCCAATCTTGAAGTAGAATCAGATGGTTTCGATGTAGTGTCTCTGTCAAAGGAAGTAGGCTAGAAATTTCTCATGAAGGGTTCTCACTGCAATGGGTTGGGCTGATACAGATCTTGAGGTCCCCGATACTCCCGAACTTAAGAAGGATGCTTTTTCTATTTCTTTGGAGATATAGAGGTTCCTTTTGAGCATCTCCTTATCAGTTCACAAGTATGCTATTCAACAAGTTCACCATAGAGTACTTCACCGGATTATGACAGGCTATTTTGTTCCCTAAAGAAGGCACACAACTAGTAACATGGGAGATCTCGATCTAATGTACAAAATGGTAAAAGGAATGGAGATTGATTTCGGGAGACGAGTAGTCCAGGTTGCTAGGATTATGCATGAGGGCGCACACAAAGAACATATGCCTTATCTTTGTGTTGATCACCAATGCTTGAGTCATGAAGTTGTGGGGACAGAAAAACTTGAAACATGGGAAGCCTTCACTTACCTTCTAAAACCCACAGTTAAGAAGAGTGGCTTTAAGGAAAATACAGAAGGCCAGTGGATCAGAATTCCAGAAAAACATGGCATGGCACTTCAGAAGGTCAGAGAACTCGGCAACTTAAAGGCTGCACGTATAAAGAAAGAGCAAAAGAGAAAGAGCGAGAAGGAATCTCAACGTGTTGACAAAGCTACAGAGGACAGAGCTGTTGTGGATCAAGAGGCTGTGATCGAAAGAGCACTTGGTTATCTATAACCCTCTCCGAGCCACCGAAATCCCAGATCTCTGAGTACCCCACCTCGATCACCAAGCCCTGTTAAAACCGGACCCCTATGCTCGTGTCGAATTTCTTTTTGAACAATTTTATTGTGTTTAAGCTTGTTTTTGTTTAAAACTTCTCGGGATGCACAAACATTCTCGTTGCCTTCTAACTCTCCTTCCTCTATACTTTATGATGGTTATTACACTTTTTGATTATGACAAAAAGGGGAGAATATGGGAAATATTTTCTCATTAAATGCGTCTTTGGTGTGTGCTAGAATGATTACTCTGTTTGCTAATGTGTATGCTTCTTGTTATTTGTCTCTCCTGAGATGCTCTTTTCTGTACAAGAGTTGTGCTAGTAAGGGGGAGTTTCCGTTTTGGCTTACGGGGAGCTTTTTAAAGTATTTCAAGGAGAATTTGTTCAGGGGGAGTCTTTTCAAAATATAAGCTTTAGTTTTGTCATCATCAAAAAGGGGGAGATTGTTGGATTATTTCCTTTGCAAGAAATAGATTTTGATGATTACAAAAGTTTTGGGTGTTTTATGTAAAGATTAGAAAAGCTTGGTGGGCTGTTATTGATTATGCATTTTTGTTCGCTTAAAAGAATTTTACAATATGGGCTACGCTCGTTAGGGCCCAAGATGTTATGTTTACTAAAGCCCACTCGGTAAATGTGTTTACTTAGAAGATAGATGGGGAAGTAGTTGTGGTTGTGTAGGACTCTTACTTGTAATACGTTTGAATTTTAAACGTTACCTTCAGCTGATTCCATGGAGATTTTCGTGCGCATCTTCTGTTTAGAAGAAACCGAAATAGCTGTTGGGACGCTCCTCTCTCATGCTATTTAATCAAGAGCAAGGTTTTATGAAGAACAAGTTCGAGATTGATCAAGAACAAAAGCTCTCATTTGCAAAGAAACAAATTGATCATTCTAAAGCTCTCCAAAGACTGCATATTTCAAGATCAAAGTCTCTACTTCGCTCTAGTTTGCCTACTTTATTCGAGAGAGAGAAAATCTGGTTTAAAACGTTTTTGTGAGTTTTTCGTGAAAAACCTCAACAAAGTTGAGTTGTTTTCTACAAAACAGTTTTTGTAAGGTTGTTTTGGTGAGCCTCGGGAAAACCAAACATGGATTTTGTTAGGTTGTTAGTGAGCCTTTGGGAAAACTATTTTGGTGAGAGTTAGGTTGTTTTGGTGAGCCTCGGGAAAACCAAAAATAGGTTTTAGTTGAGCCTCGGAAAAACTTTGTATACTTTATGTTTGTGTAACCGTTTTAAAGTATAGTGGAAGGAACTCTCAAGTGGTGAGCTTGAGGAGAGGACGTAGGTCGTAGACCGAACCTCTATAAATTCTTTGTGTCATTCTTTTCGCATTTTTATTTGGTTTCTCGTTTTACTTCTTTCTTGTCGCGCTTTTTGTAAACGGGTTGAGTTTGCTACAGATCTTTGTTTTAAGAAAAAGGATTCGTTTTAGAGTCAACCAATTCACCCCCATCTTGGCTGTCTATCCGGGACAACAGCAAGAAGGAGGATGTGAGGGTAATGTAGTGTACAACTTCTTTGCCAAGTCGATTGTGACGATTGCTCTTAAGGATCTTAATAGGAGGTACTTTTAATGACATTTCTTCCGGGGTGCAATCTGTGAGAGGCACTTTGAGGAGATATCAAGAAAGATGGATGTTGATCCTTTAAATGTGGAGTGTGTTGAGGAGTGGGTGGAGGCTAAGGAGGAGTTGCTGGATTTGTTAAGGAATGAGAAAGTGTTCTTTGTGAAAAAGCCAGCACTTGATTGGATTAAGCTAGGTGATAATGGGGTAAAGAGAGGCAATCTTTTTCTCGGATCTCTTGTTTGGTAGGTGATAATGGGGTAAAGATTTTGGATAAAAGGAAGATTGTTGGTCAATTCATTAAATATTATAAGGATTTGTTTGCTTTGAATTATGGTGAGGAGTTTGGTGCTAATCCATCGAATGGCTTATGGAGGTTCGATGTTTCTCTAGATGAAGTGAGGTTAATAGCTGGTTTTTACCGAAGCATTGGGAGTTGGCGAAGTTGGACATCTATGATGTGGTGAAGCATTGCTTGGAACAAAACAAATTCCCGAGAATCATGGTGCTACCTACTTGCATGTTATTGCCAAAGGTAAAAGTCATAGAACCCCAAGTGACTTTAGGCCTATTGCATGTTGTAATGTTATTTATAAGGTGTTGTCTAAGATCCTTACTGCTAGATTGTAGCCTCTCTTGCCTGTTCTTACAAATCCTAGTCAAGGGGCTTTTGTGAAGATAATGTCTTGGTTTGTCATGAATTGGTAAGAGCTGATATCACTACGCCGAGCTTGCACCTTTTACCGCGGCCTTTACCGCGCATAAGGCAGCGGTAACCAATGGCACGCGGTAGGTGGCAGCGAACCACGTTTACCGCGGCCAACGGCGCGGTAAGGCAGCGGTAAAGCCTCGTGGTCCTCGAGGCAATCTGACGAGCCCTTTACAACGGCCCTTCCTATACCGTGAAATTGGCCGCAATAAATGTCCCCTATATAAGGACCGCCTCGGCCTTGATTTCACTCACAAACACTTAACCATTTTCTTCCCTTCTTTCAATTTTTTCCATTTAAATATTTCTTACTAATTGAAGAAAGTATATATCATCCGGTGATTTCGGTTGAAAGTCAACCGTCGAGAGTTATTGCGTCTCTTTTAGGTAACAAATATTATTGTTTAGATTTATTTATATATATTTTTATGAGTTCTTCAAAAATTTTATATTTATGTATGTATTTGATTGCTTAATTATATAATTAAACTAAAGTAGTTCATAAGCCATAGTACTGCCTATGAAAAATTGTAGTAATATATTATTTTACATTTATTTCAAAATATTGAAATGACGGTGTAAAATTATATATTCTAAAAAGTTTTCACGGATTGTCCCATTGGACAGCTTTGTAAAAGTATACTATCGGTTAATTAATCTTTTATGATCGTGTATAGAGAAATGATGAGAATTACGTAAACTTCGGATGCAATATTTCGTCCGGTTCCTCCTTATACCCGTTCTAGGCGTTACGCCGGAGAAAAGGTATAACGAGGAACTAAGACGAAATGCCGCCAAATTTACGTAATTATATCGATTTCTCCATACACGAGATAAAAGTAACTAATAGTACTTTTATGAATAGGATAGGATTCATGTACCTTGAATTATGAGAAAACGGTAGTGAAAATTTTGGAATTAAGTATGTCTGAATATATATATTAAATAATTATTATGCTTAATATTTGTCATATTATTTTATTGATACCATTATAGGAATTGTATAATGGCGAAGAACGTGATTGGATATATCGGCGTTTTGGGAGGGGACTCGTGATATTAGTCAGAGGTTTTGGAATGGGCTTCTAGAATTCCTGAATTATGCGTTTCTTGTTGCTCGGGAAAAGGGAGAACAATTTGTGAAATGTCCTTGTAGAAAATGTAAAAATAGATATTATCATGATCGAGAAACGATTGGCAATCATTTACTGTTAGATGGATTTCAACCGAATTATCATATGTGTGATTGTCATGGTGAACGATGTCAAATAAATCCATGTGTTTATCGAGGTTATCAATTTGATGTGACATCGTCATCATCATCGAATATTGCAAGTACGAGTAATTCATTTGAGGGTAATGAAGGAATGAGTGATTACCGTGAAATGGTCCGCGAGGCATTTGGGATGAAGGAATGTGTGCTCTTGGAAGTGATGTTTCTCTAGATAAGGGAAATATTCAGTCCCTCACTACACGAGTAATTCATTTGTTTGTTGTATAAGGGAAATATTCAGGTCCCTCACTACACCGCCTCGCAACACCTTATCTTGCAAGAATTCCACAACACGCCGATAGGGGACACTTGGGACAAAGAACAGACATTGGCTGTGGTCGCTTCTATTAGGGGTATCAAACCTCGGAATCGGCGATGAATTTGTTCACCACGTTTCGAGGAACTCACGTGTGAGTTTTCGTGATTCGCTCACCGCAACCAAGTTTGAAGGCACCGTGAGCAAGAATGAGGAGCCACTCGCGTTGCGTGCGCATAAGCGCTTTGTTTAATTACAAGTTTAAATCATCATCGCCGATCCACATGACTACCTTGTTAGATTGACATAACTACTTGATAGATCAAAGATTGATAATAGATCAACATGATAAGTTTTTAGATCGACATCGTCGATCTACATGACTACCTTGTTAGATCGACATACCTACTTGATTAATCAAAGGCATAAAATGGTGATCAAGATGATGAGTTGTTTAGATCGACATTACTACATTGTCGATCCATATGTCTACCTTGTTAGATCGACATAACTACTTGATAGGTTAGCATTGATAATAGATCGGCATGATAAGTTGTTTAGATCATCATCGCGATCCACATGACTACCTTGTTAGATCGACATAACTACTTGATAGGTCAAAGATTGATAATAGATCGATGATAATTAGTTTAGATCATCATCGTCACATCCACATGACTACCTTATTAGATCGACATAATTGCTTTATTAATCAAAGATAAATTGGTGATCAACATGATGAGTTGTTTAAATCAATATCACTATCTTGTTAGATCGACATGACAACCTAGTCAGTCGACATCATTACCTTGTCGATCCACATGATTACTTTGTTAGATCCACATCACTACTTTGTTAGATCATCATCATTTTTCCCATTTGATATAACCGACCAATCACATCTATGACACATTCATATAACATAATCGCAGTACGTTGGTCCGACAATATTCACACGCAAAGAAAATGACAACGACTAACCCGTGCAAATGACATTACGAGGGAAACGTGCACCAACCTCACCAAAATTGACTAACTCAAACTTAAGCCTTGGTATATTTGCGAATCATTAAGCAATGCTACCTTCGTGTGGCCAAAGTGATGAAAATCTTAAAGACAGACGTAATGTTCTTCCAAAGACGACGGTGCACCTCCAACAACGGTTACTAATGTTATATACCGACACTTCATCCAATATTGGTCTAAATTGGTCACATAACACATGTCCTATCAGAAATGATATGTGGTCGGTCTTTAAAACATGCATCAAAGTATATGTAACGTTGAACAACAACTACATCTATACTTACGTAATATATTGAACATATTGAATTTGGAACAAACAATTATTAAAATGGTGATCATTTATCGACATTTGCATCGAGCAGACCATCTCTAAACCGATGAAACATCCGGTTGTTGTGTTGACCACTTCCCACAAACGGGTGACACGGATATGAATCGACCAGTTGTAACCAGTTCGTGTAAGACCAGATATCATCTGAGTTGTACCCTTTGCATTGCTCATCTATCAAACACAAAAATATAAATGTACATTAGCAATAATACTGGTAATGACCAAATATCAACTCCGGATTAATTCACCAATGCATTCAAACATCGCAAAATCAGGAAAAATATAACTACCTGAACAATCTGTCAAATATCTCAGTGTATACAACATTTTTAGTGAATTCTAGGGGCAGTCTAGTTAGGGTAGTTGATGGGGCGGTTGGAGTCCAGGGGCCAGGGGTGCAGTGGGTTGGAAATCCGGTGGAGAGTGCGCAAAGATCGATGAACATGGAGTTAGATCCACGTTTGCTTGGCGGAGTCTCGGTGTTGGCGGTGGGCAGGAGATGCGATGATTCAGTGGCAAAGGTGAGTAAGCAAGTCGGAGTCTCAGCTGTGGAGGAGCAAGCGAGTTGGTGTGTCGACGGTGGAGATGTGTAGGAGAGACAGAGAGGCTGTGGGATCTGCTGGGGCATCGGTGGTAAATCGGGTTGAATTGGGGGTTGCAAATCGAGTCTATGTTCCAGATCTAGGGTGCCCGTCGGCTGTCCCTCTGTTGGTGGCTTCTGCTGCTGCTCCTTCAGTAAGCTATCAGTGAGCAGCTCTCAACCAAGACTGCAAGAAGCTGGGACGGCCATCATCGAGGGATTTGGCAGCATGGAGGAGGGGCTGTAACGACTGACTGCACGGCGTCTGGTTCGAGTACGGTGACTCGTGGTCCGACAGGGGGTGGTGCAAACGCGTTTGCTGCTGCTAGGGGCGGTGGCTCGTTGTCTGGCACTGGTCCTTCTCTTGGGCTTGGTGTAGGCGTGCAAGCTGCATTAAATGCGGTAGAGACAACAGAAGGAGTGGGGAGGAGGAACAGTCAGCTTGTGGGTCTCGAGGTATCTCCTCCTTCACGAGGAGCCAGTTCTTTCTTTGTGGAAAAGGGAAATCTGCAGGAGTGCTTCTTGAATTCTGGTGAAAATACAACTCAGGCCACTAAACTTTTGGAGAAATCATGTGGGCAGACTAATATTTTTTATTTGTCACTAGAGACCAATAAAGATGTTGCTTTAGGAAGCATGGAGAAGTTTGACAAAAAGGAGATGAACCGGTGTGACAAATTTTTTATGTGATGATTTAGCACTGCAATTAATGGAGGCGTTGGATAAGCAGAAATTTCAGAAAAAGGGGAAGAAAAAGATTGATCGAAAATCAATGGAATCTAAATTATTGTACGAGCTAAAAAGATTAGAATGGGTGTTAATAATAATACCTAAAGTTTCAATGGATATCAGATAGATACAGGGATATGGTGCTTTATTTAAGTTTTTAGGTGCTCTAAGGGACGAATAGGAGATTTCATTGGGTGTTTGGGAAGATTTTAATCTTCATTATGGGATAATAGGGAGTCTTACCCAAAGTTCTCTTATTTCATTTTTTTCGTCTACAATTTTTACTATTTCATTTTCATTCATCTTACTTATTTTACGTTTTTTATTTAACCACGAGAAATGTTCTAGGTTTTCATTCACAAATAATGTTTTCTCAATTTTCCACCAATTTTTCCTTCTACTTTATTGCTACGTACACTATTTGAAAAATTAAAATAAATAAACTAATATATTTATCAAATCATTCTTTCCTTTTAAATTGGTCAAAATACAGAATACTACCCTCATTTAAAAAATAACCTCAACTAATATATTTATCAAGTGCTAAAACATAGAGAACAAAACATAAGAGAACATAGTGAAAATAGAGAACATAGTGAAAATAGAAAACATAGAGCACAGAGAACATAGTGAATTGATTTACCATGACATCCTCATTTAAAAAATAACCTCAACTAATATATTTATCACGTGCTAAAACATAGAGAACATAGTGAAAATAGAGAACATAGAGAGAGAACAGAGAACAAAGTGAATTGATATAGAGCACGAGTGAATTGATATACTGCCTTCGTGCACTCGCAATGACCTGCACATTTATTATGTATGAATTCCAATGTGTTAAGTTTCTAGGACTATATAAGCAAACTAATTAACGTTACCGGGCCCGCTTGAGCATTGGTTTCCGATTTTCATGTGTCGATAAAATTTTCAACAAACGCCATGGTGTTGAGGAATGCAGCAGTCAACACCATGACGTTTGTTGAAAATTTTCTCGACACATGAAAATCAGAAACCAAAGCTCTAAGCGCGGGCCCGGGTAACGTTAATTAGTTTGCTTATATAGTCCTAGAAACTTAACACATTGGAATTCATACATAATAAATATCTGGTGGCCACTCACCTTATGTAAAATCTGTAAGTTTTTTTAATAGGAATTCCGTAAATTTGTTTTTGATTAACCGTAAGTTTGTTTATTGACTCAAATAGAATTGTTTTGTACTACTATATTTGCATTTATTGGATGTGGGCTGGGTTGTGAGCTATTGGGTTTTGTTAGTTAATTATAAGTGGGTATAAGGTGTTTTAGTTTAATTTAGATGTAATTCTCTCTTTTATTTTAATAAAAATGATTGCTGTTAAAAAAGAAAAATGTAAGCTACCATATTTTGGGAAAGATCACAGATGATGAGGGGCGTTGGTGGCGGAAAAATCTTTAGAATAGGTTTTTTTTATCAATATTCAATAGGTTCTGTTTAATGAGTAAAAAATAGCAGCACTCTTTGTTTATTTTTTGGTTCTATTTAAAAGGGAAAAGTATCATTTATTCTATATATTATGCCTCATTTCATTTATGTTATAATTTTTTCTCCATTGATCATATTGAGTATCCGCAACAACTATTACAAAAAAAATGATTATTAGTGATGGAATTTATGATCACTAAAATGGAGATTTATTGACACAAAAAATTCCTTAGAATTATCGATCGTCACAAACCCGACACAAATAATTTCGTCGCAGATTACATACAATCTCTACAGGTAGGACAAGCGAGAATAGATGCACTACATATTTATTTGTCGCGTCGATCGTCGATTGGCATTGAAGATGTCTTCATTTGTATTACTAGATAACCGTATCCACTTGCATTACTATAAACATAAATTAAGTGGTTCTTTGATATTTAAGCGATCCTTCTACGAGAATTTAGCAACACAAACTAACAGTTCACGTCAAGTTTAACTTTAGTTCTTATTCCCTTTTTTCTTTTTTTTCTTTTTTAAAATAAGTTCACTCTCATAAAAAAATGGTCACCGCTATTGAAAAGAAAGAGAAATGCTAGGGGGAGTTGCTCCAACACAACACTCTTACTAAATAAATGACATTTGGCAAAGTTATTTATTAATTTATTGAATGATTTATTTCAATTATTACACGGACATATAATTTGTTTCTATGCATCTATATTTTTAAAATATGCAGCAATGGCAATTTGCAAATCAATATTCTCATCCCGCAACACAACATTCCTCTATCTATCATTGGTCAACCACCCACCATCCCCGTGATGTGAATGAGTTCGATCAAGAGCTAGAGTGTAACACTAAAAGCATAACTTATAGAGATTACAACACAAATTAACATTAGCATTAGAGACAGATAATTCGCAACAAATAACACATTTGTTCCCAAAATATATATTTTGCAACAAATATAGATAACTGTCTCCATTTGTGTTATTATTTATCTCCAATAAATTTACTCAAATAACTTTTGGAGACACAAATTAACTGGTGCTTTGATATTTAAGCGGTCCGATCAACACAAACAGAAGAGTTCACGTCGAGTTTAACTTTCGTTCTTATTCCCTTTTGTAAAGTTGCATTAAATGTACCCACCCTAAAGCCGGTTAATTAAGAAAGAAAAAACAATATATATTCACTCTATGCAATTAGATTCACATGATTAATTTCTTATACCTAAACCCAATTCATTTACTTTTACTAAAAGTTTCTTATTTCTTTTCTTTTTTGTCTACAATTTTTACTATTTCGTTTTCATTCATCTTAATTATTTTACGTGTTTCTTATTTCATTTTTTTGGTCTACAATTTTTACTATTTCGTTTTCATTCATCTTACTTATTTTATGTTTTTATTTAACCACGAGAAATGTTCTAGGTTTTCATTCACAAATAATTTTTTCTCAAATTTCCACCAATTTTTCCTTCTACTTTATTGTTACGTACACTATTTGAAAAATTAAAATAAATAAACTAATATATTTATCAAATCATTCTTTTCCTTTCAAAAGTAAATTGCTTATATAGTCGTAGAAACTTGTCTTACATAGTCGTACAAAGTGTCTTACACGTCGGAATTCATAATAAATGCCTCGGTGGCCACTCAACCTTACGTAAAATCCGTAAGTTTGTTTTTTTCGTATAGGAATTCCGTAAATTTGTTTTTTGTTTTTATTAACCGTAAGTTTGTTTATTGACTCAAATAGAATTGTTTTGTACTACTATATTTGCATTTATTGGATGTGGGCTGGGTTGTGAGTTATTGGGTTTTGATTAGTTAATTATAAGTGGGTATAAGGTGTTTTAGTTTAATTTAGATGTAATTCTCTCTTTTTATTTTAATAAAAAATGATAGGATGCGCTTAAGCGCATCCTATGCGCTTTAAGTAGTCTACATATTAGGGGTTTCAAACATGACCAAAAACACGTAAATAGCGCTTATTTTCATCTTTTCTTTTTCACGCGAACAACAGCCGTGCGTTCACCTCGCCAAACGCGGACCTCAGGTGAGAAGCGCGAAAGTGAGCTGTGTTTTTCACCTGAGCCCCTCCTTATTCACTTCTCTTCAACGCACGGCGCTCTCACTCACCTCGAACCAGAAGGTCGCTCCCACTCCTGTCGAACCAGAAGGTTGCGCAGTGCACAGGTTGTGCACAGGCTTGTGCACAGCGCACAGGCTTGCGCACAGGTTGTGCACAGGCTTGTGCACATGCTTGTGCGCGCATGCTTGCGCACGAGTTGTGCAGAGCTTGTGCACAGTGCACTGTGCAGCTTGTGCGCAGTGCACAGGTTGTGCACAGACTTGTGCACATCGCACAGGCTTGCGCACAGGCTTGCGCACAGGTTGTGCACAGGCTTGTGCGCAGCGCACAGGCCTGCGCACAGGTTGTGCACAGACTTGTGCACAGCGCCCAGGCTTGCGCACAGGTTGTGCGAGCTTGAAGATGACATAGTCCAGAGAAGATGACCACGCGCAAGAGAGATGAAGGGAAAGATGAATTTTGGTTTTCATAAAGACAGGAGCGCAACAAAAAGGAAGGAAATTTGAGGCGCGGAACGCCTTCGTGGTGAATTCAAATGTGCGCTCCTCCTTGTTCACGGGGCCCTCAAACTTAACCCACCTTTTTCACTTTTCTCACTCACCTCCAATTGGCTCCCTATTAGGTGAAAAGTTTTTGTTCACTTCTTATGTTTGAAACCCCTAATTTCAAATTGTGCAATTTTATTTTCTTTTTCATGAGCTTCGGGAAAGTGATGATACGTTATTGGAAAAAATGATACTTGTAAAAAGTCAATGATGCAATGTAGGAATTTATGATGCACGTGAAAAGTAGTGACGTAGTGTAAGAAATTAATGATAGGTAATGAAAAAAATGATACGGTAAAAATTAGTGATGCAATGTAAGAAAGTAATGATGCGTTATTGGAAAAAAATGATACTTGTACAAAGTCAGTGATGCAATGTAGATAATTTATGATGCACGTAAAAAGTCAGTGATGCAGTGTAAGAAATTGATGATACGTAATGAAAAAAATGATACTTGTACTTAATGATGCTTGTAGTGAAAAAAAATGATATTCGGTTACGGACTCCAAAAAAATCATCAAAACATATGACATGTGAATCTCTTTTTCGGGAGATGTTATTTACTAACTAGTTGGAAAAACCACTAACTGTGTTATGTGTGTAAATACCTAATTAGAAGAGTATTTTAGTCTTTAAAATTGTTAGTTAGTTAGTTAGTTAAATTAGTTAGATAATGTTAGAATTAGCTGATGGTTTTTTCAACTAGTTGGTAAATAACATCCCTCCTCTTTCTCTTCGTCTTGTTTTTTTCTTTACACTCGACTAATTATTTATAAATTTTTATTATAGAAATAAAATATATACATTATAGAGGGTTTTAAATTTAACATTTTTTAAGTGATTTAATCAGTTTTTCACCTCATTTTATTCACTAGTGAATTAGTTAGTTTTTTAGAAGTGAGTTAGTGTAAATCACGGTGAATTAGGAGAAATGAGTCAGTTTTTCATCCAAGATTCATGGTTTATTTCTTTCAGTTTGTGCACATTTTTTCCTTTCAGGAGTAGGTATGTGGATGAAATAGTTTCTTTTTTTTGAGAAGAGTGTTTTAGTTGTAATTCACCAACTTTTATCATTTTTCATGGTAGTTTCAAACGTTCATCCCAATTCTCACAAGTGAATTAAAAAATTAAATCACTTTTAAATTCTACACAAATCATGTAAATTACATTCCATTCATTTTTCAAGTTTTAAACCCCGAGAATTTAGCAACACAAACGGAGGAGTTCACGTCAAGTTTAACTTTAGTTCTTATTCCCTTTTTTCTTTTTTCTTTTTTAAAATAAGTTCACTCTCATAAATAAAAAAAGGTCACCACTATTGAAAAAGAAAGAGAAATGCTAGGGCGTTGCTCCAACACAACACTCCCTTACTAAATAAATGACATTTGGTAAAGTTATTTATTTATTTATTGAATGATTTATTTCAGTTATTACAGACATATAATTTGTTCCTATGCATCTATATTTTTAAAATATGCAGCAATGGCAATTTGCAAATCAATGTTCCCATCCAAAGAACACAACATTCCTCTATCTATCATTGGTCAACCACCCACCATCCCTCAAGCGAACCAAACCAAAGATTACTGATAGTCAATGAGGTTGATCAAGAGGTAGAGTGTAAAACTAAAAGCATAAGGCGGAGGATACGGTGCGCCCACATCAAACGTGAGCCTCGGTGCGCCCAGATCACATTATTTACAGAAGTGCCATTCACTTCATCTTCGCCGATCTCTCCACCGTCACCTTCGTTCGACGTGCCGCATTCCTTTGACAACCCTCATATTGTTGCCAACAAGTGCAACGTCTGCAACAAACCGGTCTACCACCACAAGCCTCCCTCTCCCACCGACGAAAACCCCGCAATGTCTACCGCCACCGACGGCCCTTCTATGTTATCGGCGGAGAAGTTTTGGAGGCCAAAAGTGTCGCCACTTTGAAATCTGACCGTGCCGGAGTAGCGAGTCGCTTCCAGAGGCATCGTCGATCTATTCCCAACCATTTCCTCAACTGAATGACATGATTCATATCTTATGATCCGAAAGGTGTAACCTGCTGCACATGACTCACTATGATGCTCTTACGTACCTTAATGATGCGTATTCGACTCATTATGATGCTCCTGCGTACCTTAATGATGTGTAAGTTGGATTGCATAATCGGTGGAAAAAAGTGCATCATGTTTAAAAGGAGAGCATCAATCTTGTCCCCAAGCGCATCACTTTGAAATTTTAAAGAAAATGAGTGCAACATTATCATTAGAACGAGCGCATCATATTTGTAATTGAGAGCATCATAGTACAATAGGAGTGCATCATAATGGTCATCAAAAGCATCATTTGGGATGTTGAAAAAACTGAGTGCTTCATTAATGCATCGGAACGAGTGCATCATGTTTTATGGGAGAACATCATTATGCATCATGAATGCATCATTGTGATAATCAAGCACATCACTGTGGATTGTAGAACAAAATGCATCAGTAAGTCATCAAAACAAGTGCATCATGTTGTTACGGGAGGCATCATAGTGCATCGAGAATGCATCATTCCGATATCGAAGCACATCATAATGCCCCGTTCTTCTTCTTATTCTTCTTCTCTATAGGCGCTTAAGGTGCGCCTATAGGCGCACCGTATAGTTACTCAAAGCATAACTTGTAGAGATTACAACACAAATTAGCATTAGCATTAGAGACAGATAATTCGCAACAAATAACACATTTGTTTCCAAAATATAAATACCGTCATCCAAACAAAATCGAATCGGATATAAAAGCAGTGAAAATGAAAAGACACAAAAGTGTTTCTTGACAATGTCAAATAGAAGCACCGACACATACATCAGAAATACAAATAAGGGAGATATCCCATAAACAAATAAACAAATATATGTTAAACAAAATGAGAGAAAAAGTTAATAAAAATGCGGTGAGAAGAAGAAAAAAACAATTGTTCATTTATTTTCATCTGTTGCTAAAACAATGTGTAAATTAATAGTTGATGTGTTTTTATGGATTAAGAAACACACTTGAAGATCTTTTTCTTGTCTAGAAAAATGATGATAAAATTGGCCAACACCTCCTCTTGAATCCAACAAATGGTTCAAGCAAAAGTGAAGTTTTGCCAAGGGAAGCAAGATGGATCCAACACCTCTGTCTTCAAGAGAAAGCAACCTTGGATTTAGAAAACTTGATCAAAACCTTTGAACAAGAGTTGAGTGGAAAAGTGTAGTAGAAATGAAGAGAATTTTCTCTCAAATTTGCAAAGTGAATTTCATATATCATGTGTTTTTCAAAGTGTAGAAACAACCTCTATTTATAGGTAGGGAATTGACCTAAAGTAGGAAGAAAAATAAAAGAAAATTACAAATTAAATTGATGAAAATTATTACTAATTATCCAATTTATTTCATGCATTAGTTTCCTCATTTATGTGACCAATTGACGCTCTTGTAACCTTTGGAGATGAAAGGTATAGAAGTTTATGTAATTGTGAAATTGTCTTTTCCCTCCAACTCCTTTCATCTTATCACTTGAGTCCTCCAGTTTGAAACGTCTCAACTTTTGACATATTTGCTTCTTGGTCCTTCATTGTTTGTGTGATTGCACTTAGGTCCTCAACTTTGAAGATGTCAACATTTAGGACCTTAAGTAGATTCACATCATTTAGTCTCTATTATTTTAATGTGCTATTAATTATCGTATTTTCCATTTTCATATTTGTAATTAGAGGTTAAATATTTTATTTTGACCTATCTGTTAGGGGTGATCATGGGCGAGGTGGGGTAGATAGAAGAGAAAATGTTATCCATATACAGCGGGACTGGTACCCAGTTTTATCATTCGTAACCGACCTGTACTACGTAGGCACCCACGTCGTAGGTACCTGCACATCGATTGGTTTTTACGGATTGGGTCACGGGTACCCGCACGATAATAAATATTAATATCATAAAAAATGTGCTTTCAAAATTAAAAAACTTGACTATATCAAATTTTATCATTATAAATAAGTAGTCATGCCCTCGAGGACACTTGTAGAGGTCTCAAATTCGAGCCTCTGGTATCCCCAACCCCTACCCTTTTGTATAAAAAAGTAGTCAAGTACATAATGAACATCCACAAACATAATACGGATGAGCCACCCAAGAAAGACGTAGATGAAGTGACATCAAACTAACGATCATGTCGATATCAGGTAGTTCTCAAATATTACATCTTTATGTAAACGCGTTCTTCGCTTAAAGTCATATATGGTATGGGAACGGTTCAGATCGCCCGATTTAGATCTTACAGATGAAGTTTAATAAATTTAAGCACAGTTTGTTGATTGTTTGAAGAATGTGGTGTTTTTTTATACAAAGGGGTAAAGGGTTAGGGATACCGTAGGCTCGAACTCGAGACCTCTACTAGTGTCCTCAAGAGCATGACCACTACGCCAAATGCTCAGGACAAGAAGGTGGTGTTTTACTATTGCACATCCGTCAATTTATATATGATAGAATTATTACTTTTTATAATAAATGAAGTAAAAGTAAATTTATCTTCTTGAGATTATATTCGAATATATTATATGCATGTTAATATTTCAATCGTAACACAGAACTAGTGGCAGAGCTAGCCTTATGTTGGGGTGGGTCATGGCCCCTCCCAAATTGTTTGTAAATACATATTATAGGGTAATATTTGTTAATAATAATAATTTTCATATTTTTAAAAATTATTATTAAGGTTCATTGAATAAAGTAATTGATCAATATTCTTATGATGAACTGAATTCATTAACCAAATCCATAAAATTATGAAAATAAATTTAGATTGTGTATAGAGTGTACAACTTAATAAATTTTTTAATAAACACATTTATGGTCCATTTATACCATGTTACTCTCTCTATCCCCAAATAGTAATAAATAGTTTGATGACATAAAAGTTAAAGTTAATGTAAGATTTTATATATTTTGATATAATTATCTCCATGTGGAAATTGTACAAAAAAAGAGATAAAAAAATAAAGTTAGAGTGGTAATAGATTGGTAATTAATTTTGAAGGAGAGATATTTTTCCTATCATTTTTATTGCAAATATCACATCCACATTTAAAAATACGAAGTTTTCTTCCTAAAAATATTTCTTTGAAAATGCCCTTTGTTACAAAATTTTAATTGGCTCCAGTAACTTGAAAATCAGGCTCCGCCATTGCACGAAACTTTAAAAATGCACTAATTTCTCATAAATTTACTCCAATTAATACATTGTTAATATTAACACATTAAATTTGGTTAAATATTAATTTTTAAAACTCGTGTGTATGCGGGTATTAGAACTAATTTTTACTATTTCATTTACAATCATCTTACATATTTTACATTTTTATTTAACCACGAGAAATGTTCTAGGTTTTCATTCACAAATAATTTTTCTCAAATTTCCACCAATTTTTCCTTCTAGTTTATTGTTACGTACACTATTTGAAACATTAAAATAAATAAACTAATATATTTATCAAATCATTTTTTCCTTTCAAAAGTAAATTGGTTATATAGTCGTAGAAACTTGTCTTACATAGTCATACAAACTTGTCTTACACATCGAATTCATACTTAATAAATGTCCAGGTGACCACTCAACCTTACGTAAAATCCGTAAGTTTGTTTATTGACTCAAATAGAATTGTTTTGTAAGCTACTACTATATTTCCATTTATAGTTGGATGTGGGCTGATGTGTTGTGAGCTATTGAGTTTTGATTAGTTAATTATAAGTGGGTGTATGGTGTTTTTAGTTTAATTTAGATGTAATTCTCTTTTTACTTTAATAAAAAAATGATTGCTGTTAAAAAGAAAATGTAAGTTACTATATTTTGGGAAAGATCACAGATGATGAGGGGCGTTCATGGCGGAAAAATATTTGGAATAGGTTTTTTTATAAATATTCAATAGGTTTTGTTTAATGCGTAAAAACAGCAACACTCTTTGTTTATTTATTGGTTGTATTTTAAAAGGGAAAAGTATCATTTATTCTATTATGTCTCCTTTCATTTGTGTTATGATTTTTTTCCTTTGATCTCATTGAATATCCGCAACAACTACTACAAGAAAAATGATTATTAGTGATGGAATTTATGGTCATTAAAATGGAGGTTTATTGACACAAAAATATTCTGTAGAATTATCGATCGTTACAAGCCTGACGCAAATAACCTCGTCACAGATAGCAATTGTGACTCAATTTTTCATCTCACAAATAATATGACTTTAGTGATGAACTAAACTCATAACAATTATGAAAATGTTTGTGACGAAAATATTGATCACAAATTAAAATATGTTTTTGTTATCTGAAATGTTAGACACAAAATTATGAATTTATAATGATGCAAGTTGTTGGTCACTAATTCATATAGTTATTTGTGTTCAAGGAACCCAATCACTTTTGCACACACAGTTGCGATTGTAAATGTATAGTAGTAGCTACTTACTCTCTTGTTGTAGTTTGCACAAATAAACGCATTTATGGCCCCGTATTTTTGATCAATTATTATAGCATCTTTTCTCTCAAAAAGAAATCAAATGAACACATTGTTACTATTTTTGAATTGTTGGCATATGTACTTTTATTATATATGAAATACAAAAGTAAAGTACAGAACTATAAACTAAATTTTTAATAAATTAAAAATGTCTAAAAAGTAAGGTAAGCAATCAATTTAATCCTAGCTACTGAAGCATAAAGGTAATCAGAGAAGCATAAAGGTAATCAGAAAAGCTTTTAACCACTCAACTATTTTGCCTTCCAATTGGTATTTGGCCCGAAATGTACTGTAAAATTGGTATTTCAGCTGAAAGTAGAAAGTTTATTAAGACTAAAGATATATAGCTTTCTTTATTTTTCTCGTTAGTCAACAAACATAAATTAGATAAAAATTTTAACTGCACTGAATCTAATAATTCAGAATATTAGTGTGCCTGATTCAAAATTCAAGGCTTTAAATGAACGAATCACCATAATTATGAATACTAATCTACATTTTTATCCGTATAATAGATGTACTTGGTTTGACACTTAAGTGCCACAGAGGTGGGTGTTCGGGCCGAGGTCTTGGCCGAATCCTCTGCAAGACAGAGTTTTACCCACATTATGAATCGAGTTTAACCCTCGCGCTCTGCCTCGGATGAGTTTAAACCGAAGGGATTCAACTCGTGATGTGGGATTTCTCCGAGAGTATAGGAGTGTCTAATCTAACCAATTCACTCTTGTTGTTCAAAAAAATCTACATTTTTACCCTTAATGTAATGCTTACTATTGGTAGATTTGGAACCATGAAACAAAAACAAAAATAATTTGTTCTGAGAGTGATGTGCGGCAAATAATGGTGACAATGGCTCGACGTGACAGTGTGAGCCAGAGCAAGGCTTCTCACATCTGTTCTCTTTTCAGTTCGAGGAAGACTCCAATTTAGCCACCACAATTTTACCACCTTTACAAAATTATCCCATTCTATATTTTGTTTTATTTTGTCTCATGTCCTTTTTCTATTTCTTTGTCTTTTCTATTTATCGCGCAAAGCCTTTCATTCATCATTCTTCTTCTTCTTTTGGTCTCTCCTTTGTGTAAGTTTTTTTGATAGGGGAGGGAGGTACCAGGTGTAGTTCCCCCATAGCTTCTCAAAAAAAAAAAAGCGTGAGTATCTAACCTATTATAACCTAGACTCGGTTCACTAATGATGAAATACTGATAGGGTAAAAGAATCCATGAAGAAAATTCCGAGACCCTAAAACTAAAAGAAAAACTCAGCTTTACTGCAGCAGAGCCCGTTCGCAAGCTCATGAGCAAACCGATTAGCTTCTCGGTAAACATGGTTGACTTTCCACTATTGCAAGCCCCGTAAGAAATCTCGGATGTGATTGGTAATAAGAGCCGCTTTGATTCACCATTTCTTGCACTGCAAGAGCATATGTGACTTCACACGTATCGATTCCGGGATAATCTTTACGGTTTAACCAGTTGAATCGGTTGTAAGCTCTCTTTGATAGCTAAGCCTCCACCATGATAAGCAACCGGAAGATCCTTTTTTAGCCATCAATGTTGCAACTATGTGCCCCCTTCGCCTTGAAGAACCACCCCGATTCCACCAACCATTTATACCAATAGTCGCATCGGTATTAAGCTTCATCCATCCCGAAGGTGGAGGGATCCATCTTGCAAATTCTTTGTGGAGATGGGCAAATCTCCGAAGACATTTCATCCCCATCATTATTATTATTCAAAGTTGTTTCTTGGCTTGCAAAGTCTAATTGGGTTTTTGGCTACCCCTGAAGAGCCCACCAACAAATTTCCAAGGCAACCGGGCCGTCCACTCACCAACCACCGCAACTCCGACCGCCACACCACCGACTGACAGTACGCATTTTAACCCCAAGTTCTTCCACCAACGGAACGAACTAGGGCTTTGATCCCAATTCAAACAGGTATGTAGGTAGCTTGGAAGCCCGTAATCTAGGTCCAAGTTCAATTAACTAAAATTAACTCCATTGTTTGAAAATAAAAAAATGAAAAAATAACCATTTTGCATTAATTAATTTATGGGAATCGACTTTTATTTTGTCTTAAAATTATTTTCGACAAATTGGGCTAACACCTTCTCGATTACTCCAATCTTCGTCTTAAAATCTCGATTTTCCGTAAAAATTACATTTTTCAGGAATTTGAAGTCAAATTAGATTTTTCCTTGATTTTTCCCATTTTCCAAAAATTAAGTGGGGACTCCTCGATTTTTCCCAAAATTAACGGAAAAGCGAGCGCCCTCCTCTCACAATACCCATCAAAATAAACCCTTAAAAAACGGACCAAAAATCCTGCTTTTTCGTTCACGACCGAGCCAAGCTCAAACAACTTCGATCTCAAATTTCTGACTTTTGGCCGCGATACCTATTCTTTTAGATCCGTCTCGCTGCCAGGATCTCAAATCTATCGCTCGTTTCGCCTGAAGTCACCGGCATTGGGAGGATTTCGCATCGACCCACAACCCGACCTGATATCGACCCGGATCAATCCGACAATCCAGGCCACCATTCGCGCTCCGACTACCGCCAGACAGTTTTCCGATGGCCTTCCGATCGACTGCAGCCGCATCCCGCAGCCGACGCAGCCCAGAAGCAGTGACCCGAGCTGCTCCTCCTCCTCTGCCACTCACGAGTTCGTGCTGCTGGTACGCTTCTCTCCTCTTTTTTTTGTTTTTTTCTTTTATTTATTTATTATTTTAATCCCCTAACATCTCTCCTTAATTCACTTAAGCCCTCAAATTTTCTAAAATTGTCATGTATATCACCAAAAGGTTTTTAAACTAACAGTTTGGGCACTGGCCCAAACTATTTCTATCTTTTGATTTTTTTGTTTTTTCTAATTCTTTTCTTTTATTTCTTTTATGATTTATTGAATTCATATTTTAAATTTCTTACTTTATTTATTTATTGAGTGTGTATTCGAAAATTCTCTTTTTTATCTTTTTTATTCATCAGTGCATGTTATAATTATTTTGAGTCAATTAGTTTACCTATTAATTTTTTTCTTGTCACATGCACATAGATCTTGTTTTGTCAACGTTTATAAAATAGGGGTTCAAAGTTGGGTATTTGTTGGTGATTATGGGAGTGAATCACTCATTTTTTCAAATGAAAAAATTGAGATTTCTCACCCAATTTTTTTCGGACCTCGCATAATCACGTTGAAAGTGATTTTCAAGACTCACGCCTCACGGTGATTTTTTTGAAACCCGACCGCCCTGCCTCCCTTCACCGCCTTCGCTTCCCACCCCACCGCACCGGCCAACGCCATGGCGACGACGAGATCGCGATCCGATTCCAATCCAGAACAACCACATGGCGGAGATGTTCGGCACAGCGCACGCTGATCGCCCAAACCTGCGCTATCGCTGCCGATCGGCGTTTTATCTCCACCGCACCGGCCACCGCCATGGCGACGGACGAGATCGCGAGTCCGATTCGATCGAGTCTTGTTGTCTATTCCATTTGGGATGGTGAAGGCGCCGAACGAGGCCGGCGGGATCGTGAATTGTCGTCGATGAAGTGGCGGTCCATGGCGGCGGCTTGGAACACTGGGATGTGGGTGGGGTAAGACCTTTCTTAGCATGAAAATTTTTGTTTTTGGTTCGAGGGGTCGGGGCTCCGTTTCAAATTCTCATCTGGAGTTCGGCAAAATCACCAAAACAAGTTTCCTCCACCTTTCGTGGTTTGAACCCCCTTAATCTGGTCTTCTTCACCATTTTCTCGCTTTCATGCTAATTAATCTTTTTGCGACCTTATTTGTTTTATTTATAATTAATTTTAAAGATCAAGCAAAAATATGCAATAAATCTCGTGGTACCAATATTGGACATTCGAAAGATTTTATTTTCATTTGTAATTGACTAATGACCTAGATATCTTATAGATCAGTTTTTAAGGTTTCCAATCGACTTAGATAAAAAAATTGGTGGCGACTCGTTAAAAATCTAGACGCTACACTGGTCAATAATAACATAACCCTTGCGAAGAATTCTATGGATTCTCAACCTTATTATAATTTGTAAATTTTTACCCATTCATGTTTGTCATGATAGCTAAAACTTTTTATGATGAAATACTTTTTCTGATTGATTTGAAATGTAAAAATTTACTAATGAAAAAGATCAGATTTATTAAAACATTCTACACTTGCTAAGCAGATATATATTATTGTTGACCAACAAAAGCCTAAATAATTGGAAAATAACAAGTAGTCAAGGAAAACCACCCGCACCTCCAAAAAAGATAGTTCGGTTATAATAGCGCCCTAATCGGTGATCCACATCCTTGACCTTGTAAATTTCAGGTAAATCAGTAAATGTATCAACATGTGAAGGCTCCACAAAATTGAACTTTTCGTTGATGACTTAGATCCTATAGCAGCAGGCACCTCTGGCAGCATTTAGCTCCAAAAGCTTGCGACCAACACCCATTTGAGGTAGAGCTTGTGTTGCTGGGCTTGCCACTTCTCCACCCCATGATACATGTGTTGCCACCTCTAGTTCTTTTGGATTTGAAAATATTTCTTGTGGCCAAAAACCTAAAACCTTTCTAGTATTAGTAGTCTTGTTTGTCTTCATCCTGCACAGAACCATGCATGCATGTTATTTCTTTTGTATCATGAACCAGGGGCCAGCCCACAACAACACGCACGACGCGTCAATAAAAATTTACAAATTATGATCATACTGGTAGTATTTTCTGATATAAATAAAGTATATAGACCATTTTGAAAACAAATACAAAGTTTGAGGGTTAACTTACATTTAGAGCCAACAAAAAAAAACTAGTAGCGAGCAGGAGAGTCCTGTGGGCCGTGACCCATCATATGAGAACAAATTGGGTAAATTACTTATGCAGTCCTTCTTCAACTATATCTATTTATTGAAATAATAAAACTTGTTATTTTATCGTACAAATCTTAAAGTTTTGATAAAATTAGTTCTAAATATTCATAAATAGACTAACCATTATTAGATAAAATAAATTGTTTGTCTTCTAACAGATAGGAGTTCGGTATTTTATAAAATCGGAATATTCTATCACAAGATTTCGCTATATTGTTCAAATTTATTTAAAAATTATTACATTTTCAACTTTTAAGTAAATTATGAGTTAATACTTGACATTAAATAATCCATATATGTTAAATATTATCTAGTCTAACAACATTCCCGCCACAATAAGCATTTTTTTATAGCTTTTACGTCATTATATATATATATGTTAAAATCATAGGAAACATATGACATATTGTGAAAATTTTAGATTAACATATTTTTTTATCCAAAAATTTAAGAAATAATACGATTTTTGCGTCTACACGCCAAAAATCTGCGCGCCACCACTCACTGAACGATAAACTTATGAATGTAGATCAACTCAAAAATTAATTTCAACTTGTAAGGTTCGATTACCCGATGAATTTCGATTTCATGTCCTTTGGCGCGCACCCCATATCTGGATGTCTGATTGCTAATATCAACATCAATTGGAAAGTCGGGGTTTATATGAATGTAACCAGGACATTTTAGGTTGAAACAAGGACCAGTAGTAGTTGGCTGAAATAGAAAAAAATTATCAAAAACTGAATCAAAACAACTATATATATATGTATATTGAAAATAAACATTACAAAAATTAATGTGACAACAACTACCTTTGTGTACACAAAAGTTCGAGTTCGATTGTCCTTGTTTAAATCTAAATTGACCTGCAAAAATTTAGATCTAAGTAAATTAGTAACTGATTAGTTATAACTTATTACATGGGTAAAATTTGAGCTTTCCATTTTATCCCTATTTGTATATGATATGAATCTCATCTGTTCAGGAAAACAAACTTTGGAACATCAGGAGAAGAACAGAATAATGCTCAATTACCATTAATATTCTATCTCGTTAACAAACAACATCAATTTAAAAACCAAAATGAAACCTTTGGATGATACTTATGGTTCGTCAATGATGGATGATCAAATGCAGGTTGTTGAAAGAAATTCACACAACCATAAGTGTCCCCGTATATTGTCTGTATGAGAAATATGACAAAAAAAAACAAATAAGAAAAGATAAATTAACTAATATTCCTATTAGTTAATGATGCATGCATGCACCTTAATTATTTTGACAGCTGGTTTATTGATCATTTTGAGTTGAGCCCCCAAGTTTGAATCTTTGTTTGAAACGACTAATCCATGGAAACCGACGCACAAGTAGCAATAAGCAATCCAGATCAATAAAGCAATCCTTCTGTACATGGTGTCTCCTGAAATAGAAAGTTAAGCTCATGTGACATGAGGTAGAGGTCTTATATTCAAGTTTTCATTATCTCAATCCCTTATCCTCGATGTATCAAATCCGAATTGAACTTCGGTTAAAGGACAAATGTTACCTAATTTTTTTAAAAATTACTAGGGTAAATAAAATAACATAAAAATACTCCCTCCGTCCCAAAAGTAATGAAACGTTTCTTTTACTGTTTCAAGTTGCAGTGTTTGACTCAAAATTTAACTAAGAAAAACAGTGAAAAATAAATAAATAAAAATATATTTAGAAAGATTATAGTGCAAATTATGATAAACATATTAATTATTTAATTTCATATGTCTATAATTTCATAAAAATAAATCGTGGATTAAATCGTAAACAAGAAAAAAACGTTTCATTACTTTTTGGGACGGAAGGAGTACCTTTTTTGTACAAGATCCAAAGCTTATTAGGTAAGTGTATTTAATGCCAATTAAATATATTTTCATTTTTTCAAGAATTGGTCAGTAGTATTTGAAAATATTTATACTTCCTAAATGCCACAACTCCGCATGTACTATCCATACACTAATCTACAATATGTGATGTGAGTCAAGACTCTTTCCATCTACTCTCGTATCATCTTTAATTGAAAAATCAAAACTAGAGAAGTAATAACATTATCCTTCATTTTCATTTTTCTTAGAAAAGTTAGATACTTTTAAGAGAAAAATGTGTTTGAATTCACGAGAAAGCTTTGTATCAACCATTCAAGAAATAATAATTCCAAACTCATGAAAGAAATCAAATACTCTATAAATTAATACCTCGAAATTCTTCAGTGAAGAAAATTATGATCTTCAAAATCTCCACTAGTTCAATTGCAAGATAGTCATGATCTATATATATATTAGTCGATGGCTTGTATGCAAAAGCATTTATTATAGTAACGCTAGACCAAATGTCTAACATGCATACATCCTATTGTTATTATAATTGGCCTTATTTGCATGGTATTGTCCTTGAAACGTCAAAGCATTTATTTATTAGAAAGAGTATTTATATTAATTGTCTCTGAGCACTTGGTCTAGTTGTCATGTTTAACACTTATAAAGATACCGAGTTCGAGTTTCCGATATCCCAACCCCCTACCCTTTTGTATCAAAATAATAATAATAATAAAAATAATAATAACACCAGACCAATTGTCTCACATGCATGCATCCTCTTGTCAGCATGTAGGGATCTCAAATCAAGTGGGTATGGTTTGAGTCGGTTCTTTCAGGTTACTTCAGGTTAAGCTTATTCTGTGTTAGGTTTAAGTCATTCAAGTTCTCGGTTACTTTGAGTTGAAATCGAGTATGATAGCCGTCACATCACTGCAAGAGCACCACCAACAAAAAACTTAACAGCTTAGGCGGCACTTCCAAGCTTTTGCGTATTGTCGACAACGAGTCTGCTATGTTTTCCGAGCTACGGTTACCCAGTATTCCACTGACGTCATGTTTTCGTGAAGGTCTTCTTTAATTTAGTTGAGTTGAATTTAAATCACATGCAATAATGTTGAACTATACTAATATTCAAACCCCATTCTCATTGTTATTTTATATTCTGGTCATTTCGGGTAATTTCTTTGAACCACTTCGGTTTCAGGTCATTCTGGTTCGTGTTATTTCGTGTTTGGTCATTTCAGGTTTGGGTATTTCGGGTTTAGGTAATTTCAAGTTTCACCACTTTCGAGTTCGGGTTGTTGACTTTGTTTGTCGGTTCGAGTTTGACGCATTGACTCGCAAGTTAGATTTGGACACCCCAATATGTATTTTATTATCATTAATGCCACGTACTTAAGAAGGCAATCATGATTCGTGATTGAGATCAGGTTCGGAGAGAAAAGTATGGAGAGATGAGAGAGGGATTGCAGAACGATGAAGTGAATAAGATGATACTGTTAAAAAATACTGTTATTTTTGTCCTTTCAAAATATTTTATTCTTTAGTTCTCTTGTGTGGAATATGTAAATCTTTTATGGTTCGGAACTAACCAAACATGGTAATTTGAGAGGAGAAGGTATTCATTTACCGGGAATATGATTCTCCTCAATATCACTTTACCTATATGAATCATTCATATCCTATACCAAATAGCCCCTTAAGAGGTGTTTGGTTCAAGAATTTTAGGAATATGGATTTTCAAAATCCCATAAATTCATAGAATCTTGTGTTTGGTTCATTTTGGAAAATGATTCTCCATCATTCTTAAAATCCTAGGATTGCTCATCCTTCACAAATTCTTGGATTCAAAATACCATCAATAAACATGGTATTCTTAGAATCCATAGAATTATTGTGTTTCAAAAATCTCAATAAAGCTCTTAAACTTTATATATTTACACATTTAGTCCTTAATTTTTGAAAAATTTTACAAAATGGTCCCTATTAAATTACGCATTTAGTCCTTAAACTTTTGAAAATTTACAAAATGGTCCTTACTAAATTACACATTTAGTCCCTGAATTTTATAAAATTTACAAAATGATCCTTATAAAATTACATGATTAGTCCATAAACTTTTATAAAAGTTACAAAATGATCCTTGTAAAATTTATATTTCTAGAATCCTTAAACCAAACTAGGGGTGTAAACGAGCCGAGCCTAGCCCGAGCCTAGCAGGTTCGAGCTCGAGCTCGTGAAATTCGGGCTCGGCTCGAGTTCGAACGAGCCCGAAAATTCGAGCTCGAGCTCGGCTCGAGTTCGAACGAGCCCGAAAATTCGAGCTCGAGCTCGGCTCGAGTTCGAACGAGCCCGAAAATTTGAGCTCGAGCTCGGCTCGAAGGCTCGTGAAGCTCGATTCGAATCGGCCCCAAACGAGCTCGCGAGCTCGTTAGGCTCGATAAGGGCTCGATAAGGCTCGATATATAAACAGGGGTATATATGTAATTTCACACCAGGCTCGATAAGGCTCGTCGAGCCTATCGAGCCGAACCATTCATGTTCGAGCTCGGCTCGTTAATTATACGAGCCAAAGAATCGGCTCGAGCTCGAGGCTCGTGAAGCTCGGCTCGTTTGGGCTCGTCAGAGCTCGAGCTCGAGCCGAGCTCGGCTCGGCCCGATTCGTTCAACACCCCTAAACCAAACACAAGATTGTGAGAACACTTATTTCTATTTTCCATCATTGATACTTTCTATATTTTCACAATCCACGGATTTTTAGAATCCGCGAACCAAACGCCTCCTTATGGTAATGTATATACGTTTATTTTGATTAGCACCTAAATTATTTCATTCCTTTTACTAACTTTTCAGTCTTTATTTTTGAAATAGACTTCACAAGCTTGAAAACTTGGTCAAAGCTGTATACTCCATGGGTCGGGTCAAAGTTGGGTTGTTGACTTAAGTCGGGCCGGTCTGACTTGGGCTGGGATTGGTCAAATTGGGCCAAGGTTTGGGTTTGGCTCTAATGGTTTGGTTGGCAGGTATCTAGAACCGGTGGGTTTGGGCCTGTGCTGTGCCAGACACTGAGACAAGTTTGGATCCTAGGTCCAAAACTCTTCCTTAAATCTTTTTTTCGGTGGAGATTGATTTTATTCCCATCTTTGATGTAAAATTCAATCACGTCCTCAATGTTTTGAATTCGTGCAATGTAGTCCCTAGATGGAACCACATCATCAAAACCGAACAAACCAGAACCCAAAATTCAGCTGGAAGTTTTGGTTTAGGTCAGCTAGAGCCTAGAAGTCTCGAACACGAGACCAGTTGCTTAGACTGTTGTTCCCGATCGTCTCCTGCAAACTGCATCGTGATTGTCTCACTCACCTAGTCGCCTTCTATCCTTCAGGACTAATATACAAAAAGGTTAACAGTTTAAGGACTAAGAATGCAATTTCTAACCACAAGTCCCAATTCAGGATACAGGATACTTGCCCAGCTGCTGACTACGAGCTGCTGACTACGATAAGAGTCTGCCTCTCTCCGATCGCTGGTCCTTGACCCTCGTCCGTTGTCGATCGCCGCCGCCCACCGCCTCGTCCTCCGTCGCGAAGTTGCGTGTTAGGTAGGGGAAAACACCTTACTCATCGCCGTTCTCCGATCTCCGCCGCCGTCGGCTCATCGTTGAGAGGTTACATATCTCGGTACTCACTTCTCTCATTTCTTCACTGGCGAGCTTTCGGCCTAGGATTTGATGTGTGCGAGCTTTTGATTTCTCTAATTAACATCAATAGAAAATTAAGATAATAAAAGTCTTGAAATTATGGTGGGAAATTTCTAAATCTTGTTTTCTCAGGTTGGCTTCATGTACATTGATGATCATAGATGAAATTAGGGGCAATTAATTGATTAGCTTCTTTTAATTCGTTTCCTGTTTACATCTTAACTACATATCTTTGCCTGTTTGGAATGAGAATTCTCTTTTGACCATTGATTGCTTCCACTGTCAGTGTGCTGTGTAAAATGCTAAACATTAGTTCCAAGATTTCATGTGTTGTATGTTTGTTTGTTTCCATGTAATTTCAATTTGGATTGAATTCGATGTTCTAAATCTCAAATATTCTTCCTAATAAGATTACAGGAAAGCGTGGATATCCGCAATCCAATCTGTAAGAAACCAACCTCTTACAGATCGGTTCGATTCGGTTTCCCACTCCTGTTGCGGATTTCCCTGGCTGGAGTTTTGTAACATCATTGGTTCTTCACAGCTCCAACATTTGACCTTTCTGTTACTTGCATCTTATCTGCATGTGTTTTTATATGTGTTATCCTTGATATATTTTGGATACTGCTAGTTTAATAACATTATCTTTCATTTAACCTTCTTTATCTGCTTTTTCTGAAACCTTTTCTCTTCTGCGTGCTCCTTTTAGCGTCATCTCTAAAGCCAGCCCGTGTCTGAAGGAAATGGCTCTGGTGACCACAGCCGAATTCTGTGACGCGAACCCACAGCTAATTGTGAGCGGTGAGCTTCGAGCCCTGCAACCCATCTTCCAGATATATGGGAGACGCCAGGTATTTGCAGGACAAATCGTCACTCTCAAAGTGTTCGAGGACAATGTACTGATCCGTCAGTTTCTCGAGGAGAAGGGCAATGGCAGAGTTCTCGTGGTGGATGGAGGCGGCAGCTTGAGATGCGCCATTCTGGGCGGCAACGTTGTGGTACAAGCTCAAAACAATGGATGGGCTGGCATTGTGGTGAACGGGTGTATCAGGGATGTTGATGAGATCAATGGGTGTGACATTGGGGTCAGGGCACTTGCTTCTCATCCCATGAAGGCCAACAAGAAGGGGCTTGGTGATCCTCATGTACCTGTCAACATTGGTGGCACTAGGATCTCTGATGGGGAATGGCTTTATGCTGACACCGATGGTATTCTCATTTCTCGAACAGAGCTATCTGTTTGAGTTTCATTTCCAAAGCGGTTCCTTACATTATACGTTACTGAATCAAATATATGGTATATGTTGTGTGAATCAGCTCTCTGTTAAGACATTTCATTTGACTGCTGTTGCTTGATGATGCCAGCGGACTTGATTCTTAGTATCCCCTCCGTCCCCATAATTAAATGGTTTGATTGAGAGTTGAGATTACAGTGAATGTAAAGCTTTGTGTTATTTGATATAATACCCTAAGTGGAAATTACACACATTAAAGAGAAAAAAATGCATCCTTAGCGGATTGCATCTCAGCCTTCAAGTTTAACGAATTGTTCATCATTCTCCATTATGAAGACTTCTTATTACCTTTTAGGATTTGTTTGTGAAACCTAGATTTAGGGTTTTGACTCTTTAGTTTTACGGATACTGTTCAACAATTCTTGTTTTATTAACTCTGGATATTCATGTATTATTTTTTTGATCATGAAATGTTTGTGGTATTTTTTCTTCTCCTAGGAATAGGTAAGTAGTACTAACCAAGAGAGTAAATTAGGCTAAACGTATGTTCTAGGAATGATTTCCGTAACGATTTAGGAATAAGATATATCACTCAACAAACCAAGAGCAAGGAATTGCTCCTAGATTACCCAGGTTTACCTTGGAAGATGGCTCCTCGAACTGATAAATTTTCTTACATGAATTAGAATAGCAATTGCAGGTAAGTCTAAATTGTTAAACCTCTTCCCGAAAAAAATAATCAGACCTGGAATTCAAGAGAATCAACAATCCTAAAAGGCAGTCTTATTAATCTTTCATCACTTGCAATCTGAGAGAAACTGAACTTTTCCAATAATCTTGTACGCTGTAAAGCGTATGTTTATATACAGGGATATACAGGATACCTTACTAGGAAAGTAATCCTAGTCCTAAAAGGATTCAACCTTACTAAACCCCTAAACTATCAAGATATGTACAGACCAGCCCCATAGTTTGTGAATAAATACAAACAGTATAAAAACTATATAAAAGCTGGACAAACAGTCACTTTCTAACACCCCCTCAAGCTGGTGAGTGGAGATCTTTCATTCCCAGGTTGGACACTAAAGAATGGAAGGCCCTTGGTAAGGACATCAGCTAAGCTGTTGTTGGGAACTCACATAAGGAGTGCAAAGTAGCTTCTTGTCAATCTTTTCTTTGATGAAATTCTTGTCTATTTCAATATGTTTAGTCAAGTCATGTTGGACCGGATTATGAGCAATCTGAATAGCAGAATAGTAGTCACAATATAACCTCATAGGTTCTGTAGGATTGAGATTAAGATCCTGAAGAACAATTCTAAGCAAAAGTAGTTCGCACACACCATGGGCCATTGCTCTATACTCACCTCCGCACTTGATCCGCCACAACATTTTATTTCTTACTTCTCCAAGTAACTAAGTTTCCCCAGAATGTACAATAACCGGAGGTAGACCTCCTATCCACCACGGAGCATAATCGCATCGGTGTATGCCTCCAGAGACCTCCACCTCTCTTAAAAATTATACCTTTACCAGACACCCTTTAAGGTATTGAAGGATCTTGTTAGCCGCTTGCAAGTGAACCTCTCTAGGGTCATGCATAAATTGGCTAACAACACTCACAAAGATAAGCAATGTCAGTCTGGTGTGAGCTAAGTAGATTAGCCGACCTACCAGCCTTTGGTACCCCTCCTTATCAACACTAGGAGCATCCCGGGCCGCCCAAGCTTGTGGTTAGGATCTATAGGTGTAGAGGAGGGGCGACATGCTGTCTTCCCTGTATCTTGTAACAAATTAATGACATATTTTTGTTGGGAAATAAAAATACATTGCTTGGAGTGAGCAACTTCTATCCCGAGAAAGTACTTGAGTCTTCCAAGATCTTTAACCTCGAATTCTCTAGCCAAACATTGTTTAAGGGTCGTCTTTTCCACCTCATCATTTCCAGTGACTATTATATCATCCACATAGACAAGTAGTGCGGTGATCCCCGAATCCGAATGTTTGATGAAGAATGTGTGATCTCCCCGCACCGATGGTACCCAGATTTCACCATGACGGTGAACCGTCCAAACCATGCTCTAGGAGATTGTTTGAGGCCATAAAGAGCCTTGCGTAGCCTACACACCTTATTCCCCCTTTCCCTTTTTCAAAGCCAATAGGAATAGCCATATAAATTTCTTCTTCTAGATCTCCATGGAGGAAAACATTCTTCACATCAAATTGCTGCAAGTCCCAACCGAAAATGGCAGCCAAGGAGAGAAGAATCCTTACGGTGTTCATTTTTGCAACGGGGCGAATGTCTCACGATAATCCAGCCCATAAGTCCGAGTGTAGCCTTTAGCTACCAATCTGGCTTTATACCTTTCAGAGAACCATCTGCCTGTACTTGACAGAGAATACCCATTTACAGCCAACCACCTTCTTACCTTTAGGAAGATCGGTAAGTTCCTGTGTCCTGTTCTTTTCCAATGCCTCCATTTCCACTCTCATTGCATCTCTCCATTCCTTTTAGAATCTTGCATCGGCTAGCGTTTGAGGAATCTGGATACTATGAAGATTGGCTAAGTAGGCTTGATAAGGTTTGGATAACCTATGATAGGACACAAAATTGGCTAGGGGTATAAGGGCCTTTGGTGCATTCTCTCGTACCTTTTCGAGGGCAATAGGTAGGTCAAGTTCAGATTCGAGATACGAGTTCGAAAACCGAGAAGGGCAGGCCTTTTGGACATATTTACGAGCCTAAATTAAGATCTGGTTCTTGGTTATCTTTGAGAACTAGGGTCGACTCTGTCCTCCTAGAGTATACCACACCAAATCTCCTCTTGTTATGCATTTCATGAGGAATATTAGGCTCAGTTCAAATTTACAGTTGCTAGAATTTCCTGAAACTCAATTTCAGCTCCCTTTTGCAAAGAATTTTCTTTGATATCAAGAGCAGGAAGCTCAAAAAGTGAAAAATCAGAATCATTTGGGGCCATTTGATTTTCTAAATCATGTTGGTTTGGAGAGTCAAAAAAGGACAAATTCTCTTGAAATGTTACATCATTGGACACAAAGTATTTTCTGGTTTGTGGTGGTAACATTTGTAACCTTTTTGGGTTGGTGAGTAACCCAAAAACACACTTAATCGCCCTAGGTCCAACTTCCCTTTATTTTGAATGTGAACAAAGGCGGGACACCCAAATATCCTCCTTTGGAGATTATTTGAGGTTCGACTTGAGGAAAAATTGGGAAAGAACCTCAATTGGAGCACGATCACTTAAAACTTTGGTAGGTAGTCTGTTTATCTGTGAACAGCGGTAAGAACAGCCTCCCCCAATCTTGTTTTGGAACCTTATTTTGAAAGAGAAGTGCCCTTGTACTTTGCAAAATGTGACCATTCTTCCTCTCGGCTATCCCATTCATTGGAGGGTATAAACACATGAAGATTCATGAATAATGCCATTTTCGTTGAAAATTTTTGATAAGGTATGATTAAAATAATCGGTGGCATTATCTGCTCGAAACCTTTTGATTTGTTCCCTAAATTGAGTTGTAATCATTTTTTGGAAATTAGGAAGAATGATACTCATGTCTGATTTGTTTTTTAATAGAAATACCCATGTGACTCTCGTACAATCATCGATAAAAGTTGCAAACCATTTTGCTCCGGTTATATTTGGTATTCTTGAAGGTCCCCATATATCCGAGTGAATTAAATCAAAAGGTTTTTTGCACCTAGAGTCACTTCTTGGGTGAGAAGCTCTCTTGTGTTTTGCTAATTCACAAATATCACACTGAAAATCATCTTTATTGATTTCTTTGAAAAGATCAGAAACATAATTTGTAAAACTGAAAAGTGGATGCCCTAATCTGAAATGTTGCATCCAAATTGCAGATTTATTGGTTGGGTTACCCTACTTTAACATGCATAATATTTAGAGATCTAGAACTAGTTTCCTCTAGATAGTAGAGTCCTTCCCTTTGCTCGTAGTTCCAATCCTCTTCCCGAATTCAGTCTGAAATACACGGTGGGTAGAAGAGAAAATAACATTGCAGTTTAAATCACTGGTAAGTTTTTGAATGGACACTAGGCTGGTAAAGAGCTTTGGAACATGCAAGACATTTTTAGGAGGATTTCAGGTTTTATTTGAATATCTCCATACCTTGTCTTGTAGTAAAAGACCCATCAGCTAGGGAAATTTTTTTATTGCTTGGACTGGGTTGGTATGTGACAAATTGAGAAGCGGTTGGGGTCATGTGGTCGGTGGCTCCTTAGTCTAGTATCCAGGGATAAACACTAGCAGATACATGTAAAACAAAAGGAGACTTGATACCTGAAATGGCAAGGGAGGTAGAGGAATCTTCAGACTTTAAGGAGTCAATGAAAATCTAGAACTACTCAAACTCAGCCTAGATCAATATCACTTGCTTGTTCGTTGTCTGCTTTTGCATCTACAGAAACCAAGGCGCTTTGGCTTTAGAAACTCCTTTCCCTTTTCCACTCCATTCTTTGCTGGAAGTAGATGGCTTCCCATTCAGTTTCCAACAATATTCTCTGGTGTGTCTAGGTTTTTGCAATAGGTACACCAAAGAGAATCCTTGAGTCTCCAACTTTTTGACCCATGGAACCTTCATCCTTTGCTGCCATGGCCGAACTTTCCAAGCCCTTGGGCTCCAACATGACTCCTCTCCCGTTCTCCTACGCCCTCACAATGGCTATCACTTCATTCAAGTAGGGAACCTCATCTTTCCCTAAGATTTGAACCCTAACTGATCATATTCGGGTTAAGGCCAACTAGGAAGTCATACACCTGTCCTTCCCAATAAGCTTCTTATACCAAATTGCCTCCTCTTTGCTGGTTATCTCCAAAGCTTTGTAGTGATCGTATTCGTCCCATAGGTATTGCAAGTGATTGGCAAACTCCGTGACACTCTTAGATCCTTGTTTTGTTGTTCCAACCTTGATCTTCACTTCATACATCCTGGCAGCATCCTTAGATTTAGAGTAGGTTTGTTGAATGGCCTCCCAAACATCTTTGGCAGTAGGGAGGAACATACAAGTGTCACTTATCTCAGGATTCATAGAACTCCAAAGCCAAGAAGTGATTAGGGCATCTTGTGTCTCCCAAGTGTAAATCCCGGGTCTTCGGGTTTTGGTCCTTCCTTCAAGAGGTGGTCGAGCTATTCTCTCCCTCTAAGGTACCTCTGAACCCATTGGGACCACTTGAGGTAGTTCTGTCCATTCAACTTGTATGCTGGCTTTATGTTATGAAGGTCACAGAGGTCGAAGGAGACTTGCTTTGAGCGATAGCAGTGGTCGAAGCGGTATCATCGAAGACATTGGTAGGGTTAGGGTTTGTGTTTAGGGAAGAAGCGGCGATGAAGGCCAGATTAGGCTTTGGCGATGAAGGCTAGATTAGGGTTTGGCGATGAAGGCCAAAGATTTCGCGATGAAGGCCGAGAGGTGAAGCGTAGAAGAAAATTGAACTCCGGTGAAAAAAAAAGCTGGAGCGAAAATTCGAGACCTAGGGCTCGATACCATGAGAGAAACCGAACTTTTCCAATAATCTTGTACGTTGTAAAGCGTATGTATATATACAGGATATACAGGATACCTTACTAGGAAAGTAATCCTAGTCCTAAAAGGATTCAACCTTACTAAACCCCTAAACTATCAAGATATGTACAGACCAGCCCCATAGTTTGTGAATAAATACAAACAGTATAAAAACTATATAAAACCTGGACAAACAGTCACTTTCTAACACAATCTTCACTATTACTTTGGTGATTCGTACACAATTTACTACAAAATACAAGTCCTTGTGGATTTGGCTTGTCACTTGCCTATTTATTACTCCTCCGTCCCATAAAGATTGCATACTTTCATTTTGATGTTTCAAGAATGATGTTTGACTCAAAATTTTACTAAGATAAATAGTGAAAAAAAATTCAGAAAAAATATATTTAGAAAATTTATATTGCAAATTATGAGATTCATATTAGTCATTCAACTTTACATGTTTATGAACTCATTAAAATAAATCGTAGATTAAATCATGAAAATGGCCAAAAAAAGTTCGCAATCTTTATGGGACGGAGAGTACTTATTAACAGCCGTATACTTGTGATGTCGCGAACAAATGATCGTTACCTCTACCTCAGATCGAACATCGTCCCATGTCGCATTTGTCCTATTCGCGCTGCCCCTCCCACGACGCCATCCTAGAGCCAAATCTACCTTCGCAACGGGCTGGCTCAATATCCTCTATCCTGCTAGTCGTGAGGCCAAATTTGTCGCAGGCTTCAGGATAGCGACATAGTGCGAGACATGGCCAGGCAGGGCAGGGGCACTATGAGCTGAGGTCGGCTGCATGGTGCAAGGTGTTGGAGATGGTGCTGGAGGTGAGGGAAGATGGAGGGGCAGCATTGTACTACCTATGTCTAAAACATAATGCAATGTTGACTTCTGAATTTAGTTTGAATCATGCTTATCTCCATTATTCTATAGCATAAAATATTTAGAGAAAATATGTTTGTAAAGTAAACAAATTAAATATTATTTGTATGCAAAAATCTTAATTTTTTATTTCAAAATGACTGAAATAAAATCTAGATTAAATGCTGAAAAACGAATGTTGGTAGGAATAGGTTAAGATTTAATAAAAATAGGGTTATTTTGTAAATTTCTAATGAACCGGGGTTAAATTGGATATTGAAAACGGAGATCTACGTAAATCCTCATGACTAAACAGAAAATTGACACAAAGATCTCAATATGACAAATACTATAAGTTAAGGAATTTGAGTAGGACAAAATCTTATAGAAGAACTTGTTTAGGCCACCGATCAAAATTAGCCGTTTCCTTGATGAAGGACTTCATGTATATTTTTGCCAAGAGTTCACAAGGCAAATATACATTAACTCCTTCACCAAGGCAACTCCTATGATTGTACAGTCACCAAGAAATAAACAAGATTGAAGAGGATGGGGAAGAAAGCAAGCCTCAGGTTTAGCATGAGCTGGTTATATTTCCCATTTTCTTTTGGGTTGTATCATGAATTGTTAAATGCATACAGCTCATTTACAAATGCACTTCAAAATATACCATGCACATGCATTATAGTACATACTAGGTACAAGTCAGATTGGCTCAAGTAACTGATCACGCCATGTCTGAGTCATCGGATTCACTATCCTGATTCTCCTGCCACACAGATCTCATCCGGAATTTGCAGACCGGACATGTGCCCTGTTGCCGGAGCCATGTATCGATGCATCCAGCATGGAACTACACCAAAGTAAGGCAACCAAACACCGAGTGCGTCAATGAAGAAAAAGAAGCAAATGTAGTTAATGAAGTTGCTTAAAGGTCCTCGTTTTGATGAACTGAAATACTGAATTAATCGAATAATACATTGGAGGCTCCTAAACAATGAGATCATGTTTCGTAAACCGAAATTTGTGAGGAACACCTAAAGCTGATACAAATCCTAGCAACCTGCCATGGAGATCCCACTTATCAACTGAACCAGATCCCACATCCAATTTAGATCACCCATTTGGCTGTTATAATATATACACATACATATACACATATATGTACAAATACGGAGTATATGCTATATACATACTATGTATGTATATCAATAACCCAAGCATTCTTCTTTGGCTGAACTAAACAAAGAATAGAGACCTCTTTTAATTTTCACGTGGAGATTTCGACTTTTAGAGTCCACATATTACTTCTTTTGTTTAATTAGTCAATCTCTTTAATACTCTCACTTTTGAAAATAAAATTATCCTTCAAATCTTTAGGAGACAACCCCAGCCAACACTAGCCAACAAAATTGATTTGCTACTTAACTCATATAGAGAGAAGAATATTGGCTGCCCAACATGAGAACCATTTTTGTTTCTTTCTTTCTTTATAAAATTGCCTTCGTTTTTGAATTTTTGTGCACAATGTTATACTGTGTTTTACTTACCAATAATCTCATTTAAAAACACTTCCTCGTTGAATTGGGAAATAACAGGAGGATAACAAAGAACCAAAAATGGTCTGCATTATGACGAGTGCATAGATCACAAGAGTGATAAAGAATGAACCTGATGTAAACATGGCAAGCTACGAACAAGTTCCCCCCTGCTGACTTGCTCCAAACATATAGAACATGTTAAATCATCTTCTGAAGGTTTTGTATTGCCATCAGCTTTTCCGGAGTCTTTTTTCATCTGCTTAAGAAAATTTCAGTGAGACTCGCAGTCATCTAGCAAATGGCACAAACATCACAGTGCATATTTCTAATATGCTCAGTAGCCACCACTTTGTTCCCACTCCAGATTCCATCACGTTCAAATATAATTATCTGAAGTGTCTAAACTGAATGTATTTAGAAGATTACCATCACTCTTGGGTGGACAAGCACTCCGTGAGAGGTGAAAAAGGGAGTGAAAATTAAAAGAGAGAAAAGAAACCACAAAAGAAACAACTGCCACCATAATGCTAAATGCCCTAATCAAACCAACATAAAGGCATGAGATATTTAGTACAAAACATCCAAATTTTAATTCATGAAAAATTGTGGTATCCCAATCTCCCCACCAAAGGCTTATGGTATGACATCATGACCATGGTATAAGTCTTACACCTCGTAATAAACAAAACCAGGTCTGCTTGGGCACCATCCCTCCATTATGATTAATGATACACATCCATGATCCTACATCTACGCAAGTACAGAAAACTCGGCCACTTCATCATAATATTTTTTGCTTCCAAGAATACTAAGATAAACACTTGCTTCAAGTAATTATTGATGTGGAGCACACATTTAATGCATCATGCCTTAAAGTCAAACATCATAAGTCTTACAACAAAACATGGTTGCACAAGAATCCTCGTACTCCTGGGCTGAGAACAAGCAATAGAATGACAAAGAGTCAGAAAATATACTACCTCAAATGGAAATGAAGAAGATGACGCCTGTAGTAGGGAAGGCCCCGCACTTATAAAGAAAAGGAACGAACATCAGTTAACAAAATAAGAAGGATAACGAACAAACAAAAAGGACCTCCACAAGAGACTCCAAAAAAAAATGACTACTAAAAATTTCACATCAAACCTCAAGAATCACCTTTGAGAACCAGAGACTTTGTACTTGTGCACAGGTAAAGCATTGATCTCTTCCTGAGTCATTGAAGCAGTAGTTGAAGCATTATCAGTATCTAATGCCCTTAGAGTATCATAATCTGGAATCAGAAAAACGAGAATTGATCTTCACAACCATCAAAACTAAATTTTCATTAATAAATCTGTAGTGATATCATTAACTTCAGTATGTGACCAGAACCTTTAAAACTCAGGTGCAACCCGCTTATTATGTCATGATTGCTTGTTTTAGCAATCCAAGTCAAATAGACATTTCCATACATTACCGAAGGTCCTAGCAGATAGTGAATTTACTTATTCTTAACTCTTCAAAACCTCTAAAGTCTAATCTAATAGCAGCCTGTGAAGGACATCAAGCTGAGCAAAGTTGAGATATTTTGTTGCACTACCTAGATCATCAAATTCACGGTCAAGAAGAGCAAGTTGAAGTCTTAATCCTTGTAGACGTCCCCTTGTTGCAAAAGCTATTGATGGTGGCATATGCAAACGCAACTCTGTATGTCCTAGCAATCCACTGGCAGCTGTAGCATGAGCTCGAGCCTGAGCTTGAAGTTGTTGACAAGTTGCATACATCCTAAGGCTTGTAGCCAATAGAAAGACTCCCACGACTAGCCATAGCTGCATGTGAGTACAAGCAGATGACGTGATAATTGTAATGTATCACTTTGTATGTCAAAACCAGAGATGGGGGTAGTAATATTCTTTTGAGAAAAGAGGGTATTAAATGACATACCAGAAAGTTCGGTGATATCTGGTGCGAGTTTAAGATCATGAACAACAGAAGAACTGCTGAGTGAATAGATAAAGGATTGGTTAGAAACACAAATTAGCAGTCTAATGAATATATAGTGATGACTGACAATGTATTGGAATTTACAGTAAAAAAGTACAGTATGAGGCAATGTTTAGGTTCAAACATTACCTGTGACAAGAAAGGCAAGTGAATTAGTATTAACCGGTCGAGCTGCGTGAATATGCTAATATACAAAGGGGGGGAGACATAGTCAGAAAAAGGGGAAAAAAAGTCTTCACAACATATTAACCAGGCATTTATTGTAGCAAGATAACCATAAAAATAACTAACCACAGCAGGTTGCTCAGGAAGAACTCCTGTAAATCCACTTTCTATATCTCCTCTACGCCCTCTGGAAATGAAACTCATGTTTATAGAAGCTCTAAAAGTTGTTCTCACTTTAAGAGGTACAAGATGATGCAGCAACCTTGAATCTACTTGTGACCTCAAGTCCTGGAAGATTAAGATATATGAAGATTGAATGACGATCGAGATTTGATATAAACCAGGTGTAGATGGCAGAATAAATGCATCAATTCAATCTCCTCATCTAAAGATCAGTCAAATCAAACTTTTATTCAGAATAACCAAGAAACTCATATAGGTATTTGAAAAGGGCTGGAATTGTCAGTTAACCCAAAAAAGAGAACAAAAATGAAAGGGGGCATGACAACAAACAAAAGAACATGGTTCAGTTTCTAGCCTACCACCATTCATGCACAATACAATCCTTAATCACCTTGGAATTCAATATCGCTTACCAAACTAGAATTTCCATAATCAGACAGTCATACACATATGGAGTATATCGAACACTGTAATAGTTCCTAATTACGAGAAGTAATTACAAATACTTCTAGAAGACAATGTGCCCCTTTCGTTAACAATTTCTCGTAAATTGGAAAAGCACTTACTCGAATCAAATGCAAATTGGGCACGAACTATAACTCAGACGAAAGAACACAAGTCAATCACCAATAACATTTCCAATTTCGTCCATTCGTTCCAGATATCAATTTCGGAGCACCTATATTCCCCAATTCTATAACAAACCCGATTGAACTCCATCCCGAAACGCAAAAACCACCTAACCTTGACCACTTCCCATCGCCCATTTCCCAAACCACGTTCAGCCTCCAAGAAAACGAAAGGAAAAAAAGTCCAAAAATGAAACCAATTGTTACAAAAACAAAAAAAAAGAAGGAAGAAAGCGGAAAGAATCGAGAAAACAAACAAGAAACTTACAAGGACATGGATCAATAGACATGCGATACATCGGATGCCCGATCTTCAGGTTTCTAGAGACGAGAAGCAGCTGTTGGAGTTCGAAAGAACGATTGGTTTAAAAAAAAAAAAAATTTGTACTGCCTCCATTTTAATGATCGTATCGTAGCTTTTGTTTTGCTGATTCAGGCTATTTAATCTGCATAAAGTTTAATAATTCATATTAATAATTCATATGTATATCATGTATAGATTTTTTAAATTTTTTTATAATTTTTTCACTATTTAATTTAGTGATAGTTTGAGTCAAACATTTTAATGATAATTTGAGTCAAACACTGATACTCAGAACATGAAAGTCAAATCCTATAATCTTAAAAAAACGGAGGTAGTACATTTCTTTTTCAGTATTTAATTTATAATTTATTTCTTCACCATTTTAATGTACACAGTCAAATAATTTAGATGAAAATTACAGATTAATATGTGTAGTTTCAAATATATTTTTTCCAAATTTTTTTAATAAGTTTTTTCTAGTAATAATTTGTATCTCTCACAACATTAAAAAATAAACGAACCAATTTTTCAGGGACGGATGAAGTATTAGACTAAATAATATTTGTAGTTGTAGTACACCCTCAGTCCCAAATTTTTTTGAGCATTTAATTGAGTCGGAGATTAAAGAGTATCAAAGATTTGAGAATAATAAAATAAAACTGTTATAGAAGATAAAAGTAACTTTTCGGTGGAGAATTAAAATGAGGGCCTCTAGTGTTTTGTGTAAACGAGGGCCTGAGAAAAAATCGTTGCAAACAACACCTTAAATTATTGAAAAACGTGCAAGGCCTCGATCAGGCCCTTATTTGCATTGTATAGACCCTTATTTGCAACATTTTGCAATAGTTCAAGATCTTATTTGCAACGATTTTTTTCCCGACCCTCGTTTACACAAAACACTATAGTTCGATGTACTAAACGATATTTTAGCCAAAATTGAGGATCAAAAGGTAAAATTGGTGTGAAAATATTTCATTGAAAGAAAACAGTTAAATCTTTTTTTTAACAATCCAAAAAGAAATATGGTTGAATTTGTTTTAGACGGACGAAGTAGTTTAGTTGATAAATTAGGCCTACACAAGTTGATATGGTTCCGGTTGAAAGGATGGTGACCCGAAATAAAGATTATCTTTTCTTCCTTATGCTTGGCGAAATGATGGTGGTGGTGGAATTTTGGACACTTGAAACCTCCAAACTCTGAAAGGACTTGACAATTACAAGTATACCGTCTGGTGATGATTGATCCAACTTCTTCCTTCCTCGAGGAAATTGAGCAAGTTGGAGTATGGAGTTGAAGTGGCTAAGAGAAGACTAAACTATGAGTTATTCACACTAGAAAACTATGCTAAAGAAAGATATCTGAATAAGATAAAATATAGAAGAGAATTCTTTTTAATTTCCTTGATGTCTCGAATGTGTAGTCAAACCTCTTATTTATAATGTAGGAGTAGGTAAAGGTCACAAAAATAAACTAGGAATATTCCCTCCAAAAAACTCTAGGACAATTAATCTAAAAAGAAGAGCTACAAAGTGAAAAAGTACAACATAAGCTATAAATGTGTCTACGTGCATTGTTAGTTTAAAATCCTAATTAAATCAAAAAAATAAATCCTCAAGACTCCTCCCTTTATTGTGTTGTTACTCCATGTAGGGGTGAAAGTTGAACCAACAACTCAAGCTCAAGCTCGGCTCAGACTCGGCTCGATTAAAAGTTCGTTCAAGCACGTTCATATTATTTTCAAGCCAAACTTGAACAAAATTCTAAGCTCAATACATTTATCAAGCCTAACATGAACAGCCTAGTGTTCGGCTCGGCTCGATATTATCATAAATTTTTCCATTGATATTCGTGAACAGCTCGGCTCGATTTAAAGCTTGTTCGAGCTCATTCATATTATTTTCAAGCCAAGCTTGAACACAATTTCAAGCTTGATATAATTTTCAAGCCTAATATGAACAACCTAGTACTCGGCTCAGCTCGACTTGACTCATTTTCACCCCTAATTTCATGAAAAGAAGTCTCTTGATCCTTTTGAATGGGCAAAATAAAGATTCAAACGAAGCAAAAGTGAGTTACAAAACACACTTTCACTTAGCTTTAAACTTGGAAATGCAGCAATGCCTCTTTTGGAGCTGGTTTCGGACCCTTTAACGTTTGAATTGGGTTCTGTCTAAAGAAAATGAAAAGTAGCTTCAGATGTTACCTTTCAAATGCAATAAAAATCATTGTATTTTGATATCTGTAGCTCAAGATATGAGTTTTCTACCAAAATATCATCAATCAGTCTTTAACAATGCCTTCATCAATTCTCCTCATTATGGTGTGTCTTCAAGCTTCTCGTAACAAGAATATGACTTTAGTGTAGTGGATGATGTGCCATTTTTAGACAATGAGGTGCTAAGTTTAAATCTCACCTAAGTCAATTTGCTCATTTTATTTTTTAAAAAATTACCCAAAACCTTGGAATTGGGCCTTGACGCAGTTGACCCAACTTCTGTGAAAAATGGTATTCCCAAGCATGTTGAAGACTTGATAAAATGTGCAACTTGATGGGTCATGTCAACACCGGGTCTTTAACTTGAGTCGGGGATGACCTCTTGCTCTCGTAGTCTGACCGGATGGTATTTGACCTTAGACTGGGCCAATACGTGAGGTCGTGACCAATCAGGGTTCTTGGGTAGGGGCTAATGGGTGTGTGCCTATGTCTAGATACGGGCCAGTTAGCCTCGAGCTTCTGTCGTATGGCATAGGTTTGGGTTTTGGACCTAAATCTCTTTCTGAGTCTTTTCTTGGGAGGAAATTAACCCGATTCTTCACTTTTGGTGTAAATTCCATCTAGATCCTCTACTTCTTGAATATATGCAATGTGGTCCTTGGGTGGAACCACATCACAAGTAATGGCTAGTAATGGAATAAAATGTGAAAATTGGATAATGTTATGGGCATAAGGTAGGTATAGTGTACTATGAAGCAATTCATCCTATTACATTAGAAGAAGAAAAAACCCAGTTTTTACAAAAATGCCATGTCGGGCTTTCATTTGATCAGTTTGTCATAGTGGTATGAATAGAATAAAATTGGTAACCGAAATCAAACCAATTGAATAATATTCCAATTGAATCGATTCTTAATTTGTATCCTTCACATAAAACACATTTGAAATACACAAAAGTAAACATTTCTTATGTTCAAATTGTTTAAATAACTTTGAACATTTAAAGTATAATTTACAAGACATAAACTTCTTACTAAAATACTTCCACATTTACATAAGTCAACTAGTCAATAAGCAAATGGCCACAAACTTTGTATACATAGATAGAGACTAGGGTTAACAATGTCACCCACAAACTTTATCAATAGTTACATTTCAATCATTTCATTTTTTTGTTCCAACTATAACATCCATAACAAAACCATATAGTCGAATGAGATTTACGACTTTCAACCGATTTGATCTAAAAATGATTGATCGATACCAACTTGATCATACTCTATGAGATATCTATAATTAGTCACAAAATTATTTATACCCGGCTTCGTGGGGGCAAATGACATATTAAGGACGCAAACTTATTATAAGTATAGCTACATATCTTGTACTTATATTAACTGCACATCCTTACCCTCGCTCACACCTAGATGTGAACCCCCACCCTTAGCTCACATCCCCTCTCGGCCACCTCATTCCTAGCTGCTCGGCTGACAATTCTACCGTTCCATTGGTGCCCAACCCACCCTACCTTATGCTGCCAAATCCTAATGCTCAACCCACACCATGTAGAGCGTGTCTAGCGGCAATCTAAAAGATTGGACTCGGTCGAGCACATCTAGCGGTTACCTAGGAGGTGGAACGAGCTCGACCTGATGGCAGATCTAAGGGTCGGCCAACTAAGGCGCCACCACCTTGTGATGGAGAAGGCATGTAGATTAGACTTCGACAACGACATATCCGAAGTTTAGGCTTCGACGACGGGTTGGGTAGGTTTGGGCCGTTTGGCAGTGGGCGGCGAGGCGGTGGGCAGCGGAGTTAGGAGGATGAATGATGCGTGCAAAGGGTATCACTTTCTAGCACAAGTTTTATATTTATAACTACCCTTTTTAAGCCCTCAAGTGTAAGGATCGCGAGTAATATAGCAAGTAAGAGCAAAGGGTGTCGAACCCAAAGGAACTAAAGCGTTGATCAACTAAAAGGATTAAAAGTGCAATCTAAACTAAAATGAAGGGTAATGAGTCATGAGTTAGGTACGGATTAATCTAATGTTGGAATGAAGGTAGCTCTACGAAATAGACTATGACTTAATAAGACATGCAATAATGACTTAACAAACAAGAAATACACAAATAGCAAGATTTTGGGGTTTTCAATTATAAAAAGATCTCGGGGTTTGCTTGGGTTTAAGGGGTCCTCTACGAGTTCATCACATGATTTGGAGGTGAGTTACTACATCTAACATGCTTCTTTCTCAAGCAAACATGTTAATCTCTCAACAAATCAACCTAGTCATTCTCTTGATCTAGCATTGACTCTCAAGGCATTAATAGATCCTAACTTAACCACCACTCCACTCCTAAAAGTTATCTCTAACTAGAAGCAAGTAAAGCTATTGATCCCAAAAGTCTAGTTCATGCAAATCCCACTTAGGCATTTCATCGAACACCTTGATGCATATGAATAGATATGGCCATACCCACTCATAATAGAAACATCCAAGCACAAGAATCACCTAGACAAAATAGAGAAGATGAACACATAAAGAATCACCTAGACAAGCAAACCCCAAGACACAAGTGACTACTCACTCATGCTCATATCACATAAACACATCAACATGTAATGATCAAAGATAAAAGTAAAAGAGGAGAAGAGAGGAGAATAAAACTCTATTGCAAATGAATCTTTAACCCAAGATCATGAAGACTTCAATCCCAATAGTGTGGAGAGCTCAAAACCCTAGGTGGAAGAGTATTGATGGTTGCCAAGAGATTAAAAACTGTTAAATTCGTAACTCACATCTAATCTGCCTAAAACTCACCCTAAAAGACTATATATAGAGTATCATAATGACTAAAAGGTCCCTAGACATGTTGGACACCTTTAGGGTGTTAATTGAGGGCAAAATAGTCCAAAAAAACCGGTCAACAATGTTTTAAACGAGAACTATCGCAAAGGTCCCGAAATATTTAAGTGCAGGTGGTGGCGCCACGATGGCGCCACGATGGTGCCGCGAGTGTGCACTTTGAGGCTGAGAGCTCCGCGGCGCCGGCTTGGCGCCGCGATGGTGCCGCGACCTTGTTGCTTTGAGGCGAGAGCTCACGCGGCGCCGGCAGCTCCGTGATGGTGCCGCAACCTTGTTGCTTTGAGGCCCGAGAGCTCACGCGGCGCCGGCTTGGCTCCGTGATGGTGCCGCAACCTTGTTGCTTTGAGACTGAGAGCTCACGCGGCGCCAGCTTGGCTCCACGATGGTGCCGCGAGCTTGTTGCACCAAAAACTTCCTATTCCAAGCACGAGAGGTTGTCGGTGCATAGCTTTTAGGTCTGAGCCTTCATTTCCACCCTCAACGTTCGAGATTCCCCCTTTTGCTCTTCCGCAAACTTCATTTCTACTATTCGAATGCACACCTACAAATAAACCAACTTACTAAATAACATCTACTATTATGATCTTTTTCGCTCAAATGTATGATGGAAATGATTTGAAACACTTAGAAATGTGATATGTGTATGCTACACATCAATGAAGGGTTGAGTAAGAGAGGGTATGTTTTTGAAGTTATGATGTGATAAGTTATAAAAAGTATAAGTATAGATATAACACTTAAACCATATACTTGATGGTAACAATTGAAATTGACAATGTTAATGATTGAAATAGATAATTGTAGATTTTCATATACTCAGGGTTTCTATAAGTTTATGAAAACCAATGACAACAGTAGGTTATGACATACGTTGGAAATTTGTTTTTGTAAGTTTGCCTTTGGAAATTTCATTACTTTATTTCTTGGAAATTTAAAAGAAAATCCATGATTAAATCACCTTAATTAGCAAGTACTCCAATGGTCCTGATAAAACTGATATATTTTCCTTTTTTGGCAGTTTCAAAAAAATTAATATGTTCCCTGAAAACGAAACCTTTTAACAAAACTTTACCTTATTACCCTCTATTTCCCTTCTCACTCAAAAAAGATATTTTTATCTTATATGTCTACTTTACATTTTTACTCTTTAGTCAATAATATTTATTAATCTCTGTATCCAATCGAATGTATCATCTTTAGTGGGACGAATGAAATATTTCTTAGTCCTATTTGCCTCATCGTCGCAAGAGTACCATTCTTTTTTTTTTGAAAAGGCATCCTCAAGATTGTATTAAAGAGAATAAAAGAGAACCACTTCCGAGAGGAAGGCGAGAAATGCAAAAACTTATTAGAAAAGAAGGAACAAAAAGGAGAAGATATAAGACATAGCAATTTCGAATAGCCTTCATTGGATTCAATATCCAATTAGTCCAAGAGATGAGTTGAATATCAGAGACTATAGTGCACACCTGAGCTGAAGAAGGGCTGAAGATAGAAGAATTTCGCCTAGACCAGAGACACCAAGTTGTAATGCATCGAATTTCCCACCAACATTTATGTTGAGAGTTGGACAGCTGACAGTCCATCAACATTAATTGGGTAATGCCGAAGAAGGGCTGAAGATAGAAGAATTTCGCCTAGACCACGGACACCAAGTTGTAATGCATCGAATTGCCCACCAACATTTATGTTGAGAGTTGGACAGCTGACAATGGCGGGATCCACATGTATTGAAGGGGTGTCCATGGACACCCCTTTTTTCTAAAACTAAGTATAACGGGTATATAAGATATTTGTTAGATCCCCTTTAAAATTAAAATAATCTTTTATATTTTGTATTATGTATTAAAAGAAAAAATATGTATTATTACTTTGAAAAATACAGAGTGGATCATTTTTTGAATAAAGTATATTTGGTAAAAAGTACAATTTATCCATTATATTTGTACATTTTTATATCTGGCATCCAACTTTTATTTTTACTCTAATATAATGGTATATAGAAGCTTTTATGACTTTTTCGAAGATTGTTTGATAGCATATATTGAGAAAGATGTATTCAATAATATTAATAAGGATAGAATTGTAAAAAAATCAAATGATGAAGACTCGACGAGAGCAATTGTAATGCACTTTTTACCATTTTAAAGTTTTATCATTTGTTTTGACAGATTCACATATTTAATCTATGATTTTTTTCATAAATGTTCAGAGATCGAAAAATAAATAATTCAAATGCGTATCAAAAGTTTCAATCTAAATTTTTTGAATATATATTTAGATATTAATTTTTCACTCATTTATCTTTGTTAAAATTTAAGTCAAACATTAAACATTGGAACAACAAAGTCAAATAAGATAATTTTTGGCGGAAAAAGGGAGTATAATTTTAGAATTTAATTTTACCTTATATATATAGAAACCCATTTCTGGAAATCCTGGATCCGCCACTGAGAGCTAACGATAGTTCCAGGCTTCAGAGAGAAGTTCATCCCAACCAATACTGAAGAAAGATCTCATCTAACACCATTAAAAGACCATGGGCCAGAGGGAAAATGCGATTGTGCAAGAAGACAAAACATGGACTAACTCATAGCTGCAGCTACAAGAACACCCCAAGCTGTCAAGTTGAACATCTCGCCTGGAGAGTTGAACTTTTGAAGGAAGACTGTCCAAAGTAGACGCCATGCAATGATGTTGATTTTGATAGGGATCCATGAGTTCCATGGCGTTCGAGCATCCACTGGAGGAGATTTGAGCACCAGCGCATCAATGGTTTTGGTGAGAGATGAGACTGAGAAAACATCCGAAGGATCCCAATGCCATCTCCATGAATCTGAAACATCCGCAATGATACAAAACTGATCCAACAAGCCAGACATCTCGACCAACTCACTTAAAGTCCTACCCCTATGATCCCTACACCACTGCTAATGCCACCTCCAGACAAACAATGTTATTTATCACCCAGTTGTGAAAAAGACCAAATTATCCTTCTTTTATAAGGACTTTCCTATTCTAATTTTATTCTTTCTCACATTGCAGAGCAAACTTCATTTGGATGTTGTTCTAGGCTCTGCCTCAAAAAACCACCAAATCCACATATGTCCGATCTCCACACCAGCGTTTGCACTTCCCTTCAATCGGAGAGCCGCGATCTGAGAATCGCAATCAATCGGAGAGTTGTGATCGGAGAACCGTAATCGGAGAGCCATGATCAGAGATCTGAGATTGAAGAGCCGAGGTCGAAGAGTCGTGACCGGAGGGCGGTAATAGAAGAGATGCGATCATTGGCGAGAGACAAACGCGAGCCACCATCCGTGAGCGATAATTGTGAGATTATCTGGTGCCGCCACCATGCGCTTATTCTAGCAACAAGCATATGCAGCTCAGGGTGGAGCAATCGATAAGCACTAGCAAGACTAGCTAATATGGTTGTTCTTGTGGCCGTCATAGAATTGGATTATGTACTAATGGAATTAGAATATCAAAGAGGTATATTTGACACTTCTTGCATTCATGGTAGACATTTTGCGAGCTTCAGGAAAACGGAGATCATCAAGACGACCTCGGAGCAGCTTGTTAGATCTGGAAATACAAACAATGAATCGATTGATTTTCTCCATGTAGCAAATTGTGTATTGGTCATTTATTATGTGGATTTTAGTGCACCATGACTTAATCTATGATGTTGAAGTTTTTAGCACGTTTAGTATTTAGTTTCAAATCAAGCCATTTATGAACTAGCTATATGCATCGATAATCTATAAATCTTATTTCTACTTGAATACGTGCACAATGTTTTGGTAAACTTACTTATCCAGTTCTAGTAGGTGACATTTGAAGGATAGGTAGTAGATATTTATATAAATATTATCCTAAATAATAAAAAGAATTAATTCTTGAAGAAATAAAAGGAGCCTGGTTAAATTGCAAAATAATAAAATATTATATAATTAGTTTCATGATAGATATCAATTTTATTTTGATGTCATCTCAAGCAATTTTAAAGGTGAACATATTTAACAAATCAAGTTCTAGTAGTTGACATTCCAGTGACAGCTAGTAGACATTTACCTAAATTTTATCATAAATAGTAAAAACACAATAAAAAGAATCAATTCATCAAGAGATAAAGCAACCAAATTAAATTGAGAAACAATAAAGTATTATATAAAAGTTTGATGTTATTCATCATTTTTAGTATGTTGTCGTGTGAAACAATTTAGTGATGAATGTACTTGACAGATCAATATAGTAGTTGGCATTTCAACAATTTGAGAGTTTGATAGACATTTATTGCACGTTCGAATGTATTGTATAACTAGTAAAAACACAATAAAAAGAAATAATTCTTGAAGAAATAAAACAATTGGTTTAATTGAGAAACAATAAAGTATTGTGTAATTAGTGATAAGTGCAAATTAGTATATATATTTTACCATCAATTTTGCATATAAACTCAATTAATTGATATGTTCTCATTAGTTTATACAAAGATTTTTCAGGATACTACTTTGGGAGGCATTGGAGCAAAATTAAGGAATTTATGACTAAATCAACAAGAAATGAGAAATTGGAGGCAATATGGATGATAGGTTGAAGTTAATGGTCAAAGTGATACAAGGAAGAAGTTTGGGGCTGAAATGAACAACTTATGAAAGTTTGAGGGCAAGATTTTTATTAAATCCACTATTCACAAAACCTAGTCCAAATTGGACTAGGTTATCACGCATCATTGAGGAGAGCAGCCGCACACAATTGAGAGGCCGCACACGAGGCATCCGCCAAGCAATTCGGCGAGAGCAACAGCTGCGAGAGCAAGGGAGCCTTCATCATCCACAACATTAGTTTCATCTTTTCTTTCGTTTAATTATATCAATTATATGGTGCACATATGTGTAGGTACACATAGCAATATATAGATAAAGTATGTAGGGATAATTTAGACATTTAATATTTTTTAGTAGATTTGGGCTGAAACTGTTTTGTAAATTAGGTATCTAATCTACTATGTGTACCTACACATATGTGTATCATATCAAGACTCATATATGTTCAGTAACTAATTTAATTTATCTTCTAGGATTTATTGTGAAACTTAAACATAGGGTTTGATATTTTAGTTCTATGAATTATTATTCCATGATACTTGTTTAATCACTCGGATAATTCATGCATTATTCTTTTGGCCAGAGAATATTTGTGGTATGCTTTTGCTCGATAGAGAAAAGTACTAATAGACCACAGGGTAATTATGCTAGATTTCGTCATAGAGCGATGGCTTGCCACGAGTCTAGGAATGAGATAGATCACTTGAACAATTAGAGTGGAGCGATGGCTGTGCTTTAATCACCTAGGTGGAGCGCTCGATAGAGGACATCTAGAATTGATACATCGATTTACATGTTGAGAATAATAATTGTGGATAATTCTAATTTGTCAAACCTGAAGTTTAAGTGGATCAATAATCCTAGAAGGTAGATTTATTATTTATTTTCTTAATCTCTTATATTTTACTAGCTAAGTAATTCTCTTCAAATAAATCATTTTACCTTATTTAGTTAGTAATTCATCACAATTTGCTAGAATCACAAGTCCCTGTGGATTTGACCCGGTACTCACCGGTTTACTACTTGTTTGACAGTCGTACACTTGCGGTGTTGCGACCAAGTTTTTGGCGCCGTTGCCGGGGACTTGTTTTTTTCTTGATGTTTGTGTTTGAGTTACATTGTATATACTAATTTTTCACTTATTTTATTTTCAGAAAAAAATGGAATACCAAGTGGAAGATGAGATCCAACGTTTGTTGAAGCAGACAGATTTCATAATAAAGTATTGGGTCAAAGATTATCAATCGTCAGACGATAGTTTCCTTGGAAGTGGAAAAATCTGTCCGGTAGAGCAATTGTTCAAAGAAAACTCCACTCAATTGAAAGAATTGTTTGGCAAAAGTACTTTGATTGAGTTAAGTGAGGGAATCAAGCAAAATTGGAGAGGAATATCAACAAAGTTTCAAGAACTATATGATCGGATTGAAAATTTTGAGAGGTTGGATAATCTTGATGAAGATGACTTGAAGGACTCTGGAAAATAACTGATATGCATGGAAAGTCACATGGCACCCATGGAGGAACAGTCTTGGAAAACTCAAATGATTTTTTAAGTGATGGTAATTTCTTTCCCCAATCTAATTGTTTGATTAAAGCAGATGGCATGATAAGTAATGATGTTTTAATTGTTGATAATGGTGATGCAAATGTTGATGATGCGATTTTTGAGGATGAGCCTACATTGATAAATGAAACTCTTTCTACACTTGATGTGCCTAGTTATGATAGCTTAGAGGTGGGAGAGTCTATTATCACTCATGATGCACCCCTATGCCATCTTTTGTTTGCCAACAATATCTAAGAAAAGACTTCTGCAAAATGTTCACTTTAATCCATGTGTAGTGAGATTTTCCAAGAATTTCTTGAATAAGTCTGCATGTCAATTGTTTGATCTGGGGAAGGGAAGTGATACTTTAAGTGTGAAAATGCATGATAATTATTTTTATGGATCGAAAGAGAAGCTTAAATGGTCTAGGTTGGTATTCGATCCTGGTGCATGTAATAACTCTTTGAATTTACACCTTAGGAATAAGATGCATGATATGAACATTGCTACCCATGACTTGTGTGATTCATATTCTATGCATGTCAAGATCTTGAGCTTTGATAAAAGTAAGGAGCATGTTCCATTGCTTGGGTATTCTAGGTTTAGAGGATGGTTGTTTGAGTTGGAAAGAATTCGTGTCTTTTTCTTACTTTATAAAAATTTGTATTATGGTAGTCTTATCCTTAAGATTGCTAACTTGGCCATGGAGAAAGGGCCTCATGAGTTTTGCAGGTATAAAGGATTCAAGTTCGATCATGAGAAAAAGTGGATGTTGGAGTATTGCAATGGTTGGACCGGTTCTACATTGAAACATCTTAAGGGAGTCATTTGAGTCATACTGATGGGACTGTCAAACTAGCGACGTTAAATCAAGCTATATACTAGTAGGGGTAAACTCCAAGTTTAGTCCCTTACCTTTCAACTTTGTCCTATTTTCGTCCTATTTTAAGATTTTGTCCTATTTCAGTCCCGTAGCTCCATAAATCGTCTCAATTGTAGTCCTTCCGTTAAAGTTCACGTTATGTTGACCGTTAAAGTCTTAAGTGTACAGTAAAATGACCATCAAACCCTTCCTTTTTTCGATCTGGATCGGCAGCCGGCGTCGGAACGACAGTAAAACTCCAAGTTTAGTCCCTTACCTTTCAACTTGCGGTGTTGCGACCAATTAGTTTGATAGTATCTCATCATTTTTATTTTGATGTCATCTGAAAAAATTTTGTGATGAACGTACTTGACAGTTCAAATTCTAGTGGTTGGCATTTCAATGATAGGTAGTAGACATTTACCTAAATTTTATTATGAACATTAAACCACAAGGATCAATTATTGAAAAATAAAGCAACCAGTTTAAATTGTGAAACAATAAAGTATTATATAATTAGTTTGATGTTATATCTTCATTTTTATTTTGATGTCATCGGAAGTAATTTTAGTGGTTAATGTAATTGACGGATCAAGTTCTAGTAATAGACAGTAGTTTTCCTAAATATTAGTAAAAACACAATCAAAAGAAGCTTGATTGACATGGCAATTAGAAATAAGTGCGTAATTCCTCATACAGTTTAACATACTTTTGTATATACATTTACCTACCGTGTTAAACATTTATGTATCTTCTATTTGTCATTTTTCTAAATTGTTCTCAGGCATCATAGTGGCTTCATCAATCTTATTCTAGAGACAACAGAAACAAGGCCATTAATGGCCTTCATTTTCCTCTTCCATTTTACTTGAAGCTTCGCCCTTCTAATTCTTAGCCACTTTATGCTGAATTTTCTATCTTTGCTTCTTGGAATTTCTGGGTGGCCTTCCTGAAGAATTCAAATGAAGAGGGAAACTCATGCTTGTTCACCAGGTGTTCATACTATTTCAACCATAGGAAAGAAATAGAAAATCATGCTAGAACATTGGCAAAAATATCAATCAAAGGCACACCTACTAACAATATGAATCAAACAAGAGAAAACCAATTCGTAGAGTAGTACCCACATAAATGAATTATAGGTTTCAATTTGGAGAACTTGAGAAGCACATATATTATAAAGTCGAGAAACCAAACACACCACTTCCAGATTTACAAGCTCCTAAAGCTCAAGATTCTGGTAGCACTCCAGATTTACAAGAAAATGTTTATAAATTATGTGAAATATACGCTTACTAAAATCATACCTTAGAGTTTCCTTTCCAGATTCATGAAACAGTCAATGCCCGTCGGGGCGAAGTAGAAGATGGAGAACTGTCAGAGAGAAGCCAAAATTAGGCTAGGTTAAGTACAAAACTATTGAAAATTGATATATCGGTAACTTTTTACTTACTATAAGAGGTTGTCATGAAAGATCGGAGGCTAGTTGCAACCACTGTGTGTGAGATTGGTGAAATCAAAGATGTCTATGACGGGAAACTGTTGCGTAGCAGTGACGATCATCTCTGCAAGTAGTTAAATGTGTAACGGCAATGAGCATCGCAATCTTGATGTGGCAACGGCAGCGACGACGGCAAGCTTCTGGAGTATGGAGTTTCGTTCGGAATTCGGAGAAGTGAAAGGTCAAGGAAGACCGACGCTCTCCAGATCTACATAAGTGAAGCGTCGGGGAAGAATCTGGTGATTTGTTTCCGATTTTTCATAAGCGGATTTGGAGGTTTGTTTTCGTGGGTCAATTCCAACCGGGAAAATGGGTAGGGTTAGTTTTGTAATTGACATTTTTTTCGGGCTTGGGCTGTGGGTAGATACATATAGGTGGGCTTTCAGGCTCCTAGATGATAAATCATCTAGATGACAAATAACAGGATTACCTCCGGATTCCCTCCCTACATTCTCCTCTATCTGAAGTTAGACACATCACATCCGACTCAAGAGCAGCAAGCCTAGGAAACCTGTCTTTAAGATAGCTTTCGCCTACCCAAACAACACACCAAAAAACGAGTGTTACAACAATTGCCAACCTTTCTACTAAAAGTATTGGACATATCAAGCGCTTTTTTTTAAATCTCCCCCCAACTTTAAGAATACCTCCCCAGACACCACTAGGATATCTTCGACCACTAATATTGAACCTACCATCGTCACCATGGATGGCCTTGATAACCTTAATGATATGATCTTCACAAGGGGTGTGAGATCAAGCCTCTTTGAGGATCTGGCTTGAATAGAGATGAACACAAACACACAACATATATTCGGCCAAGTGCACCTCTCAACTACAAGATTGAGCAATACACTTGAAAATGCCAAGGGAGTAGGATGGATCTAGCACCTCTTGACTACAAAGATCAAGCAATATTAAATATGAAGATTGAAACCACTTTCATGGATCAAGAGAAATGGAAATTGCAAAGAAGGAGAACAAGTTTGAATATTCACTCTCAAGGGTGATATTTTCGGTCAAATATGTGCTAAGCCATAAATGAGCCTTGGTTACAACTTAAAGTGGTGACAATGAGCCTTTTGGATGAGAAATTAACCATCCAAATTTCCAAGCATGGGTGGTTAATTTCCATCCACATAATTTGACTTCAAAAGCCTTCCAAAAGGTTTCAAAAGGCAAAAAGGCTCTTACACCATGCATGCATTCCAAAAGCCTTTCAATATACATGACACTTTAAAAGCTTTCAAAAAGCAAAAAGGGAAAAGGGTATCCTAAAAGCTTCCAATTGTCTTTTACACATAACGTAATTATTTGCCTACCCAAATATCTTCAAAATGGAGGGAACATTTCGGATTTGATCTTGGGAGGCTTGGCCGGCACGTGGAGGAGGTGGTGGCGCGTGGCGTGTGACCTTGAAATGGCGGCGCGTGGAGGGTTGGAGAAGGTTGTGTGAGGCTTGGAAAGATAAGAGGTGCTGCCAAGTCAAGTGCCCATGTCACCGGGGGCCCGGGGTGGCGCGTGGGGCGCGTGGGAGAGACATGGTAGCGCGTGGAGTGCGTGGGACCCTCCTCGGGTGCAAGGATGGTGAGGGTTAGGGTCTCCATGGCGCTAGGGTACATCTCTACTTGAATGCTCATGTCTTGAAGTTTGAAGGCTCGGTCTTAGTCTTCCTCTCACTCCTCTCCTTTGCCATGATCTTCATAAAAGCTTGGAGCCTTTCTTGCATCCTCTTCAACCGAGCCCTAGTCAAGGGTCCATTGAGCCCTTGGAAGGGACTAGGGACTTGGGGATCGGTGCTAGGGTCTTCGCTTGGTGGAGTTGGGTTAATGTCCACATCACTTAACCCACAAGGCGCCATCCTCCCTCCTAAACTGCCACCACCATTTTACTGAAAGAGCTTTGTTTTTAGCAGAAAGACTACTCACATTTAAACCACCTTTCTCCCAAACCCCCCAAAATCCTATTTCATGAGATCCATGCAATTTTCCTTCTCTCACTATTCCCCCTCCCCCACCTGGAAAAAATTACAGCGAAAACTCTCGACAGTTTTAAGGACTTTTCTAGGAACACGGAACACGGAGAAGTAAAATAGGAGGAGGCTTCTGAGGACAGATTTCACCACTATGCTACCAATGGAGATATTGCTACTCTTCCAACAGCTCATCTTCTATTGCAATTTGTTAGAAATAAACTTCCAAAACTCAGCTTTCTACATACTATCACTCACTGACATGCCCAAGTTAGGAAAGGGCATGGAACCAGCCATACAACCCACTAATCAAGCATGTTGCTCCACCACATGAGGGTTGGCCCCAACACCAAAGAGTCAAGTCTTGGCAAGATTAACTTTTAACCCATAAATTGATTGAAAATTCTTAAGAAGACACATCAGATTCCATATTATATTTCTGTTATCCTACACACTAAAAAAATATTGTATCATTAACGTAGTGTAAATGAGTGATTTCAAGATCTGAAGCCCCTAGTTGAATGCCTCTAAAATTACGCGTCCTTAATCATTCAACCGCAATAAAAAAACAAAAAAGATGAAAATGGATCAGCAGATAAACTCATATTTCCATTTGAATTCCTTAGTGGGACTATCATTCACAAGAACAATTCTACTACTAACTAGTAGTAGTAGTGTAATGCCAGGTGAATGTAAGGGCTAATATTTCAGTTTCAGATTCCCGTTTTAGAACACTAGAGCAAAACAAATTAACAAACATCACTTTCCTCCATTAGCTACACCGGTTATCACTTGGTCAATCAACCCTATTTTTTCAGGAATTTATGTAAAGTTTCCAATCTTTTCTTTTCCCATTTGTAAATTGGAAAATTTGGAATCACCCGACTGATGATGAATGGAATCAAAGGAAATTTAGGAAGAAAGCAATCATTTTTATTTTCTCTGCCTCTCTCTCACTCTTACCATATTAAATCTACCATATTAAATCGCAGGCCTTCTCAGTAGTAACAAAACCCTAAAAGGGTTCTTGTGAGAACTAATCGCCGCAAAACCGATCCCAGTCGTCCATCACTTTCTATATCATGGAGTCTTTCTTTCTCTTCTTTGATCTCAAGTACTGACTTCTGTCCTCTCAGGACACAGTCTCTTTCCTTCCTCAGTTGTCTTCTTAATCCTAGTTTGTCTGCCTGTTGATTGTTGCTGCCGATTATAGTTCCTAGAATCAGGGTGCGTTTCTCTGCCCTCTACAACTCATGAATCCCATTTCGGGATAGTAGTCAGTTGAATCTTGATTGTAAAGTTTCTTGTTTATTATACTGGGTCTGGATTGTTGCTCGATGAGGATGAAGCTGTTTTGAGTTTGCTCGATTAGAGATTTTGGTGTTTCTGGGTTTAGAGTGTAACACCATGAACTTGTAAATGAAGGCTTTTCAAATGCTTAGACTTTAAAAGGTTTGTTTAAAGTTCGAGATTTTTTAGTGTGGCGTTTGATTATACCTGCTGTATAGCTGTCAATTTCGGGTTTTGAAGAAGGTTAATGATCGTTTGGAGACTGTAAGAATGTTATCTGAATTGGGTAGGAGGCCGATGATGGGAGGAAACGATGGACCATTCGGAGATGATCTGGAGCAAGAGATGGGTTTGTTGCTGCGTGAACAACGTAGCAGGCAAGAAGCTGATGATCTTGAACGTGAGATGAACTTGTATAGGAGTGGCTCGGCACCGCCAACCGTACAGGGTTCACTTAGTGCTGTTGGTGGGTTGTTTTCTGGCAACAATATTGCTGGCAGCAACGCCTTTTCAGGCTTTTCTGGGACTAGCAATCGGAATGGGTTCACGTCCGAGGAGGACCTTAGGTCCGATCCTGCATATCATTCATACTACTACTCTAATGTAAATTTAAATCCAAGACTGCCTCCCCCGTTGCTGTCTAAGGAGGATTGGAAGTTTGCACAGAGATTGAAAGGGGGAAATTCTGCTGTTGGTGGGATAGGAGATGGGAGGAGAACCAGTAAGGCTGAGAATGGTGGAGGCAGGTCATTGTTTTCAATGCCACCGGGGTTTGAGGAAAGAAAACATGAGGCTGAAGTTGGGAGTCTTGGGACTGAGAAAGTTCATCGCTCAGCTGATTGGGGTGGTGATCGACTGATTGGCCTCTCAGGTGTAGGACTTGGGAGCAAACAGAAAAGCCTTGCTGAAATTTTTCAGGTGATCATTTCTTTTTAGATGAATCTTGGCTTAAAAAGTCTCAATGTATCTAGTATATTTGTACTATATGAGGTTGGATATTCAAGGCTTCCTTGTTACTATTTGACTATGATGTGATATTTGGGTTGTGCTTTTCAAGTAGTATTCGGTTTTAAAACCTTTCTTTTACAATATAATCAAGAGTGAAGTCTTCCATTATGCACATTTCTATGGCTAATAGTCATCCGTTAATGCGCCGATTGCATGAGTTTTGATTTAAGTAACTTTATGGTATTTGTGCATAATTGGTTTCTAAGTTTTCTTGTGCCCACCTTATCTGTGTCTCTGAATTAATGCATGATTGGCCAAACATTGATCAGACCAATGGCTAATGATACTTGTAGAAAAATTGGGTGATCACAGTAAGCTTCGATCTTAAATGAACTCAGTTATCCACTATATTCATTATCAGTCTCAAACCTATGCTTCCAAATTGGCCCTTTATTTTTTTAATAGATGCCCTCATTTTAATCAAGCTTGGTATGTTCTTATTTGTTGTAAGACGCACTCAATATTTGGTAGCTTCCTGTTGCTTGAGGTCTTGCTTCATTCTCATATCTGGGACAGGCTCATAGATACTTCCTTGTAAATGTTACCCATGTTTCAAATATGTTTTCCTGTTAATAAACTGCTATTAGCTTCAACTTCAACAGTCAGTTCATCCCGTAATATCAGTGTGTCTATTTTGATTTCGTATGTGGCATGGAGTATACATGGTTTACTGGTTTTGCCTATTGATAGCTTAAAACTTTTGACATGTTCAGGATGACATGGGGCGTGCAACACCGGTCACGGGAATTCCGTCACGGCCTGCTAGTCGTAATGCATTTGATGAGAATTTTGAAAATTTAGGTGTTTCTGAAGCAGATCTGGCCCAATTGCACCGTGACCTGGCTTCCTCTGATTCTCTAATGACAAATGCTGGTGCTCAGGGTTCTGCTGTCCATTCAATTGGACAACAACCTTCATACACATATGCTGCTGCAGTAGGCGCTTCTTTGTCTAGAAGTAATACTCCCGATCTCGCTAGGGCTCCTAGTCCGTGCCCTACGCCAATTGGAGGAGGCAGGGCTGGTGCGTCGGAGAAAAGAGGCATGAACAGTCCTAGCACTTTTGGTGGCATTACTTCTGGTAGTAATGAATCTCATGAGCTGGCGGCAGCCTTATCAGGAATGAATTTGTCATCAAATGGTGATCATCATTTCCCATCACAAATTGAACAGGACATAGAAAATCGTCAAAACTTCTTGTTTAATCTTCAAGATGATCAAAATCATATGAAGCAACAAGCTAACTTGAAGAAATCAGATATCCCTTCAAGTAAGACTAGTGGGAGTCGCTTAGACATAAAAAATGCTTCCTTGCTGGCTGATACGCATTCTGAACGGCAAAAATCTGCTGTATCTTCTAACAGTTTTTACTTGAAGGGTTCTCCTACATCAACTCTTAATGGTCAAGGTGGTTTATTTGCTCAGTATCAGCATGCTGATGCTAACACTTCCGTACATCTGAACAACAGTTTGGGAGGCTATTCTATGGATCCTGCTTTGGCTTCCATTGTGGCCAGTCAGCTGGGGACAGGTAATCTGCCACCATTGTATGAAAACGTTGCTGCTTCAGCCATGGGTGTTCCTGGGATGGACTCTAGGTTGCTTGGAGGAGCGATGGCTTCAGGGCAGAATATGTTGGCTGGATCAGAGTCATACAACCTTGGCAGAACTGGTAGTTCAGTTGGTGGCAATGCAGCTCCATCTCCTTTCATTGACCCAATGTATCTTCAATATCTTAGGACCTCTGAATATGCTGCACAGCTTGCGGCACTTAATGATCCTTCAATGGACAGGAACTTATTGAATAATTCGTATTCAAATAACCTGCTTAGTTATCTTTCACTGCTATCTCCTCAGAAGTCCCAATACAATGTGCCATTGGGAGGTAAATCAGGTGGCTCTAATCTTCATGGTTATTATGGAAGTCCAACCTTTGGTGTTGGAATGTCATATCCTGGAAGCCCTCTGGCAAGCATTCCAACATCGCCTGGTGGAACTGGAAGCCCCCTGAGACATAATGAGATAAACATGCGTTTTCCTTCCGGAATGAGGAACTTGGCTGGTGGTAAGATGGGATCATGGCATTTGGATGGCGGATATAGCTTTGACGAAAGTTTTCCATCTTCTCTTTTGGAAGAGTTTAAGAGCAACAAAACAAAATGTTTTGAGCTTTCGGAAATTGTGGGTCATGTTGTTGAGTTCAGGTATCTACTGTTCTAAGTAAACACACAGTATGTTATTCCACTCCGACTCAGTTCTTTTGTGTTTTATGCTTATTTGCAGTGCTGATCAGTATGGTAGCCGATTCATCCAACAAAAACTTGAAACTGCTACCACAGATGAAAAGAATATGGTTTATCAGGAAATTATGCCTCAAGCTCTCGCTTTGATGACTGATGTATTTGGCAACTATGTTGTTCAGAAGGTTCTTTTTCCTATTAAATTCAGACTATTAAAGTAATGTCATTTATTTTGATTGAATTCCATTGATTGGAGCTGGTTTTTATATATTCTTTTTCTTATATGGCTGTAGTTTTTTGAGCATGGACTTCCTTGGCAGAGAAGGGAACTTGCTGGGAAACTTGTTGGTCATGTTCTGACTCTCAGCCTTCAGATGTATGGCTGTCGCGTGATCCAGAAGGTAAATAATCAATTCTCGCAACATTAAATATTTAGTACTCGTAGTTGTTATCTATAATTGATTAGACGCCCTCTTAGTTGGCATATTAGAATTATGAATGATTTGACTGCTACTTATTATGAGTGCATTCTGTGCCATTGGTTTAGTTCTGTAGTCGAAGATCTTAAAACTTCTTTGTTTGATGTTTATTATTCAATTTAGGCCATAGAAGTTGTTGATTTGGACCAGAAGATTCAAATGGTTGAAGAGCTTGATGGCCATGTTATCCGTTGTGTTCGGGACCAGAATGGAAATCATGTAATTCAGAAGTGCATCGAATGTGTTCCTGAAGAGAACATTCAGTTCATAGTGACAACATTCTATAATCAAGTTGTTACACTCTCAACACATCCATATGGATGCCGTGTAATACAGGTTGGCTAGGATTGCTGGCATTCTGGTCTCCTATTCAGCATTTATCACTTTCTATATCAATTTGATTCCCTGGTCTGTAAAAATGTAAATACAAGCAAACATGTTAGTAGTCTTAATATTCCTGAATAATTGCAGAGAATCTTGGAGCACTGCAAGGATCCAAAGACACAAGACAAAGTTATGGATGAGATACTAGGATCTGTCAGCATGTTGGCACAAGACCAATATGGAAATTATGTTGTCCAGGTCCCTATTTTTCTTAGCTATTCTGTTGTTACTCATGAATTGTTGCTTGTGTCATCTCATATCTGCCGGTCCCTTAGTTCTACGGTTCATTAAAATATACACCCTTCATCCTGGAACTTAGATACGTTCGATAAGGAGTGCTGAAGATTTAAGAGTAATAAAATAAATTAGGCATATAAGATAAAAGTAATTTTTTTTAAGAGAAACAAATGGTAATAGGTAATAGGTTGTATGAAAAAGTTCACTGAAAACTAAACGTATATCTAATTTCCTGTGATGGAGGGGTATATGACGGAATGCATAATTATGGGATTATTACATAAAGATAAGCATACCTGCATATGTAGTATTCACCCTCTGGTTCCACTTTCTTTGCAACAGATCATCATTTAATTTACGATTTTTTATTATCTGCCTTTGTATATATAAGTTGAAAAATGTTACATACAAATCATAAATTATGGTATGCAAATTTTAAATATATTCTTTTTAAAAAAATGTTTTTTACTAAATATGTTTTGGATAAACTGTCAAAAGTTGACTCAAAAGTGAAATATATCATACAATTTGAAACAGAGGGAATATTTAAATAGCGTCGTGGAAGAATGACAATACAGAAAATGTATCATACTTGTTGTTTCCTATGAACAGTGGCAGACATGATAACTTCCTGTTTTGAAGCTGCATAACTTTTACCGTAAACGGCATTGCTAACTAATCTAAAAAAGACGACTTGCATAGTTGCATTATATATGTATCCTCACCTTAAAATGGGATCTTTTAATTTAGATTTATTTTATCTATTTATTTTTGTGAGAGCAGTGTCTTTGAGCATTCTTGGGCATTTGGCTCATCTTTTAATCTTACAGTAGTTGTAGAAATTTAGATTTTCTTTATCCATCCCAAATTTTTTGAAAGACTTTCCTTTTTGGGTTGTCTTAAAAGTTTTAAAATGTTTCCCTTTTTGGTAACCTTTTGCACTTTTTTTTACCATATTCCCTCTATTTAAATTCTCTCTCTCCATTTCTAGACAACTACTAATACTATTTACTTTATTTTTCTATCCAATTCACACGCTCCAACAATAAGATTTTAAATTATGGAGTATTATTTCTTAATTGGAACAGCATAAACAATTAATACACGCAGTTCAAGAAAATGGAATGGAGGGAGTAGTGTGTTCTAATTGCACACTTGAAAATGATGAGAAAAATTTACAATCTTCCCATTTGCATGAATATCATGTAGAAATTTGACCTAGATACAAGTCATACAGCCGCTAAACCTTGAGAGGAAAATTTAATATCTACAAAGCATGATAGCTTTTGGGATGTCAGGTTAAATGCTTGAAAGATAATTTCTGACTTTATTGATAAAAAGGTACTATAGTTATCTCTTTTGCTTGGTTCCACAGTACCCCTTAGTGACTGGTCACCAACCCCTATGAGACTTAGTATGGTTAAAGAATGCCAAATCATTAACTGAGGGTATATCTATGTCTAAAAGAAACAAGACTCTGCTTAGATTCGCTAAGGTCAGTGTTGGGAGAATTAAATAAATCCCGGGAGAAATAAAACCTTATTCTATAGGACATATCAATGCTTTAGAAGCCTTGTTTGTTGTCTGTTGCATTATTCAACAGAACCATAAAATATCTTTTGACTATGCTAATAAAATACCTCAAATAAATTACAAAAAAATAATAATACTGAAATGTCCAAGTTGTATATGCTATCTGTATCAAGTGTCTCTAAATTTATGATTAGCTGGATTCTTTTGGCAGCATGTACTTGAACATGGAAAGCCGCATGAACGGTCATTCATTATCAAGGAATTAGCAGGAAACATAGTTCAGATGAGTCAGCAAAAGTTTGCTTCAAATGTTGTGGAGAAATGTTTAACTTTCGGTGGTCCTATTGAGCGTGAGCTACTGGTTAATGAGATGCTTGGCTCTACTGATGAAAATGAGCCGCTTCAGGTTTGACCACTAATTTCACATGCTCGAAGTGTAGCATTACAACTATTGCTTTTCCTTGTGGTAAAAACGTGCAAAACTGTGTCACATGTAAAACAGAAAGCAGAACAATATAAAATCTGAAATGTCTTGATTGTATTTAACCACTTATATTGGATCATACAGGCCATGATGAAAGATCAGTTCGCAAATTACGTTGTACAGAAGGTGCTGGAGACGTGTGATGATCAACAGCGGGAGCTGATCCTTTCTCGAATCAAAGTACATTTAAATGCTCTGAAGAAGTATACCTATGGAAAACATATTGTTGCACGAGTGGAGAAACTTGTTGCTGCTGGCGGTACTGAATATTCACCTCTAGTGCTGTAAAAATGAAGTTTTTCAATTCCTATGATTCTAATATCATGTCGTGTGTTAACTGCAGAAAGGAGAATTGCCCAACAGTTCACACACCCAGTTGCATAGTCAGCGTAGGAAGTTCTGTACAGCTAACCTGAGGCCTAGTATGAGCACCGTCTCGTCCGGTTGCCCGTCTTTTTCAGACAGGTGAGAGTGAGATCCTTGTGAAAAATAAAAGTTGCTGCTTGTACTGGAAGAAACTGTACATTGTGTAGCTTTAAGGTTTCCAACAGATTAGATTTTCTAGCAAGAAATGAGGTTCAGATGTCCGATGCCCTCCCACTGCAGAGGAAAGATAAAGGAGTAAAAAGGTCTATAGGAAAGAGCTTTATAATTCAAGGTGTAAAGAGAGATTTCAATGGTGGGTTAGATTGTACAAAATGTTCCCATGTGGAGAGGTGTTTATGTCTAGTTGAGGCCAGGGATCATCAATGTAATCTTCAATTGACATTTCTTTCTTTAAATGCATATGACCAAGATCCACCATATGCGGTGTGGGTTTTTGCGGATTATTTGAAACCACTACTCGCAAGAACTCACTTTAGGCATGTTCTACTGAAGCCCAAATTTTGCATGGCCCTTCCTTGATGCAATTGGTTTCACAGAACATGCCCAAATTTTACATGGAGTTATGGACGACAGGTGCTACTTGATCTGCTTATGGTGCTGTGCTAGTACATAGGAGTATCATTTTATGTTTGTTGATGTGTTTGATCTCATGCATAGGATAGGAGTACTTCTGGTTCTGGTTCAGATCGATATTTCTCCAACGTGTGCTTGATTCTCCCACACCAGTGCATAGTGTGATCTAATCTACTTAGTTTTCTGGAATTTTTGGTTCTATGGAGGAAGCACGCAACTGCTGTGACATAGCTGTCATTCAACCACTAGGAACTTTCGTTGCTTTTACCACTGCTTGTTCCTCATCTGTGTCGTGTAATGTCCTGCTATTTGAATATTAATTTCTTCGTAGAAAGTTTACAGAAAATTTTTTGAATTCTCAAAAAAACCCTTTATGAGGTTTGGTGAAAATCCCATAAACCTTATCGTCCAACTCCAGCCTCCACCTAGCATCACAGTCCTCGGCTTCGCAGCGCCGTCTCGAGCACTAACTCCTCACGTGCTTCGAGCCGTGACACTGTGGGAGAGCAGCTGCGACGCCGTGGGAGATTGTGACAGATCGAGAGAAGTCACAGCTTCAGATCGAGAGAAGTCACAGCTTCAACAGACCTGAGATTTAGCTTCGGCATTCGCGACAGAGAGTGGTGAGGGCCGAGGGCTTGGGCCCAGCGGCCCAAGCCCCGGGCCGGCCCCAGGCGTTGCGGCCCATAGGTTCTGGGAACACTGCCAGGGCTTTAGGCCGAGCCGCCACTCCAAGCTTGGGGATACAGTACCCTTTCATGGTGTTTGGGTGACATCTGTCCCCCAGCCCATACCGTTGTCCATACTGCTGCCCATACCTCCCCAAGCCCTATAAATACTCCCATGCTCGCCTCGTCTTATCCACGAAAACTTAGACAGAACTCCCCTACCTTACTCTCAACTTTTTGTGCCTCGGCTACTTTGTGAAGTGAACTGACTTGAGCGTCGGAGAGTTGTACCAGGTGCTCATCCGGACTTGGAAGCAGCAGATCGTAGGAGAGGAGCAGCAAGGACGAAGCAACCAAGCCGAGCCTCTTTCCATCCCAACATGTCTGGATTCTTCCCCTTCGGAAGGCCCGCCTTTTCGGATAGCCTCTCAGATATGACATTCCAATCCCAATCTTATTTCTATTTAATGTTAATCCTTTGGATTTTGTGTGCGCGGCTACGGGGCGGGGCAAAGAAAAAGACGAGAGCCCGACGGAAGCGCAAAGATGGGTTGCCTTTGTGGATGGTTCCTCTAACAAAGCCGGGGCAGGTGTCGGTGTGATACTTCGAGGCCCTGGAAAGTATCGAACTGTCCACTCGGCCAGATTGATGTTCCCAGCTACCAATAACCAGGCGGAATATGAGGCCGTCTTGATGGCCTTGCGATTGGCCAAAATAGCTGGGGCACCTGCTTTAGAAATCTATACAGATTCAGAACTCGTAGTGGGTCAATCTGCCGAACTATACGCGACCAAAGAACCAAAGATGGAAAAATATCAAAGGTTGGTTGCACAGGCTCAGCAGCACTTCCGAAGCGCCTCGATCACCAAAGTCCTCGTTGCGAGAATGCCGAGGCCGACGCCCTAGCACGCCCGGCCGCAGGAATCAAGAAATCTCGGAGGTATATATTGAGAACCTGAGAGCTCCGTCCATCGAGGGGGAGCAGGTCGGCATTCTCTTTGCCGAAGGAGACTGGCGCGCCCCAATCGCGCACTACCTAGAGACGAGGGAGTTGTTGGAAGATGCCAGGGAGGCACATAAGTTAGTGGTCCGGGCGGCCCGCTTCTATCTCTCCCCTTCAGACGATCTCTACCGAAAGTCCTTCGACTTCGAGCCGTACTTAAGATGCCTGGGGGTTGATGAGGCGCAAATCGCCATTGCTGAAGTGCATGAGGGGATATGAATAGAACATCAAAAGGCTCAGCCCGACATATTATTTTGCCATGCATTTCGCATGATGAGCCAGGAAAGCCAGGGCACCCTCAGCAGGTGTACTATGCCGGTCTATGGGCCGAACAACAACCATATACCTGTTCTTGGCACTGTCACTTTGCCAGTTTGCATCAGTCAGGATCTAGATAAAGAGGGTGCCCCCTCAGCCGTGGCGAAAGTAAGCTTCAAGGTGGTCAAGTCACCGAGCCCCTATAATGTTATCCTCGGGATACACACCCAATCTTTGTTCGACCTGCATCTGAGGCCGAAGACCATGAAAGTACGGCTTCCAACTTCACGAGGGCCAATCATCATTCACACTCGACCTCCGAGTGACTCGGCCTTCCCGGCCCCCCTGGTAAAAAGTCTAGAACGATTTTATGGCTATCTAACTCCGTTGGATTTGATTGACCTGTCCACGGACAACTTCGATCTCAGGGATGAGGAGAAGAGGCCGAGGAGCTCGGCAGCCGAGGAACTGAAAGAGGTGATGATTACAGACTTGCCGGAGCAGGTCACCAGGATTGGCACTAAGTTGCCGCCCGAGGAAGAGGAGAAATTGAGGAGCTTGTTGAGGGAGTTTAAAGATATTTTTGAATGGAGCACGGCTGACATGCCCAGGGTGGACCTCAAGATCATCACTCACAAGTTGAGCATTCCGGCCGACGCCAAACCAGTCATCCAAAGAAGGCGAGGCGTCAATATGGAAAGAAGGGCGGCCATTCAAGCAGAGGTGGAGAGGCTCCTACCGGCGGGCTTCATCGTTGAAGTTTATTACCCTTTGTGGCTCGCCAATGTGGTTCTTGTAAAGAAAACTGACGGAACGTGGAGAATGTGTATAGACTTCACTGACTTGAACAAAGTATGTCCGAAGGACCCTTTCCCTCTCCCTCGTATTGATACATTAGTAGACGCCACTTCTGGGCATGAATTGTTATCCTTCATGGATGCGTATAGCGGTTACAATCAAATCTTTATGTAGCAGATCTACGTAAAGAAAACCGCTTTCATAACATACTTATGCATTTTTGTGTACAAAATTATGCCCTTCTGCCTAAAACGCCGGCAATATACCGCCGCCAACCGAATGTTTGAGAAGCAGATCGGGAGGAATGTTGAAGTGTACGTGGATGATATGCTAGTCAAGAGCAAAACGAACCAGGATCACGTCGATGACCTCCGTGAGACCTTCACCGTTCTTCTGGGAGTACAAAATGCGCCTCAACCCTAAAAAGTGTGTGTTTGGGGTCGAGTCAGGCAAGTTTCTCGGCTTCCTGATAACCGAAAGGGGGATTGAAGCTAATCCCGATAAGGTTGAAGCTATCCGAGCCATGGAAGTTCCCACCCAGATTAAGGAACTTCAACAGCTGTTGGGGTGCATGGCGTCCCTTGGCCGGTTCCTCTCCAATTCGTCGAAGAGGTGCCTCCCCCTATTTCGGTTACTTAGAAAGAAACAATACGAGTGGACGGCAGAATGTGACGAGGCGTTCGCCAAGATTAAAGAGCACTTAGCCCAACTACCCACGCTACATCCGCCCCAGCCTGGGGAAACCCTGCTACTTTATACTTCGTACTCCAACGATAGCTTAGCCGCAGTGCTAGTCCGAGAGGTCGGTAGAGAGCAACTCCCCGTCTACTTTGTCAGTAGGGTCCTGCAGGGGGGAGAGCCCCACTACTCCAATGTGGAGAAGGAGGCTCTCGCTGTGATTGTGAGCGCCAGAAGGTTGCGCCCGTACTTCCAGGCCCATCCCATTAAGGTGATGTCTAGCACGCCTCTCCGAGCGTGCCTCGCCAAGCCTGATCTCTCTGGGCGAATGAGTAAGTGGAGTATGGAGCTCACAGAGTTCCACATTGACTTCACGCCCCCAAAAGCCATTAAGTCGCGAACTCTGGCCGATTTTGTGTGCGCGGCTACGGGGCGGGGCAAAGAAAAAGACGAGAGCCCGACGGAAGCGCAAAGATGGGTTGCCTTTGTGGATGGTTCCTCTAACAAAGCCGGGGCAGGTGTCGGTGTGATACTCCGAGGGCCTGGAAAGTATCGAACTGTCCACTCGGCCAGATTGATGTTCCCAACTACCAATAACCAGGCGGAATATGAGGCCGTCTTGATGACCTTGCGATTGGCCAAAATAGCTGGGGCACTGCTTTAGAAATCTATACAGATTCAGAACTCGTAGTGGGCCAATCTGCCGAACTATACGCGACCAAAGAACCAAAGATGGAAAAATATCAAAGGTTGGTTGCACAGGCTCAGCAGCACTTCCGAAGCGCCTCGATCACCAAAGTCCCTCGTTGCGAAAATGCCGAGGCCGACGCCCTAGCACGCCTGGCCGCAGGAACTGAAGAAATCTCGGAGGTATATATTGAGAACCTGGGAGCTCCGTCCATCGAGGGGGAGCAGGTCGGCATTCTCTTTGCCGAAGTTGACTGGCGCGCCCCAATCGCGCACTACCTAGAGACGGGGGAGTTGTTGGAATATGCTAGGGAGGCACATAAGTTGGAGGTCCGGGCGGCCCGCTTCTATCTCTCCCCTTCAGGCGATCTCTACCGAAAGTCCTTCGACTTCGAGCCGTACTTAAGATGCCTGGGGGTTGATGAGGCGTAAATCGCCATTGCTGAAGTGCATGAGGGGATATGAATAGAACATCAAAAGGCTCAGCTCGACATATTATTTTGCCATGCATTTCGCCATCCTCAGAGTAATGGGCTGGTGGAGGTAGCCAACAAAACCATTAAATACGCCATCAACAAGAAATTGGAAGAGACCAAAGGTCCGTGGGCCGACCTCTTGCCTGAGGTTTTGTGGGCCATGAGAACGACGCCCCGCGAATCAACGAGTAACACCCCTTTCGCTCTTACGTATGGAATGGATGCCGTGACGCCCGTGGAGTTGGCAGTCCCCTCCCTCCGGGTCAGCCAGTTCTCTGAAGGAGAAAATAATGAAGAGGTGTGTACCAGCTTGACCTTATTGGACGAAGCACGCGATAAGGCCGAGCTACATAGCCGGGCCTATCAACAGAGAATAAAGAGATACTATGACGCAAAAATTAGGCCGAGGAGGTTCCAGACAGGGGACCTTGTGCTTCGAAGCACGGCCACAACTCAACAAGATCATGCTCAGGGCAAATGTACCCCAAAATGGGAAGGCCCCTATTTGATTATCGATGAATTGGGAAAAGGGGCATATAGACTGGGAAAATCTGATGGGACAATGGTCAACCGCGCCTGGAATGCGGAGTGCCGGTACTTCCCCGAACACTTCAACAACGTCGGCGATGGCGAGCCGGTACTTCGCCCCCGTGTCTTTGGCCCTCATCTGTTTGTACTGGTTGCTCTCCAGGAAGGCGGCCTTGGCCTCATCTATCTGGCTGGGGATGCTCCTCTTTAGCTCGGTCAGAGATTCCTCGACCGCTTTCTTGAGCTCCCTTTCTTGGGCAAGGGTCGCGGAAAGGTCGAGGGCCTTGGACTCGCTCTCCAGAGCCTTGGACTCACTGCCTTTGGCTCGGCGCAGAGCCTCGTCTCTTTCTTTCCGAAGGAGCTCGGCTTCCTCCTTGGCCTTATCGATCTCGACTCGAGCTTCCTGCAGTGCCTCCCCACCATTCCGCCCGAGTTCCCCGGCGCAAATTGCAGCCTACACGTTTTCCACAAGAATTGCTAAATGAAAAGGTTCTTAACAGGGGGGACGATTAACGGTAAATGGGAGATCATTCAAAAGGACTTACCCAGTAGAAGCTCTTCCAAAGAGCATGAGTGAACTCAACGTGTCGGGGCTCGCAGACGCACACTGCCTCGACGTCCCTCGTCGAGATCATCCCCTCCCAGTGAAGGCGCAGCACTTCGGGGTTGGAAAGTGTCGAGCCCAAGGTTCTCGGGGGTTGCTCGAGCAACTTCTCAATCACAGTGAACGCCAGGTCGCGCGACTTGAAGTCGACCTGGCGAGCCTAGTGGGTGAGCTATGATGAGACTCTGGCTCGCTCGTCACGTCAATGGGGGCCTCGGTCGGGCCCTTACCCTTGGAGACAGAGGGTCCTTGGCCCCCAGGACCAGCCCTCTTCCCAGCAAGCAAGCGCCTTTTGGCAAGGCGGTCTCGCCTGCTTTCACCGCTGCCCGAGCTCGGGCCGCGGCGTCTCAAACGGGACCCGGGTCATACATCTCCCTTAGTCTGCTGGGACTTTTCCCGCCAGTACTAGGGTGAGAGGAGGCCGCGACTCTGGAGACGTTGCTTTTTCCACCTCGTCCCCTCTTGGGCCTGGGAGGGACGGGCGGCGTCATCTGGGCCCTCGCTTCGGCCTTCTCGAAGGCGTCCATGTTTGAACCTGAAAAATAAATAGAACATCAAAAGGCGTTAGCGAACTTGACCAGACAAGGTACAACATTTGCAGGAGCTGAAATAAATAGAAGAGGTGTATCGTCCGAGCCACTCTCGTCGGGCATTTTAATAAAGCTAGTGGTCGCTCTGGACGATGCACCCACTGATGAAGGACTACCTCGGCTCGTAGCAAGCCGATGTGCTTCGTCTAGATCAGGAACCTCCCCCTCTAGGAGTTCTGCCCAGCCGGCTTCAAGAACGGCCTCAACTGGAAAAGGCCGGGCAAGCCCCTCCCTCTGCAGCTCGAGCCTCTTGTCCAAAGAAGGCGCTCTCACCGATCGAGTTCATGTCCTGCTCGGGCTCGACAGTCCTCCAGGAGTTCCTAAACCCAGCCGAGCGAGGGGTCTGGACGAAGAGAAACTTCTTCTTCCACCCGTAGTTCGACGTCGGGCCTGGGGTTAGCAGTTGCGACAGTGGGCTAGATGGTACCAATGTCCCCCGCCGCTCCCACTGACCGAGATCTTGTAGGCGTGGCGAAATAGCTGGGATGTAGGCTGAAAGTCCATAGACAGGGCGAAGAGTTTGAAGCCAATAATGTGCCTCCATGAGTTGGACACCAGTTGGCTCGGCGCTAGGTCATAAAGCCGAAGCACTGAAGTCTCGAACTCCCCGAGTGGCAAGCGCATGCCCATCTCGAAGTAGACCGAGTATATACTGAACTCGTCCTCATTAGGCCTGTTGGCCCTATCCGAGGAGCCTGGAACTCGCCAGTCCATATCTTCGGGGAAGCTGAACTTTAGCGCCAGCCGACGCGCAACCTTCCCTGTCATTTTAGATTCGATGTCGTCGGGGGACTCGGGTAGTGCTTTTTCGGCCCTCAGCCTCTTTGACGACGGGCCGCTTTCCCTACAAATTTCTTTCCCGGGGCGCTTTGACATACTGGGAACCTGGGGAGAGCCAAGGAAGCGGGCCGAGACGAATCCCCCATCAGTGGAATCGTCCGGCCATCTCCCTGAGGAGGAACCAACAGAAGAACGAATCGAATTAGAAAAAGAAATCATACCTGAAAAATATGTGAAGTTGGAGACGGGCGAGATAGACGAGCCGGTCGAGAGCAGAGAAACGGAGGAAAACTGAAAGAAGCCGAAGCGCGAGAAAGCAAAGAATGTGGAAAGTGAATCTGAGGTCGTTAGCTCGCTATTTATAGACCGCTGAGAAACGCGAATCGTCGCGACGGAACCAACGTAGCGGCGACACGTGGCGTAACGGTTACTTTCTTACGCGCGTCAAGGCGCCTCGTCCTGTCTCACTGGACAAGGCGCCTCGGGGGCTAATGGTGAGGGCCGAGGGATTGGGCCGCTGGGCCCAAGCCCCGGGCCGGCCCCAGGCGTTGCGGCCCATAGGACCTGGGAACACTGCCAGGGCTTTAGGCCGAGCCGCCACTCCAAGCTTGGGGATACAGTACCCTTTCATGGTGTTTGGGTGACACCTGTCCCCCGGCCCATACCGTTGCCCATACCGTTGCCCATACCTCCCCAAGCCCTATAAATACTCTCATGCTCGCCTCGTCTTATCCACGAAAACTTAGACGTAACTCCCCTACCTTACTCTCAACTTTCTCGTGCCTCTCGCTACTTTGTGAAGTGAGAACTGACTTGAGCGTCGGAGAGTTGTACCAGGTGCTCATCCGGACTTGGAAGCAGCAGATCGTAGGAGAGGAGCAGCAAGGACGAAGCAGCCAAGCCGAGCCCCTTTCCATCCCAACATGTCTGGATTCTTCCCCTTCGGAAGGCCCGCCTTTTCGGATAGCCTCTCAGGTATGACACTCTAATCCCAATCTTATTTCTATTTAATGTTAATTCTTTGGCATTAACAGAGAGAGTAGTCGCAGGGTCACGATAGGCGGCATGCGGGGCCGTTGTGATGGTTTATGTGCAAGCTCCGTTTCAAGTCATCAACGGAACGGTCTGCATTTTCATGGCTTGAAGCATAGAAGGCTCGCTGCTTGGGGCGAAGCTGGGAGGCTGAGGGCGGCACTGGGAGGCCAAGCCGCCAAGGGCATCGTTGCTAAGTGGAAATCCGGGTTGGGTGGTCGACTGGTTGGTGGAGATGGTACAAATGTTAGATGGAAATATTAAAGGTAAAATTGCCAGGTTAAAAAATTTGAAGTGCAGTTTTTATAATAAAACCTAAAATCTAACAGGAAATGCAATGGTGGTTAGGATTCATGAGGGATTTTTGTAGGTTTCAGCAAACCTTAAGGATTTTTTTTTGGAAATTTTAAAAATGCGGTGGACAAAGTGAAGATAAATTATAATTTCATTTTTTTCTTTTTCTTTTATTTGGGCCTCTCAATTACAAGTTGTAGCATGGTGTAAAATATCGTACCAGCTGTTATACCATTTTTCTAACGATACAAGACAATAACAGTATATCGGGAGTATCTCGGATGTACTGGAAATAGAGTACTCGGATATACACACACAAATATTTCAACACTTTGTTTTAACTTTTTACAGTTTTTAATCTATAAATTTTGCATGACTGGTGTTTAGATATCTAAATTTAAATAAATTATATGCATATAGTAATTTAAAGTATAAATTTTTTAATTATATTTTTTGCCAAATTTTTCACTATCTATATTTATAAATATCTGAATCAACCATTAAACATTGAGACAATTTTTTAAAAATAAAGTGTTGAATATTTTGGGATGAATGGATAACATAATAAACATAAACTTAAAGAAATTACAAAGTGCAGAAGTAAACAAAATTGAAGTCTATAAATAAAATCAAGTCATAAACAGAATGGTTTGCTATTTTTTTTTAAATTACTGAACAAAGTTATTAAGTCCCTAGCTAGTTTATTTGAATTTGTTGTGCAATTTTTTTCTCCTAATATTAGGAAAGCATTTGAATTTACATTTTACCCCTCAATTGTTTTTCAATTAAACTTTTGTACTGCCATTTTCAGCATTTCGACCGGTACACGATACGACCAAAACGGTTGGTACAGTCCAATACGGTTGTAAAGATACAGTTTTAGCCTAAACGGTGTCGTTTCCCGACCAGTACCGAAACAAAACGGGCATACAGGCCGGTACGATACGATATTTACTGTCTTGAGTAGTAGCCCATTACTACAACCTTGTTAATCATCACCTATGTGATATTTCACCCACTAGTACAAATAGCTCAACTACAAGGTAATCTGAAAGCTCAAATCCAATTAACTTGACAATTGCATATCTACCACTCATTCTCCACGTGCTCTAAGTGGGTGAAATTCACCCGGGTGATAAATAACATTGACGCCATTACTAGACTATGTCCGATTTTAAAAAAATAAAATAGGGTCATGTAAATGCAAAACTTTATGAGTGAATGTGTAAGCAGAAGAAAAATTAAAGGATAAACATGTTTATCCTATTTAATAAACTAAAGCAACAAAAAAAATAAAGTGGCCAAACACTATTGGTTGGTACTATTCATCTACAATACATTTTTTAAAATATATAAAGATTTTTACTTTTTATCCAAAGTGATTTTCAATTTGTGTGTAAAGTTATAATTGGTCATAAATGACGGTGCAATTTCATGAATTATATGCAAAAGTAAAAAGTAATTATAAAAAAATAAATTTAGGCATGAGACTTTTGTACAATGTAATTTTTAATCATTAATCTATGCATATAATTTATTTTCATTCACATCATCCATACAAATAGAGGAGTAAAAGAAAAAAGTATACTAGTTAGACTATCCAATAAATGAAGTAGGAAAAAGAAGAAGACCAAATGAATGCAAGTGAGGAAATGTATAAAAAGGGATAAATGGATAAACTTATTTTTAGAATTATTCATTGTAAATTTATCATTCATTCTTCGCATGTCATTCATTATCATTTAACCCACTAACATTCAAAAAAATTATAAAGTTTTCCATTTCAAAGAGCAAAAGCAATACAAAAAAGATGATTTTTCATAATTGTATTATAGCTAGTTCTCATTGTTATCTGCATGTTGTAGCGAATTTTTAAAATAAAAAGAATCCTTAAAACTAAATGGAAATAAGAAATGAAATATTAACAAATTGAAAAAATAGTCTAAATGCAATAAAATTTGAAACTAAAAATATGATATTAAATTTTTTTAAAAAAAGAAATGCAAGAGAAAATAATATAAATATCTAATTATTCATTGACATACGTAGTTCTCTTTATTCAAATTATCCATAATTAAAAAAAGGAGGAGATGATAAAACTATATAAGTTGGAAACTTTTTAGTGGTATATATGGAATAAGTAAAAAATTGAAGTAAAGTTGACCACTAAATAAACTGATAAAAAATGTTTACAAAACAATAAAGTGGCATCAATTATAGTGAGATGACATAACCCCAGTGATGTACCAATATCTATTTGTAGTAACAACTTACATAAATGTATACTCCATCCGTTTCTCAAAACTTGCTATAATTTCCTTTTTGGTTGTCCCGAAAACTTTCTATATATTTTTTTATAGAAAGTTTTTTACAATAATTTTACTTTGTTACCGCTACTTTCTCTTTCCACTAAAAAAGATATTTTTATCTTATATACATATTTTACCTCTTTACCCTCAAGTTAACACATATTCTTAATCTACATGACCGTCAAAATATTGCATCTAAAAAGGGACATAAGTGGTATATAATAGGTTTAAAATTATCATTTATTCCCCCGAATTATGATGACTCAGGCGTTTAAGTCCCTGAATTTTAATTCGTTGTGACTCGGCTTCTGAACTATGTACCATCAAGCAATTTTGTCCTTTCACCATCTCACTCCTTGTGGACTTGAGATGAAATACCTAAAATGATCCCTTAAATTTTTTGAACCTTTTATAGGTACCTAAAAGTTATAGAACTTTGAACAAAAGTTGTGTTTGATTTTTGAATCACTCTTGGCTTATTACCAATGATAATTTTTGTGTTTAATCGATGAATATTTTAGAATAAGTGTTCATTAACAATAGCCTTCAACAGGGGCGGATCCATGGAATAAAATCAAGGTGTGCGGAAATATTCGATCAAATATTCGATCAAAAGAGACACAAGAATTGTAAATCAAAATACAACAACGCACATTCAAAAGTACATGATGTTCTATCTGAATTGCGCTTTACGATCTCCAAAAGACTCGAAGTGATCAATCACTGCCTCTGAATCAATATCATCCACATACTCCTTTTCAATATGAAGCATCATACAACTTGAAAGGTATCCGTCTTCCATCTTGTTTCTAAGTCGAGCTTTTATAAGTTTCATAGCTGAAAATGCACGCTCAGTTGTTGCAGTGGAAACAGGAAGTGTCAAGACCAAACGAATCAATCTATCAACCAAGGGAAAAAAGCTTTGATAGGTCCGTTTCAGTTAACCTTCGACATAATTGTGCAAGAGAAGACAATTCCTGAAATCCTTATCAGAAACTACTTGAAACTTGTAATGCTCTAATTGCAACCTTAAAGCTCTTACCTCTGATGCATCAAAGTCTTCAGGATAGAACTTCTCTGCAAGTTTGCAAATATTTTCCATATTAAACTTCTTGAACTGATTTATAGGATCTAATGCAGAGCTCAAAATAAGTAGTTCTATACTTTGCTCGTGAACTGTCTTTAGCTCCACATCTGAACATCTATAATCATATTAAACACGTCAAAATGATAGTAATGTTCATTTGTAACAACATCATGTTGTTGGCAACCACGACCAGTGCCCATTGAGTAAGCTACATCCATATTAGGCATTTCAAGACCATGAGCTTCACCAAATTGTTGGACACTTTGTAAAAAACTATCTCAACCATCTTCCCTCAATGCTTGAAGAAGTGTCTTTGTACTTGAAACCAAATTCATAGCATTTACAATATCTTATGATTGCTTCTGCAATGCTTGAGAGAGTAAATCGGTAATTCCCATAATTTTCTTAGCAAGCAACAAACAAAACACAAACTCAAATGCCCTCAATGCCTTAAGGAAACCTTTTGCATCACCTCTTATGCTTCCAATGAGCTCTTTATCACCATCATGCTTTGAAGAAGCTCGGTAACCTCTTTAAACACATGAACTAACGTATTAACCGAAGCAAAGTAAGAACCCCATCGTGTTGCACCTGCTCTTTGCAAACTACGAACCTGGTTAAGTCCTTTCCCGGTTTCAAGATCTCCGGTTGCTAAACTCTCTGCAATTTGTGCTGCTTGAATGCCTTTCAACAGATTTGTACGCTTCGATGAAGACCCAACAAAAGCAACAATGGAGCTTAGCATTTGAAAAAACAACTGCATATCAAGAACATCTCTAGCACATGCATTCAAAGCTAGTTGTAATCGATGTGCAAAGCAATGAGCATAATATGCAGAAGGGCACTCATGAAGGAATAATGTCTTCAATCCATGAAATTGACCGCGCATATTGCTAGCTCCATCATATCCTTGACCGCGAATATTTTGTACTTGTAGTTTGTTTGAAGAAAGCACATGACATATATGTTTCTTGAGATTAGCTGAAGTAGTGTCTTCAACACTAACAATTTCAAAGTATCTTTCTTGAACAAACCCATCTTCATCAACAAATCTGAGAATAGTCAAAATATACTTATCAATTATCAATTATCTAATTTAGGGCTAGTGCAAAAAAATAATAATTAACAAACCTGAGAATGATTGTCATTTGCTCTTTGTGAGATACATCAAGTGATTCATCAACAAGGAGACAAAACTTGGCATCCCCAATTTCTTGACGAATTTTGTTTCGAATTTTGGTAGCAATGATACCTAGTATCTCCTTCTGAATTGATGGTGCAATGTACATGACATGTTTGGGAGCATTTTCAAGAACTACTTTCGCTATCTCATCATTCATATCTGCATAGCTCTTTATTATCTCAATGAAATGCCCTCTACTACTAGAATTGGAAGATTCATAATGGTCTCTAAAAGGCAAACCTTCTTTTCCAAGATACTTTATAGCTGCTATTGTTGTCTTCAAACACAGCCTGTTTTGCCTCACAATTTCCAGTGGAAGTTTTTCAATCACTCTATCAATGTGTTGAGAAGTTCTCAATAAATTAGCCCAACTTTGAACATTTTTCTGATGAGTAGAATTTAAATTTCCTACATGTTGTTCACAAATTCCTCTCTTCCCGGCCAACATTCTACTCCAATTGCAACACCCATCAACAGTGAACAAAGGAAACCTTGGTGGATTTTTTTCAAAGAGAAAGCAAGGGAAGCAGAATGTTCTATCTCTAGCTTCTGAATACTCCAACCAAGGATATAGTGTAAACCATTTAAATTGAAAACGCCGATTATCACGTCCATCAAAAGTTTGTGGATAATTTTGTAACTTGGGTTGACAAGGCCCCATGAGGAGATATTCCTTCGAATACGATCTTGTTCATTCACGGAAATGTACAAATCAACCGACGTAATCCAGTGGTCGGCTTGAACAAGATGCTCTTTTGGAACATCAACTATTATCGAGAGTTATCCATCTTTGGAACATTAGAATAAGGTAACGATGTTTTTGATGTAGGTGGTGCTTGATTATCAATATCTTTCTCATAGAAAGAAAAAAGTGTCTTCATTCGTTTCTTAGAAAGATGATCACCCATCCTAGTCAAAATATTAACAATTAGAAGATTCACTAATGTATAGACAAGTGCCAAAATGATTAAACTAAACTAACATCCACCACTATTAAACTAACATCCACCACTATTTGTCTCCTATAGCAATTAAACTATAGCAATTAAACTATGAAAGTACCACATTAGTGAATCTCCACTAAACTATAAACATGATTAAACTATAAACATTAGTGAATCTCCACATTAGCAATTAAACTATAGCAATTAAACATGATTAAACTATGAAAGTATAAACTATAAACAATTAAACTAAACATTAAAGTCCATCTCCACTAAACTATAAACAAAACAAAGCTATAATATATTAACGACAAAACTACTACTATAAGTAAAATTGATAATTAACATAAATTCAAAATTGAGAGATTCACTAATGTTGGCCAACATCACAGAAAAATTCAAAATTATGCCCCAAGTAGTACTCTACCACACAAAAATTCAAAATTAATGCATTAGCATTATGCCATTCTAAAAAATTGAGAGAAGAGGTGGGTGAGCGGAGGGAATCGGATAGACACCTGCAGACTTGCTGCTGCTGCCACCCGCCACCGGCGGCGACAAGAAGAGCTTCTGATTCAAGCTTGACGGCGCCGCCAAGAGGAGCTTCTAAATTCTGAAATTGATGAATCAAATCACAAATGCAAACTGAGAAACCAAACCGGAAACCAGTTGAAGGGCGGCGGCGCGGCGCCGAGATCAGAGGACCCACCGGACGGACGGACGGACGGAGTCGGTGTTGGAGATGACCGATGACGGAGCCAGGGCAAGGGTTTCTCTTTCTCACGAATTTCTTGGCTTGCTGCGGCTGCAGTTGCTGGCTGCTGAGATTCAAAATCAGGGCTGAACCTGAAGGGTGTTGGGTGGGCTGGTGGGTTGGGCTTGTTGGCTAAGTGGTGGGCGGGCTAAGTGTTAAGGTATGACATATGGGTACTAATATTGGGCCAAATTTTCAGCCCATCGGGAGCTGGGTCTGCCACAAGGCAGATCCGCCCCTGGCCTTCAATCAGTTTTAATTGAAAGTTGTCCAAAATTATCCAATGTTAAAATGAATTTCAGATTACCTAAGGGATTGGGTATGATCCAAATTAACAACACATGTTGATCAGACTAGAGGCTAGGGTGGACACGCAAGCCGGTCGACGAAGACGATCTCAATTGGCCAATCAAAAACGGGTTGGAGGCCGGTGCGACGTCGAAAGCTGAAGCAAGAGCTTCGTGAACAGAGGTTGGAGTCCGTTTATTTAGCACATATGTACTACTAATTAACTAACTCAACTAATTAACCTAATAAACTAAAAGACAAACACTCTTAGTAAAGATTTATTAAGAGGGTAAACTTGACATTTTCATAGTGTATGTTTTTCCACATATGTGGTAAATAAACACTCACCAAAGGTTGCGAGCTCGGTGAAAGCCTTTGTCGGCGGCTAGAGAACGCAACCATATGGTCGCCGACTTTGCGCAAGCATCAACAAATTAATGACAACGATGCTCCTAGCAGCCGACGATCGGACCACCATGAGCTTTAGCTGTCTGTTTTCTTTAAGGCCATCTAACTTTTCTTTTCTTGTATTTTAACTACATTGCATCTTTTTTATGTACTTTTGCCCTAAAACTTTTACAACTTTTAAATTCATACAAATAAGGCATCAAACCGTTAAAAATTAACATTGTTAAACTCGTGTGCACCAAATTATATAGATAAAGGACTAAAGTGCCGAGAATTACATAGTTCCGAGACTGAGTCATAACGAGTTACAATTTAGGGACTAAAGTGCCCGAGTTACTATAGTTCAAGGGAATAAATGATAATTAAGCCTGTATAATACCACACTACACGAAAGAATAAAATAGGATTCCATATCAATGTAAAACTATAGGAATCAATGTGTAAGAAGAATAAAAGTTAAAGTTAAAACATGTTTATCCATTTAATAAACCAAAGCAAGAAAAAAAAATAAAAGATCAAGTGGCCTAACATTATTGGTTAGGTATTAATGAACTTGTTTGTAGTTTCGTGATCGAGATGCTCTCACGCTTTTCCCTTAGGGCTTTTTCTAGGACTCAGCGCCATCATCTTGTTCCATGGTTGTCTCAAGCCTCCAGCACCTCGGCGATCTGGTCTTGCGTCCAGGACTGCAGTGCTCTTCCTTTTCCATCGATGGTTCAATGGTTCCTTCGTTACCGGTGTATCCAAGCGGTGCTATCGGTTCAGATCTCTATGAGTCCTGACCTTTTCCGACTACTGCCCGCGCACTCCGTTGATGGTGCTCGCGGCCCTCTTGCGGGGTGCCGCCGCTAGGGTGCAACTGCGTAGGATTCGAGCCGACTTTGTGCGTTCCAAGACTGGGTTGACTCTGGTCTGTCCTATTCGCCTCCTTTGGCACCGGTGCAAATTCTGTTGGTGGAACGATTGGAACCGGTTTGTACGTGGGTTCACCAGTTGAGTTGGCTATTTAGTGGAGGGCTACTATTTTGCTTGCTTCCAAATCTTGGTTCCTTCTCCTGGAGGCTTCTGGAGGCACTTAGTTTTGATATTGTTGAGTTGTTTTTCAGGCTTATCAGGGTCTATGGCAGATGGGGTCCAAATTCCAACGAAATTCACATAGTAGGTATCATGGATCAGTGCGAGTTCTCTGGTGCTTTTTTCATCGGCAGTGTTGAGATTGATCTCACCCTACCAGCAGACATGAATTCATGCCGGTTTAGCTATCCGGATTTCGAGTCCCCTTGGACAGCTCAAAGTTACTGGGCCACATCAAAATGGATTCAGACGATAGGCTATTCGGTACTTGGTTCTTTTTGGATAGCAGAAGTCCATGCGCTGGGGATTGAATTGGACCCAATGTTCCATATTTTTCGTGTAGTGTAGGTTTGTCGGTTCTAGCATAACAGGTGCTTCTAATAGCACACATGGACTGCTACTCCTAGGAGAGGATATGGCATTGTGGGAGGTTGTGTTCTGCCGGCTTCGACTCCTCGTCACCCTTCGCTGCTTCTCTAAACTCAAGGCATGCAGATTCAGCCATTGAATTTTTAGATTATTGGTCATTCTTACTGGTTCTTTTCTCTACTAGATGTCATGTTTGCGCGAGGCTCTCGTTTTGTCTTTTTTTTTCATGGTCGTTGGTTGTGGTTCCCTTCTCGTTAGCTATTAAATTTAATCTTTCCCCATAAAAAACATTATTGGTTAGGCACTATTACGGTTTTCCTAAATAAATAGATGTATAATTTCTTCCACTTCTAACATTCATTGCTAACCAATATTACGTTTAACCTTCCCCTACTCTAATTAAATGAACTTGACCAGTTCAAGGATAATTTTGGAAAGTTAAGTAAATACTAATAAGATTACCTTAATCTTAAAAGAAAAAAGTAAAAACGATATAACAAAAGCTTGAGATGGCGGGTATATTAATTTTCCCTTTCATCATTTTAACATCTAAATCAAATAATCTATATGTGAAATGATGAATGCATATGTTTTTTTTCCTTGGTATATATTTTTAGAAGTTTTATAACAAATCTTTAATCTTCATCGTATATGAAATTTATAAGTTAAAGAAAAGAAACTAGACTATGAGTGTGTTTTTTAATCTGTTTTTTTTAATAAAAAAAATAGTTGGAGTTTCAAGAATGAGGGAAATTCTTATTAAATTTTTTGAAAAAAATAATAATTTGTGAGTACTATTCGCACTAATATTCGACCGCTGTGACGGAGAACTCAACATTAATTTCGTGTAACAACTTTCCTTTCACAGAGGTTAATGTATCTATCTATTTTTATTTTTCTGGTAGTGCCATGAATCTGCAGTACCACCATAGGCTAACGTGTCAGTTGCAGATTCCTGTTACAAAAACATCATTATCTTCACCCAAATATTTCCCTACATCAGTCCGTTAACACTTGGTCAATCACCCCTAATTTACAGGATTTTATTAAAAATGCAAACTTTGTTGTTTCTTTCATTAAAAAAACAACGAAATGTATGAAAATGCCCAGCTTGCTGAGGAAAAGGAATAAATGCTAATATTTTACTAAAAGAAAAGCAAAGATTTTTATTTACTCTCTGCTACACCTTACTGTAATTATCCTTCTTAAATTGTGTATACTAGTAACAAAAACCCTAAAAGGGTTCTTGTAAGAACCAATCGCCGCAAGTTTGATCTCAGTCGTTAACTTGGAGTCCTCTCTTTTCTCTTATGATCAAGTTGTTTCTTTGAGACACTTTTCCACGAGCTTCCCCAGTTCTGCTTGCTCCTCAGACACCAACTGTTCTGGTTGTTTGTGGTTGCCGGTTTTGGTTCCTTGAAACGTGCCGCTTGTGTTACCTCTCCAATTTATGAATTCCGGTCTGGACGATACTTTTCAGAAACTTGATTGTGTAGTTTCCAGTTTGATGACAGTGTTGTTGGATTGTTGCTGATTGATGATGGAGCTGTTATAACTGTATTTGATTAGGTCAGCTTTATGTTTTTGAGCTTGAAGTTAGCACCTTGTAAATAAGGGATTTCAGGTGCATCGGCTTTGCAAGTTACTTGTTTTAGGTCGGTTGTGGGTTCAGGGTTTGATTATAGTTTCTGGGTAGCGATCATTTTTGGATTCTGGAGAGGCGTTAATGATCAATTAGAATTTTTGAAAATGTTATCTGAAATGGGTAGGAGGCCGATGATTGGAGGAAACGACGGGTCCTTTGGGGATGATCCGGAGAATGAGATAGGATTGCTGCTCCGGGAACAGCGTAGTAGACAAGAGGCTGATGATTATGAACGTGAGCTGAACTTGTATAGGAGTGGCTCTGCACCTCCAACTGTGCAGGGTTCACTTAATGCAGTTGGTGGGTTGTTCGGGGGCGGTAGCACTGCTGGCAGTAAGGCTTTTTCTGGCTTTTCTGGAGCTAACAATGGAAATGGTTTTGTCTCTGAAGAGGAACTTAGGTCTGATCCAGCATACCATTCTTACTACTACTCTAATGTGAACCTGAATCCAAGGCTTCCTCCCCCTTTGCTGTCAAAGGAGGACTGGAAGTATACACAGAGATTAAAAGGAGGAAACTCTAGTGTTGGTGGGATAGGAGATGGGAGGAAAACAAGTAAGGGTGAGAATGGTGGAGGCAGGTCCTTGTTTTCAATGCCCCCAGGGTTTGAGGGACGAAAACAAGAGAGTGAAGTTGGGACTGAGAAAGTTCATCGTTCAGCTGATTGGGGTGGTGATGGATTGATTGGCCTCTCAGGTATAGGACTTGGGAGCAAACAGAAAAGCCTTGCTGAAATTTTTCAGGTGATTATTCCTTTTTTTTTATGAATCTAATGGTTTAAAAGGTTTCAATGTATACAGTATTAGAGTTTGAATACTCGATGCTTCTTTGTTTTTTTTACTGTGATGTGATGTTTTGGAAGGCATTTGTTGCAATTTTCAGTACCGTATGTCCTGAACTTCAACTAGTAATAGGTTGGAAAACCTTGCTTTGACAATCCACGGTTATTAATTTTTGGTGTGTTCTAGTGAAATCTTCTATTAGACATGTTTCTGTGGTTCATAGTCTTTCGTAAATGTGGCTAGCTGTGGCACGGGGTTCTATGTCATTAACTTTCTGGTACTTGGGCATGGGTGTCCGGTAAGTTTTTTGTCCATCTTATCAGTGTTTCTGAATTCCCATATGACAAGCCAAACATGATCAGACCAATGGTGAATGATATTTTTTAGCACGTATGGAATGATCACTGTAAGCTTTGTTGTTAACTGGGCTTGGTCATCCACCATTTGTTATCATCCATTCTAGTAAATGCCCCTTTTTCCTTTTTATATATGCCCGATTCTTATAATCAAGCTTAGGATGTTCTTTCTCATTTTTGCTTAAATAAGGTTCAAGGAAAGGGTCATAGATGCATGCTTGTTTAATGTTACCCATGCTTCATATATTTGTTTCGCCAATGACAAACTGCTTCGACTTTCACCTCAACATTCGGTTTCTTCCTGTGATATTTGTGTCTATTTATTTCGATTTTTTGTGGAGTATTTGTAATTAACTGGTTTTGCTTATGGATTTTTTTTTTTAATCTTTCAATGTGTTTAGGATGACCTGGGGCGTGCAACACCGGTCACAGGAAATCCATCTAGGCCTGCTAGTCGTAATGCATTTGATGAAAATTTTGAGAACTTAGGTGTTGCTGAATCTGATCTGGCCCAATTGCACCATGAACTAGCATCATCTGATTCTCTAATGTCGAATGCTGGTGGTCAGAGTTCTGCTGTCCATAATATTGGACCACCATCTTCATACACATATGCTGCTGCAGTAGGTGCTTCTTTGTCTAGAAGTAATACCCCTGATCCACAGCTTGCAGCTAGGGCTCCAAGTCCGTGCCCTACACCAATTGGAGGAGGCAGGACTGGTGCCTCAGAGAAGAGAGGAATTAACAGTCCTAGCGCTTTCGGTGGCATTTCTTCTGGCACTAATGAATCTCATGACCTGGCTGATGTGTTATCAGGAATGAATCTGTCATCAAATGGTGATCGTCATTTGCCATCACAGATTGAACAGGAGATAGAAAATCATCAGAACTTCTTGTTTAATCTTCAAGATGATCAAAATCATGTCAAGCAACAAGCTTATTTGAAGAAATCAGAATCTGGGCATTTACATATGCCTTCAAATAAGACTAATGGGAGCCGCTTTGACATAAAAAATGCTTCCTTGCTGGCTGATAGGCAAGCTGACCTGCAAAAATCTGTCGTCTCTTGTAACAGTTCTTACTTGAAGGGTTCCCCTACATCAACTCTTAATGGTCAAGGTGGTTTGTCTGCTCAGTATCAGCATGCTGATGCTAACAGTTCGACATTTCTGAACTATGGTTTGGGTGGCTATTCCATGAATCCTGCTTTGGCTTCCATGGTGGCCAGTCAACTGGGGACGGGTAATCTGCCACCATTGTATGAGAATGTTGCTGCTTCAGCTATGGGTGTTCCTGGGATGGACTCTAGATTGCTTGGAGGAGCTTTGGCTTCAGGGCAGAATATGTCGGCTTCAGAGTCGTACAACCTTGGCAGAAGCGGTAGCTCAGTTGGTGGCAATGCACTTCAATCTCCTTATATTGACCCAATGTACCTCCAATATCTTAGGACCTCTGAATATGCTGCACAGCTTGCAGCACTTAATGATCCTTCAGTGGATAGGAACTTACTAGGTAATTCGTATTCGAATAATCTGCTGACGTATCTCTCACTTCTATCACCTCAGAAGTCCCAATACAATGTGCCATTGGGAGGTAAATCAGGTGCCAGTAATCTTCATGGCTATTATGGAAGTCCAACATTTGGTGTTGGCATGTCATATCCTGGAAGCCCTTTGGCAAGTCCTGTTATTCCAACGTCGCCTGGTGGCCCTGGTAGTCCGCTGAGACATAATGAGTTGAACATGCGTTTTCCTTCTGGAATGAGGAACTTGGCTGGTGGTATGATGGGATCTTGGCATTTGGATGGTGGATATAGCTTGGATGAAAGTTTTCCATCCTCTCTTCTTGAAGAGTTTAAGAGCAACAAAACAAAATGTTTTGAGCTTTCAGAAATTGCAGGTCATGTTGTTGATTTCAGGTATCTGCTGTTCTAAATAAACACAGTATGTCATTCCACCACTAGTCAAAATTTGATCATGTTTTTTGTTTTTTTGCAGCGCTGATCAGTATGGTAGCCGATTTATCCAACAGAAACTGGAAACTGCTACCATAGATGAGAAGAATATGGTTTATCAGGAAATAATGCCTCAAGCTCTTGCTTTGATGACTGATGTTTTTGGCAATTATGTTGTTCAGAAGGTTGTTTTTCTTTTAAATAAAGACTATATTAAAGTAATCTCATCTGTTTTGGTTGGATACTATTGATTGGAGCTTGTTTTCAATATTTTCGTTTTTCTTATTTGGCTGTAGTTTTTTGAGCATGGACTTCCTACCCAGAGAAGGGAACTTGCAGGGAAACTTTTTGGTCATGTTCTGACTCTCAGTCTTCAGATGTATGGCTGTCGTGTGATTCAGAAGGTAAATTATCAATCCTTACACCCCTAAATTATTACTAGTTGCTGTCTGTAATTGATTAGATGTCCTCTTAGTCTGGAGGCTAGAATTATGAAACGATTTTCCTGCTGAGTGGGATTCTATACCATAGGTTTGAGTTTGGTGGTTGAAGAGCTTGAATTATATTAATGTGATGTTGATTATTGCATTTAGGCTATAGAAGTTGTTGATTTGGACCAGAAGATTAAAATGGTTGAAGAGCTTGATGGCCATGTTATGCGTTGTGTTCGGGACCAGAATGGAAACCATGTAATTCAGAAGTGCATTGAGTGTGTTCCTGAAGAGAACATTCAGTTTATAGTAACGACATTCTATGATCATGTTGTTTCACTGTCGACACATCCATATGGATGCCGAGTTATACAGGTTAGCTAGGCTTGTCACTTTCTGTGCTCTTTTCAGCGTTTATCACTTCCTAGATTTCCTTGATTCCTTTGTTAAAAAAACACCATGGCAGTCGTGTTAATATTTCTCAACAATTACAGAGAATCTTGGAGCACTGCAAGGATGTAAAGACACAGGATAAAGTTATGGATGAGATACTAGGATCTGTCAGCATGTTGGCACAAGATCAATATGGAAATTATGTTGTCCAGGTCCCTATATTTTTATATTCTTATGCTACCTGCATGTTGCTCCTTGTTAGATAATCGTAGATTAGATAAATTGCATATATCATACTCCGTATTTGTTCTTTTTTTAGTTTTGTGTATCATCAGAATATAAATGTGGGATGTATAATTCTGAGATGAGCTCATAAAGATATGCATACATGCTTATGTATGTACACATAACTAGCTTTGGGAGGAATTATCCATTAATCGTACAGTTTATTGGTAGGAATTTAGATTCTCTTGATTGATGCACCTGAAAATGATGTTGAGAAGAGTTACAATATTCCCATTTGCAATATTATTATGTAGATATCAGGCCTAAGATACAAGTCAAATAGCAATCGAAGCTTGAAAAGAAAATTTAACATTTACAAATCAAGCTAGTGTTTGGGATATGTGGCTAAAGCCTTGAAATGGAGAAAATTTATGAATTTATTGATAAAGATATTAGTGATCTGCTTTGCTTAGTTGCACACTACCCCTTTATATAAAGGGAGGCATAGTCAACAACCTCTTGTAGACTTCAATAAGGCTAAAGAATGCCAAGCTTAGTCTATTCTGTAGGATTGATCGCTTTAAGATCTGCATTTGATTTTTTAGTCATGTAGGGCTATTCAACATAATAGTCCATAAAATTACTCTTATTTAAGCAAATAAAATATAAAAGATCTCAAATAAATACGAAAATTAATTTTCGAAGAATACGAAGTTAAAATAAAATACTTGAATTATAAACTATCCAGTTGTATCAGCAAGGACTCCTCCTTTTTGTTATGTTCATGATACGAATTTTTAATTAATGGCATCCTCAAATCTGCATTCTTGTTTTAAGTATGCATGTGGATGTGGTTCGCTTCATAGTCTATTTAAATTCATGATTATCTGGATTGTTCTGACAGCATGTACTTGAGCATGGAAAACCTCATGAGCGGTCAATCATTATCAAGGAATTAGCAGGACAGATAGTTCAAATGAGTCAGCAAAAGTTTGCATCAAATGTAGTGGAGAAGTGTTTAACTTTTGGTGGTCCTACCGAGCGTGAGCTACTGGTTAATGAGATGCTTGGTTCTACTGATGAAAATGAGCCGCTTCAGGTTTGACAACTAATTTCACAACCTCTAGTAGTGACGTCGCAAGTATTTTTTCTTGTTTTGGACAAAACCCTATATCACATGATGCTACTTTGAAATAGAGCTGTGTATGCTGTGGTTTTGCAAGGCTATTTTACAGCATCTTACTTAAGTGATAATTGTGAACCGTTATGAGTTTTAGGAACAGTTACAAGCTTTTCTCTTGTGAGGAATTACTTTTTGTTGATCAATTCATGAAAAACCGAGCATGGTAAAATAAAAATTTGAAATCTCTAGGTTGTTTTAAAGATTTCGTTCATTCATGTAGCATCACGAGGAGCTTTGAATGTTGCATGCAGATTGAATCTAACTTGACCCCTCCCCCCCCATTTTAGCCCAGATGAGCATGCATGTATAAGCTCTTTTTTAAGTTTTTCTTTTCATTAGCTTCCCAGACTTGTGTGGTCCTTGAAGAATGAAGAATTTTGTTTAACTTATCCTATTTACATTCTTCAGAGAACAGTGTGGACTTCTGCATATCTTGGGGCCAGTTCTTTAGTCCTGGATTTCAAAGATTTGAATCTCACTTTTCCTGTATCTCTTTTCGTTGTACTCATATTTGTAGAATTAAGAGACCTTTCTTCAACTTGTTTTATCGCTGATGCTCATCCGCTGCTGCTACTAAGAGTTGTTATGGTTCATGCAGGCCATGATGAAGGATCAGTTTGCTAACTATGTTGTACAGAAAGTATTGGAGACTTGTGATGATCAACAACGGGAGCTGATCCTCACCCGCATTAAAGTTCATTTAAATGCTTTGAAGAAGTACACATATGGAAAACACATCGTTGCACGTGTAGAGAAACTCGTCGCTGCTGGGGGTAATGTCTTCTATTTTCTGATAAACCTACAACTACATAACAAGAGTACGAGTCTGTTTGGGAATATCATTAGCGTTTAGCGTTAGAGGTTGGAAAACACTTTCCAATGGTAGCTTCTAGCGTTAGAGATTTGGAAAAGCTATTATGACCGTGCGGAAAGGTTCCCAACTTCTAGCGCTCATCTCAAACGCTCTTCCCAAACGAACCCTATGTATGCTTCTATGCCTAGATACCATTCTGATGATATGCATGTATCCGCTGTCAACTGCAGAAAGGAGAATCGCGGCTCAGTCTCTGCACCCAGCTGCGTAACGGGTATAGGAAAAGAAAGAAAGTTGTCTGTACAGCTGCTAACTGAGGCGTAGTGCGATCATCATCATCATCACCGGTTTCGATCGAGCGAGCGGTGTAGTAGTTCTCCCATATCTACTAGGGCTTATGGTTGTTCTGCTGCTGGCCTATCAGGTTAGAGAAGAGAGCCTTGTGAAAATAAGAGCAAGTTTGTTTGTTTGCCTGTACCAGGTAAAACTGTACATTGTGTAGCTTGAAAGTTTTCCTGAAGAGATTAGATGTTTCTAGTAAGAATGCAATGCCCTCCCACTGAAGAGGAAAGGGAAGAGAATGGTGGTGTAAAGAGAGAAAAAAAACCTTTAAGAAGGTGAGGTTAGTTTATAAGTTTAATGTATAAAAAAAAACACTAGAAAAAAGAGGAAAGGTTTCCTTGTGGAGAGGTTTATGTTTAGGCATGGGCAGAGATTTTTGTTCCTATCCTTTATGTATGTCTAACGACGTTAGCTTCATCTTTCAAATGCATAATTTTCTTCCATCCCTCTGATTGTTCTTCCCTTGTTTTATTTCCTTAATGTGTGTGTTTTCATTCTTGTCTGTTTATCTTAGGATAATGATCAAGTTGGCAGTCTGTGTTGGTGACAATAGAAAGTGGTGATACAAAAAGTAAGATATAGAAAAAGTAATACTCCTATGTAACCTTTTTATAACTCCCTCCTCTTAAAAAGAATGATATGTTTCGTTTTTAGTATTTAATTTATGATATTTTTTCTTCAACTTTTTATTATATAAGCTCAAACAATTTATATGCAAATGATAAATCAATGTTTATACCTTTACAATATGTTTTTATATAAATTTTTATCAATTTTTTCATAGTAAATATTTGAGTCAAACACAACATCAAAAGTTAAACGTAACATTCTTTTTGGGACGGAGGGAGTATGTAACAATTGACTTTTGGTTTAAACTTATTTTCTTAAAATGTATTTGTTCAAAAAGAAAATTGAGAAAAAATAATAGAATCTACATGTTTTCAACTGGTGGGAGTATTATTTTATATTTATCCCTACCCCAATCCTTAAATTACGTTTGAATTTCAAATTTTTATTATATTTTTGAAAAAAAGAATTATATATATCAAATTAACATATGCGTATAAATTTGTTGATTTTTTATGTTAAATTGTTAAAAGAGCATTCTCATGTTTTTATTCAACCTGTTAACCATCACATATGTCACATATGTGATGTTTCACGTACTAATTCAAATGATTCAGCTACAAAGTAATCTAGAGACTAAAAACCCAATCTCAATTAATTGAACAATTACATATCTCTCTCAGTTAGGTGAGTAAAAATTCACCGGATGATAAATAACATTAACCGTTTTTATTACTCCATTGCTTTTAAAGAGTTTTTGGTAATTTATCCAAAAACGGTTAAGCTAAACAACACTAGAAACATCCACAACAATAATTTTGCCTGTTCCATGAGACAGCAAAATTGATAACTGGAATAAAGCATGATACAAATGTAAACTCTTCTCGAGGCTGAAAAAAAAAGCTTTTGTAATCTGAGCACCAAACACGTGAAGATTCCAGATACACAGGAACTCATTAAGGGTTCGGTTCGGTTCGGTTCGGTTCAGGTCATACACGAGCTTTGCAGGCACAAATACTACAGGACCGGAACTAACCCGAATTCATGATCAAAGCCTGAATATGCAAGCACTACAAACCTGAGGAGGACCAATCGAATTTCATAAAACTCTAAAAATAGAATCCAAAATGAACTCTCTACTTATGTACAATAGGCAAAAAAACCATCCTCCAGAAGCAATATCATCTCCATCCCCTCCTTTCACTTCAGTAGTAACATCATATCGAAGAAATTAATAGAAACACTGGATGCGTCGTTTGTAGTCTGCCTCACCGAAGCAGCAGCAGCTTTATGACAAATAGATGTGGTGCCTAACAAAATTAGAACTCGAATTCTCCCGTAGCCTACAACAATAAAACCAATTTCGTGATATTCTTCAACTTGCAACGATATTAGTACTATTGATCCCCTCTTAATCCAAAGAGTATACCTTGTTAAAGAGTATGTCCTTATTGTTTATATGCATAATTCCATCCTTAAGAGTGCATTTCCAACGGCTCTTGGTCCGGGTAACCTATCGATTTGATTGCAATCGCTTATTATTTCAATAACCGACTGGCTCTTTCAGAGATACTCATGGAAATAGGAAAGCTGGATTCTACAACAAAAAGGGAAGTGTACCTTGTCAAACTGAGCCAAAACTAGATGCTGTGTGTTCAGCTCATCTCCCTGGTCCACATCATCCACATCATCGTCATCATCATTCTCATTTAGTGGTTCGTCTTCATCATCCTCCAAAGCATCAATTTGAGGAGCAGCAGCAGGCGTTGGTGCTTGAAGTTCTGATACGGAAGGTAACAAAATTGGTTAGCAAACCTCAGATTGACATCTATCAACATCGATTCACATTCCTAAGAATATCCAAGCAAGCAACGCATGCATTTGCATGGACACATATGCCGGCAGATACAAGAAAGAGTAAAGTAAATTTACCTGGTGCTGGAGTATTGACCAAATTGTAATCCTCCTGAACAGGCACTTGATAATTGTAAATCTACAGAAAAACGGGTTATTTACCCACAGCCCAAATTCCAATTAGCAAATAAAATTTCCAAAACTAACATGAAATATTTACAAAAAAATATATGTACAATCTTATAGGTGGATTGCAGCCCACTGGGGTACCTACTTTGTTGAAATATATACTTCAACTACATAGCCAAAACTTCCTACAACACATGAAAATGTTATTCTTAATCATTTGACTCAGAGTCTAGTAAAAAGTTATATGAACTGTTTCCAATCCATGTGATGTTTCCATCAATACCTTACTCATATAAACAATGAACTTAGCACCTGGGCATCCATGGTAACTATCTTAAGGGTCATGATATGAGGGATTATCCCAAAATAACATTGCAATGATCCCATTCCTCCTAGGCGATGGCTACAGCTAATCGAAATAGTTGTTGACAAAGAGAGCTTAAGGTGTTGTATGATGATTAATGATGATTTTGAAGGGTGGTACTATACTTGTTCTACGTCCAACAGGTGTAATCACCCTGCCTTGGCCACCTTGTTTCAGTCTGGTGACAAAGTTCTCTCAAGTCAAGATTCCAAATTCTAGGGTGAGCAAAGAGAGGAGGGAGAATAATTGTTCACCGGGTGCGTCAACCACAAGCGTATGACAAAGCCGATGAAAAAGTTATCCAAACTTTTCATAGTGGAAGCAAATTATGACTTCTTAAAGACAAGGCCAAGTTTTAGTTTCCTTGTGGCTCATATGTAAATGGAAGGACATCGCAACAAAAATTCCGAACCGTCAAAAATAAAGTCACATGATAGTCCTGATAACTTAAACTTGTCTGGAAGTACTAATATAAGGAATAACTTACATTGGGAGTAGAGAGCATGTCCTCATACGGATCAGGGATTGGCCCATCCAATTGAGGAATTTTTGAAACTGTTTTCCCCATCTCTGCTACTGTCTCCCTCTTTGAAGTGCACCAGAAATCATGCCGACTAGTTGAACGGCTTCCTTGGTTCATCTGAGAGAATCGAGGATGGATGAGTGGCTACTACAACATTCAAAGCTACAACAAGGTGCTGGAGCTTTATCTTTCTCAAAGAAATCTTGTAAAATATAGACTAAAAACCACAATAATTAATTGCTACGAGGAAAAAAAACACTCCTAAACCCGCCTCCTCAAAATTGTATAATCGTCACTTTCCAGTGTCAAACACTCTAATGCACATTATTTAGCAGCCATCAGTAATTTACATTTAGAAACCACTTTATAAGGATGATATAATTGAGCACTCAAGGACAATGATATGTAAATGCTTGTCTTTCTTTTCATGCTACAATAGGCGTCACCTACTAAAGAAAGTGCAATTTAAAACGTTGAATCATTTAGCATTTAAGCTTTAATGATTTCAACTTATAACATATACTAGTAATTAGAAAAATAGAAATTCAAAAAACTGTATATAAGGATCCTCACCTACTTATTTTAGGCATATACTGTATTAGTTTTAGAGTCATTTGTCAGTTTCTCCTTTCTCCTATAGCTGTGATAAGAAGACTTAACTAAGCTTACCGCTGAATGTAAAGCAAATGCAGCAGAGGAAAGAGGATCCACAAATCAAACAAATTTCTTTTTTCTTTTGAAAGAAGACTAATAATTACTAATGACCAAATGGCAAGCAGGCTTCACTATGTGAAATGTGTCTCTTAAGGAAAAACGACAAATTGTGAAACTTGAACACCTTTTTAACGTAGATAATGGTAATCAGCCGCCCATAACAAAAACATCTACATATTCTTCGTTCATAAGCTAAATTTTTAAGAGGTTTCTCCAGCATGCCAAAACTCTGGATGAAATATCACCTTGTACCGAGTATCATATTTATTTGAAAGTTGACCAAACTGCAAACTGCTTTATCAGTACAAGCATATACCAATAATGCTCTCACAAAACAGAAAAACACACAGACTTCAGGAGACATTAACCAGATATCAGAAATGCTCAAAGACGTAAGATAAACTTGGCGGAAGGAGGTTCTTAGCATCATAGGGCTAGCATAATGCAATTTACTTTATGGTTGTTACAAAAAGCATCAAGGCATGCACAGTAGAAAATTTTTAAGGCAGCCTGAAGATTCAACTAGCGTGTACTCCTTCCTCAAGTTTGACACTTCATGCACGCGAAAGTCTTACTAACCAATGGTGTTGAAGTATCAAATTCAGCATCTCCAGCTCCATCTTGCTGAGGTATATATCCACCATTCTGGAAGCGACTAGGAATCTCCTCGCGTTTTCTCTTTCCAGCAGACGCCATTAAAAAATCCTGACAATTAAAACATTCTTTATCTTGGGCGGAGTCCAAAAGGAAAAAAAGCTGAATATAAACCAGCTACTACTGATGACTGAGTAAAACAATGGAATCACCTGAGCAGGGGGCTGACGAGCAGCTGCTCTGTCTCCTTCATCCCTTCCTTCAACATAAGCTAAACCACAAAACAATTTGATTAGAAGCTCACAGCAACAGCTTAAACAATAACGAAACTGATAGATGCAACACTCACCAACATTGACATCAACACCAAGAGGGGTCCTTGCATTTGGCCAGGGGGAGGGAGGTTGCTGTCAGAAGAGAACCAAAAATTTAAAAAAACGGCTCACCCATGCCCACCCCTCCGGGAAGAATGTAGAAACATAGGAAGTCAAAAGCAGCTAGTGGAGCAAGGGTTACCATGTAAGGGCTCGGCCTTACACCTTTTATATCAGAATTTCCACCACCATCACTAGCAGGAGTAGGGTAGTCACTCGTCCCAGTAGGGATGTTATAACCCGAATTGTCTATGCTGCCTGTCAATGGAGTTGGAGCTGGAGTTTGCAACGGTGTCTAACATCCCAAAATATCAGAAAAATTCAACTCAAAGCATATAAAAACCAACTCCTATATGCACAAACAGAAGAACCGTTTGACCAATACTCACTGGAGGGAACAAAATCTCAGCCGTAGGAGTTTCGTACTCCTCAGTCTGCTCGTACGGCACATTAAGATCGTGCACTGGTGTCGGTCCACCAGGAATCGGCTGCCTCTGACCTGAATTCCTCTCAATTGGACCTAACAGAACCCCCGCTTGCATCATCTTCATTTCCCAAATCTAAATAATTTCGCACGAAAAAAGCAAACAAAAACCCTAGTCACGACAGGATCAAAAGTAACAAAATGACAAACGAAAAACAACTAACGCATAAACCAATCCATTATTCAAACAGCATAAACTCCACAACTAATTCCAGAAGCTGGAAAACGCAACAAGGGAAGAAACTGACTCCTTGGAGCTCATTGAGAACACTCTCGCCGGGTCCGCCATTGCCGATGAACTCCTCGCGGACCTTACTAATAACATCCTCGATGACGTGTATGTACACTGAGCTCGTCGTGGTCGTAGCCATGACCTTCCCTCAGAGCCGGCCCTTCCTCCTATCAAATCAAGGAATATGAAATCAAAAACAAAAAGAAAAAAAAAACAGAAAATTCAAGAGAAAAATTATCAGAGAAATTGAGGAGGGAACGAAACTGAGCAGCAGGAGCGAAGTAAGAGCGTGGTCGTCGATCGATTCGAAGACGGACAAGACGGATTTGCAGAATCGGAGAGAGAGAGAGAGAGAGAGAGAGAGAGAGAAATTAAGAGGAATGTAAATAGGTTTGCATCCGATAAAAGGAGGAGGAGCTTGGACACGTGGCGGAATCTGAAGAGGCTCCAAGACAAGAAGTCGTTTATACTTTATTTACGTTTCCTCGTAAAAACCGAGTTGGTTATCAAACTTTTATGCCTCTACCAATCTACGCACCTACTTCTATTTTGTACAAAACAAACCTCAACTTACAAATGAAAACCTCTAGCTCTAGATAGAAACAGAAACTCCAAAGCTTATCAAGGAAGCTAAAGTTAAAGAAATCACTAAGCTTCAGCATTTCTACTTTGAACTATATGTTTGTGAGAGGTGTTGACTTTCAAAATAAGATTAGAAGTCAAAATCACAAGAAGATGAATAGGCAAACCGTCAATAATTATTTGTGATGACATTAATTATTTAAGGCTTCAAGTGCAAATTTGTCACTAAACTATACTCAAAATATAATTTAACCATTATCCTTTTCATCGGCCTAAATTTAACACCAATTCAGATCATAAGAACAAATTCATCATTCCTCCGTTAATTTTAACTTTTACTCCATTATATTAATTACAAATTACCCCCTATACTTTAAGTTTTATACACCTAACACTCAAATTTTTATTTACTAATAAATAGACTATCTTCTTCACACCTTTTCCGCCTTTACCCTCCACAGTCACAAATTACCAATTTAGCAATGAAATCCATATACCGTGATTCTCTATTTTGCTCAGAATTCCAAAATTTTAAGGTGGAAATTTTCTCACTTTAATTGTAATTCAACACGAAAAGGCAGAAGAAGAGGGTCTGCCATGTTCCGAAAGAGGCTCTCTCTTCCGATGCATGGGCGTGGAGAAAATACAGATATAACAGCTCAAAGGATTGTTTGGCCCGAAAACAAGTGGAGCGGCATAGATCCGCCCCGACTATGTTTATAGTCACCTACATAGCAGAGCACAACCAAACCACCGGAACTCGCTGGCTGGTAGCACTCGCCAGAAGCCCTGCCCATCGCCGATGGGTGGAGACTCCAATAACGCCTCCCCACAACTGCCCAAGATGGCCACCAACTCATCTACAGCCACATCGCTGGAGTTGGATGAAGAGTTTCATCATATTGGGGAGATGAGGATGTTGCAAAAGAAGAGGAAGAAGTTGACTTTAAAGCATCCGATTTAGGCGTTAGTGATGATTTCTTTGAAGGCCTGAAAGGACTCGCCGGTGACAGTTTCTCTGATCAGCTTTAAATAAAATTTTGAGTGTTAGATGTACAAAATTTAAAATGTAGGGAGTAATTTTTAATTATGATAACAAAGTAAGGTTAAAATTAATGGAGAAATTGTGAAATTGGATTGATGATCTAAGTTGGATGTTAAATTTAGGCGGATGAAACTGATGGTGATTAAATTGCATTTTGAGCATAGTTTCAGATTCAGTGGTAAATTTGAACGTGAAGCCGTCATTTAATAAGGATATTGCTATACCTTTACAAGAGATACCTTATGGAGTCTTAAGGCTGAAGCTATTATGATGATAGATGGTAATGGTGTTTGATGAAGAAGATAGTGACAATGTGATTTTGAATGATTTAAGAGTTTTTTAATTATGCTCAAAATAGTACTTCACAAACAAAACATTACTTAAAGTTTTCAAAAATCAACTTTTTCCATTCAACATTTTCTCTAAAAAAAAGCACATTTACATTTCAACATCACAAACAGTTTTTTTATTTATTATTTTATCCTCTTATATCTCATCATGGACCCACAAGTTTTTCTCTTTCCTCTCACTCAACTTAAAATTGGTGTACACAAAATTTTCTCCTTTCTTTTTCATGAGGGTAATTTTGTCAACACACTATTATTCTCCCACTTTCCTTAATATATGTGCCCAAACAAATCCTACAACCTTTGTGGGACGGAGGGAGTATTATTAAAAAAGACTCATTTTATTATCAAATAATGAAACAAAACAAGCCAACTAGAAGGAGTAGCAAGACAAACAGAGCAACAGCCCCAAAATGGCTAGAAACAAAATAAAAAATTAAATCAAAACAGAGAGAACCCTAACGCCAGAAGTAAGATCGAACAGCAGCTACGGAAGCCTCCATCCGCACCATACAATCGGCCATAATGCACTGGTAAGCCATGATGGATTTATATAGATCCGCGATCTCGCCCTCGGCACCCCAGACACAGTGACGGAACTAGGATTTTGGTGTTGGAGGGGCGAGCAAATAGTAATACACAAAGAACGAGTAGTACATTAGGCCAAATCTTAGGGGTTTTCGATGAATTCTCAAAATACATAGGGAAATTGTACATTATGGTAAATTTTTTGGGGTGTTTAATAATTAGCCAAAAAATTATATATCATTTAAGCAATCTAGTTTAAAATCATTTGAGATAAATTGTATATATTTGAGAGAAATTGTGTTGAATTTTGATTAAAATTGAGGTTACTTTTTATTTTGGATGGGTAAGAGGGGCTAAATGGACAAATTATTATCTAGATCCATAGAATATTTCCTATGTACCCAATACCCTCACAATTGAAGGGGCGGCAGCTTCCCCCTCCGGTCCCTACTTAGTTCCGTCTCTGCCCAGACAGCTCCATATGAGCAAAACAGTGTCAACACGTTGCAGCAGTGCTATGAAGGAGATCTCATCACCATCACAATCATCCAAACTGGACACAGGTAAGCCCACTACAAACGAACAAGAAGAAACACAAACCGAAACAAACAAAGCAAAGGAAAATAAGCTAAACAGAGGGACAACAAAACATAGAGAAGAGACCAATCCTAGGCGGCCCTCTCGTATAACCAGCCTTGCAGCAGCGCAATCATACGCCACTGCTGGATTGAGAGTCCCTCAACCCCAGCAACCACAGCACCGGAGAAGAGAACCTTTTTACATGCTCGCCCACGATCAACACCCAATCCCGGGACTTTCCCAGGACCACCAGGGCGATTAAGGCGACGCGGTTGGGATCCTATTGAAGCAGCAGAACCAGTAGGCGGAGCCGAAGGAAAAGTAGCCCGACACCACCCAGACGAGGAATGGTCCCTTCCTCCCGAGACAGGGGTAGATTCACAAAGCCGCTACCAAAACGACCAAATTGGAGTGTCGCCATGGTGCCCAAATCGCGAACCAGAACGGCAACCCCGCATCAACTAGTCTTCAAAGTAAATCATGTTTGCAGCAAGACCAACCGGAACTGGCGAGGAAAATCGGAGAGCAGCATGACGCAAAATCGACGGCGGCAGATAAAGCACATGGGTGACCGTAGGGCGACAGCGGTAGGAGAATCGCCTGGCCAAATCAGTGAAGAGGAGCTGAACATGCCTTCCAGCCAAGGGCTGAGCGAGGCCGCCGGCAGGTAACGGCGCACACCAGCCATGGGATGAGAGCGGCGGTGGCGCTAGGGCAAGAAGGAACGAGCACATCGCGCTCTTTAACAAATCACAAACAGTTCTATCATTAAACGAACACCACCTTTATCTTAAGTACTAAAAAAAGAATGGAAGTAAAATCATTTTCTTCCCTCTAAGGAGTTAACATTCAGTGGTAAAATTCCACTCAAATGGTAACATTGATGGTTAATTTGTCGAAGAACATAACACTGACGGTTGTTTAGAACAGAACAAAAAAAACATTAGTAGCAAAATTTTCGTCTCAGCTCTCAGCCTCGGGCTCTCAGGTAAACGTGACTTCGAAAATGGCAAAATTACCTATTTTCCTTAGAGAGTACATTTTTTTTAATCAGTAATACCAGCATATGTATTATTGACATTTTTATGAAGACGTGGTTGATTTCATAACTCAACAATCGAGATTTTTCCTACATCCCTTATACCATTGTGACAGAATGGTTAATATGGAAAACTAGGAATGCGTATGTGTGCTCTAGGGATGTCCATGTTTGAGCAGTACAGTCATGCACATACATGGTCATAAGAAAAGTTTTCTTTTCATGAGTTTCTTCTCTAATATGTAGACAGCAAAATAAAGTCCACTATTGCAGATACAGCTTACTTGAGAAGCAAGTTTTCTACTTGTTCCTGTTAAGGGAATGAGATCCTTAGGATAGACAAGAAATCTCTCATCTTCTCCATTCTCTTTCATGACATTTTACGTAAACCCCAATTTTCAACGGCGAAACAAGAACTTCCATTAACTTAGAACAAAATGTTACAATTGAGGTGTACAGAGAAGAGGACACTTAGAACCTGCCTACATTTTGAGACTCCTGCTAATGTCGAAACTTGAACCTTTATACAAGAGTAAAATCCGCGCCGGGTATCTCTTTTTATGTTTGTGATCTATTTTGGTCCTAGTTTAAGTTTTTGCTTCAGAATCGTCCTATTTTTAAGTTACGTGTCTCATTCCGGTCCTTTCCATCAAATTTTGCCGTTAAAATTAGGAGCGTAAGGAAAACCCGAAGCCCGACCCGAACCGAAATGTCGGGTTAGGGTCGGTTCGAGGGAAAATACTGCCCTGGGTGGCCCGAACCCGAGATTATGTGCGATTTTCGGGTTCGGACTGGGCCAACCCGATAACCCGAATCCAAACCCGAAACCCGAAATTAAATCCCCCACCCATAGCAATTAGCCCGGCCAGGCCCATCCCCCAACCTTCCGGGCTTCCAAAGTCCAAAACCCACCCACCCCATTTGTCTCTCTACTCACTCTCGCCCAAGTCTCTCAGTCTCTGCCCTCACCTCACCCTCAAACCGTAATCTCATTCTCAAATCTCAATCGCACTCTGCCGCCCCGCTCTCGTCGCCGTCGTTGCGCTGTCGCCTTCGCCTAGCCTCCGCTTTCTCTGTCTCGCATCGCCTCCGCCTTCGCGGCTTCGTCTCTGTCGTAGTCGGTCTCGGTCTCACCTCGCCAGCAGCTAGATGCCTACGCCTCCACAGAAATTCGGGTTTTCAGGTCAACCCGACCCTAACCCGAAAATTTCGGGTTCGGGTTGACCCGACCCGAAAATTATTATGGGCTGGGTTCGGGCTATATATACTGGTTTCAGAATTTCGGGTTCGGGTCAACCCGAACCCGAAAAGGTCGGGTTGACCCGAATTTACACCCCTAGTTAAAATGGACGGTTGAGGGTGAAATGTCCTTTTTACCCTTAGTTAATTGCTTCAATACACTCAGTATTTTTAAATTTAATCAATTTTACCCCAATATTTCCAAAACTTACAAATTAACCCTCAAACTCCACAAATCTCCACTTCTACCATATTCTCCCTATTAACAGCATCAACATTCAGCAACCGAGTTCTTGTATCAGTATAGTGTACAAAGTGTGCAGGTATTTTGTTAAAAAACCAAACCAACAAACATCTAGCACTTTCAACAGCAAACACAATTGGGTAGAATACGACTAGGGGAACCCCTTAGCAGTCATTGTGTCCGGAGGCGAACCCACCCACGAACCCGACCCGAATCGTCCGCTTTTCGACCACCACGACCATCTCCTTCACTGCCGATGCTCTTTTTAACCCGCCCCAACCTTCTCTAACCCGACCAATTTTCATGACTCCAACCAACACTATGCCTCGACCCATTTTCCCCAACTATACGGCCCACGAACTTATTCCGCCGGCGCCTACCCCACTTCCCACCACTCTATGCTCTCCCTAGACCAGGTTTCCACCGGTGCCCAAGACGGAGGAAGCTTCAAGGTCCTCCGACTTCATGAGTGCCAGGATCGGGCTAAACCTCGACGGCCGCACGTATTTCTCGTTGGCGGAGGACCATTTCGTGAACAGGCTGTACCAGATCGAGACCCAGTGATCCTGGGTCGATGAACGCACCGCGGTGCCAGGCGGAAGGCTACCATGCCGATCTGAGCCACTCCAAGCACAACCACCGACAACACAAAGTCTGCGAGTTCCACTCGAAAGCCTCGACCGTCATCGCCAACAGGTTGACTCAACGATTTTGCCAGCAATGTAGCAGGTTGTAAGCACATAAGCATAATTCTTTTTTTTTGCCCCACAAAATGTCTCACGTGTTAGAGTAGTTGGTTGCCATGAATCATCTTTCTCAGACGACAATGGTGAACTAATGAGGCTGCTTAATTAATTTGTTTGTTGAAAGACGACAATGGAGAAGATGGTAAAAGTGGAAATTTGTGGAGTTCGAGGGTTAATTGTAAGTTTTGGAAACATTGGGTAGAATTGATTAAATTTAAAAACACAGAGTGTATTGAAGCAACTAACTAAGGGTAAAAAGGTCATTTCACCCTCAACTGTCTATTTTAACGGAAAAATTTGACGAAAATGACCGGAATAAGACACATAACTTAAAAATAGGACGATTTTTAAGCAAAAACTTAAATTGAGACCAAAATAAGTCACAAACATAAAAAGAGGGACCGGACGTGGATTTTACTCCTTTATACAAACATCTGCACCAAATTGAAGACCGAAGAAGATGACAATCCACGGAAGAAGTCTCAAGGTAAGAAAACTACACGCGCAAACACACACACACATAGTAGCTCGTGCATTTGTGAAACATGCTTATACACTGGACTTTAAGGAACAATAGCAGTACCAGAAATTAGATATATAATCAATGTCACAGTCCCCAGATTTTGCATTCCATGGTGGGCTAAGACATATCCAGTGACAATCCATAATATTAGAGGGGCAAGGTCCAATTTTTCGCTTTTCTATGAACGTTGCTATGATTCCTGTAAGAAAGAAAAACAATTGGAAAAGAAAAGCAGGATTAGATTTGCAGAAGCATGATTTGTCTTGCTCTTTACAGAAGCATGCACAATTCTTTCTGGTCTAGGCTCCCCCCCATGTGTCTGTCCAACTATCTGACCATTTTGCCCACAAGGCTTGAATAGTTGAGAACTTGGAGCAAAGAGATGAAGCTCCTTGTCTCTTGAAAGCAACAGATGTTAGTGAAGCAAGCACATACAGCTTAGCACTTACCAGGGATGGCAGAAGAGATGAGACAGATGATTGCTGCAAGAAGAAGAGAGCTTCTAGCCATTTCCTAGCCTGCCTTGTCACTTTTGCTGTTAATTTGCTCTGTTTTTGCTTTGTGATTAACTGAACTAACTTAGTACCCCAAATAATATAGCCAAAAGCTTCCTTGTACATATCTTGCTCAGCCATATTTTCAAGACAAGAAAGCTACTATAGACAGACAGAGTGGCAGAGAGGCTTTGGTCTTTACAAATTTCTTGTTGGGCTTTAGTGTAGCATACGCTGAATTCTTATCGAGTAGTATGGTAAAAAAAATCCAGTCAAGCGATCACTTATTTCGTAAGAAAAACCATAAATGGAAGAGTTAATTACCATCACCTTTTTTTGGAAGAAATGTGGGAACCCTTGCCCTTTTATATTAGTATAATGATTTTTCTTTGTTGGATACAAGATCCCGAGATTAGTACATTTGTATCAGAAGTCGCTCAAGTTTAGTAACGTAGTGTTAGTAACCAAGCGTGATATAACTAGTATGAAGTTACATCAGGGAAATGTAATGGTTGCAAGTCGTGTGTAAGTAACTAAATAAACTGACTATATATATATATATATACATATATAAAGGCACCATCTTTTTCCTAGAAGCTGATAGGTCACAACTCAAAACCACTACTTGTAATGAGGGGAAAAACTACATGTGGAGAAAGAAACTTTCAGAAAACACAGAGTAAAGCCTGGTCAAGAACAAAGCTAACTTTTATTTATTTTTAACCAGGAAAGAGACGGCATCATCTGCATGAAGGGATCCGAAGGAATTTACAATTGGTGACTGATACAAGACCTTTTGGTATTTTACTACTCGAAAGTGCTCAATTCCATCAGTCCAAGCAGGAAACGCGGCTGATTGTGTTATCAAAAGGGCTTTTTCTCATGCTCAGGCAATATTGTGAATTGCCTGAACTGAAACTCCTGGCCCGGTTTTGCGTTCTTTGCCTGTTGCACCGCACTTCTCAGCTATAGGCCAACAAGTGTAGTTTACATGTTTACTGGGGGACTACCCTGTATCCAGTGATCATATTTAAAGAACGTTACCACAGCAATTCGACATTTGGTGAAAAACAAGTTAAAAGAGCTAGTAAGAAGAGGAAAGGGGAAACGAACTGATTGCATATCTGCTTGGGTTTTTATCAACATATGATCGTGAGAAATTACCTTGAATAGAAGATCGTAAGCAATGTGATCCCAGGGCAAAGTTATAGACATTAAGCAACACTTTAGAGGCACCATCTCATCATCATCATCAGCATTGCTCGCAGCAGCAGCTGCATAGGCATGTTTTGCAGCTACAGAAGCAATAGATGCCGCTCTCCTGAAAATTGTGCCAATGCCAAGTCCCTTCTTTGACACCACTGGCGAAAAAGGGCCTGCATCCTGCAGACTTTGATCTGATGCAGTGACATAAATGGTTAATTTTTTACCGAGCAACAGCAAGCACCACCAGCTTGCTTCATGTATCATTCTGAATGCACTTTCTTAATACCAACAGAAAGACAGTAATCATAATAGGAAAATTGTGGATAAATCTGTACATAATCTCGATCAAAATGGATTGAAAGCAGTTAATTTTGCTCAGTAATTACATGCATCAGTTCCTGTATCATTCTGACTGCACTTTCATGAAGAGAGATAATAATGTTGTAGGAATCCTGTGGTTAAACATAAAATAGAGCATATCTCATTGCTAAGGGAAACAATGCAATTATTGCTACTTATACCAATAGACACGTTGAACCTAGAAAATTTCTAGAAACTGCATTTCCAATGAATAAACATTCAGTAACAAAGCCATTAGATACTAACACAAGGTATAAAAATAAAACCATTACCTGCAACCCCAGAGACAGCAACTTCAACTTCTCCTCGACCACCAGGGCCTTTCATGTAAAGCCTATCTGCTTTTGAATGACCAAGTGACAAAAGGCTTCCCAGGCCAGACCTCCCAGCTAACAGGGAAAAGAAATAGCTCTTTAGTGAAGAAAAGAACTCATAACATTCGGCCAAGTGAAACTTTAAAATGGACACGACAATGATACTGATGTTCATCTTTATTGGTGCAGTATGTAAGCTACATTCTTATATACCAATCAATCAGTGGCACTGAAAAGTGGAAAATAGTAGTAGTAAATGCCAGCAACTTATAGGTGAAAGCAAAAAAACATACTCCCCCCATCCTCAAATGATTGACCCATTTGTTTTTGTTGTTTCACAGTATTTAATCTATGATTTTTTTCATGAATGTTTAGACATTTAAAGTTAAATAATTCATATGCGTATAATAATCTGCAACATACACTTTCTAAATACTCCCTCCGTCCTCAATTAATGTATATTTTTAAATACCCTTTCTAAAGTTCAATGTTTCACTCGGAAATAGTGGAAAAAAAAATCATAAAAAATTTATTTAGAAAATTTATTCTTCAAATTATGATATTGACAAAAATTATTGAATTTAAAACACCTAAACACTTATGGAAAAAAATGATAGATTAAATACTGTGAAACAGTGAAAACAAATGTATATATTTTTTGAGGACGAAGGAGTATATTTTTGGGGGAATTTTTTTCACTATTTATCTTTGTAAATATTTGAGTCAAACATTGAACCTTGAGATATGAAAGTCAAATGGATCAATTATTTGAGGACGAAGGGAGTAGAATTCAGGCATCACCTAGGAGCCACAAATGGGTACAAAAGAATTCCTATGTTTGGGAAGAGATAAATACCATTGTATGCATCTCTCACCATTGGATAGCTGACAAATCCAGAGAAGATTGTAAGCTGCAATCACATCAATCAGCATATTGTTGCTGGCAAAAAGCAGCAATTAACTAACTCTAAGAATGTGACAAATTGATCAATAAAAGGAGTTTCAAATTATAAAAATCACAGGGCATGTGCCAAAGCTCCAGTTGAAAGTAATATGGAGGTTTGATCCAGCTCCACTAACACTAACACAGACCAGTGAGTGAAATGCTTATTAATGCAAACCTTACTATTCTGTGTCATTACAGAACTAGTATCACCTCTGGACGATGAAGTATCATTAGAATCATTCACAATTTTCTCTTTCTCGACAGGAAACGCTGTCACATCAAGTGCATTGAGAAGCACGCAGTAGCAGTGATCTGTTTCAGTCAACACCTGGAAATATTTGCTGGTGCAAGTAAGCTTCGGAAACTATTTTAGCTTTTTATGCAAGCCAAAGCATCTTTGGATGATATTATCACTGAACAAACAACAAAATTTACGCAGGAAATTAACAAACCCTTGACAGATAAGACATCTTGAAAAGTACTCATAGGAGAATAGAGTACAATCATGTCCATATTACAGCCATACAATGTAAGACATGCTTCATGTCTCAAAGAACCAAAAGCTCCCACATTTATTGTCCAGCAATACTGGTGCTTATTAACTCGTAAATGCTCCCTCCATCCCAAGAAAGTTGATACATTTGACTAGGCAGGGATATTAAGGAGTGTTGTATACTTGTGGGCGCTAAAGTAAAATGGGTATATAAGACAAATGTCATTTTTTTTAAGTGAAGAAATTTTTTTGAAGGTGATAAGATAAAGCTGGTGTGAAAAAACTTCCTGAATTTTATATCAACTTTTCTGAGATTGCCCAAAAGGAAACTGTATCAACTCTTGTAGGAAAAAGAGAGTAATAGATAAACTACATATATAATCTTTAACAACAATTTAGGCATTACCACTGCATCAAATGTGGAGTCAAAATCATCCACTGCAAAACAGATGTCTGGATAGGCAGGCCTTGTCTCTACTTCCTGGACAGTTATCAAGAATATTAGAACTTGACATTAACTAGTCCTGACATTGTTAAAACTAGAAGAATGTACCTTTTTTGAGTCCAGGTGGAAATTCACTCTGCTTGGAGATGCATAAACAGTCTTCACAACCTTGAACAAACCAATAGATATTCCATACATATTAGGACGGAAGTCTGCTTGGCAGCTAGAATCTTAATCGCATTATATAAAGGTATAAAAGAATTACCTTATAGATAGGCGATAATTTTGTATCTTGCCCAGCTTGATGATTTCTCAAGTCCTGGAGGCTGAAAGATACGAGGATCCATCAATGGCATTGGGTTTTAGAAAAAAGAAAGGGATATTCAACAAAACCGATACAAAATAGACATAACTTTAATAAAATGCAAAGCATGTGAAACAGGATACACCAACAAATGGAAAACAAGGTTGACTATATGTCATCATAGGCTATAAAGTTGTTACTTGTTAGCACATCTAAAATAATTTGGCACTCAACTTTCACTCATGTAAGATTCTTTTATCCACGCAAGTCAAAACCAAGGTCCAACATAAATGCATCAGAACTCAGGGGACTAAAAAAATGAGCAATCATATTTAACAAAAAAAATAGCAACTGGAGAGAAGTAAAAGGTACCTGCAAATTGCTACAGTGACCGAGTATGTTGTGTGAGCAATCATATTTAAGTAAAATGAGCGCCTCCAATCCACCTCCAAGAAACTATCACCAACCAATGTATCCAACTGATTTGAACAAAGGTAAAGACAATTACTAAACCATGCTAAAGTTAACCCGGCTGAACTTGATACAAAGCCCCAATACAACTTCAAAAACCCAATGACATGCATCGGTATCAAGTTTACCTCAGGGCCAAACCTGCGAACGAAGTAAGGTTCAACGCCTTCCTCATTGTCACTCACACCACGCCCAGACAAAACCTAATGCACAAAACAGCTAACTCAGAGCAGAACATCATCACTTCAAATCCAAAATCAGCAACTGAGTTACTGTTATACCGATTTCCTCACAAAGAATATCATATCATCGTCTTCTTGTCGACTTCGTGACTCCTTGCCGCGAATGAAGTACAAATCAAAGACATCGTGCCAGAACTGGCCGTCCATCGAAACGTCCGATGCATCCTGCTCGTCGACCTCCGCCTTCCCAAGCAAATTTGAGTGCTTCTTCACCATGCTCAGCAGCTCAAACCTCCCAAATTAGCATTCAAACAACCAAAATCAACGTCTCGAACATCAGTATTCCGATTTCAGAAATCTAAAATCTCTAATTGTTTACCTCGACGGGGTTTCGTCTCCGCCGCGAAACATGCTTGCTCCGACTGTATCTTCTTCTGCTCCGACGATCGGAAAACTTAACGTTGGTCAAATTATACAAACAATTAACGCATTCCAGTACGAAGCGAAGAGGAATGGTTGGTCTGATTGTTGTTGCAGGCTTTGCAGCGTGGGAAGCAGGGAACGAGACGGTGAACGCCGAGGAATATCGGACGACGGACTGTCATTTACGTCTAATGAATGACTCAATGACAGGACTGAATGACTGATCCTTCGAAACTGAAAAAGTGTCATTTAAGCCATTCATCTTATGCTGTGGAGACAAATCGCCCCATCGATTAGTTTTTGTTGGCAACTATCTGTATAATCAAATCAAGTTCAAGGCTTTACTTTGGGAAACAACCACGTCCGTTTTTTCAGTTAAAGGTTCGGGTGTAACTAGTCATATAATTTCTTGTTCATTTAAGGGTCCATTTGGTTGGTGGGTTCGCACCTATATTATATTTTTTGTTTCTAATTGATCTAAATATTTGATAAATGAGTATTGTAGGGTGCGCTTGCTTTTGCGTATGTTAAGCACACCTATAGATAAGGAAACCAATTTATCTCCAAGTAACACTGAAGAATAAACGGTAAGTAACAATTGCTTTTTGCTATCGCTCACCACACCTCGCTATCACCTCCACTTGGTCTGTCGCGCCATCGCCATTGAGTCAGGCATCGCCATAAATCCCGGTGCGACCAGATGTTGCAGAGAACCTAGGCCATGGTCGGAACGAAGGTGGGATTGCACATGCTCAGGGTGATAATACGGCACCGACGTTGGCAAGAACGGTGAGATCGACATGTTTCACGGTGGCGAGGCCCTTCCTCTCTATCCGTCTTCGTTGCCATTGCCGTCGTCTTCATCGCCATCGCTGTCGTCATTGTCGTTCATTCTATAAGTGATTTGGCCCAACAATTTTCATTTTTGTGATTTAAGTGTAAAGATTGTCAAAAAAAAGCATAAAAAATCATCTAATTCGATTCTGGCGACTCTTTAGTTGTTTTGTGTCTTTTTATTCTACAACTCTGATACCGATTAAAACTTTGAACAACGCACTTGAGTGACCCATGAACAAATATGTTGCTTAAACTGTCAGTAATAATGCACTCACTTCAGCCATTGATGATCACCATCATCTTGATCAAATACAACATCTTTGATTTTTAAAAAAAATGGAACACGCTCTAAATAATGATACTCTCACATCTCCAAACTCCAAATAATTACCACATTAGCTATGCTTTGTAAATAATTATAGATGCTCACGCTGTCAATAAATGATGGTCTCACTCCTAACATTGATGCTCTCAGGCTCTAAGTGCATATGCGATATCAGGAAGTGGTGTTCATGAAAAATGTTCATTCTATGATGATTACTATAGTAGTATAATCACCGTGATGACTTGGTTTCACAACATGATGTGTGTCACTTCGCAAATAATGTTTTAGTAACAATCATCATAAATGATTTCAGCTATCATCTCAACAATGATATATATTAAGAAAAAAAACATAATGATTCCAGAACACATATATGATAATCATAATAACTTAATCTTCGTACTCAATCAAATACTTCAATTATTTGAGAATGAAAGAGTAGTTTATAACTTTAACTAATTTCAAATAAAAAATTACTTATATATATATATATATATAATAGACGTTGTAGTTCCTTAACTTTGTGTGTTTGGCAACAGATTTTTCAAGTCTTAATTTTTTTAGTTTAGTTATTAGTTATTTGATCTCAACCATCAAAAAATTATCGCTACAACTAATTGAAATAGTTATTTCTCAAACGGGGCCTTTAAGTATTATCTTAATAAATAATTTCTTTAACCTTTTACCCTATTGTAGTCTTTATCTCTATGAATGAATTTACGGTGGAGCCTCCAATTAATTTTCCATTAAATTCCAATGAAATTTTCATTGGGATTTTTGTATGGTCCTTGATTCATAATCTTCTCTCAATTAACACATACTTTTTATGTCCCAAGTGTGTTGTCACAACGTCAAAATATTTTTATCCCAAATGAAATGACATTTTTTCACTTTTGTTTTATTTTTATCCACTTTTACCCTTGCAATGCACCCATCCAAATAGTCTAGGAAGTGGGTTGGGAGGGTTTGTAGGGGATAATGATGAAAATTTATGTAAAATGAGTTAATGATCAAAAACAATCTTAATCTACATAAAAAAACTAAAACTGACAAACCACGTAATGGAGTAGTAAACAAATCTAACATTTTAACCTACTCCTAAGCCTTGCCAGTTGCTACATACAATGACAAAAGCTTGAACCTTCATATAGTAGGAAGAGGGACGGCCGGGCAGGAAAAGAAAACTTCAAGAACTAATCCGTTTGGTTAGGAAAAAATTTCATTCCAAATTTCATGTGTAAATGTATGGATCTACAATTAATTGGAAAACTTTGTTTTCCAAATTTTGGAGGGCACGTATTCTCAAACTTCCTTTTGCCCCCCAAATGTTCTTAATTATTTTTATAAAGCTAGATAAAGGTACATATGAAATACTGAAGAGTGAAAAGTAAATTATAGTAATTTTTTTGGGAATAAGTGAGCAGAGGACATTCAACTCCTAGAAAATGCCACCGATGGAGCGCATGAGGACGAAAACCTAACATCTCCTACGATGACACCCAACTTGAAACTGTTAATAGATTTGGTTGTGTTAGTTGTCATACAGATTGCTTCAAGTTTCTCAAGATCAAGTCTTCTTACAAAATGGAACCTTTACAGAAAAAAAAATGAGAAAGAAAAAAGATGTTTCCTTTCAACTTGCAAACCCTTGCTAGCCCTGATAGTCCAAAACTTTAGCTGCAAGTTTTTTAATAAACACCTTGATGGATCTTAAAAGATCAGAGATCAGTAACGATTTGCAGAAATAAGATTAACAATAAGCAGCAGCTACAATAAATTGGCGATTCCACATGATCTTTGTTCCAATTTCTTGGCCGTGAAGCTACAATTGGACAAATCTGCATAAGCTTGCAACTGGGAAATTCAGTAACTTGGAACCAGCTGAGAAGTTGAATTAGATGAAGGAAGAAACAAGAAGAAAACTATGCTGCTTAATTTAACATCAATACAGAGACATATTCAATGGCAAAAACAGAGATCTTTCATCACAATCTTGAAAAGCAGAGATCTTTCATCACAATCTTGAAAAACAGAGATCTTTCATCACAATCTTGAAAAGCAGTGATCTTTCATTTACAATATTGAAAGCAGTGATCTTTCATCACAATCTTGAAAAGCAGAGATCTTTCATTACAACTCTTATTGAAGAACTATTTCACACACATCATCAAACCCCTCCTTTATCATCGTCGCAGCAATTGCACACCTTGACAGCCCAAAAGTCTTCTTCACCACACTCCCCATGGTGTCTGCCCTGTTTTTTGCAATCAGCATCACACGAGTCATCGTTGAAGTAACCCTCACCTTCACCACATTGACCATTTGGTGTAGCATTAGGACATCGAGATCTGATTCCTATCAGAAAATTAAAAAAAAAAGTTAGATACTTTATTAGATGTATATATACAATCATGATTTATTATGAGCCATGAAAAGAAGCTACTTACTGGAGATATTAGAGAAGATGAGGAGGAGAATTATAGCAGAAGCAACACCACTCGTCGCCATATCCTAAAGTTGTGTTCTTTAACAAACCAAATGTAGAAAATGTGAGAACTTTTTTAGATTAAAGAGCAAATTTATGAGAGGAAAATTTAAGAAATTGTGAAAGGATTTCTGATACACTTGGTTGGCCTTTGAGAAACACACCCCTTCTATATACCAAAGCCTTTGGCCAGAGACAGGAAATCAAATTTTCTTCTTTTCTTTTTTTTTTTTCCAATTTTTTCCTTTAATGCTTACTCGGCTCGTCTTTTGTTGCATACATACACAACAAAAGAGTGGACGAATTTTCCCACTTTGGGGGAGTGTGGACGAATTAATCGAATCAAGTAATCTTGTGTCTTTAATGAAATTAACAAGCTCTACTTCATATGTTGGTTTTATTAATTTAAACAGTTATTACATGAAAATTATTATCAAATTCTGATAGAGACGGCAACAAACGTGTCATATACGTGTTCTAATTGTGTTTTACTCTACACACGCATACACATTCAGAGATGAACACCTATAGTTTCTTCCTATATTTTTTATTACAGTTTGTCCCCTATTTTCAGAAATTTACAGAAATTTTCCCTCAGAATTTGGGCAACTACAAATACCACATTGACCAATGCAGCCCGCCTCCCCACCTTCGATGCCACCCTAACCCTATCACGCACATGAAACTCATGTCTTTTAAGTGTGTCTTACAGTATTTTGATTTCCAATTCTTATATCTGATCGAATTCATATAAATATTATGTAAGAATTGTGTTTTAACTTATAAAAAAGTTTACCTATTGTTGATGAATTTATTTTCCGATCACCTAACTTTTAGACACTATATCCACCACTGGGCGAAGGGGGTAAGGTGGTTGCGGTATGGCGGTCGAGCATGGGAGAAGGGGTGGGGTGGGAGTGGGAAGGATGACCGGGTAGGGGAGGAAAGATTAGGTGTTGATGTGTTGCAACCGACGAGTTAACGCATGAGGGGTGGGGTGGGGGAGTCACCCCACCAACCATGGGAGGAATGGTTTGGTGGGTGTGGTGTTTAAACGGAATATACTTGGTGTTTTCCGTTTATTGATGCTTACGTTTAGATTATATCTGAGTAGGATGAAGATTTGGTACGGTTGTGTTGAATAAAGGCTGGAATTGATTGAAATGGTAAAATGTTGGAATTTGGGAAATTGATGTTTAAGGTTCATATTTCGATCCGATTCAATCGGATATTTAGAGACACTTTATGTTTTAAATTTCTGCTCAATCAACATCGTTATTCCATTTGCCACACGAGCGAAAATAAGACAAAGTGAATAAATTGGTACGGTTTTGAAACTTTAGTGATTTATTCGACCGGATAAAAAATTCAGTGATCGATTCGTAATGAGTTAGAAAGTTCATGGGGTTCTTTTGTGCTTTTTGCCTATTTTCTCCCACCTAAGCTCTTAACAAAAGAACAAGGAACAAAAACAAACATTTCATGTAAAGATCGAGTAGAAATGTAATTCTATCGGGAACTGTAAAGTGAGAATATTGTGATTGGTTGTCATTTGTCATGACTAGGGCCGTAAATGAGCCGAGTCGAGCTTGAACTTGGCTCAATGTTTTTGTTCGAGCTAGAGTTCGGCTCGATAGCTCGACGAGCCTTCATGATGTGGGCTCGAACTTAGCTTGATTGATTGCTCAAGTTCGGGTCGATTGCTCGCGAGGTGCTCGAAAATCTGTCAAAAATCATTTAGACTACGCTTGAGTTTGGCTTAGTAGCTGCTCGAAATATGATACTTTATAATTTTAGTCAACAAGGGTCTACTACTTTCAAATTACTCCATATACTTTATAATTTTAGTAAAATAGGTCATATTACTTTAATTACTTACATATGAACTATCATAGGTTCTTTTTAGTATGTATTGCTCGATAGCTCTATAAGTAATCAAATCGAACTAAACTCCGTTTGAACTTGGATCGATAAAGTTATTGAGCCCTAAATTCTGCTCGAACTCGAAATTCGATAATACATTATCAATAACACACGAACTGAGTTCGAGTAAATTCGGTAAAGGCTCGGCTCATTTACAGTCCTAGTCACAAGACTTTGTTTTTCTGTAGAACTTGCAGGCTTTGTGATTACTTAAGGGCTCCATCTTAAAGGTCTCAAAATCTAGGACTGCAATTGTCAAAGAGCACCAACCTGTAGGACGTAACGTGGGTATCTCAATAAGAACTGTTTGCTACCGGAACTAGTTTGCCGTTTTGAATGGAGAACCTGTCGTTTTGATTCAAAGCAAGACCAAACCCAGACCAGAGAGAATCGCTCTGGGCACGGAGGAGAACGAAGGAAGCTGGAGAGAGCGGAAGAATTGATCGGCGATTAGCTCTTCCCGTGGACCATGGAGGCGCACCACGCATCTCTTGGCCGAAGAACGGTTCGTTTCGCTATATTTGTTAAACATCAACCATCTGAACGTTTTGCTTTGTCCGAAAATGGCAAAATGTCGTTTACAACGTCTAATTCCTTGGACTCTGTTCAATTCAGTTGGAAGAGATTCGTCAGAAGAGAGCTGTTGAGAGAATGAGCAAAGTCTCTTCAGGATCGGATCTGAGCAGAACTTCCAGCACCGGTATATTATTCGACTTCTGTATCATTTCCCTCTCAGTAATTTTGATTTTTAAGGTTTTTGTTGACTCGATGCACGACTATGTTTTTTCTGATAGAGGTTGCGTCAATGAAGAAATCGGAGAGCGGGAATCGGCTTTCCGAGGTATCCTATGATCTGATGTGTTTTCGTAGTTTCAATTCCGTGTCAAGCGTTTCATTTTGTTTTGGAAGTGGTTGTTAGAAATTTTTTGTAGTAGCATATATTCTGAGAAACTAAACTACATCTGGTGGCTAATGCAGGCTGATGTTAGTGGATTAGTTTCACAATTAAAAGATTTACAGAAGAAAAATGTGGAATTGGAGGAGACAAACAGAATATTGTCTTCGAAGGTACAATGGTATGCTGGCATTTCTGATATGTATTCAGGACTACCAACTGATATGGTTGTGGCTTCTTTTTCTTTTCCTTTTTTCCCTACCAGCTTCAAAAGGAAGAGGCTGAGAATGGGATACTGCGTATGCGCTTAAACGAACTTGTAAGTGAATGTTTTCTGGTCCTTTTAGTCCATCACTCAATGCCTGTGACAGCTCTAGTTATGACTAGATGGGTCTGTAATTTTGTTTGGTATTGATCTTAAGTGATGTTCCCCTCCTGTCTTATAGGAACGCTTGTGTTTTTCATGGTAGTTGAGGGCCTGGTTTTATTGGGTCCAAGGTTTGTTAAGTTAGGGAACATTGCAATGTCATGCTTAATGCAGCTTAGTTCAGCTACATAATAGGAACAACATACACAATGTACTTTCTTTCAGCTACACAATAATAGCAACAAATGCAATCATCTTATAGTGGATTGAACATTTTTTAATTGATGCGACATGGACTTGGGATATGTTCAGGAGAAACATGATTTGAGAAATTTATTAGTTACCTTTTTTTTCCATATCTTTGATGCATATTTATTAGTTACCTTTTTTCCATATCTTTGATGCATACTCTTTTTTTGTTCTCATCCCAGACCATTCTTGAACTAAGTTATGAAGCTTTCCAGGTTTTCCTGTGCCTATTAATAAAAATAAAATAAAATTGTATAAGATGTTTCTATTTCATTTCCAGCTTATCATAATTTGTGGTCCATTCATATATGATGAAAACTCCAGCCAATGCTCCTCATTTGAATTCACATGCTGATTCTGCACCATTTTAATTGCAGGAACAAACAACAGTACCTTCTTTGAGAAAAGCGCTTAAAGATGTTGCTATGGAGAAAGATGCTGCTGTTGTTGCACGAGTAATAATGCTTTTTGCTTGCAACATTTTCAACTTGTCCTTGTCTTCCGGAATTCACTTCTTCACTCTCAGCTAACATTTTAGTATAGGAGGATCTTGCAGCTCAGCTTCGTTCTCTCAAGAAGCGTCTGAAAGAAGCTGAAGAAGAACAATACAGAGTATGAAAGTAGTTTCAATTTTCCATGCCAAAGAAAGCAACATAAAGTCTGGCTATAATCTGTTCCTTTCCTACTTTAGGCCGAGGAAGATGCCGCAGCATTGAGAGCAGAGCTGAACTCGGTGCAGCAGCAAGCTCTAGGGGGAACATTTGGTGGAATAAGCTCAACTGGAGATTCTCCTGATCATATCCCAGCATTAGAAAAGCAGATAGCTGGTTTAAAATCTGAAATTCAGGTACTATTTTTGTATTTATGTGGTTGTATCAATATTTCATCATATTTTGTCATTCTCTGAGTGTCTTGCTACTCACAGCAAGAAGCCCTTCTGAGGAAGCAAGATCAAGAACAGTTAGCTGAAGAGCAAACCCGTGTATCCGTCCTCATATCAGAGAAACAAGACTTGGAAGAAAAACTTGCTGTAATAACTAAGCAGATTTCAGGTGCTTGTTTTAAGAATTGCATACACGGATGTTGATTGATTCTGTTTTAGGGCAGGAGCTGTATAATCATTAAGGGTGTGTTCTCTTGAGAAATAGTTTTTTTGGATATTTGAAAAAATTGAAGAAACGGTATAGAGAAATTCACATTATGAAATTTCTGAAATATTTGATAAAGACAGAAAATTATGTCGTTAACCATATCATCTGGCAGGCATTTTTGTGCCTGCATGTTGTCTGATAATCTGGTCATCTTTTCTCCATTTTGTTGACAACATACAGTTCCAGAATATATAAATCCTTCGTATTGATTATTGTAGAATTTGCAGTGCTGGAAGTTCAGCATTTAAACTTAGTTTATACTCAAACTAGTTAAGAATGGTTACAATAATATGTCTTCATTTTATGCATTGGATATTGTATCATACATACCCCAAGAGCTCTAGAAATTGATTCTTTATTCTAAGGTATACCTGACCTCTGTTCGACCTATACCTCCTATCCAATTTGACATCTGGTTATACCTTTATAATCACCTGTATATAGCATATCAGTTTTATTCATTTTGTTTTCTCTTGGTTTATGGTGGAGTGGTTAACATGACATTGTCTTCATAAAATTCACTAATCTTTTGTGGCTGTACATGCATTTTAACATCCGTATCTAAGCTATGTATCTTTTATACTTTATTTACATGTTCATTGTTTCTCATAATTGGCCGTGCAATAGTTTTATGCTGTTTCGGTTTTAGCTCGATATACACATTTCTATCAAGGAAATCTGTTGTTCCTCCATCCCATCTAGCCCACCTAACTCATGGCATGGCTAATCTCTAAAGCGTTTCATTGTACGAGTAATAAGCCCAAATCTTTAATACCAACAAAACGCTGTTATTTTTTAACAATGTTATTTATGGTGGGTTTCCTGTATTTTGTTTCCCTGATTTGAGGTTATGTAATGCAGGCGAAACCTCAGAGAATGCGGCCCAGAAGCTATATTCTGCTGTAAGTGACCACGGCTTCTCTTTTGCTGTGAACTCTGCGAGAGTTTGCTTACTAATGATGAGTGTAATTAGTAGCAACTTTTGCAAACACTTGAAAAGCCTTCTTCTTTTTTTTGGGGGGGGGGGACTTCTGCAACAGGCTATGCCACCCAAACCAACTGAGGGAAGTCGCATCCGTCCCATCGCAAGCTGGCCTCAGTCCTTAAACTCCTAACTCGGTTGAATCCAGTGAAGACTTTCTTGGAAGGGCATAGCCTGACAGGCTAGCGAAAATCCGTTCTCTCAAAGTCATTAGAAAAGATGTGAGCTTCAGAAATGGACATTTGTATAGGTGTTTAGGGCATTTTAGTGATGCTACATGGTCCACCTTTCCATTTCTGATGATGGAACTAACTATTGATTGACAGCTACATAATCCATGTTTTATCCAGCCTTTTCTCTACTATCAACCACCGGAATGGTTATTTTACCTGCCCACGCTTTCCTCCCCCCTGAAGTAGAGAAACCTACAAATAAAAGAATACCTGCCAAAAGCTTCACCTCGATCAACCTTTGGAATACAGATTGTCGAGCCGCCGACAACTCCCAGGGTTCACTAAAACAGGGGTACTCCGCGAAAGACTATTGAGTGACCTGTCGAGCTGATCCGATTTACGTATCAACGTCTAAGCCCACAGTAAACATATGATGAGCCCAAACAAGAAATCCAAGAACACCTATACTGATCATGGCATAAACCATGCCTAGATACCCGAAAACCGGTTTCCCCGAAAAAGTCGGGAGAAACCTCGATAGCGAGGAAAGCTCGGAAACATAAACTGCTTATCGAGGTGCGAATCGTTCAGGACAGGGAGGAATGGGATAAATAAGTAAGCAAAGGAGGAAAGAAGGTTACTTGAAAAGCCAAAGTGGTAGACAGAAACTTCTATTGGAGGTTAGTCTTCAGTTGTGACTGCTCTTAAGTGGTACTGTTACATGAGATTTTTACATTAAGCTGAGCCTGCTTCATGACTTTTTGCTAGATTGATAGTCAATCGTCAGAGATAGAGAAGCTCTTTGAAGAGAACTCAAGTCTTTCATCCTCTTATCAAGAAGCAATGAAAGTGGCAAACCAATGGGAGAATCAGGTAAATGATGTGTGATTAAGGTTACACATTCCTGACCATTGATCAGGTTTGAGTGGACTCTGGAATTTAGTAAAGGTTCAAATGGATGCTGGACTTTGTCAAGCAGGAAATGCAGCCTTGCTACCTTGTTATTGCTTGACATATTATATGGGTGGGCTAACTTAGGACTACATGTGATGAAGCTTTGTTGGTGTCCAGGTAAAAGATTGCCTTAAGCAAAATGAAGAGCTACGTGTAGTTCTGGATAAGTTGAGATTAGAACAAGCCAGTCTACCAGGAATCCATGGACACTCCTCAGTGGAACTGCAAACAGATCAATCCACAATATATAGTTCACAAGCTAATGCACCTGAAATCATATCAATCAAGGTTGGCATTTAAGTCTATATCCATAGTTTCTGAATTTATTTTCAGATCCATATGCTAAATGGCAAGACATATTAAGGGTCACTGAAAAATCTTATGTTATAAAATTTCACAGAAATTTACATTACTCTCTTTCTCTCACTCCCCTAAGCTTTTGTTTTCCCATCTTGATAGGCTCAACTTGCGAAAGAGCAGAGCAGAGCAGAGTCCCTGTCAGCTGAAGTCCTCCACCTCTCAGCCCGGCTCCAACAAGCGACCCAGGCTTACAATGGTCTCACACGCTTGTAAGATGATCTCATTCTCTCCTGCAGCTTATTTGCTCTGAACTTTTCATCTCTCAGATCCCATGACTAGTTTTGTTTTTCGACGTTTCAGATACAGACCAGTGCTTCGTAACATCGAAAACGGTCTTCTCAGAATGAAGCAAGACGGCCATGTAACTACTGTTCAGTAAGGCTCCTCCTGTGGAGTTCCTACAGGGTACAGACTTCTCAGGGGGTGGTTATGGTTTGAATCTAGTAACAGTTCATTTTAACTTTTATGGTAAAAGCTTGATAGCACTAGTAAAACCTTGGTCCTCTCTTTTCTTGTAATTATTTATTTTATCTGTGAAACGGTTTTGTAGATATATTCATATGTTACGAACCCAGCAGCTAGCTAGCCTATATAAACTCTAAATAGGTTGTAATTCGGGGATATGTGGAATGAATATCGAGTCTTTTCCTCTTCTTTATGTTTTCTATCTCTCTTCTGAATCTTGTTCTTCTCCTTTGATAAGTTCTATTCTTGGCTTGTAACATCATATAAATTCATCCCGAAAGAGTGAAATCCTCCAATCACCATATACCTATCCCTTTGATACAGGAACACCAACGCTCATCCAAGTCTGATTTTGATGATTTGGGGTGTTTGGCGACAACTTTCTAAAGTAGTTTCTATGTTTTGAAAAAAGTTATTAATGAGAGTAGTTTCTATGTTTTGAAAAAAGTTATTAATGAGAGTTTTTAGTGTTTAGTTGTAGTTGTTTTGATGTTAATCTACCTAGTGACGTATTTGCAATTTCCTTAAATTTTAAGGACTCAAGAGCTAAGCCCAAGAAATATGAAGGAATAGTGACCAGATCTTCTTCATCATAATTTGAACTCAAGAAGAACAAAACACTTTGGAAACATGGAGGATTCAAGTGACAAGATGAAAGAAGTTGGAGGAGAATGAATAATTTCATAAAATTTACACCTTTCAACTCCTAAGGTTTCAACTAATCAATTGTCGACTAATACTATAAATAAATTGGACAATTAGTATAGAATTAATTCTTCCTTTAATTTTATTTGTAATTTTTATTTTCTTCCTGGCCTGCCTAGGTAATTTCCTTACCTATAAATATGAGTTATTTTTACACTTTTAACAACACATGATATATGAAATTCATTTTGCAAATTTGAGAGAAAATTTTCTTCATTTATACTACATTTTTCCACTCAACTCTTATTCAAAGGTTTTGATCAAGTTTGCTAAATCCAAGGTTGCTTTCTCTTGAAGAAAGAGGTGTTGGATCCATCTTCCTTCCCTCGACAAAACTTCACTTTTGCTTGAACCATTTTTTGGATTCAGGAGGGGGTGTTGGGCAATTTATCATCATTTTTTATAGACAAGAAAAAAGATCTTCAAGTGTGTTTATTAATCCATAAGAAAACATAATGTTTGATCTGGACCATTAAAAAATTATTTAAAACGCTACAGTTAGTTTAAATGATCTAAAACCCTAAATTGAAATCAAATCAAAATGCTTAGGATTAACGCTAAGAGAACTATGACAGTAAATACTCACACTCTAAGTTGAGTTGTTTTTGCCGGTACTCTCTAAATCTCTAAAAAGAACAACCATTTATTGTCACACTCGCACCATCCTTCATTTATACTTCATCCGTTCGCAAAAAAAATGAGAGATTTAATTTTATTGTTTTAAAGTTCATTATTTAATTCAGATTTTAACAAAGATAAATAGTTTTAAAAAATTCAGAAAAAAATATATTTAGAAAATTTAGATTTCAAATTATGATACACATATGAAATATTTAATTTTCAATATCTAAACATTCATAAAAAAATTATAGATGAAATACTGTGAAACTGTCAAAATAAATGACTCAATTTTTGGTGAACGGAGGGAGTCGATTTTTCTATTTATTAACTAATAATTTTTCTTTTACCATATCATTTAGGTGAGTTATCTCGTGATTTTTTTTTGATACATAGAGAGTATGGGATTGGAAATAGTGGGAACTTGAACACAATACTTCCATCTCATATCCAATGAACTTAGCTACTAAACTAAATACTCAGGACATTAGTCTTGTGAACTTTTTAGGTGAGCGTACAGTATAGTTTAACTTAAATTCAAAGGATTTATTCTCAACAATCTGTAAACTATAAATAACCATAAGATAAGTCACTTTCCAAATCCATGAAATTAAAGACCATTTTCACTATATATATATATATATATATATATATATATATATTTTCCTGAAAGACAACTATATTTTTTCTTAAAAAGAAAATTATAAGGTTTCAGCCAAATGCTGAAACAAGACCAAAAACTTTTCGCTGATGAACTTAGACCGATAGATAATTGGCTACCTAAATTGACCTTTTGGTTACAATGAAAAATTTGCCACATTTAGAATTTTTTTCTCATAGCACTTAAAGAGTGTGTTCAATAATTTTAGAAGGAAATAATTTTTTTAAAAAAATTAATCCAAATTTATTATTTATGAGAAAAATAAACGATTCACCATATTTTTGTTTTGTTTTTTTTTTATATGTAAAGAAACAGACCCTTTGTAACGCGTGACCTTTAAATTCCAGGGGAGTTGGAGACCCAGTAGCACTGTAGCAGCGCACATGAAATTTACGAGCTTCTTCTGTTTTGTCCAGAAGTGAAGACAGATATGTCGACATTCAATCCGAATCTGTCCGAGATGCCCAAGGATTCAAGGTTCCGCTCATTCCCTCTGATGGGTCAACCCCTTTTCAGCATGGCTCATTAACCCTAGCGCGAGTGTGTGATTTTCTCATTTATAAAAGCCTCTTCCTTTCATCCTGTTCTCAGGTACCATAATTCGTTGCTCTTGTTTTCTGATAACTATGGCTGTTTCTGGATTTGGGTCCTCTGTTGATTTTCTTCAAATGGTTATTTCTGTATAATGCTGTCTTGGCCTACGAGTTGTATTTGATCACTTCAATGGTTAACCCAATCAAATTCCTGCAAAGTTTCTGCAAATTAGTCTATTCCTATTGCATATCCCGAACTGGTGATTTGGGAGGGCTTAGTTAGAAATGGCTGGAAAGTTCAAAGCCAATCAGACCTGACTTTGTTTCTTTAATTCATGAATATCTACTTGGTGATGATGGGATTTTGGGTCTTCTGTTTTGCAGAGTTTGAGTGTAAGAAAAAAGATAAAATTTGTGTTTGTAGCTATGGTATAAATGCCAAAAGATTTTGGCTTACTGCCATATCTTGGAGAAAAGAGATATTATCTGACCTATTCATGCTTAAAACCTGAGAAAGGATACCCATTTTGATATTCTCATGATTATATTGTCATTAACTTGAGCTTGTTACAAATATAGCGGAATGGAGATGCATGATTCATGTAGCCGACCCCAAGGAGTTGAGATTAAGGCTCGGTTGATTAATTGATATTGTCATTGACTTAGTTATCCACTTCTATGCAGATGGAAGACGAAGAGGTGTCCATCTCGGGATCACAGGACCAGAAAGTTATCGAAATGCCATCAGTTTTGGAAGGAGAAGATGTCGTTCTAATCACACAACAGTCCCCTTGCTGCTCTCTTTCTTCCTTCTCAGGACACGGTTGTAGCTCTTTGGAATCAAAACAGAAATTAAAACCAGCAACTAAACTTTTTGGACTGATAATTTTCTCGCTACTAGTTATGGCGGTGGAGATTGTCGGTGGTTTGAAAGCCAACAGCCTTGCAATCTTAACTGATGCAGCCCACATGCTTAGTGATGTTGCTGGGTTTACCATCTCCCTTTTCGCAGTCTGGGCGTCATCTTGGAAAGCAACATCACGCCAATCCTTCGGGTACAGCCGCCTTGAAGTTCTGGGAGCCCTTTTCTCTGTACAACTGATATGGCTGATATCTGGCTTCTTAATTTACGAAGCGATGGAGAGAATCCTTCGAAGAAGTTCCAAGATAAATGGACCACTTATGCTTGCAGTTGCTGCATTTGGTTTTCTTGTAAATATAATGATGATCATGTGGTTGGGGCATGATCATGCTCATCATGCATGTGGAGGTGAACACCACAATCATTCTCACCACGATCATGCTCATCATTTGTGTGACGGCGAACATGAAGATCCCAACAAACACAAAGATCACAATCTTGGATATGAGAGAGCGGAATCATGTTTGCAAGGTGAAGAAGAGGAGACTAACATGATCTCAGCATCTAGGATGACGCAAGCTATCTTAAACATTAACCTTCAAGGAGCTTATCTGCACATCATATCTGACCTCATTCAGTCTATTGGGGTGATGATAGCTGGAGCCATCATATGGGTAAAACCGAGTTGGTTGGTAGTTGATCTTCTCTGCACCCTCTTCTTTTCTGTTTTTGCTTTGAGTACTACTTTTCCAATGCTCAGAAGAATTTTCGCTATATTAATGGAACGAGCACCGAAAGAGATCAATATTGACACACTTGAGCATGGGTTGAACCACATAGAGGGGGTTCAAAGTGTTCATGACCTCCATGTTTGGGCCATAACAGTAGGGAAAACTGTACTGTCATGCCATGTAATAGCCAAGCCTGGTGTGAACAGCAACCAATTGCTTAAGAAGATCAAGGAATTTTGTGAAAGCAGATACAGAGTTCACCATATAACAATTCAGATAGAAGCGCCTTAAACAATAACTTGCTCTCATGTTCATATGCTTTGCTGAAAGGAAGTGTATTCACTTTTTGTTGTAGTTTTGCCCCTTTTCTGTCATATTCAGAATACAGGACTCTCAGAGATAGGGGAGAGCACAGAATACTTGAGAAGTTTAATGAAATATGCTGACAAGTGCTCCAACTTCCGTCTTTAAAGTTGCAAACATTGGATACATTTGTAAATTTGCTTCAAAAGATGAAAATTGTTCGATATTAAGATAGTTGAAGGGAATGAGAAATTGCCCTCGCTTTGAGGGTCAGATTTTCTCTTTAAATTTCCATGATGAAATTGTTGTTATACTCCTATATGTTTATGGAGAACTTGTACTTTCATAGTAATAGCTTTTAAAAGGAATGTCCTGTTTATGGTAGTCTATATGTGAAATTTTGAAGAAAAAAGGTTGAAGTTCCGTTAAAAAGAGAAAACATTTGTGAGAGAACAAAATGGGAGAGAAAAAAGGTAGATCTAGAATCAAACTGTGGGAGGATTTGGTTTAAATTCATGAAAAGGTAGATGGTCCTTGGGTTTGGGTAGGGGACTTTAATGAAATTTTCTCGTTTGAAGAGAAAAAGAATGATGGAGTGCCTTTTTTACGAGGATTCTGGTCTTAAGAATTGTTAGGAGTATAAAGGAGTTTTATAGTTGGTCGAATAATCAGCTGGGTGCAGATAGAACTTGGTGTTAACTTGACAGAGTGATTGCTAATCCTAAATGGATTGATATATTTCCTTCTGCTTTTGCTGAGTTCAAGAAGTCTATTATTTCTTATCATGCTTGTCCTTTTTTATCTGTTATGGAGTTTAAAATTGTTCCAAAACCCCATTTAAGTATTTCAAAATGTAGGAGTCTCATGAGTTGTATAAGCAGATTATTGAAGATATTTGGAATGATGGGGTTAGTCATAATCCCGTTGGTAAGTTTGTTTCTACTAGTGAGAAATCTAAGGAGGCTTTGAAAGATCTCAATGTGACTGTCTTCAATGATGTTATGTAATTTTCTTGATAGTAATCAGAGAGATCTCTTGGCTGTTCCTTTTACTACGGATGATGTTTAGTCTGCTCTTTTTTATTTAAATCCTAACAAAAATTATGGTCCAGATGGTTTCACCTCTGGATTTTTTCAACATAATCAGGCAGTGGGGGATAGTTTGTCTTCAGCTATCTTGAGCATCATTGAAACTAGGAAAATTCCTCCTAGTATTTCTGCCACATTGTTCACTTGATTCCTAAATCTGCTCATTCTTCAAAAGCTGAAAAATATAGGGCCTATTTCTTGTTGCCAAGTGGTTTATAAAGTTTCAAGAAAGTTTGTGGCTAATAGGATTCAATCTGTTCTTCCTCATTTGGTTAGTAACACTCAAGGGGCTTTTGTTAAGAGTCGTTTGATTGCTGATAATGTGTCTCTTTGTCATGAATTAGTCGGAGGTTATTTAAGGAAGAACGATTCTCCTAGAATGGTTCTAAAGATGGATCTTAAAAAGGCTTATGATACATTGGACTGGAATTTTTTGGAGAACCCTTGAGTGCAGCTTGGTTTCCTATTGTCTTGATTGATCTGATCATGGCTTGTGTTCATAGTCCTTCGTACTCAACTATGTTAAATGGATACTTGTATGGTTATTTCAAGGGAAAGAGAGATTTAAGGCAGGGTGATCTCTTATCCCCTTACCTCTTTTGTTTTGGCTATGGAGTATGGACTATCTTTTGGCTTCTCTTCTGAAGTGTTCAAAGGTTGGAATTTCTCATCTTCTATTTGCAGATAATATTTTGATTTTCTCTAAACTTGATGATTCATCTGCTGCCTGTCTTAAGAACCTGTTGTCTTGTTTTGAGAATACTGGTGATCTTACCGTTAATGTTGATAAGAGTATTATTTTGCTGGCGTTCTTCTGAGAATGTTATGATCAAGGTCTGTTCTGTTTTGGGTATACAAAAAGCTGATCTTCCAATTAAATAGGTTGACCTGTTGGTCTACAAAACTGTTACCATATGCGGGTAGAGTTCATCATAGTCAAACAACACCTTAATCCCAACTATGTCGGGGTTGGTGACATGAAATTTATAGTGCAATCAATTGTCGAAAACTAGTGAGCACTATAAATTCATGCAAAAGCATATGCGGGTAGGGTTCAACTTCTGAAACCAATAATCTTTAGTATCCAGGCAAATTGATATAATATGTCTCTCATAACTGGTTCCATTATCTCTGAAATTGAAAAGTGTTGTTGGTCTTTGATTTGGACTTGTAAGTTAGATAGTAGAAAGGCTCCCATAGTTTGGAATCAAGTTTGTTTTAGAAAAAGAATGAGGGAGAACTTGGAATTTATAACTTGAAAACTTGGTCTTTGGCTGTTGACATTAAAACGTTGTAGCGTGTTTTGGCTGATAAAGATAGTTTATGGATTAAGTGTATTCATTCATGCTTTCTATTTAAGTGGTTGTAATGTCTGGAATGTTGCTCTTAAAAGGGTTTATGATAATTGCAGTGAGCACAACAGTGTTCTCTGGAAGAAGCTCATTTGGGGCCCTTTAAATCTTCCCACGCTTTTATCGGTTGGTTGACCATGTTCAATAGGCTTCCGACTAGGGATCGGTTATCTAATTTCTTATGGCTGTTTATGAAATCTGTCACCCCTTTCTTTATCTGAGAATGAATCTAGAGATCACTTGCTTTTCTCCTATTCTTGCTTTCGTATTGTCTGGCATGTTGTTATGACAAGATTGAAGTGTTCTAGAATTCCTTTACAATGGAAGAGAATTCTTGGTTGGGTTGTTAAGTGTTTTGCAGATAAATCTTTAAAAGCTAAAGTGAGAAGAGCAGCGTTCAGAACAAGCATTTATATTATCTGGCAAGAGCGGCGCAGTCGGAGGGTTTTCTCCAGAAAGTGCCAAGAGGCTATGTGCCTAGTTGATGAGATTATGTTTGTTGTTAAGTCTCTTGTAAAGGAAGCTTTTGATACTTTGGTAGTTTGATTTAGGTTTTAGTTTTGTGTGCCCTCTTTTGCTGTTTCAGTATAAGGGGGCTCGGTTTGATGTTTGGTTTTAAAATTTGAGGAATAGTTTTAGGTAAGATTAGTTTGTCATTGCTACAAATGGATCCAGATTTGTTCGTCATTGCTACAAATGGATCCAGATTTCTTTGTCATTGCTACAAATGACAGATTTTCATGTTTTTTTTATAACGACAATAAATTTATTAATAAAATGAAAAGACAATAGATCCAGCGAAATGTTAGAACGAAAACCCGATATAAGAGAGAACCAAAACTTTTTAGCAAATCCAAAAATGCCTCGAACCACCCTTTCTTGAAAAACAAATCTTCGAATATCGTACATCCCTAATTCACCCTAATATCGTACATCCCAAAAATGACAGATTTTCATGTGGTACAAATCTTCTGCATTAAGTAATAGAAACTATCAAAACAAGCTCACACACCAAACTAGCCATTTAAAACTAGACAGCATGGTTTCAGATTTTGATGAAACAAAATAAAAAATGGCGTAATATGAAAGGCAAGGATCATCACTGCCTACAACAATGGTGGTTGAAATGTCACAAGCTTCTTTATCACACACCAATTTGGAGTAAAAAATATTCTACAAATCTGCCTGTCTGCCAAAATTCATAAAATGTAAGGGAAGAGCCAATTTGAACACAAGCAAAAGGCACCAGTCACCAGAAATTGGAGGAGGGTTCTCTCCTAGAAAATATGTTCCTTTGGTTGAAGTGCAACCTTAAGTAGCACAGCATCCTTTCTTCGCATTCCCTGATGCATCAGCAATGTTAATGGTGGTGCCTTGCCCAGGCAAGGCAGTATTTGCTGCTTCCTGAGCTGCCAAAGCTTTTTTGCTTATGATATGATAGATCTCACTCAAGATTGTTTGAAATGCTTTCTCCACATTTACAGCCTCAAGGGCCGATGTCTCTAGAAACGAAAGCCCTTCTTTCTCAGCCAAGGACTGACCATCCTCCTCGGCAACGGCTCTCAAATGGTTCAAGTCAGATTTATTTCCAGCCATCATGATGACGATGTTTGAATCAGCATGATCCCTCAGTTCACGTAGCCATCTCTGCACGTTATCAAAGGTTTGCCTCTTGGTTATGTCATACACGAGGAGCGCACCTACAGCTCCTCTGTAATACGCACTTGTAATAGCTCTATATCGTTCCTGACCAGCAGTGTCCCAAATCTGTGCCTTGACTGTTTTTCCTTCCACCTATAACAGTTGGAAATTTATAACCTCAGTCCAGTTTGAACTTCTTGGCTCCATTTAATTGATGAAAAACGAAATGTCATTAAAACAAGTAGTAAAATAGTAACACCTCCCAGCAAGCTCAAAAACTATTTAGTAAATAGACCATGGCCTTTCCCGCCATTTAGATCTGATGATCATATCATGAATCCACAAACTGAAATTATGTCAAAACAATATGATCTCAAATGTCAAACAGGATTACAGAAACTTAAAATTTAAGCAGTTGTTTTGTAATTGTCCCCAATCCACCTGAGTCTTTAGTTGATTCAAAGCAGAAACAAGTACATAAACAAATTCAGGTAACAATGCACAGAATACTTTGTTTCTGAACTTTGGCCATACTCCTGGCATTCAATTTACAGTTTACTAAGCTTTTTGTTTTCAAACTAAACAGCCAAAAATCTGCGGTTCAAAAGTGAGAACCACCCTCTTAGAATCAACCAAAAACCTATTTAGCTAACTAGACAAGCAATTCATCACTTGGAACAGTAGCTAACTAGACAAGCAAGTCATCTGTGAACTCTTTCAGAAGCTATCTTGTGTGGATATGGCGAAAATGAGAAAACAAACAACCCCAGAAAATACTCCATCATTCCAGCAAAATCAAATCTACCGCGGCCAAATCCCGTGGCTCACAAATCAGCCGCTCATAGCAAACACGATTACTATAAGAAACCAACAAAGCTTACACAGATCACAAGCATCGCAATCAACAAACCTGAAGTGTTCGCGTGGCGAACTCGACGCCGATGGTGGATTTGGACTCTAAACAGAACTCGTTCCTGGTGAATCTGGAGAGGATGTTTGATTTTCCAACGCCGGAGTCGCCGATCAACACGATCTTGAAGAGGTAATCGTACTCGTGATCCACCCGGTGCGCCATTTCCTCCTCTCCCCTCTCTCTCTCTCTCTCTCTCTCAAATCTTCAAAGGATCCAAAACGTGAAACTGAAACAGATAGATCCAGAAACAAACGAACGAATCCAGATGACAGAAGTTCGAAATCGTTAATAGTCACCTTGAGCGAGAAGGGAGGAAAATTGAATAATTAAATGAACTCTCACAAGCTCTGAAGTTCGCTAATAGTCAAGATTTTTTTTATTACAATTCTGAAGTTCGCAACAAATTCTCTACTAGGCTATTTCAGAGAAGAGATGTAAATTAAAAAAAAAAACAACAAAAAAAAGGAATTTTTTATGTTGTATTTTATTGATGAATGATATTTGTGAGAGCATGTAAATAAGTTAAAAATATAATTCGATAGAGACTTGATGGATTAAAAAACGTTTTGTTTGCTACAATTTGGAAAGTTTGATTTTTTTGGCCAAATTACCTATTACCCCCTAACCTGTGTTGACTCAATCACTTTAGTCCATGAATTATAATTCGTTCCAACTCGGTCCCTGAACTATGCAACGTTAATCACTTTACCCCTTTGACCATATCAATGTTAGTTGATCTTAGGAAAAATATTTATTATGGTCTTAAATTTTTTTCAATCTATATTTAAACACCCTAAACCTGTTAGATCTATTAAAAATACTCTTGTCCCCAACAACCTTTCTTTATGTCTACCACTCTACTACCTTACTATTCTCGTCGTCACCACTTCCCCTCCATTTTTTTATCTTCTCTTGCCTTCGAAACTTCAAATTTATACAAATATAACCATAAACCATTAAGTAATTGATGATGTTAAGCTCATCAACGCCGAGTTACCGAGTCGAAGGACTAAAGTGCTAGGATTTACATAGTTTAGGGACAGAGTGAGAACAAATTTTAATTCATGGACTAAAGTGAACGAGTTAACATAGTTCAGAAGAGTAATAAGTAATTTGACCTTTTTTTTTCTTCCAAGCCCGTAATTTCTATAATTTCTGAATCTTACACAAACCACCGTAAATTATGATCTGTTTTTTTAGAAGAAATTTGAAATGAATTTATTGTTTTTTAAGAATTGATATGAAAATTTGTGAGAGAAATAAATAGTAGAAAAAAAAGATTTGACACTTCCAAACAATTTTTAGACTAAACGAATACACTACACTATATCGAAAAGGTGAAACCTAGCTTTGAGACTTTTTTGTTTTTTAGAAATGATAAGGTCTCGACTCACATTTGGGAATACTTGTTTCAAGTGACTGTAACATTTTGAATAATTTTTTAATGCTTAATATCAACTACCTACAGCTAAACGCTAAAAACTAACCGTAACTAATTTTTCAAAACGTAAAAGTTACTTTAAAAAATTGTTGCCAAACACACCTTGAGTGCGAGAGTGACACTCTCCAAAAGAGCTTCTCAAACTGAAAGCATGTAGTCTAAAACAAATCCTAACATTATCCTCTCTTGCAGTTCAACATCTTTGTAAGCGTTTTAGGGTGGAAACGCTTTTGCCAAACAGGCCCTAAGATACAACGGAAAAATAATCTAATATGGAGAAGGTTGCCCTAAAATCTAGTGGAGGCCGAGGCTCGACGACACGGGGTTAGAGGAGGTCGATGGCACAATGTAGGCTAGGGCGTGATGTGAGTGAGGCATGGCGACACTAGGACACGGTTGGGCTGACAATGTGGGGTTGGTAGGCGAGCGGGCGGGGAAGGGTGACATATTTGGCAAGGGAGGGGTAAAAATGCAGAGGGGTTAACTTTAAGTGTAAAATTATTAGGGAGAGTAAGTAAACCAAGAATCTAATACTAACAAAATTGACAAAGTTAACATTTCATGGGCTAGTTGTAGGTTTTGTTGAACCTCTGGTGTTAAGTGTAGCTTTTCAAAATCTGAGGGGGAAATTGTAGGTTAATCTGTATCTCAATGGAATCTTTTTAAGTTTCCCAAATAATTATCTTGTTTTCTTAAAATGAAACTTTCACTATTAAAATCACTTAAATACCCCAAAGTTTCTTTCACTTCACACCTCTTACCACAATTGAGCCTCTTTTTGTAATTATGATCCACCTATTCATTCCCTTGCTGTGTGTGTCTCCCTTCTACTTTGCCTTTCCTACTAGTGGACAAAGCTTAAGTTTCACTCATCCACAATGATTGACGGGAACTAAGCAATTCAGCAATGAACTATGAAAGGCATTTGTCATAAATACCGTGGTGACAACGGACATGGTGCAGCTAGCATTGAGGGGTCTAAGGGTTTGTTTTTTGTTTTTGTTTTTGTTTTTTTTGCAAAGGGTTTGTTAAAGTACTTTGGAGAAATTTATTTTGTGTTTATTAATTGTGGATATGATATGTGTGAGAAAAAGTTTAAATTTGATAAAGATTTGATGAATTTAAGAATGTTTTGTGATCCAAGCCTTATTGATCAAGCTCAATGTGCTTTTATCAAACAAAGGCAAATTGTCGATAATGATAGCAGTGCTTAGGTGATCATTACAGGTTATAACAGGAAGAATATTTCAGCCAGGATGATATATATGGGTCCAAGGAAACCGTTCCAAACACAGACGTCACCACTACGAGGACCCCCTCCTCGTATAATAACGGCTGAGCGGCTCCCCGCGCCCTCATAAATCTCAAAGGGGTCAACCCTCACAAACGGCAACAATAATCAGGGGATTCCCATATGGGAAATCACCATCACCACAATCACGCACGCATTTATGATGCAATTCCCACAATAAAGGCACTCCTCGATGGGCACTGGCACCACTCTATATATTGAGTAGTGCCTCCTTCGAATAAGGTACTTACTACACACCCACCCCCTTTGCTATTCTCTGCGCCTGAAGAATCTCTGTGTCTCTCATTTCCAGGTCATCAAGGTCATCCTCCTCCCTCTCACCAGTCTTTCCCTATGACCGGATTGGTAGAATACTATCATAGGATGACTTTGAAGATTGATCTAAGAAAGACGTTCGATTCAGTCTCCTGGTCTTTTATGATCAATTTTATGAAGAAGTTGGGTTTTCCCTCTGTTTTTCTTGACTAGACAATCTTATGATCTATTCTGTTGGGAAAGTAAACTCTGCTTATGGTATAAAGTCTGCTTTAAGAAGATTTTCTACTGACTCTGGATTGATGGTGAATGAAAGAAAGTGTAGTGTTATTATGGTTGGGTTTGTTATGATGTCCCTGAGCAGATCCTGAGTATATTAGATATGAAGGAAGGTGAACTCCTTGTGAAGTACTTAGGAGTACCTCTGGCTGGCTCCCGCCTAACTGTCAAGCAATACAAGTCCCTGGTGGATAGAATCATTGGTATGCTATAGTCATGGTCCTCCAGATTTCTATCATACGCTGGCAGACTCCAATTAATTCGAGCTGTGATTTTTAGTATACAGACCTATTGGTCTTCTATATTTCCTTTTCCTAAAGCTGTTTTGGAGTTCATTGAATAGAGATGTCGTGTCTTTTTCTGGGGTGGTAGCATTGATTCAAAAAAGGCATTGGTGGCTTGGGAAAGAGTTTGTACTCCTAAGGGACAAGGTGTTCTTGGCTTGTATGGTCTTATTAACTGGCATTTCAAGGGAAAAGATCTGGAGACTTATGGTTGATCGAGTTAGTTTATGGGTGAATTGGGCACATGTGTATTATGTGAAGGGGAGGGACTTCTGGTTGATGCCTAAGACAAAATATGCATCTGCTGTTGCGAGTAGGATCTATAATTCCAGAGGTGCTTTCAAGCAATTCTTTGAGCAGAAGTAGTTTGAATTGTGGTTGAAGTTTCCAATGAAGGAAGGCTATTTGGATGGAGGAAGCTAGCTTGGGGTGCTAAACATGTGCCAAAAACCTTTGTTATCTTCTGGTTATGTGCACAGAGGGCTCTTCAAACTTCTGATAAGGTGCCTAGATGGAAGCCTGGTATCAACGAATCTTGTGTCCTTTGCTGCAATGTTTGAAGAAAGTCAATCTAGTGGCTCCTCCCTTTGAGTGGGGGAGGTTTTGTTCTTGGATTATCAAGGTAGCAAGAGGTAAAGGCATCAAAGCTCAGGTGAGGCGTAGCATGTGTGCTGCTACTGTGTATGCACTTTGGGAGGAACGCAACTGTAGGCGTTTCAGGAGGCAGAGGAGGGGGGTTGAGCAGGTCTGCACATATGCAATTCATCTTGTACAGGCGAGGAATTGTATTTGTATAGAAGATTTGTTTTGTTAGAAAGGAAGATTTGTTTTATTAGGTTTGCCAATTGACATGTAGGACTTGACTTCCTATTGTAATTGCCGGATGGCTTTTGATATCAATATAGATCAACAATTTGAAGTAAAAAAAAAAAAAAAGTTTTGTGATTGTTAATACATAAATCTCATCAAATCATCTTCCCTCCAACTTTTTTCTCTCACAAACATTAAATTTTCTATCACAAACATTAAATCTACCATTCAAAAACACAAACTATTTTCACATTACTATTCATCTCAACAAAGCCAAAGAAACCGCAAGTGTTCACAACAAGTTGGTATACTTGATAGGCCAATTTTAGAGGCCAACATAGTCTCATTTTTCTGATGGAGCAGAATGACAAGTGATGCACTAGGAAAAAGCAAGCCGCGCACTATCAACAATGATGGTTGAGTGCCACAAACTTACTTATCACACAACTCAAATGAAGTGCAAGAAATATTCTACAGATGTGTGTCTGCCAAAATTCAAAAAAAAAATGTAGGTGAAAAGAAATAAGCATTAAACATGGTACGAGAAAAAAAAGGGGAAAAAATCAGAGGAAAAAGGATCTTGCTTGCTAGAAAGTATGTCCCTTTTCACTAAATTTTGACCTCAAGTAGAGCAGCATCCTCTCTTAGCATTCCCTGATGCATCATTAACATTAATGGTGGTACTTTGGCCAGGCAACACAGTGTTTGCTGCTTCCTGTGCTGCCAATGCTTTCTTGCTTATGATATGGTAGATCTCATTCAAGACGGTCTGAAATGCTTTCTCCACGTTAATTGCCTCAAGGGCTGATGTCTCTAGAAACGAAAGCCCTTCTTTCTCAGCGAAGCTCTGACCGTCTGCCTCAGCCACTGCTCTCAGATGGTTCAAGTCCGACTTATTCCCGGCCATCATGATGACAATGTTGGAATCTGCATGATCCCTCAGTTCACGTAGCCATCTTTGCACATTCTCAAAGGTTTGCCTCTTGGTTATGTCGTAGACAAGGAGGGCACCGACAGCACCTCTGTAGTAAGCACTTGTAATAGCTCTGTATCTTTCCTGACCAGCCGTGTCCCAAATCTGTGCCTTAATCGTTTTTCCTTCCACCTAAACATCTCAAAAGTTACTCAATTTAGGGTAGCTGGCAGTTCTGGCCTCACATTCTGAATCAGTACCCACCACCAATTATTGGTAGGGCCAAGAACTAACAGTGACAGCCTAGCACTCCCCATAAACTACTCAGTATTTTACTTACAAAATAAACCATGTCCTCTCCACACATTCAGATCAAAAGTGAAAAAGATTGTCATCAACACCTCATATGAAAACCATAACAAAACCATGTGCTTAAAAGTGTTCCTAACAGAATGACAAGGATATTTTAATGCTAATTCACCTCATTTCATTTGATTAAGTGACAACAAAGGAATACAAAAAGAGGAAGACTTGTTCAGGTGGCAATCAACCAAAAGCTTTCTGGTTTGAATAATAAGAAGAATGAATATAAGCCTTTGTTTACAGAATGGGGCATGGATCCTTGACAGCATTGCATTGCATTGCATCGCGTTACAATTTAATACTAAGAAGCAACCATATGTTAAAAAATCAACAAAAGTTTCAAGTATCTATAATTTCTCTCAAAGGAACAAACAATCACTAGAAACAGCAGCAACACAGTTATCAGATCAACGGGCCATTTGTCAACTTTCACAGCAACTAGCGGTTTTTTTTTAATAGTTTCAAAAAGGAGAAAACCATCAAACCAAAGTCTCGTCATCATCGAAGTCAAATCTAACCCCAACCAAAACCAACCATCAGCGTACGACACAAATCAAAAAAACAGTGAAAATGACCAAATCACAGGGCAACGAAATCAAAACCATGAAAGTAACGCAAAGCAAGAGGCGAAACCTGAATAGTTCGAGTGGCAAACTCGACGCCGATGGTGGATTTGGACTCCAAACAGAACTCGTTCCTCGTGAACCTCGAGAGGATGTTGGACTTTCCGACGCCGGAGTCGCCGATCAACACTATCTTAAATAGATAATCGTACTCGTGATCCACTCGGTGCGCCATTTCTTGTCCTCCTCTCGCTCAAACCTATGAAATTCAGAGATCCGGAGCATGAAACCGATCAATTTGAAAAAAAAATGACAGAAAAAACGGAATTCAGCAGGACCGTGAATCGTGAAGACGAACCTTGATCGAGAAGAGAAAATCCACGAAATTCAAATCCGGATCGATCTTTCTTCGGCAGGTTTCTGTTTTCTTTGCTGTGATTTTGGCTTTTTCTTGTTTTTGTTGAAGATGAGGCAGCGAATCGGAGGAAACGGAAGGATTTTGGCAGTTTTGAAGTTTTGAAACGAAATATATATGTGGAGGCTACGACGTCGTTTCTAGTGGAGACTAAAAAATGACAATTTTGTCAGGCTGGCGTGCTGCTGTCTGTGTGGTTGTGACCGATGTGGGGTGGCATGTAGTAGTAGTATTATTATTCTTTCATCTCTACTAAATTTAAAGTACTCCCCATGTCCCATCCATGTGTAATTTTTCACAAATAGTATTCATTGTCTTGAATTTTTTAATCATTTTACTTTTACCATATAATCTATGATTAATTATCTTTTTTAAGGGCGAAAAGGTTAATATTACTCATTAAACCAACAGAGTGATAATACAAACCAAAATTATAAGAGTAACTAGGAAAACGAAGAGTAAGAAAACGAACTAAGTAGTTGAATGCCCTCAAGAGTAGGGAAGCAAAAACAAAAAAAACTATGTATACAACAAAAAGTAGACATCTACACGGCAGAAGCAAAAGACATGAGATGTTAAGATGAACAGTATAAGAGAGGGGCTACGGAATGCCCACTCCAACAGCGATGTGCTCCATCTGACGATTAACATAAGTCTGTGATAACATCTAGGGGTCAATTCAGGTAACGACTGAATTGTAGGGGGAAGCCCCAAACTCAAACAGTTCATGAAGCTGCAACTCATTGCATCAAACAGGGCGGGTCCGCTCAGCCCTATCGATAGCGCAGTGAATCCATCTTCCAGCATTCTGCACTCACAAACCGACGAAAGCTCAAACCATAGAAGCGAGCAACAACAATAATTGGCTGCCCGAACACACGACCGACTGCCACACAAACCAATCCTCCAGCATTGGCTCCCACCTCCACAGGGGACCCCATGGAAGGGAACCAAAAAACACTATCGCCCCATTGGCCAGTTGTTTTTCCTTACGCCAAGAACAGACGGAGTGACTGTTGTGACCCGTCGTTCCAGCTGCTTGGTAAAGCAGCAAGAGTCCAGTGAACGACAGTTCACAACCTCAGAATCTTTCGCAGTTATTTTAGAAATGTTTTTAAAAACAGTTAATAAAAATATTGATTTAAAGTTGTAAAAGAATAATAAAAGTCCTTTTACAAACCAAGTTTAAGTGTGTGTCTATAAATACAAGTAAAGATAAAATATAAAAGTATAACTTTAATTACAACTTAACCTAGTTAACAATTGATCATTTGCGCCGCAAGTCGTCCCAAATTCATGTCCTTCTGAGCCTAGAGTAAGTGACTAGTACTCCTTCGTCCCGCAAAAATTGCAGTGTTTGACTTTGATGTTTCAAGTAGCAGTGTTTAACTCAAAATTTTACTGAGATAAATAGTGAAAAAAATTCATAAAAAATATATTTAGAAAACTTATATTGCAAATTATGAGATTCATATTAGTCATTCAACTTTACATGTCTATGAACTCATTAAAATAAATCGTAGATTAAATACTGTGAAAATGACCAAAAAAACTGCAATCTTTATGAGACGAAGGGAGTATCTTAATATAAATTATAAAACATTTAACTTATAAATAAAGAGAGAGATGTCAGAGGACTTATAGGGGTGGAGCTGCACCTCCGCCTGGAGAAACAAATGCTTCTTCTTTCTGACTCGGCTGAATGTCTATTTTCAAGCGTTAGCTCCATATTTTAGTGGTTTAGTGATCAGTCATCATTCACATGCATCATTAATGTTATACATGGTCACATTCATGGAGAAAAGTTCATTCATAGATAAGATAACCCTTTATTGATCAAGCAAGTCATCCTTTAATCTTGTAACGATGTATAAAAATGTTCCTCAATGAGATACTAAGGGAAACAAACCAATATCCAGGACTCACTATCTGGACCAAAAGGCTACCGACAACCTTCTTCTTCTTAAATCAGTCTTTACTAGCTTTCCCTTCTAATCACCATGTGTTTAACCTTACTTAACAAAATTAAGCAACAAACTCCCCAAATTACTCAAGGGCCGTGGCCTTCTTGAGCCAATGCTCCCTTCTTCAGCACTTGCCACAATTAACTCACTTGAAACACAAAAGTGACTACAGGTCACCCTTTTTTCAACAACTAGAGCGTAAAGCTAAGGAGTCCGTTTATTTACCACATATGTGGAAAAACACCAACCTAAATGTACTATTAATTAACTAATTTAACTAACTAACCTAATAAACTAAAAGACTAAAACACCCTTCATAGAGATTTATTAAGAGGATAAATTTGACATTTTCATGGTATGTATTTTTCCACATATGTGGTAAATAGACACCCACAGAGCTAAGACCTTTAAGCTGATTCTTCCTTTCTTTCTTCATGGTTTAATCATATATCACCTAGGAACCCCTCATCTTGGCAATAGATGGTAGTTATTCTAAATTATTTTAACTATTTCATCAGAGTACTCTTTAAACATTTAGCATGTTAGGTTTGGTTAATTCAAGTTCCAGATGAAATCCATAAAAGACTCCATGCATTGCTGTAAAGATTAAGAATAACTCTTACATTTAAGGGAAGGAGCACTAGTTTCACATCTTTAGTTGCTTCCCCAATGCTCTTACCTTGTCCCTCAGTTGTTCGAACACCATTGCCGGAAATCGTTGTTGCTTCATGAATCTTCTTGTTTCTTGTGTCTGAACCAAATCATCAATTCTCCGCCCGTGTTACCTCATACCCTTCAGTCTGGAAATCGAGCCATCAACATCGACTCCTCCATCAGATTTTCACCTCTCCTTCAGCTCGCCCCTGCATCGACCTGAATTGGTCCATTCAGCCACAGAATTGAATCCACCAGCTCAGTCTTTCTCCCTCTCTGTCTCTCGCCCTCCATTTTTTTATTGAAGACCCCCCTTTTCTATTTTATTTTCTTTTGGGTAAAGTGCACCAATGGTCCTGTAACTTTAATTATTGTACCACTAGGGTTCTATTTTAATTTTTTGTACTAACAAAGTCCTGTTTTTTAACTTTTTGTTATTTTAAGGTCATTTTCCGTCCATTAACCGTTAACTTTAACAGATTTAAGGGAAAAATGATCAAATGAGCAACTCAATTGTCTAAAATAGGTTTATTTACACCCCAAATTTTAAACAAAACCATTTAAGCACTCCCAATAGTTTTAAACTCAACACTTTAACCCAAATATTTTAATTAAGCCCAGCAACACCCAGCCACTGTCGGGTTGCCGCCGTTGTCGACGAAAATTGCCAAAAAATGCCGAAAACGTAAAAAAACATAGCTGAGAACATAGATCGGGGCCTAGGACCTACAGATCCCGAACCAAGGCCGGTGAATCGCGGCCCAAGGACGACAATTCGTGCCCCCAGGCCTGTGATTCGCGACCCTGGGTCACCGATTCGGCATGGGCTCGCGATTTGCCGGCTTTTGGCTGTGATCCGGTGCCCCTATGTCGCGATTCGGCGGCTCTAGGACGAGATCTGGTGGTTTTAGACCCCGATCTACGTTCTTGGCTATTTTTTTTTTGCGTTTCCGGCGGCGGCGGCTAGCCGGTGACTGTGGCGGCGGCCTGACGGTGGCTGGGTGTTGGTAGACTTAATTAAAACATTTGGGTTAAAGTGTTAAGTTTAAAATTATTGGGGGTGCTTAAATTGTTAAGTTTAAAATCTTGGGTGTAAATAAACGTTTTTGAAACAATTTAGTAACTGAGTTTATCATTTTCCCCTCAAACCGTTAAAGTTAACGGTCAATAGACGGAAAAGGACGTTAAAGTCACAAAAAGTTAAAAAAACTGACTTTATTAGTACAAAAAGTTAGAACAGAACCCCTAGTGGTACAATAATTAAAGTTACAAGACTATTGATGCACTTTACCCGTTTTTTTTATATGTGAACAAAACCCATCCCTGAAGTAATTGAGTCTCCCCTCCTTCACGTGTTTGTGTTGTGTCAATTTTAGGAGTAGGATCAGATTAGAGTAATTAAAACTTGATCCTTAGAAATCTTTAGCAATTACAAACTAACCCCATTCAATAATAACTCAATTAAAATTCTTTCAATTAACTCCACAAATTTTTTCCATTTCAAATCATTCATTCTCTTCAAGAAAAGTACCAGTTTCAGTCCTCAATTCTTTCAATTATTCAATTCAACCTTTACTAATTTCATCTCTTTACAAATAAGTCACACTTCTATATCAGTCTTCAGTTTTAATCTTCTTTCCTATTCTTCAGGCTAACTCTAAACTTTTCTTCAAGTTCAAAGTTAATCCAATTTTCTGTATTTTTCACTTTAGTCCTTCATCTTTTATTTATCACTTATGTTGGGACTTTGACTGTAGTCAGGGTCACAACAGTGACACACCCGACCAAGAAAGAAACGGTGCTGTCGGGAGAGAGAGGACTTGCGCCATCACACCCATCGTAGCCGACATAAAGCAAGGAGGATAGTGCAACAACTTACCCAATTGCAACACCGTTCAAAGAGAACCCGCCAACCAAGAGCATCAACGCTCACAAAAACTTTGACGAGGAGGTGGCTTGTGGAGAAGGAGGCTTACCCAGCACCAACGATGCACCGGGGAAGAGACCAGGTGCTTGAGAGGCCTTCGACATGGTGGTGACAAGCAAAAATCGTTAACGACGACACTCTAGTTTTAGAGGGGAGTCCAGATGCATCTTTAATATCAAGATTAACTTTTTTGAGGGGTATGAAGATTAATTCAGTTAATTGAATTACTCCCTCTGTCCACCCTTAATTGTCCCATTTGACTTTCATATTTCAAAATTCAATATTTGACCCAAGTGTTAACATAGTGAAAAAATTCATAAAAAAAAATAAAAAATAGATTTCAAATTATGATACACATGAATTATTTAACTTTAGATGTTTAACCATTCATGAAAAAAAAATCATAGATTAAATACTGTGAAACTGTTAAAACAAATGAGACAATCATTAAATACTTGAAAACACGTTTTAATGCGGCCTCTAATGCAACTGATGCCTCATTAAACGACTACCACAGTAACATGTGTGCATTACGTTTAATGGGCCATAGCCACATTAAGGCTGCATTAAACTCCAATTAATTAGGTTTTCACTTCCTCTTCTCATTCCCATTCTCATCTACCACACTCCTTTTTACTTCCTCCTCTTCGTCTTCTTCGTTTGGATTCTTCATCCATAATCTTTATCTTTCTTCTTCCGATCTTGATTTTTCTTCATCTCTCTTCTCTCTCTTATTCTTTTCTCTTCGTCTTTTGTTTTTTCTTCTTCCTTAGAGCCACCCCCCTCTCTCTCTCACTCTCTTTGTTGAAGTACCTATAAACAAATCTCAGAACCGAATATCACTGGATGAATGTGTACTCAGAAACTAAATCAAGGAAATGAAATAAATCGATTTATGGGTTTTGACTTTGATGAATAACCCGCATCAAATGGGTAGTGAATCTTTTACGGACGGATGGAGTATGTCCTACTAAATAAACCAATAACTTAACAAACACTCGAACTTTTATTCAATTAGTCTGAAAACAGAACAATTAGTGAAATCGTCAAGACCGAAATAAAATTTTCATTTATTTCATATATAACCAGAAACTTGTTGAGCCTTAATAAATAAAAACTTATATAGAGTTTATGTCACTCACTCAAATGATTATCATTTGGAACTTCTTCTATCAATAAAAAATTGAACATATTTAGTTTTTAGATTGTATCAGAAAAATTGATCACTTTTCTTAAATACATAACTTAAAGGTAGTCATGTTACATAGACCTTAATCTTCGGGCAAATTCAAGTATTCAATACACCATCCGTCCCAGAAAAATTGAACACATTTATTTTTTTAGTTATCCCAAAAATATTGATCAATTTCCTTAAAATGAAACTTGTAACTCTCTACATTTTGGTGAAACTTGAGAAATCAACCTTAAGTTTATAATTGTCACAGGTCCACCACCAGCTCTGCGTACGCCTTTAACGCCGCCGTAAACACCACCACCTCATACCTCTTGCTCATCTCGCGCAAGATCCAGCCATAGATTCGGCGAGCTCCGTGACGGTGATGTAGCCGTAGATCTGGCGAGCTCCATATTGGAAGGAGGCTGTCTAATTGGTAGCCGGAGGGCTTGATGCGAAGGGATCGGAGGAGGGCGGCAAGCTCGAGGAGGGTTTGGACTTCAAATGGCAACACCGGCATCAGATACCTCTCCTGTGCGGTTTCCGGTGGCCTTCACGGCACATACCGAGGTCTCCTCAATGCCGAGGCGGGCAATGCTCCGGTGGCCAGACAGGAAGGAGCTTGCTTGGAGTTCTGGTTCGAAGAGAGAGACGATGAAATGAGAGCGACTCATGGATCTTGTTGGAAGAGAGAGAGAGAAGTGAGACGATTAAGATGCAATGAGTTTTGGAGAGAAACAATCTGTACGGACTTGTTTGTAAATTGTTTAAGAGTGTAATGACTATATTTTTATTAATGTGTAATTACACTATAATTATAGATATATTTGTGTAAAATACAAAGAGAAAACGGAAAAATTAACCGGTAAACTAACGGAACCAAAATATGACAAAACTAAAACTAAGAGATTAAAATAGGACTAATTTTTAAAACGAAATCAAAATATGACACAAATCAAAGCTAAGAAACTAAATATAGATTTTACCCAAAATAAAAATATCACAACAATTCGTCAAATCACCCACAAATCTATAGTCCCATTTTTGTTGGTTCATTATTTTTTTTAAATAAATATTGACTAGTTTGTGTACAATCAAGTTTAAATCAATATTTTGTTGGTTCATTACAATGTTTTTAATAAATATTGACTAGTTTGTTCTACAATCCAAGTTTAAATCAATATTTTGAAAATCGAAATATAGAATAATTCAGTCATCGATTCATGGTCTCATGTCTAATCAGTTCAACATGTTACTCCTTATATCATATTTTCTCTGTCCCAAAAGTAACGCAACAGTTGATTTTTTATTTCAATTTATCTATATTATTTTTTAATGAAAAAAATATCAAAAAATACAGTCATAAAGTTAAGATATCAAATTTTTAGTTGTATATAAAAGTTTCAAATTTCTAATTTGAATTGATGGAGAAATAAAATCATAGATTAAATGCTGAAAAAATAGTATTGTATTACTTTTGGAATAGATGGAGTAATGAAATTGATGAGTTTTGAATAGAAAATAATAATGCATATTATCTATAATAAGATGTTAATTAAAAATATAAAACCGTCTCTTTAATTTATGAAAATCATATTTTTCATTTTAGATAACATTGTGAGTGAAAATAATAATTTTTAATTTCTGAAAGAATAATATTTTTACGTTTATATTATGATCTTTAATGAATTTAACAGATATTTCGAGACAATAAAATGGCGGTCGTGTAAAGCACGCGAGCAGAAACGCGAGTTAAAGAGTAGGAGTATTTCTGTAGCCGACCGTCGAAGCCCAAAAGAACAGAACGGCATTTCGCATTTCACATTTCGGATCAATTTCGGCGAAGACCCATCGCGTTGAGCAGAGTAGGATGAAGAAAGAAGACACGGTGAAGCTGATTAGCGCCGAAGGATTCGAGTTCGTAATCGACAAGGAAGCAGCCATGGTCTCTCAGACAATTCGGAACATGCTCACTTCTCCAGGTATTTTTCTTTCAATCTCAAGCTAGGCTAGAAATTTTAGGGTTAGATCAAGATTTCCAATTCTTTAGGGTTCGATGGACACCAAGCATGGTACTTGTTTGATCGATTTCTTTCGTTTTCTCTGTATTTGATCCTGGGCATGAATTTTTCTTTGTTGGTCCGATAAAAAGGTGGGTTTGCAGAGGCAGAGCATGGGGAAGTGAGATTTCCAGAGATAAGCACTGTCATTCTGGAGAAGATTTGCCAATATTTCTATTGGTCTCTCCAATACGCAAGGTTTTCTTCAGAACTTGGAAATTTTGGTTTTTTTTTCTTACAGATTCTGAGTTCTTCCGCTTGGAAATTAGGAATGCTTACTTTGCATACTTCATTACTTTGTCTAGGAGGTGCAAGGATTTGTAGGAGGAGGTGGTTTATGAGGAATAGATGATTTTGGTACACTTAAAAGATCAGGTCTTATGAAACAGCTCTTTTTTAAAGTAACTTATGAGCTCATTGGTGTCAGGGGTTTTGGAGTCGATTTATCAAAGGGGAGTTCTTTGTACTTTGATCACTGGAAAAAGAGGAAATCATGAGGATAATGAGGTTGTTGAGGATTAGTTTTGATTGAATATGAGCAAGCATCTCAGCTGCTCTCGGCTATGTTCGCAATATCAGGTTTTCAAAAATCAAGGAAAAATAGCAAATCAGACCCTACATTTATGTAAATTAACCCTAAACCCCAAAACTTCAATCACTACTCAAATTTGTCCCCTTCCCTCCGCCCTAGCGCACCACCACCGACTCAAGCTGCACCGTGCAGCCTCCCCACTATTTGTCTCATGCCACCTCCACCCGTCTGCACACAAGATCGTTGTGAAGCTTGGCACCATGAGATCGCCGTGAAGCCCATCTACCTCAAGTCGAGATCTGCTTCTTGGTTTGGTTGGAGGAGGTGGCCTGATGCAGGAATGAGCAACGCGATGGTCGGCGGTGCAAGAACAAGTAGCGTGACGGTTTCCGATGCAACAATAGTAGCGCGACGGTGGTCGGTGGAAGAGCAATCGACGAGATGGGTGAAGACAAGTGCGCGATGCGGGCAGGGGGAATCGGCGCAGTGGAAGGGCGGAGGCGGCGCTGCAAGGGTTTGGCGGAGGAGGAGAGGAGGTGATTGGGGTAATGTGGCAGGAAGTGATGAAATTGAGCTGTTATAGAAGATTTGGAGTTTTATGGTTAATATTTTTAAGTTTAGAGTGATAAGGGGTTTGACCAAGGCTTGCAAAACCTTGATTTGGCAAAACTCAAGTTTTGCGAACAGAGCCCTCGACTCTGCTATTATCAGGTTTCATCTGTGAGGCCAGTCATATTTTTGGTATTTTGCCTTAGGTATTCTAATTTGTTCTTTGTTACTGTAGATGGATAGAAGATGAGATAATAGGTGAATGTTTTAAGGGGTATTGGATGGTTTCTGCGATCATATTGTTTAAAGATCTTATGCCCATAAATAGAATGGTTTTCACTTATCCTATTGATGTTGCAAGAAAGATTCTTTCTTTTTAATAGTGAATCATGAGTCATCAGTTGTTCTGGGAAGTTTTGATCGTGATGTTGTGTTAGTGAGTTTCTGGACAACTATATTGAATTTTAACTGAAAATTCAATATATTTGTTGTCCTGATTCTACCATTACATGTTGCATGTGTGATACTATTGTCTAGTGAATTACGACATTACTTGAACAGGATCTGTTGTATAGGTTGTACATCTGTGTCCTTGAGCACTATTGTCTAGTGAATTCACAGATCGCAAGTACTGTTATTATTGAATGTGTGTAGTTAGTTACATGCACGCTCATCTTAGTTTGTTAAATGTACTAACGGAAATTTTGGTTCCTGTCCAGGGGCAAGGAGACTGAGTTCCACATTGAGCCCGAGTTGACTTTAGAGTTGATGATGGCTGCTAACTATCTCCACACCTGATCGATTTACTCACTTCATAAATGGCAAGACCCGTTTCAGAATGTAAAATTCCTTTTCCCCCCTTCTAGTCATTTTTAAGCACCTGGCTGTAAATTCCAAATCTATTACCAGAATTTCTTACCAGCTACTTGATCTTTAAACCAAATCTGTCATATCAAAACATTCCTCTTTTGTACTTGCGCTTACTCTGCAGAACTGTATCGTGGGAGCGTATGCCTAGAGAGATGACTTAGGGTGTTGAGTTCGGGATCATTACAATGCTTGGTTTCTGAATCTGGCAGTTCGTCTGTTTGTTGTGTCTTGCATCATTTGTGATCTCTGCGTTATTCATAAATGCAGTTGTAACTATATGGTGTTAATGACTAGCCTCGTCTGGTGATCGGCGATCGATGTGTTTCAATTGTAAGTAAGTGTACCATACGTATGAGAAATTCTTAGTTAGCCTATTTTGGTTGCTTGTGATTCTGTTTCACTCTGTTTTTCAGCAATTGCTTGTGATTTTGTAATGTGCGACTCGTTATGAATGCTGATCCTGACGATTAAGCAGTGTCGTGCTATTGCTTTCTTGCTTAAGAGGGCTACTTTGGAGTATGGATGACCTAAACTAGTGTAGTGATTGGTGTTAAATCTGGTTGATTGCTCCTTTCTAATCATGCCCATCATTAGAGAAGGCGTTTTGAGGCAAAGAACAAGAGTCGTTAATGCTCCCTCTATCCTAAGTATGTTGTCACAATATCAAAATATTTTTATTCTAAATGAAATGGTATATTTTGACTTTTGTTTTATTTTAATTCAGTTTTACTCTTACAAATGCATTCACTCAAAGAGTGTAGAGAGTGAGTTGGGAGGAGTGTGAATTTGAAAGAGGGTAATGATGAAAATTTATGTAAAATAAATTAATAATCAAGGACAATTTTAATCTATAAAAAAAAAATTAAAAGTGACAACGTATTTGGGACAGAAGGAGTAGGATTTACTCGTTCCATCTATTCATCATTATCATCGTCATCATCATCATCATCACCTTACTCTCAACTATGTTGGAGTCGGTGACATGAAATTTATAGTAACAATTAATTATCAAAAATTAATTGATATTATAAATTAATGCAGAAGTAGAGTGACAAAGTTTTACGCCAGATGCCCTTCCTATAGCAACTTTCTTTTGAAAAAATAATGAATGAGACGAAATTTTAAACCTTATTGTCATAGGGTTTTTTCATTCCATGGAAAATATCATAAGATAACAATAAGTTGAGATAATTGCCCTAATCTTATCCCACCACAAGATTGATATTGCATAATTCAGATGTACATTATGTAACATGACGTAACTTGTTCCATTTATTCATCATAAAAATTCTTCATTTCAAGTTCTAGCTAAGGGAACAACATTGGAGCTTTCAATAATTAACATTTAGGTAGACTACGACCATTCCCTAAAATTAAACCACAGCAATAGCCAGTCATAGAACGACGAAAATTAGGATTAAATCAACAAAATAGTAATTAGGATTAAATCAGAAAATCACCTTGAAATGATTAGATCGCAATGAAAAAATAATTAGGATTAAATCAACAAAATGTTCACGGCAAGGCCACAAGGGGTTTATATCAGCAAAATAAATCTAAGTAACTGTTTTGGCCTGAATCAATAACATGAGGGCCTATAACATCCCCGTCGCTGTCTTCTCCAGGGAACTTCAAAACCTCTGGTATGACTACATTGTCTGGAGAAATTAGCAGAGAAAATCAGGGACAAGCTTGTTGGTAGCTTGATTGGCTCGAAGCCGGCGTTTCGAAGTTTTGTGCCCTAATTTCATTGGAAAGCCACTGTCTTCCTGAGTTTCCTGTTATTCTAATGGCGTTTCGCGCCTTTTCAGCGTCGAAATTCTCAAACTTAACTTTAATGCTTCTCAGAAATCTCGTGAGAATACCGGTACCAAGGCCGAAGATGATTGTGAAACCCGAAAACCCGCCTCTGAATCATGATCTTACCTTTTCTGGGTTTCGGCAATACCATGACGGGCGGCCAAGGGGGCCCCTTTGGAGAGGCAAAAAACTGATTGGGAAAGAAGCGCTTTTTGTGATTCTAGGTTTGAAGAGATTTAAGGACGACGAGGACAAGCTTCAGAGATTTATCAAGACGCATGCCTTGAGATTGTTGAAAATGGACATGGTTGCTGTTCTCGGTGAGCTCGAGCGACAAGAGGAGACATCTCTTGCTGTCAAGGTAACAAAATACTTCTTGAATTCTTTCATTATTCCATCGACTCGTCAATGTTTTGGCGTGAAATTGCCGACTGAATTGGTAGACCGTAGGCCTTGATACTGTAATGTTACTGCCCATGAAAAGCGTGTTCTATATGTTTGATGAAATGCCTGAGAGAATGTCGTTTGTATGCCTTAGAATGTTTGTAGTCTGTAACAAGGTATTCCATTAACTTGATTTCAGATGTTTGAGGTGATTCAAAAGCAGGATTGGTACAACCCAGATGTTTTTATATACAAGGATTTGATTATTTCATTGGCGCGGAGTAAGAAAATGGATGAGGCAATGAAGCTATGGGAAAGTATGCGAAAGGAAGGTCTGTTTCCGGATTCACAAACTTACACTGAAGTCATTCGGGGATTCTTGAGGGATGGCTCTCCAGCAGATGCTATGAATGTCTATGAGGATATGTTGCAGTCTCCTGATCCCCCTGAGGAGTTGCCATTTAGGATTTTGTTGAAGGGCCTCTTGCCACATCCCTTGTTGAGGAACAAAGTGAAGAAAGATTTTGAGGAAATCTTCCCCGAAAAGCATGCTTATGATCCTCCTGAAGAAATATTTGGTAGATTATGAGGAATTCGCACTTTCTCATGGATGATAGCCCTCCTCTTCTAACAATTCAGCTGTTAACCTATTCCATGCTCTGAAAATTATCCCAGTATTCACTTCAGTCATTAGTGTAATGAACTTTTACATGCCGGACCATCCATCTCTCAACACTTCAGACAGATTTTACAACTGTTGCTGCAGAAACCAATACAAATGTCTGAATCAAAATTTGATTCCGGACCTGAGTCATCTGTATTTGAAGCCATGCCTAGTCTTGGTGAGAAAGTGGTCAGAATAGCAGCAATATTTGCGACCAGAAACGAAGCAAGGTAAGGAAGTATTGCACATTCTCTCTGTTGCTTTATCAAATTGATAGTCATGTTTCTATCATGCAGTCAGCAAATCTGGAAAGTGTGTTAAAGGATTAGTTTGCATAATCACATCATGCATGCCTTCAGTGTCCTATATGTAGAGCTTTGTTGGCCAATTGTAGCCCCATTCTGATCAACCGAACATCTTGACCTGACAGTTTTACCAGTGATCATACTTTTGTATCTGGATTTTCAGATTTTTACATTCTTTAAGAACAATGTTGAAGGGCGCTTGTGCTTTAAAGATACATTTTTTTTTTAAACTATTGAAACCTTTCAAGCCAGTTGGCTTTCTGCCCTGTTTTCTGATGCATGCTTGAGTTGTGGATGGTGGTTGGAGTCCTTCCTATCACTGTGGAACAAATTAACAATCGCTTGGGTTTGAGACAAAGAGAGCATACTACCTTTGTTCTAATAACAAATGTTTTCAAAGCCAGGCCGAGCCGGTGGAACTGACCGTGAACTGGTTCCACGTTTTTCAGCCTCAAGAATCTCCTAAAAACTGCATTTGACAATATCTTTTATTACTACATCTGTTTTAGGAAGATTGTTCCGTTTGATTTTTGTACTTATGTTGACTCAATTTTTAACTAGGAAAAATTTGTTAAAAAATTCTAAGAAAATATATTTAGAAACTAGACACATTGAAATAACATATGCATATAAATTATTTGACTTTATATGTCAACATATCGAATAAAATGAATCATATATTAAATGTTGAAAACCAAATGAAACAATCTTTATGGGACAGAGAGAGTATCTCACAAGATCTTTTAATTTGTTCTCAAGATCATAATATAAACACGAAAAAAAAAATCAATCAATCACCAACATCAAAGGTGACCTGTTTACGGTCTTTGTTTGCCTCCTTACATATGCTTCATTTTGTTTGGTGATCATTTCTTTCACCTTTCATGTAACTCATTCATTTGTTTGGCTTTAAATGCTCCATCTTTATGAGCCGCATCATTAAGAGGTAAAGGTAATAAGTCCATTGGAGTCAACTGGTTGAAACCGTAAACAATTTTAAAAGGGCTATTAATTGTTGAAGTATGAAAAACCCTATTGTAAGCAAATTCAACATATAGAATGAACTCTTTCCACCACTTCAAATTCTTCCTAAGGAGTGTTCTAAGCAATTGTATTATTGTTCTATTGACTATCCCGGTTTGTCTGCTCATTCCACATAGAGGGGCTAAGAGAGTAATACATGCCTTATAAGGGTGGTTGCTCCTTAACCCCACAAGACGCGTTTTACTTGTGGATTCAGGTATAAGCAAATCCTTGCGGGCCGGGGGCCCAAAGCGAACAATATCTTGGCATTGTACACGGTCTGTTACATATGGTATCAAAGCCTGGTTGTACAGTGTCCATGTGCCAGCGAGGACGCTGGACTCTTTTAGAGGGGGGTGGATGATGTTGTTCATCCCACATGGAGGGGCTAAGGGAGTAATGTATGTCTTATAAGGATGGTTGCTCCTTAACCCCACAAGATGTGTTTTACCTGTGGATTCAAGTAGAAGCAAATCCGTGCGAGCCTGGGTTCCAAAGCGGACAATATCTTGGCACTGTACACGGTCTGTTACATTTGATTTTCTTGGCTAAAGATATATTTGTAATGGTCTTCACTATTTGTATACATAACTTAAAATAAGAAAAATGAATTAGGTGAGAGAGAAAATTGATTAGAATTAAATTTGTAGTATTAATTACTTACTGAAACTTACCATATTGTGTTTTAAGAAAATGATAACTATAGCCTTAAAAAATGGTAGGTTAATAAAAATATGTATTTATCACACATTAAAGATATATTTGTAATGGTCTTCACTATTTGTATACATAACTTAAAATAAGAAAAATGAATTAGGTGAGAGAGAAAATTGATTAGAATTAAATTTGTAGTATTAATTACTTACTAAAACTTACCATATTGTGTTTTAAGAAAATGATAACTGTAGCCTTAAAAAAATGGTAGGTTAATAAAATCTATATTTATCACACATTAAAGATATATTTGTAATGGTCTTCACTATTTGTATACATAACTTAAAATAAGAAAAATGAATTAGGTGAGAGAGAAAATTGATTAGAATTAAATTTGTAGTATTAATTACTTACTAAAACTTACCATATTGTGTTTTAAGAAAATGATAACTGTAGCCTTAAAAAATGGTAGGTTAATAAAAATCTGTATTTATCACACATTAAAGTTTACCATAATATGTTTAGAAAAAAACTGATGTGATCCTATGTGGCGCTTAGGTGTCTTCATAATATTGCAGTTTTCAACGTTTTTTACCATGCTCTCAAACTTCTTCTGCTTTATATTATAACTAGCTTACATATCCGCCTACCGCACGAGAATAATCATTTTAAATTGTTATTTGATACGACGATAACATTTTTAAGTTAAAAATTGTCGCATAATTAAAATTTCTATTGCAATGAACATTTATGTGAACATCAACTGATTTCTTGTCTCTTGTGCTCAAAGCAAATAAATGTGAGGACTTATCTAGTATATGACATCTACATATTAAAAGTGGAAAACTGCATACAAAATAGTTGCATATGTAGATTTAGAGATTCATAGCATGATGTGTTTTCCATAATCATGCCTCTCCACTTTCACAAAGAAGAAAGAGGAGAAGGAGGATGACGAAGTAGAGATAGAATGCGTACCTTGCACCCTTGAAGAACAGCGTAAGGATATCCTTGCTCCAAACGTATGCTCCAAATCTTCCGATTGAATCTTCAAGCCTTCAAGTTGCTTGATGAGGGCAGATTGCATGTGATGGAATGAGGTTGTTTTTTGTTAAAGAGACACAAAATAGTTCCACCCGAAATGCTCTAAGAATGCTTGAATATTTCGGCTAAGAACTAGAGAGAAAAGAGAAGAGTTTCGGATTCTTAAGTATTCACTTGTGTTGTGGCCAAATCATCTCTTTATAGATGATGTAGGGAGTTACTAGGAAGAGTCACAACTCCTTATGGCCGAAAGTACACATACTTTCGGCCTAAGGAGTGGTTACTCCCCCATTGTACACTCCCTTGTCCAAAAGCTAAGTAACTACTCTTTTAGGCGAAGGGCGCTGCCTACCCTTGAGGTGCCTCTTCGCCAATTTCAGGCTCTCATGGCCGAAAATCTCTTGGTAACTTCCAAGAGATGTGCACACATGCACTAGGGTGCACACACCATGCACCTCAATTGCAAAGGCCATGTCCTTTTACCAAAATACCCTTATTTTGTATAAAAGGATGCTAACAAATAGTTGCTACTCATGAAACATCACAAATGTTCCATATAGCCACAATACACATAGTTGAATTCCATAGAACTCATTTCAGCTCACTTTGAGCTGAAACTCACTTCTCCATTTGAGATGAGCTCAAACATCACCTCAAAAGTACTTAGTGCGCTAAGAGTTCCAACATATATGTATAAATATAAATTAATATAATATAATGTCATTTATGCAATTATGAAGGTTGATGGTGTGGGAAGTAGAATCGCGTCTCATGAGATGAGCTTCACGGGTATGACTCAGAATTAAAGTTTTCTAAACTAAGATAAGTCTTAACCTTTTCTTTATCTAGATAATAAGCTTAATAGAGTCTCACGATCCGAGCTTTAAGAGCCTCCCATTTTTTAGGTTCATGCATTAAAAGAGTCAAGCCCGGGCTTTAAAGATTTGATTCGAATTGGCTCATGAGCCTGCACGAGTCTAACGAATGAATCGAGCCAAGCCGATCCCAAACCTAGTAGATTCGAGTTCGAGCTCGTGAAATTAACTTTATTTTATTGAATTAACGTAACATCTCTCAATTATTCCGAGTTTCACTAGCCAGCTTGAGCCTAATCAAGCTGAACTTCGAAATTGAGCCTAAGCGAACTACTCGCTAATCAAGCCTCGCGAGCCTTCGAGCTGAGCTCGAACCTGTCACAAGCTGAGTTCGAGCCCGAAAAATCGAGCTTGATGAACTTCGTGCCGAGCTCAAGTGAAGCCTAATTTTCATGAGCTCTCGAGTTCGAGCCTGCCGGGTTCGGATTTTGCTTGGCCTTTTCTCATCCCTACCTGCAAACAAGTCTAAGCTAGAGTGTATACAATCTATTATGTTATGTAATTAGTTAACTCGTATTTATTTTCAATTATTGTTTTCTTTATTTGTTTATTTCTTTGATTTATCATTCATGTTCCCTAGTCAATTGGAAAATTTGGCGTTTTTATTTTTTCTGAATTAAATCAAGCAACATAAAATAAAATCAAGAGGGGAGGATTGAGGAAGATGGTGAAAGTGAAGGTTTTATGGAGTTTGAGGGTTAATGTGTCAGTTTTGAAAATGTTGAGAGTAGAATTAATTGAGTTTAAAAAATTGAGGTGTATTGTGCGAGTTAATTAAGGATAAAAGGACTTTTTACACACTTTTGTCCATTTAAACGGCTGAAATGGAAAGAAAAGACTACATGAGGTCACAAAACTTACATTTACGACAAAACTAAGTCAAAAACTTAAAATAGGACCGGAATAGGTCTGAAACTTAAAAACAGGGACCGCCAGCAAAATTTACTCATAAGTCTTACAGTAGTAAGAACTTAAGGGGTTATTTCAAATACTGTATGCAACAAGGAAAAGCGAAAAATGGCCTTACGGAGTCGAAGTACAATTACTACAAATCTGCTTAATCTTACTGAATTAACCCGATTTATCATGAACCAAATATCCTTGCAGAGTCGAGGTAAACTACGAATGTTATTTATCACCTAGATGAATTTTCATCCACTTGGAGCATTGGGATTACCTTGTAGCTGGATCATTTAGACTACTTGGTGAAAATATCACCTAGGTGATGATTAATAGGATCGGAGGTAAACCCCTATTTTCTTCTATTTTTTTCAAATATGCAATAAGTATACAATGCAAACGCTTTGACTGTTAAAATGCTTAACCTGAAAAGTTAAGGAAATCAGGTGGGCGTGCCGGAGTGGTTATCGGGCATGACTAGAAATCATGTGGGCTCTGCCCGCGCAGGTTCGAATCCTGCCGCTCACGTTTCTTTTGGACAATTAGGAGATTCAATGTGTGTGTTTCTTTCTTTTTTTCTTTTTTTCTTTTTTTCTTTGGACAATCAGGAGATTCAATGTGTTTGATTGGGTAGGACTGAAACACAGCGTAGTACTGTATACTGTTATTTAATTTTGTAATTTTAGTCTTGATGCTTTATAATTTTAGTAAACTAGGTCGTACTACTTTCAAATTACTCATTATACAACATAATTGTAGTAAATTAGGTCCTACTACTTTAATTATTTACATATGAATTATCCTAGGTTTTTTTAGTATGTATTGCTCGATAGCTCAATAAGTAATCGAACCGAACTCAGCTCGACTCGAACTCGGCTAGATAAGATTATCTAGCCCTGAACTCGGCTCGAACTCGAAGCTATGTGGAAAAATACATACCATAAAAGCAAGATGAGAGAGACTAGGGACTAGTATTTAATTTGTTTTTCTACTATTTACCTCTTAATAAATTTCTATAAAGGGTGTTTTAGTCTTTTAGTTTAATAGATTAGTTAGTTAAGTTAGTTAATTAGTAGTACATTTAGGTATGTATTTTTCCACATATGTGGTTAATAAACGAACTCCAAAATATGTGTCAAGGTGCAAGTAACTTCTCCATTCCACGTAAAAAATATGTATCTTTTTGGCAAGAAAGAAAACACTTCACAAAAGAATACCAATAACGCTAAGCTAACCGTTGTTCATATTGGCAGTAACCATTGCTGCTGCTGCCCATGTCACTTGAAATGCAAAGAAACAATCTTTCATACGCAGCAGCCATTTTAGTTGCAGTGAACAATTTCAAGCCTCTTCCTCTAGCAGCCTTGCCTTTCTGCTCCAACACTTCCTTTCCGTCATGCCACGCTCTATAAAGAGCTTTCTTCAAGGACTCCACAGTTGGTGGAAACAAGTAGCCCACCTCAGGACCAGCAATTACAGAGCCTGCAACACTTGCAAGCCGTGTAGCCATCACTGGCTTTCCTGTCAGCATTGCTTCTAAAAGGGTATGATCCAATCCCTGGGCTCGCAGGGTCGGATTCACGAAGATATCTATGGCATTGTAGAAACTTGCTAGCTGAAGTTGATCCAGAGGACCTAAAACATGAATGTTGGTCCCAAGATCTCGGTATCTAGCACCCCATGGTCCATCACCTGCAACCAGAAGCACCACACTTTCTTGGAACCTACTGTTCTCTGCAAACATCTGTCTCAATGCTTCAAACATCAGCGGATGACCTTTGTCCTTAACCAACCTTCCAGCCAATCCGAAAACCAGTGATCTGCTATCCGGGATGCCAAATTTCTGCTTAAAGTCCTGACCTTTATCAACATCTGGGTTGAAGATCTCCTCACCTACACCGTTTATGATAACGTGAACACGCTCTTCAGGGATCATGTAAACCCTCTTGAGGACATCTCCAACATGATCACTGGTGCCAACGTGGTGAGCGTATCTTGGAAAGAACTTCACCTCTTCAACAACCTTTGGTGCTCTTTCTGATAACCCATTTGCTCTCGGCTGTTGAGGATCTCTCAGCAACTCTTGAATGATATCAGAGTGAATGGTCTCATAAGCTATTCCATGCCAGCTAACGGCTAGTTTAGTCACGTTCTTAGCACGAGTATGCATGAGGGCAACACTTTCAGTGTGCACCACATCAAAGGGTCTTTTTGTTGAGTTTTCAGTCTGAAATTGCTCCCACACCGTCGCCTGATCAAGATAGCCTCCAGCTGTTGGCTTCGACAGATGAAAAACCAGATTGCTAAACGGGTAATCTGGGGAAGATGAATTCTCAGGATTAGTGGTGAAAACGTGGAGCTCATGACCTCTCTTAGCCAGGGCAAGATGCAAGGTCATGGCGTGCCTTTCAAGTCCTCCGGCATGAGATCTGTGAGGCCATTTCTTAACAAAGACGGCTATCTTAAGAACCTTTGGAGCGGGATAAGAAGAAAAGGACAGGCTGTTCCAAGCAGAAGGAAAAGTGAGAAGGTTAATCTGTTTGTTTTGGCCATGGATCATCATCCGGTCTAACAAAAGCTGGAACGAAAGAGATGAGACCAGTGAAGTAGTGAGAGGAATGAGAGCGCAGAGAGACTGACCAGTGTGTAGCAGGAAGGTCGGAATCGGAAGAGAAGCAGATGATCTCTTGCCATGAATATGCACTGCAATGTAATATCAGTGAAGCACTTCAATCTCTTCTTTTACTATCTGAAAGAGAACTATTATTGATCACAACCATTTCTCTAAGCAAAGTGAAGTATTGGGAGAATGAATTGCATATTATACTACCTGATGCACATGGGGTTATTCAATATCCTGGATTGGAATTGGAACCATCTCTTCAAGGCTAAGGAACTTCACTTTTCAAGCAAAACCTACATTGACTTGCACCTCAGTAAATTCCCTGCTATTATTATTTAGCCCAAATCATGTAATTAATTACTCTTTCCTCCCTCCTAATAATCTATGATTTTATTTTTCTTTCATTTTGAAATAACAAAAATATACCCATGAGTCTATTAGAACACATCATTCATGTATAAAAAAAAGAACACATTATTCAAAACCCACAGCCAGTCCTAACATTTTCTGCAACATTTCGTCAAGAAGCTGCAGAAGAGCCTCTGAAGTTCTAATTTTTATGGAGTAAACGCATCTAGAGCAAGACCCAGATAGATTATCAGAGAAAAAGGAACAAGAACAACCAGTGGACAGATAGCAGCAGAGCTATTCAAACTCCTGCAACCGAAAGTTCCCAGCTTGATCTTAACCAACTCAACCAGAGCCATCATCAAGAACCCGCATCCTAGTCCCGACCCGAACCCGGAAACCAGAATCCCCGCCCGCAACGCTTCCTCCTTCCCGCCGTCGTTGCTGATCTTCACCGCCTGCTTCAGGGCGGACGCAATGAGGCTGGAAAAGAGAAAGCAGGTGAAGGTATAGACGTGGCAGGCGATGAGATTTTTCGGCAACATCGGGGCCAGCGGCGGAGAGGTTCGTGAGCGTTGTAGTGGCTGTATCTGCGGCGCCGGCGCCGTTGGAGTACCCGGTGAGGCGGAGGAACAAGGCGAAGGTGAAGAGGAAGTTCAAATGGTCAATGCGTGTATTGACAACTGACAAAGGTTGATGACCTATTTGGTACAGCGCTAAGAGTTTAATGGCCAATTACAGGTTAATCTATATAAAAAAACCAAAATATCAAACGCCGTTGCCGGGGATCGAACCCGGGTCACCCGCGTGACAGGCGGGAATACTTACCACTATACTACAACGACTCTGTTGTCTATAATTATTACTAATTTAATAATTCAAAACACGAACCAACTCACCTGCCAAAGTAATGATTTTAAACATCAAAATCATTGACGAAGGATCGGCTAATTAAAGCCGGTCTCCGTGAAACTCCAGCTCGAGTCATCAAACTGGTCAAGGAACAGTATTTGCTCTTACAGTTAGGCCGGGCAAGAATGGGAATGGAAGAATATCTTCTGCTATCTTGCTCTTACAGTTAGGCCGAGCAGCTGATGATCAAGGGTGGTGGAGAGAGAGAGAGAAGAGAGAGGAAGGAGAGACAAGAGATTATATGTTTAAAACTAAGCGCTTTAAAAAAGTTTAATGGCCATATTTATATTAAATGTGTAAATAGACTTTTATGTTAGGTATAATGGATAATCTAATGGAATAACTAATTATAGGATCAATCTGAAACGAATTTAAAGCTAAGAGACTAATATGAAACGAGTTCTTAAAATAGGACTAAAATATGATGCACGTCAAAACTAATGGACAATTCGTGAATTTTACTCGTCAGTGTAGACTCTTGAATCCGTCTTTTGCGAAATGAAATGATTGATTTTTAATGTCAATTTAACTTCAATTTATCATGGAAAAAATATCAATATATATATAGTTAAGATATTTAGTTTTTAGTTAAATATGAAAATTTCAAATTTATAATTTGAATTGATATAGAAATAAATATAAATTAAATGTTGAAAAATAAATGTTATAGGGTCTCATGATTAGTACTCTAACCCAATACTGTTGGAGTCGCCACCAATTTTGTGGCACCCTTATCCACTATTCCTAGCATTATCAATGTTTTTTTTAGAAGACAACGATTAAATAAATTGATAAAGAGAAAGGACTCCGTCTCTAAGGTAGAGGAGAAGGACATAAAAACAGAATTTAAAGATTGCAAAAAGAGGTAGTCCTCTAGCTGCAATTTCCTACTACCCCGATGGGATGCAACAACCAACTTCCGCAACTTATAATGCACTTAGGCCACCTGTTAGAAATCCAGAGAAAGCAAAGATATTGAATTGATTCAAAAACCTGTGTAGCTGAGACAGATTGGTTGCCATGAAAGTGTTCATTTCTCTCATTCTAGATGCGCCAAACCGAGATTAATCTGATGGCCAGCCACACCTTTCGTTGATGAGCATTCCAATCTTGTACTGAAACATCCTCGATTAGACCTGAAACATGCAGTCCCCTAGAACTGATTGCTTGACACCACACATGAATCAAATGCCAAACTTCATGAGCCAAAGAACACCGGATTAAAGTATGATCAAGAGTCTCTAATTCAGCCTGGGATCTAAGACATTCAGGGCACTGGATTGGAACATTACGGAGCAACAATTGTTCATTGGTGGGCAGCCTATCTTGAGCAAATTGTCTTCTTTAGACACCATGTATCAAATATTAATCCTACTGAACCTGTCGAACAGAAAAACTACACTAATAGGTACACTCCATCCGTTCCTAAAAGATTGGAGGATTTGGTTGCGCGTAGAGATTAAGGTGAATACAAGATTTTTAATAAGTTTACTTAATTGTTGTTGATTGAAAGCGCACAAAAAATGAGGTAGAAAAAGTAAAGATAAAGTGGGGATAGTTTAGTAACTTTAAGAGAGAAGTTTCCTTTTTAAGGAAAGTAACCAATTTTTTTGGTACAGCCCAAAAATGAAATGTGTCAGGTTTTCAAGTATGAGGGGAGTACATGATTACAGAAGTTAAAGGGTTTTTTTTCTTTTATTTTTATTTTACTTAAAAAACTAAAATTAAAAAAGAGCACTTATCGTCCATACTTTAATTTCAAACAAACTTTTAATTAAATCGTAAAATGGTCAAATTGATGCTTCTGAGTTTGATGCCTTGATGGGAAAACCAAAACCACTACGGTACAGTTCACATGTTCTCACCTCCAAAGGTCAAGCAAATCATGACGATGGTCATAACCACTATGTCGGATAAAAAATGTGGAATCCGGCCCCCGGTACCCCTGCACGCCCAAAATGGACCATATAGTACCGGCGCACCATAGTAGACTAAGGAGAGTACTAATCATAGTGATAATAGTAATCGCAACAACCTACTTCTATAGCTACTAAACTGAAGCGAAACATAAGTATACTCAATAACCAAACGAAAAATGACAGAAACTAAAGTAACTGGAGAATAGAGAAACTGTGGAGCTCCAAAAGACAACCATCCACAAACTGAGTGGGGAGCCTGATCCCCCGCCAGGCGGGGAATCAGAGGATCATTGCTCCAGGCAGGGCGAACTCAGGCTTAACCCTGTTAGTTTAGAGAATTCTATCAAACCCTCTTCACCAAAACCACCCTCCCTCCAAAGGAGCCACATAGCGAAAACCCCATGAAGCAACAATTCCCAAACCACCAAACAAACATTATTATAATGCTCTTATGACTAAAACAGAAATTGGAAAATAATAATTTATTCTAAGACCATAATTATTAATTTTCTTATGACTTAAGTTTAGGGTTGATTAATTTCCGACCATCTAATTTCGTTTCTAGCATTTAAAATATGGTTTTTTATCCAACATTTTGATTTAAAACTTTATATGATTTATGTATAAATAAATTAACTTTTCCAGCAAATTTTAAATATATTGTTTAAGAAATTTTTGTAATTTTTTAATACTAATAATTTAAGTCAAATACAACTTCAAAAAGCAAATGAAATGATTATTAGATACAGAGAAGTTAGCAGCACTTCCTTGGATAGTATTTGAACATTCTTCTATTGAAATGTTGTCATTGATAATTTTTGTGAACCGAAATATACTTAAAGATTAAAATATTCAATTTACTAATTTTGGATCCACAAAACTGAGCAATATGAATATAAAATTCTCCCATTACAACCAGAATATTCTTAGAATAGATAGAATAGATATTAAAGATTCAGATTCAGATCATCGGTGGAAAAACGAAAAAAAAAATTCATATCAATAATCGCTTTCGTGACGTTAAGGAAGAACCGAGACAGATCATGAGTATGACAATTCATTTATTTATGTTTTGCCTTTTTTTCCTTTTATAAAAGTCACCAATTGCACATTTGTTGATAACTGAACTTTGAACAATAATTAAAATGAAAGTAAAATGAGCTCATCAGTAGAATCTTGCACCCATGTCATAACTTACAAGATTCTTTGGGTTGGAATCTAAGCTAAGTTCCATGAGGTTGATAGATAGTACTTTAATTAATCCTTATTATTTTTGTTCTAACAATTAATTTATTAATTTTTTCAACATTTTAATATATAATAAAATAATTCATGAGGTAAATAAATCTTTGTAATTTTAACAAAGTGAAAAAAAATAAAAATTATAATGAGTCGAGTATTAATGAGTCCGACCCATGATATTTTCTAATTTTTGTTTATATATTTTTTAAGCCAAATTAATAGTACTATCTTAATTAACCTCCAAAATGGAAATCGGAATTATTACATCCGATACCTAAAACAACACCTTTACTTACAAGAAACTTCCCATTACTGCCAATACTTTGATTGAGAGGTTACACCTGTTGCTAATGAAACCTAAATGTCACTAGCAATATTAATTAGCAAAATAATTTAACTCTGAACTATGGAGAATAGTTCATGGAAATACCTGAACTTTAACTCAGTCTGTTTCAGGTACTCTACTTATACCGGGATTCTTGGCGTTGGGCGCCGGCAAAAAAACGGTGTCTATACAGTCTGCCAACTGTCCCGGATGATTACAGGGAAGTTGTCAGTAGGACATGACATCGTAATGCGCTGGTGTAACATAGCTCCGAAGGAAGTGAATGTGTTCATCTGGCGGCCACTAGTTGGTATATCCTAGTGCATGACCAGCTGCGGCAACGAGGAGTGGAGGTCGACTCTGTTTTGTGCCCGATGTGCTCCAACGCCCGATCATGTGCTAGTTCGGTGCCCCCGTGCCTTGGACATTTGGCACAGGTGTTGCTCTTTCGTGCAATACGGATGTGTCAAGGCTTCTGGATTTTGTGGAGATTCTAGGCGGGGACTTCATCTCACAAGTCCCCTCTAAAGTGGTGCAGATGTGGCAAGCGATCTCATACATTACCGCTTGGGCGGTATGGAAAGCTCGGAACAAATTGGCCATGCAAAGTATTCCTTGGCGCGCGTCAGGTATCCTTGTTGACATTCAGGTGCTATCTTTTTTCTGGATAAGTAGTAGAAACAAGATGAATATTTCTTGGGGTGATTGGTTACTAGCCCCGTTGTTGACCGCGGGGAATGAGGTGGGTTAGGCATATGTTTTGCCAAGTTCTTCTTTCTTGTCAAGTGGAGTTGCTCGGAAAGGCATTAATGTTAAGGGTTGGATTTTTGTTCTGTTCCTAGCTCCTTGTGCAGGTCCGGGTTGTCTTGCAGGGGTGGGTTTTGTTTGTTGTTTCTGCTGCCCTGTGATCATGGCGTGAGCCACATCTTGTGGCACTCTCGCTCATGGTCTCTCTCTCTCGTTCCCCTTTCTTTTCTTTAGTTTTATTAATACATGCAAGCCGTTCAAAAAAAGGCACTCACTTATAGTTCTAATTATAGTGAAGTATAATTCATGGAAATACTTGAACTACTTCTTTCGTCCCCAAATAATTCTACACTTTGTTTTTTATGTTTTACAGTATTTAATCTATAATTTTTTTCATGAATATTTAGATATTTAAAGTTAATGATTTATATGTATATCATAATTTGAAATATAAACTTTCTAAATATATTTTTCATGAATTTTTTAAAACTTTTTTATCTTTGTTAAAATTTGAGTCAAATATTGAATCTTGAATAGTAAAGTCAACCGTGAAGAGTTATTTGGGGACAAGAGAGTATTAAAGTAGTGCAATTTAGTACTTATGAAACATGTCAATTTAGTTAAGTGAACCAAGACGCCAAGTTCAGCTAAGTTGAGGCACTAAATTGGACCAATGAAATAGTTGAATAGTGAATCATTTCGCATTATTATTGTACTTCGAAAACTTCCATAGCTAAGTCACATAGTTCATGTTACAAACCTATAATTTGGCTATACATATATACTTAGTAATATAGAATATTACTCCGTCCATTCTAATTTAATTGTTACGTTTCTTTTTCAGCATCTAATTCTATGAATTTTTTTCTTTCATATTTTGTTATACAATGTCAAATAATTTATACACTACGTGGAGATAACTGGGTTTACCGTAGCCTCCCCAGCGGTAGCACCGCTGTAATTACCGAGGGAGAGGCCGCGGTAAATCCCTCGGTAAAATAGCTCGTTGTAAGGAGCTTTACCGCGCACCCAACGAAGCCGCAATAAACGTTTTTTATAATTAAAAAAAAGGTTGATGAATCCGAATGAAATTCATCTTGATTCATCAATCAAAACCAAGAATACCCAGAATCCGGCGGCCTAGGAAGAGCACGCAATGGTGGCGACGGTGGGAGAGCGATTTTAATGCTAGATCATACTTGATTTCAAGAAGAAGAAGAACTTCCTTCAAGAAGAATTAGTGTGTGTTTTTCTGTCGATATTATGAACAAATTATGACTATAAATGACTTATTAAAAAGAAGAAGAATAGAATAGACAACAAAATATGATGATATATATATATATATATATATATATAGAATATAAAATTGGGTGTCAACACTTAGGATTAGAAAAAACTTGAAGCTTATTTATATTGGTTTTTATTGTTTTCTGATAATTTACTAGCTACCGTGAGACAAACGGGGCTGACTGCACATCATCTAGCTAGCTAGACAGCCCATTGATTATTTGGGTTCCCTGATGTAATTTCGGATCTGATCTAATTACTAGCTAGGTTGTCTCTTCGATCCCTTCTCCTCATGATCTCTTTTTCCTTAATTTCGCTGGAGCTTCAGGGTACCTTTTCTTTCTAATTCTTTCTTCCTTGTTCTTTAGGACCACCTGTAAACTAGCTAGACGTTTGTAGCTACATTATTTCTTCTTTCTTTTCCTAAAACTGGAACAGATCGAGCCTTAATTAGTTGGGGTTCCCTTAATTAGCCTTAACTATATATATATATATATATATATATATATATATATATATATACTATATATATATATATATATATATATATATATATATATATATATATATATATATATATATATATATATATATATATATATATATATATATATATATATATATATATATATATATATAGGATGAGTGGTCTGTGGTCCCATGCATGAATTTTCTTAAATGAAACAGCTGCATGCAGATACCAAATACCAGGTAGACTAAACATTTTAGGACTGTTTCTGTTATTAAAACTGATGTTCCAACTTCCAACCATACCATAGGTTGGGTGCGAATAAATGGACACAACAAGCCTCTTTCGTTTCTAGTGAGCCTTCACCTAAACCTTATATATGGTGGTTGGTACTATATATATACATATATATATATATATATATAATTTTTTCATCGTAAAATATGATTGTTTTTCATTTCCTCCTAAATCTAAAATACAAGGTTTTCACCTAATTAAAACAAGTACTTTTATATCAAAAGAATTGAAAAGGATTAACCATTGCTAGCTCAACAGTAAAAAAAACATTATGCAACATTTGTTCCGTTGAATAATTAAAGTGTTTTCGTAATTCTTTTAATTAATTATTCATATATATATGGTACTTTAATGTTTTTTGATGGAGTATATGGCACTTATTAATCCGTTTATATTTGCATATTCCACCTGCCATTCGTTAGAGAGGTTCTGTACGTATGCATCCTCTCCAGCAAAGAGAGGTTAACGAAGCAACTAATCATATATATTGTTTATTTGATTTTTTTTCCATTTTTTTATAAGCGCAATTAATTATTAATAATTAATCATATTCAAGTGGAGTACTATACATATACCTGAAAATGATACGACATGCATGGAGGTGTCACGTTTTGGGTCGAAAATGTTGTTATCACGTTCGGAATGAGCTACTATAGTATATCTTCTTCTTTAACTATATACGTCTAAATTAACCGCTTATGTTCCATCAATATTTTATATGGAGTATAATAATTTTATTAATCAAATTAATAACGTCGACGTTTGCATAACGTCTAATTAAGCATCTCTAATTATAGTAACCTGTAATAGTTTGGCCAAAATAAAATTAATTATGGGTTCTAGCTAGTCTTGATGGTTTTGAAGGTTAATTTTAGGTTTTGAAGTATTATTTTTTTTTTTAAAAATAAGGATGCTTTAGGGGGGCTGTATTTTTTAATTTATTTTGTGACGCCATCAAGGCGGAGGGCCATTTAATTCAGTCGATGTGGTCAAAGAATATCAAAAAAATGAAAACATATACATTTTATTTAAACGGATCACGTATATTACATTTATACCTTACTGACGAATGCATTCCTAAGAGCATCTTTAATAATAGTTTTTCAATTTTATTGGAATGCTCATTTTTTTGAGAATTTTGGGCCCTTTTTTATCCAACAGTTTCTTTATCTAATTCCCCAAAATTCTCTATCTCATTCTCTAAAATGGAAAAAAAAAGATAAAAAATAAGGAGCGTTTCCCAAATTTGTAACATTCTTCAAATTTTGGAGGTTTCTCCAAATTTGCTTTTTGTTCATTTGTGACACTCCTGTCATTTGACACTTACCATAGCTTTCTAGTTTTTAGTTTTATTATTTTTTCACTTCGATTCTTTTAAAATTTACTTTTATGTTTAATTATTACACTATTATTTTTTTATATCCATTAAAATTGTTATAATTGTTATGTTTGTTTCTTAACATTAAATTTATTTGTGTTCAACATTTTAAGATATACATAATCTAATCTAATAATTTAGGTACATAATCAATGAATGTTTTAGTTTTTTTATATGTTATTTAAAATTTAGAGTACTTTTTTACCTATGAAATCAGATAGAATGTCATATGTAACAAAATAAATGCTAAATTTAAAAATTGCACTTCCTTTCTATTTTTTTTCATTTGTATTTTTCTAACTTTATATCAATATTGTGATACTCCCTCTGCCCCTAAATAATTGATTCATTTGTTTTGTTGTTTTCATATTTAATCTATGATTTATTTTCATGAATGTTTTGACATATAAAATTGAATAATTTGTTGTGCATCATAATTTGCAACATATCATATCTAAATATATATTTTTTTGAATTTTTCTTCACTATTTAGTTTAAAACCTTGAGTCAAACACTGCTACATAGAACATGAAAATCAAATTAATCAATTATTTAGGGACGGAGGAGTATTATAATAAATGAATGAAACAATATTTATGAGTATATATTTCATCGTTTTACTATGGTAGAAATTCATTCTTTTTTCTTTAGAGGGAAATTTTATTGTATATTTCAAAATGTCAAATAAAATTAATTTACTATACTATTTATTAGAACTGTAAAATATTTTATTGCTGTAATAAATGCAGAATTCATCAAAATAAAATAGTCGTTGGAGTTGGAGTTAAAGTGAAAATAATTTGAAAAATCTGACTTTTACTTTCTCATTTTATATCATAATAAATTTTGGATGGAAGCAGTTGGAGATTCCCTAACCCAATCCCTCCACAGCTGCATTTTCCAACGCCGCCACCACCACTCCCGCCCTGCCGCTTGTTATCCACGCCAGTCGGGTGTGGCTTGTCTCCAGTAACCTCCTCCGTCCTATCTTGCTAGTGCCCTTTCATTTCCACACAATGCACATTCGCCCCACCCATTTTCCTTTTTTTGTTTTTTATTTTTGCGTTTCCAACTCTTAGTGTTATAAAATCAATTAATTGAATCTATATTTATTTTTTTATTAATTTGGAACTAAATTGTTTTCATTTTATCCCTTAAAAACATTAAAGTCAAGTTTTCTTTTTGAGAGGGGGGAGCACACCCCCTATAATTCATTAATATCACAAAATCATTATAGTCAAGTTCTGTAACTAACAATATTAATTAATTAATTAACCTATTTTTTTCATGGTAAAATTAACATAAGAGAACAAGTACTATTAAAAAATTATTTTAAAACAAAAACTTTAATAATTAGAAATACTCCCACTTCCTTAAAAATTGATCAATTCAATTTTTAACATTTAAGGTATGATAGTTTTTTAACAGTTTGAGACACAAAGTTAGTATTCTCTTTATCCTACAAACTTCAAATTTATTTGTGTATAAAAAAATTACTCTCTCTGTTAGCCAAAAGTTTATTCATTTGACTTTGTTATTTCAAGATTCACTACAAACAAAGTGGCATTTACTGGCACACACATTTAATGGCACACGTATGTTGTGCCACTGTACAGATATTATAATAACATATAACAAGTGCCAGTAAAAACTTTAGACAATTTGTGGCATATTAGTATTATGTGCCACAATAATTTTTATTTTTTGTGGCACAAATTTGTTTATGTCAGAATATGTATGTCACTTATGTAAAATATTTGATACATCATATTTTATATTTATTAAACTTCTAAGTCATGTGCCACTAAAATTGGCAAAATAAAAAAAAGGCGGGTGAACGAAAATCTATTCGCGGGCCAAATCTAAATTGCATTATTGAACCCTAGATTTCCGAATTTCTCAGTCTCACTCCACGCTCTGCTCATCGAACCAGTCACCAAATCGTTGCCGTCCAAGAGTCCGCTCTCAAAATTGGCGTCAGTCGCCGGAAATAGTGAAGCCATAAGATCGTTGGTGGTCGCTTGCTCGTGCTGTACCTGTAATCCTTTCCAATTCGTCATCGCCCATTAGTTACCGTCGAGCCATCATATTCGCCGGTTGCACAAGCTAGCAGCCGAGTTCGACGGCCACCGACACAACCGCTGTAAACCCAGTCCAAGATAGGCCACTGCGCCGCTGCCCATCTTACCCTCCACTGCTACCAGCCGAACTCTGAACTCTGGCAGGGTAATGAGCCATTCTTGAAAATTCCACTGCTGCTAGTCTCCTCCAAAAGTTGTTGAATACTAATCCCACAAGTCTTTGATTTTGCTCAGGTTAGCTTCAAGAAGATGACAGATCAAAGCACGCTCGTAGCCTTCTCAGCAACTCGAATCACCAATTCCTGAAATTCGTCTAAGTGCTTGAAAGGTATCACAGCTTCAATTTAAGTATCATTGATCTGAAATTGTTCTCTGTAATTGAACCCTGATATAATTGATAAGAAATTGTTCCCGAAAATAATAGAGCTTGAATATAAAAGCATATAAAGATTCAGGATTTTCATATGCACTAGACTGGTTTCTGTGGCAGGAAATGGTTGGTGAGGAGTGGGTTGTAATTATTTGCTAGGCAAGTGCCTAATCATGTTACTTTGGGAGTTTCCCTTATGTTGCAAAAAGTGTTGCTTTTGCTTCTTTTAATTTCCTTTTCCTGATTGTCCATGCTTGTCTCTTTTTCTCCATATCAACTATTAATAATTAATTTACACCGAGAAGGGAAAAGAATCCAAACTCAGCTCTTTGTTGTTGTTTAGTTGTACTCTGTTGAGAGTAGAGAAGGTCCGTGTCTATTTACTAAGTAGTATTTCATATCATTGGAGTCTGTTTTAGGTGGAGTCCAATCCTCTCCTATATTTTGCTCCTCCAATCAATGCTACATTCACTGAAATTTGCCATGTGTCAAAAGCATAGGGCCATTGTGCAAGGGATAACCTACAACTAAAGGGAAGATGAAACATTTACCTGGCAAAATGGTAGTAATGGGCAAAAGATAATGAAACTGTAAGCAGTTCAATATTGTAGCGGATTTAATTCAAACACACCTCTTTGCTTTTGAAGTATAGTTGACCTAAAAAAAATATACAGTTGACCTTTTCTGCTAGTATGTTTTTATTATTATTAAAAAGTTCATGATATAATATTATTCGACAATTCTATTCTAAGCAAATGTTCAATGACATTTGCAGGAATCATTTGTAAGCTCAAGTGCATATTAGAATAAGATGCATATAAGTATGTACAACTTGGAGGTGGTTATTGGCATTATTCTCTCTTTTGAGTTGAAACTGCTTGTGACGCACACGTAGCAATAATTGTGTATCGAGTTGTTCCCATAAACTACTGATAAAGCAGTAAACTTGTTCTCCTTGTTCAGGATTAAAGATTCTGAGTCCGAGAGAGTGAAAAAAGGCAACAAAAATTGGCGGACGAAGGAGAAGAATCGACTTTATGACTAATTAATCAGAGTATTAAGATGGACCATTGGATTAGTAGTAGGAGCATTTATATCACATTAATTTAAAACTTAACACCTTTATAAAAAAACAACACTGTTAACCTTCAATTCTCCGTATTCCCCTCCTCCCCTGTTCATTGTACTGTTAGAAAAAAAAATTGCTCTATTCTGGTTTGTTTACATTGTTTTCTTCGCATTTCATTTGTTTCTAGATATTGCAAGTATTCACTTTGTTTCTACTAGTTTGTGTCAGTCCATTTTGTTTTGCAACTGTTTTTTTATTATGCGATACTTTATTTAACACTTCTATATTTTTTTACTTCAACCAATTACCTTTCATTTGTTTCATGTTGTTTATCTAATTATTTTCCAACTGATTTGTAAAGTGAGCTGATCTTCCCTATATATCCTAGTCATTGTGAAGAAAGAATTGAGGATTTATGCTTTTAGACCTTAGCTAACTATAACCTCTTTTCTTAGTTCCACATTCTTGGTCCTCAAGTTGAAGCTGAATAGTTGTTGCTGACTTGTTATTGTACTTCAAAACTTAAGGAAAGGAACTCTTGCTCTCCCCAGGTATTTGCTTACTCTTTCACATCATTGTTATTTAAAAATTGCTATTTACTTCAAGTCCATGGTTTGCTATTTATTAGGTATTTTATGGATAAATCTTGGATGTATGGTACACCAAGATCAAGTTCCCAATACATTAACGGAGTGCAAAGTTTTCTAAACTTTGCATTTGAAAACTGTAGTCAAGATGGGAAGATATTGTGCCCTTGTGTGAATTGTTGTAACTTGTTATATTTTTCAAGAGTTGATGTGTATGACCACTTAGTATGTTCTGGATTTTTGAGGGGTTACTTAAAATGGGTATATCATGGGGAAGATTGCAACGCATCTGCATCAAATATAATGCGGAATGTTGAAGAAAGAACATTTGATCATGACATGCATGACCTGCTGAATGATATCTTTCGTCAGCCAAATTTAGAACATAGAGCAGATTTGGGTGGGAGTGATAGATATTTGGGTGAGGATTCGAACCATGAGTCGTTGGGAAGAAATGGTATTGGAAAATTTCAGGATTTGGTTAAAGATGCTGAGCAAAAAGTGTATCCAAACTCAAAGTACAGCAAGCTATCTTGTTTAGTGCACTTGTTTCATTTGAAGTGCCTCAATGGATGGAGTAATAAATCCTTTTCTATGTTGCTGGAATTTTTAAGAGATTTGTTACCAGAAGGAAATTTGTTACCTAAATCGACACAACAAGTGAAAAAAATATTGTCAGAATTAGGATTAGGCTACCAAAAGATCCATGCCTGTCCGAATAGTTGCTTGTTGTTTTGGGAGGAAATGGAGACGCATGAAACATGCTCTATTTGTGGAGCATCTAGATGGAAGGTTGCCTCCGATGGTTCAATTGTTGAAGGTAATCAAAGAAAGCAGAAGGCAGCAAAAATTTTACGTTGGTTCCCTTTAAAGCCTAGACTTCAGAGATTATTTTCCTCTTCAAAGATGGCTGAGCTTATGAAGTGGCATCATGTAGATCGTGAAAAAGATGGCAAATTGCGACATCCGGCTGATGCTTTAGCGTGGAGAGAGTTTGATCAAAAGTATCCTGATTTTGCTTGTGATGCACGAAATGTTCGGCTAGCATTAGCAACTGATGGTTTCAATCCATTTAAGATGATGAATGTCAGCTACAGTATCTGGCCTGTTATTCTTATTCCCTACAACTTGCCTCCATGGTTGGTAATGAAACAACCAAACTTCATTCTTTCATTACTTATTCCTGGGCCCAAGGGTCCGGGAAACAGGATAGATGTTTACATGCAACCTCTACTAAAGGAGTTGAAGGAGTTGTGGGAGGTTGGTGTTGAAACATTTGACGCCTCCACAAATCAAACATTTCAGCTTAGAGCAGCAATTCATTCCACAATTTCTGACTTCCCGGGATACGCTAATCTTTCCGGGTGGAGCACTAAGGGAGAACTAGCATGTCCTACATGTGCATTCGATACTAATTCAAAATGGCTACATCATGGAAGAAAATGGTGTTACATGAGTCATCGAAGATGGCTTCCAGCCGACCATCATTGGCGGAAAGACACTCGATCCTTTGATGGAAATGTAGAGTTAAGAGATACCCCCACCTCTCTTTCTGGGGAAGAGATTCTCGAACAATTAGATGGAAATAATTTCTTGGATGAGATTGCTGAAAGGGGTGGTTGGAAGAAGAAAAGCATTTTCTTTATGTTGCCTTATTGGAAGGATTTGTTGCTTCGTCACAATCTTGATGTGATGCATATAGAAAAAAATGTTTGTGACAACATTGTAGGAACATTGATGGGACAAGAGGGGAAGTCTAAAGACAATTATAAAGCAAGACTTGACCTACAAAGGATGGGTCTGAGAAAAGAACTTCATCCAAGGAAGCGTCCAAAGAGCAATGTGTCATACTTGCCAAGAGCATGTTATCAAATGAATCGGGCTGAGGTGGGTGCTTTCTTAAAAACTCTTAAATTAATCAAGCCTCCTGATGAATATTCATCCAACATCTCTCGTTGTGTGCAATTAAAAGAGAGGAAGCTTATAGGACTAAAAAGTTACGATTGTCATATGCTGATGCAAGAGTATCTTCCGATTGCCTTACGGGGAACTTTGCCAGACAATGTAAGCTCCGTCGTTATCGAGCTTTGTGATTTTTTTAGGAGGATTTGCTACAAAGATTTAACTGAAGCTGATCTCCAATTTCTGGAATCTCGGGTTTCAATCACTTTATGCAAAATGGAGAGAATATTCCCTCCTTCTTTTTTCACTGTCATGGTGCACTTGGTGATTCATCTAGTTAAAGAGATTAGGTTTGGAGGTGCTGTAACATATCGGTGGATGTATTCCATTGAAAGGTAATATTTAATCTTGGGTTTCAATCATTCTTCTAATTTTGTCAATTATTTAAAGTCTTAACAGCTGTAACTACTCAGGGACCTGCTTACACTGAAGTCATATGTTCATAATAGAGCTCATCCGGAAGGCTCTATAGCTGAAGGGTATTTGGCTCAAGAAAGTCTGACATTTTGTTCTCGTTATCTTTCTGGGGTAGAAACACTATTTAGTAGGCCAGTACGGAATGATGATGAGAGTGATCAAACTGAAATTGAAGGAGGTAACTTGCTTTGCCTGGGTAGGCCATTAGGACAGAAACAAAATTCTCAAGTTTGGTGTAATAAAAGGAAGAGATTCAAGAACTTTGATCTTGATGATCAGTCACTCACTCAAGCACATCGTTACGTTTTGTTCAATGTTGATGCAATCTCACCTTTCCGAGAGTAAGATTACTTGTCTTAATTTTAAGTCTCAATACATTATATTCTTGTATCATTTAGATTCCTTCCTTATTTTAGGGAGCACAAAAAGCTGGTCAAGACTCAGAATCGTACACGTCGGCTTTCTGAGTATGAAATTGATCGAATTCATTGCCAGAAATTTAATGTCTGGTTTCAGAAGATGGTAACATACAATTAAGTTTAATATCTTTTTTATAGATGTATGGGTCTAAAAAATGAAAACTTATAATATTGTTATAGGTTCAGCGATTGGAAGAGCAAGGGGATGATAGAGTTACTGAAGAGATAAAGTGGCTTGCTCGTGGTCCAAGTCAAAGTGTGAAACGGTATTCAGGTTATCTTGTAAAGGGTTATCGTTTTCACACGAAAGACCACGAGAAGTTCCTTAAGACTCAAAACAGTGGGGTTGTTGTTACTGTGGAGGGTGCAAATTATGCCAGTAGTCGAGATAGTAGACCTGTGGAAGGAGTGATTAATTACTATGGTTCATTGAAGGATATCATTGAATTAAACTACTCTGCAAAGATAAGAGTAGTTTTATTTAAATGTGACTGGGTTGACATAAACAGAGGCTGCAAAAAAGATGATTTTGGTTTGACACTAGTGAACTTCTCATATCTGGCACACACTGGTGCAAATTTGAATGATGATCCATTTGTCTTTGCATCGCAAGTTGACAAAGTCTACTATGCTCAAGATGGAATGTCTAAAGATTGGATGGTAGTGAGACATGTGAAACTTAGAGATGCATATGACATGGGTTGTGGTATTGATCAAATAAATGAAGGTCAAATTGATGATATATTGGATGTGCCTCAGCTACATAGACTGGCAGATGATGGTGTTGACGTTACACCGGAGATGGAACTTGAAGATATAGAAGAGGATGCGAATGAGGCTGATTAACCGATTGGAGAGCAGTTCCAGAATCTCACAAAGAGGACATGTATTCGATTGTGAAGGTACTTGACATTACAAAATTCCTTTTGTTGTCCTGATTTTGTGTTAAGGTTTTGTTCCTTTTAATGAAAGTTGAATTGTTCATGAGAATCTTAGTTCAATCAAATAGCATTGAGTGAGAGGACTCACGGGTAGCAACCAAAAGATTCTGAAAGGCAAAAACTTTTGAATTTGTTTATCATGTAGTCTTTTTAACTGTTATTGATAACCATTGCCAGGAGAAATTTCAGTTTAGCCCAAGAGAGACGGATGAGACAAAGAGATGGATTTTCATTAACATGGGCAAAAAGCTAAGGACTTGGAGATCTACTCTCAAAGGAAAAAACTTTGATCCCAGCCTTAGTTTTGATGAGATTTTGGAACAACAATCTGACAATAGAGTTAGCAACGAACAATATAAACAACTTGTGTCTCGTTGGTTGAAACCAGAATATCAGGTAAAATCATATAAGTTCAACTACTGATTTATTGATTTTCCTATCTACTTTTAACTTGGTTTGCAATAATAATTGTATAGGAGTATTGTAAGGGAAGGAAAGTCAATCGATCAAAAAATGAAGAGCCTCATATCACTGGCACTAAATCTTTTGCTAGACTAGCTCATGAAGAGGTAATGTTATAAATGATTCCCAAACAGATTTTGGTTTCATTAAATTTCATTAAATGTTAGATTTCTTTTAGGCGAAGAAAAATGATGGAGTTCGACTAACACGTGGGCAAGTGTATCAAAGAAGTCGCACTCGTAAAGATGGAACTATTGTGAGTGTCAAAGCTGCTGAAGTTGTGGTATGAAACTAAAACATTTTCTACCATGAATTTGTTTATGAATGTGTTTAATGATGAAGTAGAACTATTGTATATAGTTTAGATCATTTTGTTCACTGATGTTTTTTGTTCCAAATTCAAAATAGGCATCTTTACAAGCTGTCATGAGTGATCCGAGTAGTTCACAAGACCAAAATTGTGATTGGACAAATGATGACTTTTCAAAAGTCAAGGGTCCTGAGAAAAGAGGATATATTCGTTGTGTTGGCAAGATTCCAACGGTAAAACAAATAGGCTGCTCATCTTCATCAAATGCGCAAGTGCCAATACTGCAAGCAACAGTTGAGCATTTAAAAGAAGGATTGTCACGCACCCAGGGTCAACTTGAACGTACACAAGGTGCCTTGAGCACTCTTTTGGACCTCTTCAAGCAACACATACCAAATGCCAATTTATCTCGTGTTATAACTGATATGAACTTGGAGGTATTATTCCCTAACCATTTCAAGATTTGTTTGTTGCATCAAATTCAGATTCATTTCAGAGCATTATTTTTCCTTTTCAGTATGATTCTTCTCCTAGAAATCCAAGATCTTCTGCTGCAAGTCATTTTGGCAACGGTAAGTATTTTCATTGTTTGACTTGTTAATGCAATTCTAGAGCTATTGTTTTTTGTATACTTCCAAAGCCATTAAATTGCACTTTATTTTTTGTAGTGTCATCCCTTATGAGAGACTTATATTGAGATTTAACGCGCCCATGTCACACTTTCATATATTGAGCTAAAATACGGGCTCTTGCATGAGGTACTTAAAGGGTAATTAGTAACCTAAAATTGAATTCCATTAGAAATAGGAGGTTGATAGCGAAGTTGGGATGCTGAATCTTGATGCTAACTTTGATTGTAAAAAATGGGATTACAACATAGTTAGTTGAGGATTGGTTCGTAGCGAAGTTGGGATGTGAGTATAATCATGAAGTCGGAACTAATTTACAGATACAGCTGAGCAGTTGGTCCTTCAACCATGAATTTGCAATTTGCATATCTAGTTCTGCTGTTTTTTTTTTCTTCGCTTCATTATTTGAATTTGTATTTGGTCATAATTGGACCATTTTTTTACTTTACAATCGAAGTTATTGTTATCTCTGTGATAGGTGGTTGTATGGTCATGGAAGGTGTCCATGTACTATAGGTGAGAGTTCTGTATCTGTATTGCTTGTGCAATGCTGTGTTATTGTCTAGGCCCATGGGAGCGGCTCTGTTATTACCTGCAAAGAGGCATTAATGGTCAACCAAATCATGGGCAAATTATAGGATTTGGATATGAATTATTCTATGATCCTTATGTTAGAAATTAAAGGAAAAGAAGTTGTAGATAAATGTTAGAAATTAATTCATATACTACCATTAAAAAAAAGGCTTGCTTGCAAAAAACTAGCTACGAAGATCATGAACTTGGAGACAGTTTCTTCTCTCGTCTATACCTTGCTTTCAGTTTAATATGATTACTCCTGAGATTACCTTACTTTCAGTTTAATATGCAGTTTTAATTGCTTGTCTTTTTCATAGGCACTCCAGAAACTCCAGAAGATCCTCTTTGAATCTTCCTTTTGCAGGTAATTTGTAAAGATTATTTGCTTTGTCTTGTTCTCCTTCTCCCTCTTGTATTGATTCAAATTTTCTCTTTTGTTGATAAAGATATCAGTTGTTCCTGTTGAAGTTGACAAACTCATCTGTGAGCATGGTTGGAAGCAAAATCTTGCAACTTATCGGATGTTTTTAGGTTATGTTTAAAAGACAATTTGATACCTCTTTTAGGTTACGGCATAGTAACAATTTAGTTAGGTACTTTTTTGTACTTCTTCATGGATAGCTTTTGAATTATATTGAAGTATTTTTTATTTGTGTATTACAATTATACTTTAATTTTAAGTAATTCATTACTATCTTTTGATATTTCTCGATTAATTTTGATTTTATTTTTCATATTCTGTTAAATTTAATGTGCATAAGCTATGAATTGGAGAAAAGAACGAATGATGAAACATGTATATTAGTTGGAACAGTGTTCACTTAAACAATTGTCGAAACAAGTATGAGTTGGAATAATAACACGATAGGCTGGGGCAGAAAATCTACTAATAATTTAGTGGCACATAAAATGTGCCACTAAAGTCAGTTGTGAACAGATCTCAGCCACCTTCATTATTGGCAGAAAATGCGTGCCACTGATTCCCATGTATATTTTCTGGCACACAATTAAGTGCCACTAAATTCCTAATATGCTGCAGCAACACACACGCTAAGTGCCAGTAAAGGGCTTTAGTGTTAGGACTTTTACTGGCACTTTTCGCGCGTGTTGCTGTTTCCGCGACCTACCTTTACTGGCACATATTCGTACTTTACTGGCACATTTTGTGTGCCATTAAATGGCACTTTGTTTGTAGTGATTCAATGTTGATTCAAATTTTAATAAAGACAAACAATAAAAAAATTAAAAATATATATTTAAATACTATGAAACTGAAATATATTTTTTTAATGTTTAAACATTCATAAAAAATTATAGATTAAATATTATGAAACTATAAAAAAAAATGGCCATAAAGTTTTGGCGGACGGAAGGAGTATATTTGAAAATGCTTGAGAAACAAAGCCATTTTTCAAATATATTTTTCATGCACAAATAAGTTTGAAGTTTGTAGGATGAAGGGAGTACTAACTTTGTATCTCAAAATGTTTTAAAAAAATTATAGGTTAAATGTTGAAAACGAAATGGATCAATTTTTAAGACTGAAGTAGTATTTCTTATTGAAGTTCTGGTTTTGAAATAATTTTTTATAGGTTCGTGTTTTCTTTTTCTTTTTCTTTTTTTTGATAGGAGGTACATGTTTTCTTATGTCAACTTTACTATGTAAAAAACTAGATTAATTAATTATTAGAGTATATATTATTAATTACTGAGCTTGATTATAATATTTTTAAGGAGGTAAAATGAAAACACTTTAGTTCCAAATTAAAAATAAATATAGATTTAATTAATTGATTGTATAACACTAAGAGTTGGAAACCGTTTACGTTAAAAAAAAAGAGTTGGAAACTGAAAACAAAAAAGAACAAAAAGCAAAATGGGAGGGGTGAATGTGCATTGTGTGCAAATGAAGGGGTACTGGAGCAAGACAGGAGGGAGAAGGCTACCGGAGACAAACCACACCCCGCCCAGCCGCCCCAGCTTCGAAGGCTCTGCCACCCTAGATGACGCACACTTTAATCGGAAATTAATTGTTCTCTTAATTAATGCTTTAAATATGTTTTCATGAGAAAATTGGAAAAAGTTTACAAGTCTTTTACCCACTTTAATTTTAGATTGTGCACGAACAACCAATAGTTGCATTTCACTAAAAAAAAGTTGAAAACAATAGTTTTTATAAAGTAAAATGTGGCTCTTCTATTTACCACCAGTGATAAAATCACTAGCTGATTCTACTACTATCTACTTAATTTAATTAATTAACTAACAATTTTAAAGATTAAAATACCTTTCTAACTGAGTATTTACACACATAACACAACTAATGGTTTTTCCAACTAATTGATAAATAACATCATCCAGTAAAATGACACTTTTAGTTGAGATAATTACTTAACTTTATAAATTGAAACACGAATAAGATAAATGTTAACTATCCTTATCATTGAATTAAAATTTAACCACTATAAAAGATAATTACTCTATCATAATTCAAAATTCAAAAATTGTAACAGTTATATCCTTAATTAACAAACTCAAAACATGATTATTATGAAAAATTCAAATGCTGGCCTACAAACTAGAAAAGCAAGTTTTATCTATCTATCACTTCATCGGCTCTAGAAAATCAAAATAATTTATTGAATTAATGCCCCAATAATTAATAAATAAATCTTTCTTTTCTTTAAACAGTGTAATTATTCTTTTTATACTTATATTGCATAATATTTCATTTTGAAAAAAACTAGAATTACCTACAATTTAGAAGAAATATATATATATATATATTTATAATTATTTTAAGAATTTATAGAAATAATTGATACAAAAAAAAATAATAATAAAAACAAACGAACGAACAAACAAAGAAAAAACTAGCTAGACATTGTGAAAGAAAAAAAACTAGACATTGTTCTTTTTCACATAAACTTGTTCCAATTATCGGAGCGATCGATGGAATAGTACTCAAAGCTCCAACTGTTAAAAGATCGATCATAAAAAAACAGAGGACCACAACGACGCTGATGGACGGCTTTCACCTAGCACTCTGTCTTTTACTCCCGCCACTCTTTCTATAAATCCCAACTGCCCTTCCATTGCTCGCTCACAAAGCCCCGCACAGCTAGGTTCAAATCAATCAATCTCTCATCTCTCACAGAATTTCCGAGCTCATTAGCTATGGCGGTTGACCAGGAGAAGTTCGACCCTCTGTTTTCGCCGCGGCTTGTTCCTGAGCAAGATCCCGCCGACGTCATCGCCGCCGGCGGCAGACCCATCTGGCCGAACTCGTCTTTTCTGTCGTTCGGTTCGGATTGGAGCTCGCCGGCCGAGTCAGAGCAGGGTTCGAGCCGCTCCGGGACAGGGGAAGATGATGAGGACGACGACGACGGCGAAGGTGATGATTACATTGCTGAGTTGACTCACCGGATGGCTCAGTACATGCTTCAAGATGAAGAGAAACATGAAAATGTAATTGCTTTGCGGGTTTCCAGATTGTGGGTTTTGCTTTTCAGTTAGAAAGTTCCAATCTTTATGGCTATGTTTTTCATTTTTTTTTCTTTGGGGGGTTTTACAGACATGGGGTTTGTCTGGTTCGCCTCAATCGACCCTCTGGTCGCCTCTGGGTTCGGACCAGGAGAGTTCAACGGGACCCTCTAGAGAACCCTCGCCAACGATTGAGAATTTTGAGAAGGCAACAACAAACAAGGTTGATGAACAGATTGGAAGCTCAAATCCTAGTTTCCAATCCAAACAGGCCCTTATTGATTACCAAATCAGAGCAAGCCAGGTACTTTCAATCACCACCCTAAATCTCATCATCAATTAATCAGTTAGTTTGGCTTTTCCTTTAAATGTTGTTAATCTTGTTTCCTTTTGGGCAGTATTACAGACTTAAACAAGAGCAGGCTATGAAACAGGTGGTGGAAGAGAAAAAAGTCAACAGTGATCAGAAAGTTGCAAGCAACAACTTGTATGCCCTGCATCAGAAACAGAGGAATCAGCAGCCTTGTGGCTCTGACAACATGAGAGCTGTTTTTCTGAACACATCTGGTTCTAAGAACAATTCTTGTGGAACTGGTGTGTTCTTGCCTCGTTCAGCTAGCACCACTTGTCAAGAGCCACGAATCAAACAAGGTAAACAATCTTTGTTGCCTCATCGCTTATGTAAAGTTCTAAAACAAGATTATGTAAAGTTGAGGGGTACTAATGTAAATTTCTCTTCTCTTCTGTTTTTTATTTTTTTTGATCAAGTTTAAGATAGTATATTTTGAGGTTTAGTTCAATTAGTTGCTTAACTGGTTTGATTTGATGTCCCTTTCTTGGTGGTGTCTTTGTCTGTTTGCTTATTGTTGGAGTAATTCAACCACTGAGCCACTGGTTTGGGTGATGGGTTGGTTTCATTTGGTGGGTTAATTAGTGGTAATTAAGGGGATTATCAGTTTAGTTTATGTCTTGCATTCTCCAGGGTCTGGGGTTTGGTTCTTGGTTCAAGTACCAAAGAGCAAAGATTCCTTTCCATCCACCAAATGTTCTTACTGTCTGGTCCTCCTGTCCAAGGAGTTTGAGTAGGAATCTTCTTATGGTCTACTTGCTAATTGTCTGCTTGCATGTTGCTTTTGGAGAGGGTACTTAAGGACAGAAATCGGTAAAAAGGGGAAAATTTTATTTTTGTTTATTTTAAAAGCTCCCACTTTGAGAAGCTTCATCCATCAGCTCTGATATCTAGAATAAAATATGCTACTAACAAACAATTATTGGTTTTGTGTTGACAAAATAAGTTGGTGTTTTGATCAGGATGTTCCACAGTCCTTATACCAGCAAGGGTAGTTCAAGCCCTAAAGCTTCACTTTGAGAAAACGGGTGTTCCATCAAGATTGGATACTGGTTTTCCCCTACAACATGGTACCTAACTCACCCTCATAAAGTAACTTTCTTTTCTCTTTTCCTGCTGAAAAGAAAAGAACTTTAAAATCATTTTACCAAATTACCCCTATAAATACTTGAGAAATGTAAGTTATTTTTTTCAAAATTTTCAATAAGCTTCGTATATGGGATCATTAGCTTCTGTACATGATTCTCTAGTATAAACCCTAATTGAAAAAGATGCTTTTTTTTATTATCTTAGTACACAAATTGTGAGCATATCTTGTGATATACTAGACCAATGTGTTCACATTTTTATCCTCTTTTAACTTTTTTGAATTCTTTTTTGTTTTTTCTGTTTTAGATCCTTTTGGTAGTGGAAGAATGCACCAACACAACACTTCTTCTACGTATTCACAGCAAAAGCGCCGGTTGAAGACGGCGCCGGCCACGAAACGCCAAGAGATAAGCCTTCCACAAGAATGGACATATTAATTAGCTGCGAAAGAGATCCAATCACACACACAACAAACTCCCAATCTCTCTCGAAGACACATGTCGCTTGCATACTGGTCATTCACCACCGCCATATTAGTATTTTTTTCTATTTTTATTGAATAAATTTTACAAACATTTGTGACAAAATAAATTTACTGTGAAAAACTTTGTTACAAATGTTCGTAAAATATCCACCTTTTGTGAAATAAAAATGTTATGTGTTGGAAATAATCTAAGGGCCTAGTCTTTTGGCCTGCAAGCTTTTGGGGAAGTTGAAATGAATCTCCAAAGCAGGAGAATAAAGAGAGGAAGGTTGGTTAGATTAGGGAATCTAATTCGGAAGATAGAACATGTAATTGCTTGTTGTTGAAGGAATTAAAGATTTTAGGAATAAAAAATTTAATTACTGTAAATATCTAGCACCTGCATGTGGCTCCTTTTCCTGGCAAATGTTCATTTTCTTAAATAATCCAACTACACCTCTCACAATCAACATTTCCTTCCAAGTTTTTCTCTTTCGAATATCAACTTGATCTTTCAAAAATATAATTTTTTTCTTGACAAAGAATACTTCCCAAACACACACCTGATCACTAGAGATTCTGGTAGTAACAAGCATCAAGATGTACAAAGATCAGTTTCAAAAAGAGACTATCTTTCATGGTTTGTAACTTTTAAGTGGCTAGTTTGGCTTGAAATGAAGTTTATCGGCCATATTGGCAAGAACGTAAATGTTCAGGGGCCAATGAAGCGACCTTCGTCTGAAAAAGAAGGTCACAGTATCCGTCCCTTTCAAATGGAAACACACACGACACACATGAAGTCTTTGAATGCAATCAAGTTTATTTATTTATTTATTCAATAAATTCATTCCACCAGACAAAAGAATGAGATTTAAAAATATTCAAAAACCGTGTAAACAGTGAAATTAAGTGAGTGGACACACCCTCCGGAAAGAGTAAGGAATTTGGGAAGAACATAGAGCTCCAGTCTATCATCATATTTGTCGGTGACGATTTCGGAAGCATGCGAACTACAATGAACCATCCTTCTTTCCACATGCAACAATCAAATTAGAGAGAAAATAAGTAGATCGACCTTCTTTCTTCGCAAATTCAATGAAAATAGTAACAAAATCAACCGCCAGCCTTCCTCTGGGAACAAAAACCACCGGCCCTGCATTTTTTTAACCGCCCAAAGTGATGCTCTCTGACAATAATATGACGCGTTCCCGAAGCACTATGATGCGCATATGTAAAATTATTATATGCTAGTTTTGATGACTCTGATGCAAACATTTCGTTCTACATAACAATGGTTCGCTTGTTGACAAAATGATGTCTTGGTTCAAAATGATGTGCTTGGTGTCACTAGGACTGTAAACGAGCTGAGCCGAGCTTGAACTGTGCTGAGCTTGAGTTCGGATCTATAGCTTTTTATTGAGCTCGAGTTCGGCTCGATAGCTCGACGAGCCTTCATTATGAAGGCTCGAACTCAACTTGATTAATTGCTCGAATTCGACTCGATAGCTCACGAGCTGTTCGAAAACCTGTAAAAAATCATTTGAATTATGCTCGAGTTCGGCTCGAAAACGGCTCGGAATCTATTTCAATTAGCAAAATAAATCTCATTCCTCATGTTTTATGATTGTAGTCAAATAAGTCCTTCAAAATAGCCATTGTTCTTTAGAAACTTAGTAAATTAGGTCCAATTACTTTGATTGTTTACATATGAACTATCCTAACTCTTTTTAATATGTTTTGCTTGATAAAATTATCGAGCCCTAAGTTCTGCCCAAGTTTGAGTTCGAAGCTCAATAACACACGAGCCGAGTTCGAGTTCGAGTAAATTCGATAAGAGCTCGACTCATTTATAGCCCTTGGTGTCACAAATGATGTGCTTCTGTAAAATTATGATGCTCTTCGATATTGAACAAAGTGTGATGTATTCATTAAATATGATGCTCTTAGTGTCAGGGATGATGTTTTTTGTTTCAAGTGTGATGCTCTACCTCACAAAAGTGATGCACTCGTTTTGATGACTTAACGATGCACACATTTTCTTCATTCTTCTAAAATGATGTCTTTGATGACCACAGCGATGCACTCCCCTTGCACTATGATGTTTTCAATTACAAATATAGTGCACCCGTTCTAATGACTTAATTATACACTCATTTTCTTTAACTTTACAAAATGATGGAGTTCTCAAACTGATGCTCTATGTGCTTAAAATGATGCTTCTTTTGTAAGTATGATGAGCTTAGCACTTAAACTGATGCTCTTCGTTATTAGACAAAGTATGATCTCTTGGTTCCAAATGATGTTCTTGGTGACATGAACGATGCTCTTGGTTTCAAGTATGATGTGTTACCTTACAAAAATGATGCTTTTGTGGTGCAATGTGATGCTTGTTTCGCTGAGAATTTATCTTCTTGCATATACTTCAGTTGATATTCTTCCAATTTATCACTAATTAGCGTTCTTAAGTTCATTCTGATAAATTTGAGCATCATCTGTATGTAATTCTTGGTTACATCATTTTTATAAAAAAGAAGCATCATAATTAATCGAGAGCACATCATAATTGTATGTAGGTGCATTGATGAGTGCAAATAATATTATATATTTTACCCCTACATATATGCTTTAATTGAGATAAATTGCTATGTTCTTATTATTTGCGTAAGAATTTTGTAGGAATATGTATGAGAGACATTTGAGCGAGAAAGAGAGAAAAAGAATCAAATTGCAGCAAGAAATAAGTGTGAGGGCCAAAATGCACAAAGCATTGAACTTGAAGGCAAAAAGAAATCAAAGAAAATATTTTATGTATTTTCCAACCCTGGTGGAGCATGAAGACATAAGTTTGACTTTTCCAAGTTTAACAATGGGTACAATTGAAGCTTACAGAAAACCTATTGTTGTTAGGTTAAGTGGCAAAAAGCCACGTGATGGCTATAAAAATGCATTATTAACTTTTAGTAGGAGAATATTTGTGGTATCTTCACTTAGACATAAAGGAGTATTACTAGACCACAGGGTAATTAGGCTAGATTTGGCTGTGAAGCGACAGCTTGCAACGGATTTAGGAAGAAGATAGATCACTTGAACTATTAAAGTGAAGCGACAACTTGCTTTAATCACCTAGGTGAAACCTCGACAGAGGACATCTAGAATTGATACATCGACTTATAAGTTGAGAATAATAATTGTAGGTAATTATAACTTGTCAAATCTGAAGTTTAAGTGGATCAATGATCCTAGGAGGTAGCTTTAGTATTAAATTTCTTAATCTCTTCTATTTTATTAGCTAAGTAATTCTCTCATCAATCAATCAATTCATCTTCTTTATTTAGTAATTCATCGCATTTTGCTAGAATCACAAGTCCGAGTGGATTCGACCTGGTACTCACCGATTTACTACTTGTCTGACAGCCGTACAGGTTGCCGTTTCAAACCGTGAGACGGATTTTTGTGATTTAGCTCAGGAAATGGCTGGGAATGAAGCATCGACGATTGGGAAAGAGATTGGTTGCTCCAGCGGGGTCGATTGTCGCCTTGGTTGGCAGATTTCAGACACCGGATCGCGAAGCAACAACGGATCACGAAGCAACGACGGCGTTTAACAACGGCGGATACGAGATGATAACGATACTGTAAGTGACGGCGGATTACGAGCTTAACAACGTTGATTAACAAAAGGAACGAATAAAACTGAAGCAAAAGTCTGTCAAACTCTGAAATCGACTCTACTAAAAGAAAGAAGGAAGTGAAACGCGAAGAAGATAAAATGTGAGGAAGCAGTGACATTTTTTAAATTAAAATGGATTGGGCACACGGTGACACATAAACGAGACCGACATACTATATAGTATATAGTCTGTGCCTATTTGATACACAATAATGCATATCTATTTGTACTTTCGTCGTTTTCATTCTTCACATTTCTTTTTGTTTTTTTCCGAGAATAACATATGAAGTAGTATTATTTTAGAATGTAAATAATTTTTATAAAATTTTAAACAGAAAGCATTCGTCAAAGAAATTTCAAAGCTAGCTATTTCGCTAATGAGATCAAGGTAAAAGTAGAAAAAAGATACTGATAAGATAAGATAATTACTCCGTGTAAAAGAGGATGAGTAAATTCCGTTAGCACACTCTCGTAAAAATAATTATTATCCCGTTTTAGTCATATTTTAAAAAGTTGTCATGTTTAGGTCCTATCATATGGTATTGTGTCATATTATGATCCTATCTGTCCACTTAAGCTGTTACCTTTAACGAATTTATACGAAATGATTGTTTTGCCCTTCTAACGTTAGAAGGAAAAAAACTAACTTCGTCCTCATAGTTTTGTTTCCCTAAAATTTTCACCAATTGTTTTCTAAACCTCACCCCTTCAAACTAACTCTATTGTAACTCATTCAATCACAAATCTCGCCAATTCCGAGATTCCGTTGCTTCGAAAATGGCGTTCTGCCACTGGTCTGCCAATATTTTTCCTCAAATTCATCTCAAAGAAGAACAAAGTCTATCACCTTCATTAACATGGTCGAGGTCGTCTCAGCTCCAAACTCCTCATTGCCAATCATGGCTCGAATCTCTTTCGTGGCGCTGCAACCACCAGCTCTCTGATCCGAATGTGTCATTACCGGTTGGTGCAACCCAGTTCCGGTCTCTGTTCTTCCTGGAGTTCTGTTTAATAGCTATGGAGGTTACGAAGCATTTGTGAGGCTCGCGCAGAGATTTCGAGATGCGAATGGTATTTTAGTGAATAGATTTGACGAGCTCGACCATCGGTCCCGATGGATGAAAATTACCATAATAGGACATTAATATCATAAGATAAGACCTAAACATGACAAATTTTTAAAATATGACCAAAACATGACAATAATTATTTTTACGGGACTGTCAATGGAATTTACTCAAAATAAGATAGCTACAACAACAAGATAATTAAGTGTGTTCTAATTGGATTAATTTCTTCCATCAATATTTTATAAACAAAATATCAACTTATTTTTTTCCCTCAAATTTCTACTCTCATAAACCCACCCGATAATTTTTTCAAAACACAATAACTAACCAAACACACATAATATCGTTTTTCTAATATATATACTTCACCAAAGTTTACCAAAAGAACACAAACATAACAAATATTTCAAACTTCCCTTCAAGGACACGTATCATTGGAATTTGCCATATATATTTTTTTTTGAACGGCAATGCATTTCATTAAGAGATGCTAAAAGCAAAAAGAGACAAATACAACCCTATGAGGCATAGGATCTGCGTAACACGAAAGGAAACAAAAAAGGACCAAACAAGCACAAACAGGCCCGGAATAAGGGACGCCGCAGCACTAGGGCCCAAAACAAACTCAAATCAAACACCCCCTGACGCCCCCTGTTGAATCGGGCCTAACAACCAATCCCCCCAAGAAGCGTTGTTTTTCGAACTCCTGTTATGAATCCACAAGTAAGACAAAACACAGAATGTCCGCGAGGATCTTGAAGCATGCCACGGAGTGTTTTGCTTGATCGGGCGTTCGGGCTTTCCAGTTGCCCAAGCCGTGACAAAGACGATTGCTTGCCACTCTTGTCTTAAAGCTGGAAGGAACACGGGAAATAAAGTCACCATTTACAACCTCAATTAAATCTACAGCTGAAAACACCTTCGTATTGCACCAGATCGCCACCGCTCTCCAAATCTCCATAACGACTGGGCAGCCAGCCAGCACATGATCCACCGTCTCAGAAGCGTCGGAGCAGATAGGGCATGAAATAGGCTCGATATCCATTCCTCTCTGCCGCAGCTGCACACGCACAGGGATGTATCTATGAGTTGCCCGCCAGATGAAGACATTCACCTTTTTGGGCACCTTGTTACACCAGCTCGTCGGGATGTCCTGATTAGCTGCCATATGCGAGGTGATCCTTTGAGCAAGGCAATGGACAGTGAACACTCCGTCCGTTGCCGGCTCCCATCTCCACGTGTCTTTGACTTGCTTCTTTGGATGAAAGTCCTGTAAAATATCAAGAAGCAGCAAGAATTCTCCTTCCGATCTCCCCCTCATCCTCCTTCTCCAATTCCACTCCCACCTCCACTCCCCCTCTCCCTCACCCCACCTAATCTTCTCTAGAATCGAACATCCCTTGTTCTCCTCCAGCTCATAAAGCCTCTTGAAACGATCTTTAAAGGGACCCCCGACCACCCAATCATCCTCCCAAAATAAAGTGTTGTCTCCCATCCCCACCTCACGCCTAAACAAATTTGAGAACCCCGAACCTAGACTCTCTAAATCCCCGGCTGCCTTACCCACATCCTTCCAAACACTCCAACTCCCCACTTCCCCTCCAAACTTCAACGATCCTGGAGCTCCTCCATAAATAGAAGCCACTAGCTTCACCCACAAGCTATCAGTCTCCTTCAGCCACCTCCATCTCCATTTACTTAACAACGCTAAATTCTTAGCTCTTAAACTACCCACACTCAAGCCCCCGCTTCACTATCTCCGAACAGCCTTTCGATCCTAGCCCATATTAGACACTTCCCCTCACAAGCCCCGAGAAAAATTTATTGCGGAGAGTTTCAAGTTTCTTTATCACACCTGCTGGGGCACGGAACACTGACAGATAATACAGAGGTAAACTCCCAAGGACCGACTTTATCAACGTTAACCGACCGCCGATAGATAAGGAGTTGGCCTTCCACGTCGATAACCTGTTGCTCATCTTGCTCACCACCGAATCCCAACTTTTCCGACGACTCATGTTATCTCCTACCGGTAGGCCCAAGTAAGTGAAGGGGAGGGTCGCGCAGAACAGCCCAGGATCCTTGCGCAGTTATTAACCTCCTGAACATCCACACCTACACCAAAGAGCCTCGATTTTTCCAGGTTGATTTGTAACCCAGAGACCAAGTGGAAGCACTGAAGCACAGCCAAGAGAGATCTTGCATTATCTACCGACCACTCCCCACAAAATATGGCGTCATCAGCGGTGGAGATGCGACAGCCCTACCTCATCTTGGCCCACACGAACCGGCCTGAACACATCACGGTGACTTCCTCCATCATCGGGTTGAGAGCCTCAACACCCGAGAATGAAAAGAAACGGCGAAGGGGGTCCCTCGGCGAAGGCCCTTTCCATCTTACACTCATTGTTGGGCTCCCGTTGACTAAGATAGACACTCTTGCTGATTCTAGACACCCGTTATCCATCCCCTCCACCTAGCTCCAAAATTCATTTCTTTGGAGAACCGAGTCCGAAATTTCCAGCTAATGTTGTCATAAGCTTTTGCAAAGTCAACTTTAAGGAGGAGAAGCTTCTTCTTTTCTTTCTTTGCCCAACAGACCAGCTCATTAGCTATCAAAATCCCATCAGTGATCTGTCTCCCTTGAATGAATGCCGATTGGGTTTCCCGACCAACCCGCTCAACACCCCTTTAATCTCTCAAACAAAGAACTTTGCCACGATTTTGTATACACACCCGATAAGACAAATAGGGCGGAAATCAGAGATTAGGATGGGGTCTTTCACCTTAGGGATCAAAGCTATGAAAGATGAATTGCATCCCGCTCTTAAACGGCTGGTAGACTCAAACTTCTGGATTGCCGCAATGATGTCTCCTTCATGACTTCCCGGTTGCTTTGATGAAGTTAAAGTTAAAGCCATCCGGCCCGGGGCTGTATTTCCCGCATAGCCACACCGCTTTCTTTATTTCCTCTTCCAAAAACGGCGCTTCCAGCTTCGAAATCTGCACTTCTGTCAGCTTCCTGAATCTAGGACTGAAAAACTCCGGTCTATTTGGAGTAGGCTCTTTAAAGTGTTCCTGGAAATGCTTCAGCACAGCTTCTTTGATCAGCCTCGGATCTTCCGACCAAGTCCCATTAACAAGCATCCCCTGAATCGAGTTTTTCTTCCTCCTTGCCTTTACCATCCCATGAAAGAATTTGCTATTCTCGTCACCTTCTATCGCCCATTTCACTCTAGCTTTTTGCCTTAAGTCCCTCGAGAAATTCCTTTGCTCTTTAAAAAACCTCACTTTTGCATCCTGCCACTTCCTCCATTCTTCCCCCGACAGCTCCCTCTCTTCCGCTTCTTTATCAAACCGCAAGAACTCCCCTTTAAGCTGCTCCAACGATCCCCACACCCGAGGAATCAGATCTTCTCCAAGCTTGGATTTCGTGCTTGAACTTTGAGTTTTTCTTTCAAAGACGAAACTGAGCACCCACTATTTTCGTTTGCCTCCAAACCTTTTTGACCAAATCATTAAAACCCGCCAAAGAGTGCCACCGATCATAACACCCGAACGGAGAGGGTCCAAAATCCACTCTACTGCCAATGTAGCAGGCGTGATCTCGAGAAGATCCTTTCCCTACAACCGCCGCAAGCTCTCCCCAGTCCTCCATAAACACCTGTCGCCAGAACCTATCCAGCTTGCTCATCTTCAACCCATCACTGCTTACCCAAGTATACCTGCGCCCTCCTTGTTTCACCTCCTGAAGATCATTATCTCTCACAAATAAGTTGAAGTCCGCTGCTCTTATTGGCTTAAAACGGCAGCCTCTTCTCTCCTCAGGTCTTCTGACCACATTAAAGTCCCCCATCAAACACACCGCTCCGCTGAACTCCTGAATCAACGGGCCAAGAGCTGCCCACAAAGCTCTCTTCTGACTGGTTAGTTGAGGCCCGTAAATGTTCAACAGCAGATATTTATTTACTTTACCCTTCCAACCTCCAATCAGCCCCAAAAACCTTCTCCCGAGACGATCTCCTGAGTTGTCCATATCTCCTTATTCCAGAAGAAAAGTAGCCCCCCTGCTCTTCCTTCAGCTAGCTGCTGGGCAAAGCCTAGCTCACTATGCCTCCAAATATTTTTAATTACTTCTCCCACCTCCTGGTTTAATAGAGTCTCTTGAATTGCCAAAACATCCAGCCTCTCTTTAGACACTAGATCTTTCAACCTGTCTCAATTTAACCCCCTCCAAAGCCTCTTATATTAAGAGACAACATCTTCATTTAACAAGATCAGCTACTCCACAAACTGAACCATAATCAACCTCATTTCTGAAGACCACTCCCACTTCTCTACCAATGCTATGAACTCTACTACAAGGAGAAGCCGAATTTGAAATTACCTGTTTTCTTCCCCCTGATTCTGTCGACGTGGCCACCTTCATGCCCCAAGAGGAATCCGAGACGGCCTGCTCTGTTGTGACCCCAGCCAAAGCCATTCTTCCGCGCCCTTTAGACATCCTTTCTGCTCTAATCCTTGCTGCCTTCTTTACCTCTCTTAAGGACACTCTAGCACACACTCCCCTGTCTTTTCCGTGTTTCCAGCAGTGTCTTGATTTTGAGATTAAACGCCGGCCCTTGCGCTGTCTCTTTAATCGCCCCCACTCTGCTACCTTTACGGTTCCGACGACTGACCGCTCGAGACGAGCTACCTGACCTGACCATTCCGGACGAGCTACCGGTTTCTTTAGAAGGCTGTTCCTGCGCTTGTGTCGTCGGGACCGCCTTCCTGTTCGAGTCTCCCATATTTCGCTGCCATTCTCAATCCCGCCTGACCCAAAGCCAAAACCTCCTTAACCTTGCCGGACCGGTCGCTTTTGTTCCCCTTCCTGCCCAATCGTAACGTCCACGGTGGCATTGACCCTTCGACGCCACTTGGCCCGGACACTGCTGGTCCGTCCACCACTCTTGTTGGGCCTTAACTGTAACAGGCCCAAACCATTCACCTTCTCTGCCAAAAACGAGCCCTCCCCCACTTTATCTACTGGTTCGTTGACCTTACCACCAAGCTCCCCTTTGTCCAGCGTTTCTTCCACCACTTCCTGAGACTCCTCAGAGCTTCGCACCTTCCCAAATCACTTTTTGCAGGTTTCCCCCCTCCCCCAAGTCTGCCACCATGTCAACCTCCTGACACCGCTTCTTGGACTGCACGCCGCCTCCCCACGCGCCGGATTGTGCACTCTTTCCCAGATCCACATCGGCCGGTTACAGTCGGCCTCCGACGCGCCACCGTACACCCAGCTTTCCTCCGAATCACAAAGATCCCCCTCCTCTGTTTCGTCTTGATTCCGAAAAGAAATCCGTCTTCGCGAACCTCCGCCGAAATCAACTATCTCGAGACAAATCTTCTACCACTTTGACCTTGAAGAAAGATCCATCTACGGAGAGATCGAGTACCGTGTTAATCGACTCCGCCGCTTGCGTGATCACACACACTCTCCCAATATACACTGATCCTTCGCAACGTGAGGTCTTCGATCTCTAGCACCTGCCCATTTTCCGGCCACCGCTTTGAATGTTCCAGGATGCCAAACGTGTAACGGGACGCCGAGATGTTCAACCAAACAACTCTGCCGGTCTTTTCTTCTCCTCCTCTACGCTCCACGGAACCACCGCTTCAAGCCAATCCGAAAGCTGCCGAGCACCGTCCCACCGCCAGTGTTCTCAACACCTCCGCCGACGGACATTCAATCGAACGCGCAAGCCTCCTAAGTATTTTACCTGCAGGACGCAAACCCAACTTCTTGGATTCGCTCTTCCAGCCTTTCCAACGGCCATCTGCTTCACCTCTCCCGGTAGCGCATCTCGACGGCAGAGAGTTCCTCGGTTCGATTGTAGCTCTTAGCACTCCCGGGATCCGCTTTTCTTCAACATTGTTGCCCTGCAGCTCTTGGTATCCTTCTAACACCTCTCTATAGGTCCTGCCGGGCAGATGTACGCCCACGACTCACACCGCTTGTAGTCTTCCTCTCCCCTCCACCTCCTCTCTTGACACCTTCTTTCCCGTGTAGAGGCCTCTTCCTTGATGCGTTTAAACCGTGCCTCGTTTATCCACAACTTCGCTGCCCCTACCGCCACTGATTTCACTTTTCCAACCAGGTTATCGACATCTTTGACATCTTTAAATTTGACGAAGCCAAATTTTCTTCCTTGTTTTGATCTTTTGCTTGGTATGAAGATATCGATTACAGAGCCGAAAAGCGAGAAGTGCTTCCACATACTCTGTCTACTCCAATCCTCAGGAAAATTGTGAAGAACAGGCTCACCCCTGCCCTGTCGATCACGTTGAAACTCTCAGTCCTCTGAACCTTGCCCCTGTCTCTGTTTTGTTGTCCGTAACCCCAGCTATGGTATTTCCTGTCATCTCTCCGCCATGAACGCTCAATGACTCTCTCTCTCTCTCCTCTCTCTCTCATCTCTCCAAAAAATTTTCAGCCGATATACATGAATTTGCCATATGTATAATGTATGTCAGTATGTGTGTAGCCCCCAATGTTGTATTGTAGCTAATGATCCATATGCCAAACGGAAGTTTGTGAAGGAAAAGCAGGCCAGTGTTTTTTTATAAAAAAAATTTCACCACAAGCAGGCCAATGTTTCCATGCATTTGTAAGTTCCATTTGTAGTATATAGTTGTGACAATTGATTTTTGAATTTCCGTTCGAAAATTATTTCTAGGAAAAAGCTTTCATAAAATTTAAAGAAAATTGGAAAGATGAAAAATTATCATTTAATCTTTAGATACATTAAAATGTTGACAAATAATATATAATTAAATGCTGAAAAATTAATTAAATGCTTTGATTAGGGTGGGAATTAAAAGGAATGGGACTTAATATTGTTGTTAAGGCGAGGTTAAAATTATTGGCTGGATTGGTAACGTTAATTAATCACTATGTATAGAATTTTGTCACTTGTTTTGTTTTTCGTGATAATCTGTCTCTGCATATATGACAATTGCCGGCAAGCAATTCACCTGTAGCCGCTTGCATCCGTTTCACATTAAAATTTGCATGATCGGTCTAAATTCTCTATGTTTAAAGATTGATATGTACGTATATATATAGATAATTTATATCTATATAGTATAAAATCGAAAATTGAAAAGAGAGAGAGAGGATTAAAAGTTTTTAGAACAACTATGATGGCTTTGGTAGTCATTATGCCATCATTGAGTTCAATCTCATTTTCTATCTTCTTCTCTCTCGTGTATATATAGGTCTCTCATCCTCTAAATGTAGTAATTGATCAAAGAAAAGTATTTTCAAGAAATTTACGCCTTTTTTTTGGAAGTATATATTACAAAAATTATGTGAGAATTATCATTATTTTTAAATTTGGAGTATGTGTTATGTGAGTCCAATCGAAAATAAAAGTGAGTATAAATCAAGGAAAAACCATCAATGAGGCAAGTGAACGTAAGAGACTTGAGGATTTCAATATCTTTCTTTTTTTAATAGAAATTGAATTTAACAGACTTGTAAATTAAATAAATTGAATTCTAACTTCAAAATTTTGAGAACTTCTCATGATCTTAATTCTAGGAAATCCTAAACCTTTTTTTATTATATTTTTTTTATAAATGTACCACTTAATATTAAGTTATGCATGCATTTCAAATCAAGCCCCCCCCCCCCCTTTTTTTACTTTTCTTTATGAAAACAATCAATTTAACCGATCACTGATCAAGAATGGAGCTAAGGTGCTGATGCCTCCAAAGATTTGTGTGGGGGCAAACTTGAAGCCATCAGTAATATATAGTTAGAGCAATATTAAAGAAGTTTTGTAAGATACCTAAATTAAGGTTGTGTTCAAGAAGTTAATGTTGAAAAAAAGATAGTTGGAGTTTTGAAAAAACTTATAGGATGTTTGTGAGGGAGAAATTGAAGAGAAAGTGTGATTTTAAAAATGTTGAGAATAAAAGTTGAAGAATGATTAAAACAAGACAACCTAAATAAATTTCTAATGATGAATTTTAACTAAAGTTTGAGAAATAATCTTATAACCAATTAATTATAATACCAACTATATAGTGAGATGTAAAACAAAAAATGTTACTTTTGACTCTTCTTCTAATTAATAAATATTTAAAGTCATGTGACGGTTTAGTACCAGCTTAGATAGTCTTGAGCACTTGGCCTAGTAGTCATGTTCCTTAGGAGACTTGTAGAGGTCTCGAATTCGAGCCGTCAGTATTCCCAACTTCTTATCCCATTTGTGTTAAAAAAAAGAAGTTAAGTTTGCTTTTTCATGTGTCACTGGTTAAGTTTTGTTAACTTCATAGGTAAGGGGTTTATTGAGTTAATGAATTCTTTAGTTAATGTTATAGCTAGGAAAAACTACAATTGAAGATTTATATTTCTCAAATATCTACACATATATACCCAATTGATTTTAAAAACTTTGTGCCCCATTGTAGTGTCCGCCCTTGCTTTATATTCATCTGCCTCTCTCCCAATTGAGCACTCATCATTAATCCATCTTCTCAGCCCAGAACGTTCTATATATGTACCACTTTCAATCTTGGTGTTTGCTTAAAAAGGAATTTGTTTTGAAAAATAAAAATATATTTGGAGACTAGAAACACTTAATGCACTGTTTTGCATGACACATTTTCTTATTCATTATTGTTGAATTTTGCGAAGTTTCATACTCCCTTAGTCTCCCATTAGTTGATCCATTTAATTTTTATGTTTCAAACTGCAATGTTTGACTAATTTTTTAACAAAGATAAATAGTGAAAAAAAATTAAAAAAATATAGGTTGCAAAGTATGATATACAATATATTTTTTAGAGAGATATACATATATATATTATTTAACCTAAAATATCTAAATATTTATGAAAAAAATCTTAAATTAACTATTCTAAAATAGTTAAAACAAATGGAACAAGGTGAATTTTGCATGTTCAAAGGTTCTCTTTTTTTTACCAGCAAAAAGAATTTTATCGTAGAAAGGAAAAAGAAAGAGGAGATACGGCAGAGAAAGGGCGTTTCAATGCTACCTACCTATGAGAAGTGGGAAGAAGCAGGCGGACCACCCAAAAGGAACCAACCACACAAAAGCAGTACTTCGTGTGTCACAGAGGTGGGTGTTCGGGCTCGAGGTCTTGGCTTCGAGTCCCTGGGTTGCCAAGACATGAAAGTTTTAACCACATGGCGAATAGAACATTAATCCTGTGGCTCTGCCCTCGGATGAGTTTAAACCAAAGGGGCTCGAACTCGCGATGTGGGGTTTCTCCGAGGATGGAAGTGCCTAATCTAACCAATTGACCTGCCGTTCAAAAAAAAAAAAACACAAAAACAGTCCACACCTGAACACATCCAATAAGGGGCTAACAAGAAAAATCAACCCAACCCGTCAGCATGTTCAAAGGTGAATGGCCTTGAAGGGGTCCTTCAAGTGGATCCGTTTGATTTCAAGAAGCTCATGCTTGACGCTACGATATATCGGACCTTCTTCATCGTTTACTAGCGGCGACACTTTGAAACCATTGGTCGGCCGTAGAGATATGGTGGTGCAGTTGTTGACCATCGCACGATGCAACGGGTATTTGAAACAGAGAATTCAGTTGCACGCAATGCAACAGAGCATTTACATACCATAATTAATTAAGTGTGATCTTGATCATGAGACCAAAGCTTGCGAGCTTGCACAAATGGCGGCCCCTTTAGAGTGAAACCCTCCGACCATATTTGTTTGGGGTAGTTCTCCGACACTAGTGCCATATCTCTCCCGGTAGCTAGCGCTCGTTCTTTTCTGTCGTCGATCGGCAGTTGAAATAGCCTCATCGTCTGGTGCTCCATCTAATGGAAGAGGCTCATCGGAACGTCGTGGTTGACCGCATTCCTCACAGGCCCGTTGGATGAGGTTGACCGCATTCGGATCCTCCAGGTCTACTGTGGGGAGTTCGCAGTTGGATGGTCCAGGGTCCACACATGGGACTCGGGTAAATGACTCACATTTTCGAAATCTAATATATTGCTGCGTGAATCAATTATTGCTGCGTGAATCAATCAACAGTTCATGCATGTTTTATATATATATGGAGTTTTCCCTTGACCAAATTTATGCATGAACTATCGGTTATTAAGGGTTTAAACTTCAAATTATCAATTGTTTCCGCTAAGATTAAGAACTTTGAGTTTGTTAACTAACGGAAAATAAATAAATAAATAAAATCACAAATTGATGCATTCAATTTTTGTGTAATCTTTCTTCTTCTATTTTTTTTTCATATATAAGCATACGCTATTCAAAACAGAAACATGATGACATGCTTAAAATTTCATTTTCTTTTTGACATGTAAATTTCTAAATTCCATTTTCTATAAAATCGAAAATCTGCACTATCTGATCGCTCATTACAGAAGCTGATCAACGACACAATCATCTTTAGCTAAAGCTTCACTTCTGAGGTCTCGTTATCTCTCTCTGTCCTGTGAATTCCTCCATTATAGAGATTGGAGTTTGAATAGGGACAAAAGTGGAATGAGGTTGAAACTAAGTAATTTTTATTGTCTAAATTACAGATTGGACTTGTTCATTTCCACTAATTTTTATTGTCTAAATTACAGATTGTACTTGCGCTCTCTGTCTCCACTTGGCACTGACATTGTGCCCCTACCACTCGTACTGATTCTCCCGTCCTCCCACCGCAATGCCGGTACCACTTTGTGAGGGACTGAGGCCATCATGGAGCCAGCCCCTGGGCCATCGGTAACGCACCCCATGAGCACCTGTAAACGATGTTCCCTGCCATCGTAAGGACGACCGACGGCCACATGCCAACCTTCTGTTGAATTATAAATTTGATTTGGGTTTTAGTTGGTTAAAACCCAAAATAGATTTGTTGTAAAACCCAAAGTAGGCGAATTTCAGAGAAATCTTATCTGAAGATATTTCTAGATAAGTCTTAGAAATATCTGTAAGATTAGAATAGTCTGAGAATTAATCCTAATCGGATTAAAGTTCATGAAAATCCTCACCATTGGTTGGGTAATGTCCACTAGTATAAATAGGGATGCTCTCTTTGTGTTTGTATCAAGCCAAAAATTAGAAGACTCAATAATACAAGAACCTCCTCTTTCTAAGCTTCTCTAATCTCTCCCATTTTAAACAATTTCTCCAACCACCTAAAGTTTCCTCCCAACAAAGTGGTATCAGAGCTTGAAGATCCTCCTTGAGATGGCGACTAGCGGCATTCCCTTCCAAGTTCCGATGCTCACCAAGAGCAACTATGACAATTGGAGCTTAAGGATAATTGCTCTCCTTGGGGCACACGACGTATGGGAGATCGTTGAGAAAGGTCTCATCGAACCGGAGAATGAAGGAAGTCTATCTCAAACTCAAAGGGATAGTTTGAGAGACTTAAGGAAGAGAGACAAGAAGGCTCTCTGTCTAATCTATTAAGGATTAGATGAAGATACGTTTGAGAAGGTTTCGGGAGCAAAGACGGCCAGGGAAGCATGGGAGAAGCTTCTAATCTCATACAAGGGAGCCGATCAAGTTAAGAAGGTACGTCTTCCAACTTTAAGAGGAGAGTTTGAAGCTTTGCATATGAAAGAAGGAGAACTTGTTTCCGATTATTTTTCAAGAATTTTAACAGTTACTAATGACCTAAAAAGAAACGGAGAGAAGTTAGATGATGTAAGAATTATGGAGAAGATTCTTAGATCTTTAGATCCAAAATTCGAACATATTGTCGCTATCATTGAAGAGACAAAAGACTTGGAGACCATGACGATGGAACAACTTCTTGGCTCGTTGCAAGCTTATGAAGAGAAGAAAAAGAAGAAGGAAGAGAGCAACCCAAACTGCCACCACCAGCCACGGCGGCGGAATTCCATATCTTGTTCAATGACCACGTCAACAACGATTTCAACACCCTTCGTTCTCTCTAATCCCCACGAAACTACTTCGCCGCCGCCGTTGCTGGCTCTTTTCACGGCCGCACCAATTTCAGCAATGAAGGTTTTAATAGCTTCAAGTCAAAATTCTATGAAGTTGCTCAACATTATAAAGGTGAACCGGGCATGGGTTTCTTGTTCGGTGAAGTTGATATTAGTAAACGAATCTTCAAGGTTATCTCACATGCTAATCTCACTGTTACCAGTAGTATTTTTTTACGTTTAGTTCATAGGTAGATCCAGTAACAAAATTTATGATATATTAATATGAGTGGTGTGATCAATGGTAAAGAAAAACTGATGTATTATAGAAAATTAATGATACCGTATTAGAAAAAATGATACTTATATCAAAAGACAGTGATGCACGGTACAAAAAAAAATGATACTTATATTTGATGATGCTCGTAGTGAAAAAATGTTACTCGGTAACGGACTCCAATAAATTATCAAAACATATGACATATTGGTCTCATTCACTTTGTTTTCTTTTTATCTTTCCATTGGACTAACTTTTTGTAAGTTTTTAATTATAAAATAAAAAATATATATAATTTTTTAGAGTGTAGAAACATAAAATGGCAACAATATAAATAAAATGAAAAGTGGAGTACATCCTAAGCGCCATTTTTTATGGCGCATTTTAACCTAGGCCAATTTGTAATTCCCCGATTGGGTCCTAGTATCCTAAAAGCAAGCCCAAGAAACATCTTTTATGACCCAAAACAAGCCCATCGCTTTAATTAGGGTAACATCATCTTATCAACATTATACTCCCCATAGTCATACTCCATCCGTCCGCTAGCATTTGAACTTTTTAACTTTGTTATTCTCAAAAATAAAATTCAAGAATATATCTAACAATTACTCTAAAAACATGTTGATTTGGTCAATTTGTTCCCAATCAGGCGATAAAGGCTCCTAAAATAATCTCAACCGTTCAAATCCAATTAATCCTATATACTGTTGTACTACAAAAAACAAAATCCCCCCACTTTTAACTGTACTTCTACTTTCTCATGTACTACGATAAGTAAATGAATTACTCCATTTAAATTAAACCCTCAACACATTTTCCTCTCAAGATTAATCCCTTAAAATCCTAATTAAACCCTAGATTAGCTTCAGATTATTTTGTTAAAAAAAGAGAGAGAGAGAAACTGCGTAATGGATCATGGCATGAACGGTATGGCCATGTCCCCATCATCATCAAACATGCATATGATGATGAAGAAGAAGATGATGATGCACATGTCCTTCTATTGGGATGACAAAGCTGAGATCCTATTCAAGGGTTGGCCTGGATCAACCCGACCCGAAATGTACTACATTGCATTGGTCCTCGTCTTCCTTCTCGCATTCGCCGTCGAGCTGATCTCGCACCGCCGGGTGGTCGTGGAGGAGCGTGGTGGCTCCGGCCGCGTCGTTGCTGGTCTAATAAGGACCATTGTGTATGCCTTTAGGGTGGGGTTGGCTTATCTTGTTATGCTCGCGGTTATGTCCTTTAATGGTGGGGTTTTTGTGGCGGCTGTTGGTGGACATGTTTTAGGGTATTTTTTGTTCGGAAGCAATGTGTTTGGGGGCAAAGTGTCCTCGGAGAGAACTTCTGATGACTTTAGTTGCAATTGTTGAGTGTATAGCACATGTCTATTAAATCTTTTTCTTTTGGGGGTCAGAAAATAATCAGTTTCTGATCTAGACTTAAATAAAGTTTTGAGTCACTCCCCCTTTCCCACTTTAGAAGTTTGGATTTTGATCTTGTGTTGCAATTGATTATTTTTAACTAAAAAAAGTTTGTTAAAAATATTGGAAATAAAATTGATAGTTTTCTCGAACAGAGGTCTTGTTTGGGAATAGAGCTGTAAAGCAGCGAGCTGAGCTCGAGTTCGGTTTGATAGTTTTTTATTGAGCTCGAGTTCGGCTCGATCGCTCGACGAGCCTTCTTTATGAAGGCTTGAACTCAGCTCGATTAATTGCTCGAGTTCAGTTCGATAGCTCACGAGCTGCTCAAAAATTTGTAAAAAATCATTTGAACTACGCTCGAGTTCAGCTTGAAAATGGCTCGAAATCTATCTCAGTTAGCAAAATAAATCATATTCCTCATGTTTTATGATTTTAGTCAAATAAGTCATTCAAAATAACTAACCCTTGTACTTTGGAAACTTAGTAGGTCCAATTATTTTAATTATTTACATATGAACTCGACTCGACTTGATAAAATTAGGATGACTCGAACTCGACTTGATAAAATTATCGAGCCCTGAGTTCTGCTCGAGTTCGAGTTCGAAGCTCAATAACAATGCTCAATAATACACGAGCCGAGTTTGAGTTCGGGTAAGTTCGATAAGAGCTCGGCTCATTTACAGCTCTAATAGGAATAATTGTTTCAAGTAGGTGTAACATTTTGGATAATTTTTTAATGGTCAAAATCAAACAACTACAGCTAAACATTAAAGTGTGTGTTTCACAACAATTTTTTGAAGTAATTTGTGCTTTTTAAAGTAGTTGTTTGATATGGACAATTAAACAATTATCTAAAATACTATAGCTACTTTAAACAACTATTCACAAACGAGATAAAAAACTATCATAAATTGCTTTCTTAAAAATACAAAAACTACTTTAAAAAGCTGTTATCAAACAAGAATGGGATTCAGGATTGTGATCAAGGCCAGTTTGGCCCCGCATTGATATAGTTAGTCACGTGAAGGTTAGCCATAAATTTGTTTATATTTTCATTAATTTGTCTCTGCATATTGACAATGGCCGTACTTCTTTATAAAATGAATATTTTATTATTAAACTGTCAAATTGGAGCAACAAGTTGTTAATTTATTTACAATTTTTTAAATAAAATTCAGCAAAATCTCTTCACATATTATACTCCTCAGTCCTGTATTGATTGTCATTTTTCTTTATAAAATATACTATATGAGAATGAGATAACTGGTATGAGATTGTGAGGTTGGTAGTACAAGTTAGAGATATATTCTGTAGAAATCTGTGCCAAGATGAGAAGCTCAAAATCTGAAAATGGCAGAATTGTTATGGTCCCAGCTCCATTCCAAGGACACATAACTCCCATGTTTCAGCTTGCCAATATCTTCCACTCCAAGGGCTTCTCCATAACAATTGTGCACCTCCATCTTAACTCCCCTGACCCCTTATGCCACCCCAACTTTGAATTTATACAGTTACCCCTCCATAACCAAACTGCAACTGTTCATGAACTGGTGGCCCTTTTCTTGGAGATAAATGAAGCTTGCGGTGCAGATTTCCTTGATTGCCTCCTCCGCTTGAAATCCAATGGGGAGAAGATCCGTTGCGTCGTCTACGACGAACTCATGCACTTCTCTGAATCTGTTGCTTCAAAAATGGAGGTTCCTAGTGTCATCTTGAGGACTACTAGTGCCTCCACTTATCTTACTCGTGATGCACTTCACAAGCTCAAGGCTGAAGGGTCTATTCCTTTCCAAGGTATTTTCAGAAGTAATCTGGGATTTTGATTCAAGAAAAGAGGGTCTTTCATTTAGTTTGGTAATCTTTTTCTTTTACAGTTAATGCTTCACAGTGTAGTTTTAGGACTCATTTCTAGAGTTGAAAAGTTCAGGGAAGATAATAGAAAAACATCTGATGTTTGAGGACTCAATATGTCATTCTCCCTTATTTACACTAACCCAAGATCTGGTACAAGTTCTGTTTCTTCCTTATGAATCTAGCAGGCACTTAGTTGTTCAAGGATTAAATTTGGTTTCAGATTCGGATTCGGACAAGCTCGTCTCCGGGCTCCAGCCGCTGAGATTCAAAGATCTTCCTCTCCCGGCTACAGGGACAATTGAAAACTTGTTGAAGCTGGTAGCCGAAATGAATGAGACAAGGAGCTCTGTGGCTGTGATTCTCAACACCATGAGCTGCTTGGAAGAGGAGGCCATGTTTGCGGAAATCGAAACCAGAAGTCAAGTACCAATCTTCCCCATAGGCCCTCTACACAAATTTGCTGCATTTTCCTCTCCTACTGGCTTAATGGAAGAGGACTTGAGCTGCATCCAGTGGCTTGACAAGCAAGCAAATCACTCAGTTTTATATGTAAGCTTCGGAAGTGTTGCTTCCGTGGACAGCAAGGAATTGATGGAGATGGCTTGGGGATTGGCCAACAGTGAGCAACATTTCTTGTGGGTGATTCGGGCTGGCTTTGTGTCGGATACGATGAAACAGGTTGATGTTTTACCAGAAGGGTTCCATGAAGCCATTGGAGGAAGAGGTTACTTGGTGAAGTGGGCACCTCAGAAGGAGGTGCTAGGGCACCCTGCAGTCGGGGGATTCTTGACACATTGCGGATGGAATTCAACACTAGAGAGTGTTGCACAAGGCGTACCGATGATCTGCAGGCCTTGTTTTGGTGATCAGAAGGTGAATTCGAGGTATCTGACACACGTGTGGAAGGTTGGATTCGAGCTGAAGATGGGTTCCAATAGGAGCGAAATCGAGAGCACCATCAAGATGTTGATCGCGGGTGAACGGGGGAAAGAGATGAAGCAGAGAGCAGTAATTCTTAAGAACAAGGTTGATAAATGTATTGCTGTAAATGGTTCATCTTACAATAAGCTGAATGAATTAGTTTCACTTGTGATGTCTCTATGACTGTCACTTAAGTGTTGTCTAATAAATCTTATGTTCTACCAGTCCTAACTGTAAAAGATAGAATCAACTTAGAACAAATAAAGTAAATTGCATGGAAGTAGATATTGATGATATTTCACCAGAATACAACCTAATGTTAGTTACAAACATTTAATGGCTGGTCCTTGCATCAGTTTCAGCAACTATCTTCCATTAAATTTTAATAGTATACATAATTGTTAACATTTTGGCAAATTTCAAGAGTGTTGTAAAAATGTTAAGAGTTACAGGACTCAAACAGAAAAATAGATCAAGTTTTAGGAGTTCTTGTGCACTAACCTCCAATAATTTTAAATATGTTATTCAGTCCATCAGACATGACTCCCTTTGTTGCCTTCTCATTTGGATTACTGAATCTTTAACAAGATAAAGCCAAAGAGTAGAAATTAAAATATCCATGTGTAGGGTGACCAAAGCAGTTCAAGAATTGACCAAAAACCTGAATAGAATCAATTCTGCAGCCTTCACTGGTAATCTGAAGGAGAAGACATGGAAAACATAGGACTCAAGCAACTTGTTCTAGTCCCAGCTCCATTCCAAGGCCACCTGAACCCTATGCTTCAGCTAGGTCAAATCCTCTACTCAAAGGGATTTTCTATCACAATTGCTCACTTCCAACTCAACCCTCCTAATCCTTCACACCACCCAAACTTTCATTTCCTTGAAATACCATTTGACTTTTCAGCTCCGCAGATTTCTATTCCAGGACTGCTAGCTCTAGTGTTGGAGCTTAATATGAATTGTCAGTCCATCTTCCTCAGTTGCTTGGATGAGCTGATGAAACAACAAAAACCCAACTGTGAGATCAGCTGCATCATTTATGATGAACTCATGTATTTCTCTGGTGCAACAGCTAATCATCTGAATCTTCCATGCGCCATTTTGCGCACTGCCAGCGCAGCTGCATTCTTTTCACGCGTAACTCTCTTTGAACTGGCTGATGAAGGCTGCATCCCCTTCCCAGGTATGTCGATACTCGATAGGTAGGATTCGTACTTTCAAACTGGTTTTTGATAACTGTTCTGGCTTTTCATGTTGAAGATTCCATTTTAGAAGACATGGTTCCCGGGCAGCATCCTCTCCGGTTCAAGGATCTACCTCTCACTACAACAGGGACACTAGAAGACTATTTGAGATTGTTAGCTGAGACAAAGAAAACAAGAAATGCCTTGGCCAACATTTTCAACACCACCAGCTTCCTTGAAGAGCACTTGCTGAAAAGGTTTAGCCAAGAGTTTCAGATACAAGTTTTTCCGATTGGCCCCATGCACAAATTCGCTGCAAGTTCTTCTTCTGGTGAACTGAAAGAGGACTCAACCTGCATAGAGTGGCTGAACAAGCAGGCAAGAAACTCAGTTCTATATGTAAGCATGGGAAGTATTGTTTCCACAGATGAGCATGAGCTGAATGAAATGGCATGGGGATTGGCCAACAGCAAGCAGGCTTTCCTGTGGGTGATTCGGACCGGTTCAGTTGAGGGCTCAGAATGGATTGAATCTTTACCAGAAAGGTTCTTGGAAGTCATCAGAGGAAGAGGGCATCTCACGAAATGGGCCCCACAGAAAAAAGTTCTGGCTCATGAAGCAGTTGGAGGATTTTGGACTCATTGTGGGTGGAATTCAACCTTGGAGAGCATAAGTGAAGGGGTCCCAATGATATGCAAACCATGTTTTGGGGATCAAAAGGTCAATGCCAGGTATATTAGCCATGAGTGGAAGGTGGGATTTGAACTTGCAGATAAGGTGAATATAGAGGACATTGAAAAGGCTATAAAAAAACTAATGGTGAGCAGTGAAGGTGATGAGTTCAGGCTAAGAGCTAGCAATTTGAAGAAGATGGTGGACATTGGGGTTGCAGAGGGTGGCTCTTCATACAATTCTCTCAACTGTTTTGTTAAGAAATTACAGGACCTGATCTGATCCCAACTTGACAAGAACTGCACAGATGGATTTAAGTTCAACACAGCTGTTTTGCTTGCCTTCTTCTCATTGTACTTCATAAACCCACAATATTTCTCTTTGTTGTTTGTACTGTAAAGCAGCCTACAACACAACATCATTAATTGTTCATCAAATCAGACCACCATAATCGTCTCAAGCACAACACACATCCAGGATACTCATATAAATTATTCAAAATTATAACCTAAACATTTATGAATAAAAATCAAAGATTAATCGTAGAGAAGCATGAAAACAAACTTGCTAATAAATCAGTGTGTCAATCGCGTTTGAGCCAAACAAGGCATAAAAGGATAAAGTTGGGAGTTCCCTCTTTCTTTTGCTTCTCAGTAGGAGTAATATGTTTTCTTCTTGCTCCTAAAACCATAGTAATGTACTATTTTTAAGCAGCAACGGGCTTCTTCTATTTTTAGGCATAATACGGTAGGCACCCACAACACAGGCATTTGTTCTCTTTTTACCATGTTAAGTAAATTCATGCCATTTCTATTAGAAAACTCCACTGCATACACTACACCGGTCTACCCCAGAGAAAGATGGAGACACAAGTGATTATTTTATGAGAACTTTTAACACTGGAAATAGGTCAGAAACAAATACTTACGAGGCCAACCAATGTCAGATACATGGGACACAGTGTCGGGGCGGGTGGGTAGCTTAGGGCGCTACTGAAAACAAAAAAGCTGAGCCCACTACCATTTTCCCAGAGCGGGCTTAAGAGCAGGCTACCCGCAACCGAGCCTTTAAATCGGTTTCAGCCTTCCTCTCTCCCCATTTCTTCCCCAACGCATCACGCACTCTCTCCGAAATCCGCCACCGACCACCGCCTCTTTCCCCATTTCCGCGCTTTCACCTGCTTTTTTAGGTGGAAATACAACTACAACTTCAGGTATCTTCTTCTCACTTGTTTTTTCGGTTTTTCTACTGTTAGAAAGAGTGTATTTGACAATGTTTTTTTTTGAAGGTAGAACAGTACCGCCGCCGGCCACCACCGAGCCATCTCCACCGCCATCTACAGGTATTTTTTTGGGTATTTTATGAATTTTAGTATTTTAGGAATTATTTTAGTATTTTAGGAATTAGGTGTTTTAGGTATTATTTACGAATTTGTTGGTATTTTCTGAAATTTTAGTATATACTTTACGTATTTTAGGAAAATAAGAATATTTTATGAATTTTAGTATTTTGTGAATTATTTTAATATTTTAGGAAATATTTCTGTGTATAATGAATTCTTTTAGTATTTTAGGAATTATTTTACTATTTATTTAGGTATTTTAGGTATTAGTTACGAATTTGTTGGTATTTCATGGAATTTTAGTATATATTTTACGTATTTTAGGAAAACATGAATATTATATGAATTTTATGAATTAAGTTAATTTTATAGAATTGTGTAGATCAACATGAATACCTTATTAGATCAGCATGAATACCTTTTAGATCAGCGTCCATACCTTGTTAGATCGGCGTCCATACCTTGTTAGATTGACGCCCATACCTTGTTAGATCGGCCCATACCTTGGTAGATCGGCCCATACCTTGTTAGATCGGCCCACACCTTGGTAGATCGGCTCATACCTTGTTAAATCAGCGTCCATACCTTGGTAGATCAACGTCCATACCTTGTTAGATCAGTGTCCATACCTTATTAGATCAGCGGCAGTCCGACGTCTTTCGACTATCACCAACAGATCTTGAAAGGCTGGACAGTCTCCACTGCTGGACACCCGATATTGGATATCACTGAGACAGTGGAAGCAATTCCGGCCGACTCGTGAAGAAGAGAGGTGGCCTTTGTTTTTTTTTTTGGTAAACTTACGCCATCATCTTTTCAGTTTGTTTTACTTAAACCCCTAGGTTTCATAAAATCCCACTTGACCAATTCAAGAGAACCATTTGGAGCATCCACTTTCCATGTCAGCAGTTCGTCATAGAATATTCCAACATCTTCACGCTGCTAGTCAAACGAATGGCAAGACCTGTCCAAAAAAAAAAAGAACTGACAACATTCAACCAACATTTAGAAAACAGTGGTATTCGCGTACCATCAAACCAAAGGAGTGATAATATTAAACATTTGCTCAAACGTTAATGGCAAAACGGTACATTTTCCCTCTAATACTCCCTCCATCCCTAAATAATGTTCCACTTTGTGTGGCCGCGAAGATTTAGGGGAATGAAGAGAAGGGAAAAGCTTCTCAATTAAGTTGAAATGGACACAACTAACGAGCTAAAAGCCACAAATAAAAGTTAAAGACATTTTAGTAACTTAGGTAGTTAAAACTTTCCTTTTTGGGAAAGTGGAAAACTTTTCAATGACACCCCAAAAGGAAAATGTATAAAATTATTTCGGGATAGATGAAGTACATAATAAACATCACAAACATTTAGGGAAACCACAAAAAGGAATGAGTTACAATTAAAAAATGGATGGTGGGAGTATATGCTACTTTTAAAGAAAAAATTGTGACATTTTATACTTCCTCCATCACATGAAAATGGTAACATTTGGTTTTAATGATTGTATTTGACTCAAATTTTTATCAGAAAAAATTAATTAAAAATATGAATTTTTATATATAAAATTAGACACATTGATTGGTCATTTGCATTTAGAACAATCTAATCTTTTATGTCAAAATGTTGATGAAGAAAATCATAGATTAAATGTTGAAAAAGTAAACGTGTTAATTTTCATGGGATGAGTGGATTGATAGAAAACTTTAAAATAATATCATTTTCTTTGTCCCGTAAAAGATACTATATTTTATTTCAACGAGCTGCAAAATAATTGTTATATTTTTCCTTTAAGAATATTTGACTTATATTTTTTTTGTTCTTACCTTTTTTTCCGATAAAGTGAATTTAATTATATTTTGCCTTACTTTCTTTGAATCTTTCTCTAACACTGATTCGATACCAATGACTGATCATGTGAAAGCTATCATGATTCATCTTTAGAAATATTTGACTTATATGTTGTCTTAATTTTAAACTTTCACTCTCTCATTCTCTTTTGTTTTCAATAACTGTTAATATGTCAAAATTGATCATAATTGAATTTTAAGTTATTATTGAAAATGTTTAACTCGCATCCGCAGCAACGCGCGTGCAGAAAACCTTGACACAAACACACACTAACTCAACAAACCCTTTTTATTGTTCCACCAACACTAGCAGGGAGAATTTAAAACTGCTGCATCATCTTCTCATCTTTATGCGTTTAGCTCCATAGGTTTAACTTTGTTATAGTTAGAACCATGGGGTATTTTTAATATGCATCCTCCAAGTTAGAATCATGGGGTATTTTTGACCAAATTTTTTCCTTCCCATCATTTCTTAATTTTAGTATCAAAAGAAATATACCATTTATTTGGAAACGGATGGAGGATGTAATAACAAATAAAGTGTGAGCAAAATTAAGCAATTAACCAACCTACAGTGAAGCTGAGTTTTTATGAAAAAGAAAAGATAGAAAGAAAAGGAAAAGATAAAGGCTTTATGCGGGGTTCCATTCCCTAACAGCTACTGTTTTTAGTTTTGGTCTATTTAGGCTCAAAATGCCATCCTTTTATTTCTAAGGTACATAATGAATTTTCACTTGTCGTTTAGTAATTTGACTCCAATTACCAATTATATAGTGCACATATGTGTAGACACATAGCAATATATAGAGAAAGTATGTAGGGATAATTTAGATATTTAATATTTTTTAGTGGATTTGGGCTGAAACTATTTTGTAAATTAGACATCTAATCTACTATGTGTACCTACACATATGTGTATCATATCAAGACTCCAATACATAGGTCAAAATTACACTATTCATTAAATACCTGACCATTAAACCGAATCATCATCATCATAGACTGAAGAAAGTTCCGTTTAGGAAATGAGGTGATATCAGGTCGCTATACAGAACAAGACAACCCAAAATTTCGAGTTTAACTAGAAACAAACCATCAAAGGAGGTGTGTGCTATCGCAGAGGCAACAACCATCAACGCTTGGAAGCTCTTTATCGCCTTTGCCTTTCTACAAAAAACTGTTTAACCAGGCAAAATTTTTGTTACAATAGTTCTTTGCTATGTTCACTTGAGATTTATTTCCCGAGCAATACAACAAGACATCGAATTGAACATTACTAGAATTTTAAAAAAATGGACGGAAAGAGTAATTATTTACAAATCATGTTTTATTAAAAAGTATAAAATGAAATCTAAATGTGATTAAGGCATCAGAAAATGGCTTTTATGACCGTGAAATGCTTATTTGAATTAGTCAAGCTAAAGGGTTTTAAATGACTACAAAAGTAAATTTTTTTTTTATAAAGGAGGAGGAGGAGGAGGAGGAGGAGGACGAAGAAGAAGAAGAAGAAGAAGAAGAAGAAGAAGACGAAGAAGAAGAAGAAGACGAAGAAGAAGAAGAAGAAGAAGAAGAAGAAGAAGAAGAAGAAGAAGAAGAAGAAGAAGAAGAAGAAGAAGAAGAAGAAGAAGAAGAAGAAGAAGAAGAAGAAGAAGAAGAAGAAGAAGAAGAAAGAAGAAGAAGAAGAAGAAGAAGAAGAAGAAGAAGAAGAAGAAGAAGAAGAAGAAGAAGAAGAAGAAGAAGAAGAAGAAGAAGAAGAAGAAGAAGAAGAAGAAGAAGAAAGAAGAAGAAGAAGAAGAAGAAGAAGAAGAAGAAGAAGAAGAAGAAGAAGAAGAAGAAGAAGAAGAAGAAGAAGAAGAAGAAGAAGAAAGAAGAAGAAGAAGAAGAAGAAGAAGAAGAGGAAGAGGAAGAGGAAGAAGAAGAAGAAGAAGAAGAAGAAGAAGAAGAAGAAGAAGAAGAAGAAGAAGAAGAAGAAGAGGAAGAAGAAGAAGAAGAAGAAGAAGAAGAAGAAGAAGAAGAAGAAGAAGAAGAAGAAGAAGAAGAAGAAGAAGAAGAAGAAGAAGAAGAAGAAGAAGAAGAAGAAGAAGAAGAAGAAGAAGAAGAAGAAGAAGAAGAAGAGGAAGAGGAAGAAGAAGAAGAAGAAGAAGAAGAAGAAGAAGAAGAGGAAGAGGAAGAGGAAGAGGAAGAGGAAGAAGAGGAAGAAGAAGAAGAAGAAGAAGAAGAAGAAGAAGAAGAAGAAGAAGAGGAAGAGGAAGAGGAAGAAGAAGAAGAAGAAGAAGAAGAAGAAGAAGAAGAAGAAGAAGAAGAAGAAGAAGAAGAAGAAGAAGAAGAAGAAGAAGAAGAAGAAGAAGAAGAAGAAGAAGAAGAAGAAGAAGAAGAGGAAGAGGAAGAGGAAGAAGAAGAAGAAGAAGAAGAAGAAGAAGAGGAAGAAGAAGAAGAAGAAGAAGAAGAAGAGGAAGAAGAAGAAGAAGAAGAAGAAGAAGAAGAAGAAGAAGAAGAAGAACAAGACGAAGAAGAAGAAGAAGAAGAAGAAGAAGAAGAAGAAGAAGAAGAAGAAGAAGAAGAAGAAGAAGAAGAAGAAGAAGAAGAAGAAGAAGAAGAAGAAGAAGAAGAAGAAGAAGAAGAAGAAGAAGAGGAAGAAGAAGAAGAAGAAGAAGAAGAAGAAGAAGAAGAAGAAGAAGAAGAAGAAGAAGAAGAAGAAGAAGAAGAAGAAGAAGAAGAAGAAGAAGAAGAGGAAGACGAAGAGGAAGAAGACGAAGAGGGAGAAGAAGACGAAGAGGGAGAAGAAGACGAAGAAGAGGAAGAAGAAGAGGAAGAAGAATAAGAAGAAACTAAGAGATGGTTATACTACAAAAGTGAACTTTGATGATTAAGAGATGGTTATGTTACAAAACTAAGATATAATAGAATTGTGAATTGCCAAGTTCTACCATATTAAAGTTCTAATCAATACTCCCTTTGTCTTAATTAACCGTTATGTTTGAACAGGAACAAAGATTAAGGATGTTATAAGACTTATTGAATTTTACAAACGTATCCTTCAAAAAAATAAAATATATTATCATTGCTAAAAATTGTGTATAATTGATGGAAAGAGAATGTGAATTTTATTTGATATGTTGTCCCTAATCGCCAATGTTATTTATCACCCGGGTGAATTTTCACCCACCTAGAGCACTTGGGAAATGAGAGCTGGATATGTAATTGTTTAGTAAGTTTGGTTTGGGCTTTCAAATTACCTTATAACTGAGTCATTTGAACTAGTGGGTGAAATATCACCTAAGTGATGATTAACAAGGTTGTGTACTAAATTGATTGAGAGAGAACTAGACTAATGATGATTTATATTGTAAATGACATATGCAGTGAGTTTTCCATGAAAAGAAAGACAACACTTAATTTAGGGACTTCACGAAACTGATTTCGTAATAATTTAATAAACTAGTTTTAATCGCCAATGATATTTACCAATATCAATATTACCCTTCAGCCATTTTAAACTTTTTTTTTTGACAATTCTCGCATCGTCATTCTCAGATTCATCAAAAACAGAGCTGCTACTTTGAGGATGAAGATGATCACCAAAACCTTGGTGGCCTCGTGATCACGATCTCCGGCTTCCGACCAACGTTCGTCCGGCGATTTCCACCATCTCCGTTTTCATGACCTCCAAACATCGCGATCTTCATGGATCTCCAACCAACTCGACGTTCAGCGGCAGATATGCTACGACAGAGATTTTGCTCAGCGTTCAGATCTTTTCATGGATTCTTCCACTTCTCCGCCGGAAAGTGAAGATCAGAGCCTTGGTTGCTAGATCGTGTAGATCAGAGCCTCATTTTGCCGGGAAACGTTTCATGATGGTGAGAGATTGGAGTTGGTGCAAAAATTCGTCAGGGAGATGACGAGTGCGTGCAGATTTCGTGATCTAAACCTCCGGATCAGGTTGTGTCAAAGCTGAAAAATTATCGGTCTTCTCTCCGGTGATCTGAGATTTGGATGAGCGACTTAGATTTGGACAAAGCAAGATGATCGGAGGTAGGTAACACTAGCAGTAACACTTTTGCAATTTAGTTCCGACAGTTTAGAAATTTATTCTGACGGTTTCTAATATTTATTCAGACACTATATCATTTTGTAATAGACACTAGAAAAATGTGTATATATCTAAGTAAACGGTATAAACTCTTGCAATAGACAGTATGACATTTCACTTTATACACTATGCAATTAACTATAAATCAACGAAAATTGTTTTAAATTTATTTCAGACAGTTTCCAATATTTATTCAGACACTATATCATTTCGTAATAGACACTATAGAAATGTGTAAATATCTAATTAAACAGTATAAATTCGTGTGGTGCCGACAACAGTGGCAATGTTGGTGGATGCGGCGGCGGTTCTGGCGATAGCTGTAGTGTTCCCGGTGACCGTGGTGATGGTTCCGACGATATCGGCGGTGGTTCCGGTGACATCGACGATGGTTTCGGCGACATCTGCGATGGTTCCGACAACAACGGTAGTGGTCCCGACGACCACGCAAGTGGTTCCAGCTACTGGAGCGGTGGTTCTGGTGGCCGCAGTGGTGGTTCCGGTGGCATCGACGGTGGTTCCGACGGCGACGACGATGTTCCGGCAGCCACCGCGGTGGCTCCGACGGCTGTGGCGGTGTTTCCAGTGATTGTGGCGATGGTGAGAGTGGATGATCTTTTGGGATAAGAAGGGTAGTTCTGTCCTTAAATTTTTATTTAATTAATTATATTAATTAGGTAGTCTTTGGACCCATTAGTGATTTTTCCAACTAGTGGGTAAATAAAATGGCTGAGTTTTAATACCTAACTTCGTGATTTTCTTTTTTAATAAAAAAATAAATCCTAAGATAACCTAAGCACGATATGTTTCGTCTAGCTTAGTTTATTGTCCAAAAAATCTACATATAAAATACAATAGTTTTTTAAAGTACATGCAATCCCAAGAAATCGCCTCCCACCAATAATGTTCTGAGTGTGTTTAACTATATTACACTTGATCCATAAGCTCCACAATACGGTTATCTGGAATGACGGTAAATATTGTTTCAGTTAATAGTTTGCTTGGAATTTGGTGTGTACTTGTATAGCTGTTGGAGTTTGGTGTGTTGATCCAACAGTCTGTTCCTAGCTTGCTGAGAGCATCTGGTTTTCTAGACTTTGTAAGTTGATATTTAAATTTCTAATATAAGCTGTGTGTTTGTGTACTTATATTATTCTTGTGCATAATCTGTTTTTAAAAATGGTATCAGATCCAAGTTAGACTACTTTACAAAGATAAGTCCTTCTTTGCACATTACTAAAAAGTTGGAGGAATGCCAAATACCCGCGTTAGGCCTACATCTCGCTATTTGTAGACTTTTAGGATAGTCTCCCTATCGACTAAGTTATAGGCCTACGTCCCAACACTCCAGAAAGGATTAGTCCTACTTCTCAAATTACTTGATAAGTATAGTCCTAAATTTTGAAAACCCAAAAACGTTTAGGCCCCTTCGGACCATTATCCCCAAGTTGTAGAGCCATGATAAACACTAAGAAATTTGAGTTTTTTCAATTTTTTTTATTCTAGCTAAGTGAGTTACTGTTGGTGAGAGTTTATATTGCGTTCTTGTGATTTTGTTGCACATGCCTACTTTTCTATATTTCGGATCTTCGCGTTCTTGAGATTTTGCTGCACGTACCTACTTTTCTACTTTTCTATATTTGTGAACTCGTGGGGCACATAGCAATCATAAAGAACCTCAAAAAAAACCTTACTTGAAACAACCTTCAATATTGTTGCGATATTTGATAAATATTTATATTAAGAAAATCACTTAAAAGCTTCTATTAATATAGAAATATTATAATGTAAATGTTAAATTAATTTAGGGACGGATGGAATATTTTTGGACATAATCTGTTATTTAATAAATAAATAAAAACTTCTAAACAATTCTTTATTAAGTAACCTCTTACACATTACGTTATCATATTACCCTTTTCCATATTGTAATGTATATTGAAGCTTTGTAAAATAGCAAGGTAAATTATTCGTTTGAAAAATAACTATTTCATTAATCTACGTGTTATTTATTCAACACCTTATGCAAAAACGTTGTTATAAACTTTATTATTTATATACAAATAATAATTAATCATAGTAGATGATGTGTTATTTTGATTATAGTATTATAGTGAATAATAATCCTTTACTTAATCCATCGTGACTTCAAAACTATTAAAAAGTATAATATTCATATGTTGAACAAATGTACCAATATCATTCTAATCAAACCCGTCTCGTAGAAGGGGCATAACATAATTGTATAAGATTTGTGAGATTTTTTTTTCGGTGCATGTTTACTGTTATCTAAGTTTAGGAATCTAAAAGTACAATTATAGATCTCATTAAAAGGGTTGTGAAGTGGTAAAAAAAAAAGTAAATCAACATTTATCAAAATCACATTCATGCTTATATATATATATATAAAGATATGCTTAAGCTTAATAATTTTTTTCAACGACATAACTTTATTTATCTGGAGACTGAATTGCATTTTAAGTCAAGTAAATGGATTGATTTAGTAGATTAATGACATTGAAACCAAATGTTATGCAAGATTAGGTTTAACACAAGATATCGATCCAAACGTCTACTGCATTGACAGCAAGGTTTAAATAGTACGTGAAAGAATCCTACTAGGAATAGAAAACAACAAGAACCTAGTTGAAACGAACAAACCTTCTACGAGTTGAACTCAAGCAGATAAAGATCGGGTCGCTTGTCGCTCTTGGCATTTCTCTTGTTCCGCGCGGAGTTGACCTTGAACTCCGGGCTACGAATACTGAGCAGCAGCTTCCACTTCGCAGTTCTATCCTCGGCGGAGGAATGTCCAGCCACTCCATGTAGTTGGGAGCCTCGCGATCGAGGGACATTTCTTCCGGGCCGCATCCCGGATATTGTCCCGGTGTTCCGGAGAACTCCGCGAACCGAATTCAATTAGTACTAGCTAACTTATCGAGCACGCAAGACACTTCAGGTGTAATGCTGTTAATCAACCTAAACTTCTTAATTACTTCTAACACAACCCAAGACACATAGACTTGTTCAAACGAAAACACTTATCCAGCTCAGTTGCTGAGTGCGTTGATTAGCTCATCGCACATCTCAATGGAGTTGTCCCTTGCCTCATTGTTACGAATAATACTTGGGTGATTCAAATTCAATGTTTCTCATAATGGATAGCCTTTTCTCGCTAATTTAGTCCGACAAGTAAAACCCTAAATCCATCCTTCCTTTAAATATCTCTCGCCGGCCCTCTCCGCCTCGCTCATTCCTTAAACGCTAGTATTCTCCGGCGGCGCAAACAACGCATTGGAGCTTAAATGGCACCTCCCAGGGGTAACTGTCTTCTAAGTCCTTCCTTCACCCTTTAATAATGGTTATGTTCAAACATTGTAGTAATTTATACATGAACGATAAAGAGTGCAATTTTTTCAACGCCGCCTCTGTTAATTTGTAGTATGTTGAAACTTTGGTGGTTAGTTCTGGTTATCTTCAAACACTACTGTTGATTCGTTATAGTACATTGTTCTGGAACAGCAAAAATAGTTTGGATATTGTGTCGTTTTTATTTTCCAATTTTGTTATACGCCATTCCCTGAAGTCACGTACTGTTTTGCTTCCCAGGTCGTGGCGGTGGAGGGTTCAGAGGTGGCCGGGGTGATGGTAGTGGTGGTGGTTTCAGAGGTTGCCGGGGTGATGGTGGCAGAGGGAGAGGAAGAGGATTCCGAGGAAGAGGTGGCGGTGATAGAGGGGGAAGTGCAATGAAACGTGGTGGTGGACGACGTGGCAGCGGAGGTAGAGGAGGTGGGATGAAGGGTGGAAGCAGGGTTGTAATTGAGCCTCATAGACATGAAGGCATTTTCATTGCCAAGGGTAAGGAAGATGCTCTTGTCACCAGGAATATGGTTCCGGGCCAGACTGTGTACAACGAGAAAACGATATCAGTTAAGGTAACTATTATAATTCTGTCTAGCGTTTGCTTGATTGCTGAGTTTCCTTTCCACTGAGGTTGACTCTATATTAAGACCTATTGTATACTAGTTTTGTGACTGATCTGTGGAGATTGCTTGAGTTTTTATAATGGCATTGACAAATGAACCCCTTTGCTTGTCAGAATGAAGATGGTACGAAGGTTGAGTATCGGATTTGGAATCCCTTCCGCTCTAAGTTGGCTGCAGCTGTTCTTGGTGGTGTGGACAATATATGGATTGTAAGTTAATGATCCTTGGTGAAACTATATTTGAGACTTAATAATACTGTTTGCCTAAGTGTTCCGTTGTTTTTCAAATCAAGAAACCTGGTGCTAAGGTTCTTTACCTTGGAGCTGCTTCAGGGACCACTGTGTCCCATGTATCTGACCTTGTTGGCCCCGTAAGTATTTGTTTCTGAACTGCTTCCAGTGTTAAAAGTTGTCATAAAATAATCACTAATGTGTCCATCTTTCTATGGCAGACCGGTGTGGTGTATGCGGTGGAGTTTTCTAATAGAAGTGGTATGGGTTTACTTAACATGGCAAATAAGCGAACAAATGTCATACCAATTATCGAGGACGCTAGACATCCGGCAAAGTACAGAATACTTGTCGGAATGGTTGATGTCCTTTTTGCCGATGTTGCTCAACCGGATCAGGTTTGCTTTTTTGGATCAAAAGTTAATTGGGGAATTGGTCTTTTGAGAAGAACTGATTTTATTGCCACTCAAATTTGCTTCTTTTTTTTTGGTTGACTGTTGTGATGATACTACTTTCATCAGTGGTAAAATTCCCTTTACAAGGGCACCCAACATATTTGTTTTTAGGGATGGGGGGGTATGTTAGATTATGACTCCATTTGTTCTGTGCATTTGATGGTATGTTTGCAGGCTAGGATTTTGGCCCTCAATGCAACATGGTTCCTGAAAGCTGGTGGACATTTTGTCATCTCAATCAAGGTTTGTGTTTGGGTTTGACCCTCACTCAATGACACTGTTAGATGGCGGGTGTTGTTAGTAACAAGCATTCAATTTGCAGGCAAACTGCATAGACTCGACAGTGAAAGCTGAGCTTGTGTTCGAAAGCGAGGTCAGGAAGCTGCAGCAAGAGCAGTTTAAACCGATGGAACAAGTGACACTTGAGCCATTTGAGCGTGACCATGCCTGTGTTGTGGGTGCCTACCGTATTATGCCTAAGAAACACAAGCCTGCTGCTTAAGACGTAGATTGATTATGATATGGATAAGAATTATTAAATATAAAATGCCCTATTAGGAAAATAATATTGCCTCAAGAAACTAATATTGCCTCAAGAAACTATTGATTTGATAGTAGTGAAAATGGAAGTTAAGTTTCTGAAAATTTTAGTTTAGTAGTGAAAATAATATTGCCTCAAGAAACTATTGATTTGATAGTTAATAATATGCACTATAATTATACTAACTATTATATTATAGGAGTATTATACTGACTAACATTTACGTAACGAATAAAACACTGTTCAGTGTACAATGATTTATTAACTAACATTTACGTAATGAAGGAAGAGTAAAACACTGTTCTGTAAACAGTGATTATCGTGAGAAATCGCTATAAATTCGATTTCTCGCAAGATTTTGTAATAATATTTTATTTTAATATATTTTAATAGTATTTGTATGATTTTTTTTTTAATATATTAGGATATTTTATAATAAAATTTATCCATACTATTTAATTGATTGTAACGTATTGTTTTGATATGGAGAATGAACAAGGATTTAATTTCCCCGCACTTGGTAGCGGTGTAAATTGTAATATTTTATAAAAATTTAATAAGGATGTAATAATAAGTGAAATAAATGTATATTTTTATGAAATAAATGATAAAGTATATAATTATTATGGGTGAAAAAATTAGGTCTTAAAATTTTTACATTTTATCATGTGAAGTCTAAACCATTAGGGATCAAACGCAAAATAATAAGAAATAAAAGTAAAATAGAAATTTAGTTTTTTAAACAATTTGAAACGTAAATAGATAAAATCACTAAATTATGATGAGGTGACACAATCTTATCAGGTAGATATCATTCATACAAAATTTTATGTATATGTGTATAGTTTTAAATGCAAATACTAATTACACATTATTATTTTTCATTAAAATCATCAACGCTCAAAGAAGGGAAAAAACCATGTCATAAGATTTGAAACTTTGATGACAACATGCTACTTTTTAAATAGTTATAAATTGTGATGAATTTTTTTTTTCGAACAAAAAAACGACTTACTTTCAAAATAGTTAAAGGTAAGTAATGGAAAAAGAGAATTTACAAAACTGTATTTCTTACAAATTTTATATTCATTTTCAAAATTACTAAAACTTTTGATCTCCATAAAAAGTATTAACTAACACACTTTAAAGTAATCAAAATGAAGAAGAAAAAGTGAAGAAATAAGACGGATGAGGTGCGTATTCATCAACTAAACTACCAAATATTTGTGGTCTACTTTCATGAAATAAAAGAGAAAATAAGTAATAATGATTGTAGGTAAAAATATTTATGGCTTAGTTAAAAACTAAGATTTTCAAAATTTTGAGGACCAATACACATAATAATTAGAAATAAAAGTCAAAACAATGTTTTTTTAAAAAATGTTTTATCTCATAAATTTTATTTCATTTTTAAAATTTACAAAGTTTTCCTCTATAAATAGTAAATGAATACACTTTAAAAGAAAAAAATGCAGGAAAAAGTAGATAACGTGATACAACACAATTAATTTCATACTAATTTTCAAAATTACCAATTTCATACTAATTTTCAAAATTACCAATTTCATACTAATTTTCAAAATTACCAATTATTTCCCTATTAGTAACATAATAAATATAATTTAAAAAATCAATGAAATAAATAATAAATATAATTTAAAAAATTTGGAAACAATAAAAAAAATTAATTTAATAAATATAATTTTAAAAATTTAATTCTTAAAAAAATTAATTTTTTTTAAAACTTTTTTCCTATTAGTAACATAATAAATATAATTGAATTTTAAAAAGTAATGAAATAACAATAAAAAATATAATTTAATAAATATAATTTTAAAAATTTAATTTTAAAAAAAACTTAAACAGTTTTTTAACATTTTTTCCTATTAGTAACATAATAAATATAATTTAAAAAATAAATAATAAATATAATTTTAAAAATGAAAAAAAATTAATTTATTAGTAACATAATAAATATAATGTTAAAAATAAATAATATATATAATTTAAAAAATGAAAAAATAATTTATTTTTTAAAAAAAATAATGAAAAAAATAATAAATATAATAATTAAAAAAATTGGGAAACAAAAAAAATTTAATGAAATAAATAAAAAATATAATTTTAAAAAATTAATTAAAAAAATAATTTTAAAAAAGTACAAAATAAAATAAGAATGACGTGTTGGTTGTGCCACTGTTCGAATACTGTTCACCAACAGTATACTCCCCAGAGTATATACTGTTTGAATACTGTTCACCCCATAGTTAGAGTATATAAAATGAGTATAAAGATGTAGAAATTTTATGAAGTTATGTCTAAAAAATAAAAGAATTTATTGGACGTGGAGTTGTTGTGGTTAAATCAAATAATAAAAATAAAAGCGTTCAGATAAAATCGACCTCATCAAATCCAACGGTGATTACCGGATCCGATTTCTTTTATTTTTTTGGGTGACAGATCCGATTTATTTTCTTCGATCCGCAAGTTGCAGACCTGACCTACCTGCAGCGACTTGGAGTTGGAAGTGGACACGATACGATCTGAACCCTTACTTTCAACGATAATTGGAACACAACACAGGACAACAAACGGAAAACAACAGTGTTCCAAAGTCAGATGCTTTGATACTGCAGCAGATCCCCGAACCGGTCTTGGAGAAACCGAGAAAGGATATGCGATCTTAAAGCCGCCGCATACTTCTGCTACGACGACCAGAGCCGGCGAGAGAGAGAGAGAGATGGTGAGCATTACAGAGGAGACTGAGTTGAATCGGCTGGAGAATCAGGTGGATAATGGAGGTGGAGGGGCATGGGAGTATCTTTGCCTCCTCCAGAAGCTGAAGCTCAGGCGCTCTGACAAAGTCTTGAAGCATGGACTGCCGATCTTGAATGACTCCAGAAAGAGATCTGCGCTTGGCGCTGAAGGTCCGATTTTTATTCTTTTTTTCCATTTTTTCAACCGTGTCTTGTATTAAAGCATAGTCCTTTTGTATCGTCTCTTTAGTCCTTCAGTCTTGTTTGTTTGGATTCGCTATTTGGTTAGAGGATGGGAGAGTTCGATGTTAATTGTTATGGGTTCCGATTAGCTTAGTCTTTATTGACGCTCCACCGTTTCTTCATTACTACATGGCCGTAAGAGCTATACAGGGTGATTGCAGTGGCTGAACATCGACTAAGTTCTCAAATTCCAAGTTGGTTTGAAACGGAGTTATTTGTAGAATGGTGACTTTTCGACATTCTTGGTTATTTGCTCCAGTAATTAGGAACTGGTCATGGAACTAGATTTTAGTAGAATCTGCTATAAAAAAAACAAACATGTAGAGGGTGGTGCTCATCTGTTCTAGATTACAGGTTTCATGTTCTGGTTGTGTCAGATACTGGTTGAAACTGTGCAATATTATCTCATAGTGGGACTATTGATCTCTTGTTACAAATGATATCCCAAAACCTCTTACTTATTTTTCTTCTTTCCCAAGTTCTGTTTTGTTTTGGGGTCTTCTGTTAATTAATGTTGGGATTAACTGTCCGCTATCTTTCGTAAAGCCAACTTTTGTATGATCTGAGTTACTTTATTTATTTTGCAAGTCTGCACTTTCTATCCTTGGTGACATTGTTTATGGCTCTTTACAGAGTGGACCCTGTACGAGCAGGTAGCTATTGCTGCTATGGATTGTCAGCGAGTTGACGTTGCAAAGGTAGACCAAGTTACCTAAGGCTCTAGATTCTCTTTGATGTCTTATTAGTGACAACATAGCTAGTGCAGAAGATAGAATCTTACATATTCTCATTCTATTCGCATCTGACTTCCTCGAATTCCAGGGTGTTCTTCCTTCATCCATACAAAATTGAGAAATTTTCTTTGGCCTGTTTGGTATGCCAATGTGTTAAATAAACTTGGTTGTTGGTCTTCAAGTTGTACATTTAGTTGTTTTCAAATTTCACCATACTCTTGTTGCAATAAGTGTTATCACAGTTGCTCAGCATGAAGAACTTAACTCTTGCAAATTTCTGTGCTAAGCCATGAAACTATTGGTAGTAATAGAGGTGCACCGTCATAGCATTCATGCTGATGAGTAAGTGGTATGTTCCACATATAGTTTTGCCAGACTATTACTGTGTAATGCTGGTTTCACCTAAACATGTTATGGTGGAAGTCATATGCATTAAATTGTTCATAATCTTTTAGATTTAATGCTAAAAACAGTATTCCTTTTTCCAGTTTTATCAAGGCTCTCCCTTTAGCACTTCTCTTTTCCTGGTGATTATTCTACACATGCTAGAGTATGGTGCATTCTGTTTCTCTATGCCCGAATATTTCATTCCCTGAACTTTAGTTTTGCCTACTGCAGTTTACTCTCAAATGTGAACTTTCACACTGATCTCTACATATCATCTAATTTCTATTCACTGTTTTTAAATGCATGAGCCCTGTGCTTTATATAGCACTACCTGCATATTGAGGACCTTTATGACTAGCGACTTTGACTGCAGGACTGCATCATGGTTTTACGTAAGCAGTTTCCGGATAGCAAAAGAATTGGTAAATAATATCAACCTCCTATTGGCATCTTTTTTAGAAGTAAAAATAAAAATAAAACATGACATCTCTGTATCAATCTACCGCCTTAATGCAAGGTGGTTATTTGTGAACTGTCACTAGGCTTGGTTTTCTGCACAAGTTAAGCTTTTGCAGAGTTTTCTGCATGGTGTCTTAGACTTGGTTTTATTCAGTTTTAGATAAGCGCTTCCCCCGTCCCAGTTATTGCTATTTTAGGAAGGTTTTTATCTCCATTCTGGGTTTTCATACAACTATAAAACAGCTCATAGAACTTGGGATGAGGGAGCATGTTTATCTTGACAATATTAGCTTGCACTGTTGTCTGAGAAATTCCAATCGATTTAGCTTTAACGCTTCATTTTGCATTCCTTTTTCTCCAAAGGCTGATAATTGTGGTTTGGAATGGCTTGATGGAGGGATCAGGGATATTCTGATTAGATGTGAGTTAGAATGCGTGAATATATCAGCCCTGCCACAATCAACTGGAATGAGTGATGTCGTACTTGAGACTTACATGAGTATGATAAGAACTTGGCTTATAAACCACTCAACTCTATATTCAACTTGTTTGGCTTATATGCCATATGTGAACGAACAATGAATGATTTCTTAAACTTGATCTTTTTGCTTTGAATGACTCCACTTCTGATGCCATGATTGCATCAGCAGTGTTAACTCGGTGGGATTCGCTATTTTTACAAGCTTTTTGATGTATGACACTGGCTGAGTCTCAAATTGTTATCCACGTAAATGGTTGTTTATCTATATACGGTACTGATTGATGCCAAACTGAATTAGATAGTTGGGATTTAATAATTGTTGACTTAAATTTTTGTTTTCTTAAATTCCAGGTCGCCTTGAAGGGATGTTGCTTGAAGCAAAAGGATCCTGGGCTGAGGCAGAAAAAGCCTACTCTAGCCTTTTAGAGGAGAACCCGCTTGATCAAGTAACTTTTTAATTCATTGGTTTCTTAAGCACTTTCATCTTTCCTTGGGAGAGATTTGTTGTATTAGTTACCCGAATCTAGGAATTTCCAGTAACAGATTTCTTTTTCTCTAGATAATTCATAAGAGGCGGGTGGCAATGGCCAAGGCACAAGGCAATATTTCCAGCGCGATTGAATGGCTAAATAAGTATCTTGATATGTGAGATATCCCTTCCCATCCTTGGAACTGGCTCACTGTCAAAAGATGAATGTCTACCCAAATTTTTTATGTATACTCTTTTGTGTGATGAAGTTTGCTGGAGTATTTGACCTGTGATTTTCCTGGTGCTAGATTTATGGCAGATCATGATGCGTGGAGAGAACTTGCTGAAATTTATGTCTCCTTGCAAATGTAAGATCCAGTATATGAATCTATATGTTTCTGCTGCATTACTAATAAATAGTACGTAATTTTATAGCTGAAGCATTGCCTTTCTCGATTAACTAGGTACAAACAGGCAGGATTCTGCTACGAGGAACTTATATTAGGCCAGCCCACAGAACCGCTGTATCATTTGGCGTATGCTGATGTAAATTCCTTGTTTAGTAAAAAACAATGCCTGTGATGTCCTGCTTGTCTTCAACAGATCAGATATTTGCAATAACTTACCATTAATTATGTGTATCTTACCTGAAACAGGTGTTATACACCCTTGGCGGACTTGAGAATCTACAGACTGCAAAGAAATACTATGCCTCAACTATAGACTTGACTGGTGGCAAAAACACCAGAGCACTTTTTGGTATTTGCTTGGTAAGATCTTCGTTCTCCCTATATTGCATGTGTGTTAAGCTGGCTTAGACACAAAGACCCCGTTTGACAATAGCTGTTTAAAGTAGTTGTAGTGTTTTGGATATTTTTTTAGTGGTCAAGATCAAACAGTTACAGCTAAATGCTAAAAGCTACCCGTAGATAGTTTTTTCAAAACTCAAAAGCTACTTTAAAAAGGCTGTTATCAAACACACCCAAAGCTCTCATGCAAGACAATAGAGCTATTTCACCTTCTATTCAACATTATTGTTTGTTTTTCGCCTCCGACTTTTGTTTAGTAACCGTTGATTGACTTAGCAGTGCAAATGGCTAATCTCTACCTGAAAACCCCGAGTTCTAATCTTAGTGTGCCTCCCTGTGTTCTTTGTTTTTTTTCTCGTGTCGTTATGAATGGAGAATTAACGGCTTCTCATCATGCAGTGTACATCCGCCATCTCACAGCTTTCAAAAGGAAGGATCAAAGAGGAGAAGGAAAGCTTGCACTGTTTAGCAGCGGCAGCATTGGAGAAGGAGTACAAGCACAGAGCACCTGAGAAGGTCAGTGTTCTCACTTGTGCGTTAAGAGGCTTGAAAGTTTAGTAACAGTTTGTCTGAACCGGTGCTGTAACGGACGGAAAACGGTTGGCAGAACAGAAGAGTGAAGTTGATTTAAGTTAGCCGATGTTTTAGTTGAAATGACCTTTTAATTCATGTTCCTTGATGATTGCTCTATAAATCCTCTCGTGTGAGGCTGAATGTATGACTCAGAATGCTGCTTCTTCTTGAATGGTAGACTCGATTGTGCAAGATCAGTGTTTCCATGTTTAACTTCTAAGCGTGAGATAAGTTTTTGTTAAGTTTTAACGGATGTTAGCATAGAGCTAAATTCTAGTATTTGTAAGTTGGGTTGAACTGTTTAGATTTACTATATCACTACAAATCACAAACTCTTTAGATATATAGGATAGCTGCAAATCACATCGACTTAATTGATTTTGAATTGCAATTTTAAATGTGACCATGTTAGTTTTTTCAAATGATTATTTTATTGAATCACAAGTGTGTTTAGATTTACTATATCACTACAAATGCTTGTTCATGAAAAGCATGGAAAGAAGATGCTTAACAATCTCTAAAATTATAATAGTAGTATAAAAAAGGAGCAAATTTGTGTGGCAATAAAATCAGTTGTTCTCGAAAGATCCCAATTCCCCAATTAACTTTTGATCCAAAAAAGCAAGCCTGATCCGGTTGAGAATACTATACTTTGCTGGATGTCTAGCATCCTCGATTATTGGTATGACATTTGTTCTCTTCTTTACCATGTTAAGAAAATTCATGCCACTTCTATTAGAAAACTCCACCGCATACACCACACCGGTCTGCCATAGAAAGATGGACACACAAGTGATTATTTCATGACAACTTCATGATTTTTCATGTCAGTACTAAAACTTCATGATTTGCCAAATCAGTCCTAAAAGTTACAACGAATCTTTATAGAATGTCGTAAAGCTTTAGAAGAATTACCAGGTTAATCATAAAAGGAATATTCCCTGCTTCTTTTACTTTCCTCAAACTTTCGAACTTTTGTCACTTCACCCCAAAACTTTAAAAATTGTTCTTCTACTCAAAGAAGATAGAATTTGCTCAAATTCTTCATTTCTTTTTATGCTTTTAAGGTTTCAGAGCTACTTTCGAAGGTTTTGGTGATTATCACCCAAGTCGCATTTCCTCGGTAAGACCTAGTGAGAGGCAATAAGAATGAGTAAAAAGTTCGTGACAGATAACATTAAAACCTTGAAATTATAATTGTTCCTCAATGGCTGGAATATATAAAAATTTGGCAAAATCTACTTCTAAAAGGTTTGAAGAAGAAGAATTTAAAGGAAAGGGGAAAGTGAAAAATACTCGAGGCATAATCATTAAAACAGTAGAATTTTTGAACTTAGAACTTCATATGTCATTAAAACAGTAGAAAGAACTATTCCAATAATTGAAGAAAATCATAAGTTTAAACTATTATCCAAATACATGATAGAAGATCATTTGGAACATCATTATAATTATCTACATGTTGGATTAGTTCAAATTGTTTTAAAACCTCTAACTTGGAATGGATTAAACACCTCTGTTGTTATTGCTTTGAGAGATCAACGACATAACAAGTTTTATGATTCCTTGTTAGGAATGGTAGAATCTAGTCTTTGTGATGGACCCATATATTTCAACTGTCATCCTAATTTTACAGTGCCCTTAAAAGATCCACATATCATGAAAGTCTTAACTTGCTAATATCATTACCTCAGGATTTGATATGTTAGAAGGATCTCATAATTTTGCCCTTGCATATAGAATTTATTACAATGTGATGACAACTCAGATAGAGCCAAAAGCTCTAGAATTTGATACAAATAGTGAAACCCTTTTAATGCAAGCAAATACTGAGAAAACTAATGTTGTTTTTCCAAAACTTATAAAATGGAGTGATATCCGTTTACCTAAAAGATGGGTTTCGCATAATGAAAAACCAGTTAAACCTTTAAGAACAACAAAAGTAGAAACGATAATAGAATTTGAAAATGGAGAAGTTGAGATAAAATTTGGAAAAGACAATAACTATAATGATTAACTTCTCAGAAAAACCTCATAGAGTTCCAACAAGGGCATCATGTTCACATGTGCCAGAAACGAAATATGAAAAAACTATTGGTAGGGTAAGACAATCGGTAGAACAGGTTTCCCGTCCAGTTTATAAAATGGATCGCATTAAAATTGAAGAGTAAGGGAGTCCTCCCCCACGTTCCAGAGTAGTGGAAGACTGAAGGTGTAATGGAGAACGTGGGTAGGTCGTGGGGACGACCGTTCTCAGCTTCCTTTCCCCGGTCTGTGACGTTGCTAAGTGTTGGATGGCGAAGACCAGGAGATGCGAAGACCCTGTCTGGCGAAGACCCTGTCTGGCGAAGACCCTGTCTGGCGAAGCCAGGAGATGCGAACCCGCGAGGTCCTGGCGAAGCCAACAGGTGCGAAGCTCCCCTGGTAACGCCTTCGCGAGAACGGTGGCATCGCGGTGTGTTTCCGCCTTCGCGAGAACGGTGGTATCGCGGTGTGTTTATTGGTCATATTTCTCTTTATCGAGAAATGGAAGAAGCTATACAAGGTTTTTGTCGGGCCTGCTTATATGATTTCCTTGGTTGCTGCTGATGATGGCGCGAGGGGCGAGATGCGAGGGGTATTTGCTTGGGTAGTGTACCAATCTTGTTTGAAAAAAACAGTGAGAAGTTCCCATTGTTTGACATAATAGACTATGCCTATTTTTTTATTATCAAAATTTCATGTCCTATTCTATTCATAGTTGGAGATTGAAGCAACTAGAGAGAGAGCATTTTTCCTTGATCAAATTCTTAAGAAACCAATGTAACACAAACTTAACTGTGGAGATTGTAGGCTTTCTTCTTGATATATAGAAGCAACCTGTTGTAGCTTTTGGCTATATAAATGGCTTGAGTTTCTGATATCTTTCATCATAAAAGATTTTCATTTTCTTGTACATAGCTTCATCCTTTTCAACCATGGATACGTCTCCAAAAATTTCCCTGGTTGGTCTATTGTTGCTGATCATGATGATGTCTTTCAATATGATCCTTTCTGCACATTTTCATGATTATGTTGAGAGCTGTGATGATAAGCTTCTTGAAGAATGGAGTGATGATGATGATGATGACGGCGATAGCGATAGCGAGGATGGAAAGAAGGTAGAAATTGTTTGGCGAGTGGTGGATGGTTACACTGAACCATGCCCATACCAAGACACTGAAGAAGATATGGATAATGAAGCAGATAATTTAATGGCTTTGAGATGCAACTATTACTGTCGCATTAACTTATTCGCGGTGACCGGAAGCTGCAATCATGAAGGAAAATGTGAATGTTGTGGCTTTGGAGGGAATTTTTGCAATCAAGAGAATGGTGTCTGGAGTAAGAACACAAGTTATGATGAAGATACTTGTGATGATATTGATTGTGATACTAGTTGTGTCACATTACAGGATCCAGCACTTGGAGCTTGCTTTGATGGACCTTGTCAGTGTTGTTTTCCTTGAATCAAATATGGATGAACCCTTCGACTTATGTTGGAATTATTGAGTTGAATTGTAGCTTGGACCAACAGCTTGCTTCAATGGCTATTGTGAATAGTTTGTTTGTTTTCAATAAAAGGCATCATCCTCTTTCTTCCATTGTTTTCTTTCTCCTCTATTGAGTGCTCAAATTGTCATCAACAAGATTGATCAAGTGGTTAAATACAGTGTTAGTTGCAATTTTGACCAAGTGGAACATGGAAGTGACTAATGATAGATCGGATGATGGTGTATTGATTTCTAATATATATATATGTGTGTGTGTGTGTTATGGTTTCACTGGTTGAAAAAGAAATAAATGAATTAATTATTTTGAGAAAAATGGAGCATATTAACTTGTTTTCTATCTAGGGTGGATTACAACACTAAGAAACTAAGGCTATGTTTGGTTGCAAGGATGGACCAAGAGGGAAGAAGAAGAAGAAGAAGACGGAGGAGTGAATTTTTGGGAAGAAGAAGAGGAAGGAAAGTTAATGGAGATCAATTTTTTTTGTTTCTGAAATCCGGATAAAAATGGGAAAGAGGGGAAGCTGAAAAATATTATTAGGCTTTAATGCTTCCAAGGCCGCATTAACATGTGTTCAATGTGAAATTAATACGATAAAACTATTTAATGAAAACAATCCTTTTAATGCAATCTGAACCGCATTAAGTGGCGCATTAAAAATGATTTCTTCTGCGTAGTGAAATACACCATATGAAACCCCCTGAATACACCTTAACCACATCATTCTAAAAGCAACCTAAAGAACCTAATCTTAGCTCTACTCCACAATCTGAATCCAAGAACCCCTGATTACCAAATAATCTAATCCTTAACATTTTATTGAAGTCTCTTTAATCCGTTTTTCAAATTGACATTGGAAACTAATTTATAAGCTCCACCAAATCCACCAGGCTTAAAGGGTGAAGCCACTAATTATTGTTCTTAGAATTTGAATTTTCATTCTTCTTGCCTAAAACGCTCATAAGGGGCATCTTTCAACCCTGTCCTGAAATGTAAGAGGAAACTATTGTAATTTGGGTCCAATAACTGAAATGGACATTTTTTACCATAATATTTTATCTTCGCATTGTCAGTTTTTTTAATATAAAAAACCCATTTACGAGGATCATCATCAACGTTGAGAAATCAATCATAGCCGAAGTTAGAAGTCAATGAAGAATTGCTCGGTTGAAAAGCTTCCATCACTTGAAATGGTTATTGTTGGGGTTTCCAGATCTCAATCAGAAGGCAGCGGAAACAAACGGAACCCTGACAGGATCAACTGTTGAAACAAATTAAACTATGTGTTCAGAATTCTACCTCATGCAATGATGATCCGTGCAACGTAGACGAGAAAAACGCCCGTCCTCTACGGTATCCACGCTCCAGGTAGATGCTCCGTAGCTCGCTCCGTGAACGCCTATAGTAGGAGATCTTCCTTCCCGACGCTGTGCTAGTAGCGGAATCCTCTCCGGGAAGGAGGCAGTTTGCGCAGAGCACAAGGCACATGAGAGGCCAGTAGGGTGATCTCTAGTGATACGTGCCAATCTAAATTAATGGCACAAAGGAGGTCTATTTATAGACTTCCGATGCCCATCAATTAGGGTTTAGTGCACAGACTTTCTAAAAGCTGTCACTTAAGTCCTTGTGCCTTTACTCTGCTCAAACAAGCTCGTAATCTACCTCGGATTGCGTGCGACCCTATAGGTTCCCGTTATGTTGGTAGTAATTATGAATCCTTATTCATAATTACAAATAATGAGCGGTATCTAGCAACACATCACTACCACCCAAGTAACGTGGAAGTCGACATCACAATGGAACCTCACCCATCGGTATGATCATACCTGTACATGATATGTCCCTTCAGTCAGACTCTCAAGTTGAACCGAGGCACGGATCTTGCATCCTCGTTACAGCTCAACCTTGCGCATGAGAATACTCTCCCGTGGTGTGGGAGTGATGAATCACATCTTAGCTCATGACAGTCCAATTCCATGATATTGCGACATACCCAAAACTAGTCTAATCTCCTAATCACGAAAGGGACAATATATGGAATCAAAGCATGCCACTCACATGAGCAGATCTTTATAACCTCGGGTCGAAGGACTAAGTGTACTACGATTCATGTGAGGCACTTATAATGTTCACACCATGATCCTCATAGTGCTCTCAAACGAATCGATCCAATACATAGTTACTCTCAAGCCTTCACAATATCCATGTGAATAAGGGTGAAAATGGGTCGGATTTGCCAGGTTTCGGGTTGAGTCGACCCGGACCCGAAAAAAATTAAACACCTGAAATGAAGCCCAAAACTGGCCCTAAAAAAATTCGGATCGGGTCAACCCGAAACCGAACTTAGTCAGGTTCGGATCGGGTTGACCAGTTGGATCCAAATTCATGAGTTGATTGCTTTTTATTTCCCTTGCAAAATAAACTTCGTTTGCTCGATTCTGTATTTGCTCAATTCTTATTTGCTGTAAATCATAACGTAATTGATTCCAACATCAAAAAACCCGTAAGCATTAAATCCAACACAAGAATAAAAATCAGATTAAAATAAGGGTAAAACCTAAGGTGAACCAGGTGAGGGACGGCGTCGGAAAATCGAGCGAGGCAAGCCTGTTGGTTGCAGGGGTCGGAAAATCGAGAGATTCGATGGGGGAAGGAAAAACGATGGTCGATTACTCGATAGGGGAAGGGAATTGATTTTTTCAGTTAGGGTTAGGGATTGAATCAGAGATTCAAGGTAGGGATTAATCGATTTTTGAAGGCTGCAGGGGTTTTTCGATTCATGGATGGAGGCATCAGGCATGAAGCTAGCTGCTGGCTGCTAGGGCTTGGCGGTGTTATTTGGTGAATGGGCTCAGGCTGGGTAGGGTAGCTATGTTTTGGGCTAAGGGTAGGGGGTAAGCAAGTTGGGCCTAGGCTAATGGGTTATGGGGATAAGGTAGGTAGGGTTGGTTTCAGAGATTCGGCTTGGGTCTCGGGTATTCGGGTAAAAAATGACCCGAACCCGAAAATAACCCAAAAAACGGGTCGGATCGGGTTCGGATTTCAGAGCATATATACCCTCCCTCATCCGACCCAAACTTGTAAATTCAGGTTCGCGTCTCGGGTCACAGTTTCACCCCTACATGTGAATATTTCCTTATGCTAGTCTCAAATGTGTTATAGCAACTCACATCCACTATAACACCTTGACTAGGGATATTTATGAATATTGATATATTCCAGGGTTAATATATTGTGTTATTCGATTAACCCGCAAATCCAAATTAACACAATAATTGAACTATAAATAACATGATTCATATCCAAAACCACATCATCAATGATTGACTTCTAGGCATCACTTTTACAGTTATAACTATAAGCCCATGTCTAATGAGATCCATCACCCAAAGCCCATATGAAAAGGGCAACTCTCATGATGTAAAATATTGTACCGAACATCGTATCATTTTTGTAACGATACGAGATATCTAATGGATTTGGTGAGTTCATTAAGAATTTTTTTAAAAAAGTTTTTCTTATAGCAATAAGTTATTTGTATTTTAAAATTTTATTGGGTAGTGACATTATTTGATAACCTACAAGCCCAAGGAGCCCAACAGGACCCTTATTGCAGCCCGCGATGGCTGAGGGCCTATTAAAAAAGATAAATCGTGTCACCCCACGGCGGAAGCTCACAGGCGATTACGATGCTTATTAACACCGTAGCCACACTCAGTTGGGGTAACAGATCACACACACATCAGACTTGACAAGTGGGCCCTGCGGGCCCCACAGGGTATGTGGGCCCCGCAGTTCATATTAAGCTTCTTAGTCAGAATTTTTCCACGCAAATCATGTATCACGCACATATGCTTACACATATACACATACATGTGATTTCTGACAAAAATCCCGAAACCCGGGGCGTGGGCCCCATGGGGCGGTTTACACTTTTTCGGACGTACAAGTTCCAAAACTGATAAAAACATACATTCCACACTCAGAATCACAAACATGCACAAAATCTACCCAGAATGCTTCCAAGCAGAAAATCCAGCACAAATCTGAATTTTGACGGAAACTCAGATTTTTCTAATTCTACATGCATGCATGTCATCTACAATATACAGAGCCACAAAAATGTTCTTTGGAATACATACGGGCGCACGAGGTGGCGACGCTACCAGGTCCAGCCAAAGCCCTCGACGTGCGGATACTGCTGCTGCTACACACATACGAAAGTTTAACCGTTAGAAACCATGGTGCACTATCAAATAATATGAAACCCAGAACTGAATGCCACACACTGAACCGCCACCGATCAGAACACACATATCAGTAGTCGCAGTCACACATGATCACACACACACAACGGATATCACAACAGAAATACTGAACACAACTGATCACACAGTCATATATCGGTATGACCGATCAAACTGAATCACACACACGCATGCACCTTACCCCTTTATCCACACAAACCGAATCACAAACCGATCGTAACACACACACAAACGCACTGTAATTTCAAACACAAAAGCAACCACCGACTATACTCGGTGGGCTCAATCAGTACTCTGAAATAGATAAGATAAGGGGTAAGTCCTAGAAAGAACTTAGTAAGGTTGCATGTATAAGCATGGTGTAACTTGTAGCACAAGAAACCTGCAACCAAAGATAAACACAGATATTCTTGTTTACCATTACTCATTTAATTACATACACATGCTCAACCAATGCAGATTTCAACCAAATGCAATGCAAGTCAAACAATGGATTATGATGTAATTATGCACAATGACGGTCTTCCGGCCTTAGCCGAGGCACACATATAATTACACACAAGAGCATGGCCAGCTCGGGGTCGCGATCCCCACCGTCATATCACACTTACACCATTTAGGTGTAGATCACACTTACACCATTTCGGTGTAGATCACACTTACACCATTTAGGTGTAGATACACATCCCACTTACTGCTCCAAGAACCTGCAAACCAATGCTTATACCACGGGACTAGGTTTAGCGTCATAGGGCCACCACTCGGACTAAACCTAGCTTCAATATATATTCTGCTACGCATGCTGAATAATGCAGTACCAGAAGACACACTGAACCCTTACCTTATGAAGAAAACCGAAGGGAATTTCCCGATCAGCGGTCCCGATGCATTTAATTTCGGCAGGTTTCGATCGCTTCGACTACCCCCTGTTCACAAATGATCCACAGATACAAAATACACATTCAGAATTCACAAAATTGACTCACAACAAAGGCGCCAAAAATGGGGCTTGGGCGGGGAAAACGGCTTTTCACATACGGCTTTTTCAACGAAATCTGAACCGTACAAAATGTATAACTCTTTGCTCTGATCAATAATATACCCTTACCTTCCGTCAAATCAAGCCTGAAGTTGAGTTTCTATTCAAAATTTCAAAACAATATTGGCAAAGACTTCGCAAAGATTCAGCTCACACCCCTGACACAAACGACATAATAGAAGGTGCAAGGAACGCTTAGGAACCATAAAATAAACCATAGGAGAATTTCCATAAATATGGAGCAAATTTTAGAAGCTCACGGTTTCCAACCGGAGCCACAATCACAAAAACCGATTTATAAGGAGTCAATTATTTCTCCTAATGATCGATTTAACCAACTGACCTTCAAGATTTTGGTGAGAAATTGAGAAATCCCACTTTTTCAACTGAAGCGTCGGCCATGGATGCAGAGAAGAAAGAAAGAAGAAGAAGTGAAGCTTTGCTTCCTGTCACTTTTTCTATTCTAAAACTATATACTATATATATATACATACTTACATATATATATATATATACATACTTACATATATATATATATATATATATATATATATATATATATATATAATTTAACTTACACGTTTCACTAACACAGACACACACCTCACTTTACTCTCTTTTGTTTTCACCGCCTCTTCCTGCCGTTTTCTTTCCTTTTTTTTCACTTTAGTCCCCTAACTTTCAAAAGTTGCAATTTAGTCCAACCCGAAAATTGCAACTTCCAAACCGTAACCCCAAACGGCACGAAATCTGAGACACATTCTCGGGACCTCATAACACGCACAAAACATGCTTCACATAACTAATTATGAATCCCGAGTCCCACAAAAATCGCTAATCCCGGTAAATATGTTTAATCGCGTAATTAACTAGAATTCGCATTGGGTGGCAATAACAGTAACGACAACTGTACCACATCCTCAGGACTTCATATCTCACACCAATTATGCTTCATATACTTAATTATAAGTCCCGAGGCACAGATAATTCACTAATCCCAATGTTGATGCTTAATTGCGTAATTAGAGTAATCACTTACCGGGTGTCGGTAACAGATCGCCCGCCCGTGATTTTTGTAAAAGTATAGGTATATGGTACATAATTAGAATAATTAAGGTTGTAATTTTTAATTTAATATACTTATACACTCTCTATTTTATGTACAAATTAAATATAAGTGTAAAATTGATCCAAATATGAAAAATATAACACCCAAATAATAAAATTTACACATTTAAAAAACAAAAACCCCACCACTTATTAGAAATGTCTCTTAGCTATACCCAAATGATGAAATGGGCCAAGTCTTAAAGTCTAGCCCATTTTGGCCCAACAAAATGTCAAAACCATGAAATGTGTGTTAAGCAGACTCCTTCAAAGTTGCAACAAAACCTCAAACAAAATCTTGCCCAGTTGTCTGCCGCCACCATCATCCTCAAATCTTCATTCGGATCTGTTCCTCCTCCGGCTAACCAAATGAGTACTTTGAAAAGACCATGTGAAACACGTTGGAGCTCTCACTTTGGCTCAATTCATAGTCTTCTGAATATGTATGCTGCTACTTGTAAAGTTCTGGATAATATTGCAACGGATGGTTATAACGTTGCTTCTAGAGGTGATGCAGCTTCAGCTTTGGAAAGGATCTTGTCATTTAGGTTCATCTTTATTGCTCATCTGATGTTAGAGATTTTTGGTATTACTGAGACTTTATGCATGTCATTGCAAGAAAAGAATCAAGACATTGTTGAAGCGATGGATACAGTGAAAGGTACTTCAGCATTACTACGACAAATTAAGGATGGAGGGTTGGGAGTCTTTTTTTTCTGAAAGTTGAATCATTTTGTATAAGACATGGCATTGACATTCCAGATCTTACTACCCCTCATTTTCTTGGACGTAGTAATCGGCGACGGGAAGATATTTCTTTGGACCATTTTTATCATTTTGATGTGTTCAATGCTACAATTGATTTTCAGTTGCAGGAGCTCTCTTCCAGATTCAGTGATCGTATTTTGGAGCTTTTGAAGTTGAGTTCATCTTTGAACCCAAAAGATGGGTTTGCATCTTTTGACATTCCATCTATCTGCATGCTTGCTAGCAAGTATTATGCCAAAGATTTCACATGTCAAGAACTTGCAATGCTAAAATATCAATTGCAACACTTTCATTATGAAGCTACAAACTCTACAAATTTTGAAGAATTGTCGACAATTGGTGCAATATGTCAAGTTTTAGCAGTAACAGGGAAAAAAGTATTTATTTCCTTGTTGACAGATTGATCCGTTTGATATTGACTTTACCCGTGTCTACTGCTACTACAGAGCGTGCATTCTCAGCTATGAAAATTGTGAAGACCAGATTACGAACCAAGATGAGCAATGATTTTCTAGCTAATACTCTTATTATGTACATCGAGAGAGATATTGCTATGAAATTTAGTTTAGAAGAGTTGGTAGATGATTTCAGAGATTTTAAGGAACGTCGTGTTAGATTTTAACAGCTTTTGCTATGTATTTTGAGTACTTTTGGTATACATATGACTACTGAGTAAAAAATAATTTTGATATGCATCTACCGCCCGCCCATGAATTTTTTCCTGGCTTCGCCCCTGTAAATGGTCCACTCTCATCTCTCCTTTTGTACTCTTCAACAGGTACACTGACTTCAGTGAGTGTCAGGTCCTCGTGAGGAATCCTCACCCTCTAACGCTCAAGTAAGTATTTTCGTATCAGATGAGTGGTATTGTAGAGTAGAGCGATCATACGTAGAAAGCACCATACACACTTGTATTTATAGAAAAGAATTAGAGTTTCCCTACCTTATGGGATTCCTATGGGTTTCTAGGCCCATTATGGCGAATAAGTTATTTCAAGTCTCATGGGTTTCAAGTACTCCCTTCATCCCTTCATCCCAAATACGTCATTCGTTCGTCAAAAATTGTCTCATTTCACTTTCTTATTTCAATGTTTAGTTCAAATATTGACAAAGATACACGGTGAAAGAGTTCGAACTAGAGCATAGTTTAGGGATCAATAATTTTATCGAGCCGAGTTCGAGCGATACCAAATTCGATTCGATTGCTTATCGGGCTATCGAGAATAACACATTAAAAAGAGTCAAGATAGGTCAGATGTAAGTAATTAAAGTAGTAGGACTTAATTTACTAAACTTATATAGTATAAGGACTACCAAATCATTCTTGTTTGGATTATGTTTGTTGAATTAGGTTTGCTACTTGGATTATGCTTTATTTTGTTAATTGAATTGGATTTCGAGCAGCTATCGAGCTGTCCTCGAGTATAGTTTGAATGTTTTTTTACAGGTTTTCGAGCAGATCGTGAGCAATCGAGCCGAACTCGAGCAATAATTTGAGCCAAGTTCGAGCTTGCATTATGAAGGCTCGTTGAGCCACCAAACCGAACTCGAGTACGAACAAAAACTTTCGAGTCGAATTCAAGCATAACACAGTTCGAGCTCGGCTTGGCTCGTTTACAGCCCTAGACCAACCTAGGGTGGGACAATTTTTACAAAGTATAGGATATATATATATATATATACATCTTTTATAAATTTGAAATCTATTTATGTAACAAAATTACTAGTACTAAACTTTTATTACACACGTATTCTTTTTATATAAAAAAAAGGAAGGAGCTCACCTTCCGTGTTCATTGTATTGATGTATAAATACCAACGGGGAGGACTTACAAGGTATCCGAATCCATCGCCTACATGAGCACACGTATTCTTAAACTTTAATTTTAGCGGAAAGACACTCAACCTCCAACTTTACAATGTAATGACTCGTTTAATTGGTAGAATTTCCTGAAAATTTTACGAAAATTATGTGAAAATAATAAATAAAATGAAAATGTATTTAGTTGGTTATTTTCATTTTCATATGAAAATGAAAACGCCTTTGTAAAGGATTTTAAAAACAATTTTTTGAACTTTTGAAAACACGGACCACCATCGGATCGTCACAGGACCGCGACGGACCTTCGCCGGACCTTCGCCAGACCCGCGCCGGACCACCGCCGGACCCGTCGGACCTTTATTGGACCACTGCCGAACAATCGCTGGACCCTCGCCGGACAACCGTCGGTGGTCCGGCGACGGTCCAACGGTGGTCCAACAGCGATCTGGCGGTGGTCTGGTGGTTGGTGGAAATGTAGGGACTACCGATGCATTTTACTCTTTTTAAAATACTGTTTTTAACTTGTTACAATGAAACGCGTTTTCAAAAACTATTATCGAAAATTATACATTGAAAATGAAAAGTGATACAAGAAATGAAAACGAAAACTGTTTTCGTCAACTAAACGGACTCTAATTATTTCAACCCCTTAACTCCAGCACTATTTAAATACTTCATCCATATTTAAATAATTGATCCATTTAGTTTTCAGCATTTAGTGTATGTTTTTTCTCTCCAACATTTTGATATTAAAAATCAATAGGTTTATATATCCAATTGAAAATTAAATGTTTAGTTTTCAAATATAGACAAATTCTTCTTAGTAATAATAATTTGAATCAAATACAAGCTCCACATCAAATGAGCCAATTAATTGAGTACGGGGATCACGTAAAAAATGTTCTATAGTAAAAGAAAATTTAATCCCACAACAATTTGATCTAAGTCCATCAGTGTTGTGCATGTCCCAACACTGTTAGCTTGTGTCCTCAATCCAGCTCCAATTCAGAGGACTCTGATCCAGGAAATCCAGCTCTGAGGTTCAAGGATCTTCGCGCATTTCTCTCATTCAACTCAATAGAGAAGGCCGCATCTCATTCCCAGGTATGTTTGAAATTTATACATGTAGAACCACAAGGACACGTTTGACCTGATTCAGATAACTTGGTGATTACTTAATTTGATTGTTGCAGCTTCGAATTCAGAGGAGCCTGTTCCAGGAAATCCAGCTCTGAGGTTCAAGGATCTTCCATTTATCATAGCCACATCACAAATTGCCCAAAATGGATCGAATTCAGAGGAGCCTGTTCCAGGAAGGAGCTTCGAATTCGGACCGGTTCAGTCGGGGGCTCAAAATGGATCGAATCATTGCCCAAAGGCTTCCAAGAAGCCACCCGAGGAAGAGGAGAGGACACACCACAAAATGGGCACCCCAGAGGGAAGTTCTGGCACATGAAGCTGTCGGAGGATTCTGGACACATTGTGGGTGGAATTCAACCTTGGAGAGCATACATGAAGGCGTCCCTATGATCTGCACACCAAATTTTGGAGATCAAAAGGTAAATGCAAGGCATGTCAGCCATGTTTGGAAAGTGGGGGACTTAACTTACAGACAAGGGCGATAGAGAAGAAATACAAACAAGCATCAGAAAGCTAATGCTCAGCAGTGAAGGAGTGGAAATCTGACAAAGAGCAACAAACTTGAAGAAGAACATGGAACTTTGCATGCTGGAAGGTGGCTCATCATACAATTTTGTATATGCATGCACTCAGATGCTCTCAATTTCAGATCCTAGATAGCTCTAACCATGCTTCAATCAATGGAAACATGGCATGAAGTTCTTTATTCCAACACATACTAATTTTGTTCATTATTCATGATATCAGATTACAAGACTCAGACCCGCACAAAAGGACACACAGAACCTAGAAGCCAACCACCACCGAACACGAAAGTACCTCCATCTTCTCAGCCGGAGATATCAATGGCCTTCACATCGGCCTTCTTCACTTCCGCTTTAGGAACGGTAATAGTGAGCACGCCGTTCTCCATCGACGCCTTGATGTCCTCCATCTTCGCGTTCTCCGGCAGCCGGAACCGCCGCGAGAACTGGCCGGAGCTCCGCTCCACGCGGTGCCAGGTGTCGTTCTTGTCTTCTTTCTCGATCTTCCTCTCGCCGCTGATCTGGAGCACGCGGTCGTCCTCTACCTCAACCTTCACCTCCTCCTTCCTCAGCCCCGGCAGGTCGGCCTTGAAGACGTGCGCCTCCGGTGTCTCCCGCCAGTCGATTCGGGCGTTAGCGAAGGCGGCGGTATCCGGCCTAGCCTGAACGAGGGACGACGATGAGGGGAAATTGAAGTCCCTGAAGGGGTCCCAGACGTCGAGAGAGAACGGATCGAAGACGCTGCTCTGGCTGTTTCCAAAGAAGCTTGGAATCAAAGACATTTTTGACGATTTGAGAGATTGATTAGCTTGAATTGGAGTGAGTTCCTTCTTCGATTGCGATCAGATGCTCTGGTGAGATTGAAGCGATGGTGAATGATCGTATGTATATAAAGGATCTTGAGGATGATTCGAGTAACACGAAGAAGAGTCTTGTTGATAGACATGTTTATGATCTGGAGTGTTCTTCTGGAGCTCTGATCTCTGATCATGTTTCTAGGATTCTCTGGAAATCGAGAAATTTTCCAAGCCCATAGCGGGAAACTGTTTTATTATCTGGGCTTCTGTCCCAACCCAAAAAGTTACCTAATACAAAAAGATTCAAAACAGCATCCCACTTTTCCAAAAAACCGTTTTAGCCACTGATATATAATGCTGAAAATGAGTGGAACTGAGTATTAGGTTGTTCATGTTAGGTTTGAAAATTATATCGAGCTTGAAATTATGTTCAAATTTGGCTTGAAAACAATATGAATGTGCTCGAATGAGCTTAATTCAATCAAGCTCGAGTTGTTCACGAATATCAATGAAAAGGGTTAAGATAAAATCGAACCAAGTCGAATACTAAGTTATTCATGTTAGGCTAGGCTTGATAAATGTTTCGAGTTTAAAATTTTGTTCAAGCTTGCTTTGAAAATAATATGAACGAACTTTTAATCAAATCGATCCCAAACCGAGCTCGAGCAGTTCGTTAAACTTTCATCCTACTAACGTAGTCATCGGAGAGAGTATTCCAATGAAAATACGGACTTTTTCCCCCAAAGAATCGCATTAGCAACTAATGTAATCAATGGAGAGAATATTTAACCTCTGTTTGTGCAGCCTCTTTCAGAACTTTATGAAACTGAAAATCTGTTAGAATTAGAAGATCAATAGACGAATTTTAATAACCCTGTGATTTTAAAAATTAATTTGGGAAAAATCAAATTATTTTCTTGTCTATAAAAAGGAAAAAAATCAGCACCTTAAATTTAGGTTGAAATCCAATGCACATAAAAAGAATTAATTATGAAATCGAAATCAATGATGAATGCCACATGAGTATTTTGGTTAAAATTCTTAGTTAGAGTTAGCCGACAATGTCATTTTAAGTGGGCTATGCAAGATAGTGGAGCAAAATTCGCAATGAATACTTTCCAAATCTTCACAAATGTAGATTTAATGGTAAAAAATCCAGGTGTGTTTGCTCATTTTCCATTAAACACACAAAAAGGTGAGAGAATGCGAGTGATGAGTGAGAAGAGAACGTATTAATTTTCGATCATAAAAGTTGAAGATTATTTTTAATTGAGAAGTGTGTTTTATTGAGATTCGTCCAACTTTCACCCTTACTGACGTAATTATCGGAGAGAATATTCCGATGAAATTACGAACTTTTGTTTTCCAAAGAATCGCATTAGCCACTAATGTAGTCACTAGAGAGAATATTTCGGTGAAAATATGGATTATTTCAGCAAATTATTACATATCGCATTAGATTTTTTTTCTCAAAGTACCCTTGAATTTTAAATCACCCAAAAAATGTCTTTTCCTCCACCAACCTCCATAGCTAGTCTCTTCTACCTCTGTTTGTGTCGCCTCTTTTCAGAGCTTCATGGAACTGAAAATCAATTGGGTTTAGAAGATCAACATACGAATAAATCCCTGTGATTTTAAATTTTAATTTGGGCATAATCAAGTTATTTTATTGTTGATTAAAATGAAATAAAAATCAACATCTTAAATTTAGGTTGAAATCCAACGCACATAAAAAGAATTAATGAAATCAAAATCAATGATAAATGTCACCTTGAGTAATCTGGTCAAAACTATTAGCTAGAGTTGGCTAATAGTGGCATTTTAAGTGGTCTATATGCAAGATAGTGGAGTAAAATTCGCAATAAATATTTTCCAAATCATCACAAATGTAGACTTAACGGTAAGAATTCCAAGAGTTTCTCATTTTACATTAACAAACACACAAAAAAGTGAGAGCAGGAGAATGCTGAGTTAGAAGGGAATGTATTAATTTTCGATCATAATTATTTTCAAACGAGAAGTGTGCCCTATAGAAATGATGAATAAGATTCTCTTTACATATATTTCGAAGTTCTTAAATCCTCTATGTTTTTGTTTAACCTTACAAAATTACATCACAACCTTTCTACTCCTTCTGTCCCATTTGGTTTGAGCATTTGATTGAATATGAAAATTAATGAGTATTGAAGACTTGAGACTACTAAAGTCAAACTGTCATATAAGACAAAAGTAACTTTTTTATAGAGAAGGAAAGTTGAGGGTTAAAAGATAAAAGTGATGTGAAAAAGTTTCTTTAAAATGAAATAATCAAATCTTTCTGGAACAACCCAAAAAGAATTATGGTTGAATCTTTTTTGGACGGAGGGAATATGTGTTAACTATGCTAGATCCAAGTAGTAGGTTTGTGGTAAGAATTGCGAAAGTCTCATTTGTTATTGTTCAGGTCATTTGATCAAATATTTTCTTCTCAATAAAATAAGCATCAGCTAACTTTGTGCTAGCAGTTGCAATAATACGAAGAATGCAAGCATTATCTAGAATGATTGGTCGTAAAGGGTCTGTAGGTGGTTTTTGGCTAAACCTTGGAAAAGCAATGGAAACTACCAAGCTAAATGTGTAAAGAGCAAAAAGAACACCAATGACAAAAGCACTCTGCCAACACTAATACTTAATACTGAGAGATGAAAGCTAGGGGGAACGAATGAGATTAGATACCCTAATAGTCCTAATCATAAACAATGGCCACTAAGCGATGTACGTATCAACCAGTGTAGCGCTGGAGCTAACGCATTAAGTATCATACCTAGGGAGTACGTTTGCAAGAATGAAACTCAAAGGAATTCTTAGTTGAAGGAAAACTTTCCAAGCGTGCAACATTGCCTCACGCTAGGGTAATGATGCATCAACCCGCTTCCGTCTATTGTGATGAAAGAACGAGACAATATACAATGGGAACTTACGAACTATACTGGAACACAATCGGCTAATTATTTGTTGATATGTTCATTTGAATGGCTTTTGAGAAAAGTAGTTTTTGACGAATTTAATATAGTATACTTTTTTTGGTGAGAAAAATTTGGATGGAACTTCCAAAAAATTTGAAAGAAAATAATTGTAACTCCAAATTATAGCTCCAAAATTTTTTGTTGAACCCTTCCCTTTTATACCTGGTCTAAATACTAGCACTCTAAATACAGCTTTGTTTTCTGATATTAGGCACACCACAATATCCTTTGTAAATAAAGTCGTAGCGTAAGACCCTACATTTAGTAACAAAAGTCCAAGAGATGTTTCCTAGGTTTTAAGGCACATTGGCGCCGCCGCCTCGTCTCTGCTGCTGCCATCCGGCTGATCACTACCTACCTGCTCGTCAGGTGTCTCGTTGGCATATGATTGTCCGTTTGGCCTGCTAAGCGCCGTCGCAAATCGCCTGCCCCTCGTTCTATTTTCGTCAAGCGTCGTTGGGCTTCTTTCCTCCGACGGCGCTGACACCGGCAAGTCTCTCACGATCGACGCTGCATCCTCCCCCGATGTCGCCAGCATTCATACTTGGGCACTGGCGGTACCATTATGGGGGCAATGGGGGCAAATGTCCCCATTAACTTTTTTCAAACAATAGGGTATATAGGTATATTTAGTAAAAGTTTGAACCCAAAAGCTGTAATTGTCCCCTGCATATTAAGTAATGAAAGTATATTATAAACGCATCCCTGAATTTTAGATGGTATATACTTAAAGCCCCTCAACTTTGAAACTTGGCATTTTAAGACATATGACCCCACGCTATTTAAGCACAAAATTTTCCAAACGTGAACTTCAAACTCTCAAAGTCTCGACTCTCAAACTTATCGAAGTTGCAGATCTGTTGATTTGGGGAGAGGAGACAAATTAGGGTTCATAATTACCAACATCAACTGAAGCAATTAGACACAAAGCTTACAAATAGGTACTAATTTCTTAGCAGTTTTGAAATAATCTCTTACCAATTTATCTTCTCTTCAAAATTTCGCCCACCACTTTGAGAACTGCATCCGGCACAGCAGGCGGCAGCACCACCAAGAATAGGCGGCACCTGTAATTTGTATCTTCTCTATTTTGTTGATTAATTTGTTTGTTGGGTTTTTATTCAATGCTTGTGATTGGTGGGTCCGATCTGTTGTTGTGATTGTTTTATAAGGTAGTGTTCTTTTCAACAAAATTTCAACAACAAAACAATAACTATTTAAATTTTCACAATTCCCCAAAACTTTTCTCCTCCCAACTTTCTCTCCCATTTTTAAATAGTTGTCACTTTTTTGCCAAAAGTTACCTGTAGAACACAACCTAACTCTTCTCAATTGCTACAGATATCTCACACATACTAGAGCACACAATTTCAATTGGTTTGTTTTTTGCTTTTTTATCTTTTATCTTTGTCTCTGTATGCTATGTAGCTTTGCTTTTTCTTTTTAATTGTCAATTTCTTTCAATATATATAAAAAGACATGCACACATGACACATGCTGATACGCACTAACGCACATATGAAATTTTATACTTCATTTTTGAGATAATCACTTTGAAATTTAGTATGTCTATTTAGTGGAACTAAATAACACTTGTAAAAGTGATACCTGATGGACAGATTTCTTGTAAAGAAGAAAAATTCAGAGCAAGTATCAAATATTGTAGAAAGCTCAAAAAGGAGACATAAAGAAATTAATTTAGACGAACTTCCAGCGGATCCTGGGAACTGAAAAAATTATCTGAGTATCATTCTAACAATCGTGAGAAAACTCGGAGAGCATACTTACAAAGAGGACCATGTCAACCTCATTGTCATAACTTCAGAGAGTTTGGTAAGGTGAAAAGAAGACTCAATGTTGCTTGGTTTGCATTATATAATTGGTTAGAATACGGCGTGAAGAAAGATGTTGCATTTTGAATATTTTGTTATTTATGTGGTAATCATGTTGGAGAAGGTGATGCTTCTTTTACATTTGATGGATTTAATAACTGGAAAAAGCCAAAAAGATTTAAAGTCCATGTTGGAGGCATAAATAGTGCTCACAACCAAGCTCGGCGAAGATGTGAAGATTTGAAGATTTGATGAATCAAGATCAACACATTGGATCTTCTTTTGCTAAACAATCTGAACAAACCAAAATTCAATATGAAACTCGGTTGCTTGCTTATGTTGTTTGTGCCCGGTTTCTTTTACATCAAGGTTTGGCATTTCGGGGTCATGATGAGTCGGAGGGTTCAAGTAACCAAGGGAACTTTTTAGAACTTCTAAAATTTTTGGCTGAGCAAAAAGAAGAAACGAGAAAAGTTGTCTTACAAAATGCACAGGGAAATCTTAAATTATCTTCCAACAAAATTCAGGTGGATATAGTATCAGCTTGTGCTATTTAAACAAGTAAGATTATTGTTGAAGATATTGGAAGTGACTTTTTCTCAATATTGGTTGATGAATGTCGTGATGTCTCTAGTAAAGAACAAATGACACTTGTCCTCCGATATGTCAACAAGAAAGGTTATGTTAATGAACATTTCTTCGAATTATACACATCCTTGATGCTAGTTCTTTGACATTAGAAGCAACAATTCGTCACTTCTTTCAAGACATGAGATTACCGTGTCGCGAATTCGTGGGCAAGGTTATGACAGAGCTAGCAATATGCGAGGTGAGTTCAATGGACTTAAGAGCTTAATTTTGAAGGAGAATGGTTCTGCATTTTATATTCATTGTTTTGCTCATCAACTCCAATTAGTTCTTGTTGTTGTAGCTAAGAATCATGTTGATATCAGTGTGCTTTTCAATATGATTAGTAGCTTAGTGAATGTAGTTGGAGCATCTTGTAAACGTAGAGACATGCTTCGGGAAAAACAAAGACAGAAAGTTTTAAAAGCGATTGACACTGGTGAAATCTTGAGTGGATAGGGCTTACATCAAGAATATAGTCTTCAAAGGGCAAGTGAAACGCGGTGGGGCTCTCATTATACAACTTTGGTAAATATTGAACTCTTATTCTCTTATATTATTGAAATACTTGAATATGTTCTTGAAGATGGTGTTAGCTCTAATCAAAAGGCAGAAGCATATGTATTGTTGGATTGGGTACAATCTTTTGAGTTTGCTTTTGCTATGAATTTGATGAAGAATATTCTTGGTATCACAAATGAGTTGTCATTGACATTGCAAAGTAGGAGTGGGTATTCGGTCGGTTCGGTTTTAATCGAACCGAATTGATCGGTTTGGTCGGTTTTCGGTCGCGGATGGTAAATAACCGAATAAACCGAATTCGACCATAAAACCGAATAAACCGAAACCGAATGGTTTCGGTTTGGTTCGGTTTTCGGCCGAATAAACCGAACATATATGTTCAGTTTTTTCCTTAGTTTTTGACCTATAATCTTGTCCAAAAAATAAGTGCATCAAAAAATAAATAATACATACATACAATCCAATCCAAAAAAACATTCTTTCACAATCCAAATATCCAAAGTCTCAAGCAACTACTAGCATTTAGCACAACATGTAAGTTGTAACTTGTAAGTTCCCAGGCCACCAACCAACCACGGTCCATCACGACTCCGGGGGCAAGACCATCAAATCAATGTACTGTCCGAAACTCACATTGTTATATGTGACATATCTGAAAAATTGAAACATCAAAATTAATTGATATATATAATACAATAAGAAAATATGATGAACTTAATGAATACCAGTTTCAATCTTCTCAATCTCCTCCAAATCTTCATCATTCATAGTAGTAGTACTACCACTAGTGTCAAGCTCTTGTCTCCGAAGCCAATCTTGAGTACAAATAAGCGCTTGAACAGATTTAGGAGTTAAGGAACTCCTATATGAATCAAGGACTCGACCACTAGTACTAAAAGCGGATTCTGATGCAACAGTAGAGATAGGAGTAGCGAGTACATCACGAGCCATAGCAGCAAGAACTGGATAACGATGAGAGTTCATCTTCCACCAGTTTAGCACATCAAAGCTCGGAGAACGGGTTTCTCTCGGTTCAAGTATATACCTCTCTAGTTCAGTTTTATTCTCAACATTTCCTGTGACATTCTCAAACTTCCTGAACCGATCCTCAGTTATTCCGTACCTTTTTCTCTTGTGGGTTCCAACAGAATTAACGTTGGCATTCTGCTGCCTTTCTAATGAACTCAATTCAGCAGAAGTAGAACCAGACTCAGGCTGAATCCTTCGCTTGTAATCATCAAACAGTTCTTGTAGAGCATCATTCACCCTTCTTTTCATTCTTGTTACAATGTCTTCATGTTCACCATACATTTCTTCCAAACAAAACTCTACATAAAATAGCTTGAATGTTGGATCAAGAATAACAGCTACATAGATTAGCATGTTCATTTTCTCTACATCTCCCCAGTATTTGTCATACTTTGTTTTAATTTTCATAGCCATGGTAGAGAATTCAAAAACCTCATGATTTTGCCATTCCTGCAACGATCCTTCAACTTCACAAATTTCAATAAAAAACTTGTTGGACGTCGCATATAAGGAACCAGATATCCTACAAGTAAGATCATAGAAATTCTCAAGAAAAGCCACAAGTGCTTTCACGTTCTCCCAATCTTTATCATCGGAACCCCATTTTTGCTCTTAAGGTCAGCCATATAAATCGGATCTTGCCTACCATATCTTTCAAAGGCAGTTTGGAATTTTACGGTTGTATCTAACATCAGATATGTTGAATTCCATCTTGTAGGCACATCAAGAGATAATAAAGCCTTACTCTCAATACCTTCAATCTCAACACAAGTTCTAAAAGCAGACAACCGAGCATGTGATTGCCTAATAAACCTCCGCATCTCTCACACGAGCTACACATTGCTTATATTCTTTCAAACCATCTTGCACAATTAAATTCATAATGTGTGCAATGCATCTCATGTGAAGAAATCGACATCCAGCAACTCCAGTTTTCCAATTAAGAAATTGTTTTTTCAAATACTCGATAAAAAGATCATTAGAACTCGCATTATCCACAAGTGATAGCAAAAATCCGATTTATTCCTCATTCACGCAAACAACTCTCTCGCCATCCCAATGTCATAACCCTTATGACTAGTGATTGGTTTAAAGTTCAATATTTTTTGCATGGTCCATTTTTCATCAATATAGTGAGCAAGAAGACACATATAATTGATTCTCTGCATGCACGTCCAAGTGTCTGCATGTGAGAGAAACCCGTTGACCGATAGACTTGAAATAGTGCTTCAACTTTTCAATTTCATTAGAATAAAGAGACAAGCAATCTCTGGCAATTGTATAACGAGAAGGAATACGGAATCTAGGACAAGCAATAGCCATGAAAAGCTTGAAGCCTACACTCTCCACAAACTTGAAAGGCAATTCATAGATAATAATCATAACAACCAAAGCCTTTCTAATAACATCTTCATCATATTTCCAACAACCAAGTACCCCCCTTCCCCATCCTTATTTGCACCATAAAGATGAGTTTGTGTTGATTTTACCTCGGGATTGTTTGGACATTTTGCGTAGTGAGCCCACAATGAACTCGTCCCATTGCTTTTGGAGTGAGCAGCATATTCTCTGTTACAATAGTTGCACCTGCATTTCCTACGGCCATCTGGTGCCATAAACTTGGTGAAATGCTTCCACACACCCGATCTTTCATTCGTCTCTCTCTTTTTTCTTGGTCATGATTCCGGATTAGTTAGGGAGGGAATAGAAGAACCGCTCATACCAATAGGACCATCATCAGTGGGCAGACCATGAGAAGGGCTAGAGTGTGGTGATGAGTCACTCTTACTTCCTTCTTTAGGATCCAGATTGTGAACCTCGGTTGGCATCTACAAAAGTTGAGAACATTAAAAACATGCTATGGAATGCATGCCACAAGCTTATTATAACAAATTGTGAACCTGTGACTAATATAACTGTTGTTTCAGTGGATTGACATTCTACATTTTCAAATGTCAGTGTGGCATTTTCGTTATCTATTGCCATGCTAGTTGAGCTATTTACATCGTCACAACCCGTAATAAAACGTGAAAAAATGTGTATTAAATTTCAGTGAGAAGGGAGCATACTGTGATCTTCTGATCTATTGATTTAAGTTTGTTGAAACTTTAAACAAAAAAACTAAGTGACAATGTTAGATGATCAGAAAAGAATCATGGAATGAACAAGCAACAATATCATAGTATATTTATTGATAGAAAGCAATGTTTTTAAGAGGTTACAGATGTTCATATCATATATACATATGTATTCACATGGTTACTGCAACATTACATATTGGAAGTAAAGGCTCGGAGCATACCCTCATAAAATTTGAAATTACCCTCATAAAATTTGCAACATTACATACGGATGTTCATATCATATATACATATCTGAAATTACCTTATGCAGTTGGAGACTGGAGAGCACAGAGGCAGAGGCGAGGCGAGCTGGAGACTGGAGAGCATAGAGGCAGAGGCGAGGCGAGCTGGAGACTGGAGAGCACAAAGGCAGAGGCGCAGAGCGGCCAGCAGCAGCGTCGGGTTGCAAGGGCGAGGCGAGGCGAGGAGCGGCCAGCAGCAGCGTCGGGTTGTAAGGGCGAGCCGGCGAGGCGAGGAGGAGTCAAGGGCGAGGCGAGGCGAGCACAGAGCAGGACTCGGGGAAGGAGGAGGCAAGGGCGAGGCGAGCTGGAGACTGGAGAGCACAAAGGCAGAGGCGAGTGGCCAGCAGCAGTAGCGTCGGGTTAGGGAAGGGTAGTAGTAACTGAGAATTGAGATTGGGTTTGGGTTAGTTATGGGTTGGGTATTATTTACTAAATTGGGTTTGGGTTATACTTGGGCTTGGGGGATGGATAATGGGGCTTGGGTAGCTAATGGTTACAGAAAATAATGGGTAATGGGCTTGGTCTGGGCTCTGGATACTTACTTGGGCTGGGTTGGGAATAGGTTTATTCGATCACCAAATAAACTGATTGCCACAACTGAAACCGAATCAAACCGCCCAAATACCAATCGGTTTTTAACCGAAACCGACGCACATAACCGAATAAACAGAACCGACAAACCAAATCGGTTCGGTTCTTCGGTTTATTCGATTTGAACCGAATCATTGCACACCCCTAACTGGTGGTATTGGGACCACAATGAAAGACTCTCAGCTACACAAGTTGGGCTCCCCGGTGAGCGTGGTAGGTTGGGCTTACGGTGACTCGCTGTATCAGGTTCCCATTGTGAGGTCTGGTGTCGGGCGAGTCATTTCGCATCAGTGCCGATTGAATCTACTTGGCTCGTTTCGCCGAATGGGTTGGTGTTGTTTTTCGATGTGTTTTGGTTTTTGGTGTTTTCCAGTGATTGGTTCCCAATGCCGTTGGTGTCGCCGTTGAAGCTACCACCTCGGCTGGTTGTTTTCGGTGGGTTCCAAGATTTCCATACATGGCCTCCCCTGTTTTGGGTGCGTTTGTCGTGGTTGGGTTGAGCCAATGCTCGCCCTGCTTGGAGTAATGAACCTCTGGGTCCAGACAGGCGGTTGTTAAGAACTCTTTAGTGTTGCGTCGTTTTTGTTTTGTTTGCTAGTAGCTACAGAAGTAGGTTGTTGTATTTCCCACTATTACTTTGGCTAGTACTCTCCATAGGCCACTTAGTGCGCCGATTCCATTCAGGGGTACTGGAAGCGAGATTCAATATGGTTTTTCCATCATAGTGGTCATGACCGTCATAATGAATTTGCTTTTAAGCCTTTTGAGGCCAGTTCTAGTGAGCCCTATCCATCATTAGTGATTTTGATTTTTCATAGTAATTCTACTTATGTGGTGATTTCCCTTTTAGCGGTCCGGTTTATATGTACCTACTCTAGGTACTTTAGCTCCCCTTTCTTGACTTATTTTGTAATAAGTTCTCATTAATAAAATAAGTATTCTTTGTTCATAAAAAATTCGTAGCATAGCTTTATTTTCAAGGCCATAATGTTAGTTTAATGGCCAAAACAAGGCAAAACTGATAATTTAGTGTTTTTTATGTACTTTTTACCAACTTCCAATTTAGGACGATTGTGAAGATAAGTCCCACGATTGTGAAAATAAGGTAGGGGTGTAAACGAACTGATCCGAGCCCGAACATCACTAGTTCGAGCTCAAGTTCTAGTTCGTGAAGGTCGGCTCGAGTTCGAGTTCGTTCGAACCGGGTTTGAAAAATACGGCTCGAGCTCCGCTCGTTTAATGTTCGAGCTCGGTTTGACAGTTCGAGGCTCGTAAAACTTAAGTATCCAAAATCAATTAAGCACAAACAACCAAGATTAAAATTGTAATTTCCCCCAAAATAGACTATCTTCTCTGTTTCTCAACACAGCCGGACGCACGATGCCGTCCATTTCTCTCCGCCTCTCCCCCTCTCTCTGTTTCTTCTAGCCTTAGCCCACTTCCCCCTCTATTCACCTGACAAGAAGCTTTCCCATTTCATTTGGATCTAGTGATGCGAGGGTCGAAGCGACTAGACTGGAGGCTCAACTTACATGCAGTCAGCTTTGTTGCAGATATGCCAAATCTAGAGGTGGTGATTCATTTAGCTTCGGAGTAGACGAAGAGGTTGGGCTCGACGGAGGTTGATCGAGAGGCCGAACGATGATAGATTGCAGTTTGCAGAGGTTGAATGGAAGGTTTCTAGTGGGAACGGAGGGTTGGGGAGTCACCGATGGGAACATAGGAGCAGGTGTTGCTACGGGTGATGGTGTTCGAACAGAGATGCAAATGTAGAACATATGTGCGGCGTGTGTGGTATTGGGTGGGGAGGGAAAAATAAGGGACTTATGTAAAAACTCAAGACCCGAATACAACACTTATGAAAGGAAATGGGTCAATGCTATAGTTCACCCATTTAATTGTTCTTGGTATATTTTCTTAGCTTGTGTTTGTGAAATTGCTACCCCATCATGAGTAGACACCCCTCGTGCGACTTTCTCGTAGGGTAAAATGCACCCATAATCACATAACTTTAATTTGTGTGCTATTGTATTTCTGTTTTAATATTTTGTACCATTAAAGTCTCGTTTTTAAGTTATTTTTACTTTCATGGTCCTATTTGACATTTTTACCCTGAACAGTTTATAAAATATGAAAATCATACTAAGGTATAGAAAATTTTTCAATTTTACCCTCAATTTTTATAATCCTAAAATTCTACCTTAACTTTTATAAACCCTTACAATTCTACCCTAAACATTTTCTCTCCACCTTTATCACTACCCTCTTATCCACCACCACCACCGCAACATCGACGGACCACCGATGACCATTGTTGGACCGCCAATGACCATCGCCAGACCACCGGCGACGAACGACGGACCGCCCAAGGCCGCAAAACGCTAGCCTAGGGTGGCAGATCCACAGCCTAGGGCCGAGAATCCCGAGCCTAGGGGCTATGGATCGCCGGCCATAGTGGTTGGGTCGCCGGAAGCTGGCTGGCTAGGGAAGAAAGAGGAAGGGTGGTTTGTAAGTTTTTTAAAACTTTAGGGTTCGAATTGAATAATATGAAAAATACAAACCGTAAATGTTATTGTACTATTTGTTCAATAGAATAATCTTGTCAAAATTTCAGAAAAATGACCATACAGGAAGAAAATACTTAATAATGGAACCTTACAAAATCTTTTAAAATAAGACAACATGAGACATGGATGCACTTTATTAAATAAAATATCATGACAACTTCCAATTGATTTGGAATATAGACTATGCCTAATTTTTTTAGCATCAAAATTTCATGTCCTATTCTTTTTGGTTTTTAGAGAAGATAACTCATGTCTCGTATTTCATTGTTAATAGAGAGGAATTACAAACAAACTCTTGAGCAATTTCCTGTCCTATTCTAATTCGTAATTTCTAAAGTCATACTAGGAGCTACCATTTTACCTTGGCCAAATTCTCGTGTTTTTGTCTATAATTTAATTGATCAATTTCTTAAAAAACTGATGCCATATACCGGAGTTAGCCAAGGAGGTTGATGCCTTTTCTTTATGGGAGACGAATCACGAAAGCAACCTGAAATTTGTTGTGTCTATACAAATAGCTTGAGTTGTTAATGTTTATCTTCAGAAAACATGTTATAGCTTCATCCTTTCCATCCATGGATATGCATCCAAAATCCCCCCTAGTTGGTTTATTGTTCCTCATTTGTTGTAACATGATCCTTTTATTTACACAAACACAATTTGATGCTATGCTAAACAGTATGGATCAACTTTATGAAGAAAGTTCAAATTGGAGTGATGATAGTGAGGATTGGTCAGGGACGCTGGTTAATGATGAAGATGATGTAGAAATTGTTTGGATTGTGGCCAATGATTACACTGAATCATTGTCATGCCCATACCAAGAGACTGATAAAGACATGGATGATGAAGAAGCTAATTTATCAGGTCTAAAATGCAGCCATTACTGTAGATTCAACTTGTTTGCAGTGATTGGAAAATGCAACCAACAATGAAGATGTGTGTGTTGTAGCAAAGAAGGGAATTTTTGCAATAGAGAATGGGATATGGAGAGAGAGTTCAAGTTATGAAGAAATTACATGCAAATGATATTGATTGAGATACAAGTTGTGATGCATTTGAAGATTCAGCACTAGGGGCTTGGTTTGATGGAAGGTGCAGAGTGTTGTGCTCCTCCTTGAATAAATGAGCAACTTTTTTTCCCACTATGTTTGAGCCTTTACCAAAATGTGCTATGATTATGACTCAGATGGATTCAAGAATTTTGTTCATATTCATTATACTACTCAGTGAATTATAAAGTCTCAGTGAATTACTTACTACTAATTATTACCAAGTACCTCCATCCATCTTCTCAGCCAGAGATATCAATGGCCTTCACATCGGCCTTCTTCACTTCCGCTTTAGGAACGGTAATAGTGAGCACGCCGTTCTCCATCGACGCCTTGATGTCCTCCATCTTCGCGTTCTCCGGCAGCCGGAACCGCCGCAAGAACTGGCCGGCGCTCCGCTCCACGCGGTGCCAGGTGTCGTTCTTGTCCTCCTTCTCGATCTTCCTCTCGCCGCTGATCTGGAGCACGCGGTCGTCCTCCAACTCAACCTTCACCTCCTCCTTCTTCAGCCCCGGCAGGTCGGCTTTGAACACGTGAGCCTCCGGCGTCTCGCGCCAGTCGATTCGGGCGTTAGCGAACGCGGCAGTCTCCGGACTCGACTGAACGAGTGACGACGACGGGAAATTGAAGTCCCTGAATGGGTCGAGAGAGAATGGGTCGAAGACGCTGCTCCGGCGGTTTCCGAAGAAGCTTGGGATCAGAGACATTTTTGATGATTTGAGAGAGATTGCTTGGCTTGAATTGGAGTTGAGTTTTTCTTCGATTGCGATCAAATACTTTGATGAGATTGAAGCGGCGGGGACTGATAATCGTATATAAAGGAGCTTGATGATGATTCCAGTAACACCAAGAGTTTTCTGATAGACATCTGGACTGTTCTTCTGAAGCTCCTTCTAGGCTTCTCTTGGGAAATCGGGAAGCTTTCCATGGGCATAACGGGAATCAAATAAAAACTCTTTTTTATTTTCTTGGGCTTGCTGACTGTGGGCCTGTTAAACATGGCATTTTGCCAGGATCCCTTATCAAACCAAACTCTTATCGAACTTTTTCGACATCGGGGAGTTACTGATACGGTCATCTTAAGTCTTAATGATCTATTTTCATTTCTTTAAGTATTTTTATCAATTAAATTTTAGTTTTTAAATTCGTAATTCAATTAGGTCCGTTCCGTTCATCCTCCCATTTTGTTTGACAGAGTATTACGAAATGACGAATTTATCCTTAATTAATTTCTACAATAAACCTTATTATTTTAAAATTAATCAATTATACCCCAAATTTTTACAAACTACATATTAATATTTTTCACTTAAACAGTTCAGCCCCTAACATTTTCAAAACTTACAAATTAATCCTCAAACTCTCCAAAAGCATCTCATTTGCCATCTTCTCCCAACTCCCACTTTTGCCGTCTTGAACACTATGATGCTTCATATTCGGGTTTGGGGTTGTCTCAGATCAAAGAAACAGCTGTCGGTATCGGCAGCCTGAGCCAAATACAGGAGCGTCCGTCAACGATCGTGGGGGAAGTGGGCGGCGGAGATCCGAGACCTAAGTCAGGGCTTCTGGAGGTGGCTAGGGCTTGGGGGTTCGACACCGCAGAGGAAGCAGCTCTGGTGTACGAAAACGCTGCCATCTTGATCAAATTCTCGGACGCTTTGACCAATTTCGTTAAACCCCCTCTTAAACCTTCCCCGTTGCCAGAGATCGAAGTTAATCCGAAGTCAACTTCCGAGTACAATTCGGGCAAAGAGTCGTGCAGCCTCTCACTTCACCCACCTCTGTCCTTTGACTCCAGTGGAACGGAGAGCCTGGAGAGGGTAAACGAGAGACTTTCGTGTTCGAGGATGATGATTTCGGGTTACCGAATCCGGGTGATTATGAGAATCTGACGGCCATGTTCTTTGAGCCCGAAGAGATGAGGTTGGTGGTGGAGGGAACAAGTCTAGAAGATAATTGATGCGACATTTCTGTGGACATGGAGTTGGGAAAAGATGGTAAAGGTGATGATTTTGGAGAGTTTGAGGATTAATTTGTAAGTTTTGAAAATGTTAAGGGCTAAACTGTTTAAATGAAGAATATTAATGTGTAGTTTGTAAAAATTTGAGGTAGAATTGATTAAATTTTAAAATAATGAGGTTTATTGTAGAAATTACTTAAGGGTAAATTCGTCATTCCACAAAATTTCGTCCAACAGAATGAAAGAGATTGACGGAAAGGACCTAATTGAGTCACGGATTCAAAAACTGGGATTCGATTGATGTAACTACTTAAAATGGGATGATAATAGGTCACCGAGACTTAAAGTGGGACCGTCCGCGAAATTTACTCAGTTATTGAGTTTTGTTTTTTCAAGTTTGAGTTTGAGCGGATATGAGAGTTTGATAATTTTATCGAGTCGAGTTCAAACATACTTGAATTTAACTCAATTGTTTATCGAGTTACCAAGCAACAAATACTTATATATGTTGTCCCAAGTAGGCAGCCAAGAGGATGTGTGAATTGGATAGACTTAAAAACTTTTCGTTTTAACAAAAACGTTTATCCTGGAAAGCGCTCAACCCGTTGACAAAATCATTTCATATAGAACTACAGACGTTGAATCAGAGAAAAACGATAAATGGAGTGACACCATAAATTATAGAGGTTCGGTCAATGAGACTTATGTCCTCTCCTCAAGTTTACCACTTGAGAGTTCCTTTCACTTTTCTGTAAAATGGTTACACCAACCAATCGTAGAAAATATTTTCACCAAAAGGCTACTTCTAGTTTTCCCAAAGCCTAACTAGAAACTTATTTTAGTTTTCCAAAGACTTACTAAAAAACCTAACAAATGGTTTTCTCAAAGCTTGTCAAATAAATTTAAAAAATGGTTTTCTCAATGCTCACCAAATAAACCTAACAAATGGTTTTTCCAAGACTCAACAAATATACCTAGCAAATACAATTTTGGTTTTCCCAATGTAAACCAAAAAATCTAACAAAACATTTTTCTGGAACACGTTCAACCTGATGAGTGTTTCACCGGTATACTCAAAAAATTCTTTTAAAAACACATTTTTCACTCTCCAAAAATACTTTTTAAGAAAATCATAACTGGAACATGAGCTTGACTTGAATGCTTTGAGAATGATTGATCAGAAGGACAAGCTCTTGAATGCTTTGAGAATGATTGATCAGAAGGAGTAGAGGAGGAGTATTTCTTCAAGTTTTTATTGCTTCAATGTATAAAGAGGTGGTGGAGCGTCAATGTTTCTATTGGAGAATCCCAATATCTAGTTAAAGTTAAAATTGAAACAGAAGAGATCAAGCCAAAATATCTGTTTCTATTGGAAATAAAATTCTTTGCCAAAGAGTTTAACATAAAGTAAACTCTTACTCTTAAAAGAATTGGATAAGCACAAGTCTTTAGGAGCGCATTGGACTTCATGTGGTATAGAAAATAAGTTTAGCAATTAATGGAATTAAAAAGGTAGAATTAAACACAACACACAAACTTTTCTAAACTTTACTAAAATACCCTAAAGTTTTGTTATCATCAAAATCAATTATTATGGAAATAAACACAACAATATGGTACTTCAAATGATTCAGATGAAATTAATAAAAGTAGTGAGATTTACATTTTACTAAACTTATACACTTTAAGAACTAACCTGTTATAATACTCTAATCTAACCAAACTTTCGAATTTTCAAGCAGTTTGTGAGTTATCGAGCCAAATTCGAGCTCGATCAGAAACATTCAAGTCAAGTTCGAGCATAGCATAGTTCAAGCTAGGCTCATCTCATTAACAGCCCTAATCTAAATAACAACATGTGAAGATGTATTGTTTATGGTTAAATGATAATTACAGTCCAATGGTAAATTATAAAAGTAACCCCAAAAACATGAAAAATGTGATAACCTTAGAAATTGGAGTCTAGTTTAATTCTTAGTTTAATATGAGAGAAATTACAATTCTACCATCAATATTGGTATTTTGGTATTTTTACCTCGCCTTGAAACCTCCTAATTAAGAAGTGAAGATTGACAAATTTCGTTTTGTTGACACCCAACCTTGTCGTAGCGGGTAATTTTAGTTGTACCTACAATTTAGGTACTATTTATTATGAATTGTTTTTATTGCTTTTATGTTATTTATGTACTTTTTTTGTTCTTGTTATTTTATGTTGAAAATTTAGAATTTGTGTGGGTTTTCTTTTTAAGTAGCTAACAGTAATTAGTTAATAAAATAAGTAAATAGGTAGTATTTAGTTAAATTAGTAAATAATTAATTAAATTAAATTTTTAAAAAAAGGTTTGAATAAATTCGACGAAAGACCCATCGACGCCATTCATGCCTCTGATCCTTGCTCATCCTTCAATCAAACTCAGAACCTGGCCTCACTCTATCATCATCACCTTTAGCCTCTGTCAATCATCAACTTTGGCTATAAATAGGATTGAATTAGATGAGTTAGAGGAAGAAATCAAAGGAAAAAAAGAAGCAAGTGAGAGAAGAATGAGTTATTCAGCTTCCTCACCCTCTTCCCACTCCAAACTCTTTTGCTGCCAACCAACACCACCATTAGCTCCGTCGAGACCAGATGAAGCCAATCCACCCTCTCACATCGCCGGAAATGCTCTAAGGAATGAAGAATTGTAAAAAAACCATTTGCCGACTCGGAATCCATTTCCTCTCCAACCGAAGCTCATTTCGCTGAAACATCACCTCTAGCGGCTTCGTCGTCTACTTCCGCGTCGACTGGACCCAAGTCCGCCTCGAAAACTCGCCAGCCTTTAGCGGCGAGTTTTCGACGGACCATGAAGTAGAAGAAGATTTCGGGTAAAACTCATATTTACACCCTGGTCGTTTTCTTGATTTCGGTCAACCCCCTAAACTGTCAAAGGCTTACAGTCAAGTCACTCGATAAGTTCTTCTTAAAGATGATCTCTGATCATGTTTCATGTTAGGGTCGGAAAGCTAATAAGATTTTAGTATCATGTGTAGGTCAAAAAAAGGGTAGTATCATGTTTAGGATTGAAACCAAACGCTAGGATCATGATAGGACCGTAAAAGTTACCTTAAGCTGATAGAACAAGTTAGGTGTGAAACTAAGATTAAGCAAGGTTGGGTAAAAGTATTACGACCCTTATGAAGGATCTGTAATCTTTCATCCTTACTGAGCAAATGGACGCTCACCCCATTAATTACAGGTGAGTATTACGGGGAGGATTACTATGCCGACCCTATTGACTTGGAGTTCGCGCAGACGTACTTCGAGGAGGACCAGCTACCAAGTGGAACGCGTTGTGACTTCTCGACATGGCTCCCTTAGTGGATTTGGGAAATAAAATGAACATCGTTATTTTCCGTTGCACTTATCTGGTTTGGTGCGACTGAATAGCACCCGCGTTTAACGTTTGTAAACTTATTTTACGTGATGTTCCAAAATGTTTTATCAATCAACTTGTTTTCGAAAAATTTCAGTTTTTCCCTAAAATTTCTTGGTAGGTAAATGAGGATGTTACAAAAAGTGACCATTGAGCCTAGCTAGCTTTCTCTCTAGTGCATGGACAACCGAGATTCTAGCTCGGGAAGCCCTAGAGTTCTATTGTCCTCAGATCTTGGTATGGGCACCTATAGAATCGAGCTCAGATACCACGTTGTCGTCCTTCACCGGACAAGTTTGCCTCACACACACCACGCATGAGCCTAGGGCTTTCGACTGAAGGCAAGGCGCTTCGTGAGCTTTCAAGGCCACCACTCATATGTCCAAAGATGTCGCGTGGGATGCCAGGGTCGTCGTGCGCGCACCTAATGCTATCACATGGAAGACTTCATTCCACCCCGGCTCGAATCTTGTAGGAGGGTTGGATTACGACGATCAAGGGAGGGCGACGAGGATGGCGTTGATAGGGTTGGGAAGCATATAAAGAACATTTTGGGTAATTTTGTTTCCAAAACATTTTGTGCAAAAACAATAACTTTAGTCCAAAAGTTTCTTATTATATTTTTTTAAAATCACCAAATTTTAAATATAACAATTTTGGTCATTTTCAGAGTACCACGTTTTAATGCAAACTAGATAGATGTGCGCGCTACGCGCGAATTATGGAGTGTTGTCTAATTCTATGTGGGTAAGGAGTTGTTTAGGTTTAAGGATTTGATGGGTCAATAGCGTTGCTTAAATTTGTGTTGCTAGGCACAGCAGTTTTTTGTGTACAAATTTCGTTAATTGAGTAGTACGTAGTTGTTTGTGTGTGCATTGTGTTAATTGAGTAGTAGTGATTGCGTAATGAGAGTTATAAATTAGGTAATTATAACGTGGGAAATGCATAGTTAAAAGAACCGGACCGGACCGGCCGGTCGGACCGGTTAAACCGTGAACCGGTTGTCTGTCCGGTCCGGTTATTGGTTTTTCATCACATTGGTAAAAAACCGGTCAAAACCGGGAAAAACCGGAAAAACCGGTCAAAACCATTTGAACCGAAAACCAATGAACCGGCGGTTCAATCAAAATAAGGTGAAAAAATTCAAATTTATTTTTATTTTTTAAAAAAACGAACTCAAATAAGGAAAAAAACTCAAATTTAATTGAGGAGTGAGAGTCAGTATTATAATTTTATCTACTTAACTCTAAATCATCCACAAAATTTTATTTTTTGTACAAATAAACTCCTATATTCTTTAGAATTATTACTTTAACCTTTCATCTTTTAAGTAAATAATAATAGTTCTTATTAATTCTTAAAAATATGCATTATTATATGAATTATTTTGTTGTAGTTCTATAAGATGAGTATTTATTAATAATTTATAATAATATAAAAGTAACGGTCCAACCATTTGGTTCAATTTAATCGATTAAACCTTGAACCACTAATTTTACGGTTCAATGACCGGTTCGGTTTTTTTAACCATGGGGAAATGGATGCAGATATCCTGCTTAGATAATACAAAACATACATCAGTCTTTGTTACAGTGTTTATTACAAAGTGTTGAAAGTTTAGTTGGTAGGTGGTATGGTTAAAAAAAACGAACCGGTCATTGAACCGTAAAGTTAGTGGTTCAAGGTTTAATCGGTCGAATCGGTTGAACTAGTGGTTGGATCATTACTTTTATATTATTATAAATTATTAATAAAGTACCCATCTTATAGAACTGCAACAAAATAATTCATATAATAATGCATATTTTTAAGAATCAATAAAAAACTATTATTATTTATTTAAAAGATGAAAGGTTAAAGTAATAATTGTAAAGAATATAAGAGTTTATTTGTACAAAAAAATAAAACTTTGTAGATGATTTAGAGTTAAGTAGATAAAATCCTAATATTGACTCTCACTCCTCAATTAAATTTGAGTTTTTTTCCTTATTTGAATTTGTTTTTTTTTAAAAAAAATTAAATTTGAATTTTTGCACCTCATTTTGATTGAATCGCCGGTTCATTGGTTTTCGATTTAAATGATTTTGACCGATTTTTTATCAATGTGATGCAAAACCAATAACCGACCGGACATGCAGCCGGTTCAGGTTTAACCGATCCGACCGTCCGGTCCGGTCGGGTTCTTTTACCTATTCTACTGATTAAGAGTGAGTAGTAACTTTCGTTCAGCATTGTCTGGGTGGAGATGTGAGGTGTTGCTGATAGAAAATTTTGCTGACATATTTGGAAGGACTACTCAAATTAGAATTGAACATAACGAGAATAAAGAGTGAATTTGACAGAAATTGGATGGGTAGGTGAAAAGTGCATTTTGGGAGAGAATGTTAAATGGTGTGAATTATCTTTTACTTTACATGGAAGAAATAATAATTTGACAGACGCAAAAAAAGGACAGGTTGTAAATATAATTTTGTAATTAAATAGTAGGTATTTTTACAAAAAGTTTAAAATTTGTAGTTATAATTAATTGTTTCTCTTAAATAAAGGACTAAATCAGATCATATTGCAAGTTGAGAGATCAACTTGTGCAAATCAAATCATATTTTTACAAAAAGCAATGACATGTGTCAACAAATTAAAATCACAGTTGGACTGACCACAATCGTTTCATATGAGGTTTTATAGTCTTGATTGTATAATTATATAGATTATATAAATGTGTGTGTGTCCAAATAAAAGTTCATGTTGTCTCTTGGACTAATTGTACATCTTTGCCAATTTATTGTCCAGATATACTTTGTTCTTTTAATGAAGTTTACTCTACTCTGTATAAATAATCTATGGACTGTGTAATACCATAGTTATTATGTATGAATATTTATTTAGGCTAATGGCTACATGGTCACTTCATCAAGGGGCAAATGCAAAATCACTCTTTACTCTATTATAATAATAATAATAATAAGTTCCTCTTAATTAATCTCAGTCTAAAACACTCAAGTAAGGCAGCTGTTGAACTTGATGTTTTCAAATCACCCACTTCTTCTTCTTCTTTAGTGGAAACGTTGCTTAATTTCTGATCCTTATAGTGAACAGTTCATTATATTCCAGCACATTCTAGTTTTGCTCATTATTGAATCCATTCATGATATATCTCATCAGATCAGATTACAAGACTCAGACCCACATACAACAGGACACACAACACAAAACCCAGATTCAACCACCATGACAGAACATTATTAACAAGCACAAAACCCGATCCCCTCAACAACTTCTTACGAAATTAATACCTCCGTCATAGCTTAGCCAGAGATATCAATGGCCTTCACATAGGCCTTCTTCACATCTGTTTTCGGGACAGTGACTGTAAGCACGCCGTTCTCCATCGCCGCCTTGATCTCCTCCATCTTCGCATTCTCCGGCAGACGGAACCGCCGCAAGAACTGGCCGGAGCTCCGCTCCACGCGGTGCCAGGTGTCGTTCTTGTCCTCCTTCTCGATCTTCCTTTCGCCGCTGATCTGAAGCACGCGGTCATCCTCAATCTCAACCTTCACCTCCTCCTTCTTCAGCCCCGGCAGATCGGCCTTGAAAACGTGAGCCTCCGGCGTCTCGCGCCAGTCGATTCGGGCGTTAGCGAAGGCGGCGGTCTCCGGGCTCGACTGAACGAGCGACGACGGCGTCGGGAAATTGAAGTCCCTGAACGGATCCCAGACGTCGAGAGAGAGTGGATCGAAGACGCTGCTCCGGCGGTTTCCGAAGAAGCTTGGAATCAGAGACATGATTATTGGAGAGAGCTTGAATTGCAAAGAGTTCCTTGGATTGCGATCAAATTCTTCGGTGAGATTGAAGCGATGGTGAGTGATCGTATATAAAGGATCTTGAGGATGATTCGAGTAACACGAAGAGCCTCCTTGACAGTGGCGGATCCCGGGAATAAAATCAAGGTGTGCGGAAATATTCGATCAAATATTCGATCAAAAGAGACACAAGAATTGTAAATCAAAATACAACAACGCACATTCAAAAGATAATGATGTTCTATCCGACCGCGCTTTACGATCTCCAAAAGACTGTCGATCAATCATCGCTCAATCAATATCATCCACATATTCCTTTTCAATACGAAGATCATACAACTCAGCGTATCCGTCTTCCATCTGCTTTAAATGAGCTTTTATAAGTTTCATAAAAAAAATGCACGCCATTGTTGCAGGTGGAAAGGAAGTGTCAAGACCAAACGAATCAATCTATCAACCAAGGAAAAGTTTGATAGTCTGTTTGCTTAACCTTCGACATAATTGTGCAAGAGAAGACAATTCCTGAAAATCCTTATCAGAAACTACTTGAAACTTGTAATGCTCTAATTGCAACCTTAAAGCTCTTACCTCCGATGCATCAAAGTCTTCAGGATAGAACTTCTCTGCAAGTTTGCAAATATTTTCCATATTAAACTTCTTGAACTATTATTGGAGAGTTATCCATCTTTGGAACATTAGAATAAGGTAACGATGTTTTTGATGTAGGTGGTGCTTGATTATCAATATCTTTCTCATAGAAAGAAAAAAGTGTCTTCATTCGTTTCTTAGAAAGATGATCACCCATCCTAGTCAAAATATTAACAATTAGAAGATTCATTAATGTATAGACAAATGCCAAAATGATTAAACTAAACTAACATCCACCACTATTTGTCTCCTATAGCAATTAAACTATAGCAATTAAACTATGAAAGTACCACATTAGTGAATCTCCACTAAACTATAAACATTAGTGAATCTCCACATTAGCAATTAAACTATAGCAATTAAACATGATTAAACTATGAGTATAAACTATAAACAATTTAACTAAACATTAAAGTCGGCCATCATATTTCATTCTCTCCTTAAATCTCAAGAACCCCCACCATCATCAACGGTTCAGATTCTTCTGTGAGAATGAATCAACCAAACCATGCCAAAGTCCAAAGCTATAATATATTAACGACAAAACTACAGCAGCTATAACAAAACTATAAACAAAACTAAATTGTAAAATTGATAATTAACATAAATTCAAAATTGAGAGATTCACTAATGTTGGACTTGGCCAACGTCACAAAAAAAATCAAAATTATGCCTCAAGTAGTACTCTACCACACAAAAAATTCAAAATTAATGCATTATGCCATTCTAAAAATTGAGAGAAGAGGTGGGTGAGCGGAGGGATAGACACCTGCAGACTTGCTCACTGCTGCCACCGCGGCGACAAGAGGAGCTTCGATTCAAGCGTGACGGCGGCGCCAAGAGGAGCTTCAATTCGGGGCGGATCCAGGGAATAAAATCAAGGTGTGCGGAAATATTCGATCAAATATTCGATCAAAAGAGACACAAGAATTGTAAATCAAAATACAACAACGCACATTCAAAAGTACATGATGTTCTATCTGAATTGCGCTTTACGATCTCCAAAAGACTCGAAGTGATCAATCACTGCCTCTGAATCAATATCATCCACATATTCCTTTTCAATATGAAGCATCATACAACTTGAAAGGTATCCGTCTTCCATCTTGTTTCTAAGTCGAGCTTTTATAAGTTTCATAGCTGAAAATGCACGCTCAGTTGTTGCAGTGGAAACAGGAAGTGTCAAGACCAAACGAATCAATCTATCAACCAAGGGAAAAAGCTTTGATAGGTCTGTTTCAGTTAACCTTCGACATAATTGTGCAAGAGAAGACAATTCCTGAAAATCCTTATCAGAAACTACTTGAAACTTGTAATGCTCTAATTGCAACCTTAAAGCTCTTACCTCCGATGCATCAAAGTCTTCGTGATAGAACTTCTCTGCAAGTTTGCAAATATTTTCCATATTAAACTTCTTGAACTATTATTGAGAGTTATCCATCTTTGGAACATTAGAATAAGGTAACGATGTTTTTGATGTAGGTGGCGCTTGATTATCAATATCTTTCTCATAGAAAGAAAAAGTGTCTTCATTCGTTTCTTAGAAAGATGATCACCCATCCTAGTCAAAATATTAACAATTAGAAGATTCATTAATGTATAGACAAATGCCAAAATGATTAAACTAAACTAACATCCACCACTATTTGTCTCCTATAGCAATTAAACTATAGCAATTAAACTATGAAAGTACCACATTAGTGAATCTCCACTAAACTATAAACATTAGTGAATCTCCACATTAGCAATTAAACTATAGCAATTAAACATGATTAAACTATGAGTATAAACTATAAACAATTTAACTAAACATTAAAGTCGGCCATCATATTTCATTCTCTCCTTAAATCTCAAGAACCCCACCATCATCAACGGTTCGATTCTTCCGTGAGAATGAATCAACCAAACCATGCCAAAGTCCAAAGCTATAATATATTAACGACAAAACTACAAAGAATATAACAAAACTATAAACAAAACTAAATTGTAAAATTGATAATTAACATAAATTCAAAATTGAGAGATTCACTAATGTTGGACTTGGCCAACGTCACAAAAAAATCAAAATTATGCCCTCAAGTAGTACTCTACCACACAAAAATTCAAAATTAATGCATTATGCCATTCTAAAAATTGAGAGAAGAGGTGGGTGAACGGAGGGATAGACACTGCAGACTTGCTGCCGCTGCTGCCACCGGCGGCGACAAGAGGAGCTTCGATTCAAGCGTGACGGCGGCGCCAAGAGGAGCTTCAATTCTGAAAGTGATGAATCAAATCACAAATGCAAAATGAGAAACCAAACCGAAACCGGTTGAAGGCGGCGCGCGCGGCGCCGAGATCGGAGGACCCACCGGACGGACGGACGGAGTCGGAGATGACCGGCGACGGAGCCAGGGCAAGGGTCTCTCTTTCTCACGAATTTCTTGGCTTCATGCAGCTGCAGCTTCTGCCGAGATTCGAATAAGGGCTGAACTCAAGGGGGCCGTGTTGGGTGGGTGGTGGGTTGGGTTTGTTGGCTAAGTGGTGGGTGGACTAAGTGTTAAGGTATGACATATGGGTACTAATATTGGGCCATATTTTCAGCCCGGGCTGAGCCGGGTCTGCCACAAGGCGATCCGCCCCGTCTGAATTCTCAAAGTGATGAATCAAATCACAAATGCAAAATGAGAAACCAAACCGAAACCGGTTGAAGGCGGCGCGCGCGCCGAGATCGGAGGACCCACCGGACGGACGGACGGAGTCGGAGATGACCGATGACGGAGCCAGGGCAAGGGTCTCTCTTTCTCACGAATTTCTTGGCTTCTGCAGCAGCTTGTTGGCCGAGATTCTGAATAAGGGCTTGAACACGGGGGGCGTGTTGGGTGGGGCTGGTGGGTTGGGCTTGTTGGCTAAGTGGTGGGTGGGCTAAGTGTTAAGGTATGACATATGGGTACTAATATTGGGCCATATTTTCAGCCTGGCCGAGCCGGGTCTCGCACAAGGCAGATCCGCCCCGCTCCTTGATAGACATCTTTACGATAATCTGGACTGTTCTTCTGTAACTCCAGATCATGTTTCTTCTAGCATTTTCTATGGGAATCGCGAAATTTCTCATGGCCATAGGCCCAAAGCGGGGGAATCAGAGTAAAAACGCTCTTCTATAACTATTACTGTCTGGGCTTTTGACAGAGGCCTGTAAACATAAATAAATTAATACACTGTGAATTTTCTACCTTTCTTGCTTTGGCCTACAAATGAGATCACTTGTGTCTCCTTACTTTTTGTGTTCCTAAATCCTGTAATACATTTAATTATGTCATTGACCCTTTTTAACAGATAACCAAGAATTGGCATATCAATCCGTTTCGGTGCTGATTTCTTGTCTCGAGAATTCTTGCAGGGACAAGATTATTCAAAATAAGTAAAAAGATTTCAGTTGTCAGAATAAATCCAAAAGAAAATCAAAAGGGAAGTACTTCTACTTCCCCGACTAATTATTTTCAAGCCATACCCACTCCCAAAACTAGTTTTGAGCTAATAGTTCCATCTCGTTTTACAGTTATGGGAGAATCAAAATTAATTTCTCCAATAAATTCCTCTTCTAATACAAAAGCGACAGTCTTTTCAAAATTACCGGATGTTTGCCAAAACAGGTTTACAACGTAAAGTTGAATTCCTATGAATTTATTTGTTTTGCGGAAAAAGATTTTTTCACTACTAATAATAAATCAAAAGCTACCTTTGATTCTATCATTGGAAAGCTTTTTTATCCTAATTTTCACTTTCAGAGTGAATCGATTAATAAAACTAGGGAGTTTTACGAGTATATACTGACAGACTCAAAATCTGCAGTAATTACTCATTTTAAAAACCCTGGTTCAGAAATGATTAATTATTCGAAAGTCGTGATTGACAGATTTATTACTCCATCTGAATGGGGAATACCTTTGTCAAGCCCTAGACAGTTTAATAAGATTAATAATGAATTCAAACACTATACTTATTATGATTACATGAAAGCTTGGACCAATACTTGATACTTGCGGAGTTTCAATCATTCATGGTTATTTTTCTTCCATGAAAAACTGGTTAAGAAACGTATTTCAAAAGCTAAAGATAAGGTGGACCACAAAACTGTCGGCCACAGATTTCAAAAGGAGACGACAAAATGGTGACTCGAGGATAAAGTTACTATTCATGGTCACTATTCATGGTTACTGCTTAATCACGGATTTCAAAGACTACTATTTATGAAGATAATACATCACACGTCAGGAGTGACGTCAGCGCGGATTCCAAACCATTTCAAATCCGGACTCAAACTAGTATAAATAGATAGCAATCTTAGTTGTAATACTCACCCTTGAATAACCCTTGCAACTCCTGCACTACTCTCTCTCTCTCTCTTACTCTGATGTTTGTACAAGGGATATATATATATATATATATATATATATATATATATATATATATATATATATGAACTCCTTTTTTATGCTGAGAAAGATTTTTTCTCTATTAATAATAAATCAAAAGCTACCTTTGATTCAATCATTGGAAAGTTTTTTTATCCCAATTTCCACTTCCATAGTGAATCGATTAATAAGACCAGAGAGTTTTACGAGTATATTCTGAAAGACTCAAAATCTGTAATTACTCATTTTAAAAACTCTGGTTCAGAAATTATTAATTATTCAAAGGTCAGGATTGCCAAGACTATGACATATATATATATATATATATATATATATATATATATATATATATATATTCACACCATAATCCTTAAACTTTCACCTCAAACTTTGTAAAATTTGTAAAATTTTACAAATTGATCCTTAAACGTTTTAAATTTTACAATGACCCAAATATTTGCATATTTAGTCTCTGAATTTTGTTAAATAATTAAAACAGGACCTAAACTTTAAAAACTACACTTTAATCCCTGTGTGGAGCGGATCTGATCAATACGGATTGAATTGAACTAAGGGACATGTGATCCTGGTTCTAAGTGTATGTTTGGAGAGAATGTGTATTGCCAAAAGAGGTTTGTGAATTGCCAACATATCGATCTGAAGTGTGTGTGTTTATATATATATATATATATATATATAAATAAGTATACTCCATCTTTCTTAAATAATTCTATACCTTGTTTTTACTGTTTTATAGTATTTAATCTATAATTTTTTTATGAATGTTTAAACACTTTTAAAATTAAATTATATGCATATCATAATTTGAAGTATAAATTTTCTAGATATATTTTTTCTGAATTTTTTATAATTTTTTATCTTTATTAAAATTTGAGTCAAATATTAAGCTTTGAAATAGGAAAATCAAAATGTATAATTATTTGGAGAGAGTATAATTTATGAGTTGGTACCCATAAATTTACGAGTATATAAGTTTTATGAGTTGAGCATTCAAGATTATTGCTTAGACTCAACATTGTCTCTCAAACATTTTTCTTGTAGGAACTTGAGCACAAATCATTTAATTGGATAACATTTAGATTTCAAATTATAAAAAATATATGAATTATTTAACACGAAACAACAATACAAAAGCTGAAGTCTAAACATCTATGAAAAATGAAAAACTATAGATTAAATACTATAAAATTAAAAAACAAAAAAAACAACTTGATCAATTATTTGTCTAAATGAATGGAGTATGAAATTACAAATATATCAAGAAAAGAAATATCAACAAATTAATTCAAAAAATTAGAATCCTTCAAGACGAGGAAAGGAGCTGTCCAATACAAGTTCCTCCGGGAGCTCCTCCACTTGGCAGAATCCTTATGGCTAGAGCTACACGAGAACACTCACTTGGAAACAATCATTAGCATTTTAAGACCAAAAAAATTCCGACTTTCTTCAAATTTCTAACAAATCAACATCTCTTCTTCTCCTAATTTCTATTAAATCAACATCTTTTCTTCTCACATACATAAATAACATAAAATTTTCAAATATCTATTCACTTTTATTCAAACTAGTTGCACCCAAGTCGTGGTGAGTTAGTGGAAAGATCGCTCTTTTACCTTACAAACCAAACAGTGTTTTCCAATAAAGCTACAAATTTTAATTTTTGATAAACCACCCATCATTTGAACTTTTGTCTGCTGAGCCCTCCAGTTTTAAAAACACAAACTACTTCATCCTAGAGCGAGGTGAGGGGGCGTTGGTTGGTTTGTTTGCAGAAGCTACTTTTTTCATTTACTTGAAACAAGGGCACAAAAAGGAAGGGAAGATAAGATCTTATACACTTGATAAACAAGTTAACCGTTCCATTAAAACAAATACTCAATTTTTTTAACATTTTTATAGAGTTTTAGATTAGAAGGATATATTTTACATGACCTCCCAATATTACCCCCAACTTAAATAAATGAACTTTGTTGGTTTTGCGGAATGAAGGAATTAGAGCCGCTGAAATTTAGAACGGGTAAAATACGAAAACAGTAAAACAGAAAAGAAAAAGAAAAAAGAAAAGCACGGTAAAATAGAGCAGTGAATGTCAGACAATATAGAGAAGGTGGTGCTCAAATTGCCATTATAGGTTTCTGTCACTATAGGCTGAAACAGGCTCCATAATGTGGCCAGAAAGGTGAAAGATATGGAGCAGTAGAACCTTTGACAAGCACAACTACAATATCACAACCTAAAAACCTCTACTTGTCTCATAGTTACCAGAAAGACCTTTTAATCTTTACTAATCAACCCTTGCATTTTCAACTCCTGTTTTTAAAATTATCTTAAATGTATTTCTTTTTGAGATGTTCCACAGAAATTGTTACGTTTCCTTTTAAGAAAAGAGATTTTTACCTACCAATTTTACTTTATCGCCCCCATGTTTCTTTTCACTCAAAAAGTTATTCTTGTCTTATATGCTTTTTTACCTTTTTACCACCAACTCTTCTACACACCTTAATCACTGGGCTCAGTCAAACGTATCAATTAAATATGGGATGGAGAGGGTAATATTCCAGATTCCCTGAGTGTTTAAGCCACTCGATGCTGATAAAAGAGAGATAATAACAATGTCCATCCACAATTTAGAGAAGCCATCACAGAAATTAGGTCTCTAGAATCAGCTTCAATGTCATAACAATTAACTATAAAAAAGATACCCATCTGTTATGTTCTCTACTTGCTAGATTTACGAAATTAGTACTGCATCAATGGCCTTTTGCAGTACTGCAGAAAAATCTTTCATGCTAGTCTATCAAGTCCTGCTAGATCTAAAAAGATGATATCCCAGAATTATTCAAGAAACTGTAAGACCAATAATGGTGCAACCTGGATTAAATTTACTTTTTGTAATTTATTACTCTTTCATCTTTTTACTTGAGATATTTACTCCCTTGGTAGAAGAGTTATATGGGGTACTATTTAGAATCCTAGGTGTGTTTGATGGCAAATTACAGAAACAAGATGCTCCAAGATCTATGGGAAGATTAATTGGATCAAACGCTACAGAGGCTGATTTCAGTTTTCTAGCATGAAAGACTAATACCCTATTGATCTTCCATGGGGCAGGCTTTACATGCAAAATTTGAACAGCCATGAAGCCAAGAATGTTGCCCTATAAAGCTGAACATTATAGAAGAAGGTTATGCTGTCTGGTTTGAAGGTAGCATGTTTTTATTCCCAGTGTGTTTATGGCCACTCAATATTAATAATAATGGGGGAAAAATCGCTCTTTGTTCTTTACATGTATGTGCTCTTCTATGTCCAAACATTGAAGAGGGATATAAAGTATTAACCTGCACAATTTCCTCAATTTCCAAAGTTCATTAAAAGTTAAATAGAAATCAATGTACATGCACAAAACTAAAAAAGCCATGAAAAGAAGTGGTTGCTAAAAACATTTCCATGTCTCCATAATTGACTAGCAAACTGATACTAATCTTTTATGTTCTCTACTTAAATAGTTTTGTAAAATTTGTACTACATTAATGGCCTTTTCATATGAACTGCCATATCTATGCAGATGCAACCTGGATAAGATTGTTTTTTTTAATGTATTTTATTACATGCTTCCTACTTTTACTTGAGTGTGCTTTATTCCTTAGCATGGGAGTTATTTAGGGTTCAATTAAGAGTCCTGCTCAGCTGTAGGCCTGTAACTATCAATCAAGAATTTGCTAAATCTATTTTCTAACTAAACTTAATCAAGACTCAGGTTATTCAAACGTTACATTTCTTTATTCTAAATTTGGACTTTAGTTAGGACTTTAGCTAGAGAGTAGAGACCATGTATACGCGCTTCAACCGCACAACAAAATTCATAGATTTTACTATATCATAAGGTTGAAGACTTTCGAGACAAACACTGACCTTTGTATAATTTAGTCAACTGTTCAGGTGTGTGTGGCTGCACTATAAAAAACTTATGTAGGCTATAACTGGAAGCAATTGATTGGAATATCAGGTTTCCTTTGACAGATCGTTACAGACACAAGATAATAAATAAAGCAGCTAAAAGTAAGAAAAACTAACACCGTACAAAGCTATGGCCCTAACGCAGATCAAACTTCTAAATGTTGTCAATAAGGGATTAAATTATCATGGTGTGTAATGCCATTACATGTCACTTGTAATTTGGAGGATCAGAAGTTCATTTAAGACAGTTTCAAAAGTACAACATCTAAGCAAATGAAGTCAACTGGTAAATCAGTACTAAAACTACATAGTACAAGTGCTATGTCTACATGTTCTGGATACAGCAACCTTTGCTTATTTCGTATATTGTGTTCCCATCGATACTTGGTTCAGTATTTTTATTCACATTTTGTTCAATACAAATGATTCTTCATCCTAAATTTAAATAAACTACCAAGGAGTTGCAACTACTTTGCAATGTGACCAACTAAAAACTAGTATATCCTTAGCCGCTAATTTGCTTCACTTGTAATTTGGAGGATCAGAAGTTCATTTAAGACAGTTTCAAAAGTACAACATCTAAGCAAATGAAGTCAACTGGTAAATCAGTACTAAAACTACATAGTACAAGTGCTATGTCTACATGTTCTGGATACAGCAACCTTTGCTTATTTCGTATATTGTGTTCCCATCGATACTTGGTTCAGTATTTTTATTCACATTTTGTTCAATACAAATGATTCTTCATCCTAAATTTAAATAAACTACCAAGGAGTTGCAACTACTTTGCAATGTGACCAACTAAAAACTAGTATATCCTTAGCCGCTAATTTGCTTCCCACTATATCATTCAAGCTTCATCCTAAACAAACTAAAACAGGAGTTTGCCTTGCACATCTTATAAAGCAGAACAACCCAATCTAATTTCTAATGGCTGACAAGTGACCAGACCACCTACACTAAATTTCTACTAATAGAAACAAAAGACGAACATCTCAGTAACTGAGAGGAGAAAATGTATAATCTACTAGAAATAAATACTCTGGAAAAGAAATGAAATATGTTTTAGCACTATAACTATTACCATACTATAGGACATGCTTACCACATCTAAACATGGGATGACTGAGTAAACCTTTCCCCTGAAGTCTCAGCCAGTATGCTTTCTCCTCCGCCCACAAAGGATAGGTTGAATCGAAAAAATCTAATATAGAAAAGGTGAAAGAAAGCCACCAAGACAAAAATCAACTCAACACACGGAAAAATTATAGTCATGCATGTAGACCGGAATTTTATGGAAAGATAATTCGGGGAGGAGAAAAAAACACTTAATTCAAACGGTAATTCACAAAGGAACTTTTCCAAAACTAACTTTGCCAAAGAAAACAGTATTTGATAATCCAGTGGATCCTACATCAACAGCATAGGAAACCTGCCACTTAAGTTTTAAAGTCTTCTCTTCAACTAAACCAAAATCTAGATGATGAGTATCAACCATTCTGAAAGGCAACTCATACACCGACATAAACCTTGGTAGCCTTTTGCTACAGACACTAACAACCAAGCATCTCTAAGTAGCTCAATTGCTCACAGCTTCACACAGGTGTGCTATATTCTAGAATCTTATTTTCTGCAAGAGATGTAGTGATCTAAATTCTAAATGAAAGTCCAATATATCGATACTTCCTACAAAAGCATTTACCCCTTCCCTGTATATCTTGACAAAAACTTACACCAATGACCATATAAAGCCTCCCCAATCAGGAGAATACCTCAAGAAAAAAAACCATCTGGGCACATGTCTTGGCTAAGCTAATACTATAACGCCATGCTTGTCCAGTTCTTAACAATTTGTAGATCAAATAGAAAGTATCCTACCATAAACTTGAATTGTTCTTTTAATTTTAAAATAAATAAATTATAGCACAACTCCCTTAATGTAATTGACATTCGGAATATATGCAGACACATTTATATTCTGTTGCTAATGTTGAAAGCTCAAACATTATTATTCATTGGAAGAATTCACTTGTAAAACCAACCATGATAGAGGCTGGAGGCTAACTACCAAAACCACAGTGAATCCAGTGACCTAATGCGGTTTTTTACATTTCCTAAGGCAGTATTGATTTTTAGAAATTCCTATTTTAAAGTAATTCCCAACATGAATTCATCAGAAAAAAGTGGCTCCTTAAAAGGTAATTATAAAATAAGATACAATCTAACAAGGACCTAAAGCACTACACTTGCAAGTGAAAACAAACGCCATTACTTCGGAAATATTTTCAACCAAAAAACAGTGAACTTAACTGCCACTAACTGTAGTCCCAAAAACCAACTTCAAGTTACAAGGTACCAACCTGAAATAACAAGACCAGCATGAACCATCCAGATGGAGAAACTAGGGAGAGTAGACCGAATCATACACATCTATGACTAGAAGCATAACGCCAAGTAATTTCACCTCAAGCCAGCATGGGAATAGCCACAGCCGAATTATCAACCTAGCTTAAGCAAATCAATGCTTATTTCCACGTCCCTCAAAATTGGTGTTCCTCAACTTTTTTGTATCATTTGCTACAGACCGATCGCTGGAGTTTCTGTCTCATTCACACAAAAATAAAACAAAAAAACAAGAAAAAAAAATGAAACGAGAGAAAAAAAGAGAATGATGAGTACCAGTTCATCAATAAAATGCACATTCAGTTAAAACAAGAAAGCAAAAGAAACCCATAAAATGTCCTTACAGCTTCTGTTTCTTTGAATTCTGCTTAATCAGTGCAACCATATCCATGGCCATCTTCTGGTGCTCCCTTGTTTGTGAGTGCAGCTCCAAGCCCTCAACTGTTTCACAGTCTACTTTACAAATGCGACACCATCCCATGCTTGTTGGTTTCCTCTTTCTAACATTCTCAAAGGAGTCAGCATCAGCCTGAAAATGCAACACCAAGAAAAACAACACTGTTAAAATATCCCTGAAATGTTCCTGATGCATAGAAAGGATTCACTAGAGATTATAAAAATGTAACGCTGCATTGATAGGAAGAAAACAGACAAAATGACTTAACTCCAAAAACTCTGTTCTCCTTTGCAAACCCTTGGAGAGAGAAGCTGCTTCTAAATCCAGGCTCTCCGAGCCGATGATGGTGAATATCTCCAGGTCTGGTAAAATCTCCCATACGCTCATGGGTTAAGAAGGGGCCAAAACCACCTGCTTCTCTGAAGCGCAAATCTGGAGGCAGACCACGAGGGTCCATAAAGTCACCTCTCCTAAGGTGGCTAGGAGGGAGATCGCGTCCCATAAACTCAGCCATGTGAAAATTATCAGGGCCATCAAACTCCGCTCTGTGCAAACCTGGAAACCCACTAAATCTATGTTCCCTGTGATCAATGTCATCCCCATGATGGCCCCTAAATCGAGGGGACATGCCTGGATGTTCTCTACCTGGACTTCCAGATTGAAAATTGTCCATGTAACGCCGGCCAAATCCAGGTACTGGTCCAGCAAATTCACGTCTTCCGATTGGATCATCGTGAAGACCTCCTGCATCATTAGGAGGCATCCTACCAACCGAACGGTAAGGAGGAAAATTCCTAGAAAACACTGAGTCAACTGATGGATCAAAATTAGGGCCAAGTGGTCCTTTATCAAGTGAACTTGAAGAGTAGTAGCTTCCAAATTTAGATAGTGGCTCCACATCCAAATGAGGTGGCCTGGGGAACCTCAAAAGATCCCCATCAACTTGTCCCTGACCACTGATATGTCGACCAGAGTTCACACGGAATTTATCCATTTGCTCATCATGAACAGGATTCATCCTATTATTCCGAAAGCCGTGGGATGAAGCAGAATCAAAGCCTGGACCACCATTTAATCTAGTGAAAGTGCTTTGGTTCAAACCGGAATCAGCACCATATGGGGGTCCACCATGTGAATCCAGTGAAGCAAAGCGTGGCATTCCCAGGATTGGTCGCCCAACTGAGTCACCTTGAGGCATTCTAGGAGCACCTAAATGAGGGCCCTGAGGCGGGTAATTACTCGGTCCCATCCCAAAAGGACCAGGGGGTTGATTTTCAGGCAGAGCAGCATGCCCGGTGCCCTGAGGTCTGAACGGATTGGGTGGAAGGCCAGGTGGCTGCGTATGCACATGAGGTCCAGATGGAGGACCTTGAAACATTCCAGGCCCAGGAGGCCTTTGCTGCACAGCATTGGATACATGGTGACCAGGTACATGCTTCTTTCTTTCAAGACGAAATTGGGAATCCTTGAAATCAGTAGGTCCACAATCTTTTGGAATAACCTGGCCATGTGGTTGGACCTGATCGGGTTGCAATTTTCTTCCATGCTCCTCACTTTTCTCCTCATCATGCAGTAAAGGTATTCTTGTCGAAGAACCACCATTGCTTTCTTTACCTTCTAAGAAAGAGTTCTCATTTTTCCTTATGTTAAACTGAGAAACATCTGTCTGCTCCCCGATGATTTTTTCCTCAGCAGCCTTTTCATTCCCAGAAACTCCAACTACATTTAACTCAGACTCAGGCTTTACTCTTTTTGAAGATTCAGATATATTCTTCAAAGAATCATCACCTCGACCACCATCTCTAACCTCACCAATGGCTTTTTCTTCAGCACGATTTATATTCGCTTCAGATTTCACACCCACCTCACTTTTATTCTGACTAATAACAAAGGCATCACAATCCACCTTCCCCACGTGTTTGTCAGCAACTTTATCACCTGGTGCCTGAGACATTGGTGCAGGGGGTCGGTTAGCAGGCAATTGCTTTGGCCTAACCTCCACACTTGTAGGTGCGAATGGATGTGATGGCATTCCATAGTTCAGCATTGGCGGCCTCATGACATTATGTTGTAATTGAAAGGGGCGCATAGTATGAGCTGATGTGTTATTCTGGGCTTGCTGAAGATAGGCTTGAGAATGCTGCTGAGGTGCACCAAGGGGCCGTGAGTGAGACTGAACTGGCAGATGCTGTTGAACCAAAGGCATGTGCTGAGACATTTGGCTCTGAAGAGGGGCAACGGGTTGCCCTGAAAGAGGTTGCAGTGCATATGGCTGTGGCATGCCTGATGGTGCTTGCTGTGTCATTGATAGCTGCTGCACTGGAGTACCAGACTGATGAACGTTAGGGTGAACTTGCTGCTGTACCGCAGGGACTGGAGAAGGCAACAAAGGAGGATTCTGATGGTTAGCCATTGGTGCATGAGATTGCAGTGGTTGCATCTGAGTATGTGCGCTTTGGACTTGAGCTTGATATGGGAACTGTGAATGAAAGCCACCTTGAGGGTGCATGGGTAGAGGATGATGAACTCCCGCCAACTGCATTTGTGGCCGAGGCTGTGGCTGTGACTGTGGCTGTGGATACGATTGGTTGCCTGTCACAGCATGTGCTGCAGGATGCTGTGAAGGTAAACTGGTATTTGAAGGTTGACTAGGTTGAGAAGCATGAATCTGAGGCTGGGTCTGGTGCTGAGCATGTGGTTGTACCTGCAAATTCAATTGAGCTTGCGGCTGTTGCAAAATTTGAGCCTGAGCATGTTGCACTTGGAGCTGAACAGGCTGAAATTGAGACTGGGACTGAACTTGAGGCAGCACCTGAGCCTGAGTGTAGTGACCTTGGGCCAGTGGTTGTGTCTGACTTTGGGATGAAATTTGAGAAGTTGCAATATATGAGCTAGGTTGCTGCTGCTGATTGATATGTGCCACATTCTGAGATTGAGCAGCCACATTCTGAGCAGATGAATACAACTGAGTCTGCCCAAGGCTCTGTTGTTGCGACTGGGCTGGGAGATGGGGCTGGGACTGGGACTGGGGCTGGGACTGGGCCAGACCCTGTGGCTGAAGTTGCTGTGGTGCCTGAGCATACACCTGCTGCTGACCAGTCACTCCTGACACATGAACCTGCTGATTCTGCTGGGGAACCTGTGGAACTGCTTGCTGTTGATAAGGATAGTATTGTTGATAATACGCTTCATAGTTTGCATACTGCTGGTAATACTGCTGATACTGCTGTTGATACAATTGGTCTGAACTCAAAGCAGCAACTGGAGCTGTTACCTGAGCCTGGGAATTCAAATTTGATACCTGCCCGGCAGCAGTAATCGCATTAGATTGGGAGGTCTGTTCCTGCGAAGTAGCTGCTCCTGTCTGGGATGCAGTCTGGTCACCAGTAGTTGTGGTGGTTGTAGTTGTAGCCTGGGCACTCACCTGCTGGGCTTGTGGCACACCCTGCCAACAAAATAAAAAGAATTATCTTCAGGCAAACACACTGCAACTTCTACTGTAGTGCTGCTTTCTTACCAAACAAGGATGTATTATCTCACTCTACTGAAACATAGAGAAGGTAATGAAGCTTATGCCTCAGATGTTTTATCAAAACGAAGATTTCAAATCAGAAATAGAACTCTCATCAAATTTCAAGAAATAAAAAAACTGTGTAGCTTATACTCAAAGACTCGATTTTTCAGATAAGAGATTGACACAGTAAATGACTTCATAAACTTACAGGACAATTCTGGGCATGCTCCTGAACCTGTCGATGCACTATCTGAATGCTACAGCGATTGCATACAACAGGAGAATTTCCAAAAGCGCACCCAGAACAATGTACCAAGCAGTCAGATAAGGTGCCTTGCCATGTACACCCACTCCTATGATACAAGCAATGTACAGTAATCTTCGAAATAGTTTCAGCCAGTGCTTTATTCGACTCTGTCAGAGGCTGGCATTCAAAGAAAATACAATCAATAAACCGAACAGTCTTTTGATGAGTAGAATCATAAAATCATCCCTTGCCAAAGACATACCTTGGAATCCGCTTCAGTCACTAAGTAACCATCATAGGGGCAAGCCTTGGTAGTGCTAACAATGTAGGTCAAACATGGCTTACAATACAGGTGTGTGCACTGTGACTGAAGGGCTTCGTTTGGCAAAACGAGCAATCGACAAACTGGGCAGAAATATTCACCAGCTAGGGATTGAATGTTCAATATGCATTCATTATCAAACCCCATTTTCACAAGACTTCCTCAAACAAACACCTGCACGCATCAAACAAATGAAATTCTCGAATTATCAAGAAACACAGGTCTCGCTCCGGTTAGGGTTTTGGCATCGACAGTACCTGTATTCATACGAAGCGACCAATCCAGAACATAAAAACACCGAAACAGGGGAGCGACGAGGGAACAAATACCTGAACACAGAGAAATCGATGACTAATCTTCGTTATCTCGGTCGTGAAAAATCGATCTTTCACTCAATTTCATCTGAATTGGGCAACAGAGAAAAAGGTTTCCAGGCTTGCTTTGATTTAATGACACTGGGCTTGGTTCGATTGATTCTCCGGCCGTCGGAGCTGTGATATGGAAAGGATGCTTAGGTTGAATACAGTGAGAACATCGGTCGTTTGTTTCGAAACCCCCTTTACCGATGGCAACGCTTGCAAAATGTGAGGGTAAGCGGGGCTAAAGTACAAAAGTAACCACTAACTCCCTATTTGATATGTGACGATTAAAATGATGAGTAGCTATAGAATGCGCACATCTTAGCATAAAATGTAATATTATTAATTATATTTTACTGTCATTGTGCTTTCCATCGGTAACGGTTGTTGTGAATTTCGGTCCAGCTCCGACTCCGGTTTTGAAACCATCATGAATTCGATTTAAGCTTCAGTTCCGACAGATGCAGTCAATTCTGATGAAGCTTTCCATCAAGGATTATTTTATCGCGATTCTTCCTTCGAGATTTCAAATCTACTTCTAGAAACCAAACTAGCCCAACTTAGCAATACAACAACCATCAACATTTGGCCACGATGAAGTTCTAGAACAACCAAACTTGCAAATGATGAAAAATTAATATTTTTCCAACTTAAGAAATCTGGATATAAATGATGATGATCACAATAGGTAGTCATGTTGATCACTAGTACAGTTATGTTGAACTGCACATTTCCAATGTTAATCAATAGTCTTCTTATGTTGATCGACTTCTGTCCAATGTTGATCATTGTTCTTGGTCATATTGATGATTCATTTTAGCATGTTGATCTCTATTTTTGTCATATTGATCATTCTTTTTATATAGCATGTTGATCTCTATCATTGTCATGCTGATCTTTTTGTTTAGCATGTTGATATTTCTTATTACCATGTTGATCTTTCTTATTACCATGTTGATCTTTCTTATTACCATGTTGATCTTTCTTATTATCATGTTGATTTATTTTCTTTGTCATGTTGATCTTGCATTTTAGCATGTTGATCTCTCCTCTTGTTATGTGTTGATCTTTCTTCTTAGCATGTTGATCTCTCTACTTACCATGTTGATCATTCTTTTTAGCATATTGATCTCTTTTACTATCATGCTGATCTTTTTTCTTAGCATGTTGATCTTTCTTCTTACCATGTTGATTTATCTTTTATGTCATGTTAATCTTTCTTTTTATCATGTTTATCCTTGTTATTGTCGTGTTGATCTTTCGTTTTAGCATGTTGATCAATAGACTTGTCATGTTGATCTATAGTTTTGTCACGTTGATCCGTCGATATTATTCACACGATGAAACATTGTTGATCGATTAATCATACTTATCTAACATAACTATTATGTTGATCAAATTTAGCGAATGGTAAACTTGTAAATAAGCAAATCGCTTATGTGCAAGCATGCGCTGTGCGCATTTTAACGCAGACCTAAAATGAATATTTTGCTTAAATTAATGCTCCTCCCGTCTTAAAAAATTAATCACATTTGACTTTCGTATTTGTGTTTAACTAAAAATTTTATTAAGAATAATTTATTTAAAATAATTTGAAAAATATATTTAGAAACTAGATACATTCGATTTTCATTTGCATATTAAGTTTTACAATTTATAAGTCGAAACATCGTAAGTAAAAAAAATATAAATTAAATATTGAATAATAAATGTGGCTACTTTTTCTAAGATGGAGGAAGTAATTTAACTTAAATTTAATCAAATAATTATTACTTCACTTTTTGTGATTTTCTCTAAGATTTTATAAATATATGTTCAATAACAATAAAACTTAAAAGATTATATTATATATTTGAATAAATTGAACTTAATTTATTGGGTTAAAATTGAATAGACATTTTTTTATTATGACCAACCAAATAACAACAATGTTAGTATTTGGTAATAACTTTGTAAGTTAGTTGTTACGTTATAAAAAGTTATTTTAATTGTAGTTTTTTCATTTCAACTAAAAATATTTTTTCAAATTTTGCAATTAATTGAAACCGTTGTTTCAAGACAAATCATAAATAAGACTGATTATGTTTTTTTTATGGTTTATATGTAAAATGTACGTACTACATTGCATGTTTGAGCATTTGATGTTCTATTGTGTCTTATAAAGTGCACAACTTTTCTTGTGTGCCATTATCATTACTAAAACATTATTCTAACCAAATCATTTCGTGTTCCGTGTTAAATATGATATTATCAATTATTTGTATCATCTAATCATGAATTCGTCTTCTATTAAATCTATCAATATTTGGAGGTTGCTTAGATTATTACGTATTTGATTTACCATTGTAGCGGCCCTCTTCATACGAAATCCACTACTATTATAGCGATGAGTACCGCTACAAATACCGTAACTATATTTGTCTCACCCCTTCTACAGGGCTGATAAAGGTCAGCTACATTGTAGCAGGTGCGTAACAACTATGACAAATTTATTTTAAGAAATGGAAAAAATAAACCTAAATCCACAATGACCTCATTGCATCGTCTAACATCTTGAGGGCAACATTAGGGGGTTCAAAGTTGGGGGTGAGGGTAAAAAATTTTCACCGGGAATTCGGCTCCCTCACTCCCAAAATTTACAGCTAGCTATCAGACTCCCAAACCTCCACTCAAAAAAATTCATCTGACAAGTAGAGGGACCCACACGGATGAGTGGGGTGAGGCAAAGAACTTCAGCAACAAGGGCAGCTAGCGCTGGACATGGGGGCCCGTACGGACGTGATTCACGTCGCGTATTCACTTTCACGCCGGCCATTTTTACGCAAGGTCCGAAAATTTTTTAGAGTGGATCACCGAAAATTGAGAGGTGAATTTGGGAAAAATTCACTTCATAAATTGGAAGTTTGAACCCCCTATTGTAGAAGATCGATAGTCATCCCCTAACATTGTGACTGTTTCCGTCACATGCCATAAGGGGTTAATTTGCCAATATTGAAAGAACAGAGACTAACTCGCTAGAGCTATCATAGTACAGGTACTGGTGGTAGCACATCTTGTCCGGAAAAACAGCGGGTAAATTTACGCACCACTTTCAAATTACGAGGCGGTAACGGTAGTTTGACCATTGTTGTAAGAAACTGAAATTGCAGTCGCCGCCATCATCTTCAACCTTCCATTCAACGCAACCCCATTTCATGCAACTCCAAGAGGAATTGTAGCTGTGGAAATAGTTTATTTCCACTTTGTAGGGATACAACATCAGAAAAAGAACAACCCCCTTTGGCGGTTTCACTTCATTTTGAAGATTCCTTTCGTGTCTGTATACCGGTTCACGGAGGCTGGAAGTCAATTATTTGGGGTTTTGAGAAAAAATCCCTATTGCGGGCTTGATCAAGTAAGCATCTTTCCTTTATGTTTTCTTCGCTTCTGATCAGACTAATTGGTTGGAATGATTCCTCGCAGCCACTTGAGTAGTCTGATTTAATCACAATAAACTTCACTTGTTTTGAACCGATAGATGCTTTTTCTTTGCTGGAATGAAGTTCAAAATACATGATTATGGATAATAGTTGGATTTTCTTGGATATCTGTGAACTTCATCCCCATAAGCTGAGAAACTAAACTGGATTGCATTCTGTTTTGGTGGAATTAAGGTAATGGGCAGAACTGACTAGGTTGGTTGGTTGGTTCATGATGGGGTTGATTCCATGTGTGAGAGTTTGGTTATGGATATTGCTGGTACTCCTGTCGAAACATGGCATAGTGGTTCGGTCGGGTTCGGACTATTTGATTGGACTTGGAAGCTATGACATAACTGGACCTGCTGCCAATGTTAACATGATGGGATATGCTAATTCAGAACAGATTGCTTCTGGAGTTCACCTTCGGTTGCGAGCTCGCACTTTTATTGTGGCAGAACCCCAAGGAAAACGGGTTGTGTTCGTCAACATTGATGCTTGTATGGCTGCACAAGTAGTGACACTTAAAGTGGTTGAACGGTTGAGGGCAAGGTAGTTGTTTTTCTGAACTCTATGCCTTTAACTCCGATACGTGATTTACCTAAAGTTTAAGTTTCTTCTAGTATAAAGATTCAGATACAAAGCTCCTAATTTTTTATTTTCCTGTTCTTTTTTCACCTTTTCTTGGAACCTTTTGTAAAATTCTTGCTTATTGGCAGGTACGGTGACTTGTATACTGAAAGGAATGTGGTGATTAGTGGTATTCACACCCATGCTGGTCCAGGTGGTTACCTCCAGTATGTGGTTTATATTATAACATCGCTTGGATTTGTGCGACAGTCTTTTGATGCCATCGTAGATGGCATCGAACAAAGTATCATACAGGCTCATCAAAATCTAAGACCGGGATCAGTATTCCTAAATAAGGGTGAGGAAAGAACTTTTACTTCATTTTATACATGTCCTGGGAACATGTCCTGTTGCAGTTAAGACTTTTATTTTTTTCATACATAAATTAGTGTCAATTATCTCAGCGTCAAGTTTAGTTTTTGAAATATTTAGTGGATGTTGTTTTAATGCTTCAGATAATTTTTTTACTTGTGCTTTTTTTTGTTTCACTTATGACAGGCGAGTTATTGAATGCTAGCATTAATCGCAGTCCTAGTGCTTATCTTAATAACCCTCATGCTGAGCGCCAAAAAAACAAGTATGATGTCGATAAAGAAATGACTCTTTTGAAGTTTATAGATGACAAGTGGGGCCCAGTTGGAAGCTTTAACTGGTTTTCTACTCATGGTACATCAATGAGTCGCACAAACACATTAATAAGTGGTGATAACAAGGGTACAGCAGCGAGACTGATGGAAGACTGGTTTGAGCAGAATGCTGGTGGAAGTTGGTCTCTCAGGGAATTTGTAGATGATGAAATTCCTCAAAAGACCTCAAACATATTCCCTGACCTGCGAAGGAACCGTAAGTTCTTTACTGATTGAAAAATAAGCCGTGAAGGAGTTTTTACTTTTGTAGAAAGGTTCTCATTTAAACAGCCCCTTTTAATGACTAGGCAGGTGATGTTAAGGTAATTCATGAAACAAATTGAATATGAACCTAACATGAGGATGCAACAGCCAATGGATTGCTTTCCTACATGTAGCAATCACTTCATTGCTCACAGATGAGAGCTCCAAACTTTTTTCATGTCTGTGGAGTAGATAGGAGTAGAAAAAATAGTACCAATTCTTCTTTAACTGAAGGGAAAGTCGAGCTCGTAGTCACATGTATTATCCATGTATGCTGTGTTTCTAGAGTTAATAGTTTGCCGCCGTCACTGGTTGTGAGACACATAAGGTATGACCATGGCTGGGTTATTATTATTGTGCACCAATCTGGCGTTGCTTTTTGTTTTTTCTTTGGTTTCTAGTTTGTTTATCGATAAGGGGTACAACTACAAAAAGGTAAACTAACATGTAGAGTCGCTGCTTGTGCTGTGTGAGCTGTACGCTTGTGACTTTTATGTTTATCGTGAAACAACGTAGATAGAATTAAAGATAACAGCAAATACTTAAGCAAAAGCTTGATTTGTTTCCATAAGCTCCAATAATCAAATCTCCACTCCTCTTCCCCTTCTCCTTGCTCATACATAAAAACAAAATAAAAAAAAGGAAAAACAAAAAGTATGAGATGGAGTTCTTTGTTAAAAATAAGAACTTTCTTTTTTTTCTAGCAACTTTGGATAAAATGATAGTTCTGACTTCTGACATTTTATTTAGACCGTGAACTGTTGGAGATTGCTGCATCTTTTCCTTCAATACCTGGAAAATCTGCAAAATTAATGCTGAATGTTTCAAGACGTGTCAGAGGTGCTCCTAGGCAATCTGGGAAACCTGCTTTTGTTTCTGCATTTTGCCAGACTAACTGTGGTGATGTTAGCCCAAATGTGCTTGGTGCATTCTGTATTGACAGTGGTCTTCCATGTGATTTCAACCACAGTACCTGCGGGGGTAAAAATGAACTGTGTTATGGTCGAGGACCAGGGTATGTGTTGTTGTTCTTCTCATTGTTCATCTATCAATGTCATGATACAAACATCTGTGAATGAGGGACTTGTGCATTTTTTGTGGAGACTGAATGATGTCATTTTAAACTTGGCAGTGCTGATGAATTTGAGAGTACATACATTATTGGAGAGAGGCAGTTTAAAAAAGCTGCAGAACTTTTCAACACGGCCTCTGAAAAGTTGGAAGGAAAAGTTGATTATTTACATACCTACTTGAATTTCTCGCAGCTTAAAGTAACAATTCCTAAACAAGGAGGAGGATCTGAGGTTGTAAAGACTTGCCCTGCTGCAATGGGATTTGCCTTTGCTGCAGGAACTACTGATGGGCCAGGAGCCTTTAACTTCAAGCAAGGAGATGATACGGTAATTATTATTGCAGTATTTCAGTTCACTTTAGGGAAACCTGCTTTCGGTGATTTAAAATGTAGTTTTATCCATATTTAGGGAAATCCATTCTGGAGGCTAGTGCGCAACTTACTCAAATTACCAAATACGGAACAAATTGAGTGTCAGCATCCAAAACCAATCTTATTGGATACAGGCGAAATGAAGAAGCCATATGAATGGGCCGTAAGTTGCCATCACATCATATATATTTGACTGGAATGGACTCAGAATGCAGGGTTTAATACATTGCGTCAATGCAGTTATGCATTTTACTCTTTCAGAACCGTTTCTGTCATTTTCTGTCAACAAATCGTCTGTACCAGGCATAATTTTCAACAGGTTGATGGTGTGGTCAATGAAAAAATTTCTTCTGGTAGCAGTTGTGGTGCAAAATTTTCTTTTCTTTTGTTTTTCATTGTGTTTTCTTCTTTCTGAAGTGTAGCTCTCAAAGGACTGCAACACAAGATATAGGATAGCAATCTTGTTAGGTTATAACAGACTAACTTGGCAGCCATTATGATGATGTGCTTCTGCGTTCTTCTTGTTTTCTTTTCTTTGGTCTTTTGGTAGAAATAATTGGTCTTATGCTCTATTTGTTAAGTGTCATATTTTGTCCTTTCGTTTATACGCATTTCAGGATTCTCTGCAGCATGGTTTTATTTAGGCATAGCGTAAGTTGTTGGTTCTGCTTTGGGCTGTCCTTAGGGTTCTGTGTTTAGTGTTCTTGTAATGTACCAGTGGTTTTCTTCTATATGATTCTTTGCAGTGTATGATGCCCTTTGGCAGTTTCCATCTAACATAGTCTTGTGGAAACTCTTTATTTTCTGTCTGTGTTTGACAGCCTTCCATACTTCCAATCCAAATCCTACGCATTGGCCAACTTGTCATTCTCAGTGTACCTGGAGGTAGTGCTTTCTAGTCTTTTTAATCTTTTCAGTTTGTAGATAAGACATATTAAACATATCCCTTCCCTCCCCCCCTCCCTTTTATTTATTTTTGCACTTTGCACACCAACTTGGACAGTTAATAAAATTAGATATTCTTGAATTTTTTATGCCTTTAAATTCTGCTAGATTTCTTTGAGGTTTCCCTAGCCCTTTGCTTAAATTTGGTATCAGAGTCTTTTATTTCTTTAAGGTACATGTTGATCTACATTTACTTGGGCTGAAAGAGTTGGGAAACTTCATTTCTTTTAGAGCTGGGAGAAACACAAAATTTGAGGTGAACTTTGAAAAATTACACATTAAAATGTGTGGAATGTGCTGCTTTCTTTATGGTTTGTTGTGCTTCTACTATATTTGGTGAGTTTGGAAAGTTGCTTCTGCAATATGTTGCTCTGTGTTTCTGAAAGGATGTGTGTCCAAAATTTTTGTTTGTAACAGAATTCACAACAATGGCTGGGAGGCGCCTCCGTGATGCTGTGAAAACAGTTCTCACAACCAGTGGAAATGGAGAATTCAATAGCGACACTCATGTTGTCATCGCTGGGTTGTCTAATACCTACTCGCAGTATGTTACTACCTTCGAGGAGTACCAGGTGCAAAGATACGAGGTTGGTGCTGCCCTTGTAATGAACATGCATTATGACTAATATATCTAGACGCATTATGAACATGCATTATGTTCTTCAAGGAGTACCTGCATCATTCTAATGCATTTAGAGACGTTGCAATCTGATTAGAATCTATGTCCCCAAACACAAATTGCAACTCTAAACATATTTAATGTGGAGCAATTATGAGATTTTGGGTATAGATTTGGGTGTGCCTTAATGGCAACTATCTTAGAGTTGGTACTATGAAGATTAAAAGTTTTAAAACCAGGAGCTCATGCAAGTGCAGAGCAGCAAAGTTTTACATTGGATTTATTGACATGACAATAGAATAATGAGTTGAAAATAGAAGAATGTCATCATCATAGAATTTTCACCTGCATAAATAAGTATCATGAGATGGAGATGAGATACTCAGCACAGTATGTTAGTTCCAATTTCTTATTTGCTTTATGCTCCTCAGGGTGCCTCAACTCTGTATGGTCCTCACACCCTCAACGCTTACATCCAAGAGTTCAAAAAACTAGCAGGTGCATTAGTTAAGAGCCAGCCTGTTGAACCTGGGCCGCAACCTCCTGATCTTTTGGATAAGCAGATCTGTATGCTTCCCCCAGTTGTGATGGACTCTACTCCTCGCGGTGTTCATTTTGGTGATTGTTTCATCGATGTTCCTCGTAACTCCACCTTCAAGAAAGGTGACTTGGTGACTGTCGGCTTCTGGTCAGCTTGTCCCCGGAATGATCTCTTGACAGAAGGGACATATGTCATTGTTGAGATGCTCCAAGGCAAAGGTAACTGGATTGCACTTCATGATGATGATGACCTTTGCCTTCGGTTTAAGTGGTCAAGACCTTCAAAGCTTAGTCGTCGAAGCCATGCTACAATAGAATGGAGGATACCATATTCGGCAATTCCAGGTGTGTACAGAATAAGGCACTTTGGAGCTGCAAAGAGCTTCATGGGTTCCTCTAAGCACTTCACCGGTTCATCTAGTGCCTTTGTAGTTACATGAGATTGAGAACAAATGGTTATGTAACCCTAATGAACGGAATGTTGTTTTGCACTCTCTGTATGTTTAACAACAGTGGCTTGTACATACATAAATTACACATCTAAGTGATAACTTCGTGTATTCATTCTGCGAAGCTTGCTCTAATTTGCTTCTGCTAGTTTTAACACTTGCAAGCACGTAGCAGGGGCAGTGACAAATTTACCAGAAAGCTAATGAGAAATTGTAAAGAAACCGTCCGTGAAAGAACTGGTTCAAACCAACCAATAAACTCAGCGCATTAGAGGCTTGCAGCAAATCTACCATACAAAATGGAAAATAACCCTCGAAGTCAAGAGTCTAAAATAAGAGCGTATTTAACAATTCACAAATAACCCAAAAGGAAAAAGGGACTTATATCCTGCTTATGCTAAACTTGAGGCTTGCTTTCTTCCTCATCCTCTTCAATTTTAGGAGCCAGATAAAACCTGATGTAACCCATCTCAGCAATCTTGTACTCAACAACCACAGGCAACTCAGAGGACAGACTGATAGTGACTGTGTTGGATAGAGGAGTTGCCTTTGTGAAGGAGTTCATGTACCTCAAAGCAAATGTCAAGGACACAGGCTCATTCATCTCAATGATTGTGGCCTCTTCTGGCTGCAAACAGAAACAAACAAATAAACCAGAGTTCACACAACACAATCACTTGAGGATATGTATCTGCTTCTATGCAAACTTAGGGGGCAAAGTTTATTCACTTCTAGGCACAAGAGAACACAGCTACTTACTTTGTCCACAGTGGTATTCTGCCTGACAACAATGTTAGCTGTTCCAATGTCACCTCTAGTTGAGAACTTCACACCCTCCTTTGTGACAGATATAACAACTACAGGATTACAAACCAATATTAACTCATATCGCTGCAAGTGTGCTTTTACTGTCATTAAAAAACACACAAAGAAAGTGTGATATATCAAAAATTCCAAACTAGATTAAAGTTTCTAAACTAACCAGTGTCACCAATACTAGCAAGATCTTTACAGATCCTTGCAAACTCAGCAGAAGGCATTCTAACGATTGCCTGGTATTCAGCCTCTGGAATACCCAGATGCTCGCTGTCAATATCCATCAGCTTCATCTCAAAATCAGCAATCTTATCCTGTGCTGCAACCCACGAAGACAGATAAATTTAATCAAAAGAACGAACTCTATTACCCGAAAACAAGAACCCCGATCTTTCATATAAACGGATCCCAGAAAACAGATGAAACCAGAACCCTGATTACAGTAATGAAGTACTAATACCCAAAGAACTCACTGGGGCTTTCAAACATGAACGTGACGACGTCGCTCCCATCATCAGCCTTGATGGTGACGATGTCATCGTTTCCAGCACATCGGAGCATCTTGGACATGTTGTTCAGATTCATCCCCATGGAGATGTTCCTGTCGCAGCGATAGTGCTCGAAACCCTCTGAGCGGAGCAAGAGAGCCACAAGCGCGACATGGCTGGAGTCCATCGCCTGCAGGGAGAACCCGGTGGCGGAGCAGTCGAAATTGGCGTCGTTGACCAGCTCCTTTATCGCCTCCATGACCTTCTTCAGAAGAGAACCCTGAACAAGCCTGAGCTCCAGCATTTTTCACGGTCGATTGAGCAGAGAAACTTCGAGAGTGGAAATTTGGGGGCTTAGGGTTTCTCGCGCGAGCGTTCTGCAGAGTGATGGAAGAAAATGAAGAGGTTTATGGTTTATATTAAGTTAAGGGGGTGAAATTGGTTCGAATTTCAAATTGTTGGGGTTTAAGTGGCGGGATTTGGAATTTTGGAGGGGGAATTGTTTCCCGCCATTTGAGTTCCACGATTTTGCTTTTCATTTTTCAGTTCACACGCGGCAAAGGAAATTCGGCAAACTACAATACTGGTCCCTCAACAGTTAACGATTACAACAAGTCTTCTAGATACTCATACTCAAGCAAGTTAAGGTACGTGACTCGATCAGACTTCTTGAAAACAAAAAGGACAACAGGCTGTGTTCTACATGACAACTTTTACAACAAGATGACATATATTTGAAAATAATAGAGAAAGTTATGAGGGTAAAAATTGTTAGTAATTGTGTAAACTTAAATAGTACTAATTTTTTTCGTAGAACACACACGATAGCTTAGTAGGTGCAAAACTTTAATTTTCAAACTCAGATAATTTTATAATTATTATGTCAAAACATACTCAATTATTTTTCAAAATAGATAGTACTTGTACTTGTAGATAGTACTTCTCCATACGTGATTACATCACATGACTCAATGGGATTAACGTGATTTCCGTCATGAGAGTTCCAAAATAGAGATTAGGGGGTTTCAAACTTAACATTTTACAGGTGAATGTTTGCAAACTCACTTCCATTTTTTTCATGGTGAGTTGTTAAGATTTTCGGACCTACAAATCTCACACCGAAAGTGAATTCGGTGTATTCACGTGGATGATTTTCATCCCTTTTACCGTCGTGTGACACGTGGATATGTAGGATATGGGCAACAAATTTTGGTCCATTTTGACGGATGAAATTTGTTGAGCTCTCTCACCAGCTTGACACATGGACATGTGGGGGCATGGGCTGAGCGAACTTTGGTCCATTTTTACGGCTGAAATTTGGTCCGCATGTTTTAGTTTGAGGGGTAGGGGATGTTTTTTTTTTTCACCCCTCATTCAGCGAAAATTCACCAAATTTCTTCCCCCTCCCCACTTAAGTTTGAAGCCCCCTATTATCATTTATGCAAACACAACAATTGTTCCCACGAAAGTGAGTAGTGTTCACGGAATGGTTCAGGGCGGGTAGTGAGTAAAATAGTATTCGATCCACTGAATATGATCACCATATATGTGGGTACCATATTTTACGATTTTTATATGGATCGGGTCGTGGATATCCACATGTATTTTCTAAGTGTAATTATTTTATAAAAACACTAACTACATTTAGAAATATTCCAATATTATAAAGCGTGGATATGTAAATTTAGAGTATTAGGAAAAGAGTAATTTACATAAACAAATAACAAGATAAATTGATCTTGGATTGAATTTATACAAAATCATAAGATTAAGTGTACTCATAGTCCTGTAACTTTAATTATTGTCTCACCGGGTTGTTATTTTACTTTTTGTCCCAATAAAGCACTGTTTTTCAACTTTTTTAAAAATTCGTGGTCATTTTCTATCCAACATCCGCTAAGTTTAACGGACTTTGGAGAAAAATAATAATTTTAGCAATTCAACTTTCTTGGAAAAATCTTTTACACCCTAAGTTTTAAACCTAAACATTTAGACACACTCCCAACAATTATAAACTTAACATTTTTACCAAAAAGTTTCCAAACTTCACCTTCACTTACAACACCTGTCGGACTACTGTCGGGCCCACCTCTGACCACCGCCGAAAATTCTGGAATGGAGAAAATAATACACCATATCGTAGATCGGGGCTCGGGCTCACCATATCTCAGCCTAGGGCCCCCGGATCTTGGCCCGAGGCCGTTGAACCGCGGCCCTAGGCCGGTGAATCGCGGCCCTGGGTCGCCGATTCGTGGCCACAGGTCGACATTTCGCGAGCCTAGGCAGCAAATCGGCGACCCAAGGCCGCGATTCGACAGCCTTGGGCCGCGATCCGGTGGCTTGGGGCTGGGATTCGGCGGCCCTAGGCCCGAATCTACTGCCCCGTACTGCGAATGGCGTGTTTCGGCGAGTCGGCGGTAGCAGTGGCAGTGGTCTGACGGCGGTGCCCGTGACCAGACGGTGGAATGATGGTGGAAGGAATGAGAGAAAACTTTGGGGTAAAAGTGTTAAAGTTTATAATTATTGGGAGTGTACCTAAATGGTTAGTTTTAAAACTTAGGGTATAGATAGATTTTTTTAAAAAAAGTTGAGTTGCTAAAATTATCATTTCCCCCCAAAGTCCGTTAAACTTAACGGAGGCCGAATGGAAAATGACCACAAACCTAAAAAAATGAAAAACAGGACTTTATTGGGATGAAAAATTAAAACAAGACTCCGGTGAGACAATAATTAAAATCACATGACTACCGGTGCACTTTACCCCAAAATCATGTATTTTCTATTGTATGCAACAAGTTTTAAAAATTGTAAGGAAAGTTGGAATTGAGTAGATTTAGGATGTTTGTTTCTAAATAGATTTATGTACATCGGTTCAGATATCTGCGGATTTGTAAAACTAAAACGCAAATCTAACCTGAGTGTTATTAATTTTGTAGGTTTCAATCTTTCGATTCGACTCGGTTTTGTAGATTGTTTCAACACCCCTAAATAGTACTACCAGGATGGCTATGGAATAGGCTTTCAAAATGGGATAATGTATGCATTTGACATGGCTCCAGCACTAGTCTCACATCTTCTGTACTTAAAATTGAAATTTGGTAATAAAAAGTAAATTTAAATTCGTTCGATTATGTATTTATGTTTATATCGATTTATTATCATCACGAATACCCCTTCTTGATATATTTTATATTTTTAGGTAACCATCTTTCTGTTGCCGCCAAGGACTACGAGAGTCCTCTTGTTTATTTGCTGTCGCTGGAAACCGAATCTGTTGGCCACATCGCTGATGGATTTGGTGTCAATGTTAGGCATTTTTTCCTTGCGATGTCAAGGCTGGGGCGTTTTGCCTCCTCGTTTTCAAGTTGCAGCGAAGGTGGTGTGTCGCGACGCTTCACGTCGAAGATCCACGCTGCGATAGGTTCGTCTCCTCTTTTGGGCCGCCGTTGATTTTGGGGAGTTGTCTGGTTCATTGTTGTTAGACTTGCATCTGGCCAACAGGCCCCTACCCTTCTTTCGTTTGTATTATGGAGGGCTACGACGAACTAACACCGGATTTTGGTGGTGGTTCGGGTATACCATTTTGCTCCATGTCTCGGTTGTGCATTGGTTGTCCTCAATTTGGGCGTTTCTCAGTGTGGCACCGCCATGGTGACGAATCTCCACGTTGGGTGCTTATTTGGTACCCTTGTAGCGGGTCTCCCCGGTCTTGCTAGGTGCTCGAGGCATTGGATGTGGGCGGATGTTGGGACAGTTTGCAGATTTGGGGTTTTCGAAGGACATCTGTGTTGAATGTATTTCGGCAAGGTGGAGCGATGTCTCTCCTTGCTCGGAGCAGTGAGGAGAATAGCTTTGAGCGGTTGGGACGTAAAGTCCGGTCCCATCGCTTGTATTTTAATCTAGACTTTGGATGTCAATAATCTTTATTCATGTGTGATTTGATGTTTGCTTTTCCTTTCCGGGTTTCCTTGTAATGAATAGGTCATGGCTGACCATTCATCCATGGTTGGCCGAAATTCACAAACACCCATGGCATCGGTCTATTGAATCCCTCTCGTATGATAAAGCAACAGAGACCATCAGCGGCTTCAAGCGATCATGCCGATGAAACAAAGGTTTTGGATTTGTCATCAGACTGCTGTAGTGAAGCCCGCAACATCAAGCGATGGGGACAAAATTCTACTTGACTCAATGCTCGAAAGTGATGCTCGGCGGTGATGCTCCGCGTGTGGCCTCTCGATTGTTGCACGCCGGCAACGATTACAACGACAAGATGGTGTCAAATGGACGATTGAAGTCCTTCATTATTAGGGGGTTTCAAACATAGGAAGTGAACAAAAAGTTTTTAGGTGAAAAACTGAGTGAATTGGAGGTGAGTGAAAAAAGTGAAAATAGGAGGGTTAAGTTTGAGACCCCCGTGAACTAGAAGTTGAAAACACGTGAATTCACCACAATTGGCGTTTCCCGCCTCAACTTTCCTTCCTTTTTGCGCAACTCCTATATTTTGTTTGCAACCAAAATTAGTCTTCCCCTTCATCGAAACTTACTTCTCTTCATATCTAAGTTCTTCTTGGGTGAGTTTTGGCATGTGCACAACTGTGCTGTGCACAAGCTTGTGTGCACAAGCTGCTGCACAATGCACATGCTTGCGCTGCTAGCACAACAACTGTGCACAATGCGCAAAGCGCAAGCAAGCAGCGCACAAGCTGTGCTCATGCACAACCTTTGCGCAAGCCGCTGCGCACATATTTAAATCTTTGCCGCACTGCAGAGCTCGAATTTACACATCGGAGGCGGAATGCACAACTCCGGCGACCCGAGACGGACTCACAAGAAGGCGAGATGACCTAACCCATCTACCATTTCTACCGATTTTAGTGGGAAAAGAAAAATTGAGGAAGATATGGTAAAAGCGGAAGCAAGGCGACCAAGAGGAGATGGCGAGATGGTGCATTTGGACCTACTGGCCGGATGCTTGGTGGCTATTCGCGTGAACAACTCAGTTCACTTTTAAACAATTCGCCTGAGGTCCGCGTAAGAAGAGGTGAGTTCGCTTCCCTTACTTACGTGGATAAAAAGAGGCGAATAGTGGCGTTATTCGCCTCTTTTTATCCATGTTTGAAACCCCCTATTGTTGGCTTTCGCGGTGGACTCGTGGGAACCAAAAGACAAAGTGATGGCACCATTGTAATTACATCAATAATTTTGGTCATTTCTTTCACCTTGCACGTGCTTCGTCGTTTAAGCTTTTTTGGTTGTTATCGGTTCTTATCAAATTAAATGATTCAAATATTTATTTTTAACAAATAGTGAAAAAATTTATAAATAAAATATATTTAAAAACTTAAAATGCCTAAACACTCATGAAAAAAATGATAAATTAAATATTATGAAACAATAAAATCAAATGTATGTATTTTTTTAGATGGATGAAGTATTACTTTTTCTTCCACATTTTATCTATTTTCCTTTTAGTTTTTATCTTTTCCAGTACTACAACTAATTTGAGATACTTTATCAAAATAGCACAACTGTTTCCTTGTACAATATAAAAAAGAAAATTAGATAATCCTAAGAAAAATATATGAAAATGTGAAATATCACTTAAATTTTTTCCATGCACCTTACATCATCATTTTCTATCATCAAATAATCAAATAATTGATTCATTTATCTTTCATGTTTTAAGTTCAACATTTAACTCAAACTTTTACAAAAATAAATAGGGAAAAAGAGTCCTAAAAAAATATATTCTGAAAGGCTATGTTGCAAATTATGATACTCATGTGAATTATTTAATTTTAAATTCTTAATAATTCATGAAAAAATCATATATTATATACTGCTTGACGGCAAAAATAAATGCCTCAATTATTTGAGGATAGATGAAGTATAACTTTCCAAGAATTTGTTATTAATCTATAAAACTGAATTTTAATTAAGCTCTAATGATGAAATTACGAAAGTATCATATTTCTATGATATTAATAGAATTGGCTATTAATTACTTGTTTCCAACAATTCTACAGCGGACACAAACGAAGCAAATTAAATTTCAGAAATAATTAAATAAACTAAGAGCTTGTTGTTTCTGAAATACTTAACACTGTTCATTAAGCAAAAATCTGCTAAATATATGGGGAAATCAAGAACTTTACTTTGTTATTCTGAAGTTATTTCCATCTAATACACCTAGTTTATTTTATTATCACATCAAATCTTATGCACACTGCATTATCACATTACTGGATAAAAATTCAATCTTTTTCCCTTCATAAAATATTTAAAATTTCCAATTTTTTACTCATTTTTTCTCGAAAATGAACAGTCATAAAATGAAACTCTTGATTAGTGAGCAGTATATTTTTTTCTTTCATATAGTAGAGTAGTATATACTGTATTCCTACTATAGATTCATTTCAGAAAACGAACCAACAACTCCACGTGAAAAGAAACAAGAACAAAGGACCTGCGACAATCACTAATGAAATCAATCGACAACAAGAGAGAAGAAGCAGTGAAGAAGAAAACCTCACTTGCTCATCTTCTTCACATGCCTCTCAATTCCCATTCTCATTCCACTCATTAGAAAAATCAATCACCTTCTTCCTTCCTGCCCGCGATTCCTCGATCCGGAGCCACCATTTTTCCCGATGGCGGATCTCAAGATTTCATTCGCTGAAACGTTCCTTTGCAGTGCTTTCGCTGCCTGTTTCGCTGAGGTAATCCACGATCTCTGGAAATTCTGAAATTTTCCATTCGAAGCTTAATGCTCGTGCCGTCTGTCAAATTCGCCTCTCGTTTCAGCTGTTTTTGATGAGGAATATAGGGGGAGAGGATAAGTTTATCAACTCCTTCTTTTGATGTTTCAGTAGAAAATGGTTTCTGGGTCTTTTCAGGAGTTTCCTAACTGTGTCTGAAACTCTAAATGCGTCGAAATCTTCCAATGTGGTGTGGATGACATCAAGCTCTGTCCAGATATGGTTGAGTTTTTTTTGGACGAAAGTGTTTAAGATAGTGCTATATATTGGTTTCTTCCTTTGGTCTAAGCTTACCACAATTGGAAACTTGTAGGAGATATCTATGGCAGCTTAAAGCTAGTAAATTCCCATAATGCTTTTCAGAAAGGAGTATAACACCGTTAATGTAGTGTTAATCTGTTTGATTTTTAAAATGCGATAAATTGATTCGAGATGAGAATAATTCCTGTTTATGTTTGTTGATCTAGTTTTATGGCTCCATCACATAACACGATATGGAGTTGCGATTACAGCCGTGCCATTAAATGAAATGCGTATTTGTACTCCGTCTTGAGTGAATTAGCACTTCTGTTTCCATTTAAATATTTTGGCTGCATTATCTTGCAGTTCTTTACCATCCCTTTAGACACTGCTAAAGTGAGGCTTCAACTCCAGAAAGCAGCAGGTGATGGCCATAGCGTACCTAAGTATAGGGGCTTGTGGAGCACGATGGCCACAATCGCTCAGGAAGAAGGTGTTTCAGCACTTTGGAAAGGCATAATCGCGGGTTTGCATCGTCAGTGCATTTATGGAGGTTTAAGGATTGGATTATATGAACCTGTGAGATTATGGTGAATATTATGCCTTATTTTCGGGTACCTGAAGCTGTAAATTAATAGAAATGCATACAGGTTAAAACATTATTAGTTGGAAGTGAATATGTTGGAGATATTCCTCTGTACCAGAAAATTCTTGCTGCTTTATTGACAGGCAAGTATGCCCATTTCTCATTATCATTCATTTCATGAAAGTATGTGGTTTTCTGTTCCCGATGTCAAAGTTCTGATAGTCATTGCTTGTAATATGTAATGCAAAATGGTGCTTTCACGAAACTCCGAATAATAATTGTTTCTTCTAACAGGTGCTCTAGCCATTGCAGTTGCTAATCCAACTGATCTTGTCAAAGTTAGGCTTCAAGCTGAAGGCAAAACGGCAGTTGGAGCCCCTAAGCGTTACTACGGGACGCTAGATGCTTATTTTACAATAGCTAGACAGGTTAGCGATTTTCAACTGTAATTTTGTTTCTTCTGGTACTTTAGTTTACTTAATTGATAAAATTCTGATGATCAGGAGGGACTGGGTGCCTTGTGGACTGGACTTGGTCCAAATATAGCACGAAATGCTATTGTAAATGCCGCTGAGTTAGCAAGTTATGATCAAGTAAAAGAGGTAAGCTCAACAGTTTGCGCATACTTTTGGTTGGCTGTAGAAATTCTGCCTTCGAAATGTTCAAATGATGACTTAATAATTTTATAAACTTGCAGACAATTATGAAAATTCCAGGGTTCAGCGACAACATTCTGACTCATCTTCTAGCTGGTCTGGGTGCAGGTTTCTTCGCCGTGTGTATTGGTTCTCCTATTGATGTGGTAGGCATTCTAATTGGACTTTGATACCCAATAGACAAGTCTAAAAATATTGATCAAGACGAGTGTTCTACTTGCATCTTTTAATGTGAACAAGTTTACTGTATATGTTCATCACTGCTATGTAGAGACCATTTATTCGACTTCTAAAACGTAGGGAGAGGCCATGGCAGCCTCTAAGTTCACTGATGTGAGTCATTTTTTAACTTTATACTTCTTTTGGTATGTTCAAGGTCAAATCAAGAATGATGGGAGACACAGCCTTCAAAAATACCCTGGACTGCTTTGTCAAGACCATGAAAAATGAAGTAAATCTGTGGCTTCTTTTCTCAATATATCTTCTTTCCATGATTGCTTAGTTTCCTTGGGATGGTCAAAAGTCTTGATCAGATATACCTGTATATGTGTTCATTAAAAAACGTATTCTGTTTATAAAACTTCCATTTTTCATTTCTTTGTCAAATCAAGGTGGTGTTCAGGGGGGAAAAACATTTCATTTTTCTGGCACCTTTTTTATTCCTTCATAAGAAGGCTGCATAGGAAGGATCCGACATAAAACTTTGCCACTATGCTTTATGTATAGTTATAGTGTTGACAAATTTTACGTAGTTAAACGATACTATAAACTTCATTACGCCAACCCAACATAGTTAGAATTAAGGTTTAGTATGATATGATTTTAAGGCACCTTTTTCTATAAGAAGCATGAATAAGGGGGGGAAAAAGAATAAAGAATAATGTTGGCACTTGTTGCTCTCGTGGAATAAATTTTCTTCTGCTTTTCAATATGGGAGGGAACTCCAATCCTCATAGAACCTCTCGTGTGCAAGCCCTTATTGTCATGTTTCACTAACTTTTGATGCATTTCAGGGACTTTCTGCTTTTTACAAAGGCTTTCTTCCTAATTTTGTGCGGCTGGGATCTTGGAACGTAATTATGTTTTTAACCCTTGAGCAAGTAAGAGTTTGAAATGTCTGTTTAGTATACATCAGTTCTTTCAGTAGCAGTCATTTCATTTTTGCAATACAATATGTCCAGAATGAGGCATTCTTCTCTATGGAGTTTCAAATGCTGCAATATGTTTTTTTCTAAACTCCAAAGATGTCATTTCTTCTTTGAATAGTGAATACTAACAATTAGATCTTCTTACCATTTTGTTGTGAGTAGTTCGTTATGAAGTTCGATTCAGTTAGCCTTCACTCTCTGAATTCTAACCCGGTCTTTCTGATGACAGGCCAAGAGGTTTTTCCTAAGAGAAGTAATATACGATTAGCTGCACATTCGTAGTCTTTATTACTTGAGTTTTGCCGGTTGATTGCTTCTTCAACCTCCAGAGGCTCACCTTCATGTGAAGATCACAGTTAAGAATGCTCCATCATTCTCTTCATCGGAATTCATTCACAGAAACGGAACAGTTTACTTTTAATAGCAATATTGAAGAAGACCCTGCAGTCTAGATGCTAGCTGAGATACTGCACTACCATTCAGCTGGAAGAACTTGACGAATTTTTACCACGTCTTAGGAATATAAATTCAAACCTACTTCTGCGGGGTACACTCTCATACGCTTTTATTCGAGAATTCAAACCTGGTCAGCTTGATTGTTTTGTTGAATACAAAGGTGTTGGACATGAAGTTACTGAAATGTTTGGACAATTGATGATCATCAACATACAATGATAGACTGAACATTGTCATCTTGATGTATACTTCTATTGGTGAATGGATGCTGCCATTGTTATGTAAACAAGTTTCTTGAACTCTTAATCTAAGGATGAAACAATGCCATTTGGAATGTTCAGAAGGATTTCCAAGCTTCTGCATAACATCTGAAGCATTTCATTCAAATACTTCAGTAGATGAAGTTACATTGCTTTAGGAATAGCATCTGAAGCATTTCCTCCAATTTCTCTCTCACAAACTTCACATTTACTGGATTCATCATCAGATTTTGAGTTCCGACTCTTTTAGCGACTCCAATAAATCTTTCATTTTTATCATGAAGGTTTCAAGAATGAAAAAGGATGCTATTGTAACGTGAAAAAGCTTAGGGGTTCAAGCGTAGAATGTAGGAGGTGAAGGGGATCATAAACGGATTTTACAGATGATTGATTTTCTAAGTTTAAAACTGTTTGAGGACCACATAATACAAATATAACGTATTTTTTTTCTTTTCAAATGAGATGAATTATAGAAGATAAAAAACTTTTTGATTAATTATCAAATCTTGCGTCTCCATTCCACTCTATTTGTAACGAGCTCTTTCAGAAGTTCTAGTAGCTTAAGATCCCTCTCAATTAGACATACTCATGTGAGTTTATGTATTCTCTTACCTCGTTTAAACTCCCATAAATCTAACATATCAATTTTACGCACTGATGCATCTAAAGGTCTTCTTCATATATGTCAAAACCATCTAAGTCAACATTCTCTAATCTTGTCTTCAACTGGTATCATTCTCACTAAGCCTCGAATGTTCTCATTTCTTATTCTATCTCCTAATGTATGTCCACTCACCCATCAAAACATCAACATCTCCGCGACATTCATTTTGTTCATGTGTTGCGTCTTCACTGCCCAACACTCAGTGTCATATGACATTGCTAGTCTAATAGTTGTCCTATAGAACTTTCATTTCAACTTTAGTGAAATGTTTCTATCGAGTAACTCCTCTAAATTTTGCCCACCATGCCTTTATCCTATGGTTAACATTTTCATCAATATTTCCACCTTCTAGATAATAAAGTAATTTTTTGTTTAACGTAAAAAAATGTAATATTGTGATTAATTTTTTTTATCTATTATTGATTAAAGTAAATTTAGTGTTCTTAAACATATACTACATCACTACTATTTATCCATTTTTAAGATGAATTATAGAAAAAAACTGTTGTTAGGTTGGGCTTAAATCATCTACTTAAACTAATGACTTAAGACCAATTAGCAAGTCTTAGGAATTCTATAAACTTGCTGATTTCTATCTAGTGCATGCGAGATACTATAGTCTTGCAACAATTTGCTTAAGCTTAATGATTAATGATTCAAAATTTCAAAGGTTTCATAGCAGCAGAATCATTTTTAACTTATGCTTAAGTTACATTAAGGTACATGAGAAATGCATATAGTACTTCAGCTTCTAGATACAAGGTAAACCCTAGCCTTAATGATCAAACCATTCCCGAGCTTGAAACCCGGACTGACCGGAAAACCTACAATCTGACCTGCCGGCACCTTCCCACTGGAGAACTTGATGACACTTTCCATAAACTGTGGATGGAAATCAGCTCCCCTGCTCGCCTCAAACTGCGACGGTACTGGATCAAGCGAAAACGCCAGCAAATGAAGCAACCAAACGGCCTTCGCCAACCCTAAGAACTCACCATAAAACTGACTTCTAGGGTGTTGCCCAGCAGAGGCCTGATTGTGCTGGTCCAGGTTCCCAAACAAGGACTCCTCCATTTTTGGGTGCATTATAGCTAGGTACTTGTTGGAGCAGAATCTGCCAAAGTGGCACGAAGGCAGAATCCCGAGAAGCTCTTCGGGATCCATTGCCTTCATGTCACGGTACTGAGTGAAGCATTCTCTTCGGTGTTGGTCCGGGTTGAGAAGCGAGGAGAGGCTGCCATCCATGTAGAAGGTCTCGTGGTCGAACCCTTGGAAGATCTTGCGCAGAACGTATGACTCGAGTGCATACTTGGCGTGGTGGTTCACAATCACTGATGGAGTGATCATGGCGGTGCTGAGGTTGATGGAGTCGCTGGTGGCTGACGCGGCTTCGATGGAACGGACAGCAGCCGCGATGTCCCAGCGGGCAGCGCGCATGAGTGTGAGGAGAAGTGAAGTGAATGACCTTGAGGTTTCTTTCACTTGATTCACTGTTGTCTCGAACAAGTCTGGAGTTGGTGCAACTGTAGCCAGGCCAGGAATGAGTTATGGGAGGGATGTAAATTAATGATTAAAGCAGGAGGGGAGGAATAAGAAGAAAAGAAGAAATTAAGGACAAAACTAGGGAATAAAATAAAATTTTTCATGATTTTTCAGTTATCAAACCAACTCCTATAAAATATGGATCCCTAATCAAAATAATCCAGCATAAGTGTAACCTTTTGCAACACCTTATGTAGTACCAAAAACAAAAAAGTACATATACTTTTTCGCTTTTTTTATTAAAAAAATCTTATTTTTTTTAAAAAATTGTTTTAAATTTATATCATCTCCAGAAATGAGGGGGTTTCAAATTTAAAAATTAAAAGGAATATGATTTACCGGATTCGTGAGTAATTCACTAGTGAATTAATTCACCGTGAAAAATATGACGGTAGGTTTGAGGTTCCGTAAAAAAAACGTAGGAATTGGTGATGAATAACTCAAATACTCGTCCAAAAAACAAAATGTCACCATGATCACGGGTAAAACAAGAAAAAAAGAGGGATTGAAAACATAGGGACGACTATCACGTGAAAAACTCGCCTAATTCACGTGAATTAGGCTAATTCACTTTTGCAAAATTCACCTTTGGTCCGAATAAGTGGGGTGAAAAATTGACTAATTCACTAGTGAATAAAAGAGGTGGAAAACTGATTAATTCACTTAAAATATGTGAAATTTGAAACAACCTATTCTAAAGATATTTAAACAAAATTGGATCTCTCAAGTTCAAGTCACAGGAGGAGAGACATCTAATCCTGTCAAAGTCCCTTCACAAAGGTTACCCAAAATATCACAGACACAGTGTAACAATGCAAGGGCAATAATCCTGGTTGATTTAGCCAATAAAAGTATGTCATTAACCAGCAATAAATGTCTTTTAATCTTTTCTTTTGCTTGTAGATCAATCATTCACCAAAATTTCCTAACTTTTCCCTTTAAGATTTATCAAATGAAAACCATCCTAGTAACTTTAGATTGTAGTATTACAACAGAAATCAATCCTCATTTCTAATGCTAATTTGAGATTTCAAGTACAAATCAAGTTCTAACAAGCTCTTCCCATTATTCCTCCCATAATGTTTTTTTTTTGAAAATATGATTAATTGATAAAATAATAAATGGAGTGAAAAAAAGAGAGAGATGATTGCTTGAAAAGCTAAAGCAAAGACTTTCAGAAAGGTTGAAAATTAAAGTACCTTGACCACAGCTGACTTTCTTCCTGGAAATTGACCTGCCTTTCTGAAGCTTTCCTCCAGTAGTTGTACTGTAAACCGAAGAGGAAACGCTGTTTAGCTTCTCCGTCAAGTTCTCGATCTCCGCCTCTTTCGCCTTCACCTCCCTCTTCAGCTCCTCCACCGCCGCTTCGTATGGCGCCACCACCTCCCTCACCGCACCTTCACTTCTTCTAGGCCCGCCTCCGACGCCGGATCGAGTCTCCCTTCTGAACCTCTCCCTCAGAACCCCCAGCCGCCGGAACTCCCCGACGACCGCGGCGTCCGCCATCCTCATCCTCTCCGGATCCCACGGCGAATGCGCCTCCTGCATCGTCGCGTATGCCCGCTTCAGTGACGCCACCGCGTCGAACACATCTTCCATCAGGCCAATAGTCTCCGTCGACGGCACCGCCCTGATCTGACTGCTGAATCTAACCCCGGCGACGCTCGATTTCTCGATTCCGTCGTCGTCGGTGGAAATGCCCTCATCGGAGGAGTCTGAGGGTCGATCGATGTCGTCTTCGAGGGTAGCCTGGCGACCGGCGGCAAGTGGGTGGAGGAGGCAGGAGGCTGCGACGCGCTGTATGAGATCGGAGAAGTTGGAGACCTTGGTGGCCATTTCTAGTGACTCCGTTTATCTGGAGAGATGATGGTGTAAGATACTCTTCATTCCGGAGAGATGGTGACTTCATTTAAAGCTGGTAATAGTATTTTATTTTGACAGTTTTTGTTGGCAAGTGTTGCATGTCGAGGGCCAGAATTGTCAAAAGTGAGAGGAGCATTAGAGAGAACGATTTGCATTTAGGACAGAAAGTACTATCAGGCTCACTTCACGGAAAGAGAAAAACTTTTTGGAAGAATGTTTTTATTGATGGATAAGGTGTATATGTAAGTAAAAAAAATTTGACAAAAATTTGATTTGATAGAGAATTATAAAGAATTAATAAATTTAAGGTTATTTTATGTATTGAGATTCTGAAAATTAGAATTTTTTTGAAGAAATTGGGGGATTAGCTGAGCTAAAAAGTTAGGAATGAAAATATAAAAATAGTGAAATTTTAAAATATCTGAAAGAATAAAATTTAAAATCATTATCAGTGTTTTTAATTGATATGTTTCTCTTTCAGTTTTACTTTTTGAATTTTTTCTCAATTTTTGTACTCCCTCTTTCAAGTAGATACATTTTTTCTTTCTTGATTATCCTAGTAAAAGTGATATATTTTTTAAAAAATGAATATTTTTACATCATCTTTACTTAATTACCTTTCATCTCCTTTCTCATTAAAAAAATATTTTTGTTTTATATACATACTTTAGGGAAAAGTACTATTTTCCCACCAACGTTTGGTCGATGGACCTTTTTAGCCAATATTTCAAAATCAAGTCCTTTTTGCCATTACTTTACGTTTTATGGACTCATTCTACCATTTAACTTATTTTTTTGGATCCATTATACCACTTCTTTGACAAACGGCGAAAATATTCGGGATATTCCATCACGGACGCATGACATGGATTTTCTTTTGGGAAATTATCAAAATCCCCCGATGTTTGTCATAATCTCCACTTTTCCCCTGCATTTTTGGAATTCTCGAAAACCCTCCATGAGGTTTGTGAAAATATACAAAACCCCTTCTAACACTAACCACCGTTAGCTATTCTGTTAGACTTTTAGGTTTAACTACAAAAATTGTACCATAAGGTTTTTACCCTTTTACAATTTCAACCACACCCTCTCCACTCTCACCACCATCTCCAATATCGCTCCATCCATCCATCCATCCATCCATCCATCATTTGTTTACTCATATCTCCTCCACGCTGATGGGCGTTTTATATGTGTATAAATTAAGCATAATATCAATTAATAAAACTCATTCAATCCTAAGTACAAAGTGTGCAATTGTAATAGGGTGAGTGGGGTCGAACCCAAGAGATTGTAGTGAAGTTTATGGAAGTATAGTTTTTGCTCTATTTTTGGATTTTTTATTTAAGAAGACAAATGATATGAATGAATGATGTGAGGAATTTGGAACACTATTTTACAACTAGTCTAATCTACTTTAAACTACAACATAAATGCAAGTTATAGCTAGATGCATTGTAATGCAAATGAATGATCAAATTCAATAAATAAAGTCGCCTAGGGGTTGGTTAATGTTGAGATTATTAGGTGAGTTGATGAATGTGCTTAGCAAGAATTCAAGGAGTTGGATAAAATTCAAATCCTAATTACTACACTAGGACTATTCTCACAATGTTGAACCAAGAAAAGTCTCATCACTTGCATTCAACATTATGGCTTTATGTTATGCCAATAAAGTCTCCTAGTACCCTAGACTAACTTTCTCAAGTTAATCCTAAAGTATCTAGAGTAATTCCCTAGGTTAAGTTCAATAAAATCTCTCTTGAACATTTCATCGAAAACTTGGTAGTTGTAGAAAAGTAAAGTCTTCTACTTCTTCCACACCCTCTTAAAGCTCAAGAATTCCCTACGAATTCAAACATATACACATTCAAGCAACCATGAACCACCCAATAATACTATAACAATTAGCCAACCCTAGGAGAGGAGGAACTACTCTTCAATCACAATATAGCATAAAAGCTTAAATAAAATGAAGAGCAAGAACAATTGATGGAAAAGGAGTGGAAGAAACTCTTGATTGATGGAAGATAATCTTCAAATCATCCATAAAGCTCTTAAATTCGTAGCTACATGATTGAGAGAATGAGAGAGGAGCAAGAACCCTAAAACTTAGAGTAGCAAGAATATGGAGCTAGAACTAGAGAGATGATGAATTGTTTTATAAAAATCATCCAAAAGTAGCTTACATACCCAAAAATGAGTAACAATAATAAGTGGAAGAGTATTTTGGATGTTTCAACAAGCAATGAGCTATGCTTATCTGAAATGAGAGAAAATCAAGAATTTTCGCCACCAACTATTTTCCCGAAGCCAAAATGAAGCAAGTAATGTCATTTAAAGGGTAGTGAGCAATCGCTCACTAAAGGTGAGAGATCGCTCACAAAGGCACTGTGAGCGATCACTCACTACATTTTTGGCCGTGTATCGGCCGCTCATCACCCTGCAGCTACGGGTGAAAACACTCCTCACGGTGAGCAACCGCCCAACGTCCTTCCTCGATTGCACACCGGCCGCAAACTTGGTCTGATGCCTTCCCAACTCCCTTAACTTCTCCAAAAAGTGCAGCTTGGTCAGTCCTTGCCTTCACTTTTCTTTGAAAATCAATTCGTTTTGGACCCATTTTCTCCATTTCCTCTTTCAACATGCGAAACCTACAAAACTCTCGCCCCAACATTAAGAACTAGTAATAATCATTATAAAAACCACTGTTTAGAGGTGAAATATAAATCAATAAAGCGCACTCATCACACACCTATCCGCAACTTAATTACTGGTCACTCATGAAGAAAAAAGTAGAGTATGGAGCAGGGGGCGAGCTCGAAATCATTAAGGCGGTGGCTCAGGCCTGGCACATTAGGTCTGACAGCTGGGAACCGACGATGAACGAGTTTGAGGTCTATCGCCGGAGCTTCCAAGAGAACAACCCCTCCATATTCAAGCTGGAAAAGGCGACGAGATTACAAGCAACTGCGATAATCTCTGTCGACGGCGGTGGCAGTAGTTTTTAGGATTTACGGTAGTCGCTCTAGGAGCTGTACAAGATTGTGAGTTTGGCGAAGAAATTGGAGTTGGGACTCGGGTCAGATACTGACCTGTTCGCTACGGTGGTCGGAGGTACAGCTGCTGCTATGAGAGTTCATCATCAACGGAGGAGTAAGTTGGAGAACAAAAACAGTATTAGGAATTTGTTTGATTAGTCCTCGTCAAGGAGATTCAAAGAACCTCCCTGATATTTGTTCATATTACTTTGCAATTCTTCGAGTTGTTGGGTGGCTATTGCTGGTGAGAGTGGAGAGTGTGGGGGTTGAAATTGTTAAGGGGTAAAAAAACCTTAGGGTAGAATCGTTAGGGTTAAAAACGTTATGGTCCAATTTTTGTAGTTAAACCTAAAAGTATAATGGAATAGCTAACAATTGTTATTGTTAGGGGGGTTTTTGTATATTTTCACAAACCTCAGGGGATTGTTTTCAAGAATTCCAAAAATGTAGGGAGAAAGTGGAGATTATGACAAACCTCAGAGGTTTTTTTTATTTCCCTTTTCTTTTTGTCCAACGTGGCGTCCAGATAAGTTGTTTGGACCCATTATGCCACTTAACTTGTTTTTTTAGATTCATTATACCACTTAACTTGTTTTTTTGGACCAATTACACCACTTAACTTGTTTCCTATCCAACCTCCCTCCTACTTCTACGTTGCCACTAGAAACCCAGTAAACCCGCTTTGATCTGTTCGCGTCGGAGACCCACCATTCGAATAGCCTCTACTTTCTTTGTCATCGGTGTTGTCTTGACTGACGCCACCACTAATCTTGAAATGGAGGCCGAGCTTATGGCAAAGGATGATGTTGTAATCGTTGAGTTCCAAAGAACAAACTCGATTCCATAAATTTATGAACCCGAGAACAAAGAGATTTTGGTGGGATGGAGGTGTGAATTTGAGTGACGACTGACGGAGGAGTGAGAATGCGGTGGCAAGCCCATGGGACTGAGGATATTAGTGTCGGCTCTGGACGACGTCGTAGGTGGGACGTCGGCTGGGAGACCTCGTTGGCGATGAGGGGTCAAGGTTGGTGCTAGGGGTGTACACTATATGACCAAAACTGAATAAACCGAATTAATTCGGTTCGTTTGGTTCGGTTTGTTTGGTTTTCGATTTGGTTTTGGTCAAAACTGAAATTGTGAAGTTCGGTTTCTGTCTGGTTTCGGTGTTGATGGCCAGTTTGTTCGGTAATCGAAAACCGAATTATATTTTTTTTATCGATTTGTGCGGTTTATTCGGTTTGTTCGGTTCGGTTTCGGTTAAAACCAAAATTTATGTTTTACATTCACTTATCTATCCAAGTAGCAATGGTGTGAGATTAAGTGCATAAATTTCATATGTTAAAGACTTGAAGAAGCCAATATAGTGTAGAGTGTAGGATCATGCTTTATATATTGTGGAATCACAAATTTTTAATAAATTAATGATTTTATTGAGTTTACGGACTTTCTGTGGTTGTATTTTTGAGAGGTTATTAGATTGTTTAAGACTCAGTTGGATTGAATGAAAGGAAATGTTGTGATTACAATTCGACCAGTTTGGTTTTGACCGAAGTGAAATCAAATTGGATTTCAGGGAATAAAATGTTGTAATTTAGTTCGACCAATTCGGTTTTCGATCGAACCGAACTGCTATTTTCGGTTTTTCGATTTCCACACCCTATTCGACCAGTTTTGTTTGTTATACTCGAAAACCGAAAACCGACCAAACCGACTAATTCAGTTCGGTTTTAATCGAATAACCGAATGCTCACCTCTAGCTAGTGCCATCCGAATCAGTCTTGGTGTCCGTGGTGGTTTACCCGAGGTGTAGACGTGGCCGCTTGTACATGTAAGTTCAAATAAAACCCCGCCAAGTCATCTAATTTTTGTCCACAATAGCGCCAGGTTAGACCAGCGTGGCATTTTAACGGAAGAGTGGTAAACAGGTTCCTATAATGTGAATGGTAGTGGCAACAAAGGACCCGATTTTGAAATAGTGGCAAAAGGGTCCATCGACCAACCATTGATGGCAAAAACAATCATTTTCCCACCTACTTTACCTTATTATCATCTAGTTATCAATATTTCTTAATCTTCATATCCAGTCAAACGTGACTGTTTTGGTGGGATCCTAGGACGAAGGGAGTGGTATGTTTTTTTTTACTTTTTATGGAGAAGGGAAGTAGTATGTTAAATACTTCGTCCGTCTTAAGAAAATTGCCTCAACGTTTACATTTCACTTTCGAGGCGACTCTCTTGAGAACAGACAATGGTGGGATTTTCATCAAAATACATTGATCATCTATTTTTTAACATTTAATCTATAATTTTTTCACCTTTAATATTTTAATGCACGGAGTTAAATAGTTTACAACTAAATAATAAATTCATCTAAGTCATAATAGTATTGTTTATGAGATCCAGGAGATATGTACATACTTTTAGTTTGGTCTAGCATCTTCTATACCCAGCTAGACAACCCCAGAGCTCTAGAGCATTCTACACCTATTTATAACTGTCCAACAGCACCTAGTTCATTTTTTCACATATCATCGCCCTCTAGCACTCTCTAAACCGCCCTAGACTTTTTTGGCCCCATCTAGGCTCTTCTGACACACTTTGGTCCACCTTAGGCCCACCTGGAACTAGGGGTGTAAACGAGCCGAGCCCGAACATCACTAGTTCGAGCTCGAGTTCGTGAGAGTCAGCTCGAGTTCGAGTTCATTCAAGCCGAGCTCGAAAATAACAGTTCGAGCTCGGCTCGATAGTTCGAGAGCTCGAAAAATTAAAGTACTTAATTAATTAAAATAGAAAAAGGACTAAGTTGTAAATTATCCCAAATTCATCCTCTTCACTGGGTTCGTGGCTCGTGAAGCTCGGCTCGTTTAACGTGGTTCTACTGTTCGAGCTCGAACTGGTTCGGAAATAGCTCGTTTTACACCCCTAGCTCGAATTGGCTCACGAACTAGCTCGAGTTGAACCTTAGAGGTTCGAGCTCGGGTCGTTTTACTACTCGAATTAAAATTCCAGGTTGAGCTCGGGTTCATGACTCATGAAGCTCGACTCGTTTAATGTGGTTCAAGCTCGAACTAGCTCACGAACGGCTCGGTTCGTTTTACACCCCTACCTAGAACTCCCTAGAGTATTTTAGCATATTCCATAACTAGTTTATCCTTCATGGTTCTAAAGCCTTTCCAAGTTGTATGTTTCACTATGGTCTAGCCGAATCCACATTGCACATTCTCAAATGTGCCATCCCGCATCCCAAATCTTCAGCCTTATACTGTCTACGTACCCTAACTGTTGCACCGCACACCCTGACACATGCCTCACACACACCATCGCAAACAGGTCGTGACACTTAGATCACATGTTGACATGTGACACTTATGATTGGAAGTTGACATGGACAATACTTGTCAATTCATTCGGTTAATTAATGGAGTGGGTGGTAAAATGGTTACAAGATAATGGTGGTGCTAAGAATGTATTTAGAAAAAAATTGTACACATTAATATATTTTGAAATTTCTTACATTAATCTATAATTTGTACATAAATTATTTTGATTTTTTACTGAAATGTTGAAGAAATAAATTCATAAATTAAATATTTAAAAAGAAACCACCATTTATTTAGGGCAAAGAGAGTAATGAATGTACTCCGTACTTAAAATCACAGAAGCTCAAATGCTCAGTCCCTTAAAGAAGTTTTCTTCCTTCTAAAACACAGAACTTGCGTTTAGTTTGTAGGTGGGCTACTGCAATTCTCTTGGAGACTGTAGCTTATCTACTTTCAGGATTTAGGAAGGCATTTTCAAATATATATATATATATATATATATATATATATATATATATATATATATATAGATATATATATATATATATATATATATATATATCAAAGAAATTAATTTGCTTCTGCAATTAACTTAACAAAGGGCAGATATACACATGTAGTCCTAAAACTTCAGGTACTTTGCACTGTCCTGATGCATTCCAATTATCAGACATAAGATGAGTTAGGTATACATTTTGGAATTGGACCTGTAATTAAGACAACAAAGAGCAGACAATAAACAATGGTTGCTTTTCCTGTAACACCTTATAACAACCGCGTCTTGTAACAAACACATCCTAGCAAAAACAAACAGCTTGAAAACTCAGGAAACACCTATCATTTATCTACTGATCATCGCAGAAACTCTGAAAACAGAGATACAAAATTCTACAGAAGCTCGAAACGTGGATGTTCCCTACCGATTCGTGATCTATCATGGCTCTTCAAAGGCTTCAACTTGGAAGGAGAATGCTTGACACTCCCGTGAAGCTTCTTCTCCTTCCTCTCCATGTCGGACTTCATCTCCCATGTCCCCTTTCGGCTGTCACAAGACTTCCTAACACCAATGTACCCGTTGCTTCGCACATCAAGAGTCTCGTAGACAGCATTGATGTACCCGTCTATCTGATTTATACAACCGTCACAAGATCTCCTCGCATCGATGTATCCATTGCCTTGCACCTTAAGCTTCTCACACACAACATCAATGTATCCATCACAAGATTTCCTTGAGCCAATGCACCCATTACCTTGAGCATTAAGCTTCACACACAAGGAATCAGTAGTATGCTTGTCTATCTGCTGAATGCACTCAGTACAAGATTTCCTCGCGCCAATGCACCCATTGCTTCGCTCGCTAACCTTCTCACACACGATATCAATGTACTCGTCACAAGATTTCCTCGCGCCAGTGTAGCCATTGCTTTGCTCACTAAGCTTCTCACAAACAGAATTGGTTTTATACCTGTCCCTCTGATAAATAAACCCATCACAAGATTTCCTTGAGTCAATATACCCATTGCTTCGTGTATCAAGCTTCTCACACCCGACATCAATGTACCCCTCACAAGATTTTCTTGCATCAAAATACCCATTGCTCTTGATTAGCTTCTCATGAATCGGAGCAGCTTCCTTTGAGGGTATATCGACAACCATCTTCCTTGGCTTCTGCAAGGGCTCTGCTGGACCTCTTCCCACCATTCTCAGCTTCTGCAGGGCCTCCACATTTCGCTCACTACGCTTACAACTTTTATTCTCATCTACTCTGGACATCATCCGCAGCTGCTGCAATGACTCTGCCAGTGTCTGCGTCCCATCACCTACAATTCGTTTACTAGCCCTATCTCCTGCATCTCCTCCTCCCTCCCCGTCCAGCATTCGCAGTTTCTGCAAGCACTCAACAAGTGATCCATGACCTACAGAACCTTCATCATCATGACTTTCATCTCTACCAGTCACATTTTCCAATATCCCGTTCATGGATTCACTAGCAGTGGTTTTACGACCCTTCTCTTCCACTACAACTTGCTTCTCCTTTCGCCTTTGCTTGAAACCTGAAAAGCTCAAAACTTTCTTCCACTGCCATGGCGATTTCTTCTCGTCGAAACCCTTCCCATCACTCCCATTAGCAACTGCATCACCATCCTTGAGTGGAGATGGATTCCACTTGATTGATTTAACCTCACGAGAAACCACAGAACTCGACCTCCTGACCGACTTAGACCGATCAAAACTCATCCTTTGTCTCTGCAGATCAATAGAACCGCCATTGCAGTCCCTGGTTTCAGCTGGCTGGTCATCCACAACAACCATCTGGGTATTTCTTTGATTGAGCTTCCCAGTCAAATACCCATCCCAAGAAGCCCTCGGCTCGTCGAAATCGGAAGCAGATAAACGGCCGATGTCCAAGGAGAACCTCGGATCGGCATCGATGGATCGCCGCCCAAATGCGTACTCAGCAACCTCCGATATCGCTTCTCTGATTTCCCTCGACTTCGGCCCCTCAATCCGCAAGAAACCATGCCCGCTCTCCTCATCCTTGTTCTTCTTCTGTTTCTTCGTCCATTGCCTCAACTTGTTGCTAAAAACAGAAGCCGCTCCAAACAAAGACCTCGAAGATTTGCTCCCACCCAGTTCGAGATCGATGAACTCCTTCATCGTCTTCGAGTCTTCCGCTTCCATCTCGTCTTCAACGCACTGGAAAAGCAGTAGCTTCGGATCTGAGCTTTCCGCCTGGCAATGGTGGTTGGTGCTGTTGCGAGTTCTGACATCGGACGTGGAAGCTGAGGAAGTTGACGGGGACTGGGTCTGGATGCCGTGAAGACGCTCCCGGAGGCATGATGCGCAGAGGTCGGAGGTGGATTCTGACGATGGGTGGCGTCTGCAGGTGGATAGCCGCCGCTTGTGGGGATTGCGGCGGCGGTGGTGGTGGCGGGGAGAGGTCATGGGTTGAGAGCGACGGCTAACCTCATCTTTACCAATTTAGGGAGGAGTAGAGATCAGAGGGAGAGACAGACGATAGCTGGAGCTACTGAGAAGTGCACCAGAGCAGGTGGTGGTTTCAGTTTCAGTTTCAGTTTCAGTTTCAGGTTTTAGTTTCAGAGGTTACTCTTCTGCTCAACTTGGGAATGGAGGCGATGGAAAATCTCGATAAACCCTTTTGTCTAAACTTATTTTGTCGCTATTGTTTACAGAATCACTCACTTTTTATGTTTTTGCATTATTAATAATAAGTTGCTTTCATAGTATTCGATTTAAAACCTATCATCTCATTCCCATTTTATATGCAACTTTTTACAAGATTTAGAGCGTTCTTATATGAAGTAAATTTTTTGGAGAATATGATAAAGTATTTAAATATGATGTGATGTATGTGTGAAGATAAATTCGAGGAAAATAGTTGATTTGATGGTTTGTTGAATTTCTTACACATTCCCGTAAAAATAATTATTGTCATGTTTTGGTCATATTTTAACAACTTGTCATGTTTTGGTCCTATCTAAGGGTTCACTGTCCTATTTTGGTCATTTTCGTTCACTGATGCCCGTTACTTTTGACAAATCTTTGTGAAAGTATCATTTTGTCATCTTGATTACCTGATGTGACGTTCACGTTGGATCCAAAATAGCAACTTAAGAAGCTATAGTTGCCTAAGTATATAAGGAATAAAGCTAAGAGCTGAAGTTGTAATTTACCCAAAATTAAAAGAAGACAGCCTTCTTCGCGAGAAAAGTTGGAACTTTTGCAGGCAGCGGCTCTCCTCCTTGCGCGGTGGCCGGCAGAGGTAGAGCAGCTTTTTCGGCGGCGAACTTGCCGACTGAAGGTGCGCTGGAGGCTGGGAAGTTTCTTGCGGTAGTGGTCTGCCTTCGTCTCGACGGGGCGGAGCTAGTGGAGGCGGAGATTGGTGGTGAAAGCTTTGGGTTGGAAGGATTCGATGGTGGGCGATGGCGGTGGTGCTGTGAAATCTTCTTCCGATAGTGCGATGACGAGGTTGGGGATTCCGGAGCTGGGTGTTTTTCTGGCAATGGTGCTGTGAAATCTTTTTCCGGTAGTGCGATGACGCCATTTTCACCGAAATGCAACAACCATCAAGATCAGTTCCTGTCTCCTGTTGTGCAAGACAACACTCGAATGGATTCAACAGACCTTGATTTGAAATTGAAGAAAAGAGAAATGAAAACAACATCACCTTATTGGTTGAGTTTCATTTCCTACTCTTCGCAAAAGAAAAAAGAAAAAAGAAAACAACAGTGAAGAAAAAACGCGATCGGCCGCCGATTTCTGGTGTCCCGCCGGCTTTCCGGCCACCGCCCGAGATTACTGGAAGTGCTAGTGGGTGGAGGAGAGAAAAAGGACTTTAGTGACATGAGTTAAACTCTGAGCTTAAACTAAAAGTTTAATGACTGAAGTAAAACTTTCATATCGGTAAAAGGGTAAATTCACATGAATCCGTTAGAACTAACGGTTTAAGTGAACGGAAATAATCAAAATATGACAGAGTATCATAGGATAGGACCTAAACAGGATAAGTTTTTAAAACATGACAATAATTATTTTTACGGGACTGCTAGCAAAATTTACTCGTTTATTGATGGAATTTGGGATATAGAATTTTGGTGTAAAAAATGGATGAAGAACCAACACATCCTTAAATGCTTATACTAATGATGGCCAAAGGCCCAATGGGCTCGAGGACTAATAGACCCTACAACCCATTAGCCCTCCTGAGCTCAAAACCATTAGAGCCCATCCCAGGGAACCCATCGTGGCTGAATCTCAGAGAACCCCTCGTGGAGGTGAGGATGATGAGTGATTCACTTCCAAAATTCATGGTGATTTTGGAAATTTTTCACTCCTCCAAAAATCATTTGAAGTGTGAAAATAAGTTTTTCACCGTGAAAAAATGGAATTCAACATTTAATCTATGATTTTTGTTCTTCAATATTTTAATAACTAAAGATTAATCATTTATATGCAAATAATAAAAGAACATCTAGTTTCTAAATATTATTATTGTCACCTCACGAGAATTCACAATGATTTTTCAATTTATCATCTACCCTCCTAAGTTTGAAACCCCCTAATATATATTTTTTCACCTCACGAGAATCCACGGTAAATTCTTTAATTTCTTACCTCATGAAAATCTCTCACCCTCCTAAGTTTGAAACCTTCTATTAATAAGGACTATACTTCTCATCACATGAGAAATACTTAGGCTGGCTTCGGTGACACCCAACCTCTACCAAAGATTAGCAAATGAAATGGCACATAGGCAAAGCAACCATAGTATTAAATGCCATTTCGCACCGGCCGGTACGCCGGCTCCGTTTCGGTACCGGCCATGAAACAGTACTGTTTAGGTAAAAATTGTATCAGCAAAAGTACCGGGGTGTACCGGCCAATTCGGTCGTTTCGGTCGTGCCGTGTGCCGGTCGAAATGAAGAAAACAGCGGTACAATGACTTAAATGAACATTTTTAAAAAGTTTGAGGATAAAATCATGAATAAAATATATATACTAAATTAAAGAAATTAAAATACAAAAGAAGATTCAGAAAAACTTCCCACCAATTATTTTGGAATATGTTAATTATGTTAAAGAAAGACACAATATATTAATCTATTTTAGATCCATGTTATTTTAATTTGTTTTCCACACTTAAATTAGTTTTCGATGTTGACTAATGAGAACGGTTAGGATTATCATGTTTATATTTCTTCAGACTTCCAGTTTTTAATTTAAAAAATTAATTTACCTCATTCATTTTTTTTTAAATTCTTTTAGTTAGTATCTTTAGTTCTTGTATGTAGTTTTTTTTGTATGTAGCTAGTAAATGCTTACTTACTACATTCCTTTTCTTTTAGTCAGATAGGTGATCACCCAAGTACTGTATGTAAAAAATTTGCAATCTCTAATACACACATGCACACACACACTGGTACACTCTTTCCGGTATAACCGGTATATCCAAGTGTACCGATACTGTCTCGTATCGCTGGCAAAACGCTACGACAACCGGTACGATATTTAATACCATGAGAGCAACTACTTTAACCACAACTTTTGTACTACATCCATCGGGAAAAGGTTTGATTTACCCTTCACGTTTGGTCGATGGACCATTTCTACCACTACTTCAAAGATAGGGTCTTTAGTTACCATTAACGTTATACTTTTGGGTCCCTTTTTTCCATTGTCGTTAAATTAATTACACATTAAATCTTAAAGTTTCTAAAAATTGAAAAATTCGCCCACATTCTACAGTTTCATCCATTTTCACTCACTAATTTACCACGTTTTTTACCACGCCATCATCCTGCGTCTGTACTCCATCGTCTTCCACCCCCAAATCCACCACCTCACTCACACAAAACTCATGACCCTGCACCTCGATCATTATGAGAGCTCCCTAATTCAACGATTCGTTCACTGATTAATTTTTTCTGGAAATCGGTTGCTTCTTATTAACCCTAGCCTAGCCTAGCTAGAAAGCTTATCCCGACCAACAATTGATCAACGAAGAGCAGTCTAGAAGATTCGCTGAGATCGTTGTCCGTAGATTACATGAATTTACTAATTATCGTCTTCGATGTGACCTTCAACGTGAAAGGTCGGCTCGGTCACACCCACCGTTGCATTTTAGTGGCCATGAGCTTGTTATGTAGTGACAAGCTTTGTAGAAATTGTGGTACAAAATATCGTTTTCATAAGCAAATCCGCAGCAGACGGCGGTGGAAGACGCCTTGGAAAATCCACCGACTAAGGGAGTCGATGAAATAGCCGGCGACTTTTCCATTGTCGTAGGCGGTGTTGCCCCTACATGTCCTTGATCAATGAACCGACGACGGTGAGATTGCCATGTTGGACGGAAACTCCACATGCGAGGAGCGTGTGAACAAGCCGAATTTCAAAATCTTCGACGGCCTCTTCTTTCGTCGCCACGTTGGACGGACTCTGGAGACATGCGATTAGTGGTTGCGTTGGTGGAAATGGTAGTAGGAGAGCAAGAGAGATGGCATAGATTGTAACTTTTACAAATTTAGGGTTAGTTTTTCATTTTTAAAAGTTTGGGGGTCAAATTGAGATGAAGATGTTTTGCGTAATGGAATATTCCGAGAATATTCCATCCGTTAACGACGTAAAGGTAAAAAGGTCCAACATGTTAAACTAGATGACAAAAAGGGTCTAAAGATAAAATGTTGATGGCAAAGAGGGACCCCGTCTTTGAGGTAGTGGTAAAAAGGGTCCATCGACCAAACGTGAAGGGTAAAATCGGGCCTTTTCCCTACCTCCATCCCACAAAATTAGCATGTTTGACTTTTGCACTTGTGTTTGGCTTAAATTTCCGTTAAGAATAATTTGTAAAAAAAATTAATAAAAAATATACTTAGAAACTAGACACATTGAATTTTATTTGGATATAAACTAGATAAACTTAAAATGTTGTAAAAATAATTATAAATTAAATACTGAAAAATAAACGTTAATTTTCTGGGACGGATGGAGTAATTTGTAAGACAAGGAACGAGAAGGACCAAATGGTTATCTAACCAAACGATCGGCCACCAACTAAATAGACGGGTTCAATGGCTATATCATTAATTACTACCTCTACACCAAATAATTTGTCTCATTTCTTTTATAAATTTTAAAAGAAAAGTGACAATCTATTTGAGATGAAAGAATTATATTTTACCGCGGCCGTTACTGCGGTTGAGGCCGTAATAAGTGGTCCGGCGCAGTTCGTCTCGCTGTATGTATTTACTATGGCGATACACGGCGCTGTTTGCCTCGCGGTACCGCGATAAACGCTCATTTTAGGGTTTCGAACTCTTCTTCCTTCACCATCCGCCGCATTTCTTACATTTCTACTTCATCTTCTCCTCCTCCTCCTCCTTCACCATCTGCCGCACTTCTTACATTTCTACTTCATCTTCTCCTTCATTCACCTTCTCCATCTTCTTCTTCTTCATCATCTTTTGTTTCCTCCTTTTTTTACTTCTCTTCTTCCTTCTTCTTCTACTACTTTTTCTGTTTTTTTTTCTTCTCTTCCTCCTCCTCCTCCTCCTCCTCCTGCTTCTTCTTCTTCTTCTTCTTCTTCTTCTTCTTCTGTTTTCTTCTTCTTTCCATCAACGTTGATCTCCCACTAATGTCACTCTCCCACCGTCGCCACCAACGCATGCTCTTCTAGGCCACCGGATTCTGGGCATTCTGGGTTTTGGTTGATGAATCCGGATAAATTTCATCCGGATCCATCTTTTTTTTAATAATGAAAAACGTTTACTGTGTGGCTCGGTGCGCGGTAAGCCGCAATAATTGTTGTGGCCGGGTGTGCAGTAAACTCTTTACCGCGGGTATTACCGCGGCCTCTCCCTCAGTAATTACCGCGGCGCTACCACGAGGGAGGCCGCGGCGCTACCACGAGGGAGGCCTCTCAACATAGTGTTCCCACAGGACAATATGATTAAAAATCATTTTCAGTTGCTGACCGTCAGAGCTGTGAAAACAAAATCAATCACAGAAACTTGTATAACTGATAGATGGACTACAATGAAGGGCTATGAGAAATAATTGATGGTGAGTCGACTACATTTGCATGATTAAGAAAAAATTGGAATTAATTCATCCAATTTACTTAAGTTTCATAGCTCATTCCCGGGTTTAAGGTGTGTTCTTTTGCATGATTAAGATAATTGATGTGATGTTTATGAAAGGAAAATGTGGAGGAAAAAAAGGTGATTTGATGGTTTCACGATGGATTTATTTGATGAAAAAAACAGCCTTCTTCTAATTAATTGTGGTCAGAAACTTGATGTTTAGTACAACTGTGTGTGTGAGTGTTTTATAGACAAGGGATTTTTTTTTTCAAAATAAAAATAAAAATACTAGTAGATGAGAAACGATCATGTTATTTACTCACTAGTAAGTAAAACCACTAGTTAATCCTTTAACTAACTAAATAGTAATTTTATAAACTAAAATACCCATTTTAGTTAAGTCTTTACACAAATAACACAATTAGTGATTTTTTCCACTAGTAAATAGTAGATTGAGCTGATGAGAAGAAGTGGAAAGCAAAAAAATGAATAGAAATTGTCAAAAAAAAACCCCTCAAAACATAATCACTTTAAAAATGAGTAAAATTCACGTAGGGTATCTGTTTTTAAGTTTTTGACCTATTTTGATCACACTTTAAGTTTTTACTTCATTATGGTCCTATTTTAAGCTGTGCGTCTCATTGTCGTCTTTTCCGTCCATTTTAGCCGTTTAAATAAACGATGGATGGTGAGATAACAATTTTATTGTTACTTAATTGCTACAATACACCCCCATTTTTGAATTTAACCAATTCTACCCCTAACATTTTCAAAACATACACATTAACCCGCAAACTCCACAAAACCCACACTTTTACCATCTTCCTCACTCCTCCCCTAACCTCCGACGCCTCCTTAACCGTCCGATTTACCATTGACCCATATAACTAATTAATTCAAAATACCAAACCTCTAAAAACCCACAACCAGCCCCCATAAACCTAGCGACTTCGATGGAGGGAGGCTGCAAGATTCAGGTTCGATTTCTAGCGACGATGAGCTTGATCGGTTGTGGCTGAATCATTTTTGGATGGATATGCGACGGAAGCGAGACAGAAGCAACGGTGAGGTATTTTTATATGAGGCCTGGTTCATCTTCGGACTTTGGAAGGATTGTCAACGAGGAAGGGAAGAGGCTGACAACTAGTTTCAGGTGAACAGAGGTCCGGCGTTGGAAAAGTATCTTCGATGGTTTCAAAAATTTGGGCGAGATCCTTCTAATTCTTTTGGATCGATTTTGAATTTAGTGTTTGATGCCCTCTTTTGATAGTTAATGAAGTTAATTGGATACATTTGGTTATTTATGCGTTCTTAAGTGAGTTTAAAATCAATTAACTTGGTGAAATGCGTTCTTATGTTATTATTGTGTTAATGGTGGACTTGGTGATTTCTCTATTACAAGAGCTAGTTTGGCCAAGTTCATGTTGATTGATGCTTCAGCTTGTTGATTTTGAACCCAACATCTCCGTCACTAAGAATTCCCTCAGATCGTGAATAAATCTGCATTAGTTTTAGGATTAGCTCTTACACCCACTTATTAAATCCAGTCTTGTAGCTTTAGGTTTATAGGGGGCTGGCTTTGGGTTTTTAGAGGTTTGGTATTTTGAATTAATTAGTTGTACAGGTCGAGGGTAAAACGAAATGTTGAGAAGGCGGCAAAGGTTAGGGGAGGAATGAGGAAGATGGTAAAAGTGGAAGTTTTGTGGAGTTTGAGGGTTAGTGTGTAAGTTTTGGAAATGTTCGGGGTAAAATTGGTTAAGTTCAAAAAATTGGGGTGTATTGTAGTAATTACGTAAGGGTAAAATCATCATTTCAATTTCACCCTCCACCGTTTATATAAACGGCTAAAATAGACGGAAAGAACTACAATGGGACGTGCAACTTAAAAATAAGACCATAATGAAGCAAAAACTTAAAATGAGACCAAAATAAGTCACAAATTTCAAAACAGGGATTTTACTCGTTTTACTCCTTTAAAAATAGTTCTATCAAAACTATGAACAGACTTGGCAAGTTGGCATAGAAAGAAATTAGTATTAAACAAAATTCAATTTCAATATTTCATCTTCTAATCTATGGACCCTGTTTGAACCATTCCAAGTTCGAGGACCTTTTTTCATACTTAGTAAACGAGTATAAGGGTTATATGTCTAATTACACTTCACTTCGTCCCCACACTGAGCTGACATCCGAAGCTGAAACGAAAACCAATCACAGAAATTCGAGGCAAGTCGATCATGGAGAAGGTGAAACAATTCCTGGAGCATCAAGACGAAGGGTCCGAGATCGTTTCGCGTCTCAAGATTCCTCCTCACTCAGTCGGGTCATCGAGTTTCTACGAGGATTTCGCGTTGCGTGGAATTCGGGTAGACCGGATCGAACCCGGGATCGTGTTCTGCACGTTCAAAGTCCCTCATCGACTCACTGTAAGATATTCAAAAACCCATTTCTGTAAGTTCAAGTGCGAGAAGTGAATTCTCATCGTTCTTACAGTTCATCCCTTCCAAATAATTTCTGGGTCGCCGCTGGTTTCTCATGGGTGTAGGACAATGACGGGAATTTGGCATCTGGCGCTATTGCGAACCTCGTTGATGAAGTTGGTGCTGCTGCTGTTCATGTCGAGGGTCATCCTATGAACGTTTCGGTAGACATATCGATTTGCTTTCTTGGGAAGGCAAAGGCTAATGTAAGCGAAGCTTCGAGTTCAGCCAATTTTTCCGTTGTTTAGTATGAACTTAGTGACTCGTGCCTTTTGAGTTTTTCAGGATGAATTGGAGATAGTGTCAAGAGCTTTAGGACAAAAAGGAGGTTATAAAGGTACAAATGTTCTTGTTAGGAACAAGGCAACTGGAGAGCTGATTGCTGAAGGTCGGCATTCATTGTTTGGTAAACAAGCTAGTAAACTCTAGATTGTTTCTAGATTGTTATAACAAGTGCTCTGCAAGATCCTTCCAGGGTTATAGTGGAGGTGGTTGTGTGCTTGGTTTCAGATCTGTTAGGAGGTGTTGGTAGGCTAGTTCTGTTGCCCCCTATCTCAAGGGGCTCTCTGATTTCCTATCCACTTTTGTTTTGGTCTTGTTATTGTTGTATTTGTAGCTTTAGCTTTCATTATTGAATTGAAAGAGAATTGTTAGCTGTTCAAAAATCCTAAATGCATACACGCTTCTTCTATAGTGTTTTCTTTCCTGTATAGCACCTCAATTTCAGAAGGAAATTCATGTTCTTATACATTTTAACATCCCAAAATTTAATGCACCAACATGTCATATGGTCTTCCAGGTTCCAACTATAACCATGGTATTTAAATTAAGCGGTCTAGGATGGCAGTCACTGGTATGAGCATACATGAACTTAGGATAAAATGGTTGGAATGGAAATTCTCACTTGAAATAATTATCTGGTGCAAATTCCTTAGATAGTAAAAGTGAGAAAATCATTTTTTTTTTGATGGGAAGAGTATAATTTATCTGTTATTGGCTGGCAGAAGTTGATTTAGCATTGTCAATTCACAGAGGTGGTGTGAACTTCATTTATTTTCCTTTTATAGACAGTTGTAATAATACATGAACACATTGTGCTAATGTTTGGTCATGTCCCATGATGTACATCTTGATTTTACAATATCAATCTTGGAATGGGACATGACTATAGCAATTATCTCAACTCATCACCATTTCATGATATTTTTCCATGCAAGTAGAAAAGACTTGTGATGAAATGGTTTGAAATTTCATCTCATTATTCATTCGTAAGAAGGTTGCGACATAAAGGGCATCCGGCGTAAAACTTTGCGATTATATGCTTTTGCATGAATTTTTAGTGGACAATTAATTGCCACTATAAAATTCATGCCACCGACCCGACATAGTTTGGGATTATTGGGATTAAGGTGCGGTTGTTGATGATGATGACATTGTGCTAATGTCTCTATGCAATCAGTCTTTTAAAGAGGGATTTTTTGTGCCAATTCCGTGAGTTGTGCGACATGAAATTACATCACTAGATGGCTCTAGATATTCACTCTTCATTTGCAAGACAAAGGTAATAAGCAGCACATGCATTACCTTAGTGGTTGTGGACCTGATTTAAGGAACTATTGTGCTGAGCAATGCTGTAATTCCCTTGGTAATCTGGCACTGTTTTGATTTTTCAGCTCAGGGATTCCTTATTGTTCACTCACCACCCCTCCCCCAACCCCCGTTTTAGCATGATACTGGTGCTGGTGTTTTTGTTTTCTTCTTGTTTCGTTTTCTTACATTTTCTGCTTCGTCTATGTTTCATTGTTTTCAGATTCCAGTTTTATCATTTAATTTTAAAAAGCCTTGCTTTCGAAGAAAGGTTTTTATAATACCACTAACCTCAAGATTTTGGTAAGCCTTGCAGCATGTTCATGGGTTTTCACATTTGAAAGAGGTCTCAAAGAGCCTTACCTTTGATTTTCCTTTTAACTGTGCACATTTGCTGAAGTTCATTAGCATGATTCAAATTCCCAAATACAACAAGAATGCCTATGGCTATGGACTTCTTTTTACATGTGTGTATTATTGGGAAACGGTATTGTACATCAACTAACAGAGTTACTGCTGCTACCCTACAATCAACGGAGAGCCCCCACAGCTGTTTTGTATGTGTACCACTTTGCAATCAGAAGGTAAGCTCCCAAGTTTAGCACACTCATGGCCATCAAAAGCCAGAAGAAGTAGTGAAGGTGCCCATAGTTCAAGTTGTCTGGTATCCAACCCAGTTGTCCATTCCTCGTAGTAATAGTTGCAACAATAGTCACAAGTAGAGAGCTCAGATAGTTTCCCAATGCAACAGTTGTAAGTGATAAGGCAGAGCAAAAGCTTCTCATTGCATCAGGCGCTTGTTCGTAGAAAAACTCCAGCTGGCCAATAAATGTGAAAACCTCTGCACATCCAATGAGGAAATACTGTGGAACCTGCCAGAATATTGACATTGGCATTTCCTTTAGCTCATAGTAGTTATGCCTTCTTATCATTCGAAGTCTTATGAGTTCAAGAACAGCTGCAGCCAGCATGGCAAATATGGAGATAAAGAGGCCAATGCCCATGCGTTGGAGCTGTGTTAGGCCACTCTTATGGCCAGTGAATTTTCTTGTTAATGGAACTATGACTCTGTCATAAACAGGAACCCAGAAGATGACACTCAGCGTGTCAAAGATCGAGAGTGATGCTGGTGGGATCCTGAAGTTGGAGTTACCTACCCTTGTATCCATCCGTTCACCTTGCAGCACAAACAAGCTGCCCATCTGGCTGTAGACAGCTGCAAAGATGATCCCTGTTGCCCATACGGGTAGCAAACGAACTATAGATTTCAGCTCTTCTACTTGGGTTACTGTGCATAGTGTCCATGGATTTACCTTACCCTTAATGTGATCTGATTGGGTTTCGACTGCAGCCTTATCAAAGAAGCTGAAATATGTAGCGAGAGATTAACAGTTTGAAGTTGCACTGCAGTAGTTACATACTGAAAACAGGCCTTTCCAAATTTAAGTTGATTCAGACACTTACCTAAAGTCTTCTGTGTGGTCAAGCTTGCGGCTTCCCTTTATACTGGACACTGCATCAGTATTCTCATAAAGAAGAGATTTATCTGCAGGCACTTGAACTCTGTATTTCTTGACTGAAGCAGTGAGCACCTGAGCCATGCGTGTGACAGGGCTGCCACCTGGTATCTGGTACCTATAAAGACGAGTACCAGAGAAGAAACTCACAACAGCTATGGCCATAGCAATTGCAGGTATCCCAAAACCCCATCCCCAGCTCACATTGTTCTGCACCCACACCAGCACTGAAGCTGCAATAAGAGCACCTACATTTATTGAGAAATAGAACCAGTTGAAGAAAGAACTCTTGTACTTCTTCTCGGATTCGTCAGTGTCATCAAACTGATCAGCTCCGTAGGATGAGACGCAGGGCTTGATCCCTCCAGTCCCGAGTGCTACCATGTAAAGTGCTAGAAAGCAAACTGCACTCTGTGTCTCTGTTGGATTACAATCATTTTCTGCATAGCATCTAGGCCTTATTCCTTTCACTGATGCAGACAGCGCCAAGAGTGTCATTCCCTGTATCAGAACATGTAATCTCAAGCATATCAGTTAGGCCCTTCCCGGATCATGAAAGACAAAATGTTTGAGTCACTCACTTACAAGGACATAAACAACAGAGAAACAGGCAATGGTCCAGTATCGTCCCAGATAAGAATCTGCGAGGAACGCTCCAATCAAAGGTGTGATGTAACAAGTTCCACTCCAGTTCTGGATATTTCTAGCAGCAACAGCACTCTGCTGATTCAGCCTGTGCTTGAAGTAAATCACCAGGTTGGTGCTCATCCCGTAGTAAGCCAGCCTCTCACAGAATTCATTCCCTATATCAGATTCAGCACAACAACCAGTGATCACATGAACTGATGATTACAGGTTTGCATTTTTGTTCACAGCCTCAAGAAGTTAGTTACCTATGATGAAAGGGCAGGCCTTCAGTGTTCCAGTTTCCTTCTTGTTGGCCGGATTGCCCCGGTAATCAAGAGTCCCATCTTTGGTGTAAATATCTTCTTGCTCCTCATCTGCCATGTGAGGCCTGAATCAAGAAGAGTTAGAGATACCACCAATATGTGGAGTTAAAAGAGCTGTGGCTTTTACATACCAACAGGCGAAGAATGGTCAACGTCAACACAGTCGGTGGGTGTCTGGATTTTTCAGGTAATGGAAGTGTGAACCAAAATGATAATTGGAGACTCCATTATTATATGCTATGAATTTTGGACCTTTTATATTTGTCGCATCCTATGCAACCGGCTAGTTACTTGAAAACTTAATTGCAAGTCAATGTCATAAGCTGATGAGATCCTTTAAGATTCTTTGTCATTGTGGAAATTGAAAACGAAGTGTGAATGAAATAATTTTGGGAAAGACTATTGGAGATATGCACGAAGATTAGAAAAGAATTGTCATGAGTTTTTAATTGGGGAGTATTCAACGTACTCCCTTCGTTTTTATTTAATTGTTATATTTAATTTTTGAATTTTTATTTGATTTAAACTTTTACAAAAAAGATTTTACTAAAAAAACTGACAAAAAATATTTTAGAAATTAAATATATTAATTTATCTTATATATTCTCTTAGTTCTTTTTAATCATTAGTTTGATTTTTGATATTTTAATAATTATATTTGATTTTGATGTTTCGTTTAATTCATTATTTTATTTGAAAGAATTGTTAAAAAAATATGAAAAAAAATATTTTTAGAAAGTAGAGATATTGATTTACCTTATACATATAAGATGTATAAGTAACTTGATATTATTATATATCAAAATTTTAAAAGAAACAATTCACATATCAAAGGTGAAAAATAAATGCAACTATTAAAAAGAAACAAAAAGAGTATATATTTATCAAAATATTAAAAAAATAATTAGATACTGAAAATAAAAAATAATTATTAAAAAAACGATGGGCTATCCGATGGAGACATGCTTGTCTCGTTTTATTTATTGCATTGCACCCCGTCTCACTCTTATAGTCCTTGTCAAGAAGAAAAAAACAAATTCCATCCCATGACTAATCATTTCTACTTTATTATATTCATTTCACTTCTAACACTTTTTGCCAAGCAACAGCCTTCTTTGACCAGTTCTTAATCCAATTAAGTACTTTCGAATTCAAGGATAATTTTGGGAAGTTAATTAGATGAAACGAAAATCGTGATCTTAGTTTAGACAACAAATATGATATGAAGGGAGTATAACTTTGTTTAGATTACATTGAGTCTGTTATGTTATGTTCAAAGGAAATCTATAACGAGGAGAAGAAGTTTCTTAACTCTCGGCTTCACAATTATGGTCAGTTCTGGACTTGAAACCAAGAAAGCCAAAGCCCCAACTCATGGTTAGTTAGAAGTTCTAACCATAAACTACATCAACAAAACAGTTGTGTGTCATCAGGACATCTGAGGAACACCATCCAGATGTGGGAGCTCTGAATTGAAGGAGAACTTAAGCCACCTGTTCTTCTCAGCATACTTGAGACAAGGCTGCAATGCAAGGCCAACCGCAATTGCAACACCTCCTGCAACTGCAACCTTCCATGTAGAGAAAGCCAACACAAATCCGATCAATATCGTTGGGGGAACGCACATCAGAATCGATCCAACAGTGTTCACCGGTATCCTAAAAGGCCGAGAAGCAGCTGGCAGTTTCATCCTCAGTCTCACAAAAGCAACAAACTCAAGTATCATTGCAATGCAGTACAGGAAGTTCTCTGCAGCCACAACTTCTTGGAAGTCGAGCCATGAGAGCAGAATGACTCCGGAAGCTGAGAACAGAATCCCAACCGATGGGGTGCCGTACCTTGACCTCTTCCTGAAGAACGCGGGCAGCATTCCTCGGTCTGCCATCCCAACAAGCTGGAAAGAATCACTGCTCATCTCAGCAAGGAACATCCCCATGTTTGACACTGCTGCAGCTGCTTGTAACCACCCTCTCAGCCACACTCCTCCAACCATTCTAGCAATGTCTGAGAAGTACCCATCAGTCCACGATTCGAGATCCAGCGGAACAGCACCGGTCCCCATTACAAGAGGAAACAAGTATCCGGAAACAACCATAACCAGAGCATAAAACAAAGCTCTTGGGATGTTCCTCTTCGGATTCTCAACTTCACCTGCAAGTGTACTGACAGAATCCCAATAGTTCAAGTTCCAAAACAAAGTGTTCAAGTACAAATTCCAGTCCACCTTCTTTAGATTCCTCCGAACCAACCATCTTGAAGGTTTCAGCTTTGGGATTGAAACAAACCCCATCACCAAAAAAGGCACAAAAGAGAAAACCCCCAAAATAACAGCAGTCCAACCCACAACAGCTAAACCTCTGTAGTTCATGTAAGTGAGAGCTAGAGTGAGAGCCAAAGCAGTCACTGTTCTTGGCCAGCCACCATCTAATGCAGGCACAGAAGACTTCAAGTAATCAAGGAAAAGAAGAGGGTACAGAGCATTATCAATAACCCCACTCACCCACTTCATCCAACCTTGCTGGAACCCCCAAAAGGGGCCTAAAGCAGTAGCTACCCAAACAACATAGCCACCATTTTCAGGGAACATGGTGCCCATCTCAGCTGTGATAAGTGCCTCAGGGACACTCCAAATCAGTGGAAACAACATGAAACCCAGAATTGCTAGAAGCGGACCAGCGGCTCCAACGGTGTCTTCGATCCCGAAAGGGCCTCCCGAGACCTCGTAGAAAATCAGGAAAATCAGGGGCAAAATTGATAACTTTTTGAAGGTATGTGCACTTGGGTTTGAGGTGGGAGGCTCTTCAATGTTCAGATGGTGAGTGGAACCGGAACCGGACTCAGTTCCACTGCTGGGTACCTTCGCATCTGCAGCAGCGGGAGCTTCTTCTTCTTGCCTGTTTTCTGAGTGGCTCGATTGTTGCATTCTGAAACGCAGGATTGGATTGAAAGGAAACAAATTTTCTCCTTGTGTTTAAACGAGAAATCTTGCAAGTCGGCAACTTCCATGAGATGGTTACATAACTTATAAAGCTTCTTGTTGTGATGCTGTGTGATTGATTGCCAAGAGATAGCATCATGTTTTTGACTTCACTTTTGGAGCCGCTGACCGACGAATCTTAAAACATTCCGCCAAAACAAGCCGAGCCGAACTCACCAGGTTCGAGCTCGAACAATTCGGGATGGAGAAGAACGGCAGCGCTGGCAACTAATTCCAGGCTCCATTCCAACGCTACGGCGTCGCCGTCGACGACTTCTGCCTCCTCATTTTGCAGTGCCACCGCCATCGTCTCTGCCGTTTGAAATTGAGGTCGTGTTCGGGTAGTGAAAAAAGGAGAAGTGGGCAACGAAGCAAGGCCACACTCATCACCGCCGTTGGAAAAGCAGATGTAGCCGGAAGAAGACTAATCGGCCTTGTAATGGCGATTGATGGCTGCTGCCTTGCCGCCATTGAGCAAGAAAATTGAAATTTGGGGGTTTAGGGTTTCTGGGTTAGTGAAAAGGGAAAATTGGAATTGGGTGGGAGATTTGTAATCATGTTATGTTTATCTCGAGTAAGACTCGTGAGTAGGATGTGAACGGATTGGTTAATTGCGGATGGATTAAAACCGCCATCCACTAACTGCGATTTTTTTACTACCCGTGTTTTGCGGTTATTCATTTCACGGTTATCATTTGACACTCACTTTAACTATCCAGAGATACCCACAATTGGTGGTTATAACCATGGTTATTAATACGATTTATTGTATAAAAACTAAACATCATTGACATTTTCGTTACACTAAAAGGATATACATCAACACAAAAAAAAAGCATAAACTTTAATAAATGAACACATGTACTGATCTCGTATAATGTTTTAATGTGAATTACAAGAACAAACCTAACAAAACTATTTGCTTAAACTTAAATTTATGATATACGTAAAGAGATGATACCTAACACAGAAAAACAAATTTATGGTTTTTTTTTACCGTAGAGCTGCTATAAATATTAGATATGTTTTTATAGAAAATAGAACATAAAAAAAGAGATAAAAAGAAGAAGCTAAAACTAGAACTAAAGCATGCTTAGCTGCTAAAACTAAAACATCAAAATCAATATTCTGAACACAATGACAGCGAGACAGAAAGCTTGAATAATGTTGGGCTAAATATGGTTAGCCGAAGACGATAGGTTATAATGGGCTTAAACAATTAGGTAATAATGGGCTAAAAAATATGGGTTAAATCAATATGTATTTTTTCGTGGTTGGCGGATATCCGCAAAATAACGGATAACGGTTAACCGCGGTGCGGATACTCCTTATTCGTTATTCGCATTTGCGAAGTTGACGGATACATAAAAAAACCGTAACCACAAAACCGCGGATAAAACTGCTAGAAGCGGGCGGTTATCCACGGTTCTTGGATCGATTCGGCCAGAGCTTGATTAGAAGTAGAAAGTTCCGTCTCTTTTTTCATGATAAGTAGACAACTACTAGTAAATTTTAAAATTTAATTAATTCCATACAATTTTTCTCACTAGTTTTTAACATTTTCAAACATCTACATTTTTTCCTTTCAATATTTTCTTAAAGGTACTCACAATCAACCAAGTTATTAAAGATATACCTAATTAACTAGAGCTCAATTAGAAGTACAAAGTTCCGTTCTCTTTTTTCATGATAAGTAGACAACTACTAGTAAATTTTAAAATTTAATTAATTCCATACAATTTTTCTCACTAGTTTTTAACATTTTCAAACATCTACATTTTTTCCTTTCAATATTTTCTTAAAGGTACTCACAATCAACCAAGTTATTAAAGATATACCTAATTAACTATTGCTGCTATTAGCTATGTTGACTTAATAATTTTCATCATTGAATTATAATTCATTCTCCATCAGTTCATAAACTATGCATCCTTAAACCCTTAACTAATTTGACTACAAAATTGTCGATTAACCTTAAGGAAAATGTTAGTTTAGTCCCTGAAACTTTATAAACTTGTCCTTAGTACCAAATAAAATGACCAAAATCATTATTCCCTCCAACAAAATCATCACTACCATTAGGGGTTTCAAACCTGAGTTTTTTTAGGTGAGAAAAACGAAACTCACCTCCTCTTAATTCATTGGTGAATTCTTCCAATTTTCATCTTCGGACCTCGCGTGATTTCACCGAGGCGTGATTTTCAGACGTGAATCACGTCCTCTGTGAACTCCCCTCAATCAAAGGGCCCACCTCCCACTCACTTGTGCGGCTGCATGATTGGTCCGCATTCAAAACGGGCCCCACCTCCACTCCTCACATGTATGACTTGTCTTCTCTCACTTTTGTTCTCGTTTTTTTTTTTATGGCGCTCCACCCACATAAATCATCAGATATTTTACCGAAAATTCGGTGAACGAATTTACATCCGTTTGCATAGTTTGACACCCCTATTGCCTATACACACGAACTCAGCTTTGCCATTGCCCAATACCTGCCGCCAACCTAGCCCTATAGAAGCCTTCAAAAACCCAACACTGTCCGAGTCTTTTTCGACACGGAAAAAGGAGGACGCGATGCTGTCGGCCTTCGACGAAAGGAGCAGGGCTGCAAGCAAGGATGTTTTTTCGTTGATTCGCGCTCTCGGCTCAGCCTTTGCACTTGCTGATGACGCTGTTGAGGCTGATGTTATGGTTAGCTGAGCCTGAGGTTTAGCACTAACCTTGGGCTTTAGCCTTTCATTTCCTTTTTTTTAATTTTTGTTATAATATGTCCTAAAAGCTTTAAATTTGTACAAACAAGCCACTTGATCGTTAATTATTTGACGCTATTAATTTCACACGGCATGAGTTACTAGGTCGGAGGACTATAGTGTCGAACATTACATAGTTCAAGGATGAAAATGAACGAGTCAATATAATTCAGGGAAACAATAGGTAATTAGACCTTAAAGATAAGAGTCCATGTGGTTCCCTTAGGTTGTGTTTATGTAAAAAATTGTGTGAAGAAAAGTTGTGGTAATTGGTGAATGTAAAATCAATTCTAAAGGTTTGACGTTTTAACGGTTCAATCCTAAATGTTTTCGAATTATCGAATGAGTCATAAAAGTTTACAATCATTGCTCATTTCGATTCCAAACTAACGATTGAAGATGGGTGACTCTTAGATCAAGTTATCTGGAATTAAGGCCGTTAAGAGGTGACCAACTTGGAAGGGATAAAAAAAAACCTTTAGGACTGATATGGCGACCAACTTGGAAGGTATAAAAAAACTCTAGGACTAATAGTCTAATTTGATGGAGGCATTTGAGGGGTTTTAAAACTAATATGTTAAACCGTAGGTTAGGTCAAACTCAAGGGTTTTGCAAGTTTCCCTTTTAAAGATTAATCCGCGTATTTATTTATGATTTATTCATATATCGAAAAAACAAGAAGCCGTGATCGGCCAAGTCAAAACAACAACGCAAGAGGGAAGCAAAGACAGCAATCAACGCGGTTAAAATGGAGCAGATCGCCGGAACGGCGAAGCAAAAGCTGCATGACGGCGGCGTGAACACGACGGCGGCAGAAAATCGCAAAGAGCAACTAAGAACGAAGTGCCGCGAAGACCACCGTTTGCGGCGCCCAATACTTGGTTGGCAGAAGGTAAGCCAAGTGCTTAAGCACTTTAACGCACACTTGTTAGGGTAAAATTACAGAGTTATCCTTTTTTTACAAACACTGACATCACTAACAATGAAAAAGGTTGATGGTAGATTTGTAATTAATTCAGAAATTTAGACCATTTATTAATTTTTGCACGTGTAGGATTTCAGCCAAGTGCTTAAGCACTTGGCTTTACGCCTTCCAAATGATCTGTAACTATGATGATCAATGTTATTTATAATCCGGTGAATTTTCACCCACCTAAATCACTTGGAAAATGAGAAGTGGATATGTAATTATTATGGGGTTTTAAAACTTTGGTGGGGAAGAAAAAATTTTCACCACATTTGTTGCAAAAATCACTCAACAAATTCATCATTTTCGTCTGGATATTCAAACCATCCGCCAACAAAAACAAACAGTGGAGAGCCCCACCCCCACTCCCCTCTTCCTTGGTTATGATTGGCTGCCTTGGAGGGCCCCACTCCCACTTCACAATGCCTGCCTGCATTTCAATTTGCACTTCCCATTCTCACGGGCCATTTTCACGTTCACGCCCTCAGTGACTCACGGGAGGTCCGATTTCCATGTGTGATTCTCACCGAATTTTCGGAGGTGAGAATCGAAAATCTCATCTCCGAAAATGAAGGTTTGAACCCCTCTATACAGTTAGTTGGGCTTGGCCTTCCAGATTACATTGTAATTGAGTCATTTGGATTAGTGGGTAAAATTTCACATAGGTGATGATTAACATGGTTGAACTGCGATGCCGGTAAGATGAAGCAGGTCGGTGCATAAGTGGATCGCAAGTGGAAGACGGAAGACGACAGGCTTTGCGGCGGCAAAAACCCTCTGTCTGCACACCACTTCCCATTTGACGCAACACTAAATGTTTTTGCTTAATATATACTTCCTCCCTGTCACGAAGATTGCACCATTTCTTTTTTTGTTTCAAGTTGAAGTGTTTGACTCAAAATGTAACTAAGATAAACAATGAAAATAAATATATATATATATATATATATATATATAAAGTTTAGATGACAAATTATTAGAACCATATGAATCAATTAACTTTACACGTCTATGAATTTATAAAAATAAATTGTAGATTAAATATTATGAAACATCAATGAAATAGTACAATCTTCGTGAGATGAAAGGAGTATAAATAACAAGTTGTCAATTGCACACATTTTGTAATGAGTGTAAATTGTAACATTTTATAAGAATTCAAAAAAATTAAAAGTAAAATGAGAGAATTAGTCATTTCAATAACTCGAAGAAAAAGAACATATACTTGTACAATAATAACATATTAGAATGAGAGGCCAAAATTGCATTAAATGTGGATACTATTCATGAACAATAATTTTGTGGAATTGTATATAAATAGTTAACACATATTTATAATTTCTCAGGATTAAGTTACCACACTAAAAGAAAAATAAAAAAATGAAATCATTTGAGAAACAATTTTTTTAAAAAAATGGGTACAAATAAGATAATTATCCCTTTAAACAAACTAAAGCAAAAAAAAAAATTTTAAAAAAGAAGAACTTTAACTCTTTAATTTGACTTTTATTTCTAACCTCTTTATGCATTGTCCATGCATAAAGGGGTTAGAAATAAAAAATAACTAAAACTATTATGACTAGTGTGATAACTGGTATTGTTGGATCACAAATTTATCTACTTTTTCTATTTTTGTTAGTTATATTTGACTTAGCAATGTGATAGTTAGTATTGTTGTAGATGCATAGAAAAGTAGCTAAAAAAATGAAATGTTTCATAATTTTGGGATGTGCAAAAAGAAATATGTTGCAAACCTTATAAACGAAGGGAGTATGTTTCTTCCACTTCTACCCTTCATTGCTAAGCAACATTCTTTTTCGTTAGTTATTAATCCAATTAAATGGCCTTGAATTCATCATCGACAATCATCAAACAACACCTCAATCTCAACTTTTTTGAGATCGGTGACATGAAGTTCATAGTGCAATTAAATATCGATAATTAGTTAAAACTATAAATTCATGCAAAAGTATAGTGTCAAAATTTTACGCTGTCAAAGTTTTACGCCAATACCATTCATGATGCAACCTTCTTACACTAGATAGCCTTGAATTCAATCATAATTTTGGAAAGTTAACTAAATTATGAGAACATCTTTAAGGGAAAAAAGTAAATAGATAACAAGCATGGGACTGATGGACTAAAGTCTCATCAGAATCATTACAGATTGCAATGAGTGTTATGCTCAAAATGAAATCTATGCTAAAACTCTAGGCTTTTATAATTATGGTCAGTTCTGGACTAGAAACCAAGAAAGCCAAAGACCCAACTCATGGTTAGAAGTTCTAACCATAAACTATGAATTATTCAAGGTCTATAAACAATGCAACCCAAGGACAAAACAGCAGTGTCATCTAGACATGTAAGGAGCTCCATCCAGATCAGGAAGCTCTGAATTGAAAGAGAACTTAAGCCACTTCTTCTTCTCAGCATATTTGAGACAAGGCTGCAACACAAGGCCAAGCGCGATTGCAACACCACCTGCAACTGCAACCTTCCATGTGGAGAAAGCTAACACAGATCCGATCAATATCGTTGGAAGAATGCACATCAGAATCGATCCAACAGTGTTCACCGGTATCCTAAAAGGCCGAGAAGCAGTTGGCATCATCATCCTCAGTTTCACAAAAGCAATAAACTCCAGTATCATTCCAACACAATACAAAAAGTTCTCTGCAGCCACAATTTCTTCGAAGTCAAGCCATGAGAGCATAATGACTCCGGAAGCTGAGAACAGAATCCCAACCGATGGGGTGCCGTATCTCGACCTCTTCCTGAAGAACGTGGGCAGCAGTCCTCTGTCTGCCATCCCATCAAGCTGGAAAGCATCACTGCTCATCTCAGCAAGGAACATACCCATGTTTGACATTGCTGCAGCTGCTTGTAACCACCCTCTCAGCCACACTCCTCCAACCATTTTAGCAATGTCTGAGAAGTACCCATCAGTCCATGATTCGAGATCCAGCGGAATAGCACCAGTCCCCATCACAAGAGGAAACAAGTTCCCGCAAACAACCAGAAGCAGAGCATAAAACAAAGCTCTTGGGATGTTCCTCTTGGGGTTCTCCACTTCACCTGCAAGTGTACTGATAGAATCCCAATAGTTCAAGTTCCAAAACAAAGTGTTCAGGTACAAATTCCAGTCTACCTTCTTCAGATCCCTCCTAACCAACCATCTTGAAGGTTTCAACTTTGGAATTGAAACAAACCCCATCACCAAAAAAGGCAAAAAAGTGAAAACCCCCAAAATAACAGCAGTCCAACCCACAATAGCTAAGCCTCTATAGTTCATGTAGGTGAGAGCTAGAGTGAGAGCCAAGGCAGTAAGCATTCTTGACCAGCCACCCTCTAATGCAGGCACAGAGGACTTCAAATAATCAAGGAAAATAAGAGGGTAGAGAGCATTATCAATAACCCCACTCACCCACTTCATCCAACCTTGCTGGAACCCCCAAAAGGGGCCTAAAGCAGTAGCTACCCAAACAACATAACCACCATTTTCAGGGAACATGGTGCCCATCTCAGCTGTAATAAGTGCCTCGGGGATACTCCAAATTAGAGGAAACACCAAGAAACCTATAATTGCTAGAAAAGGACCGGCGGCTCCGACGGTGTCTTCGATCCCAAAAGGGCCTCCGGAGACCTCATAGAAAATAAGGAAAACCAGCGGCAAAGTCGACAACGTTTTGAAGGAACGTTGTGCATTTGGAGCGGAGGTCGGAGGCTCTTCAATGCTCACATGGTGGGTGGAACCAGAATGATCAGCTCCAGTACCCCTCGCATCCGCATGATCAGCGGGACCAGCTTCTGATTGTTGCATTCTGAAAGGAAACTACTTTTCGATCTGTGTGCTGAAAAGGAGAAATCTTGTTAGGCAAGTAACATTCAGGTGCAGGCAGCGATGATGAGATTGTTATAACTGATTATCGTCGGAGTAACTTATATGACGTCGTATCGCTTTTGATCATCGATCGGTTCCATCAGGTGCAAGATGATCACTTTCCATGAAGAAGGAACAAAATGCATGTCGATTTTTTTTTGTTTTTTGGGGTGTGGATCACGAAGGTGGTGTCCCTAGCTAGGGTTAGTTTCAGGTGAGCAAGACATTGGATACGGAATCAAGAGAAGAGGATAGTGAGAGAAGGAGCATGTGAGCATCAATTGACCGTTTCAGCTCTTCAGTTCAGCGTTTGATGCCCGAGATTCAGAATCTACAGTTTTTATTTTTAGGGTAAATTATCAAAGACACCCCCAGACAGTTGCCCTCAAATACAGTTTACCCCTTGAGTTACATGTAACTTGGGAAATAAAACCAAAATAAAACAGTTACTACCACTTTAATGTTTTGAGAGAGATCATGTCACATCAAAGATCACTAAGAAAGATCTCCAATGATTCTCCATTTTATGGGAATGCTCAATTTTGGAGAAATTTGGACTGGTTTTGGTCCAACAGATTCTCCATCTCATTCTCCAAAATCGGGAAAGAGAAGGAAAAATGGGTAGCCTTCCCCATATTTGGAGCATTCTCCAAAATTTAAAGCCTTCTCCAAATTTGCTTTTCCAACATAAATAGTCACTCCATCTCTCCTCTCATTGGTGTGAACTCAACATTTAATTGGATACAAAAATCAGTTTCAAATAAAAAAATATTAATTCATTAATTATTAATCAAATATGTAGAATATTTTATTGTTGTAATAAATGCAGGCTTCTCCAAAATGGAGAAGCTGTTGGAGTTAGAGTAAAAATAATTTGGAGAATATGACTCTTGCTTCTTCATTTTGGAGAAACTTTTAGGGAGGCATTGGAGATCTTTCTAACGGTGGTGCTAGTGTTACACACACACATTTACAAAACATTTTTATGTGTTAATTTTTGAGTAATTTATATGTGTTAATTTAAGTACTTTTTACGTATTTTACATATATGAGACATATCAGAGGTATATTAATCCCAAAATTATAAACTTCAAGCTCTTTTCAACCTAAAAACAATATTTCAGTTTCAGACTTATCGTATGAGTTTTCAGACGTTACATATGCTTTTTTTTTTTTGAAACAGACTTACATTATTTGTAATATGGAGCATTTCAGACATAATGCAAAAACATATTTATCAGCCATATATTGTTTTAGTTTAAGACATAAGCATATTTTGAGTAATATTTTACAATTAATATATATTTCAGATATATTGTATGAGTTTCAAATATATACTAATTTAAAACGAGTTTTATTCACGTTCATTTTTAGACTCTAGAATAAAAAAACTAATAAAACAATTATAAATGAGTTTTATATTGTTTAAAATAGTTTTGGTACCGAATGAAAGTGACTGTATATAATTTCAGGCATGATCAACACTCGCAGAAAATCATTTCATACTTAAACCTTACATTTTCGGACAAATTATAAGACAAATAAATATAAAAAACGGTATGAAGGGGAAAAAATAAATATTTACGGAAACAAAAAAATAAATTACTTAATTAAGAAAAAAATGAATTAAGGGAAAAACGAAAAACGAAAAGAAGGGCAGAATGAAACAAAAAAAAAAAAAATAGAAGGAAAAAAGGGAAGGAAAATATCCCAACTAGAATCAAGCTGAAAATGTCAAATATATATGAAAAAATGGGTAATTAAATCTGAGATTAAAAATATATTAAGGTTTGAACTCTGTTGGATTTTATTTTATTTTTTTTAAAAAAAATATTTCAAATACATTTACCATTTTAAAAAAAATTATGTGAGTGAATGAAACAAAAAAGTAGAAGGAAAAAAAGGGAAGGAAAATATCCCAATCAGATTCAAACTGAAAATGTCAAGTATACATATGAAAAAATGGGTAATTAAATCTGAGATTAAAAAACATTAAGGTCTGAACTCTGATGGATTTTGTTTTAATTTTTTGTTTAAAAAAATATTTCAAATGCATTTACCATTTTTTAAAATATTATGTGAGTGCTGATAAAATAATTATTAATTACGTGAGCTGATTAAGCCATTGTTTTGGGAAGCTTTGAATTTGGATCCAAATCATTCGATGGAAGATCAAATAGGAAACTTACGGTTTGCCATTTTAGTTTTAGGCTCAAGGCGCTTTGTTTATTTTTTTTAATTTTTTAATTTATTATTAAAATGACCTTAAGGCCGAACCTCGTTATTTTGGTGTTCTCTTCTATTGTTATTCTTCAAGTAGTTTATAGGGTATAGTAGTGATATATTGTCTTTCTAAAATTACATGAGGAAATTGCCTGTGAGGCGGGTTTTAAGTGGGACCGTCTGTGACCCTCCGTCTTTCACAGGAATTATCCTTAGTGTGGTTTTACGATTCAATACTTCACTCTCTTACCCATTTGTTAGAGGATTATTCGAGCTTCCGCAACAATTGGTATCGAGCCGGAGCTACTTAGTATGCTCGTGGTTGCGGCTTAGGCTGATCTTCCACATCAGAAAGGTATCTTAGGTCTTGGTTTTCCGCATTAGAAGGCTACTTAGTATGCTCTGTGGTTGCGGCATAGTCTGAACTTCCACATCAGAAAGGTATTGGAGGTGTTGGCATTCCGACTTTGAGGGCTATTAATTAGAAGTCAAGCAAGATGTGCGATTTGACAAAAATACATCCACACCAACGAAGTCGGCCTTCTTCCTCATCTATTTTGGGAAGAACAGCGGTGGCAAATGTAAGATTCGCGGTGGAAATTTTTGAGTGCAGGCCATTTCGGCATGTGGCAAGGGGAGGTTCAAGACGCTCTATTTCAGCAAGGTCTAGACATTGCCATTAAAGAAGAGAAACCAGAAGATGTTGATGAGAATGAGTGGTGGAGAGTTAACCGTATGGCATGTGTCCAGAGAGCAGAACTATGCATTCTGTAAAGAAACCTCTGCTAGCAAATTGTGGAAGGCATTGGAAGAGAAGTTTTTGAAGAAAAGTAGTCGAATAAGCTTCATATGAAAAAGAGGCATTGATTCACTTATTCTCCCGGTACCACGATGAATGATCATATCACAAATTTCAATCAGCTTGTTCGACTTGATGAATTTGGATGTGACTTTTAAAGATGAAGATCTGGCTTTGATGTTGTTGGGATCACTTAGGAGGAGTTTGAGTTCCTCGAAACAACTCTACTCCATGGAAAAGCAGGTATCTCTCGGTGAAGTTTGTGCGGCCTTTGTATAGCTATGAATTGAGAAGAAAAGATAAGAAGGAAAGCTATAACGGAGCAGCGAAGCACTAGTAGTGAGAGGTCGTTCGCAAAGCCGAATAAAGGAAAGAAGGGGAGGTCGCAGTCATCGGACCAAAGACGAATGTGCCTTTTGCCATGAAAAAGGGCACCTTTGGAAGAAAGATTGTCCAAAGCTGAAAAATAAAAGGAAACCGATAAAGGGAAAGTTGTTGCAAATACAAATGTAGGCGAGTGTGCAGATATTGACTCAGACTTTTCATTAGTACTGGCGTCGTCATCGGACCATTCCAGCAAATGGATTTTTGATTCCGGTTGCAGCTATCACATGAGTTTCAACAGAGACTGGTTTTTCGATTTCAAAGAATATGAAGGAGTTTCTTATACAAAGAAATAACAATCAGTGTGAAATAGTTGGCATTGGCTCAATACATTTGAGAAATGCTTGATGGTTCAATCGAATCTTTGAACGACGTCGGTATGTACCGAGCTTGTCGAGAAATCTTATTTCAAGGAGTTCTAGAGAAAAAGGGCTTTGACATAATCTCTAGAAATGGTATAAGGAAGATTGTCTCGGGAGCTCTTGTAGTAATGAAGGCAGTCGAATGAGCAATAATTTGTATTACTATGAAGGCGATACAATTCGGAGCAACAACAGCAGGTTTCTAGTGATGATCGGGAGCTAGAAGCAACCAGGTTATGGCATATGCGCTTGGGGCATGCAGAGAAAAATCCTTGAAAATCCTTTCAAAACAAGGATTGCTGAATGGAGTTCAAACCGCAAATTGGAATTGTGCGAACATTGCATCAAAGGGAAGCAAACAAGAGTGAAGTTTGCATGCGCAATCCACGATACCAAAGGTATTTTGGATTATGTTCACTCTGATGTGTGGGGACCTTCCAAAACAGCTTCATTGGGAGGTAAACACTATTATGTTACCTTTGTTGATGATTTTTCCCGGAGAGTATGGGTGTACACTTTGAAGTCGAAGGATGAAGTGCTCGGTGTCTTTCTCACTTGGAAAAGATGTTGGAGACTCGGACTGGTAGAAAGATAAAGTGTCTCCCGAGCAGATAATGGCGGAGAATACACCGGTGATCCTTTCATGAAAGTTTGTCAAGATGAAGGGATGGTACGACACTTCACAGTTAGAGGTACACCACAACAGAATGGAGTGGCGAGCGAATGAACCGGACTCTCTGGAGAAAGTTCGGTGTATGTTGTCTAATCTTTGAGTTAGGCAAACAATTTTGGGCTGAGGTCTGTAACATACGCTGGCCATCTCATTAATCGATTGCCATCAATCGCTATCAATGGCAAGACACCATTGGAGATGTGGTATGGAAAAGCTGCTGATTATAATTCCTTACGTGTGTTTGGTTCCACTGCATACTACCATGTTAAGGAATCAAAGTTGGATCCGAGGGCAAAGAAAGCTATATTCATGGGGATGTCCTCTGGTATTAAAGGATATCGCCTATGGTGTCCAGAGACAAAGAAGATAATTTTCAGTCGGGATGTTACTTTTGATGAGTCTACCCTATTGAAAAATGTAGCAGAGTTGAGAGATGACACTCCACAACAGTGGAGAATACTCCCAAACAGTGGAGTTTGAGAGAAGAATGTTGGACCCGCATACTCCTGCGGTAGACGGGGAGACAGATGGAGATACTCCTATAGTAGAAGAGGAGTCATTAGAAGAATCAGAGGTTCCAGTACAAGAACCTCACCAGCAACATGTACCAATTGCGATCGGTAAGCCCAAAAGAAACACAAGGAGACCGGATCGTTTTGAAGATATGGTGGCTTATGCATCTTCAATAAATGATGAAGTTCCTACCACTTATAGAGAAGCTGAACAAAGCTCGCGTAAAAGTGGAACGAGGCTATGGAAGAAGAAATGCAGTCCCTTGTTAAAAACCAAACATGGAAGCTAGCAAGTTTGCCAAAAGGAAAGAAGGCAGTTGGGTGCAAATGGGTGTTTGCAAAGAAAGAAGGATTTCCTGACAAGAATGATGTACGCTACAAGGCAAGGCTGGTAGCTAAAGGCTATGCTCAGAAGGAGGGAATTGACTATAATGAGGTATTTTCTCCAGTAGTAAAACATTCCTCCATTAGAATATTGTTGGCCTTGGTAGCTCAATTGGATCCGGAACTAGTTCAAATGGATGTAAAACCGCATTTTTACATGGTGACTTGGAAGAGGAAATCTATATGACTCACCGGAAGGATTCAAGGTTTCGGGAAAGAAAATATGGTGTGCAAATTGGGCAAATCGTTATGCAGTTGAAGCAATCTCCGAGGCGATGGTACAAACGGTTTGATAAGTTTATGTTGAGGCAGAAGTACACACGAAGCAAATATGATCATTGTGTGTATTTGCGTAAGCTACGGGATGGATCTTTTATCTATCTTCTCCTTTATGTCGATGATATGTTGATAGCATCAAAGAATAAAGGAGAGATAGAAAAGTTAAAGGCTCAGATGAATCAAGAGTTTGAAATGAAGGATTTGGGTGAAGCTAAGAAGATTCTCGGCATGGAGATAAGCAGAGATAGAAAATTTGGTAGACTTTGTTTGACTCAAAGAACAATATCTGAGAAAGGTGTTAAAGCGTTTTGGGATGGATGAAAAAACCAAACATGTTAGCACGCCTCTTGCTCCTCATTTCAAGCTTAGTGCATCATTATCTCCGAAAAATGATGAAGAACGAGAATATATGTCAAAAGTTCCATATGCAAATGCTGTTGGTAGCTTGATGTATGCCATGGTGTGTACGAGGCCGGACATTTCACAAGCGATTGGAGTTGTGAGCAGATATATGCATGATCCTCGTAAAGAACATTGGCAAGTCAGAAATGGATTCTACGGTATATCCAACAAACCGTAGACATCGGTTTGATGTTTGAGCGGATAAGACAGCTGGTCGCTGCATAGTTGGATATTGTGATTGACTATCTTGGTGATATGGACAAACGTCGGTCAACTACCGGTTATGTGTTTACGCTTGCAAAAGCACCGGTTAGTTGGAAGTCTACCTTGCAATCGGCTTGCTTTGTCTACAACAGAGGCAGAGTATATGGCGATTCTGGAAGGCATTAAGGAGGCTATTTGGCTTCAGGGGTTGTTGAATGACTTGGGAGTTGGTCAGAAGCATATCAAAGTGCATTGTGACAGTCAAAGTGTTATTTGCTTAGCAAAGAATCAAGTCCATCATGCAAGGACGAAGCATATTGATGTTCGATATCATTTTGTAAGGGAGATTCTGGAAGAAGGTGAGATACTACTTCAGAAGATTCCAACAACATAAACTCCTACCGACATTATGACAAAAGTTGTTACAGGGGTTAAGTTCCAACATTGTTTGGACTTGATCAATGTTCTTAGAATCTGAAGTGGCGCTTCATAGCGCATTTGAAGACACTACGAGAAGATAACTTCGGTTATGAGAGAGTTCTGATTGTGGATATGGATTTAGCCAAGGTGGAGATTTGTTGTTTGTGGCTACATCCTTATCCCACATTGCTTGTAGAAATGAAGTAGGAGAGGATTTCAGCTATAAATAGGAAGGCCTCTCCTCCCTTCATCTCATCCCAAACAAAAGCAATTAGCTTACTTCTCTCTCTCTTTTGTAATATTTCTTCGATAGTGAAATATTATTTTGGTAGTGTCCAGGGACGTAGGCATAATTGGCGAACCTCGTTATTTTTGGTGTTCTCTTCTATTGTTATTCTTCAAGTATGTTATAGGGTATAATTGTAGTGATATATTGCGCTCTAAAATTACATGTATGAAATTGCATGCAGGAGGCGGGTTTTAAGTGGGGACCGTCTGTGACCCTCCGTCTTTCCCTTTTAATTATCCTTAGTGTGGTTTTACGCTTCAATACTTCACTCTCTTACCCATTTGTTAGAGGATTATTCCGGAGCTTCCGCAACACTTAACACTTTTAAATTGCTAAAACACTAACATAATATTCTATTTTAACGGTTAGTGTTAGTGGGCATATGGCATAAATAAGGATTTGTCCCCTCAACTACTTATTTTACCGTACCGCAAGGCGCGGGCTACATGTACCTCGTTGATTCCATTTACCATGTGGTGAATTAAACTTGGATTTGGACCGGCTAAAAAATGTCCATGAAAAAAATGGTACGTTTCTTTTTTAATAATTAATTTATTTTTTTAACATTTTAATGTATAAAATTAAATATTTTAGATGAAAATTATAGATTAATGTGTTTAGTTTCTGAATATATCTTTTTTGATTTTTTAATGATTTATTTTTTAATACTAATTTGAATCTCACAAAATATAAAAAAAAATACATCAACTTTTCAGTAACAGAGGGAATAATAATGATGGACTGTAATTAGCGTTTAGGCATCCAATGCAAAACAATAAGTTTTTATACCTAAATTACAAAAGTGTAAAACCTTATTAATTTGAACCCTAAAAATGCATTTTAATTCCACGTAAGGGAAAATCAAATATTTGTCACAGTCCCTTCTTGAATCAGGCTCAAGTCGTGAAGGGCTGATAAAGTGATAATCAATAATGTGTCGAAATCTTTGAGACGAGCTAGTCAGCAAATATGGATTTTCATAAAGGATCATTGTTGGAGAGGGGGTGATTAAAAAAACTATATATTTAAAAATCTAATCATTTCAATTTATTATATTCATATGAATTATTTGCAATTTTCATTAAAGGTTGAAAACAAAACAATCTTCTAAGGGAGACAACAAAGAAGAATGTTTCATGACTTGCTTCAAAGTTTCCTGGAATGAATAGGAACATAAAGAAATAGGAACATAAAGAATGTTTCATGACTTGCTTCAAAGCTTACCTAACAATTGAAAAAACTATATATTTAAATATCTAATCATTTCAATTTATTATATTCATATGAATTATTTGCAATTTTCATTAAAGGTTGAAAACAAAACAATCTTCTAAGGGAGACAACAAAGAAGAATGTTTCATGACTTGCTTCAAAGTTTCCTGGAATGAATGGGTTCCCCTTAGTGCAACACTGCCTAACACCCAATCTAATTGACTTGTCATCCAAGCCATACAATTATTGCATTCAAAGCTACCCATTCAAACGTGTACTGCCTATACGTTGAGGGTCGATAGCAAATCTAAGAATGACATACGAAAAATTAACAATAAACTTTAAATAAAAAAAAGGTTGAAAGGAACTTAAGATAAGGTAAATAAAAGGGTGGAAAGGCCAATTAGGGAAAACTTCAGAATCCCTGATAATACTATTTAGCTAGCTTGATATTGGAAAAGGACCATACATGCATTGGTGTGAACAATAATCCCTAAAATAAAGTATCTGTAATAGTATATCGATCTAAATACCTAAAGTAGTAACTGTAATAGTATATCAAAATGTCAACCAAGCAAGCTTACCTGACAATTGATGTTTGGCTGCTACCTTCAATATAAATAACACCGCTAGCTTGCAAGTTTGCATGCAGCAGCTCATTCAACCAAACCATGGCTATATATCTTCAAACCTGTATGATCCTTCTTGGTTCCATGTTTCTCACACGAACCCCGGCACAGCCTGCAACGTGCAGCGATTGCTTTGTCAAGTCCCGAGCAACTTACTATCCAAATTCCACAGAACAGGGAACCGAAAGTATGTTAAACATCTTGACTGTAGGTTATGCTCTGACATGTTTGAAGAATAGTAACCTATTTATCTTAATCATCCCTTGCTATTTGATTTTCAGCTGGAGCATGTGGATTTGGTGCATTTGGTGCAACTGTGAACCGTGGAGATGTATCAGCAGCATCTGATCTCTACCACGATGGTCTTGGCTGTGGTGCTTGCTACCAGGTAAGATGTACCAACAGCTACAATTGCTCAGACAAAGGAGTGACAGTTGTTATAACCGACCAAGGCTCGAGTGATCGGACAGACTTCATCCTCAGCACACGAGCCTTTGCTCGAATGTCGCAGACCTCACATGCAGCCACATCTCTCCTGGCTCTTGGAGTTGTTGATATTGAATACAGAAGGTAAATATAACTCTTCTACTTCTCCTAGTTCTCCTGCTTAGCTTCTCATGCAAGGATTCTTTCGCTCCTGTCTCACGCTTTCCCCTGTCCGAAAACAGGGTGCCATGCATCTATCCCAACACAAATATCACCATAAAGATCCACGAGAGTAGCAATAACCCTTATTATCTTGCCTTTGTGATAAGGTATCAGCAAGGTGAAAATGACATTACTGCGGTTCAGCTATGCGAGGTTATATTTGTGTGGAAGCTTTAATAATTGTACCCATACAAAACAAGTTTAGAAGCTAATATACTCACTTTCATCCATGGATGCATTTGCAGACTCAAAACTTCAGTTGCAAGCTGCTGTATCGATCTTTCGGAGCGGTGTGGACAACCACAGCTCCACCAAGAGGTCCACTTTCTTTGAGGATGTTGTTAAGCAGCAATGATGGGGATGAGACATGGGTTGTGCCTGTCAATAACATACCTCAAGACTGGGAAGCTGGAGCAATCTATGACACTGGAGTTCAAGTCAATGTGTAGATACCTGTATGTATTGAAGTAGGAGACATTTGTTCATTAAAATGTAACTGAATAAAAGGCCGTATGACACAAGTTCTTTAGCTTTTACATGTATGATTTCAAGGAAATACCTAAACAGACCTCTAAGTTTGAAAAGTTTTCTGTTTATTAAGTTGTTGTATCGTCAATTCAGTCCCATAAATTAACTAACAGTTGAACATTGGCCCCAAGTCATCTAAACTTAACAGGAAATCACATGTGGCACTTAACAGACATTTCCAGAGATAAAATTGACAGCTTTTATCCCTAGCCTTTTCTTCTAAAAAAATTATTTATGGATTCAAAACCAACTTCTATATTTATCATTTGCACCATCATCTTCTTCACATCATATCTCTCTGAAGTGTCTCTATCTTCCTCTCCAAACAAAAATCAATCTCTCCTCTTCAAGCTTCACCAGTTCGAATCTAGTTTATCCCAAGAAAGAGCCTACCATCTAATTTCAAACAGTTTCAAACCGTCTAATGTACATATTCTTATGACCTCATAATGCAGTGAATAAATAGTTGGGATTAGACAATCTATCCATCTGTTTTCTTAATACAGATGTTGAACAAAAAAAAAACATGTCATTTCTCATAATATTTTCTAGTGTAAGTTTCATATGAAGAAATTTTCATGAATTACCTCAAGCAACTATGCTGCTTTTAAAAAGCATGTATGTAGCTAGTTTGGTTGATCCCTTGGATTTTTCAGGCTTCCTGTGTAGGGAGATGTTATTTACCAACTAGTTGGAAAAACCACTAGCTGTGTTATGTGTGTAAATACCTAATTAGAAGAGTATTTTAGTCTTTAAAATTGTTAGTTAGTTAGTTAAATTAGTTAGATAGTGTTAGAATTAGCTAGTGGTTTTTCCAACTAGTTGGTAAATAACATCTCCCTCCTGTGTATATTCATCATATATATGAGTATACGTTTGTACTGAGAAAACCGGTGTAGACTGGATTGAGATAGCAAACGATGTACAACAAATCATTTAATGAGCACAAGAGCTTTCTGGAAACAAAAGATCATTCAATATACATTAATGAACTATTTTCTGGGTAAGAACTCCACCTGTAGGTCCTCAGGGAGTGCTTGATGCACAGGTGTGTAGCAGCCTGGAGCAAACTTTCCTGTACAAAAATAGTATCCAATAACAGAATCACCATCAAGTGATCTCTGAAAAGAAAAGGATCTCGAGAAACCAAAGCATAAAGCATGTAAAAACCCAAATAATTCTTAGAATCTCAAGTTCAAGACTATGAGGTTTCAGTTGAAAGCTGTAAACCTCCATTACAGCTATCAACTCCACCCCAATGTCTTCTTGGCCTAATACCGTATCGATTTGGTGCTGCATATAGTCCTCACTTTAGCCAACTTTGAAAATGAGATCACACAACCTGCTTCCTTCATCCTCTCACTCTCTCCTAGGTCTGAACTGAAAGAACTACCTCATTTTGCTTTCTCTAAAATAACATCAAAGGTAGAATAACAATCAGTATGATTTCCAGATGATATATATGGCTCAACAAATTGGTGAATTAATAATAAAAAATAATATTGCCCTTAAAAAAAGAAATATTTTTTTTTTGGTGAATCACCTATGACAAAACCTGAGAAAAATCCATACATCTGGGAGAAGCAAAAGCCCCGGAAGCTCCAGGAAAATCAGCAAATCCTTCTTTCCGTATCCACAAATCCTTCTTGAGGAGGAGTGTTAGGATATTAGTTGTTTTCATTTCGACTTGGACCTAAGTTCAGTCTACTTCTACTGTAATTAGAATTCCTAGCAGCGTAAGAACTTCTAGCAATAATCGGCTACTACTCTTGTACAAATACAGAGCTTATCAAAGAGAAACACAATAGAAACTTGCATAATAAACAATTCAGCAAGTTTACATGGTATCAGAGCGGTCTGATTTCTAAACCATATTCATAGAGTCCATGATGGACGAAACCAACAAGACCGGCTCCGGCGACCTCTCTTCTTCTCACATTATCAATCCCTCTTCTCCATACTATCTAACCTCCTCAGATAACCCTAGCAGTATTCTCGTGACTTGCCTTCTCAATGGAGAAAATTACTTCACATGGCACAGAGCCATGAAAAACGCTTTGAGATCAAAGCACAAGTTAGCCTTCATCAATGGAACGCTACACAAACCAGACGAGAATTCACCTGAATTCCAGCTTGGGATAAAGCAAATTCAATGGTTATTGCGTGGTTGTTCAATGCTCTCTCACCAGAACTCCAGAGCAGCGTGGCATATACTTAATCAGCACACGATTTGTGGTTGGACTTGCAGCACAGGTTCTCATTAGGGAATGCTCCTAGAATCTACTAGCTTAAGCGAGATCTTTCGCTTATGCAGCAACAAAGTCTCACTGTATCAGAGTACTACTCAAAACTCAAGGCCCTATGGGATGAGCTTTCTTCATACCTGAGCATTCCGCACTGCACCTGCAAGGCAACGAAGGAGTTTGTCGAAGAAAAAGAAGGTGAGAAGTTAATTTCTGATGGGACTAAGCAATCAATATGGTGTTATCAGGTCTCAAATTCTAAATATGGATCCCTTACCTAATCTGAACAAACCCTATGCCCTTGTGGCTAAGGAGGAGAAGCAATTGAATGTGGCAGCTGCTCGAAACGAAACTGGAGAAGTGCTGCTTTTATCAGCAAGCAACCAAGAAATCGCTCTTTTAACCAGAGAACTCAAGATAAGAGCAAGCTTCGCTGCAATCATTGCAGCAAGACTGGACACCTTGAAGAAAGTTGCTTCGAAATTGTCGGCTATCCAGATTGGTGGGATAACCGAGAAAAGAAAGCTCCAAACAAAGCAAATCAAAGGGGAGGAAAATCTTTTGCCAACAAAGCAACAATCAAGGAAGGCTCAAGTGGATCCAAGTCTGGAGACCACAACTTGAACTTCACGCAGGAGCAGCTTCAGCAATTGTTGTCTCTCATATCCAACCAGAATCAAACAGAAAACTTCACTGGTAAGGTCTCCAATTGTGGCTTAAATTGGATTATTGATAGTGGAGCCTCAGAACACATGACTCCGCAGCAAGCATTGCTGTCCAATTGTCAACAGATCACTGCCCCTTTACCTGTTCAGATGCCTAACGGTAGCAGTATAAATATTCACTCTTATGGTGAATCCTTGATATCACCAAACATGAAGTTAAAGAATGTTCTTCACGTGCCCTCATTTACCTGCAATCTATTATCTGTTAGTAGGCTCACAAAATCTTTAAATTGTTCAGTAACATTCTTCCTGAATCATTGTGTGATACAGGACCTGAAGTCGAAGAAGCAGATTGGCGCGGGTGAGGAACATGGTGGCCCGTACTATTTCAAGAAGATCAAGGCACATATGGCAGCTCCAAATAAAACCGATCACTTACCTCTTGAAAAGATGTCTCTTATTCCTCAACTTTGTGATTTATCTTTCAAGAATATCAATAAATGCTGTGATTCCTGTCAAAACAAACTAGAAAACCGTTTCCCAACTGTACAACTAGCAGTGTAGCATATTTTGATCTCATACATATTGATATCCGGGGACCCTATAAAACATCTTCAACATCAGGAGCCCACTACTTCCTAACAATTGTTGATGATTTCAGCCGTGCCACCTGGGTATATCTTCTAAAATATAAGTCTGAGGCAACCAAGTATTTTTTGATGTTTTATGCCATGGTGAAGAATCAATTTCAGAAAAGTCTACTTCAAGTAAGAAGTGACAATGCACCGGAGTTTGTTGGGGATCCTATGCGCACCTTTCTCAGTCAAAATGGAATCAGCCTTCAAATCTTGCATCAATACTCCACAACAGAACGGAGTGGTAGAAAGAAAGCATCGTCACATACTTGAAGTGGCTAGAGCTCTTCAATTTCAAGCAGATCTTCCAATCAAGTTCTGGGGTGAATGTGTCCTCACTGCTACATATCTGATCAACCGTACTCCTCTTTCAAGTCTCAAAGATAGAACACCATATGAAGTTTTATTTGGGAAAACACCTCCTTTAGATCACTTGAAAGTATTTGGTTGCCTTGGCTATGTACATGCAAAAAACTGGAGATAAATTCAGCCCACGGTCAAAAGCGTGTGTATTTGTTGGATGCCCTATGGGACAAAAAGGCTACAAGATGTATGATCTAGAGACAAACAAGATATATGTATCTCGTGATGTCATCATTTATGAAGATAACTTCCCTTTTAAGGAAAAATGTGAACTGCAGGACACACACAGACATATACCAGAAGAAGTATACTTGGATGATGAAGAACATGTTGTGAAAACTCAAGAATCTGAAAATCCTGAAACAGTCAGCGCACAAGAGTGCCAAGATTCAACACCTGAACCCGAGCAATCAGGTAGACCACAAAGGGAACGCAAACTTCCCTCATATTTACAAGATTATGTGCATGAATTGAATAGGCCATCATCATTTTCACCCACTGCAAATCTCGCTTCAGCAGGTACTCCTTACTCTTTAGCATCACATTTATCATACACACGGTTTACTACTGCCCATCAAGCTTTTCTCGCAGCTATTACATCAACTAGTGAACCAAAAAATTTCAATGAGGCAAATCAAGACAGCAAGTGGCGAGAAGCAATGCACCAAGAGCTACTTGCATTGAGAAAAAATCAGACTTGGACCTTAGCAACACTACAGCCAAACAAGAACAAATTGGCTCCAAATGGGTCTACAGAATCAAATACAAAGCAGATGGGACTATTGAAAGATATAAGGCACGATTGGTGGCTAAGGGATTCAGCCACATAGAAGGAATTGATTACTCAGAAATGTTTGCTCTGGTTATCAAGCTAACATCAGTTAGATGCCTACTTGCCGTAGTTGCAATTAAAAATTGGCATCTCCATCAGCTTGATGTGCACAATGCATTCCTTCAAGGAGATTTAAATGAAGACATCTACATGCAGCCTCCACCAGGATTACTCAAACCAGGAGACACTCGAGTATGTAAGTTACAAAAATCCCTTTATGGACTCAAGCAAGCACCTCGTCAGTGGTTTGAAAAGCTGTCTGGCGCTCTTATCAGCTTCGGCTTCACTCAGTCAAAAGCTGACTACTCCTTATTTACAAGGAAGTTGGGTAACTCCTTTCTAGCAATTTTAGTATACATCGATGATATGCTTATTGTAGGGAATGATCATGATAAAATAAAGCAGTTGAAGGTCTACCTAAACCACAAATTTCACATCAAGGACTTGGGAAAGATTAAGTACTTTCTCGGACTGGAACTTGCTAGATCACCTGACGGGATTTTTCTCTCCCAGAGAAAATAAACTCTTTAACATTTGAAAAGATACAGGCATGACAGGATCTAAACCATCTTGGTTCCCGATCCAGCAACAACACAAGCTGGGATTGCATGATGGTGAAAAACTAAAGGAGCCTGATAGATATCGTCGGCTGGTAGGCAGACTTATCTACTTGACTTTAGAGTAAAATCCGCCGCTGATCAGTTTAAGCCTCTACGACCTATTTTAGTCCGGAAAAAGGTCCTTTTGCCACTAACGTTTGATTATCGGACTTTATGCATTTATTTTTAAAGCGGTTCGATAATGCCACTAACGTTAATGTTTGAGGTCCCCGTTTGCCATTGCCCGTTATATTTTCCTACATGGCGTCCTATTTTCCACCGTGTACATTGCAACTGCAGTTCGTCTTCTTCACAAGTGGGCAGAGGAGCAGCTCAAGCCGGGTCCGTGCGTCTAGGCGACGGTGGAGGGTGGCAACGGCAGAGATCTTCCCGGCGGTGCACGGCGAAGTGAATGGCGGTGGTCGGAGCGAACACGGTGGCCTGAGTTGGCCGATTCGACCGGGTCTGTTGCGGGTCGGATGGCGGGTCGAGGCCGAATCCTTCTTCCTTCGTCAAATTCGGGCAAAAAGAATGGTGGATTTGGACTCCGGTGGCGAGGTGGATCTAGGAGTATATGTTAGAGGTGATGGGAGGAAGAAATCAAAGAATTGGATTGTAGCAAGAGAGTTGTCTCCGCAGCTCCGCGTCGGCGGCGCCGAAACGGCTAGGTGAGGAGCTTGGAGGGTGGATCCGCCTCGGCTTGGAGCCACCCACCGCCGAGCCACCGTAGCGAGACGTCATCGCAATCCTTCGCTATGAATAAGAAGACATCTTAATAATCCTTTTTTTATTATTATATTTTTATTTAATTGCGTGCGCATGGATGCCACTTTGACATTAAATGGACACATCAGAACCAGGTTACGGAATATTCTCGTATATTCCCTCCGTTAGTCAAACTAATGGCAAGAAAGGTCCAAAATACTATTTAGATGGCATAAATGAACCTGAAAACGTGAAAAAAATGCAATTACGAACCGCTTTAAAAAATAAATGCATAAAGGGTCCAATAGTCAAACGTTAGTGGCAAAAAGGGACCTTTTCTTTTAGTAAGTATTTGAATCGTTGAATCCCATTTTTGAATTTGTGACCTAATGGGGTCCTTTCTTCCACCTTCCGTTATCTTGACGGAAGGTGAAATGTCGATTTTGCCCTTACTGTGTCTGACTTGGCAGCTGAGGTGGATATAAAATCCGAAAAAATAGGAATAAAATCCGAAAAATCCGAAAAAAAATCCGAAAAATCCAAAATAAAATCCGAAAAAATAGGAATTAAATCATATAAATAGGAATCATATAATTATATAATTTTGGATTTTTCGGATTATTTAATTATTATCGGATTTTTTGGATATATAATTATATGATAATTATATAATTATATGATTCCTATTTATATGATTTAATTCCTATTTTTTTCGGATTTTATTTTGGATTTTTCGGATTGTTTTCGGATTTTTTTCGGATTTTATTCTTATTTTTTCGGATTTTTCGGATTTTATATCCACCTCAGCTGCCAAGTCAGATACAGTAAGGGCAAAATCGACATTTCACAGCCTTCCGTCCAAGATAACGGAAGGGGTGGACGGAAAGGACCCCATTAGGTCACGAATTCAAAAAATGGGATTCGACTGATTCAAATACTTAAACTGGGACTAAAATAGGTCGCCGAGACTTAAACTGGGACTGTACGCGGATTTTACTCCTTGACTTTAACCAGGCCAGACATTATCTACGCTGTAAATCTCCTTAGCCAATTCATGCTGTGACTCACATCACAATGCTGCTATGCATATTATAAGCTACTTAAAGTGTAATCCAGGTGAAGGAGTTTTCTTTCCTGCCAAGGGCTCACTTACATCACAGTCTGCCTATTGTGATGCTGATTGGGCTGCATTCCACTCACTAGACGTTCAACAACAGGTTACATTACTCGGCTTGGCAATGCACCCATCTCATGGAAATCAAAGAAGCAATCTACGGTTCCTTGGTCTTCTTCAGAAGCTGAATATCGATCCACGGAATCGACATGCAGCGAGCTAGTATGGCTCAAAACTTTACTTCTTGACCTGACCGTTATTTAAAATCAACCTATTCAACTTCACTGCGACAATCAGGCTGCGATTCACATTGCGACAATTCAGCAAGTTTACAATCTGAAAGGCGCAACGGCTCTGTTCCGAAGCGGCAGTCCAGAGTAGGACCGAAACCCTAGCATTGGCTCCACCGTCTGAATGGAAATGTCAGTCGGACACTTGGAGACGAAGCTAGATGAGGAAAAAAAAAGAACTTTCAACTGCGGTTTCAGGGAGATTTTCTTCGTTACTTGATGTTACGTGATTTTTGAGTCACGTAAAAAGTACTTAAAAAGTAACATTAATTACTAATCATGCCATTCACTTCATTGTGCTTGTGAGACTTGTTCTTTATTCTATAATTGGAAATTTGTACAAGTGGACCCACTCAGCTCGATGGCGGCATCTCTGATCATGGTGAAGAGTTACGGTCAAGAAATCTTCACCTTCATCATATGGTGTTTCGGAGTACCGACGAGTCGACGTCCGAGACTCCTCGCTACCTACTCCTCCCTTCTCCGGCAACAGTTCTCAAGAAATTGTCTCATCTGTGCTGGGATTATTGTGTACAGTCCCTTGAGATATTATGCGCTTGATAAAGTTTGATGTGTATTAAGAGTCCTGATCCGGAAATAGAAGTGCATTGATCCGTAGCAAAAGTTTCATGATACTCGTAGTGAATTATTATGATCCTAGTAGCGGTTTCATAATTAATATGAAAGAGTAGTAAAAAAACATATCGACGCATAAATGGACTCCGAAAAAAGTATAAAAATATATGAAATATGGTTCTTCTCTTCGTCTTATTTTTTCTTTACATTGAACTAATTATTTATAATTTTTAATTGTGAAATAGAAATATATGCATTTTTTAAAGTAATGGGGAAATGGGAGTGTCAATGGTGTAAATAACTACAAAAGAAGCACTTACAATGCATCACTTTCATTTAGCGCATTGCAACCTTGGGCGTGATTCTTTTTTTGTTCTCTCTTTAAGTGGTTATCAATTCCTTATTAATAGCACAAATGTCAATCCTTTTCGTGTGTGACTGTTTCTCTTATATTGACCTTATTATTTTTTCTTTTATCATCTTTATAATTAGTTTTTTCTTTTATTTTATCTAAACATTGCTTTCTTAATTATATTATTTTGGCTCATATATAATTTATAATTCCAAGCATTGGAGAAATAAGTTGAATAAAATTAGTGGTATGAATGAAATATCATTTATGATTTTCGAATCATTTTTTGTTTTGATTTTTGTTTTGTTGTTTGGAAATTCACCGTTTTGCTATAGTGTATATAAGAGTAAAAATTGTATAGATTTAAGTACAATTGTATGCAATGAATATTAATCATGTACGTATTCAAAATAACAATGTTGCAAATGTATGTATGGTTAATGTAAGTGAAAAATGTATGGAGTAGATATTTAATTGTTCGCAACTATATCAATGAGGTATGTTGTATACAAATGATGGTTCAACATGTACAAAGGAAACCTCAATACAAGTTGATAAAGGGAATATAGGTTTGTACATAATACTTTCAGGTACATACCAACTCTCCACTCAATAACATACGAAACAATGACAGAAAAAGAAAACTAATTATTTCAAACTACACCCATAATTTATAATAATTCAAGTTAAGTACATAATGCATTTATTTACATATCAAATGTACATCCAATTACATATTAAACAATGCAAAAATAAAAATTATATCTATAATACATAAAACTTCCAATTAGGAACATAATGTAGCCACTTACATACTAAAGTATTTGTCATACGAAACTTATGTGGTGACATATAATCAGTTACATAAAAATTAACAACAAATTATTTTTAATTGAGTGCATGTATTACACAAAAAAATCATTCCAATGAATACATTGGTAAACACTTATTTGAAGACATAAATATCTTTTACATATACATACAAATTTTATGCATATCTATAAAATGTTACTTCTTCAACTACAGTAAAATAAAGGCCAAATTATAAATTAGCACCCCGAGCTTTCGTGAATCGTTCAAAGAAGGGCCTAGATTGTAACTCGTTTAAACTTGTACCCTGAACTATTCAACTCGGTGCAGTTAAGGGTCTCGACTTAGTGACTTTATTAACACCGTCATATTACTAACGATTCAGTGACCTAAAAGTAAGGTTTATAAAGTTGAGCTCATAGATGGTATAAATAATTAACTTTAGGTATTTGATAATCATTCACCCTAACATCCTGTTCTCATCATAGTGGCATCCGATAGAGGAGCTCTGCGACCATTAATCTCTTTTTATTTGTTTGAAGGGTAAATTACAAAAACTCCCCTGAAGTTTGGTGAAACTCTCAGTTTGCCCCCTCTATTGGAAAAATTAACACGAGTACAACATGCATATTTTGTTTCAAAAATATTAAAATTTAATAGTTACTCCTCTTTTTACAGCTGAGTAAATTTCGCTGGTAGTCGCGTAAAAATAATTATTGTCCTGTTTTTGTCATATTTTAAAAACTTGTCCTGTTTAAGTCCTATCATATAGTACTTTAGGGTTTAAATTCTGGGAAAATATAAAGTTAGGGAATGAAGTATAAATTTTTCATAAGGGTAAAAAGATAATTCAACCAACAGCCCAACTGGACGGAAAGGACCATAATAGGATAGAGTACCCTAGGATAGGACCTAAACATGACAGACTTTTAAAATATGACCAAAATAGGATAACAATTATTTTTACGGGAGTGCCAATGAAATTTACTCTTCTACGACTTTTAAAACTACCATTTATAGGATGTAAAGTTATTTTCTTGAAATAGCTTTTCCAATTTTTTTTTTTAAAAATGGTCAGTTTTTATACAAATTATAATGTGATTACAATTTTTTTTTTTGCAAATTTATCTAAAAATATTATGCAATTTTCATTGGTTAAATCACTTGTTAGTACATACAAAAAGATGAAATTTTGATAGTTTTAATTTTTTTTGGTTGCAATTGGAAAATTTTAAAGTTAAGGGACTTAGTATGTGATTTTCTTTCCATTTTTTCCGTTAGTCAACTAATAGCAATTAGGTCAAAGCCCTAAACTACACTAATTTAATAGTTCAGGGTACGAGTTTAAACGAGTTATAATCCAGACCCTTCGTTGAACGATTCACGAAAATTCGGGGTACTAATCGATAATTTGGCCTAAAATAAATCCAACCACAATTAATTGACTTTAACATAAACATTCATATTACAATCAGACACATACATTATTCACCCAAACTACATAAATGAGGGAATTAAAATTCACTTGATATGTGAGGGTTTGAGAAGTGAATTACCGAATGATGAAAACGGAAAAGAAGAGGGCTAGGTTTGACACTCCGTGAAAGCTTGGAGAGAATTCGCGTGAATAACCTCTCGCTTCACCGTCCCGCGTAAAAGAATTGGGAAAAGCGACGAACTAAGCAAGTAACCGGAGAAAGAAAAATCCCGCTGAATTTGTCGATCCTTTCACATTGCATTTGCTCTTGAACTCAAATTGGCACTGAACTAGTTGTGAGACAAGTATGAGAGATAAGGAGTTTGCAGAAGAAGATTTTCAAGACGGGGCATTTTAGATTTCTAGATTTCACGCAGAGCTTGATGGGGGAGGGCGGGTCGACGATGAGCAGAGCTCTGATTCGCGCATTTCCTTTTTGCTCGGGCCCAATTAGTTGATTGTGTAATCGGCTTCCTGGACAAGCAAACAGGAGGGGCATGACAAGTCGAGATTTCAAGAGATAAACGAGGCTTACAAGGTCAGTTCCAAGTGTCATGTCTAGTTTTATGGTAATATAATTTTCTTTGCAAGTAGATGGTTAAAAACGTCTGGTTTTCTGGTAATCCATGTTCTGCATGAATTGGTCAGTTCCAAGTGCTGTGTCTAGTTTGTTCAATCCTATAAGCTACTAGCTGCTACTACGCCATTCTCTCCAAGGTAATATCACAGTTTCCTTTTTTGGTTTTTCGTATTTTTCATCTCTCTCCCTCTCAATAAACTTTGTTAATTAAGAACACATTCCTCCCTCTCAATAAACTTTTTGGTTTCTCTGCGCGATGTGAGGAGCAGTTGTGACTTTCGCCCTTCACCACGGTGAAAACCTTTTTCACTCCTCAAGTTTTCACTTGAGATCCGATTTGCGTTTAAGTGAGAAAAGAGCTACCTCACTCATGAAAAAAACATGGTGAGAAATTCCAAAATTCATGCCTAAAAGGGGAGCTTTGAAGCCCCTATTATTCACCCAATTTTATACATTTCGTGGAAAAAAGAAAGAAACAATTAACACAAATCTCACTGATCACACATTTACCTTGCACAGCAACAAAAAGTGGACAGACAAATTAATTCTAGGACATACAATTTGTGAAGGAATTGAATGATTCAAATCATTACCAATAACACACAAATTGTCCATAAAAGCATAGACTTAACTTTGCTTATTATCCTATTCTGGTCCCGTTTTAAAATTTTGTCATGTTGAAGTCCCTTACCTTCATATTTTTCCCATATTATGGTCATTTACCGTTAATTCAATGTTAAAGTTAACGGATTTCAGTGAAAAATAATTTTTTTAGTAACTAAAGGTTTCCGATTATTGTCTTTGCATCGTAACATTTTAACTACCGAATCTTACGGAGCACCGACCTTGTCGTACGACGAGCCAACTCTACTCCGCCGTGGAGTCTGCCGGCCACTCTTTCTCTCCTCGTATCCTCTGCTTCAATCTTCAATTCCTTCCATGACTAGTTCAAGAAGAAAAACCCAGTTGCTCCAGCCTTTGAATCGCACGTTTGTCGGAGGTCCACTAGAATTCGTGTTCATCGGCCTTACTCAAGCAAGCCTCGCATAGCTTCCACTCGGACTCCTAGCTCCAGTTCAAAGAATCGAGTCTTCCCCATCTAGTTGATTTCGCGACTGAATCGTCAAATCCCTACTTGCGTCACATCCCTCTCCGCAACCGGAATCGAGTCTTCCCCATCCAGTTCATCTCGCCTCATCGCGTCTCCGGTCCAAGATTTGGGCATTTCTGGAGCTCACCGACAACTTGGTGGTTGGGTCAAGCTGGGGAGGTTGGGCTGAACTGAGGAAGGCTGGAGTAGGGCTTGCCGGCGCCGATGCACCTTGGTGGTGGCCGGTGGTTGTCGACAGCGCCGGAAGTGGTAGAGGTTATTAGAAACTCATATATCCAAGTTTAGGGTGCAAATAGCATAAAAGAAAAAGTACATGTGTCTACAAAATTATTTTTCTAGTAAATCTGTTAACTTTAACTCTGAATTAACGGTAAAGGACATTAATAAGACAATAATATAAAGATAAGGGACTTTAACATGACAAATTCTTAAAACGGAATAAGAATAGGACAATAAGCAAAGTAAAGGGAAAAATTTTGCATCATAGAAGGAACAAACAAGCATATGAAATAAAGGATATCTATTGAAAAACAATTACATGTAAGGGAGATTCCAAAACAATCTTTGTATCCAAAAAATGGTTTTTTTCTTGATACTACATTGTCATGATTCTTGTATTGGTGCATGCCAATCGAGTGAGGATGAGGATCATGATGAAGATGAGCCATGAGGATGAGGATGAGCCATGAGGATGAACAACATTGAAAAAAATGTTTCTCGTTCTTAAGTACTTCACATTACATGATATATGATTTGATAGCTAAATGTTGGATGTTACCACTTTAATTCAATTCACTACGTGTTAAATTGCGCTTCATCGGCCCCGCGATAAATTGTTTTAGGGTGAATTTTTAGTCCCTTAGTGCTCCAAAATGTAATCCTAATATACCCATGACTAAATTTACACTAGATGGGCACTTAATTCGTCCCTTAGCCTCGGTCCGGCAGCCTCCGACGCCACCAATGCTCCAAAGACAAAAGATACGGTTAGCCCACCATCTCGCGTCGCGGAACCGGAGAAGGAGAAATCGGACAAAAACCGCCGCCATTTCGAAATTTGTCATTCCATCCGCATTCGGCCGCTCCCACCACCACCGTTGAAACCATCGGCCTGTTCTCCAATCTGGACCTAAGTCCGCCGCCGGAAGTCGAGCTCCGCTGGCCGCGCCCTCCGCCGCGAAACCCGTGATTCCGGGTATTTATTAAAAGTTTAGTGATCATGCATCTTGATTAAGTTTGTATATTTAGGGGCAAAAATAATTAATGTACCAACTTAACGGAAAAATTAACGGTAGGACCAAAACAGATTGAACTAAAATAGGACTTCTTAAAATGACTAAAATAAGACACGCATCAAAGTGTACTTTACTCTATATATATATATATATATATATAGACACATACATATACACACTGTACAGAGGCTAGTTGAAGAAATAACGGATAAAAATAAAAAATAATTTAATTAGTAATGATTACCATTTTAGATGGTTGGGAACAATTAACCAAATTACCATATCAAATGTCGGTAATGATTGATACGATTACTAATAGGGCCGACGTAATCAATGGAAGATGGTGCTTCGCCGGTGAAATTGAAGAAACAAGGTAAAATGTGAAGAGGATTTTATATTCCAATGTTGCTAGGTACCAGGCGGCAAATCCAACGGTTTATACAGTAATAATATTTATGTTTTTTTTGCTGCAGTCACCATTGGATGGCATGGGAAGACTGTTGAAATGGTGCCTCAAATTATCATATTATGGAAGATGGGGGACTAATTTTGCCAAGCAAGTTTAGGAGTCCAAAATAATTTTGGTCTTAAACTCTGATTATGAGTAGTATACGGTTTCTAGATATATTAGTGTTAAGGTTGTTTCTAGAAATTATTAGAGCTATGAAAAGAGCTAAGAATGGAGAGAGGAGAGGCCCAAGAAGCTGATAACTTGCTACTATTCAATCATTTTTCGCATAATTCCATTAAATCTAATGATCAATTTTTGTAACTAGTAAAATCATTTTTTTTACATAATCCCATTAAATCTAATGGCCAATTTAATGGTTAGGACTTGATTGAGATAAAAATCAATGCTAAGAAACTTTAATATGACAAATTCTTAAAATATGACAAAGTTAAGAGACCGAAAATGGAGTTTGTTTAGTAAAGGTTGAAAACAAACACAACAATCTTCTTCCAAGGACAACAAAGAAGAATGCCTCATAACTTGCTTCGTAGCTTCCTCTTATTATCTTTTCCATTCAACAGAGACAATATCCCAGGCGGCCATAATTTACCATCGCCCTTGAATGAATGGGAACGTCATGAAATTAGGGTTACCTTAATGCAACACTGCCTAACTTATCTAATTGACTTGTCATCCAAGCCATGAAATTATTGAATTCAAAGCTTATCCATTCAAACTCATACTGCCTGCCTATACGTCGAGGGTCAATAGCAAATCTGCGAATGTCATTCTGGAAATACAATAACTTTTAAAAAATCAATTAGGGAAAACTTTTGAATCCTGATTTAAAACTACACAATTTTTCTCCTTTTTAAGGGGTACTACTCGGAAGATAATATCCAGCTAGAGTCGTGCGTGCCAAGAAAACCTGTAGGTGATATCGAAAATGGACCATACATTGATGTGAACAATACAAAAGCTAGCATCTTCACAACTTGGAAGAACAGTAATCCCTAAGTTAATATCTAGGGGCATTGCCTTCCTATATTTAAACAGCTGAAAATTTATAGTCATGATGGCACACACCACTCCTGAGTTGTTTAAATTTGTGATCATGATTAATAACTTGAGTACAAAGTTAAGGGTACTTAGTTTTGGTATTTTTCTATAAAATTATCTCACCTTTATGTATAACAGAACTAATGGTACTAGCCATTTGAAATAGTTAATTGAAATTGTGTAAACTTGGGTTAGGGTTCCTGTGCAGTAAGGTGATGACCTATGTAAACTAACAAGCAAAATTAGTCTATTTATATCTGTAATAGTATTTGAAATTGACTAAAATGATGTATCAGGCACTAAGTTAAAAGGTGCACAAACACAAAATGAACTATAACATCAAGCCCATTCTTGAAATCTTTAAAAAATATGTATGAGAATGTCAACACCACACCCTTACCTAACCATTAATTTCCGGCTGCCAACTTCAATATAAATAGTACTGCAAGTTTGCATGCAGCTCCATCACCTTCGCCTCAAATACTAGCTCCTGTTACTTTGTTCATTCAACCAAACCATGGCTCTGTATCTTCAAACCTGTATGATCCTTCTTGGTTCCTTGTTCCTCTCACGAGCCCTCGCACAGCCTGCAACATGCAGCGATTGCTTTGTCCAGTCTCGAGCAGCGTACTATCCAAATTCCGCAGAACAAGGAACAGAAAGTATGTTAAACATCTTGACTGTAGGCTATGCTTTGACATGTTTGAAGAATAGTAACCTATTTATCTTAATCATCCCTTGCTATTTGATTTTCAGGTGGAGCATGTGGATTTGGTACCTTTGGTGCTACTGTGAATGGTGGAGATGTATCAGCAGCATCTGATCTGTACCGTGATGGTCTTGGATGTGGTGCTTGCTACCAGGTAAGATGTACCAACAGCTACAATTGCTCAGACAAAGGAGTGACAGTTGTTATAACCGACCAAGGCTCGAGTGATCGGACAGACTTCATCCTTAGCACACGGGCCTTTGCTCGCATGGCGCAGACCTCACAGGCAGCCACATCTCTCCTGGCTCTTGGAGTTGTTGATATTGAATACAGAAGGTAAATATAACTCTTCTACTTCTCCTAGTTCTCCTTCTTAGCTTCTCATGCAAGGATTCCTTCGCTCCCGTCTCATGCTTTCCCTGGTGCAAAAACAGGGTGTCATGCATCTATCCCAACAGAAATATCACCATAAAGATCCATGAGAGAAGCAATAACCCTTATTATCTTGCCTTTGTGATATGGTATCAGCAAGGCGAAAATGACATTACCGCGGTTCAGCTATGCGAGGTTATATTTGTGTGAAAGCTTTTATAATTGTCAACGTGCAAAACAAGTTTAGAAGCTAATATACTGACTTTCATCCATGGATGCAATTGCAGACTCAAAACTTCAGTTGCAAGCTGCTGGATCGATCTTTCGGAGCGGTGTGGACAACCACGGCTCCACCAAGAGGTCCACTTTCTTTGAGGATGTTGTTAAGCAACAATGATGGGGATGAGACATGGGTTGTGCCTGTCAATAACATACCTCAAGACTGGGAAGCTGGAGCAATCTATGACACTGGACTTCAAGTCAATGCATAGATACCTGTATGTATCAAAGTAGGAGTTGTTCATTAAAGTGTAACCACTGCATAAAAGAACTTAAACCACTAGTTGAATAGTTTTACATGTATGATTTGTTGGGTTCATACCCATATAAGTTAGATTTTGATGATAACAAAACTTTGGGGTCTTTTGTGTAAAGTTTAGAAAAGTGTGGTGTGTACTTAATATATTTTACCTATTTGTATTATCAGTAATTGGGCTGGCAGATTTCGAGTTCTAAAATGAGTAAGGCCCATTTCGTATAAACCTGTTTACAGCTAAGGGTTGTTAAGAGTTTGAGTTTGATTAGAACTCTTGTATTTGTTAAGAGTTTGAGTTTGATTAGAACTCTTGTATTATCTTTCTTCCCTAACGTTCAGGAGCTCTCTCTCTGCAATCTTCAATTCGAAAATCAGAATCTGCAACAAGAAAGACGTTGCTGAAGACGCTCCTCCATCTCCATTTAAATTGAGACCAAAAGCTTTCGAAAAGAACACTCTCTTGACAAACAAAAAGTCTCATATCATAAGCAAGCAAGTTTCAACGATCTCCAGTGCTGATCTTCTGAAGAACAAGTTTCATCTTCGTCCTAGCTTTTCTGGAATATTTTGGGGAGAGAAAAATTGTGTTTCAAATTTGTTTTTGAAGGTTTTCGTTAAAACCTCAACAGGTTTAGATTTTCGTAAAAATCAAAGTGTTTCAGGTTTTGTTTTGGTGAGCCTCGGGAAAACCAAACAGGGATTTTGTTAGGTTAATAGTGAGCCTTGGGAAAACTATTTTGGGGAGTGTTAGGTTTTTTGGTGAGCCTTTGAGAAAACCAAAATTAGGTTTTTAGTGAGCGCAGGAAAACTAAAATAGGTTTTTGGTGAAATTTTAAAACCAGGTTGTTAGGTTTTTAGTCAACCTTGGGAAAACTAAATTAGGTTTCTAGTGAGCCTCGAGGAAAACTAGTGGAGAGGCTTTTTAGTGTGAAAGCTTTTTTGTGGTTGGTGTAACTATTTTGAGGAATAGTGAAATGCACTCTCAAGTGGTGAACTTGAGGAGAGGACGTAGGTCTTATTGACCGAACCTCTATAATTCTCTGGTGTCATTCTTCTGTTTATTTTCGTCCTTCTTCGTTTTGGTTGTTTTATGCCTGAAACGTTTTTCTCAACGGGTTGAGATCGGTTCAGTACCTTCGGTTTTGTTAAAGGAAAAAGTTTTTGAGGCCAACCAATTCACCCCCCTCTTGGCTGCCTACTTGGGACAACATGATTCAGAGGAAGTACCTAAACATTCCTCTAAGCTAAGAAACTTTTCTGTTTCAGTCTATTGAGTTGTAATTTTTTCAATTCGGTTGTCTTTTTTCTATTCAGTCCCATCCATAAGTTAACTAACAGTCAAATATTGGTCCTAAATCATCTAAACTTAACAGAAAATCACATGTGGCACTTAAAAGACATTTTCAGAGCTGAGAAAGACAACTTTTATCCCTAGCCTAGTTCATTTTTTGCTTCAGAACCAATTTGTTCTAAATTTATCACCATCATCTCTTCTTCACTTCATATCTCTCTGAAGTGTCTCTATCTTCCCCTCCAAACAAAAATCGATCTCTCCTCTTCAAGCTTCCCCAGTTCGAAACTAGTTTATCACAAGAAAAAGCCTAACATTTAATTACAACTGTTTCAAAGCGTCTATAGTCCATATTCGTATGACCTCATAATGCAGTAAATACATAGTTGGGATGCGACACTCTATTCAACAGTTTTGATACTACAGTATCACCCAAAAAAAATGTCATTTCTCATAATATGTTCTTGTATAAGCTTCCATATGGAGTAAGTAATTTTCATGAAATACCTCAAGCAACCATATTGCTTTTAAAAGCATGTATGTAGCTAGTTTGGTCTTGAAAAGAAAGAAAAAAACTTCCAGTAACGGCAGTACATTTTCAAACATGAACATTCCCATTCCCGCAACAATAAACTTCCAGCAGAAGGAATATAATAGAAACAGACCAGTGATCTTGAAACCAGTTAGAGAGAGGTGAAGAATATGAAGAAACAGGGGACAGGGAAGAATGAAAGGTGAGCAAAACAAAAAAAAACCGTGATTACCTTGGAGTGAATTAAATTATGTCGCTCAGACTTGCGCTGCATCCTGCGAGTGTGGGAGAGAACTTAGAGGCGATGGTGCAGCCTCTCACTAATAATAAGGGTGGCTAAATTGCCCACTGTAAACATTAGAGGCATCCATGCCCTTTTGTACCTTAAATATCACTATTTGGATTTCCAATGAACCGATATGAACAGAGCTGCCGGATATATGTCAATGTCTTGCCTTCCACCCCCCTCGAGATATCAAGAGCCGAGCAGAGTTCTGTTGCAGCTGAAGCCTGCCTTGCCTTTATTCTCCACATCAGTATGTTTTTTCAATTAAAAACACACTACACACTGCCTTTTCCAAGCATACTAAGAAGCAACATTGTACCAAACTTCCTCTCGCCTTTTATCAGAAAGCATATAAAGTCATGTAGCCAATGCTTGCATATTCTGCTCTACTAAGCTATATCCTGGCGCTTTCCTCAAACCTCTCCAGTTAGCTATCTCTCTTAGCCTTGCTACTTCATCCCATTTTCCGCCTTCTGCATAGAAGTTCGACAATAAATTATACACACTTGACTTCTCAGGATCCATATCCAAAAGCATTTTTCCAACAACTTCTCCAAGCGCCGCATTCTTGTGCAGTATACAAGCAGAAAGCAAAGCTCTCAGTACATAAGAACTTTGACATGTTGGGAGCAATTTAACCAGATCATATGCTATTTCAACCCGTCCAGCTCGGCTCAGTAGATCCACTAGACATGTATAATGCTCTTCACATGGAACTACAGAGTACTCACTGGTCATGCACTTGAAAGCATGCAATCCTTCTTCTACCATCCCCGAGTGACTGCAAGCAGTGAGTATAGATGTAAGGGTCAACTTATCAGGATTCATGTTTTCCTTTACCATCTGGTTCAATAAGCTGAGAGAATCTTCACAGTTCCCATGCACAGCTTGTGCAGCTATCATCGTGTTCCATGATGATATACACTGTTTACCTGCACTATCAAACAGATTTTGAGCAAGAGTTATCTTTCCCAGCTTAGCATAAGTGGTAATCAAAGAATTAATTGCCCATTTGTCTTTCTCCATCAGAGAACGATACAAATGACAATGTATTTCCTTGATCTGATAAAGGCATCCAAGTTTTGTTAATGCCAAAATTAAACATATCATGGTGACAGAATCATGGGCTATATTTTCTCTTTTCATGTTCTGGAACAAGCTTAAGGCTTCATGTGGATTCTTATGATCAACATACCCCCTCATCATTGAAGTCCATGAAATCAAATCCTTATATGGTAAACTGTCAAAGACTTTTTTTGAATCAACTACGCTACCAGATTGCGAATACATATGGATGACTTGGTTTGAAATGTCAGTATTTGAACCAAATCCTTGTTTTACTGCATAGCCATGGACACACATTCCTTGTTTCACATCTCTGAGAAAGGACAAAGCTGAAAGCAAACTCACGATAGAGCCTACATTTGGTGTAACTCTCGAGGAAAGCATTTCGTTAAAAGTTGCTACTGCTCCTTCAAAATATCTGTTCTCTAAATAACCTGCCATAAGCACATTATATGAAACAACATCCCTCATCTGCATCCTATCAAACAACCTTCTAGCTAGGGCAAAACTTCTGCATCTAGAATACATCTCAACCAGAGCAGTTACTGCCGCTACATCAGGCACATTTTCAGTCCGTATGATGTGACCATGGATGCTCTTGCCTTGACGCAGAAAATTCAAATCAGCACAACAGATGATGGCATTTGATAAGGTTATCATATCCAACAAAATGCTTTCTTGCACCATTTCAGAAAATAGTCCCAAAGCATACAGAGGCCGACCCATTTGAAGATAGGCAGTCATCAGAGCATTGCAAGAACCGGTTGTCCTTTTTGTTTTACCAAAAACATGTGCTGCCATTTCCGGGACCCCGCATTTTATATACATGTCCATAAGGCTGGTTTCAAACACTTCATCAAGACAACCAATCCCCCTTCTAATAGCATATCCATGGATTGATCGTCCATCAGCTAGAGCACCCAACTCTCCTGCTGCCTGCAATAAACTCACTAGTGTCACCCGGTTAGGACAAACCTCTTCATTCTGCATATTTCGAGCAATGTCAAAAGCCTGATGAACAAAATGATTACCAGCTTGCGCACAGCCAGTAATTATCGATGTATAGACAACAACATCTCTCTCAGCCATTTCATCAAACACTTTTAATGCGTCTGTCATAGTTCCGCGTTGCGCATAAAATGCTATCAGTGAAGAACCAACATACCCATGTCCGGTTAACCCGAACTTGAAAGTATCTGCATGAATTCCTCTACCGAATTCATAACTGCACAGCTCACAGCAACTCTTAAAACTGAAATTCAGAGCTGTACTGCTCATTCCAATCTTTTCTCGTTTTAAGTTCGAATATAGCAGCAAAACTTCGTTGTATTGACCACTTTTAAAGTAAGAAACCAGAACTGAATCGAAAATAGAAAATTTTCTATTGATGATTCTGTTAAACACCCATCTGGATTCAGCCAGAAACCCGAACTTAGCGTAGCAATTTAGAAGCTTACTGTCGAAGTGGATGTTGTCGCCGTGGCCGAGAGTGAGAATCAAAGCATGGAGCTTTTTCAAGGAGATCACATCTGCACACTTACCCAACAAAGAGTCGAATGGCTCGTTATCGATTAAACTGTTATTGAAAGTATGAAGAGGATGATTCCATAATTTGACCAATGAAAATTTGTTGCTTCTCTGGACCAAAACGCCTACTTTTGATGAAAGCCGAATCATCCTTCAGCTTACAAATAAAGAAGGATTAATAGACTGAGACTGAAACAGAAAAGTATGAAGAGACTATTCTTTTTTTCTTTTTCTTTTTCTTTTTTTTGTAAAAATGTAAACTTTGCCATCGAACTTTAAAAAACAAAAAGCCATTAAAATGCCCTTCGACGGCTGAAGCTGAAATTTCAAGTGCGGTGAACCAACCGCTCCCGCCACCGGCGGCGCGGCGGCGAGGATGTCTCTGTCCATGGTTCCGGTTAGATGGGGAAGAGTATAATTCTTCAGTTATTGGCTGGAGGAAGTTGATTAAGCATTGTTAACCTACACACTTGTGGTGAGAATTTCATCTAAGACATTGTTTCCATCCATGTTTCTGGTTCTGGACCATCAGCTTCTTCATGAGGGCTTTTCTGCTCCAATTCCATGACTTGTGCAAACACTAGCTATTCTTTTCTCTTAACATGAAATTACATTACTAGATGGTTCTAAAGTGTTCACTTTTATTTTGCAAAACAGAAACAGTAGTTTGAAAGCAGCACATGCATAACCTTAGTTGTTGTGGACCTGATTTAAGGAACTATTGTGCTGAGGGATGCTGTAATTCCTTTGGTAATCTGGCACTGTTTTGATACTTCAGCCAAGGGATTCTGCAGTTTTCTGCTTTGTTTTCTGCTTTAGCATGTTACTGGTGCTTGTGTTTGTGCTGTTTTTCTCACTGCTTTGTTTTCTTACACTCTCTGCTTCTATGGCCCATCTTTTGAGATTCCATTTCTGCCTTTCAAATTTGAAACAAATTTGCTTTCAAACAAAGGTTCTTATAGTAGTACTAACTTCAAGATTTTGGCATGCCTGATAATCTTCAGATTTCCAGAAAAGTAAAATACTAAAGTTTAAAGGTTTAGCTGGACAATGATGATATAAAGTTGAAAACATAGAAGAAATACTTTTGGAAATCGACTTTTATTGTTATGATGATAGTAACTATCACTGATATGTTTAATTTTCATGAATAACAACTGCTTAAGGTTTTACTCAATAAAATTTGGAATAGAGAATAACATATTACTATGTAACTTTATTTAGGATTGTGCATAAAATTGTTTTCTTTCTATTTTTTTTTCCTTGTTGTTCAGAATCATTGCAGATTACAACGATGAATGTTGTGTTGAAAGGAAATCTAAAAGGACGAGGAGAAACCTTTTCCAAGGCTGAAACCAAGGAAGCCAAAGCCCCAAGTCTATCAACAATGCAACCTAAGGAAAAGCAGTTGCATATCATCATCCGGGCATATGAGAAGCTACATCCAGATTTTGAAGCTCTGAATTGTGAGAGAAGTTAAACCACCTGTTCTTCTCGGCGTACTTGAGAGAAGGCTGCAATGCAAGGCCAACCACAATTGCAACACCTCCTCCTACTGCAACCTTCCATGTAGAGAATACCATCACAAATCCAATCACTGTCATTGGGGGAACGCACAACAGAATCGATCCAACGGTGTTCACCGGTATCCTATAAGACCGTTGAGAAGCAGTTGGCATTTTCATCCTCAGTGTTACGAAAGCAACAAACTCAAGTATCATTGCAAGACAGTACAAGAAGTTCGCTGCGGTCATGGCTTCTTGGAAGTCAAGCCATGAAAGCAGAATGATTCCGGAAGCTGAGAACAGAATCCCAACCAAAGGGGTGCCATGTCTCGACCTCTTGCTGAAGAACTTGGGGAGCATTCCTCTATCCGCCATCCCAACAAGCTGGAAAGTATTACTGCTCATCTCAGCAAGGAAAATCCCCATGTTTGACGCTGCCGCAGCTGCTTGTAACCACCCTCTCAGCCACGCTCCTCCAACCATTTTAGCAATGTCTGAGAAGTACCCATCAGTCCACAATTCGAGATCCAGCGGAGCAGCACCAGTCCCCATCACAAGAGGAAACAAGTACCCGGAAACAACCATAACTAGAGCATAAAACAAAGCTCTCGGGATGTTTCTCTTGGGGTTCTCCACCTCACCTGCAAGTGTACTGACAGAATCCCAATTGTTCAAGTTCCAAAACAAAGTGTTCAAGTACAAATTCCAGTCTACCTCTTTCAGATCCCTCCTAACCAACCATCTTGAAGGCTTCAACTTTGGAATTGAAACAAACCCCATCACCAAAAAAGGCACAAAGGAGAAAACACCCAAAACAACAGCAACCCAACCCACAACAGCTAAGCCTCTATAATTCATGTAAGTAAGACCTAGAGTGAGGGCCAAGGCAGTCACCGTTCTTGGCCAGCCACCATCTAATGCAGGCACAGAAGACTTCAAGTAATCAAGGAAAAGAAGAGGGTACAGAGCAGTATCAATAACCTCACTCAACCACTTAATCCAACCTTGCTGGAACCCCCAAAAGGGGCCTAAAGCTGTAGCTACCCATACAACGTAGCCACCATTTTCAGGGAACATGGTGCCCATCTCAGCTGTGATAAGAGCTTCAGGGACACTCCAAATCAGAGGAAACAACATGAAACCCAGAATTGCTAGAAGCGGACCAGCGGCATGAACACTGTCTTCGATCCCAAAAGGGCCTCCGGAGACCTCATAGAAAATAAGGAAAATCAAGGGCAAAGTTGACAACTTTTTGAAGGTATGTGCACTAATTAGGATGGAGGTGGGAGGCTCTTCAATGTTCACATGGTGGGTGGAACCATCATCAGTTCCACTGAGTACCTTCTCATCTGCAGGCGCGGGAACTTCTTCTTGACTGATTTTAGAGTGGCTCGATTGCTGCATCCTAGAACACAGGGGCTGAATTGAAGGGAAACAAAGTTTTCTCCCAGTGCTGAAAGGAGAAATCTTGCATGTCAGTAACATTAATTCTTGAGCAGAGATGATTGTCAAAGAGATGGTTATAACTGATGGGTCCTACATACCTAAGTGTGAAAATTAGGTACCAATGCCTATCTCTATACACCCTATAATAGGATAATTATAGTTTTGGTAAAGCAATTGCTGGAAACATTTACTTGAACAGTTTCTTGCACACTCTCCAGTTAAAACTTCATCATGTGTTTATTTTTTGACCCAAAATTAGTTTCTTGCACACTCTGCAGTTAAAATGATAGCATCATTTTAAACATTAGCTTTAGAATACAAGATTTGCATGTTTAGATAGAAAATAGAGTCATTTCTCTCACAGAATGATTTATTTGGGTAATTTTGGTCATCTATATGCTCAATTGCTAAAAGGAGCAAACATTTCGGGCAACTTTGTCAAACTTTGAGGACATAAAGCTCTTATAATATCAAAGGTTCCTTTAGGTTAAATTTCGTGCTTTTTTTTTAATCTTAGGAATGTTTAGGGTCCGTTTAGTTGCAGAGAAGTCTTCAAATTTTCATTTCCAAAACTTCTTTGTAAATGTTTGATCATATACCTAGTTTTGAAGATATGGAAAACAAGGTTTTCCAAACTTTGAAAAACTCTAGTATTAAATTAGGGAACCTTGTTTAGAATGTTTCCATTTTAATACTAGAGTTTTCTAATCATTGGAAAACAAGGTTTTCCATCTCTTAAAGATTAGGTATGTAATCAAATATTTACAAATGAATTTTAGAAATGAAAACTTGGAACTTCTCCATAACTAAACGGACCCTCAATTCCCTAAAGTTTTCCTGCATCTTGGATGATCATTTTGAACTTCTTATTCTCCTTAAATTTCTTCTTCATCAAGTTTTCTTGAAGCAGTTCCAGAGAGATTTTTAAAGTTTCTAGTCATTTTTCTACAAAAATTGTTTGTAAATCGTTCAAATAAAATAATTCTAGGTTTGAATGAATTAAAGAAAATGTGATGAGTATGAAAGCTTGGGGTTTGAAGAGGTGATGAACTTCTGATGATAGTATGTTAATATGGGAGGTTAGAAATATATAGATACCTAACTTTTAATTTTCCATAACTTGTAGGAGTAAACATAAAAAAAGTTTCTTGTTGTTTGTGTGATTGCAGAGATACCATCACGTTTTCAAGTCACTTTTTGAGCTGATTCATAACCCGCCATTCTCAAATACTACTTCCGCCAAAACAATAATGGCAAGATAGGTAGGCAACTTGACATGTAAGTATTTCATTATTGATGAAGTTGGAAAGTTTTGGATGTATTTTTATAAATAATAGAATGATAATTTCCATAAATTTAAACATTTCAATATTGCTCTTTTTCTTCTCAATATTTTCAAATATCTGAAAAAACAAAAAAAAAATTCTCTCCAAAATAACACAAAATTAGTAGTCACAAAACATAAGAGCCCGTATGACTCCCCTTGGCTATCATTCAATATTTAAATCCCTTTATATATTTTTTAAAATGTGCATTACATAACATAAAATTTGGATTTTATTATATTATTTTATTCATATTCCGATATTTTTAAGTTACTTTAATTATAGCTAGAAAAAATCATGAAAATATAAATCATTAGTAGCTTGTGTGCACAAGAAAATGGTCTCTAGTGTTATCCGGGGGAGTTTCTTAAGAACAAAGGTGAGCGACATAGAGTTCTTACTTTTGGTGTGATATGGGTTTTTGGTGTGATATGGGTTTTCTTCCAAAATTCTCTTTTGGGATAAATTCTCTTTGGGAGAAATTCTCTTTTGGGTTGAAGGTGTAATGTCTTGGGGTTTTCCATTAATATAAAGCTCCAATTATTGTAAAAGCAAAAAAAAAACTTTAATTGTCATTTATTTGTTTTGATTGGGAAAAGTCCCTTTTGCCATTATTTTTAAAAAAAAATGGTTCTTTTGTACCATCAATGCTTTGTCTTTGGGCTCTTTTTACAACCCTGTTAATCATCACCCGGGTGATTTTTCACCCACTTGTTCAAATGACTTATCTATAAGGTAATTTGGAAACCCAAGCCCAACTAATTAGACAATTACATATTTATCATCCATTTTTCAAGTGTTTTAGGTGGGTGAAAAATCACTCGGGTGATAAATAACATTGATGCTCTTTTTACCATTGATGTTTACTTTTGGATCGTATTTACCACTAACCCGTTAACGGAAGGAATATTATCAGAATACTCCGTAACAGACTAGCTTTTTATAATCAATTTGGCCCAAAACTTTAAAATTGATAAAAATTAACCCCAAATTTGTAAAAGTTACAATTCTACCACCCTCTTCCAAATTTCGACGAGAAGAGGTAACGTCAGCAGTGCTGCTCACAGTATATCAACCCATCATTGTCTACTTCAGCGGTCTTTGAACATCCTCAATGCCTTATTCCCAAAATCCTCCACCGCCCCCACCGTCCCCAACACCATCCACCACCCTTTATACTATGTCCTTCTTCTAGGCTTTCCGGTCTGGGTTCTTTACTTATGGTTGTCCAAGATCTTGCTTCACAAAAGGACTGCTTCATTCCTCCTCTAATGGGGTTAGTCATCTGATCTAGGTTTGTTTCTTTAATTTTTATCAGTTCAACATCCAACAATACGATTCCTTTACCTGAATTTAATAATTTTAACTAAATTTACACAATTAACATGATTTTGTAAACTTTATTTGGAATTGTTGCGCCTGTGGCAACTCTTTCCAGAGGTGTTGTTTCTTGAGTATTTTGAGAGAATGCGCATACAAATGTGATAGTTTTGAGAGAAATAAGTGGGTGTATGTGAGTTTTGAGAGAGATGGACGGGGCAGAGGAGGTGGAAGAACAAAGGAAAGGAGCAGAAAAACCACTAGCAAGTATAGTGGGTTGATTGAATAAATATGAGATAGTGGTTGAATTTATCAATTTTTAGAAACTTTAGGATTAAGTGTAGAGTTAATTTAACGAAGTGTAGCAAACGGGGCCGGAAACAATAATGTTGATGATAAAAAGGAATCTTTTTTAAAATAATGAAAAAATGAGACTTTTTATCAAACGTTAATGACAAAAATGGACTTTTCCCATTTGATTTATACTTTACACAACCCAAATCTTAAAAAGGTTACAAAATCATAATTTTTTCGTCCCATAAAATTGCAATATTTAATTTTAATGTTTCAAATTGTAACTCAAATTTTTATAAAATGTAAATAAATTTAAAAAAATTATATATTTAGAAAATTTTGACTTGATAAACATATGAAAACTTAAGAGGTCTAAATATATAATTATAGATTAAATAAAAATAAAATTATTATTTCATGAATAAAAAAGGTATTATTTCAAATGAGATGGCCAAGCCCAACGTTTCGATGCCATAAAGCCCACAATATTTAATTATCCGTGGATCTGCAATCACTATTGTTGTCCACTAAGCCCACAATAATTATAATAAACTATTTGATGATGTAAAAGAGTAAGGGTAATGATTAGTTTTATTTAATGATTAGTTTGATATAGTCCATATGCCAAGATATTGTGATCACTTCGTTCAGGAGCATCTTTTGATTTCCAGATCAATGGTTTTCATGGTGTAGAGTTTACTCCACCTGTTCATGTTCCGAGAAGAATATTCTCATTGATAAGGGAAAACACATCCTATTGTAATTTTCTATAACATCATATTTTCACCCAAAAAAATGATTAGTTTTATTCTACACTCCCATCTTATATAAAAGAAATGTTTTTTGAGCTGCTAAAAATAATGATATTCCATTAGTCTCATTCATATTTTCCATGTACAAAATGTACCGAGGGAATGAGATAACAATGGGATGGAGATAGCTAGTACTCCCTCCGTCCCTGAAAAATTGAACACATTTCTTTTTTGGGCTGTTGCAGAAAAATTGATCACTTTCCTTAAAAGGAAACTTCTCACTCTCAAAGTTACTAAACTATCTTCACTTTATCTTTACTTTTTCTACCTCATTTTTTTGTGCACTCTCAACCAAGGAGCAATTAAGTAAACATATACAAACATCTTACATTCACCTTAATCTTCGTGCCCAAACAAATCCTCCAACGGAGGGAGTAGTATTTATGTATTGCTCGTTCTGAAACTCTAATCAAGTTGGTTAAAACTCGAAAGACACAAGCTAAATAAAGGTCTTGAGTTCAACTTTAAAGTTCATCGTCATTGTTATTAAAACTAGCAAGTCAGCAGCAGCTATAGCGAAAAATCCGATTATGCATGGCAGAACAAAACACATAAAGTGAAGGCACCACTTTATCAGATATCTTATAAATGAAGGTCAAATTAAGGTGGAGTTTTGCAGGAGGACTGAGGAACAACTTGCTGATATATTCACTAAAATTCTGCCAGCAAGTAGGTTTGAGTATCTAAGGTCACAACTGCACATCACCAGCTTTGAATCAATGGGGAGTTTTGAGAAAAGTGATTCAATAGGTAACATAGCACAAGGGAGTGGTATCACAGCAGGCATGTGAAGCAGTCTCAGGTTTTTCTTGTAAAGCAAGTCAACCAATTAGAGTAGGGTTAGGACTTGTTCTCTAGCTAATGTTTAGGAGATAATTACTTATATTCCTTTTAAGGATTAGGAGCAGTAGTTCTATTAGGATTATGTTAATTGTAAGACTATGTATAAGGGTGTGAATAATTTGATTAATGCATTGGTGAGTTTGTCGCCATTCTTGTGTTGTGTTCTTTCTTAAACCCCAACAACTTAAAATAGAAATTGCAAAAGGGGATTAATTTTAAATTAAAAAGAATCAATTCACATGAAAATATTACTTTTTAACTATAACTTAAGAATGATCTTTAAGAGTGTAAGGACTTTAATTATAGGTTGCTTTCTAGCTAGTAATTACCTGTAACATCTAGAAAACCAGATAATTATATATGGTCATCAAAGTGAGAAATTTGGGGTTGGAGAATTAATTAAAAATAAAGAGGCCAATGAGATTAGAGAGTCATTAATGTAGTTAAATGTTAGCTGAGGATCAGTTGCACTTTGCCCCAGTTATGGTTGGAGACCAAACTCTCTGACAAACACATCAATCTAGTCTTTTCCAACAAGACCAAAAGAAACAAACAGCCACGTACATTTCGAACTAACCCTTTTAATCCACCTCTGCCCTTGGCTTCGAAATTTGTCATCTTTACTTTGTTTTGGTAACTACTACTTTGTGTACGTACTACACAAGGAAAATTCGGAAGAAACTTCTTCTTCATGCATATCATATTATAATATTGATTAGTACCACCACATATAATTATTGATCTGTCATTTCGTAATTAATAGTGGTAGTCATGTAATTAATTGTGGTGGCTCCAACCAATATCATCACGACACGTGTGCAGAAAGGAAGAGCTTCCTCTTAACCGGATAGGAGGAAAATTTATTTCTAAATAGAAAAAGGCAGGGAAAACAATATAAGGAAATATTGAAAAAAAATCAAACCAATATTTTTTTAATACTAATTGGATACCCACAATCACTAATTGGATACATAATACTCAAACTCTAAACCTATCCAAACCTTCTTATGGAAGTACGATCCTCTTTACCACTCAACCCAAAAAATCGTTGGTATGGTGTATGGTTCTTAATTAATTATATATAGGTGTATGGTTCTTAGTTATAGAAGATATTCGTGAACATCTTAATTACATACTTAAATATTTATTAAAAATTACATATTGTATCACATTTTTCTGGTGGATGAATGACATCCACTTTACACATAATTATATGCCATATAAGTTATTTTTTTATATAATTAAATATAGTTCTAATTAAGGGTTACTATCAGTACCAATAACATCAAATTGGTATCATACTATTGTCACATACCAAATCAACATGCATTAATTTCAAGCAATTCTCCATCACTGAGTCACAACAATTAAATAACATGCATCGATGAAAATTACAACAACGCCCGCACTAATTATCCAGATAAATTAATGTTTAATTTATGTATGCTCCACTAAACTTAATTTATAACTGTACCCAGCAAATGGAGTACAAATTAAGAACAAAAAAAATAAAATAAGTGATATATATGCATATATGCATGCGAGCTAGCAGCATAATAAATCGACATAAGCTTTACATATATCGATCGAATACTTAAAACATACGGCGTCGTATGTCATGGATGTAACACGTTCATCCGCAATGTTATGCCAAAAATAAAAATAAAAAAAGCAACGTTACCTACTAGCTAGTAGAAGATTAACAACTTAAAAATAATAGTATTAATTTTTGTTATTCTTTAATTTCTCTGTGCTTTGCCTTTTCCAGTCGAGTGCTGTGGTTGCATCTTTTTTCTTTGTTCCTCCCTTCTCACCTAACTGCCAAAAACGACATGGCAGCAGCTCAGATCAGCTGCAAAATATATAGATTTAGCTTATTATAATTACTATTATAAGACTTTCCATTGTGTATGCTTGGTCGACGATCAAGCATTGAGCTCGCTAGCCAAAACAAAATTAAGTCTCTTAATTAATTAATTAATTTCAGGAATTGAAGAGATTGATCATATTGAAGAAGATGAAGATAGGAACTTGGAGTTTTGTTGTGGGTATTAAGTTCTTGGTTCTTCTGGGAGCTTGCTTCGTCTTCTTCTTTCCTGCATCTGTCAACTGCATGGTTCGACATTATAAGTTTAATGTAAGTAAAGCTCCGACCTTTTGTTCTTTGCATGCATGCATGGTTCTATAACTATTTTTGTATTTTTAAAATGAAAAAACAATATATAGAGAAAGAAATATTCCGAGAGTACTATCTTAAGTGGTGTTAATATATATTGAAAGAAATATTAATTGTGAATGATCATCTATAGCTCCCTTTCTCATGGAATTTATATAAATATTTGCTAATTATTGAGATATACATGATGTCATGATCTTGTGATTCGGTCAAAGGTGCTTCATGATTTTTGCATGCATTGCTTGTACTTGAAATTGCTAATCAAACATAATTTCCTAGAAAAAATTAGATTATACATATCACCCTTCTAAATTCTTTTTGTTTATCTTCTTCAAATTTTTCCTCATGCAAATTACTTTATTGGGGACAAAACAAAGTTCTCTCAATTAATACTTCCCTCATTCCGTCAACGTTAAAACATATTGCTTTATACTCCTATGTTAGTTTTACTTTATGATCCTAAATTTTCAACACTTGTTAATGTTCATATCAAATGTAGGTACATTTTATGTCTTGTTGCGGGTGTTCATGAATTTATTTCATGAGATGCTAGCTAGCAACCGTTGTTTTTGGTCATCCATTGCCTGCACACTGATCACCTACTGAGATTTTCACATGTGATCCAGCATCCTCAAAAACTTGTTTTTACATAAAAATAATGACAATTATGGTAAAAATGATCTACAGATATTTTGTTAGCAATATTTATTTGTAATTGTTTGATCCCAAACATAATTAAAAATTATCCAAGTTGCATGTTATAGGTAATTAATGAAACAATTATTCTCAAATGATTATTGGTTAATTTTCATAATGTTGGTTATAACTAGAGATTGTTAACCAAACTTATTGAAAGGAGGGTGGTGGTGCAGGTGGTGATGAGTAACTACACCAGGGCATGTGCAAGTAAGGCTATCGTGACGGTTAATGGAAGGTTCCCTGGCCCCACCGTTGTTGCTAGAGAAGACGACACCGTTCTCATCAAAGTTGTCAACCATGTCTCTTACAATCTTACCATACACTGGTCTGTGTCTCTGTGTGTGTGCTCGCTCACGTTATATTTCTTTTCTTTTCTTTTCTTTTTGTTCTCTTAACTAATTTATCTATATTCTTCATCAGTTGAAATAATAATAATAATACTAATAAAGTGTCATAAATTGCTATTGGTGAAAAAAATTAAACCAAACTTTTCACAAAATTGTTTGATGAATTTGATTTCTTAAACTTTGGGAATGTGTTTTGTGTGGAGATGAGGACAGGCATGGGATCAGACAATTGAGGACAGGTTGGGCTGATGGGCCTGCTTATATAACACAATGTCCAATCCAACCAGGGCAAAGTTACCTCTACAACTTCACAGTGACAGGGCAAAGAGGGACTCTTCTTTGGCATGCCCACATTTTGTGGCTTAGAGCCACCCTCCATGGTGCTATTGTCATCTTGCCTAAACCTGGAGTTCCTTACCCTTTCCCTAAACCTGATAAGGAGGAAATTGTTATCTTAGGTAAAAATCTAGTACTCAAATGATCTATTTGATAAATACTGCAGGTTGTCTCATTCTCTATACATTAGAAGTTTCCATGCATGATTTGATTATGTGTTGGTGTTTATAGGTGAATGGTGGAAATCAGATGTTGAAGCTGTTATTAATGAAGCCACCAAATCTGGTGTGGCTCCTAATGTTTCTGATGCTCATACCATAAATGGTCACCCTGGTCCTCTCTTAGGCTGCCCCTCAAGTAAGATCACTTTCTCAATTAATCAAGGAAGAAAGCTCTAGTTTAGGGTGAAAAGTGTTAGACCATTATTAATGTAAAAGCCTACAAGTCTATGGTCAAACTAACAAGATTGATAGTCAATGGATATTTTTGTAGGTTCTAAAACCTAGAGGGCCTAATTGTAGATGTTTTCGAACCTTGAGGATCTGTTTTAAAATTGATTTTAATGAATTTTCACGGTTTGATCCGCAGGCGGGTTCAGCCTCATGGTCCGACCCGGAAAGACTTACATGCTCCGAATTATCAACGCCGCGCTGAACGAAGAGCTCTTCTTCAAGATCGCCAACCACCGTTTCACGGTGGTGGAAGTCGACGCCACCTACGTGAAGCCGTTCGACACCGACATTATCGTTATAGCTCCCGGCCAGACCACCAACGTCCTCGTCAAAGCCCATCTCACCGCCGGCAAGTTCATGGTCGCCGCCTCTCTCTTCATGGACACACCCATCGTCGCCGTCGACAACGCCACCCCATAGCTACCTTCCCCTACACCGGAACCGTCTCCTCCACTGCCACGATCCTCACCGCTACTCCGCCGCGCAACGCCACCAGGACTGCTGTTAATTTCACCAACTCCCTCCGGAGCTTGAATTCCAGAAATTACCCGGCGCTCGTGCCTCAAAAAATCGACCACAGCCTTCTCGTCACGGCGAGTCTCGGCGTCAATCCGTGCCCGTCGTGCCCCGGCGGGTCTCGGGTCGTGGCGGCGATGAACAATATCACCTTCGTGATGCCGTCAGTCGCGCTCCTTCAAGCCCATTTCTTCAACACCAAAGGGATTTTCACCGACGACTTCCCGGCGCATCCGATGGTTCAGTACAATTATACGGGCACTCAACCGGCGAATATGGCGACGATGACCGGAACGAAGCTTTTCCGGCTGCCGTACAATTCGACGGTACAGGTTGTACTTCAAGATACAGGGATGATCGCGCCGGAGAATCACCCGGTCCATTTACACGGCTTCAATTTCTTCGAAGTGGGTCGCGGGTCAGGAAATTTCGACCCGAATAACGATCCGAAAAAGTTTAATCTTGCTGATCCGGTTGAGAGGAACACCAACTCTGTTCCGTCGGGAGGTTGGACGGCAATTAGATTCAGGGCGGATAATCCAGGTATTTTCGTTTCAGTCCTTGAACTATGGTATTTGTTTAATTCAAGTGTATAACTTTACGTTTTTGTCACAATAGGTGTTTGGTTCATGCATTGCCATTTGGAAGTGCACACGACGTGGGGGCTGAAGATGGCGTTTGTTGTGGACAATGGGAAAGGACCAAATGAGTCTTTGTTACCTCCTCCTGCTGATCTTCCTAAATGTTAGAGAAAAACACATAGAAATCAATGCACTTATATGATGTAGTACATCAATTACATACTCCATTTTTTTAGTTTTTGTTTAGAGAGCAGATGAATATCATGATAATATTTCCCCCATTTTTGGTTTTCATTTTTATGGGGTGATTTGTTTCTTCCTGAATTTTTAGGGTGATTTCACGCAAAGCTTAAATCATATGAATATGACCATTCATGCACATATAATAACAGAAGCCATGAAAGAAATTCTCTTCTTAAAAACACATTTGAAAAAATGAAAAAGATTATCCTCCATGACCTCTTAAAGCAAACCAAAGCCAACTAGGAGAGAAAAGCGCCTACACACTCTCCTTTTTTTTTTCCCGGGCCTACACTTGTTTTCATTCACTTTTGAAAATAATCATTTCTAAGTCCAAGTAATCTTTTTTTGAACAACAAAGCTTTATATTATTAATTCAATGAATCATAATACAAACCTTCAAGAGTAGCTGAGCAAAAAAAGAAAATCGCAAAAACCCCACGCAGGAGGATTAGTAAAAATTGAAAAGAACTACCAGAAACAACGAAGTGAAAGTAACAAAAAACCGAAAGATAACCAGCAACACTGCAAAGAGAAACATCTAAATGGCTAATGCTAAGAGTCTGAGATGTCAAAACAATGGTGAGAGAGATGGGCCCTGAGATTGCCCACCCCATCAGCGACAAGATTCCTCTGATGAATATCAAAAGTCATTCACACCTGAGGTCATCTGATACGCTGGAATTGGTACATGACCTGCTCCAGACGAGAAAAACTATCCTCAACACAAGCACCGCACCAACCACTTCTATCCCGGGAATCGAAATCATTGTGCACGATGGAGATCAGAGCAACGGTGGGAGAAGAGACGACAACAGACAACACAAGAGGCAGATGCATATGACAATTTGGAAGACGAGACACCCTCGATTGGCATGCCAAAGAGGTGCTCATAGAGAGACCGAGAAATTCACCGGTAGGAGAAGGCCATACACCGGCGCTAGCAAGCTGCCACCGGTGAATCTTTATACTCCTTTTCTGCATCAAATCATGTCATAACTGCCATTAATACACAATTACTCTATCCGTCTCACATATTATGAATTGTATTCCCTTTTTTAGATGTCACAGAAAAGTTTTACCATTTCTTTTTAAGAAAACTGTTTAACAATATTATCACCATCTCTTTCCATTCTTCATCCATAAAAATCACAAAATCTTCCGCACTGGCCCATCTCTCTCTCTAAAAAAAAGCTTGGTGGAAGCCCGAAGGGGTGAGCCACTAATGTCATATGCAATTATATCTTTTTTTGAACAGCAAAAAGGATTCATTAATCAACCACCTGAGTCCTTAAGATAAGGACAAAGGGAAAGTCTCCACAAAACCAAACACACCTGGGCACCAGAGAACAAGTACAACAACAACACCTAAGAACACAAGCAGAGAAGGGAGAACTAGAGCGGGAAAGTATCAGAAAATATCTAAGAAAGTAAGCGAAGCTAAGGTTTCATATATTTCATATATGTATATGAAACCTATATCCCTTCGATCCAACGACAACTTCTAAGGAAGGTCATCATTCCCGTTTTAAAAAAGTAAAAACAATAAAAATAATAATAATAATAATTGTTAAGATAACAAACAAAAAATCCTGAAAATGTTACCGCAGGCCAAATTTTGAGTTACTATAGTCCGTCCTCAATTAATTGACCTAATTTATTTTTTTGTTCACGACATTTAATCAATGATTTTTTTCATGAATGTTTAGACATTTAAAGTTAAATACTTTATATTCATATCATAATTTGCCACATATATTTTCAAATATAATTTTTGAATTTTTGTCACTATTTATATTTATAATAATTTGAGTTAAATTTAACTTTAAAGTTAAATGGGTCTCCGTATATTTAGCCCAAGTATTTTGATGGAACACCGGATGGATATGAGCCCAAAAATGGTCAAGGAGATGAAATGAAATATGAATGGCGTTTTCAGTGGGCCTTGTGCGACCTTGTTTCATTCTTTGTATTGGGCCACCTGTACTCCATCTGTCCCCTAAAAATTAGTGTGTATTTTTTTGATATTATAGAAGATTTAAATTATTATTATAAAATTCATTCAAAAATTTTGAAAAAAATATAATTCGAAACTAGACACATTAATTTATAATTTTCATTTAAAATATTTGATTTTATATATTAAAATGTTAAAAAAATAAAATTATAGATTAAATGCTAAAAACAAAACGCATCAATTTTTTGGGACGGAGATAGTGTTATTTATACTCCGTATTTTATTTTTTTTAGTCTTCCTGTAAAATACATTTTAATTTTTTATGAAATATTTTTACATAAAACTCAAATTATTACCTTCACTTTATCTTCAAAAAAATTATCTTATGCGTCTATTTTACATTATTACACTATAATTAACAATATTAATTCATTAGCTCTCGTATCCAATTATTAATGTGTTAGGATGAAATGAATGTTTTTTTTACACAAAACATTTGACCGTGTATGAAGATTTGATGATATGTAGAAAACTAACATATGAGATAAAATGATTTTTTTGGCATAAAATAGAAATTGATTAAGGTAGTAAGGTAAAAATAAAATAAAATATAAAAACTTTTTTACAACAAAAATATAACTTTTCTTACAAAATAATTAAATTACTTTTTTAGGTTGCCTAAAAAGGCAATTCTCGGACTTTTAAATTTTATGAGAAAGAAATGTCATGAAAAATCACTTAGACAAAATAGCATTTAAAAGTTACCATATATTTATTTGTATGAATCTACATAGTAAATTTTTAATGGGAGATGTTAAAATAACTATTCAAAGTGACATTTGTACTATTCCTTACATTATGGGGTTTCAAACTAAGAATATTTTAAATAATTTAGGGGACAACTCACCTCCTATAATTTATTAGTGAACTAGTCCATAATCGCCTCATCTAATTAGGGTCTGAGGTAATTTTGAAGAAGTGTGAATTTCAGTAATTCACCGTGAATTTCTCATCTTCTTACCCCACCATTTCTTTCCGCTTCAACAATCGGTCATCTCGCATCCCTCCTGCTCCTCTTTAACTCGCCGGAAACACAGATTACAGGGAAGAAAAAATGCTAAATTCACCAACAATTCTTACAATTTTTTATGGGTGTCTCAAATACAGATTTATAATTCAGCTTGTGCAGGGTTTGAGACACCCATAAAAAAGAATTAAATTTATTTTCGGTGAATTACGAATTGAATATTTTTTAATTCGAAACTCTTATTATTAGGATATATAATGTGGTGTTCATTAGTGCATCTTTACTTGCTTTTGTGGACAAAAATTGTTTTGTTGGGTGTCTCAAGTTGCATGCAAGCATTTTTTGAAGCATAGATGCGCAAGGCTGTTCTTGTCATCGAAACCCATGCCTTGAGATCCACATCACAACCCATAAACAATGTCAAACAATTTAAACAAATAATAAAGAATTCAATTGAAAATTAATATTCTAACAGTACTTCTGACTTTTAGCAAGGAAACATAACAGTCATAAATGAATCTTTCCCTTAATGGTAATAAGTTGGTGGGGTGTAGGTTTCAATTCCATTTTTATCCCTTTTTTTTGGTGTATGAGTAGTTGTGTACACTCTTTATAAAAGAAATGATATTTTTATGTTTTCTTTTTTATTTCTTATTTCTTATTTTTACTTTCTTTATTGGTTTTATGCTTTTTTATTTTCTTCGTTTTCACCGACTTTTCGTACCTCCTTGATGCGCCGAAAAGTCAATTCATTAATATACAGCTCTTTCAAAAATATATAATTGTTCAAATTAAAGGCATGCATTGAAATACTTTTGTGTCATAAAAAATTCAAACATTTCATTTTTAACATTTAATTTATAATTTTTTTTTTCAATATTTTGATATAAAAAATTAAATACGTAACTTATATGCAGATGATAATTCAACGTTTCTAGTTTCTAAATATATATTTTTAAATTTTTTTAACAAACTCTTCTTGACAATAATTTGAGTCGAACATAACATCAAAAGTCAAACACTCGAATATTTTTGGGATAGAGGTAGTATCCGTTTGATTGATTGAACTTAATTAAGTGGTTTGATCTAGTGGTTTAATCAATTCTAACTATATATATATATATATATATATATATATATATATATATGAAGTGTAAAGAATATTCCTATAAAAAAGGAGTTAAAGATTTTTTTTATACAATTTACCATAATATTGATAAATATGCGTTTAATAACAATGAGTTTGCTCAATTTGAGAATGATCAAACCTATTTTCATCTTGCTAGAATAATATTAATTTATTTAAATTCCCAAATTCGAAATCTTCTTCCCATTTTCCCCCAAAAATACCACATTCACTTTCCAAAAATAAAAACTTATCTTCTAGTTATTTATTGAATGAACACATCCATATAAACCGGACCAATCTATTGGCTAAATGAACTAATTCACGAATTAATCTGAAAAAATGTAACTAGTCTGATCTAATCTAATGAAAACAATCTTTATGTGATTAAACATTTATAATTCATTCACGAGTGAGTAAATTAATTGTTCTGTAACATATATGTACTCGGTTTTTAAAGTTGAATTGTAAAGAAAAAAAATCTTTTTTTTTACGGAAAGCGGTTCAATATTATTCTTAGAGAAAATAATACAAGCGAGAGTTTGAAAGACCATAACAAAATAAACACGTAGACAAATAGCATCTAATATAAACTGAAAGAAGCAATACGAATATCCCTACGAAAAGAACATAAACACTAGAAGAAAATCGAAAGACTTGACTCAGAACTCAGAAGAGAGGGCGCCACCCGCTGACGCGTCGACTTCCCAAAAAGGCTACCATGTAGTCGTAAAGGAGCACATAAAGCCATAGCAAAGTAATATAGATCTTCAATCTCGACCGTGGCACACCAAAAGGACTCTCATGGAGCCTAATGCCATATCGCTATGATCGTGCGAGCAGAAATTGATATGCCAGAACAAGAGACAACTCCGACCAAGTAAAGACAACAATAACCAGCTAGCTAGCATGAAACAACAATAGAGAGTCTAACAATGGAAAAAAATATCCTACTAGTGGACCAGTATAACGAGACTGGAGAGAAGTGAGCTGGTCCACTACTCAACTCCATCAGTACTGATCTTTCATGGCGTTAGGTGAGGCAGGGGAAACCCCAACCTCACCAGACCATGTTCAACTTCCAAACCAACAGCCGCAGTCAACAATTGATCCCTAGTCACTAGGGGTGTAAACGAGCCGAGCCGAGCCCGAGCCTGGCAGGTTCGAGCTCGAGCTCGTGAAATTCGGGCTCGGCTCGAGTTCGAACGAGCCCGAAAATTCGAGCTCGGCTCGAAGGTTCGTGAAGCTCGAGCTCGTTAGGCTCGCGAGCTCGGCTAGGCTCGATTCGGCCCCAAACGAGCTCGCGAGCTCGAGCTCGTTAGGCTCGCGAGCTCGTTAGGCTCGATTCGGCCCCAAACGAGCTCGCGAGCTCAAGCTCGTTAGGCTCGATTCGGCCCCAAACGAGCTCGCGAGCTCGTTAGGCTCGTGAGCTCGTTAGGCTCGCGAGCTCGTTAAGGCTCGCGAGCTCGTTAAGGCTCGCGAACCTTACGAGCCGAACTCGTCGGGCTCGAGCTCGGCTCGTATATTATTCGAGCCTCGAAAACGGCTCGAGCTCGAGCTCGAGGCTCGAAAAAGCTCGGCTCGACAGGCTCGTTTGAGCTCGAGCCGAGCTCGAACGGGCTCGATTCGTTTAACAGCTCTACTAGTCACATTCCTTTCCACTGTGTGCATAAACCAGTGGCATAATGGGACCCCAATTGATCGATAAGAACAACCAAATCATTGACAATAACAAACCATCCACAGAGCCCGGCACAAACCACCCGGCCACACGAGGAATGGTTCTCAAACGAGCCGGTTCACCGTGCACCACTTCAACCTGGGAGTGGACAAGATAGCCCCAGAGTCGGAGGGGCCGACCACGTGGCCGGAGAAGGCAAACCAGACGCTGGCCACGGTGATAAAAAATACCACTGTCCATCAAACATACCAAGTTATAGCGGCCGACCATCTCACCCAATCGGCAAGGACAGCTGTCGGGAGCCCCTTGCCGAAACTATCGCATCTGAGGGGCCATACCCTTAGCCCAGAGAAGCCCGAACCATCAAGACCAGCAACGTCTGGAAGCCTGCATCAAAACTGTCAAATTTGGGCAACGAGATCGAAAACTTAAGGCATGAGACAAGATCAGAGAGGGTGCAATCATCCAATTCAAAGAAAAACCAAAGGCAACGCCGGTGAAGGAGAGGCCGACAGCTGCTCGGAAATGGCGGCGACGACCATACAGGAGCAACGATGGTTGAGAAAGGGATTCGAAACCCTAAATTCAACCGAGAAAAGCGGAGTATTCTCTCGAATTCACATTTAATGTTAGGAATGAATAATGCGCATGCAAAATCAATTAGAAAAAAAAATCTTTTTATATGTATAAGTTTGAGCTTAATCGATCAATGGCTTAAATCCAATCAAATAGGTTATGAGCCCCTCTGGTTTAAGTACACTTTATCTTTACTTTACATAGTATCTAATGTGATATATAATACTGTCTATTAAAAGAGTTTATACTGTTTATTTATTTATTTTACACATTTTTATAGTGTCTACTAGAAAGTGATATAATGTCTGAATAAATATATGAAACTGTTGTTTTATTTGTCTTGCACATTTTAGGTAATAGTTAAACTATCTACTTTATAAACAATAATTTGCATAGAAAATTGTAACTTATTTTGAAATGTATAAAAGAGTTTATAATTATACAATATAAAACAATTTTCGTGAATTTATAATAATTGCATAGTGTCTAAAGTTCTATGCAATACTGTCAACTACAATAGTTTATACTGTTTAGTTATTTGTTTTAGACATTTCAGTGATATTGAAAAACATCCAATAAATTATAATAAACTGTCTGTAAATAATATGTAATTATGTCTGCCTTTTTAAAAATATCAAAAAAATGAACCAATTCATAACAAAATAAAATATATGATCCTAGTTTATAGTGTCTATTATAAAGAGTTATAACGTCTGAACAAATATTGCAAACTATCTGGTTCCTCACTCACCGCCGAATTCTGCAGCTGCTCATTTGTCTTTTACCGTCTTGCTCTGTTCAGATTTGGAGGTTTCACCATTAGCTCGTCAACCATTGCAGGTGTCCAGATCTAGAGGTTTTCGACGAATGTCTCCCTCTGATGGAAAGTCGCAACAATCAATCGATTCTCTTCCTCCACAAACGAGGAAATGACCTTCCTCATGTTTCTTCTCCCGACGCGATGGAGAAGAAATCCCGAACGTTGCCGGTCTTTCAGATCCGGAGTCTTCGGAGAAGCTACGTATTCTACTTGTCGAGACAGCTGGTGAAATGATGGTCGTCTAGATCTGCAATATTTAGACACCGCTCGCTGTCATAGGTGGAGATTGGCGTCGGAGTGGCGAGTCGCGACGATCTGGTGGCTCTCCTGCAATGGCGAATTTCAGATCTCTCTGACAGTGAACTCGTCGGAGTGACGGAGGTCCGACGGAGAATCTGGAGCTCGCCGGCCGACTTCCACGATCATGATCTATATTTGTGCACTCCATCGGTGATGACGAGGATGCGATGGCCGATGATGGATTGAATTTATAGATCTGAAACATTAAAATATTTAATAGAATAGAAGAGTAATGTTGACATTTCCTAACTAATTGGTAGATAACAGTCGGCTAATTATACAACTTGTACATACGTACGTGTGAAACGTAATGACATTTGAAATATAATTCACTGAATATTATGGCGTATTCACTGAATCACTTGAGTAAAATAAACATCACATCAATAATTTCTTCCTACAATCTTTTCATCTCATAAACTTCATACCAATTTTCAAAAACATTCATTATTCGCACACAAACTTTTTTCTCTTCTAATAAAACCATACTCTCTTAACATATTTTCCTAAACCCTATTATTTTTATTTAATACTTCCTCCATTGATCCCCTTTTAGATATTGATTTTTACACTTATATTTGACTCAAATTTTCATTTGAAGTATTTCTTTAAAAAAATTAAAAAAATATATTTAGAAACTAGTGGGGTTCATTTTTCATTTGCATATAAATTATTGAACTTTATATACTAAAATGTTAAAGGAAAAAAAACTAATAGATTAAAAGTTTAAAAAGTGTAGCATCTAAAAAAGAGACATAGGAAGTATTCTGGTATAGCTAGCACAAAGTGAAGTGATTTAAATGAAAACGGTAAGGAATATTTGTTGTTCTTGATTATCATTTTTATAAGGACAATATTTTCCTGCTAATCGGATAAGAGGAAAGTTCTCCTTTTTGCATACATGTCATGTTGTTAATGGTTGGTACTAGCACTATTACTATCACTATTTATTATGGGAAATGACATCCCTGTAATTAATAGTAATGACACCAATCACTAACAACATGACACGTATGTATGAAGAAAAACTTTCCTCCTATCCGGATAGAAGGAAAATTTTATAAAAATGATAATCAAGAAGGTAAATGTTTTCTATTGGCGTGCTATGCAGGATCATTCCCACTCATCTCCGGCTTTCTTGGTGTGGTGTCCCGATTCAGAATTTGGGTTGTCCAAAGTGTCCCCCACCTCTATTTAATTTGCTGCTCACTTGTTAATTCACTTCCCCTCAGCGTTGTAGACCTGGAAAGCTATGTATCAATTTCTGGTGTCATCAAAAGGGATTATTCTTTAATTTGGACTTTGCTAAAACTCTATCAGATCAAGCCCCTCCCTCTCTCAACAGATCGCAAATGAAGGTTTTGGTTAGCTATCCATAGCCAGTTACCTAGGTTATCTTGAAAGATTAGAATAGTTTTATTTCCGAAGGCAAAGTTTCATTGATCCTCTTCCGGTCTTCTTTTTTCGATACAAAGGGGGTAGAGGGTTGGGGATACCGGAGGCTCGAACTCGAGACCTCTACAAGTGTTCTCAGGAGCATGACCACTAGGCCAAATGTTCCGGACCCTCTTCCGGTCTTCTAAACTTTGTGCAATGGCTTTTTTATCTATGGATTTCTAATAGATAGAGTAATTTCCGCTGTTCTTGGGGGCATGGATTCTAAATTCGTCTGTTGCACTGGAATCTTGTTCCTAAGTTTTCTCTTTATCTCTATGTATCTCCTTACACCCGTAATTCATCATTTTGAGGGAGGTTGATTCATCTTAAGTCAATATAATCTATATTTGCCTTCTCAATAATAATAATAATAACAAAATAAATTAACTGTTATAACACCAATCACTAGCAATATAACACTTATGCAAGAGCATGAGTTTCCTCCAACTCAGGTAAGATGAAAGTATATTTTCCTTTTAATAAATTTCAAATAGTAGCATTAATTATTAAATCAAACACATACTAGAAAATACAATATATAAATAGAATGGTGACGGGGAAGTATAATCATTGGAGATCTTAATTAAAGAAATCAAGGTAGGAGCATCTCAATTATTGTCAACATTAAAGATTACACTAACTCCAATTTTCATTAAATGTTGGTTTAGATACCTATAGGCAATACTTTGTTGTGCAGTGGTACCACAACCTCAATTGCAAAACCAAAACACCAACTCTTTGTTAGATGAATGAGTGCAAGTGTGAACGTGACATTGGGCTCACCCATGATTTGGTAATAAGAGTGCCCCAATTATTGAGATTTAAGGGCACTTTTTAGCTTTGAAGGGCACCTTTAGTGCAATAAAATAGACATACCCTCTCCAATGACAAGTCACTTGTCCTCCTTTACAACGACCTATCCCAAGGCCCACTTAGCTAGAAGCCAGCGAAAAAGGTATGGGCTTATTATCATCATTTACCACCCAAAATGCCCCTCTAACATGCATAATTTAATTCCATCCGTGAAGGGTAAAAATGGCATAAATAGTGTAACTCAGGATTTTTTTACAGGGGTTGAAATGATTTGAACTCGCAACAAAAAATTACTTTTTTGATTGAAGAAGGATAATAGATTAAAATGTCAAGAAGTTTATAAAAATGTATGTGAAATACGCAATGCTAGAAAGATGATGTAGAAGTGCATAAAATAATAGATAAAAGTGTAAAATAATAGAAGAAAATGTCTGATGATGATGTAAAAGTGTCAACTAATAGATAGAAGTGTCGAAAAAATAGATTAAAATGTCTAAAGAAACTTATGAAAATGTATGACAAATATGTAATGTCAGAAAGATGATGCGGAAGTGTCTAAAATGATAGATAGAAGTGTCTAAAATAATAGGCGAAAGTGTCTGAAAGATGACATAGAAGTGTCTAAAAAAATAGATTAAAATGTCTAAAGAAGCTTATGAAAATATATGAGAAATATGCAACGCCGAAGATGATATAGAAGTGTATAAAATAATAGACGAAAATGTCCGAAAGATGACGTAGAAGTGTCTAAGCTAATAGGTAGAAGTGTCTAAAAATAGATTAAAATGTCTAAAGAAACATATGAAAATGTATTAAAAATATGCAATGTCACAAAGATAATGTATAAGCGTCTAAAATAATAGATAAAAGTGTCTAAAATAGAAGTGTCTAAAATAATAGGTAGAAGTGTATAAAAGATAACGAAGAAGTGTGTAGAAAAATAGAAGTGTCTAAAATAATAGATTAAAATGTCTAAAGAAGTTTATGAACATGTATGAGAAATATGCAATGTAAGAAATATACTGCAGAAAGTGTCTAAAATAATAAATGCAAATGTCTGAAATATTACGTAGAAGTGTCTACAACAATATATAAAAATGTCTAAAATGATATATTAGTGGATTAATTTTAAAATGAAACACAGTGTGAGTTCGACGGCGGAGCTCTCCAGTGCCGGCAAGATCGTGTCGATCGCCTCGGATGGCGGCGGAATTGGACGGAAAGTTCACTAGAGGCCGGCGAGGACGTTTCCGGCGGTGGGAGCTCGTCGTCGGCGCTTGGTGGAGTAATTGGAGCCTCGATTGGAGTGGCTAGGAAAAGACCAGTAAAAATGTAATAACTTTGTTAAACAGTCACTTAAAAGGAAAGGTATTTTATCTTTTGTAAGACAATCCAAAAAGAAAAAAAACATTTTTTTTTCATATTTGGGGGGAGAAGAAGTGTGAAAAATAATTAAGGGATACTAAAATAATCTATTCATAATAGTGATATTAACCTATTCAAATTGACCTTAGTAAAATTTAACTAGGTTTCCTAAAACAGAAGTTTATGAGTTTAAACTATAACTTTGTTATCAAAAGACTTTATTCAGTACCGAGCCTCTAACCAAGCTGGTTAACAAGGATACAAGATGGAGATTTTGAATTCAAGTACCACCTTCATCATCCATTTCTCATAAAAAAACTTAATTGAAATATATATATATATATATATATATATATATATATATATATATATATATATATATATATATATATATATATATGTAAATTCTACATCTACCTGATGAATATATGCCAGCTAAAAGCAAATACACAAGTGAGTTGATACAACAAGGATGAATATAGCAGCTCTCCTCTTGGCTTGGGGGTCGCACCATCATCCACCATGTACACAAGTTCTCTTTATAATTTCAGTGAGAAATAAAAAAGATTAGGATACAATTGAACAAACTATAAAATGTTTAGGATGGACTTCTAGTATTCTCTTTTTATGATGGACTTCCAATGTCCTCAAGGAACACTACTGGAAAGCAGGTTAAAATCTAATGATCTACAATAAAACTGTCTGTCCACAATTTCTAGTCATTATCTGGCCAAAATTATCATAAAAAATACTAGAAAATGGAACAATATAAAAGATATGAGTTGAAGATATAAAACCCCAGAAAAGAAAAATCAACCAGAGAGCTCATATGTGACAAAATGCCTCCAGCCTTGCTCCTACTTACATTCCAAAAGTGAAGGAGAAAGTAAATTTGAGGGGAGAGAAAAAGACAAAAATGACCTCAAGAAGAACTACCAGCTGATACTTCAGCCAAGGACTCAAGCAGGCTAATCACTTCACTGGTATCATCCAAATAAAATTTAGCTTTGCTTGGCTTTTGTCCCACTGTACAAGCGAATATTGAACCATTGAGATGGCTAGAATTGGTGTTAATAATCATTTCAAACATGTCTTCATCAGATCTATCATCACCAATACAAAGAACAAAGTCAGCCTCTTTGCCCTTTTCACCCATTGATGTGAACACCTTCTCTACAACACGCCCTTTGCTAACTCCCTGCCCAAAACAACAGCTTTAGAATCAATGTCCAACCCATGATAAACACCAGGAGTAAGGCTCGAGCCATGTCGATGGGGAAAACGCAAAATCAGTCATATATATGTTTCGCGTTCGTAAAGATTCAGTCCTAAATGGTTTTGTGTTAACAATCGAGTCTTAACTAACATAAGTATTTCTTACAAGTGGCTAACAGACTAGCCAAAGCAGCGTTAATGCCGCTGGTATGAGGCAAAACATTTAAGACTGGAATGAGCTACGGTTGTAAACGTTTAGGACTCGATTGTTAACTCAAAAAACATTTAGAACTAAAACGTTAAAGACGTGAACAGTATAGGACTGATTTTGCATTTCCCCCAATATGTTGATGTAGAAAGAGTTGCAGGAAAATCAAAATCATTTGTGCGTACCTGAGGCTTAACTTCAACTATGTACTGACCACTTTTCACAGCAGCGGGCTCATTAGCCAAAACACTTTCTAAGTGATCCAACATCTCTTTCGCCTGTGAAGACCCAAACGCCGAGTCTGCATCTCTGTATTGCCACACCAGTGCACTTTCCTTGGTCTCAATGGAAGAACCATCTGTAGCTTCAGTATACAACTTCATTACAGGTTCAGCTATCTGCATCCATCCGAAATCTGTGCTCTGACCACATATCCCCCATTCATCATTCTGAGACCACCTGTAAGAAGCAGAGGCTTGAAATTTGAGCTTATAACGTGTGAAACAAGCTAACAGCTAAGGAAAGGTTGTAGATGTGTTTAAAAGGAACTAAAGCCTTGAAATTTAAGCTTATAACTTGTAAAACAAGCTAACAGCAAAGGAAAGGTTGTAGATTTGGTTTAAAGATGTGCACCTCAAGAAATAACCATGTTCTGCAGCAATCCCAAGCTTAGGACAAGAAGAGAACCACTTGCTTAAGCTGTTTCTTCCTCGTCCACTAACGATAAAAACTGTGTTTCTTAGGTCACAAGTCAGCAAGTTCAGAATTGATAGCACTGTGTCACTAGGTGATTTGTTGATGGAGTTCTGAGGCATCACAGTCCCATCATAGTCCAACAATATGGCTCTACTCTTTGCCTTTTTGTAATCTGATATAAGAGCGGCTAATGAAAGCTTCTTAAAGTTAGGATCAAGAGCCATGACTCTGAATCCAAATCCAAACCCCATTCCCCAACAGATCTTCCTAAAATGCTCAGAACAAACTCTGGAGAAATCTTGCAGGAAACTGTGAGACCAATAGGCCACATCATGTGTGCTGATGTATCGATAGTGCTTCTCATGTCGTAGCTGCTTCTCAGAGTCACTCATTGATATGGCCTCATTCATTGCCTCAGCAGTTGCTTCAACATTCCATGGATTCACTCTAATAGCACCACTAAGTGATGGAGAACAGCCAATGAATTCTGAGATAACCAACATACTTTTCTTCACATCATCACCAGATGCCAAACCTTGTCTGCACACAATATATTCATATGGAGTCAGATTCATCCCATCTCGAACAGCAGTGACAACCACACATTCAGCAATGCTATAGTATGCAACTTTTTCAGTTGCAGAAACAGATCTGTCTAAAAACACTATTGGTTCATAGCCAGGTTGTTGAAACTCTTTATTAATCCTCTGACAATTTTCATGTATCTGACGGCGTGTCTCCTCTATGTCTATTCCTTTACCTCTTGGAGGGTTCACAATTTGCACCAAGACAATTTTTCCCTGCCACTTTGGATGTTGTTTAAGCAAATGCTCCATTGCCATAATTTTCAAATCTATACCTTTGAAGATATCCATATCATCTACACCGAGAAACACGGTCTTCCCTTCAAACTTTTGTTTCAGCTCCATGACTTGACTCTCCTCAGCTTGCTTCATTGTGGACTGTATTTGATTCATATCAACCCCAACGGGCATAATCTTGATCCCAATGGTCCTCCCATAATATTCAACTCCAATGTAACCCCTCTTTGATTGATATTCCACTCCAAGCATCCTACTACAACATGACAAGAAATGTCTAGCATAGTCAAAGGTATGGAACCCTATGATATCAGAATTGAGTAAGGCCTTGAGTATTTCATCTCTCACAGGAAGAGTTCTATAGATTTCAGATGAGGGGAATGGACTGTGAAGGAAAAAGCCAATCTTTACACGATTGAAACGCCTTCTCAAGAAATTTGGTAGCACCATCAGGTGGTAATCATGAATCCAAATATAATCATCATCTGGGTTTATAACCTCAATCACCCTCTGGAAAAAGAGCTTGTTTGCTAACACGTAAGCTTCCCACAGAGATCGATTAAACCGGGTTCCTTGATCACCAGTAAACGGCAACATGTAATGGAACAGTGGCCATAGATGCTTCTTACAGAAACCATCATAGAACCTTGCGTGAAGGTCAGGTGGCAAAAATGTGGGTACACATTTGAACTTGTCCAGCAAAACCTGAGCAACATCATCCTGCTCTTTAGGATCAACCTCAAACTTCAAGGACCCAATGTAGAAGACCTCCATGTCTTCTGGAAGTCCATTCTTCAATTGCAGAACCAAAGCATCCTCATTCCATTCAAAGATCCAACCTTTATTGTCAGGGCTTCGTCTTGCTTTCAGTGGAAGCTGATTAGAGACAATGATTATCCTCTCAGAACATGCACTGATTGAACTTACTCTATGCAGAGACTTCGTGTCCTTGTTCATGGTCTCAAAATTTCCCTCTGCCAAGTCTAACAAATTTACATAGGATCTGGATATCATCTTGAGCCCTTTTTCAGATGGAAAATCTGCAGATATATGTTTTACAGTAATGTAACCTAAAAGCTCAATCAAGAAACGCACTGAACGAAACAGACATAAACCAAACACTGAACCAGATTCATCAATTTCAATGGCGTGAAAGAAAAAGATCATAAAATTTATTGAAATGAATCATCGTAAGGCGATCACATTCAACCAAGATTGTCTCTTTATCACACAAAAACAAATCTTTTCAGATTACGAAATAGATCCCATATCACATTACCAATAATCGTACATTAACCCTTCAGTTCAAGAAGAACTTTTTATCAGATTATCAGAGGATGAAGAGCGGCGACGCAGAATTCACGTAAACATAACATGTGTTTATCTATTTTCTTGTGACATTTGAATGTGAAATAAGAGACTAACCTCACTGCAGTGTTGGGATTTAATTCCTTTATGATTCTCCAAAATGAATATCGACAAAAATATACATTTATAAAAATACACAAGAACCTAGAAACGAGAAAGATTAGGGATTTGAGTGTGAGATTTGCAGAAGTGATTTCTTGGTTTCACTCTTCTTTTTTTTAATCTTTTTAGGAATTTGTTATGTGCTTTTAATTGTCGATATTATTAAAATAAATGTGGCTTTTACTAGCAAGAAAACGTGCGAAATTAACGAGATTGTCACCTGCCGCCACGTACTTGACTCGGAACTCGGAACTCGGAAGGCCACGGGAAGTGTCGCCATTAGTTAATCAAACAAGGGCTAATAACAAAATTCTCATATATATTATAATCAGTACAGAATAGTCCTCATAGTTTCAAAAGATCAATGGTCTTCTTTTAATTTTAAAAAGATCTTCAATTTTTGTTTTCCAACTTCTCAGTAGTTGGTCTAGCATTTTTTGCATTTTTATTTTGTGGGGGCACAATTATATTCAAGTTACAAAATTTAAATGATGCAATCTTATGCAAATCGCACACTTTGATAAATTTAATTTCACAAATAAACCGAAATACAAATACTTTGGGAGTATCTTATAGTTGTTCTCGAGAAGATTTCATATTCTAGTACTTTTGGAAGATTATTTCATCAATTGCATAAATGGTGTGTTCTTTTGTATATTTTGTGGGAAGATTTTTAAATTACTTTGGATTGAGGTGAGATTTGCATACGAGTTAAAGATTTTAGAAAAAAATTGATTTGGTTGATTCATTTCTTTAGGGAAGGTAACATAGCCTAGGTAAATGATTTTCAATATAGGTCACTAATAAATCGTTCATCCAATCATCTTCTATTGATGATATGTTAAAAAATTCAAGGATATTTGTAATCAATATTTCACTTATTTGTAAGATTTTTTTTTGGTATTGGCGACATGTTACTTTCTTCGTCGTAGTAAAAATAATATGTTTTCATTTTTGAATTGCTGAAAAAATTTATACATTCCTTCTCAAGAAATTTTTCCACACCAACTTTATCTTATTACTCCTACATTTCATTTCTCTTCACACACAAAACACAAAGAAATACTCTAAATTAATTTCATATTGTATTCTTGTTTTACTTTATGCCATCGAATTAGCATATTTCTTAATCTTTTCTTATTCTTCATCTATATATATAGTCAAATATATTAGTTTTGTTGGCATAAATTTTCTAAGAGTGTGGATACGTTGTGCCAATGGCACACCAAGTGTGCCTCTAGATAGAATAAGGAAAGGAGGAAGAAATAGGGAAGAAAGCTTCAGTTTGTCGCCGTATTTGTCGACGACAATTCCGGAAACGCACAAACTACCACCATCCATCATCCCTTCCGCTCGCAACAACCAAATTTGAGAGGAAATAAGCAGATCGACCTTCTTTCTTCACAAATTCAACAAAACCAGCAACAAAACGATTGCCGACATTCCTCCGATGACAAAAACCACCGGCCATGCATTCTTTCAACCGCCCAAAGTGATGCTCTCCGACAATAATATGATGCGTTCAGAAGCACTATGATGCTCTTACGTAAAATTATGATGTGCTCGTTCTGATGACTCTAATGCAAACATTTCATTCTACAGAACATAGTATTATGTTTGTTGACAAAGTATGATGTCTTTGTTCAAAATGATGTGTTTGGTGGCACGAATTATGCGCTTCCATACAATTATGATGTTCTTCAATATTGGACAAAGTATGTTGTATTCGTTAAATATGATGCTCTTGATGTCATGGATGATGCTCTTTGATTTAAGCATGATGTTCTACCTTACAAAAATGATGCACTCATTTTGATGACTTAACGGTGTACGCATTTTCTTCAATCTTCCAAAATGATGTCTTTCATGACCACAACAATGTACTCCTGCTGCACTATGATGCTCTCAATTACAAACATAGTGCACCAATTCTAATCACTTAATTAAACACTTGTTTTGTTTTTATGAACTTTACAAAATAATGCAGTTCTAAAACTGCTCTTTGTGGTTAAAATGATGCTCCTTTTGTAAGTATGATGAGCTTAGCACTTAAAATGATGCTCTTTGCTATTGGACAAAGTATTATCTCTCCAAATGATGCTCTTGGTGATACGAACGATGCTCTTGGTTTCAAGTATGATGTGCTACCTTACAAAAATGATACACCCGTTCTAATGACATAATGGTGCACTCATTTTCTTCAACCTCCCAAAATGACGTCTTTAGTGACCACAACGATGCACTCTCGTTGCAATATGATGCTCTCCCTCACAAGAAAGATGAACTCACTTTGATGACTTAATGATGCGCTCATTTTTTTCAACTTTTCAAAATGATGCGTTTGGTGACCGGAGTGATGCTCTCATTTACAAACATGATGCACTTTTCCTCACTAATGACGCATTTCAACTCACACATGATATACTTCTTCTTGATGAACTCAAACAATGCACTCCATCCTCCGAATGATGTTTTCCATGCATCAAAATGATGCCCTCTATGCATAAAATGATGCTTCTACATGAAATGATGCTATTGTGGTGAATGTGATGTTTGTTTTGCTAAAAATTTATCTTCTTCCATCTATTTGAGCTGATGTTCTTCCAATTCATCATTAATTGGCATTATTAACTTCATTCTGATAGTTTTGAGCATTATTTATATGCAGTTCATGGTCACATCATTGTTATAAAAAAAGAGCATCATAATAAGTCGAGAGAACATCATTATGGTATGTGGGGACATCCGGATGAACAAGTTGCATCCGGATTGCGCCTTTCAGCTTAGGAAGTGGCTAGAAATGGATCGTCGGTGGGGGAAGCGATTGGTTGCTTGACGCAGCGATCTGCTTCTATAAGCGGATTTCATCGGATCGTTCAAACGGATCTCCTAAATTTTCCGTGAATTCGGTTATTGTTGATGGAGGAGGAGGCTACCACCGAGTTGCTAATAGTCTGCTGGTCTTTAAGAGAGGAGCTCTAGTGGTCGGAGGCTGCAGGTGAGAGATGGAGGGTGGTGGTTTAGTTCTTCGCGAAGATTTGGCGTTGACGGTAAGCTTGGCGACGGAGATGGTAGCAACATGGAGAAGGAGAATGAGGAGTGACATTTTTGAAAATAAACAGAAATTTGCACAAACTGGCACATGTTCTAAGGTGGCACACTTTAGCCCGTGCCATTTTCTAAACCTACAATTATCTTGAAATAAACTATACACTCAACTACATTTATCAAAATTAAATTGGCGGAATAACAACATAGAAATTTATTGTTAGATATTTCCTTCCTTCCAAAACTAATATTTCCTCCGTTCCCACAAAGGTTGTCCGTTCCCACAAAGGTTGTCTATTCCCACAAAGGTTGTAGGATTTGTTTGGGCACATATATTAAGGAAAGTGAGAATGGTGGTGTGTAGAAAAAATTACCCTCATGAAAAAGAGAAAGAAAAAAAATCTTGTGCGTTCATGGTGGAAAATAAGAGGATAAAATGGTGGCAAAATGTTTCCTTGATTGAATGGAAACTTGACAGCCTTTGTGAAACAACAAAAAAGGGTAAAGTGCACACATAGTCTTGTAACTTAAATTATTGTATCACTAAAGTCCTATTTTAATTTTTTGTACCAATAAAGTCCGATTTTTAAGTTTTTTCTTCATTTTTGGTCCTTTTTGACATTTTTTACCTTTTAAACAATTTTTAAAATACAAAAATCATCCTAACGTTTAATGAAACTTTCAATTTTACCCTCAATTTTTATAAATCCTAAAATTCTACCTTAAGTACAATTCTATCATAATTGTTTTTCTCAACTTTATCTCACCACCCTCCTATCCACCACCACCGAAACATCGCCGGACCGCCGATGACCTTCACCGGAATCCCTAGACCACCCTCCAAGCCACGAATCGTTGGCCCAGGGCTGCGAATCGCGAGGTCAGGGCTGCGAATCACCAGCCTAGGGCCGCTGATCGTTGGCCCAGGGTCACGAATTGCGAGCCCTAGGCCGCGAATCGCCTGCACAGGTCGCCAATATCGTGATCCTGTGGTTTTTCGGCGGCGGCCCGTGGCGTTCATGCGGCGTTTTGTGGCTTTCCGATGGTGGTGGGTTGGATGGTGGTTGATATAGGAGGAGGTGAAAATTTTAAGGTAGATGAAGATGTTAGAAATGGTTTGTTTGTAGATTTTTAAAATTTGAGGGTGTAAATGGTATAATAAGAAAAATTCGGTTTATAATCGTTATTGTATCATTCATGTGAAATGGTAAAATGGTCAAATAATCGTGAAATGACTATGGATGAAGAAAAAATTAAAAAATGAGACTTTATTGGTACAAAAAGTTAAAACATTACCCTAGTGGTACAATAATTTAAGTTACAGGACTATGAGTGCACTTTACCCCAACAAAAAATGACAAATGTGACAACTTTTGTCGAACATAGGGAGCAAAACTTATTAAAATTTCTTTTGGGACGTAAAAGACATAGAAATAAGGTACGTATAAGATAGAGAAATAAAAACATCAAATTTTTATCTCAATATATAAGTTTTAAAATTATATACTTCAGAAAGACATAGAAATAAAATCATTGATTAAATGATGAAAAATAAATGTTGCAAAACTGTTGGGACGGAGGTAGTATAATCTTTACTTAGTACCGACCCTTGGGGAAGGCGGACAAGGCTTTTGCCTAGGGCCCCTAATTTAATTTTGAAGGTTGCATTAGTACCTAAATATATGTTATGTAAGCATATTTATATAAACTTTCAGTTCTTATATTGTAAATAACCCAAAAAAACAAGGCAAATCTTACTTATATTGTAATTAGCCCAAAATAAGACTTCTAAAGTGAAAATATTTTTAAGAAAAGTGAACCACTTTTAAAGAAATTTATACTTCATCTAGTCTTGAAAAATTGCACAAAATTCTTGTTTAAGTTAGGTTTATACTTGATTGATTTAGTTCCTAATCTTCATATTTTTAATATTTCGATCATTAAGTTTTATATTACACTATATATTACCCCATTTGTACAAGGTAGGTTCGCCATTGATTATGTAAATACTCCCTCTGTTCCTGAAAAGTTAGTGAGTTTCTTTTTTTGATGTTGTAAGATAATCAACTTATTACTAGAAAAAATATATTAAAAAATTTGGAAAAAAATGTATTTAGAAACTATACACATTAATCTATAATTTGAATCTAAAATATTTTTAACTTTACTTATTATGTCAAAAAAATAAAATCATAGATTAAATGCTAAAAACGAAACGTACCAATTTTTTGCGGACGAAGATAGTACAATATTGACAAATGGCCCCAAATATTTTTCGTTTCGAGTCCCCAAATTTTCAGGGCCGGCCCTATGACTTTACTAGTGTTAATAACGATAGGTTATGGGCCGACCCTATGACCTGCGACAAAACTCCAAAATCACCAAAATTATAAACAATGTAAAATTGATATTTTTCTAACTTAAGAATTTGGATAAAATGATGTTGATCACAGTAGGTAGTCATGTTGATATGTTTCTAATCATATTGATTTGTTTCTTTCCAATGTCGATCAGAAGTCTTATCACATGTCAATCTGTTTATTTCCAATGTTGATAAGTAGTCTTACCATATTGATCTACTTTTGTTCAATGTTGATCATGTTGATATTCTTTTGTCTAATGTTGATCAGCTAGCAATCTAGTCATGTTGATCTACTCATTTCCAATGTTGATCAGTAGTCTAGTCATGTTGATCCGTTTTTTCCAATGTTGATCACTAGTTTTGTCATATTTATCAGCTTCTGCCTAATGGTGATCAATAGTCTAGTTATGTTGATCTGCTCTTTTCCAATGCTGATCAACAATCTTATCATGCTGATCAGCTTATATCGGATGTTGATCAGTTGTCTTGTCATGTTGGTCTATTTTTTTCCAATGTTGATCAGTAGTCTTGTCATGTTGATCTGCTTCCGTCCAATATTGATCAGAAGTCTTGTCATGTTGATCTGTTTTTTTTTCCGAATATTGATAAGTAGTCTTGTCATGTTGATCTGCTTCTATCCAATATTGATCAGTAGTTTTATCATATTGATTCGTCAATGTTGTTTGCGATTGTTGATCGATTAATCACGCTCACAGGTTCGTCGAGGTGACGACCCTTTTGTGCATGGGGTCTGCAAGAGGTGCGTCGGGAGGGGTGGTAGCAGATTGGTGTTGAGTCGGACTCACAGGTTCTTGTGCGCCACTTTCACATTTGGGGTAATTTTAGAGGGAGGTGGCGTGGGAGAGAATTACATTTGGGGTAATTTTAGAGGGAGGTGGCGTGGGAGAGAATTACATTTGGGGTAATTTTATCTTGGGTTGAAAATATGAGGGACAGAGAATGGGGTTTAGCCCAAACCAATGGGCAACTACTGTCAAATGACTTTTTGTAGTTTTGCAAAGAGTTGGAAAACGGTAGATTTCCTCAAAGCCCTACTTTTTTTTTCTTCCTTTTTATAATTTGCCCAAAGTTCAATTAAGAGTAGGGGAAATTCCTTACAGTAACAATTTTCTATTCTTTGTGCCAGCGCAAACGATAAAGATCAACAACTATTTAATTTTATTTGGATCCCTCTCTAAAAATGTGAGAGTTTTCATAGGGAAATTAAGAATAAAAAATAAAAAGTTGTTGATTTTTTTACCATTTGTTGGCACAAAAAACACAGAACCTAAACCATTTATTCCACCATCACATGTGTCTGAAAATAAATTTGTAATCCATGGTGGAAAAAAAAGTCACTACTCTATCCTACAATGATAGTTCAATTTAACTTTCATATTTGTGTTTGATTTAATTTTTAATTATAAATGATTTGTTAATTTTTTTAAAAAAAAATATATATTTAGAAACTAGACACATTAAAATAATATATGCATACAAATTACTCTTCATGTCCCATAAAGATTGTAACTTTTTTTGTTGTTTTCACAGTAATTAATCTACGCTTTATTTTTATGAATTTATAGACATGTAAAGTTAAATGATCCATATATTTCTCATAATTTACACTTTCAAAATATATTTTTTCACTATTTATCTTAGTAAAATTTTGAGTCAAACACTGCAATTTAAAACATCAAAGTCAAACATAAAGACTTTACGGAGACCGGAAAAGTATTTAACTTTATATATTAATATATATAAAATAAAATAAAATAAAATATAGTATATTAAATACTAAAACCCTAATGAAACAATCTTTTGGAGCAGGAAGTATAAGATATTAATTCAGATTCCTTAGTTAATACTGTGTGGATAGGTGTAAACTGTAAGTATACTTGTTTAGTAAATAAAGAGAAGGTTTATTAGTATTATAGTAAGACCTTTTTGGTTGAGCTGCAGCGTCCACGAACTCCATAATATATATCCTCCTCCAATCACAACTCACCACCTTCCCACTCTGCCTCCTCCCCTCTCTATTATAAATCTCACTTTTTCCTACTCTCCATTTGCTCCTGCTTTTTCGTCTTCTTCTTCAGAATTCCCAATTTTTCATTTCAGAAGCTTTGATTTCCACCTGATTCACTCTGGAACGTCTCTTTGTTTCCAGCAACATTATTACTCTCTCTCTCTCTCTCTCTCTCTCTCTCTCTCTCAGCCATCAAAGAAGCCAAGAAAAGAGAAGAACTTTTTTTTTTTCCTGTTTTTTCCTTGCAGTTTAATTCCCTGTTCATCTCTGCGTTTTCCCACCTGATTTTTTTTCCAATCAATTTTCTATCTTTTTCAGTTCCCTTTGCTTCCTCCATCGGCTAACTGCTCAGCCGGTTGTTTTTGCCACAATTGGAAATCTAGGTGCTAGAAGCAAGTCTCCAATGATACTTTGAAGCCTGTTTTCTGTTCCAATTTCCCATTTTTATTAATGGGTATTTACTCTCTTTACCAGATTCTGCTGCGAATCTTCAAAAGTTTCTAGCTCGATTTCATTTATTGGGTTAGGGTTCTATCTTGGTCTTGAATTTTGTTTACATCTAGCTCGGTATAGGATTTTTGCTTTTCTTCGTTTTGTTGTGCCACCGCTTTTGAAAGGTGGGTCTTTTTTAGATTCCTCCTCAGGGTCATGCCTCCACGCAGAAAAGGTATGTCTGATTCCTCTTAAATGCCTTCTTGATTTAACATTGATATTCTTCCTAACTTTCCTGAATCCCACACCACCACTCCTCTGCATTTCTCTGGTTATTCCAAGCCTTAATTCACCAATTCATGATTTTTACCATCTCTTTTGACATAATTCTCATCGAAGGTCTCATCTTTTGATTGCCAGTGGTGGTGAAGTTGATGTTATGAAGTGGGAAATGGAAGTTCTGTCACCAACAGCTTATCTCCCAAGCAACCACAGTTGGCTGCCTGAAGACGGCCGGACCACAAAATGGACACCTGCTGAGAACAAGTTGTTTGAAAGGGCTCTGGCCGTCTATGACGAGGATACACCGGACCGGTGGCAGAAAGTGGCGGAGATGATACCGGGGAAGACGGTGAGTGATGTGGTAAAGCAGTACCGGGAGTTGGAAGTTGATGTTGGGAAGATAGAAGCAGGATTGATTCCAATTCCTGGATATGGTGCCTCTGCACCATTTACACTGGATTGGCTTGACAGCCATGGCTATGATGGATTCAGGCCAGGTTATGGAGTTCATGGCAAGAGATCTTTGTCTGGTAGGCCTGCTGAGCAAGAGAGGAAGAAAGGTGTTCCATGGACAGAAGAGGAGCACAAGTAAAGTCATTTTTCTCTCTCTCATTTCATTTTCCTGATTAGAATCATCTTCTATGATAGCTCTATTTGGATCAGTCAGTTCAGTTTTTGTAGAAAGTATAAGACTTGATATTTGCATATCCTGTGCTTGATGTAGTGATATTTGCAGACACTTTTCCATTCAGTGCTTATGATGATGATAGTGGCACGAGTAAAGTCTATTTCTTTTTTTCTTTTCATTTTCCTGATTAGAAGCATCTGTTATGATAGATTTTGTGTCCTATTCGGTTCAGTCTGTTCTATTTTGATGAAAGTTTAGGACTTCATGTATATTGCATATCCTGTGCTTGATCTAGTGATATTTGCATACACTTTTTTTCATTTAGTGCTTATGATGACGATATTGGCACAGAAATTTGACTGATCATGAGGGTGTTTTGTTGTTTCATTCCACAGATTGTTCTTGATGGGTCTGAAAAAGTATGGCAAGGGAGATTGGAGGAACATCTCTCGCAATTTCGTCATCACCCGAACGCCTACTCAAGTTGCTAGTCATGCACAGAAGTACTTCATTAGGCAGCTTTCAGGAGGCAAGGATAAGAGAAGAGCTAGCATTCATGATATAACCACTGTCAATCTCGACGAATCACCAACTCAATCCCCAGACAATAACAACACCGGACCATCCCCTGATCAATCCAGTTTCATGCCTCATCAACCTTCTTCTGCACCTAGAACACATTTCCTGTGGAATAATCCGGGCAACGGGGTAGCTGACTCTTTCGGCTCAAGTGGCGGCAATGTGTTTGCTTATGGTGTCCACCCTTTTGGACAACATGAACACAGAGACGCAGCTCATGAACCTTACTTTGGGTCACAAGATTTGGCCTTTCAAATGCAGTCTAGGCAGCACCATCATCAAGGGTGAGATATTGTCAGCATCTTTCATTAAGTAGCATAGCCAAGTATGTGAATTACAGTTAGCCAGATATATTTGAATGTGAGAGAGATCTAAGATTGGCTTTGCTTGGAACTTCAAACACAGAATAGTGGAATTCAGAGAAAGATTCTGTGTGTTTCTAAGATTGGCTTTGCATGTAACTTCAAAGACAGAATAGTGGAACTTGAACATTTTTCTAAATCACATCATGTCTGACACTTGTATCTGCTGCATTGTTCTACATGTTTGTCACTGATTAGTTGAATCTTGCAATTTGGACCTAATAAATAGTGGATTTTATACAAGCGTTATAGTACTGGATCTCGTCAAATTAAACAGTTAGAATTAAAAGATCTATACCACAGGAATCTTCCAGCAAGAAAAGAACAAAGACATGATAATAGATCAGTGTGGTGATAGGAGGAAAATCAATCACTTGTGTTGTGTGTCTGTGAATCAATTGGGGTGTCACTAAAAGTGTTGACGATGACCTCCTTTTGACGGGCTGTGACAGATTGGTTCGCAATACACACACACACAGTACAGTACATCTCAAATGCTTAATTAAGTTGACTGACCTTGAAACCTTAGTCGAGGACGATTCTGCATTCCACTAGCCTAATTCGCATCATATTCACAAATTCCTTTTGTCCCGACCTATTCCTCTGTTTGATTTTAGAATTAGTCACATTTAACTATAAAGTAATTGAAATTATGTCACTAAAGCAACTTGGGGACTATTCGCTTACTGCTTCATTTGGTTGTATTATTGTTATGCAATTCGCTTTCATCTTTTTAGTTTTATGGAAGAATCGATTATTCCAAACAGACAAATGCAATGAGAGGGTGAGTTTGGGTTGAGTTATTGATTTAGATGATAACAAAATAGTGGATCTATTTGAAAATATTTCAAAATTATAGAAAATCCAAGGTGCCTTAATTATTTATTGCATGCGAAATTTTTATGCTGCTTTTATTTTATTTAATTGCTTTATGTAAGCTAATTAATCTAATTTTTTACTCCCCTCATCCCCAAATAATTATACACTTTGACTTTGCTCTAGATTTAATACTTGACTCAAATTTTAATAAAGATAACAAGTTTTAAAAATTCAGAAAAACTATATTTAGAAAGTTTATACTTCAAATTATGATATGCATATAAATTATTAACTTTAAACGTTTAAATATTAACAAAGAGAACGAGCAACAACGTGCATGTCGAGGATGCTTCCAGCCTCCTGGATGTGCCCCCAACCCCGCTGGTAACGCAATGGGAATACAGAGCCCCACAACCCCCAATTGGGAAGTCCCGCCGCCTCCTGTTGTTGCCATGCCAGAGGACACCAGCCACTTCAGCCGCAAGCGGCCACTCTGACATACCTCGCTGGGACCTCTGCGACCCCCCAGCAGGTCATCGTCGATCCTGCTCAGCTGACACTGCTCCAGGCGAGCATGCTCAACGAAATGAAGGCCTTTATGGTGCAAACCATCAAGGCGGAAATGCAGTGCTCGCCTCCCGCCTCCCAACGACAAAGATGAACAATCCTGTAACCAAAATCCATCCGCCGTGAACACGGATGTCGATGACCTTCTTCAAGAATCAACGTGGTCGAGGAGCGGTTAAGACGCCAAACCTGGTCCTCGACGACATCGAGGTTCTCCTCACCCAGCCTTTCACAGAGGACATTATTGCTGTCCGTGCTCGCTAGCTTTCGAATGCCGCCATCGAAAGTTACGACGCGACTTCTGAGACCCGTTGATCATTTGCGGCGTTACATCTCCCAAATGGAGATGGCTCGCGCTTCTGACCCAATACTTTGCAAAGCCTTCAGCTCCACCTTGAAGGGGGCTGCTTCGACGTGGTTTGGAACGCTGAGCGGCCAGCATTTTAAATGCTTCAAGGATCTAGCCTCCTCCTTCCTGCGCCACTTCATGGGGGCTCGACCTCCTCCCAAAACCGTCCCAAGCACCTCCTACGGGTAAAGCAGCAGAGGGAGGAGCCACTCCGAGACTATATTCGACGCTTTCCAAGCGGAAGCCGTCCCAAGTCCAGTGGTCTCTCCTCGGACATGCAGCCTCTGGCCGTAACTCAAGGCCTTCAACGCGAGTCCAGGCTTGCGTACTACATTAATGAAAACCCCGTCACAACGATGGGTGAGTTCATCGATCGGGCAACCCGGTTCATGAACTCCGAGGAGATGAACAAGCCATACAACAGTCCCCCCACAAATGACCGCAACAGGAAATTTGACAAGGGGTATGCTTCATCGAGGTTCCAGCCTCGAACTCGGTCCAAGGACCTCCGACCACCACCCCGCACTTCGTGACACCCGCACTAACATCCTTCGATGCCGGGAGAAGCGAACAAGGTCCCTAAGTGGCCTCAGCCCATCCAAAGATAAGAACACGAGGGGTTTGACAAGTACTTGCCTTTACCACAAGGATCGTGGTCACGATACGGAGGCGTGCTATCAGCTCCGGAATCTTATTTCGGAGATGCTTGAGCAGGAAGCTCAAGGAGTTCCTCTCCGACTCCTCTTCCTCCCGCAAGGAATTCCCCAAAGGACGCAAGAGGGATGACGACACCGACGACCGTGAAAAACGCGTCGTCGACACAACAGCCCTCGAGGCCAAAACTTGCCACCACCACCACCCGCGGGCGTCATTCACATGCTCACGAAGTCAGAAGGCGCCTCCTCCAGAAGCGGTATGCAAGGGAAATCTTGCAGATCGATCACCTCGAGGAGAACGTCATCTATCGCCCAACGGAACAAAGGTTGTCGTTCCGCACTCCGACCCACCGCTTATCACGGCAAGGATCGCGGGTTACGACACCAGGTCTACATCGACACGGGTGCAAATACCAGTGTCATTTTCAGGACATGCTCGATAAACTCGGGATACACATGTCCGGCTGCGGCGAGCTCCGGCCCTACCTTTGGCATTGGCGGGGACATTGTGCCAACGATAGGGTCGCCAACTGCCCCTCATGCTGATTGGGACACACAATTTGGCACGGTGGATCGCCATTCCGTCATGACGGAATTCCCGGTCCTCGAAGTCCCCTCCACATACAACGCCATCGTTGGTCGACCTAGCCAAGTCGAATTCCACATGAGGTGTGACATCCGTTCTCTCACGGTCACATTTGCGACGCCTCGTGGGGATGCGAGCATCTACATTGACCAGCGAACGGCGAGGACGAACTACGTGGCCTCGCTGAGCTCAACGGTTGACTCACGGGCCTCAAACAGATCGAGGAACCTGCGAGCCCGACGACATGTGCCACGCCTTGATGACGCCATCAAGAAATCGAGGTCACCCGGGCAAGAAATTCAAGATCGGCAAAAACCTTCAACAAAAGGAGAAGATGGCACTAATCCACCTCCTCGAGGCAAACCTCGACGTTTTTACCGGAGCATGAAGGATTTACCGGTGTCGATCCCAATATTATTGCACACAAGCTTAATGTATTCCCGGATTCCAAGCCGGTTAAGCGAAGAAAAGGGGTATGGCCCCTCAAAAAACAATTTGTAAAGAGGAAGTTTCCAAGCTCCTCGACGGAATAATCAAAGAAATTCAGTACTCCGAGTGGCTCGCTAACATAGTTTTAGCCGACAAAACTAATGGGGACCTTCGTATGTGCGTCGATTTCACGGGCCTCAATAGACATTGTCCGAAGGACCTTATCCATTACCGGTTATCGACCAGCTGCCGATGCCACCTCCAAATACAAGTACCGCTGCTCATGGACGCTAAGAGTGGTTACCACCAAATCTACATGGAGCCCGACGACGCTTTCAAAACAGCGTTCACAACGGGTGACGATGTGTACTACTACGTTCGAATGCCTTTTGGGCTTAAAAACGCTGGAGCCACATACCAGCGTCTCATGAACAAGGTCTTTGCCCACCAAATGGGCCGCAACATGGAGGCGTACGTTGACGATGTTATTGTGAAAAGAATGAAATTCGAAGACCACCTTCAAGATTTGGCTGAGACTTTTCAGTCATTCCGACGATATAACATGAGGCTCAATCCAGCCAAGTGTTCTTTTTTCGTGGGAGCTGGAAAATTCCTAGGCTACATGATCTCCGAACGGGGAATCGACGCCAACTTAAAGAAAATTTCAGCCATCACGGATATGGCGCCACCAAAGGACATTAAGGAAATCCAGAACTCACGGGAAGAATTGTCGCCTTGGGACGGTTCATTTCAAGCCGGGAGATAAGTGCAAGCCGTTTTTGAACAGCTTCGCATGAAAAGGCATTCACTTGGACACCGGAGTGCCAAGAGGCCTTCGAACAAATCAAGAAACACCTCTCGATTTGCCAACGCTGAAATGCCCGCAACCCGGGATGAACTCATCATTTACCTCTCCACTTCAAACAAAGACTGCCTCGTCCGTGCTCGTTAATGAGGAGGGCCCGCAGCGATGGCCCGCCTATTACACAAGTCACACATTACGAGGAGCCGAGATGAACTACCCTCCCCTTCTAAAAATGATCTACGCTTTGTTCGTGGCTGACAGGAAATTACGAGCATATTTCCAAGCCCACACAATCATTGTCGAACGGACCTACCAATCCGGGATATCCCGAATGACCGGAACATAGCGGTCGTTTAGCCCGCTGGTGCATCGAACTCGGGGAGTATGACATCAAGTTTGAACCTCGACGAGCGATAAAGGCTCAAGCCTTGGCAGATTTCATGGCCGAGCTTTCCATCTATCCCCTCGAACACGGCCCCTCGAGGAACCCTCCAGAGGAGTCGGAACCTCCCGAATGGGACATGTTCGTGGATGGTTCATCCAAAGTCTTGATAACCCGGGGGGCGTTCATATCAAAGGTCCTCACGGCATGGAGGCCAGCTTACGAGTGGCTTTCCAATTCCCGATTCTGAACAACGTGGCAGAATACGAGGCCCTCGTGGCGGGTCTCAAGATCGCTCTGAAAGCTGGTTTGCGACGTTTAAGCGTGCGATGACTCGCAGCTCGTCGTAAGCCGTGTTACGGGGACCAACCCATCGCAAGGATCCCATACTCTCGAGGTACTTGCGCTTGGTAAAAAGCTTGCAAGGGCAGTTCGAGCGATTAAATATTAATAAGATCCCGAGGGATCAAAACACCGTGGGCCGACAGTGCTGTCTAAGGGCGGGCGGATGCATCCTCGAAACCTTAGCACAACCCTCTATAAATACAATTCATGCAATTGACGCTAACGCAGCGCTGATTGGAGGGACCCAATCCTTCAATACCTCCAAACCGGTGCAATCGAGGGCCCACCAGCGTTGCAAAAGAAAATAAGGACGCGGTCAGCCCGCCATGTCATCATAGATGGCACGTTATGGCGTAAAGGATATTCTACTCCTTTGCGGCGATGTATTGGCCCCGACGATTCCAAACTCATCATGAACGAGGTCCACTCGGGAGTTTGCGGAGCACACATTGGCTCCGGCGCGCTAGCACACAAATGCTTGCGCCTCGGTTATTATTGGCCAACTTTGAGGAAAGACGCGCATGATTTGGTACGAGCGTGCCATAATCGCCAGCTTAACTCTCGCATCCAACGACAACCGCAAACGAAGTGGTTACGGAGACATACCCTATACCCTTCGCTGTGGGGCCTCGATTTAATCGGCCCAATGCCTACGGCCAAGGGCGATTCAAATTCTGTATAGTGGCTGTCGATTACTTCACTAAGTGGGTAGAGGTCCAGCCACTCGAGAACATAACAACCGCCAAGGTCATACACTTCCTCCGCACGACCTCGTGGCGCGATGCAGGCACCAAGAGCCATAATCACAGATAATGGTACTCAGTTCGCGAGCAAAAGCTTAAGGATTGGGCCACTAGGATGAACATACAAATGCTCTACGCTCCGTGGCACATCCACAGTCAAATGGCCAGGTAGAAGTAACAAATCGCACGATCAAAGAGGGCTTAAAAAGTGCCTCGAGGACAAAAAGAGAAGTGGGTCGAGGCCCTACCCAGCGTTCTCTGGGATTATCGAACAACTACACGGGGACCCACGGAGAAACTCCTTTCTCCTTGGTTTATGGCGTCGATGCCTTATTACCAATCGAAGTCTCGGTCCCTACAATCCGAACGCTATATTACGACGCCCTCACAATGAGAGCGGTCTTCGAGCGCGTTTGGACCTCGTCGAGGAACTCCGCGAGGGTGCTAGACTTAGGCTTATGGCCTTACGACAAAGGGCAAACCTCGATCACAACGCCAAAGTTCGGGCAAAGCAGATCCACGTGGGCGGAATGGTCTTGCTCAAGGCGGAGTTGTCGGGTCGTAATCCTGGCCATGGCACACTTCGTTCTAGATGGGCAGTGACCATATGTGGTACATAGTAAGGAAAGAGGAGGCGTCTACAAGTTAAAAGATTATCAAGGCAAAAACTCAAAACGACTACCACGTCAACGACTTGAGGCCTTATTACGTTTAAGTTACTATGCTAGGAGTGTTCCCCCACTTCGGTGGGTAAGTTCAAAAATTAATTGCAAGGTCACCGCTTGACCAGCGCGCATCGAATAAAGTCACTTTACGACTTAATTACAACAATTCATCTCAACAATTTTGCCCAAAGACAAGTACAAACACTACGCGTTGTAATACTCGTATGGAAGTAATACTCGTATAGAAATGTTACGTATTTTATCAAAAATGAGCAAAAATATAATTACAAGTCCACAACCTCTTGGGGACATCATCGTTTGGGGTACAGCAGGGCATCCTCTACATGCCGGGCGAATATCGTAAGGATATTCTGCTCCTAACTTTTCCCCGCCTCTACCCCACTCGAACAAAGTCGCTCGAGGAGGGTCTTCGACCTTCATGGCGTTAAGGGCTTCCAAATTTGACTTATCAACGATGCCTTCCACTTGGTGGCGGCATCGTAGGAAGCCCTCGGCATAACAGCACCCGCCATGGCTTGTCGTCAGCGATCTTCTCGATCAAGACCTCGACAGCCTGCGCACTCGACCAGCCCTTTCAGAATGGGCTTTACAAAACGGGGCTGAACACTTTCACCATCGTACAACTTAAAACCAATTTGGTTTTCTAGTTGTCTGAAGGCTAAATGATCAGCCACCACAGAGCCCGTCACCTCACTAAGGGTCTTGGTGCTGTCTTCAATTTGGACTGCAGCCTTTGACGCCAGATCCTCGGCATGGGCGGTCCTCAAGGACAACTCCTCGATGAGTTTGTCCTTCGCCTCAGCTTGGGCCTCCATTCTTTGATACTCCCCGAGCACTTGCTCCATTTCAGCTTCGAGCTGTTTCTTCGCATGGTGCTCGGCGAGGAACAGGGCTTCATGCTTCCTCCCATCGGCCATGGAAGCTTTCAGCCGCTGCCCATGACACCTGTGGCTCTAAGGAGGTTAGCCTCCTCAATCCTCGAGGACCCCAGCTCGGCCTCTTTCTCAGCCAGCTTGGCATCCCTGTCAGCTAAGGCCTTTTTTAGGCTCTCCACCTCCTCGGATTCCTTTGCCTTGGCCTCAAGGCTCTTCACGAGGGACTCAAGGTCCTCGAGCTTTGACACCAGCCCTTGGGCCAATACGATTTTCTGCAAATTACACACGCAGACCATATAAACAAAGCATCCCAACAAAAAAGTTAAGTAACAAAGGGGAATCCAGATTCGTCACTTACCCGAGTGAGGCCCTGGCAGATGTCCTTCGCCATGTCTAGGGCCCCCGAGGAGGTGTGCTTCAAAGTGCCTGTCTCGAGGAAGCGCAAGACCTTCGCAACCTTTAGTCTTACGTCCCTTCCCCGAGGAGGATTGACTCGTCACGAGTCACCCTCATGACAGGTCCCAGTGCCTGCACAAGGGCCGGACCCTTGAGTTTGAAGGATTTTTCCCGCAGCACCCTCCGGAAGTCCTCGAGCAGTTGAGGCTCGAAGACTGGGTCTATGCACTTCAGGGTCTTGGTGATCCTCGAAGGCCTTCTTGTAGACAATCGAGGTGCAACAAAAGCCCTCCGAGCATCTGCCAATAGGCCGACGTGTTTCCCATCGCCTCGAACGGGGCTACGTGGATACTCCTCGAAGTCTGGCCTCTTCCCTTTATCCTTAGCAGATCGGGATCGCTGTCCGAGGACACAACCAAGTCCTCTGTCAAAAGGTTAAAATGGGAATCGAACACGGTGAAAAGAAAAGTTAGCCAAAGAATCAAGGGAAGCAAGAATGCTACCGCAAGTCGAGGACGCTTAGTCGAATAATGTCCTCCTCGGAGTCCTCGGACGACTCCTCGACGGTGACGGTGACGGGGCCAGCCACGTTGACTGGTTGAGCTACCGTCACCAAGGCCTCCGCACCTCGGGCCTCTCCGCCTTTCGAGGTCCCTGCAACTGCAGCTGACCCCTCGACAGCCTTTTGGGCAGGCTCTGCGGGGACCTCCTCCTCCATCTTGGCTTTAAGAGCCTCCAGCAAATCCTGCTTCTTGGCAAAAAGGGTGCTGGGGTGCAACATCTTGGCTGTAATAAAACACAAGGCCAAGTTATAATCGCATTTCAAATGCGCAAACACAAAAACACAGAAATGAAAAGAAAGGCGAGCAGGACGGTGAGGGTTGCTGAAAGCGCCCTCGAACCGCTCTACGAGGTCCCCGTCCAATCCTTCCACCCAATTTTTAAGGGTGTCCACGTGGCTCGGAAGACGGTGGGCCCTGCTAACCCCTACTCTCCGCAGGACCACCTCGTCCAGGCTGGATAGAGTGAAGGGAAATGCACCCTTACACCCTTCGAGCCTTTCCACACTCCGGATCCATTCACGAGAGGCGTCGAGGGCTTTCTTTCCTCGCTGCCCGCCCACACGCAGGGCTTCACTGACACCCTTGCATTCTTCTCCTTTATGAAGAATGCAGGAAACCCCAACTGTCTTCCTTCGTGATGAAGAAGAAATTGCCCTTCCAACTCCCCACGAGCTGGTGGTTTCAGCGAAGACTCGATCTTCACCATTTTGTTCCCACCTTCACCTCCTGGGTCGGTTGGTAGAAGGGTGTCCAACAGGCCTCTTCAGCGTATAGAATCGTAAGAAGGTCTCCGGTAGCACCGCCGTCTTCGCCAAATGGCAGGCCACCACAAATGCGTTTACGGTGGTAAACACATTCGGGGCCGCTTGCCTGTGGCAAACACCCCATCCTTCACAAAGCTGCAGCAGCGGGGAACAAAGGGGGAGCCTCAACCCGGCTTTCAGTTGAGCTTCGTAGACCACCATGGTATTCTCCCTCATGGCATCGTCACTCAACGACATCCTCGCTTTCCTCAAAGACATCCGCGGTGAAAGCCCACAAACCACCCCGTATACACATGGTGGTTCTGGCAGATATCTGCCATTTTCTTCTCTGACAGACTTGTTCGAGGCCACATTTCCTCGACATCAGGGCCGACGCCGGGCTTGCTTGGATTCTTGGGAGCCATCTACAAAAGTAAACCGCAAAAATTCAAAAACTAAACCCTAGACCCAAGAACCCAGGCAGTGGCGCGGCGACGCCTCACTCGCGACACTGTCGCGACGAGAAATCGAAAATTCGAAAGAAAACAACTTATCGATTCAGACGCCGAGACGAAAGCGGAGGATTCAACGGCTGGGTTCTTCGAATCTCGCTGAAATTCTTCGCTAGTCGCCGAAAAGGGAAACTAGATTGCAAAGGAAGCTAAAAGCGAAAAGGCAAGGAAAGCAAGAATTCGGAAACCGACTTGGTTGGCGTATGAGAAGAGCGCGATGGGAAGTGAAGCGACTTCCCATAATTACGAACGGCGCAAAAGCGCAAATTTTGAAAAGTGCCTTTTTGCAACCGCCACACCAGTATTGGGCCAAACCTATGGGCCAACATTGGCCCAGCTCCTACGCCTCCTAAACCAGGCTCCAAGGCACAACAAATGCCATATGGGCTCACTGTCTATAAAAATACTTCACCCCGAAACGGAGCACAGGGCCCACCCATCCTCCCGCTGTGGGAGGGGGCATACTGATATATATGGGCCAGCCCATACGGCGGTATTGTCAAATGCAACGCCATATGGGCCGCGTCCGCCACAACGGGCTTCCCACTTACGAAGACCCCCCCTTTTCCAATAAGGGCACCTCGTATAATACCGTTAGCCGTAAAACGTCTGCTGCCTCCTTGAAGGCGACCGTTACACTCATTATGGCATTAAACCGAGGAGGTGAATAACTCCACATTAACTCCGCTGTTATCACACCTTTAATACGCCGCCATCTCAATGATGGACACATTTATGGAAATTCCCAGCATTCAAGGCCCCATAACGGGACCTAGCACCACCCTATATATTGGGTGGTGCCTGCCTCAAATAAGGTAACTGCTACACACCCACACTTCTCCTCTCTTTCTGCACCTGAAAGTGTCCCGTGTCTTACTTTTCCAGGTACCGGAATCATCGTGTCATCGCCACCGGATCACTCTTGACGGTCAGAGATTACTCTTTGGCTATCAATATTCATGAAATAAAATCATAGATCTAATATTGTAAAACATGTTGCATTGTAAAACCCTAGCTGCCTCTCTCTCCTTCCCCTTCGATTTCTTCTCCTTCTTCATTTGCTTCTTCTTCTTCTTCTTCTTCTTCTTCTTCTTCTTATTCCTTGTTTTCTTTTGAATCTCCCCTTACCCCCGGCCTCCTCTTCCTCTTCTTTTTCTATTTGTTTTGATATAATTATTGCTAGGAGCAAGAAAATATGGCTCTTTAAGGTTTCGTGGTTTTTTCACAGCCGGACATATGAGCATGTTTGGCTTCCTTGATTACAGGCATCATGTCTTGAATATTTAGTGGATTAGCTCTGCTGTCTCAGTTGATTTTTCATCAGAATTTCAGTTTAGAGAATGGAAGGGTAGTATGGATATATGGTGAATCGTTAGGAAGAAGATGGCAAAGAAGAGGGATATGGTTTTTTCTCCAATGCAATCGGATGAGGGAAATGCGAGGTTGGAGTATGTCCAGCTTTGCCTGAAGTCATGAGACAAGAACGATGGAGTCAACTTGGTAAAAAGTCGGTCTGGTTTTCTCCAAACTGCTTACGACTCTTAGCTAGTTATTATGTTTTGATAGTTGTTAGACTTTGTTTTTGCTTTCCTCCAACGTTATTTAGTAGATTATTTTTTCAATATATTTTTAAGATTAGCTTATACAGTCAAACAAGTTTACTATAGGTACTTCTTGCTAGTGTGCTATTGTGATGTACCGATACCATTTTACTTATATGAAGCATATCAGGGGTATGAGGTGCTTGACCAGACGCTTCTTCCATTGCCTTCTTAGGCAGAGCAAGAACTACCAAAGGTTATACTTTGGCAGTATCAGCCTTATGTTTATCTTATTTAGTCTAGTATCTTTAGTAGAACGGTGAAATAGGGTAGCAATAATCGATGTTTCTCGTTTCTTGGCTTATTTTGTAATATTTAATTATTAATAAAATAAGCCTTCTGTTTCAAAAAAAACTATAAAACAACAAAAACAAAGTGTAGAATTTTTTGATGACACAAAGAGTATAATTCTAGATTGACTTTGGTGTATTTCAAAAAAAGAAAGAGGATATTACAAAATTCCTTAATTGATGTGATTACTCTATGATATGGAAAAAATATATTTAGCAAAGAACCAGAATTGAAAAGAGATGGCACCATCTAGCAATAAAATCTCGGATTTGCTCCTTCAACAAGTTGAAGACCCACAAATTAAAGATTTTAGTACCTAATGCTTCAGGTTCAGCCTAGAATCTTCCAAAAACTTCTCAAGGCTTCTGATTTTGTGATCCTTCAATAGGTTTGGTGTATAATTAAACAAAAACGACCCTTCTCACTCTCATGGTCGGATTCGTAGTCCCTTAAGTTACATGATTGTTCTATTTGGGTCACATTTTAAGATTTCGTATCACTTTTGTCCCTTAAGTTACAATCGTGTGCACTGTTAGTCATTTCTTTTAAATTTCTGTCAATACCTCCGTTAAAGTTGCCAAATTTATGAAAATATCAAGCTATAATATTCAATTTAACATCAATCTCTTAAAAAAAACTCCAAATGAATCGTGAAAGTTCCAATATTTACAATACCCACCCTCCCTCTCACCTAAACCATCCACAACTCCAAATGAATCGTGAAAGTTCTTGATGACAAGAAGGTGTTGAAGAATTACAAAGAAGTCGTGATTCCAAAGGAAGAGTATATTAACCGTGTTAGTGCTATTTCTTGTTTGGTCAGAAGGTTGTGTGAGACCTGTTGCAATTCAGCTTGTGGATTTGAGTATATGGTTTGGTTGCTATTGTTTCTGCTACAAGAGAAGTTGGGTGCAACACCAGTGAGCATCTTTGGAGCACTTCGAAAATCAATGTATCATATGTTTAGACTCTCCACCATTCCACGCAGCGGACAAGGGTGAAGCTGTGATATCAATTCTGGTAGCTTTGCTGTTTTAGTTACAAGTTGTAACGGTGTACACAATTGAAATTTATAGGATGGAAGTGATATAAAATCTTAAAATGGGATCCAAATAGAGCAATCATGTAACTTATGGGACTACGAATAATGTTTACTATATATATATACACACACACTTACATTTATTTATGAGGCCATAAATAAATGTTTTCAGTTTATAGAAATTTTCTTTCCATTTTTAATGAATTTTTTATAGTAAAATTTTAAATTAAACATATGCTTGAAAATCAAACATAAGAATTTAAAAGTGATGGAGATGACATTGACGATACTATTTAACGACTAGCAGACAAATTTATTGATGCAACATCAAACGTTGCGACCACCCCTTTTTAATTTCTTTGACTAATTAGATCATTATAATTTCATTATTGCCTCTTTTGGCTAGGGGTGGGGTTTAAAACTTGAAACATGAAACGTACAGACATTATTTTGTTTTCTTTTTGTGAAAAGTAGAGGTCTTGCTGTTCCAGCCAATTTGCTTGAAAAAAAAGCACCTTTCTTGGCTTTATTATTCCTATTATTATTATTATTATCATCAACCACCCTACATTGTTGAACAAATGACACTGTCTACAATATAATAGAAAAAATGGTAAATCTCAAAGAGAATGTAGTACTCCGTAAGTAATAGATAAATGAGTCTCTAGAATTGCTAGTTATTGTTGGATAATGTTTTCAATCTTTGATAAACAATGCTAATGATATTCACAATTTGACCTTTATAAACTTAATTACTCTCATTCATCCTATGTTTGTTTGAAATGTTTGATTTCTGACATACAACTTCAATTTATCTACATTTAAAGAAGTGTGATCATAAACTATGCATACAAAATTTGTATATAAAAACTCTGAATTTATGTATCAAAATTTTAGAAAAATAAAATAAAATTATAGATTAAATGTTGAAAAATGTTTGTTTAAAAGTATTTGTTATCATATACTTGTTTTGTCATTAGAAACCGAAAAGCATTTGATTTTATAATTTGTATTTAATTAAAATTCTCACAATGAAAAAATATTAGGAAATTTTCATATATGTATATATATATATATATATATATATATATATATATATATATATATATATATATATATATATCACAAAACCTAGAAATAAGGCATATATCATTAGTAGATGAGAACAAATAAATATATCACAAAACCAAGAAATGTTTATTATCATATATAAATTATTTTACTTTATATGTTTAATATTAAAAAAATAAATAGATTCTTGAAAACAAACTAATTAACGTTATTTTCAATTTAGGGTGAAAATAATTTTACCACCCATATCAAGAACACAGAGTGACATGCATGGACCACAAACGTGGCAACATGCTTCTCTGTGGGTGCATGAGCATGTGAAGTTAGATTCACTGCACCTTAGTTTTTGCTTCCACAACAACTGGAACCATTTTTCTCATTAGGTTTTTTCAAACATTCCTTTTTGTGTTTTTTCAGGAACCGTTGTTTTGCTTAAATTAAAATTCATACTCGTGTGAACAAAATTTGGGTGTGTTTTTTCAGGAAACTTTTGGAAAGAAAGTGGAAGTTTTTGAATATTAATGTCAAATTTGTTAGAGGAAAAATTTAAAGGAAATATTGATTTGATGTGTTTTGAAAAAAATAAAAATAAAATAACACTTTCGGCTGTAATGTAGTCATCCAACATTTTGTGTTACGTTTTCAATACTTCATGTTTTGTTTTTTTGTTTTTGTTTTTTCGCTCAATACAACTTTATATATATATATATATATATATATATATATATATATATATATATATATATATATATATATATTCACTACCTTCACATTTTGATTTTGTGAAACCCAATGTACTAATTAATGTGAAACCAATGTACTAATTAATCTATACTTAGAACGAGATCACTTGAAAAGGATGATGGTGCATCAAAACTTTCATAATCAACCTGACCAGTGGATGCTAATTCAATGGTCCACAATTTCGATATTTACAATTAATTTTATAAAACTTTAGATTATGTGTTGTATTTGCACCATGGATCTTATTCTGCAACTAGTCTGATCATCACCTATCATCTACCTCTCTAATTAAAACTTCATGGCAGTGCATTCACGTTGATGGTTCTATGAAATTTACATCGTCTATGCATTGATATCTGCAGTAGTTTCAGCTTCCTGTTGTTTCAGCTGATCATTAGTGCCATCTTCATTGCTAACAGGATTTTCATGTTCATGTCTCGAATTCTGTTGCATCAGCCGCGGTATTAAATTGTTCGTCAAGTTGCTCAACCTGATGGGACTGAATTCCTTGATCAGCCTTTTCGGATACACCTACTTCCGGCTGCTGGTAGTTAAGTACAGAGAATTAACTTGGTTAACTTGTGGTGCAAGGAATTTTGAACACCATTATAAAGTTGTTAGAATTATTACCGCTTTTGGTCTTGTAGTTCTTTCTTCTTCTGTTTCATATGCATTGATATCAGCTACAATTTCAATCACCTTTCCAGATTCTGAGAACTGCTCTCCCTTGTCCTTGATGATGGTGTTATCTTCATGACTCACTTGTTGAGAAGAACTTTCCTGTGAAATGTGCATGGAAAACAACTCTTGTTCAGCTGCTTCTATGGAGAAAATGTTTCATTTTTCAAGTTAATATGTCTGTCTTACCTTTTCATTTGATCTAGAATTTTCTTCTGCTGCTCTAGACAGATTTTCTCCTAATTCTCCTTGGGTCTTACTTTGAGATTCTGAATTAGTGATTACTTGTAGTGCATCTTGTTGCTCATGTAAACGCAAATGCCGATGATCAGATTCCTCATTGGTGAGATTACTTTGTGACAGATTCTCAACATCAGAATCCATCACATCCATCTGTGTTGGTTTCTCTAAATTGTTCTCAGACATTTGGCGCAACAAAACATCGTTCAACAGCACGGATGTTGGAGATGTCGATGAAGGGGAGCTCGCACTTCGCTGCCCGATCACGGTTCCATGAGGCACATTGGAAGGATCAGTTTCTGGAACGCTATGCAGCCTTGCTGTGTCCAAGTCTGGTCTTGGATCATCTGGATTGGGATATTGATTTGCTTGGTTTATGGTAGATGATGGATGTGAGTGATCAGCTTCGGTTGTGTTGCTTGCTGCAGAAGGTAAACTAGTTCCATGCGAATTTTCAGCAGCAACCTGTTCATGCTTCTCATTTACACTTGATGACTTTGCACCAGCACCATCCTCCTTGTTGATTTCATCTTGTTGGTTACTCTTGGATTCGTTTCTTGCTTCCCAAGTATCTCGTTGATGGGTGATCTCCCTTTCAATATCCTCATCACATATCTGTGAAATTTCGTCCGTATGGGAAGCAGTCTCATCAACTGTCAGTGGAGGTGAACCGATGTCCGAGAACTCAACCTGCAAATCCGAGGCAATGGATTGAGTCTGATTATGCCAAGATCCCCTATTTTTGAAGAACATGTGATCCTCGGCCCGGTTTCTTTCGATAGCAACCGGGCTCCAATCTTGCAAACTTCTGTTCATAGCTGCACTTTTAGGTGGAGTTGAGAGGCTTAACACCTTCTGCACATGATCAGTAAGAATTTGGGGGAATTTCTTCCTCTCATTCAATAGCATGGATGATTCATCGGAGTCCGAAGATGACGATGATGATGATGATGATGAGCATGAACCATTGTCATGCAATATCGATTCTGTCTCCGTCTCTGTCTCAGCCCTTTCTATAGCTTCATTGTTTGTCTGTGTCTCCAACTCCTCTTGACCATTATCCATGCTTTCTAACTGAATTTCAGGCTCATTTTCGGTCTCCATTTTCGCTTCTTCTTCCGTGTTTAGCACTTCTAATCTCTCATCTCTACCATGTTCAGGCTCTTTAAGAACCCTCTTGTCAAGAAATGAAGCGGTTGCTCGGTTTGAACCAGGTGAGTCTTGCCTGTGACAACTTCCACACCGGAGGAAGCTCTCATGTCTGCACAAGAGCATGTCCTTAAGATTTGCTACAGAGTACTCCTTATGGAAATCATCTTCGGTCAAGATCGGTCTCTCTTCTTGAGGATCATATGGAAGGTCAAAAGGGTTCCGTCCTTGTAACAGCACAGAAGGGGCAGAACCAGGCATATGTGGGACTGCGCCATTGCCATTGCTTGAACCATCAAAAGGGCTGATCCGTGTAGTTGAGATATGAATAGGGTGGATGCTCTCATGTCCCATGAGAGTCTTCTCAACGGCTAACCTGAACAACTTGCTCGCTCTTCTTCGCGCCATTAGAGACTCTAACCGTTTGTTTCTTTCCAACTCTGAGAGCCCTAGATCCAACAGATTCCGCTCATCATCCTTGGTCCATGCCACTGCTTTATTGCCATGCTTGACTCCAGCTGGCTCTTCGTCATCATCGCTGCTTTCTACCGATTCCTTTTGATCTTTGACGATGTTTGGAATCTCCACAGGCTCTCCTGCGGATATTTCACATGTTGCAGGGTCAGGATTGTGATCCTTACAGCTCTGTTCATGATCTGAAATCATTTCTTCCTCTGCAAGCAACCTGAGTTCTTCCCCTACCAAATCATCTCCATTGACGAAACCATCAAATGGAGAGGTGGAAATGAGGCTGTCACCTCTCCTTTCAAGCTTATTCACTCGTGTATCCAGCTCAATGTTCTCATTTCGACGGTTCCTCCTCACACTTTTCTGCGCTCGCAGCCCTTTCTCGCTCTTTGTCACCAGCATATCCTTCACCTTTGATTTCTTCTCCTCCTCCTCCTCTGTCATCACAATTCCTTTTTCCTCTTCCTCTTCTTTCTTCTCATGTTTCTTGTGCAAATTCGCGCGGTAGAAACAAATGAAGATGGCGGTGCATATCAGGATTGGAGAAGAGAAGACGAGAGCGTAGAAAACCAAAGGAACATACAGATACAAGAGGAGAAAAATGAAGAAAACCACATAAGCATAGGGGTACTCCTTTGCAAATTTACAAAGAGTCACCATAGATAACTTGATAGTTTTCCAAAGGAAAACTTGAATGCTCATCTTGTCAACCTTCATCCTACTGCTAACTAGTTGACACATGGAAAAAACAAAAACATGAATGTCATGATCAAACTAGTTTTAGATCATGAGATTTATTTAGGAGAGAGAGAGAGAGAGAGATTTGAATTTGTTTCCCTCCTCCCCTGAAGAAACCAGTTTCAGAAATTGTGGGAAATGAGTTTGTTTTGTCAAAGAGAGGTGGACAGAGAATTTGGCTTGAACCTAGAAAGAAAGGTACAGAGGAAGAGAATTGACAAGCCCCTATTTTGGTGTGAGAGATTAAAATCAGATCCTCCAATTTAGGTAGTTCACTGTTTGTTTAACTTCCATGGTTCATGGCTATGTATAGAGAAGCACTGATGCTCCGTTCAAATATGTTTGGTGAAAATTGGTGGCAGATATTATTGTTTCCGTTCAAATGATATTGGTGAAAATTTCATTCATATTTAATTATTGTCATGTTAAAATAATTTTTGCATTTAGTCAATAATAACATATACTGTGATCTTAAGTACTACTACAGTAGTATAATCTACGCACATTCTTCCTCTCAAATATTCTATATATAATTATAACTCCACTACCTAAAATAAAAGTTTACCGTTAAATAAAATCGCCAGAAGTAGAATATTTTATTTGAGCCCCGGTGAAAGTGAAAAGAATTATACTACACTCCCATCGTCTCTATTTAATTATTACGTTTCATATTTTAAATTTAATGTGTAACACACTTATTGTTCTATATTTTTATATTTTTGTGCTCATTAATCACAAATAATATTTTTTTAAAAAAGCAACAAATTTATTATTATTATAAATAAAATAATTACAAGCCTCAGCCAAATGTTGAAATAAGCACCCCAAAAATATCATGCCATCACCCCAAAACGGCAAGAATAACCAAATGGTATTGTTTTAAAACTTTTCCTTATGTCTGTGTTTATTTGAATAACCTGTAGTTTGATTTTCCAAAAATGTATAATTCAATAACTTAATTTCTTATGTATAATTTTATTTAACGTTGAAAACAAACACTTATGCGGTCCGTATAATTTCTTTTCCATTTATACAGACTTTTCTCCATTTACTCGCGTCAAGATGATGATTTTTCCAATTTCATTATTTTATTTTAATTCTTGAATTGAATTCATGTTTCATCAATTTTCTCCAAATTTTCTAGTAGATTCCCCCAAAAAGTACAGATAAGGTTTTCTGAGACGGATGAAATATATTATAATTAGTATTAAATCCATCGCGAAGCGCGGGTAGCATTTGTACCTTGTTAGTATAATATATTGTATGAAAAGAATATTTCTATTAAGAATAGATTGTTAATTGCAAAAGACATTTTAGAAAAAAAGCAAAAATTGAGTTTATAAGCAAATATTTGCACCATTATCATCATGATCTTCTGTATGTGTTAATTTGCAGAACTTTGGAGAGAATAAGACAAGATTTAATGAACCAACTAGCTAGCTAGAGAAGATTCTGTACATTGGAGAAAGAGAATTCAATAGAATTTGTATTTCTTCATTAGTAATGAAATCTGATTCCATAATCAAGAGTGCAGTTGTATCCTAACCTTGAAACTATTAAAATCCGGCATTGCCACCTTTTTCACTAGACAGATCGAATGCAACGATTATACTGCTCGAATCCAAACCTTCTCTTCTCTCCCAATCCAATGCAGACCACCACTAAACAAACACTCCACAAGCAGGCCTTCTTAATTAGATAATTAATAAGGGAATCCTGAAACTTCCCTACCTCCACTTTTTATCCCTTGAACCTCAACTGTTTTAAATGTATAGAACCCAAACGATCCTTATGAAGTAATTGACCATATTTTACCATCTTATACTCATCACTCCTGCACCCAGTCGTACCCAAAACCATCCTCAAAGCCCCATAAGGGTTTCGATCAAGCCAAGACCGGATGTGGCTAAGCTTAAGGCACCCAAACAGAAACATGAATTCTTCCCCTTCTGATTTTTTCCTCCTCTCACCCACACTGGTTGCAGCGGTGCAAGCGCTGAATGGTGAGGTGCCAGAAAAACCCAGAAAAACCCAGAAATTCGAAATTCATTTGAAGAAGAATAGAGAAAGAAGAAGAAGAAGAAAGAAAGAAAGAAAGAACGAAAGAAAGAAAGAACATAGAAGAAGAAGAAGAAGAAAGAAAGAAAGAAAGAAAGAAAGAAAGAAAGAAGGAAAATATGAAAAAAAAGGGAGAAGAAAAAGAAAGAATGAATGAAAGAAGGAAAGAAGAAGAAAGAAGAAGAAAGAAGGAAAGAAAGAAAGAAGAAGAAAGAAGAAAACAGGAAGAAGAAGAAACTACGAATTTTAGACATTTTGAGAGGTTCTTCCCCAAATTTCAGCAAGGGTTTTAGCCCTTCAACCCTAATTTCTTGAGGGGTTAAAGGGGCAACATGTGAATAATCTTCTATGGGTGAAATCTAAAATCTTTCTCTATTATTATATCTTTTCATTACTATTGATGTATGTATAAGCCAAATTACAGCATTTATAGAGTTAGGAATGATGCTATGTCTTAGTGATTTCCTTGCTTAGGAGTAGTATCTCTTGTTTCCATGATGATCTAGCGTTGATATTGATTTCTTGCTCGTTTTACCATAATAGTATGCACATGGTTTGATCATCTATGTTTGCATATCATCAGGTGTTCGATGAAATGCCCGAGAGGGATTTCATCGACAAGAAGAGAGATTAATTGGCAAGGGAGTATCTGGAGTCTGAGAGGGCCCGAAGAAACCTCGTTGATGGCAAATGTTAGGTGCGCTTGCATCTTCACTTTGACATCATTCATCCCCATGCCTTGCTGCCACCTTTGCATTCCATGGTAGATTAGACACACACACACACAACAAACTTAGATTCTAGGCGCTCTGGTTCTCTTAGGTTCAATCCCTTACTCAACGTCATGTATTACAGTGACAATACAAGGGTTGTAAGGTGTTTATAAATGTATTTGATCAATTGTGAGTATTCTTTAGAGAACGAGAGTTCCTAAAGTGCTGTCACACGAGTGAAAACACACCCTTAATCAATTAGTATATTGTTACGCTTAAACTTTGATATACACTTATGATTAGGTCTAAAATATTTTATGTTTGCCAATGTAGGTCTCAAACATAGAATTTTTCAATGAACTTTTACATTTAGATCTTAGATGAAAACTTGAAAAGTATCAGATATAATATGGTAAAATGTGAAAAAAAATTAAACGTAATTTAATCATTATTTATAATTTCTTGCTTAATATTACAATCTTATCAAATTCTTCTAGAATGTTGCAATTAAAATTTATTGTGAAATTCGGGCAATCAAACCTTGTTCGGTCGACAATGTAGTTGATGACCGGTTCGAACCCAAATTTTTAGGCTGATCCAAAACGTCCTTACTCCTAAGCCCCAAGTAACAACCCTCCTTCCCTAAACCACCCACTCGAACCAGCCCACCTTTAAAAGCTAAGCCTAACTCCTAAAGTCATATACAAATTACTCGGAGTAAGGGAGTAAAGTGTAGATATTTGGATTATAGAGGGTACAATGTACTAAAATACAAAGTCTCGGGGCTTTTTCACTAGCCCTTATTACACATACCGAAACCGATCCCGCCGACGCCGGTCGTCTGCTACCCGCCACCGCTAAACTTCAACAATAGCTCAGAGCTCCGTCGATCACTGAAACTGATCAAATCATGGCGACCAACGACACTCAAATCTATCACGAAAGACAACGCTTGCAATTTTGCCTCGTACACACCCTTAACAATCTTTTCCAGGTATTTTTGCCTTTTCTCCTGATTCTGTCAAATTTTCAGTGAGACGCATCAATTCGTTCTGATCTCCGAGGAGTTGGATCCATTATATGACTTAATCACTGTCCAATTGGTTCTTATGTTGATTGACTTCACGCTTTTGGCTTGCTGTGTTTCCTCTTCGATTTTAGGGTTCTGTAACTATTTGATATGTTTTGGTTCAGATTAAGGACTCTTTTACTCGTGCAAGCTTGAATGAAATTGCTGAAAAAATCCGTTCAGAGGATCCAAACAAGGAAGCATGGACTCCTATGTCTGTGGTGTTCAAGCCTCACCATAATGTCTTGACTGGTAATTATGATATAAACGTTCTGATTGCTGCACTTGAAGGTAAAAGCAAGGTAGTTGTTTGGCATGACCGCAGGAACGGAGCTTCTTCGATCGAACTTGATGATGGCTCTGAGGAGAGTCTGATGGGTATTGTGCTTAATATTCCAGTTAGACGGTATGCAGGGCTGTGGAGGAGTAGGCATTGGGTTGCAGTGAGGAAGATCAATGGGGTTTGGTATAATTTGGATAGTGATCTTGCTACACCATGGCCCTTTAATGATGGTGGTGAAGTAAGGGAGTTCTTGGATCATATCATTAGTATTGGTGGGGAGATTTTGCTTGTCAAGAATGCTGTATCGTAAGTTGAATCGGATTGAAGAGTCAAGTGTGTGTATGCATATCGCATAGTGTTCTGTTCAGTGACTACAAAGTTGTACATCCAAATGGAAAGTTCTGTTTAAGTGTATCCTCAGTTGGAAAGACAGGTAAGGGAAGACTTCAGTTCATCTGTATCCTGTTGAATCATGGATGTCAATCTTAAGGTAACTTCTCTGCTTGATTTTCTAGTTTCAATTATCAGTACACTTTATGATCTAGATGCGCTAGATATCAACTGCTCTTAGGTTGCTTAATCTGAAGAAGGATACGAATTCCATAAGAATGATCTAACATCGATTTTGCGCTATTAGACACAGTGATGAGCAAGCAGTACATACAGATTTGTACATTTTTATGGTTATGTATTGTGGTGAAGTCTTGCAGGCCTCATTTGCATTTACCTTATGGGCTGTGAATTTCACTTTCAGCAACTGGTTTCTGGGGATGTCAGTTACGCCTTCTCCCTTGTGCTGCTATTTCAGAACGTTGAAATTTTTTTATATGCTTGATTATCTTAAAAACTAAGCGCTTTGATGCGCCAAGCAAACTGCAGAGATTGAGAATTGAATTTACGTCGTCTCTCTTGCGGTTTTGGGGATGTCAGTTACGTCTGTCTCTCTTGCGGTTTTCCATTTTAACAATATTTCCGCTCAAGTTCGGATCATTCGTGTTTCAAAATGCTTCAGGTCGAGCTGATTTAGGGTCGGGTTGGGTTTGAGTTCGGGTTGTTCAGGTTGCTACCTATTGAGCTGATTTTGAGATAAATCAGGTTCGAGTTCGGGTCGGGTGTTAGTTTTTGACATCCATATCTTTTACCTTGTTTTCCATCCTATTTTTTTTGGCAAGGTACACAAATTTTCTACAATTGTAGTATAGACTCGTAGCTGCTTGTTCCATCTTATTTGAATTACCTAATTTTCTATAAATCCTATGAAAGAAAATGGTAAAACATCATGAATTGGAAGGAGTATTTCTAAGAAGTTGCAGAAGAAAAAGGGAGAAAAAAAAAAACCCACTGCTGCCCCTTTAAACCTTTCGTCTCACGTTCCACTTATTGGAGAATCTACTTTTGGATAAACAACTTAAAACGGAATTTAAAAACCTTGAGGTGCAGTTCATTCTTTCTTTATAAAAAAAAGTGCCTGATTACTCAGACCGTCCTCATTATCATCTATAATCATTAGCTATTCGTTCCCAGAATGTACTTAATGATGTGATTTCAAGTCCCTCTTGAGTCTTGTGTACATTTTGGAGGACCCATCTCCACAATCCGCAAACAATCATAGTCGTTTTTAATAAGTAGTATAATGTTAATGGCAAATTTCGGCTAAAAAGTAGTACGATGGCAAAATTGCACTTCACCCTATAGCAGAGTGACAAAAATGCTCTTTCTCCCAAGATTAAATTACCTAATAAACTTACGGGAAAATGTCTTTTTTTGCCACTAACGTTTGGCAAAAGGACATTTTTTACAATTATGAGGTTAAAGTTCAGAGGCGAGTCACGGAACCAATTTGGAAGGAAGAGGCCATCGAATCGGAAGGGGCGGCTTTTTGGGTAGATTCAGTTTCATGGCTTCAAATTTTGGAGTATAGGAGGAGGGCCACTTTGAGATCAAATTCGGAGAAGACTCATCGGCGATAGGTTGCAAGGACGGGTCTCGGAAGTAAAGTTTCGGTGTGGCTTGGCATCTTGAGCTCGTGGGAATAAAGGATCGATGCGAGACTGGACTTTTCGAGGACATTGAAGGTTGCGGGTGGTACGGTGGCTTTGACGGGAGAACCATGAGGTGGTCAATCAGAGGTTGATGTTTCCAGCCACCGTAGAAAAAATTGGGAAAGAGATGTAATTATATAACTCAGCAAGCCAAATCATCAAATAAAAAACATCATCATTAGTTGATGCCACAGTGGAAAATGAGACGCCACCATGGAAATTGAGATAGTCAGTGATAAACGGGGGCCCAAAACATTAACGGCAGTGGCGAACGAGAACCATTTTTTAAAATAATTGTAAAAATGGTCCTTTTGTCATGCGTTAGTGGCAAAAAAGATATTTTCCCTAAACTTACCTTTGCATCCGACTGAAAGATCATATGACAGAACATACCGCAGTAAGGTAGTAATGGTTGTGTCCTAAATTTCTAGTCTAGTTGGTTAAACTCTAAGAATGCAAGGTGGAAATCTTCAAGTGCTATCAAAAGTGCAACCATCTCTACCATACCCATGTCCCTGTGTATCAAAAAAAGAAAGTAGCGATGGTAGTAATATTTTCAAAGACTAGGATTACAAATTAGCGCTGGATTTGTCTGAACCATGCTATGTACTCAATTGGAAAATGAAAAATAATTCACTAATTAACCCGACTTCTCATAAATTAATTGAAAGTATTTGGTAAAAATAATTCAAAGAAAGTACAAGGAAAATAAATTAAAAAATGAAGTTATTAAACAATTTCAAAGGAAACAGTTACTCATTGCATATTCCAATTTATAATTAGCTCCATGGTCCTCTACGTTTGGCATTTCTAACATTTAAGTCATAAATATTTTTGAGTTAACTATTCAATCCTAAACTATATTCCGTGGCTGATTTTGGTATTAAGTTAATGTTTTTTAACACATGGCGAACGGAATCTATCTCACGATGTTATCACCGTTTATGTTTAAGACACGTAGATGCTGCTAAACATTTAGGACTTAATTGTTAATGTTTTGGGAATTTTGGAATCCTAAATGCAAACCCTGCATCGTTGTCGTTGGCCTTTCGAAGCAAGACCTCTACCAAACCCTAACCCTAGCCGCCACCTAGCCCTAACCCTAACTATGTCGGACTGTTATGGTCGTCACCACGATCAACAATGTCGTGATTAACCAGAGCGGGGATCAAGTTCTATGAAGCCCGTCATCGTCATGATCAAGATCAACTGTGTAGACCGCTGTCGGAATCTCTATCCTTAGCGGATCCAGGAGCCTAGCTTCGAAGTAAGCTCGTGGTTTGCGATAGCCTTGCCGCCGTGATTACAGTCAGTTGTTATCAACGATTCCTTCAGACAACTGGTTTGTGGTCTCGGTTATGACTGGTGTTTGCAGACCCAGAGTCTACCTCGTTCATTTGAACCAAGTGTGCCACCGTGATAGCCCGACCTCAGCGATATTCCATCACAATTGTTCCTTAGTTGGTAGAGGAGGCGGTGGAGAGAAAGCAGGTTGGATAAGCATCGAGCAGAGAGTGTGGGATACAGGATGGTGGATTTGATGGTATATGGGATTCAGGGTTTGTATTGTAAAAGTTAGTAAAATGTTAAGGGATGATGAGAGAATTTAATCCAATGCCACATCCACATTTTCACAACAGCGGTAATTTATTAAATGCCGTTAGAGCGCCCCGTGTTAAAAACGTTAACTTAGACCAAAATGAGCTACGGATTATAACGTTTAAGATATGAGTTAAGAAAACGTTTATGATTTAAATGTTAGAAATATCAAACCTAGAGGACCATTTATGTATTTCCCCTTTAGCTCCTCGTGCGGAAACTTTTGAAGGATTCCCGGATGAAATGAATTTGTATTTCAGTCATGCGCACTCCCCCCACAATCTAAAGACCAATATAATGATAGTCCATTTCTTTAGATTTGCCCAAAGGCCAATGACGTAAATTCCTTCATTAACTAGCTTTGATGTATTGACTTTTTGTTACATCTCATGAATATATATTGGATAATGATATATATATATATATATATAGGCCTTATTAATTATTAGCTACTCTAGTGCATTTTAGTTATGAATTTCGTAGTGACTCAATCACTTAGCTATGTAATTTTTTTGACACTTTAATCCCTCACTGAATAACTCGCCCTCATGTGAGATTGATGTCGTTCATTTTTCAATGTTCCAATGCCATATTTTAATAAAGTACGTCATTTCGGAAAAAAAAAATCCAATCTATCATGTTATACATAGTTTTATTCTCCAAATTAAATGACATTTCTGCTCATGATGAAATCTAGAGTGGGATAGTATATTTTTCATTACTTTTGGTTTGTGCGTGATTGAAATAGTTAGGTGTATTCATTGTATATATTATTAGAATTAAAGAAATAAAATTATTAATTAAATATTGATACACCAATTTTTTTTTAGTACCGCTCCTATTACATAAATTATTTAACCTCGTAATATTGCTATTTGCTAATTGCTTCAACATGTCTGCCAAAGAGGCCAAGAACCAAACTGGTGAACAGAGCCACGGCATGAAGAAATCAAGCCTCTTGGCCGACGACACCACCGAAATGTGTTCGGCGGTCACCACTTGCCGGTACTTCTCTTGCACCAAAACAGGTTTGTTGCCGGCAAGATTTCTCCGGCGGGCTACGACCAAGATGGCCAGAGGAATTGAGGTTTTGTTCACTAGGAAGACAGCTCCGACGGTCTATGATGCAACAACTGGAAGATCGAAACCGAGTGTTAATCCGGTGGATTCGCATAGAGTAGAAGACATTGAAGACTGCATTGAGTTCATTTACGCGAATGCTTCTGTTGCAAGATCAAACTCTGTCACTGCTAATCGGCCGGCAAGGTTGGGTCCTGAGTAGTGGTCTTTGAAGGACTATTCTGTTAGGACAAATATGCACTCACTCCGTCTCAAAAATAATGCAAAATTGATTTTTCAGTATTTAATCTATGATTTTATTTCTTTATTAATTCAAATTAGAAATTTGAAACTTTTATATACATTAACTCTCTGAATGTATTTTTTTGATATTTTTTTCATTGAGAAATGATATAGATAAATTGAAATCAAATTTACATCAAAAGTCAACTATTGCTAATAACAAATATGGGCCTAATTACCTACTCCCCTGAACTATGGTGACTCGCTCAATTTCACCCCTGTATTATAATTTGTTTTTACTCAGTTCTTGAACTATACAATTTTCAGCAGTTTAGTCATTTGATTCAGTCACTCACTCTATGTGAGATTAACGGCGTTAAGTTTTTAACAGTTCAGTTCCTTGTTTGTACAAATTTAAAGTTTTAGAGCATTATATAATAACAAATGTAAAATGAGGTTTAAAACTGCAAATTAACAGGCCTTCGTGAAAGTGTGGATCTTTCACTCTTCTGTACACCATGGGGATGAACTTCTTGAGGCCAGAAATGTTCCATGAAAGTGACGCCGTCGGAGATTCCAATATCGTAGGCGAAGAGTAGGCCACCGGCGGCAGCCACCAGACATGTCATCAGCACAAAGGCTATTACTCTGCCTTCATGGCTTCATAGCCTTTCATTGACCTCTGTAGCAAGAAAACCCCCTGCCATTGCCTAATTTCTGGAATCTCACTTGACTGCTTAAATAGTGCAGTAATGCATAGCTTAATTATGGCGTAAAAACAAACGATTGTAATTAATTGTAATTCTTTGCAACCCTCCTCAATACTGCACCTGGGTTTGATAGTAATGAGACTACCTCACTAAAGATGTCAAAAAAAGAAGTTTGGTCGGCAGTGGGGTTGGGGTTTGAGTTTTGGTGGGGAGATTAACATGGAAATTTAAAAATTTGTGTCCATAGAATATGATTCTAAAATTTAAAGGACTAAATTGGTATTTTCAGTAAAGGTCAACAAACAGTGATGTGGTTAAAGGACTAAAATGCTTGACGGAGTATAGTTAAGGGATTGGGTGATAACAAATTATAATTGAGGGATTAAAATAATTGAATCAACATAATTCATGATAGTAGTAGATATGAACAACGTGATTATACGTGGGTATCTAGTTTGGTATATCTTTCATTCTCCTCAAAATTAACCTTCAAATTAAAACATTTCACTGGGCAAATGAATTTTAAAATACCAATAAACCACTAAACATTTCATTTGAAACCCAGAGAAACAACCTAAGTTCATAAAATAAAAACAAAGAAGTGTGGCGGTGATGAGGTTGAAAAGCAGAACATAAAGTTTAGAATAAGAAAACAAATGAGCGAGGTTGAAAAAAACTATGAAACCTTATGATTTAGATTTAAATATTGCATCTTGTTTGATTACAACATCAAGTTAGGTCAGTGATCATTTAATTTCTTGTCTTAATTAGAAGTAATTTAGATTTAAATATTGCATCTTGTTTGATTTACAATTTCATCAACAAACCTATTGTTCACTCTTATTTCCCACACACCACGTACACTCTTCCTTTGGGTTCGATACCCTTGCTCACACGCCGTATTCTATAAGTGATCCTTATATACATGAGGGCTAAAAATGGTTTATAAATATTAAAACTTATGCTAAAAAAGAGTATCACCCTTTGTGCATCAGTCACCAACCTCAACAATATTACAAAATTGTCATTCAGAGGCCTAGACTATAAATACCCAAGCCATTTGCCCCGATCATTCGGAAACACTCTGGTTGGTCCAAGCTTCCCTTTGTGCGCAGATCAGATTCATCTCCATATGGCATCACTCAGCACAAGAAACCGGAAGTGTCATAATTAGAACGAATTAAAGAATAAGGACTGATTTGGAAGAAATAGAAAAATTGAGGATTAAAATTTATAGAATTTGGACTAAAATGAAAGAAATAGAAAGTGTTGGGTAAAATTTGAAAAGGAATAAAATGAAATAGATAGAAAAGGACTAAATTGAAACGTGTTAATTAGGATGGGGTAAGTTTGTAAGACATAAAATAAGTTAAGGACAATTTAAGAAACTGGCCGACAAGCTAGCTGATGGAAGGACGGAAACCTTACACAGAGGACCGGGCAGCATCGATGTTTACTAAACTGAGTAAGATCATTCCTTGTCTAATTTCTCAGAACTTGTATGTTGTTTTGACTCGTCAATTGCATTGGAATTATTTTTAATTTGATCGGTTATATATGCATGCTCCTGATGATTTTACCTACTCGAGTACGTAGTTGATGAAATATTGATCCATATTTATAAGGCTATGTGATGCTCGAGTTGCTGATTGTTTTCTTAGAACAAGTCGTTATTGTCCATTTCTAATTTTGATTGTTACTCTAATTTTCATGTCTACTCCTTTTTAGGATCTAAGAATGATAGTTTATCTGAAACATGTCTTTTTTAATGTTATTGCATTATTGTTTGAAATCTTCTTTTATTGCTTGACTGCTGGGTGTTCTCTGTTGCATGACAGTGATAGTCCCCGCTACCACCCCCTAAGAATCTTTACTGTCTTCTGCTTTTATTTTCTTTATTTCCATTCTTTCTTCTCGAGCAAGATACTAACCAAACAGGTTGAGAACTACGTGAACCTCTGATTCCTCTCAAATGGTATCACTGATACTAAGTGGATACGTAGGCAACCCTTTGGGGGCCGAGGCACAAATAAATCTTATAGTTTGCAGGTACATGCTTTAGAATGTCTACTATGGCTCGGGGATTGTGAATCTTGGAGTACAAGCAACTGGGAGATGGACTTAGAAGTTTAGGAAAAATCTCTTGAAACCTCATTTCTTTCCTGTAAACCATATACACACTTAATTATTTTCTTGGTACTTTGGTTTGTAACTTTAAATTTTCCATTTTACTAAGTAAAAACTATTTATTTTCATAAATTGGTTTATAAAACTGCAAAAGATACTGGGGTTACGAGCCAGAACCGTCAGCTGTCTATATGATAGATTTGGGTCGTAACATTAGTGGTTGTGTAGTGGCATTGCATTGGAGCGGAATCCGCCGCTACAACCCCACTACAAAGTTGAAAACAACTACGTAGTGGTCTATGAAAAAATCTAAGAGAATCATAATGACGAGCATTTTATTTGTATGCAAAACAAGCTATTCAAGTAATAAAATGGCCACTCAACCTCAATTGGAAGGCGTGCATCTGTATATAGGGTGAGTGAAGTCGAACCCAAGAGATTGTTTAGTAATTTAAAGGGTATCTAGCTAAATGCAATGTTTTTTTGTATTCTTTATTCAATGACAAAAAAATGAGATGAATGACCATGTTCAAGTGAAATTCTAAGCTAAAGTAAGTTAACTACCAAAAGATTCCTAAAATCTTGGAGAAGTCTGAATTTTCTATGAAAGATGCTTATATGTTCTATTTTGAGCAGATTGATAGTGTTTGGTGGGACCTTACCATATTCCAAAAATGTCTTTCATTTTTGGTTGACAGTGCTGGAACCACATATTAATCCTTATTGTAGATTTTGTGACCCTTTCTTTGAGTCAATGGATCATCTTTACTTTGATTGTTGGTTTCCCAAGAAGATTCTTATTGAAGTTATGGCTTGTTGAAAACTCTATTATATATTGTCTTTTTTCTTGGGAGGCTCAAACTCAAGAACTCTACAAATGTTTTTAGGAGTATGACCATTAGGCCAATAGTTAGACAATGTATAGACAATATTGTGCAGCTTCAGATTGGTTAACCTTGTACTTACTCTGATTATGATGTTAAGCACAAAGATAGGCTCTTTTGTATTTTTTTACCTCTCCAAAGGTTTTTTTTACTCCTATATTTTGGAAACATACAAAACTTACCATGCATTAATTATATCAAGTTTTTTTTGACAGGCTAGGGGAGTTATATGTTTCCAAAATATAGGAGTGAATTGTATGTTTCACATAAACTCGATGAGGGTAATTAATGCATGGTAAATTTTAGGGTAAAATACTTTCAAGCTCATGTTTCCCTTCGATGGAGTACTTTTTATTGTGACCACTAATTAACATACAATGCATCTTATCTTGAATGCAGGTCACCACCCATGTGTAAAGGGATAAGGAGATCTTTTATCTACCACCTATACGGTTTACCTCACTATTTAACAAAACTCAACCCGTAGCTCTCATTCACAAAACTCAACACGTCACGTTCCTTCCTCCACCTGCATCGTTGGCGTTAAACAAGCACATCGAAGCTTTTGGATCTCAGTGTTTCTCGCAAACCACCACCATCTTCGCTGTTGTTGTCTCCGGCACCATTGTTGTCGCCGGAACCACCACCGTTGTCGTCAGAACTGTTACTGCCGGCACCACCGCTGCCACCGATGGCACCACCTCCGCTGCCGCCAACACCACCGTCACCACCATCACCATCACTACCTATTACAAGAAATTATACTGTTTAATTAGTTATTTTATACATTCCTATAGTGTCCATTATATTAAAGTGATATAATGTCTGAATAAATATCAAAAACTGTCAAACTAACCAAATGTGAGTATATGTTATAATCGACAATACTGTCTATTGGAAAGTGTTATAATGTTTGAATTAATTATTGAAAACCGTCAAGCTAACCGAATATTATGAGTATGTGTTACAATAATATAGTGTCTATTAAAAAGTGTTATAATGTCTAAATACATATTGAAAACTGTCTGAGTGAATTTCAAAACTGTTTATTTAATTATTTTAAAAAATTATTGATTAATTTTACACATTTTAATAAATAATGAAACTGTCTGCATAATTATCTATAGTGTCTAAATGAATATAATAAACAGTCCAAATTAAAGTGCAATAATGTTTGCACACCTTCCAGATCTGGTAGCACTCCTACCTCGAAACGCCTTCCTCTGCCCAAATCACGATCCATCCAGCCTTCATTAGAACCACCCAAGGCCGTACCCAGCCTTCATCAGCCGCCTTCATTGTGACAGTTGAAGTTCGCAGTTGGATGTACACTACGTAGAGAAAACATGTGTTACTGCGGCCAAAATCGCAGTAGAGCCGCAGTAACTATCGCGGGAGAGGCCGCAGTGTATACCGCAGTAAATAAGGGCGTAGTTGAAGCTTCACTGCGGTAGAAGCCGCAGTACTTACTGCGGCCTTACTACGGCCATGGCCGCAGTAAACGAATTTATTAATTAAAAAGAAAAGTGGATGAATCCGGATGAAAAAATTCATCCGGATTCATCCAGCAAACCCAGAATAAAGAAGAAGAAGAAGAAGAAGAAGATCTCGCTCAGCTCGGCAGCTTCACGATCCGGATGCACCTCGTAGCTCGTCTCCAGGCTTGGCAACTTCACGATCTCGCTCAGCTCATCCGCCGTGAAAGAAGAAGATGAAAAGAAAGAAGAAGATGATGAAAAGAAAGAAGAAGATGATGATGATGAAGATGAAGGAGAAGATGACGGCAGAAGAAGAAGAGGAGGAATATGAAGAGAAGAAGATGATGAAGAAGGAGAAAATGAAGAAGAAGAATATGAAGAAGAAGAAGAAGATGATGATGAAGAATTAGAAGAAGGATTGAAGAAGAAGATGAAAAAGATGCAAAAAATGAAGGAAACAGCGGATGGGGAAACCCTAAAAAATGGTTTACCGCGGCCTTACCGCGGTCTTACTGCGGCCTTTTACTGCGGCCAAAGCCGCAGTAAAGCTTACTGCGCAATTTACTGCGTTTTTCATCTTACTACAGCCCAAATCGCAGTAAGATTTGTCTTCTCTACGTAGTGGTAGTGGCAGGCTGGCAGCCATCACGTCTTCCAATTTAAAATCCTCACGTTGTGAATCGGCGGTGATCGTAGCTCGCCGTGCAGCTAAAGGTGGGCCAATAATCGTCAGTCGCACACCTGCAAGTCCGCTGCATATTGAGCGAAATGGCGGCGAAATCGACTCCAGATCTGGAATTCAAGCCGTCCATTTATTGTGTTATAGAGATGTTCTATATATGCAAATGATCACCATGGGAAACTATTTTTTCATTGTCCATTTATTGTGTTACAGAGATGTTGAAACTAAAATAACTTCCGAAACAAACTTATTATTTCCCCGTTGATCAAATGGATGCATGCATTGTTGAAGGACTCAAAAGTTCATTAATCAGAGCTTTAGTCCGGCAGCTTCGAACTTGTCGGCAGTGATCTGGTCCATTTTCTGTGCCATTTCCGGCGTCAAAACATTCTTCCAGTCTCCGACCTCTCCTCGCCGGAAAAAGAAACTGTTCGGGATTTCATAGATGGGCAGTTTCCCGTTCCTGTTCACCTCCGTGCTCTTCAAGTTGTCAAAGCTACACAGCTTCAAGATCTGATCATCGACGCCAGTGGTCTCTTCCTGTTGGGAGAAGGGGAAGCCCAAGAACTGCGCGAGCCTCCGCAACTGACTTCTGGCCTCCTCTTTCAGTTCCTCATCGTACCTCAAAAACAGAACTTTGTCCGGACTTTCCAGGCTTGCTTTCCAGTACTCCAGGACGAAGTCCCAGTAAGGCCCACCAAAAATGACCCCGCTGCAGAAGTCGTCGAACATCTCCTCCAACGGAATGATCTGCATTCCGCCTTCCGTCCTCCGCTTGTTGCTGAAGTCGAAATAGGAGACGAACGTGTCCTTGGGGTTCCTGCAGATGAAAACCACCTTGCACGCCACCGGTTCGACCATATGCCTCAGAGAAACCCAAGGCAAGTGGGCTCCAAACAACCGCGGAGGAGGAAGGCCCGAGAGGTCAACGATCAGATCCTGCTTCTCGTCGTACATCTGGAGCTCCAAGAAAGGAACGAGGTCATGGGGGCTGTTCCGGAGCAAAGGGTGGACACCATCATGAGGAGGATGGTGAAATCTGTTCACCAATGCAAAAGTGAGGGCCTTGAGCCATGTGGTTCCTGTTTTAGGGAAGGTGGGGAGCAGGATGTCTGAGTCTTGAGCTGTGAAGTGGTGGCCGGTTTGGCAAGCCACGGTGCATCGAAGTTGCCTAGGTAACAGCCAGATGCCTTGATATTGGCACAACTCTCGTCCAAGCCATTTTTTTACTTTGGGTGAAGCTGAGATTATCTTCTCCAACTCATCCTCAATAACAACCTCTTGTTTCAGATATTTGGGAATTATGGGATGAGCCATGAGATTAACACATCTTCGGGTTCACACATCATGTCTATTTAATAGGACCATTTCCTTAAATGACCAATGTTACCTTTTAAAATTACCTAAATAACCCTAAGGTTCTTATATAGAGAGATAGAATTATTAGATACTTTATGCAAGCCCTAAAGCCGCTTTATATATATATATAGTGGCTTTAGGGCTCACATAAAGTATCTAATAATTCATAATAATTATAAATCACTACGTAGAGAATCCGCTTATTGCGACCTCCGTCGCAGTAAATGTCATTTACTGCGAAATTTACTGCGGCAGAGGCCACAGGAGGTCGCAGTAATTTACTGCGGCCTCCGCCGCAGAGTATCACATCTATTATATTACAATAAAAGAGAAACATGGTAAAATTGTCTACCACTTTAAGGAGCATTCCGGTGATGCTATGTGTATTTTTCTTAGAGAAGCGTAGTGTTAATTGAATGGAAAAAATCATAATTACCAAATCAAATGAGGGTTATGGAAGGGAAATGTTTTTTTAATTTCCATAAAATCTACCAAATCTGTAAAAAAAAACCTCACTAAATCTTTTTTTGATTTATCCTCTACTAGATACGTCATTTTTGGATAAGATATGATCCTATCTCTACATTTTATTAATTGGGTCCTTCTAGGTACCTAACTTGGTTTTGTTAGTACTCATACCTAATCATTTATCACCATTAGATTAAGTTCAATAAATTGTAGCCCTTGGTTAAAAATCTATCACCTAAGTTGCAGGAAACTCAATTATAAATAAATAAATACAATAAACATTAAACAAATATGAAGATATATATAGAGAGAGAGTACAAGTACCTGTCAAAAAAACGAGAAACTAACCTGAGAAACGAACTTGTAGAAAACGGCGACGGCAAGCTTCAACTTGCTTCATGCTATAGCAATCAAAGCAGAAGCGTGAAGCTTAGCTGCTTGGATTACCTTCATTGGTTTACAAAACCGAAGTTCCAATCAGGTGAGTTAACAAGAGAAGATGATTTAAGAAGAGAGAAGAGTTTTAGGATAAAAAAGCAGTTGATGCAAATTAATATGTTAATTTTCTTTAGCTTCACCAACTTCAATCACTACGTGCGGAAGACAAATCTTACTGCGGTTTGGGCCACGGTAAGATGAAAGACGCAGTAAACTAATGCAATAAGTTTTACTGTGGCTTCGGCCGCAGTAAGGGGTCGCGGTAAGGCCGCAGTAAGCCTTTTTAGGATTTCTTCATCCGCCCGTTCCTTCATTTTTTGCATCTTCTTCATCTTCAATCCTTCTTCTTCTCCTTCTTCATATCCTTCTTCTTCACTTTCTTCATTTTCTCCTTCTTCATCATCTTCTTCTCTTCATATTCCTCCTCTTCTTCTTCTTTCCTCATCTTCTCCTTCATCATCATCATCATCATCATCATCATCTTCTTTCTTCTTTTCATCTTCTTCTTCTTTCTCTTTCACTTTTTGTTTTCTCTCTCCCTTCTTCTTCTTTTTCTTAACCGTCGACGTTGCCGCTCCCATCTCAGCACCTTCGCTCCAACGATGTCGCTTTTTCGCCATCATGACTGGCGCTTGTTCACCATCACCACCGATTTCTAGGTTTTTCTGGGTTGGTGGATGAATCCAGATGACTTTTTTCATCCGGATTCATTCGCCTTTTTAATTAATAAATTCGTTTACTGCGGCCATGGCCGTAGTAAGGTCACAGGAGGGTTAAGTTTGAGGAGCCCGTGAGCAAGTAGGAGCGCACATGTGAATTCACCACGAAGCCCGTTTCCCGCTTCAAATTTCCTTCCTTTTTGTGCGCTCCTGTCTGTATGAAAACCGAAATTCGTCACTCGTGCTTCTCTATATATCTAAGTTCTTCTTGGGTAAGTTTTAGCCCTCTTCTGCGTGCTCATTTTCTCTGGACTATGTTATCTTTAAGCTCGCGCATGTGAGCAAATGAGAGAAATAGAGACTTGCGTGAAGAAAATGCAGCTGAAGTTTGGGAGAGGTCACCGTAGTTGAATGGGTTTGTTCGACAACCCACTGTTTTGATGTAATTTTGTCTTCCCATTTTGCTGCGTTTGTCGTCTCTGTCCGTTTTCCTTGGTTGTTGAGTTGATGGGCCTGTAGTTAGGAATCATATGTGCGGTCGTCTGTGCGCATATCTGTGCGCCGCGCACAGTTTGTTTTTCATGTGCGTAGACAGTGTGCGCAGTGTTGTGTTACGCGCACGAATGGTTTTCACGTGTCATGTTCACTACTCGAGTTTGCGATGAGAAAGGCAAAAATGAATATTCTAAGAGCACTTATCAATACAGTCCATGTGACTGATGTATTTGGTGGAGCTTCTGAATCAACTTCAAAATGCCACATTAAAAAAATATAATATTAGTATATGAAAAAATAAACAATTATATTAATTGTATTATTTTGATCATATTCGTACATATTCGTAGAATGGGGTTATGTCCTAATTAAGTCACCCATAACAAAATTTATTTATCTTATCTATTTGAAAAAACACACATTAATTAACCGCATCTTTAAATGTCTACCCTAGCCTATCTATTAATTAGCCTTCAAAAGATTATAAATTTACTACACCATACGAATTCAGTATTCAACTATAACTTTTCCTCTCTATCTTCCAATTTCTCTTTTTTCCGGAAAGCAACTAATTTATTTATATGTAAAAAGGACTCCTCCGTCCCAAATGAATTAGAAAATTTCCAATACAACATAGGAAAAAAGAGAAGACAAGGGGTAGAGGCCAAGCAAGAATTAACAAATTTTAATTCTCGAAATTTTAGCACTTGGTTTATTATGTGAGGTGATTAGGAGTAAAAGAACCAAAAAAAACCTCATGGGGTTCCCCATTCAAAGCATTGTAACCCGACCATGGGGTGAGACGGGCCACTTCTCTCTCAAGTTTTCATTGTGTTCATTACTCTTTTTAGTTTAGCACACAATAAAGTTCTTTTTTAAATTACTTTTGAAATTCACCAATCAAAACAATGATTTTCACACTAATGAATGAGTTATTTGGAGAAACATGTTAATTCATATCAAGCTTAGAGCATCTTCAACGGTTTCTCCAAAATGGGGAAGCAAAGGTCATATTCTCCAAATTATTTTTTCTTAAACTCCAACAACTTACTCATTTTGAAATCTTGCATTTATTACAGTAATAAAAATAATCTACATCTTTGAATAATAAAAATAAATTATTATTTATTTGAAATTTTGAAATAAGTTCATTTATGTCAATTAATACCTTGGTTTCTTATTATAATTTTATTTGAGTTAATTTATGTATCTTTTCTGAAGATTGGAGAATTACATACCTTTAAACATTTGTCTATTTCTATGTGAAGGCTAAAAATGTTAATTCCTTTAGTTTCTACTAAATGTTGTTTTTAAGTTTAATCACTAAGATCAATCACAAAAGTAGTTTAATTCCTAAAATGTATAAAATATTCTTAGTATTAATTAATGTATATGGGTTAAATTAATCGTATAAATATTGGGTACTAAAAAATATTCGACAAATAAATTATGTATAATTAAAGACTGAAAAAAAATGAGAATTTATGTCATATGGCTGACCATAATGGGATTGCAAAGCTCTCCAAAGATTTGGAGAATGCTGCAGATTTGGGTAAGCCTTCTCTTTTTTTATTTTCCTTCCATATTTTAGAGAATGAGATGGGGAATCTGTTGGTCAAAAAAAGAGCCCGAAATTCTCCAAATTTTGAGAATATCAATAAAATATGGAAGCTATTGGATATGCTCTTAATGACCTATATATGATGTTTTTCCTTTGGATAAAAGAATGTAGTAAACATAAAATAATGATTTTAATGTCAATGTATGAGTTATATGGATTATATTATTACAATGAATAATACTTCGTAATAGCTTATTCAACCAATTGTGGCTTAAATATATATATATATATATATATATATATATATATATATATATATATATAATATTCGTATGTGGAACAAAACAATCATTATATTTGTATTATTTTGATCAAATCCGTTCCGTGAGAGTGGGTATAATTCTGAATTATATATATATATATATATATATATATATATAATATTTTCGTATGTGGAACAAAACAATCATTATGTTTGTATTATTTTGATCAAATCTGTTCCGTGAGAGTGGGTATAATTCTGAATTATAAATGTGTTATCCAAAATATCAAATAAATCAATAAGGGGATATTCGTGACGATGATAAATCAATATAAATATAAGTACACAATCGAACAATGTTCAATATACTTTTTATTACCATGGTGAATTCTAAGAATTAATAAACAATATAATAATTCAAAAAATTAGGTAAAAAATTAATTCAATTCTTAAAAAAAATCATTGAGCAAATCAGAATAATAATTCTAACAATATAGAATTAAAAGAAGAATTAGAAATCTAAAACCAAATTTCGACGGAGTTCCGAGGCTTGTGTTTCACACAATCTCTTTAAAAAAAATTCGCCCTATCCGGAGTGTTCGAGGTTCGATGAGAGTCCGTCTCCCATGACACAACGGAAGACGTGAAGTTAAGTTGCACCAAACTTTTCTCACCGACGAACTTGAACGGAAGAACACTTGAAGAACACCAAAACATATGCTATAATAGAGGGTTTTTTCTCAAAGAGGAAGAAGTGAGAATAATGTGAAGATAGAAGCTTGAATATCATGGAGGAGGTGCCTATATATAGTGGTTGGGAGGAGTCAAACCATTGAGGGATACTATAATACCCCATAAAGCTAGTCTCAAAGCACCCTATTAAATGACATAAAACCTTCATACTTATGGCCATAAACCACGATAATAACACTCATACTAATGGTCATAAACCTCCACACTAAATGGTGAGAAAAATGATAATTTATCATTCATATAATTTTCATCTTTTTCCATAATTTTCCCAACAAAATGCCTTCAAAATTTATTGTGAATTCGACAAAGTAATTAATATCTTACATTATTCGATTGGATAAAATTACTTTTCATTTGTTTTGTATTTGTTCTCTCTCTCTCGTTCCGTATGAGGGGGAACTAACTAGTTGGAGAGAAGGATATCGTCAACCTCCTTCAACCCGTTTCCATCGCCAAACTCCAATCCCAACTAGAGGCTAATGAGCAAGGGAGCTCACCCAGCTTCCACCATGCAATTTTTAGATACCAAAATCTAATATAGCCAATACCCATATCATAATCTGGTAATACGTGGGCCAAAACACCCCTTGGGCCATATGCGGCCCAATAACATTCGACCCACCATTTCGAATCAAACCCACCTAAGACCACAAAATACCCACGTTCGGAGGTTAACTCCTATTGGTTCCTATGCCTATTTTGGAAACAATCAATGTAGTCAATATGTCATCCCGTTGATCAAGCCTCGCTAACGAGGCTCCAACACCACCCTATGTATTGGGTCTTGAAGCAGATACACTCTAAATTACACTTCCTTTCATCTCTTTGCTCATGAATTCTACTTTGTTCATTTTTTTAGATCGTGCTCAGCCTTCTCACACGCTAATAGTTGGATCCATTTTGGGCTAGGCTATCCCATTGAAGTCAACAATTAATCAACTATTCGCTTTGGTGGTATTACCAAGCCCATTGAACCCAATGCTTGCGTTGAACAGAAGAACCACCGATGTGATCATGGGATCCCCAAGCGACAACAAGACGCCCTGCATTTAAGAGGCAATGAGTGAAGCTCGGAGCAAACCCTTGGCGAGTGGGTTCAGAGGCCCAGGAGGCCTAATCCGATGGTCAGGATTAACCCCAGACATGGAAAGGGCAATGCCTTCACGCGAGGACCCTAAAAGGGGCATCATGGAGTAGGAGAGGCTTATGTGCAAAAGTCATCCATGCGAAGGCAAGCCACTTTGGCAAAGCCGTCCCTGTGAAGTCTCAAGGCGAAGGATGAACTGCATCATGCTAAGGCATCCAGAACACTGGCGAAGCCCCCAGGCGAAGCCATTCCTGCGAAGCCCCGAGGCGAGGGCTAGGCTTCCCCAACAAAGGAGTTCTGGCGATGGCCAAACCTTCAGCGAAGCCATCTCCATAACCCTCCCCATTGCGAAGCCCTCATGCAACAATGTCCACGAGAAGTCTTTAAGATACGGACGGAACTTCCTTGCGAAGCTTCCCGGCGAAGGCAAAGCCCCGGGCGACGCCATCCCAGCCTGGGCTCTCTGTAAAGGCCACGCCTACAACAAGAAGACTTCCAGTTCAGACGCTAACTAAGGGATATTCTTCTGCGGAGTCTCCAAACGAAGGCGGAGCCTTCGTTGCAAGTCTCAAAGGGGAAGGCGAGGCCACTAGGCGAAGCCTCCTTTGAGAAAGCTTCCCAACAAAGGCGAGGCCTTCCGAGCCGGGCCTCCCATCAACAGAGCCCTAAAGCAGAGCCACCTCAGCCTTATCCAAATGGCCAACCACTCCCGACCATTCCGGCCCCTCCCGCCTTATACGCCGACACTTGGGAGCGAACTTATCTCCTTTTACCTTTTTATCTTTTCGCTGACATGCAAGCAAAAGTACTGTACACTTTATGGCATGCATGCGTCTTTTGTAAGAGGTCGTTCCCTTCCTTCCCTATAAAAGGAGAGACAGACTCTAGAATAGGTAGAACATATGTAAAGCTTAAGAAGGACAATTCCTTAAGCCCGGTTCTCACCCCCTTGCTATATTCCGCCATCCCCTTGATTGATCGTTTATCATCAAGTTTAATATCTAGTATTGCTTAATCTCGTAGTTAAGAGGTGCTAGTTGTTACATACTCCCCAGGATTATCGCAGATATTGCCCAACCTCTTTTTTGGGAGGTGTCTGTGGCCGTCTCTATCCTTCTTTGTTCAATCGACTCCACCGAGCTAGATCTGCGCTTCCGTACGATCTCGCGGATTCGCGTCAAGCGTACCCGTGGTCGTATCAAGTGGTATCAGAGCCAGATCGCTTGCTGGAGTTGTTGTGATTTCTTCAAGGTTAAACCCTTTTTACTTCTACTTGAAGAAAGATTTATCTTTGCGTTTTTCAAAACCGCGTTATATTCTATCCGTTTCAACCCCCATATCCGCTTTCATTTCGGTTTATCTGTTGTGTTGTTTCGTGTTAGGAGTTGTTGTGGTGTTAGCAACTTCATAAATCCAAAAGTCAAAAAAAAGGAGAAACAGAGAAGAAGGAGAAGAAAAGAAAAGAAAGCGATGCGGTTTTGCGAAAGTCGCAAAATCTCGCTTTATTCAAAACCGCAACGTGCAAAGATTTATACGCTCAAAAGAGTGAGGTTGTAGTTGAAAAGTGAAGAGAAGTGGTGTATAAGGCTTGGTTGTGAAAAGCGTAGAAGAAATCGGATCTGTGTTCTTATTGTTCTTGGTGTTCATATGAATGTTCATATCTGTTCATTCCACAACTCATATGAACAGTGACCTTGATCTAATTTCGATTTCAAATTTGAGCCAAAAGTGTTTGTGCGCCAAAACCTCATTTCTAACCCTCTTGTATATCTGTTGTCAAAACCCCCCCCCTCCATTTTAACCTAGCTTGCTTCAAGTAACTAGTACTTCTTACTTAAAGATTTTTGCATGCTATTGGTTATCTTGTGATATTCATTATCGGGTTTTGGCCTTGGAAAGAGCAAGCTCTGAGAGCTAAGCAAGAGGAAAGAAAGAAAGCCGAGTGTGACCCTCGCGAAAGGGCAGACTTTCGCGGCAGGAGAGAACCCCAAACACGTGAGGAGTTTGAGCGGACTAATTTTATTGTTTAAATGTGCAGGAAACCCCATGGCAGATAAATATTTCTATGGGGTTGATCTATCAGTGGGGCGATACCAGCTTGGAAAAGACTTATGGCATTGGATGGAGAAGTTGTAGTACCACTGTGCTCCACTTCGTGGTGAAAAATGTTGAGCCAAGCCATAAGACGCCTAAAAGGAGAGGCCAAGGAATGGTGTCGCCGAGAGTTCTCTCGACAGAGAACGGTCCGCCAAGCCCCCATCCAGCCTTGGAGTGAGTTGAAGAGGTTGCTGTGGCGACGATATGGACTCACAAGAAGAGCCACCCTCCATACTACCCCGTGCGAGGGCCCCCATGCGCCCGCACCCAAGACTTCACCAGCTCCGCCACCATACTCCACTCGACGGGTCTTCGCCTCGGGCGAACCAACTTCCTTCCAGAAAGGAGGCGAGGACCCCATCGCCACAAACCCCCTTGGTTGGGCCGCGCACCCCACCGCCCAATACTTGCGCAGCCCATACCTACACCACAAATCCCAACCCTCACCAAAATCCAAAGAAGAGACTCGCCCAAGAGATTAGAAGGCTCAAAGATGAGTACTTAGAATATGAGCGGGCGAGAGAGAAAAGGAAAGAGAGAAGAAAAGAAAGGGCACTCCAAAGCCAAATGAGTGAAAAGAAAGACTCACCCGGTCCTTCTACCATACCCCAAGAAGAACTAATCGTTTCATCTTCTCAAACTTGTTGTTCTTCTTTGGCTGTGCAGGAAGAAGAAGAGGCCGCGGGCGCGCGAAGAGTTGAAGAAAGCGAAGGCGCTTTGGAAGAAGGCAGAGCTCATGCGGGAGCCCCAGCGAAGTTCGCACTTGAGGGAGAAGCCACACCGTTGCTGAAGGAGAAGAAGATGATGTGCGAAGCAGGTCTACGTCTCCCTAACTTGGGAGAAGGTAACTTGTCTCTTCTTTCTAGAAGCACAGGATATACGCAAGAGTGCGAATCTCTGGTTCCCTTGAGTCTGCATGCTACGAACATGGGTGATGGATCAGACATTGGTTCGACACCGCACCCATTGTTCGAATATATATACGGGACTTCCCCAGATGCCATGTTCAACATGCTTAGAATGCATGCGTTAAGGAAAGGCCACTTTATTCCACGAGAGACATCCATGCCTTTCCTTAGCAAACATGAGCATCTTAAAATAAATCGAGCTGAAACCATGTTAATGGTTGAGGTGGAGAGAGAGAGCGACCTGTTCATCTCTCAACCTCTTGCTTATACTAACGCTAGTCTCTGCATGCTGAAGTCTGAAGTTCTTTCTACGACTAGCTTAGTTTTTTCTTCTTGGTCTCGGGAAGCACATATGCATGTGCTTGGCGAAGGTAAAGCTTCCCTTGACCCCCCACCCCAGTTCCATGAGCAGAGGTCTAAAGGCTTTAGACCGCATGCTTTCCTTGAGTATAAAGTTCTTGTTAAATGTCTACAATACTCTAGGAAGCATGTCATGAATTTTTATAGACTGCTCATGATCACGATGCATATAGGAGTTGTCATGCTCATGCATACATATGCATCGCCACCGCGACCCCCCCAGTCTCCGGTTAAGTTTCATTTACTAACCTCTAATGCTCTCCAAAGTTTGTTGTGCTTGTTTTCAATTGTAGGAAAAATTTCTTCCCTTAAGATTCGAGGACGAATCTTTTTAAGAGGGAGGGAATGATGTGATCATGGGATCCCCAAGCGACAACAAGACGTCCCAGCCGAAGAGGCAGTCGAGTGAAGCTCGGAGCAAACCCTTGGCGAGTGGGTTCAGAGGCCCAGGCGGCCTAATCCGATGGTCTGGATTAACCCCAGACATGGAAAGGGCAATGCCTTCACGCGAGGACCCTAAAAGAGGCCTCAAGGCGTAGGAGAGGCTTCTGTGCAAAAGGCATCCAGGCGAAGGCAAGCCACTTTGGCAAAGCCGTCCCTGTGAAGTCTCAAGGCGAAGGATGAACTGCATCATGCTAAGGCATCCAGAACACTGGCGAAGCCCCAGGCGAAGCCATTCCTGCGAAGCCCCGAGGCGAGGGCTAGGCTTCCCCAACAAAGGAGTTCTGGCGATGGCCAAACCTTCAGGCGAAGCCATCTCCATAACCCTCCCCATTGCGAAGCCCTCATGCAACAATGTCCACGAGAAGTCTTTAAGATACGGACGGAACTTCCTTGCGAAGCTTCCTGGCGAAGGCAAAGCCCCTGGGCGACGTCATCCCAGCCAGTCTCCTGGTAAAGGCCACGTCTACAACAAGAAGACTTCCAGTTCAGACGCTAACTAAGGGATATTCTTCTGCGGAGTCTCCAAACGAAGGCGGAGCCTTCGTTGCAAGTCTCAAAGGGGAAGGCGAGGCCACTAGGCGAAGCCTCCTTTGAGAAAGCTTCCCAACAAAGGCGAGGCCTTCCGAGCCGGGCCTCCCATCAACAGAGCCCTAAAGCAGAGCCACCTCAGCTTATCCAATCGGCCAACCACTCCCGACCATTCTGGCCCCTCCCGCCTTATACGCCGACACTTGGGAGCGAACTTATCTCCTTTTACCTTTTTATCTTTTCGCCGACATGCAAGCAAAAGTACTGTACACTTTATGGCATGCATGCGTCTTTTGTAAGAGGCTGTTCCCTTCCTTCCCTATAAAAGGAGAGACAGACTCTAGAATAGGTAGAACATATGTAAAGCTTAAGAAGGACAATTCCTTAAGCCCGGTTCTCACCCCCTTGCTATATTCCGCCATCCCCTTGATTGATCGTTTATCATCAAGTTTAATATCTAGTATTGCTTAATCTCGTAGTTAAGAGGTGCTAGATCTTCCATACTCCCTGTGCTTATCGCAGATATTGCCCAACCTCGTAGTTGGGAGGTGTCTGTGGCCGTCTCTATCCTTCTTTGTTCAATCGACTCCACCGAGCTAGATCTGCGCTTCCGCACGATCTCGCGGATTCGCGTCAAGCGCACTCCGTGGTCGTATCAATATTTATTCTACAATTTGTTACCTTGTAAAAGTTCCATCTGTCTACCGATTTGCAGCTATGAATTTTATTATTATTTAGATTTGTTATTATTTTGCAAGTGAATTTTATCTTATTCACTATCGTGATAGGTTATTTTGATTAAAAAATGATAATATAAAATATGTGAAGAAAGTTAAAATCATCCCCAACTAAATTAATAATAGTAATGTTAAAGATCATTGTAAAGTTAAATTGTCCTAAGTAAGAAAAGTTCTAGAATGGTTTGAGTCTTAAAAAACAAAGATTAAAATCGAAGCAAAACAATTATGTTTTAAAAGTTTAAAATTTGTTTTAGTTAATCAACAATGCCTTATATAATTTTAAAAAACCTTTTTTATTGTTAAAAAATATAAAATTCATGTTATTTAAGTCAATGGTATTGGAAGAGTAAAAGTGAATCGAAATCCGAATTATAATACCTGTAATATTGTTTGGTGTTTATATGAAAGAAAGAAAAAAGAATTAATAGCAATCTTTACTAATGAATTATGGGGATGGACATATGAGGTTTTGTTTGCAATGATCAAAACCTTCAGATGAATATTCGTAAATTATATGCATGATAAATTTATTTGACTCGTCATTGCAAAAATATGTAGTTCTTCCCACACAAGATTACATAATTTGGTCATGTTTAGTCATGCCACTAATGTGAAAAGAGTGAAAATGGATTGAGGTGTAACACACAAAAACGTTTAGATTTATTTGCAAATTTAAAAATTAAAAAGACTTTACGTAATTATGGGGATAATTGTGCAAAATTATCCATAGGTAAACAAATAAAATAAATTAACTTAAAAAAGTTTGGGTCCATATGCAAAAGGAATTAAAAAGAGCAATAAGAGAGTTATCCCTTTAATAAATAGAAATTAAAAAAAGGAGAAAACAAAACAGAAAAGTTTGGTGCACACAAAGGTCTTTTACAACTACCCATACCCCAGAAACCCTACAATGAATAGTTTCTAAATCCGTTATAATTGTATATATGAATAATTACAAAAATGTGACAAAAAGCCCAACGAATATGGTGGTAGGTAGGGCAGGTGGCCCATGAGTCCTTACTGCGGCCTAACTACGGTTTGAGACGCAGTAACGTTTACTACAACCTACCAAACTTCCATTTACTGCAGGGAGGCGTTTACTGCGGCCATAACTGCAGATGTAGCCACAGTAAAAAATGCCCCCCCCCCCACGTATTGTAAGTTTGGAAAAAAAAATTCTTGTCCTCTATTTCATGTAAGTGTCGTTGGGTAAAAATTTAGATTTATAAAATGACACGAGGTGAGCTTCGACCTTTTTTAAAAAAATGAAAAAAAAGAATAAAATTGAAAATAAAAAACGGAGAATAAATTTGAAAATGAAAAGTTGCACAATAAGAGAGAGCACAATGCACATGTGCATGGTAGGGGATAAAACCCTATCAAACAAATAATTTCTAAACATGCCCAAAAAATGGAAATGGAATGAGGAAATTTAGGGCGTTTGAAATGACAGAAGAAATAAAGAAATGAAACATTAAAGTTTAATAAAATATATGTAAAAATTTGGATTTTCATAAATGTGACCAAAAAATGAAATGAATCAATTTAAGCTAATTTGAAAAGAAAGGAAAAAATGATAATAACTAAAGGTGAAAAGAAAAAATGGAGAATAAATTTGAGAACGAAATAAAAATGGAGAATAAAAGATGGAGCACCATATGTAACCATGTAGTAGGGGTATAAATTCCATGTGAATAGTTCCTAATTCACTATTGCCTGCCTACATATATATATATATATATATATATATATAGGAACTATTGCCTACAAATATATATGTATATGTATATGTATATGTATATGTATAATATAAAAAACAAAGAGTTCAAAAGACAATACCTAGCAGCGCCGCAAGCACTGCTAGGGCTCCTTGTGAACGGCGTTGGCTGCTCGTGCTCTCCGGCTCCCTTCGTCCCCCCTCCTTTCGTTGCACCTCACTGCTTTGATCGGAGGTGGGTGGTTTGTAGTCGCTTCTTATCGTTCTAATTCCCTTAATGTCTCCCTCCCTGTGAACGATTCCTCTCGATGGTGTCGCACAACACCCTTAGGGCCTTGCCGTCGTAGCCGGTTTGAGCTCCTCCATGGCGCGCGGCCGACCCACTCCCATTTCGCGCTTATAGGTTGCGATTAGCCAGTGGCCTACCTCCACGAGGCCGCCACTCAAGCTCTGTGTTTCTGGTGATTCAGCGCTCTTCCACCATCCTTTGGGCTCGACAGGCGACGTCTTTGGCCGCCCCGATGCTCTCGCCCTTGGCTGTTGTCTAAGTCGGTCGGCCTCCTGACTTGGCTCCCCAATCTTGGGCCATTGGCATCGCTGCACCTCCAGAGATGCGTGACGACTCGGAGGGCCTTTCATAGGCGTTGCAGCCGTGGTTGGGGGTCGTTGGTTTGGTGTATCAGGTTGCCTCACAGATGTGCTTTTCTCTGATGTTGGACTGTGGTTGGGGATCTCGTGACTTGTTTTGCAGGTGGTCAGGTTGTTGTTGCTTCTAGATTGGAGTTGTGTGGGTTTTTTTACGAGTAAACTTCGCTGGTGGTCGTGTAAGTTTGAGGGTTGTCCTATTTAGATCTCGTTTTAAGAATTTGGCTCACTTTAATCCTGTAAGTTTCAATCGTGTGCACTGTTAGTCCTATCGTCACTTTTTTCGTTAAAATCATCGTTAAAGTGGTAAAATTACCTAAATATCCTAGATCTAATATTAAATTTAACACCAATCTCTTAAAAGAGTTACAAATAAACCCTAACTATCCTAAATGTACAAACGCACTATCTCTCTTCCCTCACCTCTCCATCTTCTTCGCCGTCATTGCTCACCAACAAGAAAGAAGTGCACAAATCACGGGAAATTGCCGCCACTTTTCACGTTCCCATTCCTCCGCAATTTTCTTCACTTCCCCGAAGAAAAAACCACCGGAGAGAGCGAGCGAGCAAGAGTTTATGGTTAAAAAAACATAAGAACTTTGGGCAAATAAAACAAAAAAAGAAAAACCAGAAAGATTTGTACTCCTTCAATTCAATCATCATTGTGTGTGTCTCTATCTTCTTCGTTGACTCGTGATCCTTCGGCTACATACCAGTACTAATTAATAGAGTAATTTCTCTATCTGTTTAAACGTCAGATTACATACCCTAGCAGCTCCACGTCTCTCTCATCGCCCGTGCCACTTGACGGCGGATCTCAGATTGGAATGTTGGCTCCATTTTGCTGATTATTTATTTATCATGCTTGGGGGGTCTGGCCGGAGAAGATGAACGGGAACCAACCAATGCAGCAACTAGACGACGACCAGATCGCGGAGCTGCGAGAGATTTTCCGGTCCTTCGATCGGAACAAGGACGGCAGCTTGACCCAGTTAGAGTTCGGGTCGTTGTTACGGACCTTAGGCCTGAAGCCCAGCCCGGACCAGCTGGATTTGTTGATCCACAAGGCCGATACCTACAACAACAGCATGGTGGAGTTCTCGGAGTTTGTAGCGCTGGTGGTGCCGGAGCTGCTACCGGAGAAGCCCCCTACTCCAAGGACTAGCTGAGGCAGTTGTTCAACATGTTCGATCGGCACGGGAACGGGTTCATCACCGCAGCAGATTCGGGCAAAGCGAGTTGTGGCAGATCTGAGCGAGCGATGACGGCGGAGAAGATGGAGAGGTGAGGGAAGAGAGATGGTGTGTTTGTACATTTAGGAATAGTTAGGGTTTATTTGTAACTCTTTTAAGAGATTGGTGTTAAATTTAATATTAGATCTAGGATATTTTGGTAATTTTACCACTTTAATGGTAATTTTAACGGAAAAAGTGACGACAAGACAAACGGTGCACACGATTGAAACATACAGGACTAAAGTGAGCCAAATTCTTAAAACGGGACCCAAATAGGACAACCCACAAACTTACAGGACCACCATCGAAGTTTACTCGTTTTTTTGCTGATGATGTGTTGTTGTTAGTAGGACTGGGCAAGAATTTGCCATGTCCAGAGAAATGAGGGTGGTGTGTAGGCTATTCGAGACTTAGTCCTTCCTGGATAGATGGAGTCTTTGCCATTGAGATTGAACTGGATCCGGTGTTTCTGATTTTTGCTTGGTGCAGGTATAGTACTCGCTATAGCATAGTAGGCACTCTCTGGTGTGGAAGGTTCCTACTAATCGTCAGATGGAGTTGGACACTATTGAAGTGGGCTACCTGATGGCCCCTCCGTCCCACTTCTCACTATTTCTTCTCAAGGCTCACAGATATAGCTGTGGAGATGTCCATGTTTGTCTTTTTGTCAGTTACTTTTAATTTGAACTCTTGGAGTTTCATTGTTAGCTTTTCTAGTTTACCTCCTACGTGAGGCATCTCGTTTGTTTGCTTTGCTTATCTAGGTGTTATGACCTGTCCTCACCGGAAGTGTCATAACTGGAAGAAATAAAATAACAAAGGACTGATTTGGAGAAATAAAGTAGTGGACTAAATTGAAAAGAAATAGAAAATTTGTAAGCCTAATTAATGAGATTTAGGAATAACTGGAAAGACTGAAATGAAAGAATGATTAAAGGTAGGGCTTAATTGAAGTAATTTACAAAAGATTAGTGTTAATTGAAAGAATTGGCATAGTTGGGGTAAAATTATACTCCCTCCGTCCCACAAAGGTTGTAGGTTTTGTTTGGGCACATATATTAAGGAAAGTGGGAGAATAGTAGTGTGTTGACAAAATTACCCTCATGAAAAAGAAAGAAGGAGAAAATTGTGGACCCCAATTTTAAGTTTAATGGGAGAAAAGAGAAAAACTTGTGGGTCCATGGTGTGAGATAAGAGGATAAAATGATAAAAATGGTGATAGAAAGTTTCTGTTTTAGGAAAGTTGACAACCTTTGTGGGACGGCCCAATATAGTAATGTTGACAACCTTTGTGGGACGGAGGGAGTATAACATAATATTAATGTAGGATCTATTAGTAATTTTACCTATTAACCTAGATACTAATCCTATTCTAAGTCAGACACATTCTAGACACGGGGAGAAGAGAAAGGAAGACACGAGGTTTTGGTGGTGAAGCAGGAGCTGGAATTTTGTGGGATTTAAAGAAGGAGCATAATTGTTGGTGAGGGTAGGGAGGATTCGGTGATGAAATCGAAAGCAGACGGGGCGATGGACAGAGGAACTGGTTGTGAACTGGAAACGTGGAGTTGAGGCGACAAGCTGAAGACGAGAGGAGAGGGTCCGGTGATGTTGGCGACGTCAGGGTGAAGCTTGATGATTGTGAGATCGAACTAATAGCTCGATTACATGGCAGCAGAGGCGAGAACTGTAACTGAATTAGCGGAAGGAGTTTCAATCAGAAGCAGCATCGAATTTAAATCTGTGAATTGATTCGCTGGTTGGGCTCGATGTTTAAGGAGGGGGAGTTGGGCTGTTCTTGCGATGAAAGTTCCCACAATGGTAGTGATAGCAGCAAAACTCCCAGGTTATTCTATCTATCATCAGTTGATTACAGTTCACTTTTATGGCTGTATGTTGATCTTAGGTCTGACTGATGCTTGAGCCAAGAGTTTAAATAATTAAAAGTAGTGGCTAGACTTGAACTTTCTGTTGTGTGTTGCTTGGTTGTTTCATAGAGGTTTATTGGTTTGAGGCATGCTTGTGATCTTGGAGAAATTGATAAACTATTTTTGAAGAATATCACTTGTGCACCACGTTGGTTCCTTATTATTTTACCTTATGTAGTTTGGTAGGTCTTTAAGCATGTTACTGCTTTGTTGTTTATATTTACTTGCTGCCACATGAATTTATTAACCTTGTGCTTAATTAATTTATTCCTTGTAAACTAATTCTTCAGTCACTTGCTGTTTTTTCTTCATGATTGGTGTTTAAACATGTTGGATAAAAGAAACTTTGTTTCTTTGACCTGAATTAGTGAAATCTAGTTACTGCTCTGTTTAGAGAGCAAGTGTATAATTAGTACCCACCTTTTCTTTCTGTCTTGAAGCACGTTCACTATGTTTTTGGTAATCTAAGTTGCTGCCCTGCCTTCTTTTCTTGCTATCAGTATGAATGAATTGGTTTAACATGATAACTTGCATCATTACTTGCTACTACTTGAATTACAGTTGAATCCAAAACTTTGGAGGAGGTTTGAATAAATTTCTTGAAACTTTCCCCTTGCTAATTAGTTACTTGCATGCTAAACGTGTTCACCCTTGCTTGCTGCCCTTTTATAAGTATTGGTAGAATTCACATAAAGTTAAAACACTAGATAAGTTAGGAGTACTTTGGTATTTCAAAATACCACTCATTGTCCTAACTTGTTTAATAATAATACACTTAGAAACTCCATTAGAATTTATGAACCTTCATTCTTCTTCTTGGAGCATCATGCATATTGCATTGCTGTTTTCTTGCTTCCATGTAGTCCGCTAAACAATTAAAAAGAATATAGGGAGTTAATCCCACCTAGAAACCACAAACAGCTAGGATCAATCCTTATCCTGCTTTTATTACTCATCTATCTACTTGAGAAAGACAAAGTTGTAATGTATCACTGATGACTGATTACTAAATAGGAGTATGTTGGTAAAATGTAAATACTGAAACCACATACTCAAAAAGAGAGGCATAATAAGAGGGCTGCCTACACAACTTGGGTGGCCACACTACAGACAAATCAACTTTCAAGGGGGTGCATGCAGCCCACCCTTGGAACCTGGCTTTCATCAAGACTGGAAGGAAGATCGAGAAGGAAGGCCCAGAGTCTGGAAGATGGAGCTGAACAGAGACTTGAAGACAGTTTAGACACTACTAGATTTCACATTTGGTTTATTATAATTATTTATTCTTTAAATTTATTTAATATATACATTTACATTAAAAAACCTTAGATAATTGTATAACATGACTTTCAAACTTTCAGATTTGGTATTTTAAAACAAGTCATTTTCTTGTTTTTAAGCTAAAACTTGTTTCCAAAGCAAAGATCTTGGGAGTTGTGAGCTCGGGAAAACTAGGTTCACAACACTAGGTACTTTGGATGGTTGTCGTATTGCTTTTCCTTTGTATTAATAATATTTCAACATTTTCCCCTAAAAAAATGTATAATATAATATAATTAGGCATTAGAACTTGGAATGATAATGGACCAGGAAAGAATATTCAAAAATATTATATTTATTTTGATGCCAGATGAGTACTACAACAGAAAATTCAATTCCCCTAAACCAAATAGTGTGTTCTGTTACCACCACTTAAAAGTCACCACATGTATAATATATTTTTTTTTCAATTTTGGTGATTTTTAAGTGGTAGGAATAAGGGCACATACATTTTTTTGGTACAAAGGAATAGGGGATTACTAACAAGGAAACTAAAAAAAAACCCGAAAATAGGAAATTGACTGCTGAGGGAGGACCTCAGCTTATTTGAGTTTATCAAGATGACCACTTTCAATTCAACAATTAAGTTGAACGAGGAGCTAGCTAGCTGCTAGCTACTAGACCTTTAATCCAACTGCTTCGAACTTGTCGGTGGTGATCTGGTCCAGTTTCTGTGCCATTTCCGGCGTCAAAAGATTTTTCCAGTCTCCGACCTCTCCCCGCCGGAAAAACACACTGTTGGGGATCTCGATGCCGGGTAGTTTCTCGTTTCTGTTCACTTCCGTGTTCTTCAAGTTATCAATGCTACACAGCTTCAAGATCTGATTGTCGACGCCGCTTTCCTCTTCTTGGTCGGAGAAGAGGTAGCCCAAGAACTTGGCGAGCCTCCTCAATTGAGTTCTGGGCTCCTCTTTCATTTCCTCATACCTAAGAAACAGGACTTTTTCTGGACTTTCCAGGCTCGCTCTCCAGTACCCCAGGACGTAGTCCCAGTAAGGCCCGCACAGAGTCACCCCGCTGCAGAACTCGTCAAACATCTCCTCCACCAGATTCGGCTTCATGTCTTCCGTCCTCAGCTTGTTAATGAAGTGGAAGAGCGAGGCGAAAGTGTCCTTGGGGTTCCTGCAGAGGTAAACCACCTTGCACGCCACCTGTTCGACCACTTGCCTCAGAGAGAACCAAGGCAGGTGGGTTCCGAACAACCGCGGGTGAGGGAGTCCCGAGAGGTCGACGACCTGATTGTCTGGGTCGTAGACCGCGTGCTCCAAGAAGGGCACGAGGTGGTGGGGGTTGTTGCGGAGCAAGGGGTGGACGGCTGTTGAATTATAAACTTGATTTGGGTTTTAGTTGGTTAAAACCCAAAATAGATTTGTTGTAAAACCCAAAGTAGAGGCCCAATTTCTAGAGAAATCTTATTTAGAAGATATTTCTCTAGATAAGTCTTAGAGAATATCTAGAAGACTAGAATAGTCTAGAGAATTAATCCTAGCCATTGGATTAAAGTTGTGATGGCAAAATCCTCACCATTGGTTGGGTAATGTCACTAGTATAAATAGGGGTGCTCTCTTTGTGTTTGTATCAAGCCAAAAATTAGAAGCACTCAATAATACAAGTAGCCTCCTCTTTTCTAAGTTCTCCAATCTCTCCCATTTTAAACAATTTCTCCAACCACCTAAAGTTTCCTCCCAACAAAGTGGTATCAGAGCCCTGAAGATCCTCCTCGAGATGGCGACTAGCGGCATTCCCTTCCAAGTTCCGATGCTCACCAAGAGCAACTATGACAATTGGAGCATAAGGATGATTGCTCTCCTTGGGGCACATGACGTATGGGAGATCGTTGAGAAAGGTCTCACCGAACCGGAGAATGAAGGAAGTCTATCTCAAACTCAAAGGGATAGTTTGAGAGACTTAAGGAAGAGAGACAAGAAGGCTCTCTGTCTGATCTATCAAGGATTAGATGAAGATACGTTTGAGAAGGTTTCAGGAGCAAAGACGGCCAGGGAAGCATGGGAGAAGCTTCGAATCTCATACAAGGGAGCCGATCAAGTTAAGAAGGTACGTCTTCAAACTTTAAGAGGAGAGTTTGAAGCTTTGCATATGAAAGAAGGAGAACTTGTTTCCGATTATTTCTCAAGAATTTTAACAGCTTACTAATGACCTAAAAAGAAACGGAGAGAAGTTAGATGATGTAAGAATTATGGAGAAGATTCTTAGATCTTTAGATCCAAAATTCGAACATATTGTTGCTATCATTGAAGAGACAAAAGACTTGGAGACCATGACGATGGAACAACTTCTCGGCTCGTTGCAAGCTTATGAAGAGAAGAAAAAGAAGAAGGAAGAGATCGTGGAGCAAGTACTTAAGATGCGGGTTGATTCAACAAAAGAAGAAATCAGTCGAAATCAACAAAGACGAGGTTGCGGTCGAGAACGAGGTCGTGGACATGGGCATAGACGAGGTTGGAGGCCCAATGATGACAACGTCAACAACAACTACAGAGGAGAAAGCTCAAGAAGTGGTCGTGGAGAGGAAATCCAAAATCAAGGTATGACAAATCACGTGTTAAATGCTACAATTGTGAGAAATTTGGACATTATGCTTGAATGTAAAGCTCCTAGCAACAATAGAGTCGAAGAGAAGGCCAACTACGTTGAAGAAAGAAATCAAGAAGATGGTACCTTATTGTTGGCGTACAAGGATAATGGAAGAGGCGAGGAGAATCAATGGTACCTAGACAGCGGTGCAAGCAACCATATGTGCGGAAGAAAAAGCATGTTCGTGGAGCTTGATGAATCAGTCAAGGGCAACGTGGCTTTCGGAGACGAATCAAAGGTGGCGGTGAAAGGTAAAGGTAATGTTCTAATCCGATTAAAGAATGAAGAGCATCAACTTATTTCAAACGTTTACTACGTGCCAAGCATGAAGAGTAACATCTTGAGCCTAGGACAACTCTTAGAGAAAGGTTATGATATCCGATTGAAAGATAATAACCTTTCTATAAGAGACAATGGAAGCAACCTCATTGCTAAGGTACCGATGTCAAGAAACAGAATGTTCATGCTCAACATTCAAAATGACGTCGCACAATGTCTCAAGATGTGCTACAAAGATGTGGCTTGGCTTTGGCATCTTCGGTTTGGACATCTCAATTTCGGAGGATTGGAGTTGCTCTCCAAGAAGGATATGGTGAGAGGATTACCTTGCATCAACCACCCCGATCAAGTGTGCGAAGGATGTCTACTTGGAAAGCAATTCAAAATGAGCTTTCCTAAGGAGTCGAACTCTAGAGCTCGAAAGCCGCTAGAACTCATACACACTGATGTGTGTGGTCCAATTAAGCCAAGATCACTTGGTAAGAGTAACTATTTCCTTCTCTTTATCGATGATTTTTCAAGAAAAACATGGGTATATTTTTGAAGGAGAAATCGAGGTGTTCGAGAACTTCAAGAAGTTCAAAGCCCATGCTGAGAAGGAAAGTGGCCTTGTGATCAAAGCCGTGAGATCCGATCGTGGAGGAGAGTTCACATCAAAAGAATTCCAAAAGTTTTGTGAAGATAATGGAATTCGACGACAACTGACAGTGCCAAGGTCCCCCCAACAAAATGGAGTAGCAGAAAGAAAGAATAGAACAATTCTTGAAATGACGAGGAGCATGCTCAAAAGCAAGAGGCTGCCAAAGGAATTTTGGGCAGAAGCGGTTGCGTGCGCGGTTTACCTAGCAAACCGATCTCCGACAAGAAGCGTCTGGGGAAAAACACCACAAGAAGCATGGAGTGGAAGGAAGCCCGGTATTTCCCACCTAAGAGTCTTTGGAAGCATAGCTCACGTACACATACCGGACGAGAAGCGAAGCAAGTTAGATGACAAAAGTGAGAAGTACATTTTCATTGGCTACGACATCAACTCCAAAGGCTACAAGCTCTACAATCCTGATACGGGGAAGACAATCATCACCGAGATGTCGTGTTCGATGAAGAAGGAGAATGGGATTGGAGCACACATAATGAAGACTACAACTTCTTTCCACACTCAAGAAGAAGATCTAGAACAAACAAGAGAGGAGCTCACACTCCACCACCTTCACCAGCCGAAAATTCTCAAGGAGACGAAAGCTCAAGTGAAAAGACTCCACGTTTTAAAAGCCTACAAGAACTTTACGAGGTAACCGAAAACCAAGACAATCTTACTCTCTTTTGCCTATTTGCGGATTGTGAGCCCATGAACTTTCAAGAAGCTATGGAAAAGAAGAATTGGAGAAATGCTATGGATGAAGAGATAAAGGCGATCGAGAAGAATGACACATGGGAGTTAGTTTCACTTCCTAAAGGGCACAAGGCAATCGGTGTGAAGTGGGTGTACAAAGCAAAGAAGAACGCCAAAGGAGAAGTTGAAAGATACAAGGCGAGATTGGTGGCAAAAGGCTACAGACAAAGAGCGGGCATCGACTATGATGAGGTATTTGCTCCTGTTGCTCGACTAGAAACTGTTAGACTAATAATTTCATTGGCAGCTCAAAACAATTGGAGGATACATCAAATGGATGTCAAATCTGCATTCTTAAATGGAGTCCTCAAGAGGAAGTCTACATTGAGCAACCTCAAGGCTATGAAGTGAAAGGAGAAGAAGGCAAGGTCTTGAAGCTGAAAAGGCACTCTACGGATTGAAGCAAGCTCCAAGAGCCTGGAATGCTCGAATTGACAAATACCTCCAAGGAGAAACTTCATCAAGTGTCCATACGAGCATGCACTTTATATCAAAATCCAAAATAATGATATATTGATTGTATGCTTGTATGTAGATGACTTGATCTTCACAGGTAGCAATCCAAGCATGTTTAGCGAATTTAAGAAAGAGATGACAAAGGAGTTCGAGATGACGGATATTGGGCTCATGTCTTACTACGTCGGCATTGAAGTGAAACAAAAAGACAAAGGCATCCTAATCACTCAAGAAGGCTATGCTAAGGAGGTACTCAAGAAGTTCAAAATGGATGATTCTAATCCAGTTGACACGCCAATGGAGTGTGGAATCAAGATGTCAAAATACGATGAAGGAGAAATGGTGGATCCAACACTTTTTAAGAGCTTGGTCGGAAGTCTGCGATATTTAACTTGCACAAGACCTGATATTCTATATGCGGTTGGAGTTGTCACGATACATGGAGAATCCAACAACAACTCATTTAAAGGCGGCAAAGAGGATTCTTCGCTATATCAAAGGTACAATAAACTTTGGCTTGCATTATTCTATTTCTAACGATTACAAGCTTGTTGGATATAGCGATAGCGATTGGAGTGGAAATATGGATGACCGCAAGAGTACAAGTGGCTTCGTGTTCTACATGGGAGACACGGCCTTCACATGGATGTCAAAGAAACAACCAATTGTCACTCTTTCCACATGTGAAGCAGAGTACGTGGCTGCTACTTCATGTGTTTGTCATGCAATTTGGTTACGAAATCATTGAAGGAGTTGAGCTTGCCACAAGAAGAGCCGACCAAGATTTTTGTGGATAACAAGTCAGAATAGCGTTGGCCAAGAACCCGCCTTCCATGATCGAAGTAAGCACATTGATACACGCTATCACTATATTAGAGAGTGCATCACTAGAAAGGACGTACAACCGAGTACGTGAAGTCTCATGATCAAGTAGTGATATCTTTACCAAACCTCTCAAGCGCGAAGACTTCAGAAGGTTGAGAAGTTCGATTGGAGTAACAAATCAAGTTTAAGGGGGGGTGTTGAATTATAAACTTGATTTGGGTTTTAGTTGGTTAAAACCCAAAATAGATTTGTTGTAAAACCCAAAGTAGAGGCCAATTTCTAGAGAAATCTTATTTAGAAGATATTTCTCTAGATAAGTCTTAGGAAATATCTGTAAGACTAGAATAGTCAGAGAATTAATCCTAGCCATTGGATTAAAGTTGTGATGGCAAAATCCTCACCATTGGTTGGGTAATGTCACTAGTATAAATAGGGTGCTCTCTTTGTGTTTGTATCAAGCCAAAAATTAGAAGACTCAATAATACAAGAAATTTCCTCTTTCTAAGCTTCTCCAATCTCTCCCATTTTAAACAATTTCTCCAACCACCTAAAGTTTCCTCCCAACAACAAAGATCATCATCACGAGGAGGAGGGTGGTGAACTCTGTTGACCAGGGCATAAGTCAGGGCCTTGAGCCATGTGCTTCCTGATTTAGGGAAGGTGGCGAGCAGAACGTCCGAGTCCTGAGCTGTGAAGTGGGCTCGGCAGGCGAAGGCACCTTGAAGTTGCGCTGTTCCGAGCCAGATGCCTTGATATTGGTACACATCTCTTTCTAACCCATCTTTTCCTTTGGGTGAAGCCAAGATTATCTTCTCCAACTCCTCATCAATAACAGGCTTTTGTTTCAGATATTTGGGAATGCGATGAGCCATGAGATTAAGATAGGTTTTCACTTTCACACCAATCTTCTGGTGCCCATATATATATATATATGAAGTTAAGTACGAGGAAGAAGTATATTTGTGAAGTATACATGTACTTCTACTGCATGTGTTCCGCTGCCTTATTTTATGAAGTGTAATTATATGAACTGAAGAAAAACGTACAAGTTCAAGGTAGTAATTAAGTAGTACTTGAAAAGAATGAGGGACAACTCTCTCTATTTGGTGTCAGTGGCGGACCTACCATTTGCAAAGGGGTCCATGGACCCCATTTTTTCCAAAAATTATGTATAGGGGATATATAATTTATTAATTGGATCCCTTTAAAAATTATAATGATATTTAATATATTATATTGATTATTAAAAATACAAAGTGGATCAATTTTTTAATTATTGAGTTAAAGTTTATTATGGTAATAACTATAACTTGACCATTGTATTTCACTTTTTTAATAACTTGATATCACATGTTTTCTTTTGCACTAATATTCATAAAATTCTTAAAGTAGTTTTGATTGCTTTAACGACTTATATCGAGAAAGATGTATTTAAAAGCGTTAGAATGATGTAATTGTAGATTTTTTCTGGGAAGGGATGAGGATTCGGCGAACAATTGTAATATAATTTTTATCATTTCAAAATTTTACTATAAAATTATAAAATTTACTTTTTACTCTTATGCATATGGGCCTCCTTTTTGAAATTTCGGGTTCGTAACTGTTTGGTGTGTTAAGATGCAAATTTGAGGTGAACTTTTCCAAAAGTTGCCGAAGCCTTTTACCAAATTAAAACTATCCTTGAACCATTGTGAGGAAATTAAATAGATGGAATCCGAAATGCAGCAGACAAAGAAACCATAAGCATGTGCGTGTGTCTATACTTAAAATCTCTAATATTAATTATGGAATGAACCTCAAATAAATTCTCCATCTCTTCATTTTGTTTATAAGGAGAGGACCCCATTTCAGTTTTTGTTCCTTTCTCATTTAATTTGCTTACACCCATGCACATATTTCAGAAAATATAAATTTATTCTTCTAATTAAATTAATGCTACAATATTTTTTTCACTAAGTCTCTTTTTTCACGTTTCTTCTTTTATTGACCATTTGACATTTTGTTGATCAAGATGATACTGTAGCTTTAACTTTCCTGCTAAATTCATTTACCTTTTTCTGAATTTTTCATTCTGTTTAAATATTTAAACACTTATAATTCAATCACCAAGTCTTTTTTCTCATCAACTTAAGTTGTTTATTTTTATCCAAATCAATTTAGTCTTAAGGTACTTATGACTCAGAAAGTCATTTTCTTAATTCAACTCATTACTTTCTTTTCCAATTGGGTGTCTTTGTATTTTCTCTTTTCTTTTTTAATACGTAAGCCTATTTTTCACGTTTGTGCACATTTTCTTTAATATTAATAAATTAGTTTTGTGAACCTTTTTAATCAAATTGCTAATATATTTTCTAGCTATAGTTCAAACGAGGTACTGTGTTACCCGTGCTTCGTCACAGGTGCTTAACTATCCTTCATCAACCCTAAGCAATGGCGGATCTAGAGTGTAAAATCAAGATGAGCGGAAAAAAGAAAAAAAACTCAATAGTAAATAAAACTTTTTACAAGTGAAAATACAATTTTAACATATTATTTATAATTCGATAAAATACAAAATTGAAAGAAATTTAAGCTTTGTTGGTGATAGATAAGGGTTGGTGATGATTGATGAGGCTAAGTATGCTTAAATATGGGGTTGGATGCTTAAGGGTTGCGTTGGGTTAAGGGTAGTTAATTTTCTTTTTTTGGGTTGAGTTATAAATGGGTATAGATTTTTGGGCCAAATTATTAGTAGGGATAATCAGCCTCTTATCCTAAATCAATTAGATTATAATACAAAAAAATAAAGAATTAGAAAACTATAAGTTCAAAACTTCGTGTAAAATATGCAAAAGAACAAAAAAATGTACACTAAAAGCGAGTTAGTCCCTCAATAAATAAAATAGAACAAAAAAAGTTATTTCATCACATCACATCTAAAGAAAAAACATAATTACTATAAATATGAAATTAAAGGTAAAAAGTGAGTTATCTCTTTATAACAAAAAAAAACATTAAGAAAAGAGAAGGAAAAGCTAAAATATTGAAATATCTAAATTATAAAATTGGAAACATTTTGGGACCAATATGCAAAAGGAATGAAAGTAAAAATGGAATAAAATGAAGTTATCCTTTTAGAAAACAAAAATTTAAAAAAAAAGAAAAAAAAGAGAAAAATAATATAAAATTGAAAATATTTGGAATCAATATGCAAAAGGAATGAAAGATAAAATGTTAAAATGTCAAAATATAAGGGTAAAGTGCATCCATGGTCCTGTATCTTTAAATTGTACCACTAGGGTCCTGTTTTAACTTTTTGTACTAATAAAGTCATGTTTTCAAGTTTTTTCTTCATCCATGGTCCTATTTGACATTTTTGCCCTCAATTTTTAAAATATGGCCCTTTTAAACAATTGTAAAATATAAAAATCACCCTAACGTTTAACGAAACTTTCAATTTTACCCTCAATTTTTATAATTCCTAATATTCTACCCTAACTTTTACAAATACTTACAATTCTACCCTAAAAATTTTCTCTCCACTTTATCTCACCACCCTCCTATCCACCACCACCGGAAATCTCGTCGGACCGCCGACAGCCTTCGCTGGAATGCCCTCTAAGCTAAGAAACGCAAGTCTAGGCTGTAGATCCGCAGCCTAGGGCCACGAATCGCCAGCCAAGGGCGGAGAACCGCCGGCACAGGGCCGCGAATCGCTAGCCCAAGGCCGCCGATCGCGAGCCCAGGGCCACCAATCGCGCGCCCAAAGACACACATCGCGTGCCCAGGGCCGCGAAGCGCACGCCCACGGCAGCGGATCGCGTGCCTAGGGCGGCGATCGACGACCGAAGGGCGCGAATCGCGAGCCCTAGGCTGCGAATCGCGGTCCAGTGGTTTTCCGGCGACGGCCTGTGGCGTCCCGGCGGTGGCCCGTGGCTTTCTGGCGGTGGTGGGTCGGATGGTGGTTAAGATAGGTGAGTTGAAAAGTTTAAGGTAGTTTGAAAGTTTGTTTGTAGAATTTTAAAATCTGGGGGTGTAAATTGTATAATAAGAAAAATTCAATTTATGTTCGTTATTGTACCATTCCTGTAAAATGGTAAGATAGTAAAATAATTGTAAAAAGGACCATGGAGGAAGAAAAAACTTGAAAACAAGACTTTATTAGTATAAAAAGTTAAAACAGGACCCTAATGATACAATAATTAAAGTTACAGGACTATGGGTGCACTATACCCGAAAATATAAGATTGAAAATATTTGGGTTCAATATGCAAAAAGAATGAAAATATGAGGTAAGAGAAAAATTTATCCTTTTACAAGTGATTGTTTAAGCATAGGTTGTAAGAAAAAAAAAAGCAACATGTTAAAATCCTATTCCTCTAACAAATAAGTTTTTTTAAAAGAAAAAAAACAACAAAAGATAAAATGTTAAAATGTCAAAATGTAAGATTGAAAATATTTTGGATCAATATATGAAAGGAATGAAAGATAAAATGTTAAAATATAAGATTGAAAATATTTGGGTTTAATATGCAAAATTATTGAAAGTATGAAGTAATATATGTAATTTATCCTCTAGCTACACATCGCCACAACTAAATTACACCCTACACCCGACCACACTCAATCCCAACTTCCAATAACCGTTCATATAAAAGTAATATATATAATTTGAAATTGTTGACCCATTTTCTTAGACTTTAAAATTAAATTTGACATTGCTTTTGGTTAATTTTTTAAACATGTGTTATCTTAATTGTGGTGCATGAATCTTGAACATTCTCTCAAATGAATTAGTATTTTTATGCTCGATTAATGTTGGATATAGTAAATAACATTTTTTTTCCTTTCACTCTCATATTTGCTTTTATCTTTACAATTGGATCCAAATATTTCATTTGACCTTTTTATTTTAAATACGTTACCATTTTTCCACATTTTGTTTTTATTTCTTCATCATTCCTTAAAAACATTTTTTCCGTCATTTCCTAAAACATATGAATTCCTTCTCATTTTGAGGCACTACACTTTACGTGTGTCACATTTAAATCCAACATTTATCTTTCTCATTGGTGTCAAACATACATGGAGAGGAAAAATTTTCACCTGATTTATATCAAAAATGATCAAAAATTCACTACCATTTGGTCAGGCTGTCAAACGTCAGGGTGGAGGGAGAGTGGGAGGGGGGCACGTGGTGTGTGGAGGGCAGTGTGAGTTGCAGGGGTAGGGGGGCCCACCAGTGGGTGAGTGGGAATTGCTTGGCAGGGAGAGGTTGGCAGGAGGGGTTGGCAGGCAGGATGAGGACACGTGGGGCGCAGTAGGTGGGGGCAGGATTTACTTGACGTGATTCACGTCTGTTTTACAAATTCGGATCTCACGTGATTCACGTGAGGTTGAAAAATATAAAAGTGATTCACCGAAAATGTTGAGTGAATTTGTCAAAATTCACCATAAAATTGTTATGTTTGAAGCCCTTGAGTGGCTATGATTTCTTGATTATGCACCATGAATTCTGAAGATTCTCTTAAATAAGTTAGTACGTTTATGCTCTATTAATGTTTGTATATTGTTAGTTATATTTTTTCTCCTTTCAAACTCATGTTTTTTTCTCATTTATTTTTTTTCCCATTATCAGCGTTTCTCTTTCCAATTTAGTGCAATTCATTTAACCTTTTTGTTTTAAATTTACATTACCCATTTTGCCACATTTATTTCTATTTTTTCGTCATTCCTTTTTTTCTCCCCAAGGCCTATGAATTCCTTCTCCTTTTGAGGCACTACATTTTGTCCGTATTACATCGAAATCTAACATTTATCTTTCTTAGCGAGTGACATTATAATGACAATTAAGATTCTTTTTTCTTTTTGAGAAAGATGATAATTAAGATTCCATGATAATTCAATTGACAAAACATACAATTTCTGATATCTTCGTGATATTTCATCAATTTGTACATAACAAAGTTTGAAATTGATTAAATATTCTATTTCTTTATTTACACATGAAACCCTTAGATTTATCCATGTCACACATAAATCCTAGTTTACTACTTCCATGTCTAATTGTTAAAAAAATCGACATCATAGATTAAAAGTGTTAAAAAATGTTCAAATTTATGTCAAAGCTCATACAAGTGTTAACTTTTTCAATCAAACTAATGCTATTATCCTTTTTCCCTTTTTACGTCTATTAGATTTTCCAATTTCAATATAGTATCAATTTATCCATCCGTTGTTTTATAATTTGAATGGTACTGTTCATCCATTTGTTTTTGTTTTTCCCCTTTTTTAGATTTTCTTTTCTCATTCATTGGAACTACTATCATCGAGATAAATCTCTTTACATTTTCATTTTTTTAAACATATTCTATTTTTAATTAAAATACTTACGGTTTACCCACTAGGCATTTTTTTAATCAAGTTACTACTATTTTTTGTTCAATTTATGTTTTGCTTCTCCTTTTTGTCACTACCTATGATTCATGTACTTATTACTGGTTTTTATTTCCTCAGTGCCATAAAAATATGGACTAATTACAGTTGCATCTTAAACACTTCAGTGAATAATGTATACAAAATATCCAATTTCAAGTAAAAGAACAAATTCGGCCTACTTTTTCACGTTATATAGTTATATAATATGTAATTTTGTTGGATGTTATATATAATCAACAATATTGTCTTGAACAATAATTTAAAGTTCTATCATAAAAGTTTAAATTATATAAATAAAATATGCCCCGCCGCAAAGTGCGGGTTACGAATAAAATTTCGCTTGTACGTGGTCTCATTTTAAATCTTGTTATCTGATGTGATCTTATTCTAGGTTTTTAACCTAATTGAGTTATGTTTTTCGAATTATTAACCCAATTGGATCATTTCCGTCGCTTTCCCCCATTTATTTGGAAGACAACTTGTGAAATTACCAAATTACCCTTCATTAATTGATGTAATGCACCTCAGTATTTTCTAAACTAAACGATTCCACCCCAACTTTTTTTAGATTCACACATTGACCGGGGCCCAACTTCTCTCCACCATTATTTTTACCATCTCCCTCACCTCACTCTTCAACCCCACCATCGCACCACTGTCTAGCTTCAATTTCTCTTCCATTCGGCATTGTTGACACCCAATTTTGTCCGAGGTAGTAATTTAAGTTGCAGTAATACCTAATTTGTAATTGTGGTTTTCGATATTTTTCCGTATTTTTATTTCATGTGATTTTTGTCAACATTTTATGTACTTTTCGTCATTTTCGTTATTTTATATAACCTTCGTCATTTTATGTGATTTTTGTCACTTTCATTATTTTACGTAATTTGTAATGTGTTTTTGTCACTTTAGTTATTTTCATTATTTCGTGTGATTTCGTTTATTAATCTAGAATTTAAATGTGTTATATTCAATTAACAAAAAATGAAAAAGAAAAAGGGAGAAAACCAGCAGCATGAGCATGCTTTGCTTGCTCCAGCTTCCATCCTTCACAAGCAAGCATGCCTGCCATCCCTCGCATCTCCTCTCCATTGTCAATTCACCTTAATTCACTCCCAATTTCATGTGACTGAACAAAAGGATGAAACCTGGGCAAATGGAAGCTCCAAATCTCTCTATAAATTGAAGGAGAAATGAACATTATGGCACCAATTCGCAATCAAAAACTGAGCAAAAGAAAAAAAGAAAGCTCCCCCTGTTGTTCATCCGCAAGCTTGCATCCACCAACCCACAACTCAATCCTTTGATTTCCTCCTCCAATCACCTCCAATTCATACCCCCAGGTCCGCCACATCGCCAGCAAGCTAGAGGCCCCGTCTCCTCCGCCTGGCGTCTCCGGAATCACGAGGAATCAACAATGATCCACCAACCCGCTAGGCGACCCAACTCACTCGAAGCCGACGCTCCAGGCCGTAACTCGCCGTCCCACCACCGCCGATTGAGTCCTCTACCACCGCGTCGTCGTTCCCGACCGTATCCGCCACTGTAAAACACCGATTCCGCCTTGAAGCATCCGGATCTTTGTAACCAGCGAACCGACGCGGATTTTCTTCGACAACCACAACTCAGCCTGCCGCGCCGCCACTTCCACCGATCTCGTCGCTCACCGCCTCGAAGATTGCCGCCGCTCGCCGCCGCTGACGCAGCTCAGGAGCAGTAACCCGAGCCTCTCTCCCACCCTCATTCACGCTCGCGAATAGCTAGCTGCAGCTGCAGGTACGTGTTTTATTTTGTTTGTTTTCATTGTTTTCTGTTTTATTATTACTTTTTATTACTTTAATCCATCAAGTTGTCCCCTTAACTCACTTAGACCCCTAAGTTTCTTTTAAGGTTTCGTTTGTCACTAATGTCCACTCAACCATAACAATCTTCAACAAGTTTAAAAAGTAACAGTTTGGGCACTAGGCCCAAACCTTTTTGTGTTTTAGTTAATATTTTTGTTATTATGTCCAATCTATTTTTTTTAATTTTTATTTTCAAGATATTTTGAGTTTTCTTATCTATGTAAATTACTGAGAATCCTTTTCTTTTATTTTTAGTGTTATTCTTATCTTTTTTTTATTATGTCTTAAAATCAAGCAAAAATCTAAAAACACTCGTGGTACCAATTTTGGACGCTCGGAAATTTATGATTTTTTTAGCATAACTGACAAACGAATCCAGATCTCTCATAGACCATTTTCAGGTTTTCAATCGACCTAAAAAGATTGGTGGCGACTCATTGTCAAAAACCACGTCGCTAGCTACATGCATTATCGTGAATCATGATCAGGGAGTCGGAGTGGGTACAAGTTGGCCTACCGCGGTGACAACGGTGAAACGAAGATGGATGAAGGCTCTAGTTGGTGAAACATGTTTCTTCTCTCATGTCAGATTTTCCTCTTATCTAAAATCTCTGTTTTGAACGTTTCGTTCAACAACCTCACTGGCTCAATTGAGCTCCAAATTTTCCAGTGATTTGGGAAATCAACTTTTATTCATAGTGGAACCTCACTTCACTTATTTTCGAAGATTTTAAAACCCCAATATCAAATTTCTCATGGTCAAAACCAAAACCTCACATACAGAACGTGACAAATTCAAAATTAAGCTCAAATTCGTTGAAATTTTTGAGACACAAAGCTCTGGATTTTGGGTTATCTACCTTCTTTGGATTTGTGTTCACTTTAATTTCAATCTACAAGTTCTGCTTATACAAGAGGAAAATGAACATATAATGAGTGGGGATGTCTCAATTTCTTTCTGCTAGGGTTTTCTCTTGGCTTACCTCCCTTACCACCACAAGCCCTCGGCCGACGCGGTGTGCACTTTTCGGCCAGCCGAACCCAACAACTATCTAGGTTTTGGCGGTGATTTGAAGGTTTGTTTCTCCGATCGTGTTCATATCGGGCTAATTCTTGTAGGGACACGACCCTATTCTTCCAGGCTTGGGCCGCTAGTCACTTGGCCAGGTTGATGGGGCTTCCCTAGGTCCCGATCGCAAAGGCCCTCGGGGTTTCGCCTGGAGTTACGCGCAGCTCTCGTCGGGTCTCGAGCATCGAGTGGGTCGGGATCTGTTGGAGATCCTCTCTCCGGCTTTGCCACTCTCTTTTAATGGTGGCCTCTCTCGACTATCTCAGTGCGACGGGTTTCAATTTACGTCGATGTTATGTGGTTCTTGCCTTGTCCGTGGAGTGCTCGAACGGAGGATTGCGGCTCCGGTGAGTTGGCATCGTCGGTGCCCTCCTCCTCTTGTGGTGTTTGCTTCAGGCTCATGGGGTGTTCTTTGGCGGTTCGAGTCGTTCCTTGGTTTGTGGTTTTACGTGGTATGAAGATTTTTGGTTACGATCGTATTATCATGTTCCTCGACTCGAATGTTGAATGTGATCTGTTGGTTTTTTGGGACGGGCGGTCTGAGTTTGGACTCGCCTGCGGGATCATGAGGCTAGATTTGATGGGAAGGCTAGGTTATGGGTCCGCCTGGTCGATTACGGTGGTATTATTTTAGCTCTTTTCACTTTTCATTATGATTTGAGTACTTTTGTTGGGATGATAAGTTTTTAGCTTCTAGTTTGTTTCGCTCCGCCATATTTTGGTTTTGATTTTTGCTTTTATTTTTTCTCTGGATACATGTGGTGGAAGCTCTTTTAGCTCTTCTTTGGTTCCTTTTGTTAGCTAATCCAGGAGCGCCTAATCATGATGTGTTGATACATGATAACTCTACAAGATTCGAAACGAGTATTGACATTTTATTAACCATGATGTTTACGTCCTCTCTCTGCTCTAGTGGTTATCTTTGGATTGGTATGCAACAAGATTCCATTGGAGATCTTTCTAAGCCCTACAAACTTCTTTGTTGTTCTTTCTAAGCTTCATCGTTTGATCTATCTTGTATTGGCTTGTTCTATCTAATAAAATAAGCTTTCTTGCTCAAAAAAGAGGAAAGCAAAGATCGGCACGAGAAGGAACAGATCGGCGATTTCAAACCCGATCCAACAATCCATCATCAAGATGGAGAAATCAAGGCTATTCACATTGCGAATAGAGTCCGGCAATCTCTCGGGTTGTAGACTTCAAAGAACCCTCATCGACGATGGCGACGATTATATGTTGTCGGCCGATCAATCTCACCTTCAAGGACCGATCGTGATGCTTATGGCAGCGGTTGATAAGCATTGTCCATGCATGAATGATTTTATTTATCCAGAATGTCTCTTGATCTTAAGCGGATTTAGCTGGACTAGAGCCGTTTGATTGGCTTCTCACCGGCGAACACGTAAACAGATGAGAATCGATCGATCGTTAATTTGGTGTTACCATTTTAAAGCTTTACACCACCCAAAAAGATGCCAAACATGCTCCCGTGGGCTTTTGTGTTTCATGCATCTTCTATAATAAGAGTAACTATACGTTCATCGACTCATATTAAGAGCCTATAGATACTAAGAAGGAAGGGACCACATGTCGCTCATTTGGTCATTGTGTTTCTTGGTGACGAAACCGAGTCATCAAATCTTCACGGATCCGTCCTTCCTTCCGCGGAGTAACAAAATTAGACCGAAATTCAACCGGATCCTCTTCCTTTCTCTCAAAATCAACAAAATCAGCAACAAATTCCATATGTCCTATTCTTCCTGCAAAAACAACCGCCGGCCCCACCGCATTTATTTGACTGCCCAAAATCATGTGTTGCGATACCACAATGATGCATTCTCGATGATGATGTGTTCTCGTAACAACATGATGCACTCGTTTTGATGACTTGATGATGTATTTTGTTCTACAACCCACAGTGATGAGCTTGGTTACCAATGATGCATTCACGATGCACAATGATGTTCTCCCGTAACAACATGATGCACTCGTCTTGATGACTTAATGATGCGTTCATTTTCTTCAACCTTTCTAAAGGATACGGTTGGTGACCAGAATGATGCTTTAGGTTTCAAGTATGATGCGTTACCTTACAAACATGATGCACTCATTTTGATGAATTAATCACGCACTCATTTTCTTCAACCTCACAAAATGATGCCTTTGTTGACCACTACGATACACTCTCATTGCACTATGATGCTTCCCCTTACAAATATGATGCATTCGTTCTGATAACTTAATGTTGCACTCATTTTCCTTAACCTTTCAAAATGATGCGCTTGATGATGAGAGTGATGCTCTCCATTTCCACTATGATGCTCTCCCTTATTTCTAACTAATGATGCAATCCAGCTCACACATGATGCATTTCATCTCTCGAATAATAAACTCAGACGATGCACTCCATCCTCCAAAATGATGCTTTCGATAATGCATCTCCATGCATCAAATGATGCACTACATGTAATAAATGATGCTTCTATGGGAAATGATGCTTTTGTAGTGCAATATGATGCTTCTTCCGCTGAATTTTTTTTTCTTCCATCTACTTTAGCTAATATTCTTCCAATTTATCATTAATTGGCATTAATTGACATTATTAACTTTATTCTAATAGTTTTGAGCATTAGTTGTATATAATTCGCGGTTACATTATTTTTATAAAAAGGCGCATCATAATGAGTTGATGACACATTAGAAAGGTATGTAGGTGCATCATAATTCTGTCATGTGCAACAAGTTGCAACTACGGGTCATGGGACGGATTGTGTCGTTAATCAGCTGAGAAAATGGCTGGGAATGAAGCGACCGTGGCTTGGAAAGCGTTTGGTTGCTCCAACACGGTTGGTTGCAGCCTTGGTTGGCGGATTTCGTCGGGTCAGGTAGCCGGTAGTCTGAACGGATCTCCTACATGTTGGGTTTATTCCCATATAACTTAGATTTTGATGATAACAAAACTTTGGGATCTTTTTGTATAGTTTAGAAAAGTGTGGTGTTCACTTAATAGGTTTCAACCCAATTTTATTATTAGGCCCATTTGTTATTCCGGTAGCTTAGATAAGAAGAAGAAGAAGAAGAAGAGTTTCAATTGTTTAAAACTCTATTCTTGTTAACGTTTTTTTAAGCTAGCAGATTTTGTGGAGTCTTTCAAGCAAACTATCAGGGACCTAAAACAGAAATGAGACGTTGAACTCATCACTTCTCCTCTCTATTTAAATCAAGAGCAAGCCTTCATGAAGACAACTCCTCCAATATACAAGCTCCTTCATCTCACAAGCAATCAAGCCAACTAAAGTTCTCCAGTGTTGTATTTTCGAAGATCAAGCTTCTGTTTCATCTTAGGTTCTTCAAATTATTTTTGGGAGAGTGAAAAAGTGCTTTAAACTGTTTTTTGAGTGTTTTCTGGAAAAACCTCAACAGGTTGAACTTTTCGGAGAAAACTGTTTTGTAAGGCATTTTGGTGAGCCTCGGGAAAACCAATTAGGGGATTTTTGTTAGGTTGTTAGTGAGCCTTGGGAAAACTAATTTTGTGAGTGTTAGGTTACTTGGTGAGCCTTTAGGAAAACCAAAGTTAGGTTTTTAGTTAGCCTTGGGAAAACTAAAATAGGTTTTTTAGTGAGCCTTGGGAAAACCATTTGTTAGGTTTTTTAGTTAGCCTTGGGAAAACTAAAATAGGTTTCTAGTGAGCCTCGAGGAAAAAATATCAATGTTTTTGTTAAGAAGAAAAGTTTTGAGGTCAACCAATTCAACCCACCCTTCTCTGCCTACTTGGGAGGAGGTTACCACTGGATTGCTAACAGCCCACCGGTCCTTAAGGGAAGAGCTACGGTGGTCAGAAGGGGTAGGCTGGAGCTATTTGCGCACGCAGCGGGAATGGTGGTTTGCTAAAAGGAAGAAGATGTTGCATGATAGTAGTATTTTAAATTATAAAAACTAGGTACATGGAGGACCATCTTAAAACGGGGCGCACACTATCCTGGACCATTAATTAGTACTCCCTATCTATGAAATGATCATTGAACAATCACAAAGACTTCGGTCTCTATGTAGTTCATTTTATTTCTTGTACCTCTTAAATAGATATTAACAGAAACATTTTAATGTTGACCTCATGAAACATGTTGAGTGCTAAAGCTTGTGACTACGATAGTCTAAAATATAAATCGATCTCTCAATTGGATCTAGTTCAATAAGTATTTTAAAAAACAATCCAAAAACTAAAAATCAGAGTCGAATCGAGAGATCTAAAAACGAATAATCCGAAGATTCGACGAACTGTAAAATCAAGAAACCAAAAACTGAAAAGATGTACTCATGCATTTCGGTTACGATTTTTTATCCAATGAACCCGTAGTTAACCAAACAAAATCGAACAACATATATTACTTAATGCTATAAGGGTCTGTCTCTTTTAAGTTTGTAAAACAATTCCTTACTTTAATGTACTCTTAATTTATATTCATTTGTTCTCTATCTCGAACAATTTCATCAAAATATTAGTTTTCATGTGATAGTAGTATTGGATAACTAGCTCGTATCCCCTCCTGCAGACGGGGTAAAAATAATTAACGTCATGTCTTGATACTTTATCGATGTATTCGTATAAATTTACGAAAAGATAACTCGTATACTATTTTATTTAAGAATCGATAACCAAAAAGGTAAAACATTCGAGCTTATTCTTGAATCTTCCTTTCTCTTTCTAATTTTTTTGTTATTTTGTTATTATTCTTTTTAGAATTTTAATTTTTTTCTTTTTAGAATTTTAATTTTTTTACATTCTCTTTTAATTGTTTGGGGTTTGTTCATCAAGGATTAGGGACATAGAAATTTCCAATATTCCATCAATTTTATTAGTTAATAATTACTACCTCCTAAGTTTGGGGGATGGAGTAAGTATTTCTCATTATTTTTTTTCTAATATTAGTTTGGGGATAATCTTTTTATGCCACTAAGTTTTGTATTTTTTTTTCATCTCAATCCCAAACATTTTCAAAATTATAATTTAAGTCTATCAAATGTTTTCATTTTAAGTGAAACCTCTTTTCTTATGTGCTAAATCTTTTAATCCCACTTTTTAATTATTTTTCACATCTACCTAAATATTCTATACCCTTAAAACATAAATCACTAAAAATTTGAGTAAAAGCAACTTCTCTTGTTTGCCTTTTTAAATCCTGAGTCATTAAGACGAAAATCATAGAAGAAAATCACTATCGGTAAAACATGAATGACTTCTATTAAGTTCATGAATGTGATTGATATATAATTAAATCTAAGAAAATTTAATTTGTTAAAAATTAAGATGAAAATTTTTAAAGTCATGGAAGACCGAAACTTTATTAAAAGCAATTTATGTGTGCCATCTTCTTTTTAGTTACTTATGAAACTTGTAAATTATAAAAGAAATTATGTATTAGTGAAACAATGATAGAAAGTTTTAGTCATGAACATCTAGTCTAGTGGCTATGCTCATTGGACATGAAGTGGGGCTCTCGGGAACCGCTTATTCCATGCGCTACAAAGGTGCTTCATGACCACTTCTGAAGCACCTTGTAGCGCTAGGTGCCTAGTGGAGTACGTAGGCGCCGGCTCCTTTTGGCGCTTCTTAAGGCGCTACGGGACTCCTTGAAGTACGTAGTGTCGAGCCTCCACAACCGCTTTCCCCTATCCCCAAATATATCAAAAAAAGGATAGAAAGTTTTAAATTTATAGATAATAGTAATAGACTTAAATATGATTAGAAGCAATTTATGCATGCTCTTTGCTTTTTAGTTGCTAATTATTACAAGATTTCGTTATAAATTTAACGTAATTTATCGTATTTTAAAAAATATAATTATTACAATTAATAATACTCACAAATATAAATAAGGTTACTTTTACATATTAAAAAAGATTTGAATACAAATAGTAATCCGAAAATTCCACAAATTGCGAGTTGGGCTTACCCAGCCCAATTTTGTTTTCACACCTAACATTGTCCAAACTCCCAACCGGCCTTAAACACTTAAACCCAAATTGTTAGCCCAACCCGTAACCCAACCGAAACTCTAACCCATCTACCCTCATATAGATAACCTAGTGTCCAACATTCTTACGTTTCTAACCCTAACCCGCTGCATCTCTCTCTCTCTCTCTCTCTCTCTCTCTCTCTCTCTCTCTCTTTGTGTGTGGGTGTAAAAGTTCAAACGTGTTCATACCGAATTCTGACTGTTCATCATGAGAAACCACCAAAATCGTCTCATAGATGCATTTCCGTCAAGTGTCTACCGTGAAAAAATGTTTTCCGACGGCCTCCGATGGTGGCAAACATGCTTAACATTTTTTCATCATGATTTCTACTTTCTCTTTGTAAAAAATTGTTCAAAGATTTATATTTCCAGTTAGATCAAACATTATAGTGTGGAATATCTAGAATGAAGGCTTAGGATTGAGTTTGACACATGATTTTGTGGGTTATTTCGAATTTTTAAAGAGTTTAGATACAGTTTGTTGCAGATTCAATCTGTTCGGATATTATCTCTTGATTAAATTTATCATGTGGTTTTAATAAATATTAAAAAAAATTACACGTGGTAGGTCCTCCGTCAGTATGTTCTTGTTTATATATTAATAGTAGATTCATCATGATTTCCGCTTTCTCTTTGTAAAAATTTGTTCAAAGATTTATATTTCCACTTAGATCAAACATTATATTGTGGAATATCTAGAATGTAAGTTTGAGATTGAGTTTGACACTTGATTTTGTGGGTTATTACGAATTTTTAGAGAGTTTAGATATAGTCTGTTGCAGATTCAATTTGTTCGGATATTATCTCTTGATGAAATTTATCATGTGGTTTTAATAAATATTAAAAAAATTTACACCTGGCATGTTTGCCGTCAGTATGTTCTTGTTTATATATTAATAGTAGATTCATCATGATTTCCGCTTTCTCTTTATAAACAATTATTCAAAGATTTATATTTCCATTTAGATCAAATATTATAATGTGGAATATCTAGAATGTAGGCTTGGGATCGAGTTTGACACCGATTTTGTGGGTCATTTCAAATCTTTAGAGAGTTTAGATATAGTTTGTTGTTGATTCAATTTGTTCGGATATTATCTCTTGATTAAATTTATCATGTGGTTTTAATAAATATTAAAAATAATTTACACGTGGCATCTCCTCCTTCGGTATGTTCTGTTTATATATTAATAGTAGATAGTAGATTTACGTAAGATACGGAAGAACTATATAAGCCCATTAACTTACTAAATTAAATGTCCATAGGAAATTTGGGATCAAATCCCAAGTTCATAAAGAAATATTATGTTACCAACTTACCATTTTAAAAAAAACCTTGAGTTCAATTTCATTTATACGGATCGGGTAAAAGGAAATAAGTAAAGGAAATAAGTAGAGTTATCTAGGGTTTAAGTTTGAGATTAAATTTTCAAATTTTTAGGATAAGTTCTGTTGGAGATTTATTATAATCGAATAGTATATTTGTATAGGTCTCTCTATTTGTTATTATCTGCATTTTCGAAAAATTATGAAATTCAGTCATATATTTTTATAGGTCTCTTCATAAAAAAGATTTTGTTTGGTTTTAAAGAATTAAATGTATTTTACACGTGGCGCTCCTCCTTCCGGTATGAGCACTGTTTATATATTAATAGTAGATGTTCCAATAAAAAAAAGTATTGGATAATGCAGATATCTGCAAATCGATCAGTGAGAAACCAGGGACAAACGAACTTGGTTAAGATTGGAGGGAGCAGTTGGGTCTCCTAAAACCTTAAGGGGTATAGGATATATAAAAGAATTACTCTAGTGATCTATACAATAATTTATCCATTTAACCCCCAAAAAAGACCCACCATCACAAAAACAGAAGAAAGGGTAAAATTACCACCTGCCTTTCAAATTTTTTAATTTTGCCACATCTTTTGGGGGTTAAATTGTTAGCAACCTTTCATTTAAGGGTAAAATTGCTACTAAAGAAAATGATTAACATAAATGGCTTAACGGAGGTGTTAGTTATTATCTACATATAGAATGACTATGTGAATCAAGGTTGTCTGACTCATTTGAAATTGAGTATTTATCAACGCTAAGGTGCAGAACACGTTACTAGGGTTTAATGGAAAATATGATTGTTAATAGAATTGGATGGGAGGTGACGTAGTGTAATTCGCATAAGAAATATTTTTTTTGTGGAAATTTCAATCAATCGTCATTGTCGATGACCTCAACGCGGATCTAGGCATCCTCAACGTGCTTGGTTTGGTGGGTGGCTTGCTAGGTTGCAGGTGGAAGGCTCAAGTTAGACGATGGTGGAGACACATATGCAAAGATGATGGCGGACGTCAAACACAGGCAAAGACAAGGAGGCCACTTGGGAGGTTTAATCGTTTGGAACGTGGAGTGAGAGGATGGGATGGGACGGACGGATGACTGGTTGGGTGAGGTTTGAGTTTAAGATTTAAGGGTAACTTGGTAATTAAAACATGGCTCGAATTGGTTCACGAGTTGACTCGAGTCGAACGGTCAATGTTCGAGCTCTGCTCGTTTGGCTACTCGAATCATAATTTTGGTTAGAGCTCGAGTTCCTAGCTCATGAACTCGATTTATTTGATGTTTCTCGAGCTCGAGGTGGCTTGGCTCATCTTACACCCTTAGTCCCGCCCCATGAACATCCCAATAGTTCAATGATGGATTCATTTCCAATCATAGTTAAGGTGCTAATCAAACTAAGTTGGCATAGTTTAAGTTAGTATCCATCATTTTATCCAAAAATAACCCTAGCCTTGTGAACCCAAGACTCAAAACCCAAAACCCTGCTGCACCACGTCTTCAGCGTTGCCTCCGCCCTCTTTCCCTGGTACTCTCTCGCCGGCGAGGAGAAGATAAGTTAATCAAGTTCACAACTTTCTAGTGCGAACGCGTGATGGCTCGAAGCATAAAAAATCCTAAAAAGGTCAAAAGGAAGAACAAGGTAACATCAAGCTTCTAATTTTCGTGTTATTGTTCACTGAAAGTCGAGTAATTTTGCTTTATGCCGCCTAATCTGTTATCGATTATGGGTAGGGCTCTAAAAAGGGTGATGGGTCGTCATCTTCTTCCTCCATGCCTTCGATGCCAACCAGAATCTGGCGGCCGGGTGTTGACAAGTTGGAGGAAGGAGAAGAACTTCAGTGTGATGCTTCTGCTTATAATTCCCTTCACGGTTTTCATATTGGCTGGCCCTGTTTGAGGTTCTTCAATCTTTTCTTTTTTCCATTCTAATTTATCGATTTATCTGTTCATTCATTTGCTTATATTTTGGAATTCTCTGTTAGCTTTGATATATTACGAGATTCACTCGGGTCTGATCGTAGAGACTTTCCACATACAGTTTATCTTGTTGCAGGAACTCAGGTTGGTTACATCTCTTACAATGTCCACCTACTGTTTCTGTTGGCATACAAGTATTTTCATTTGTGAACTACTGCACTTCTTTTGTTTTGCAGGCTGAGCAAGCTAAATTCAACACTATTGAAGTGTTCAAAGTAAGAAACATCACCGGAAAAAGACGAGAATTAGTTCCCCCTGCAGATGATGGATCGGATATGGATTCTGATAGTAGTGATAGTGATACTGATGATGCAGATGGCGATAAGAATCCAGTTTTGCAAGTAATTTGATTTAGTATCTGACATTTTGTTTGTGTCAGAGGTGATTTTAAGAGAATCTGCAGTTTGACTTGCCTACTTGTTGCAGGTGAGGAGGATAGCCCATCATGGATGTGTTAATCGTATTCGTGCAATGACTCAAAATCCCCATATATGCGCATCTTGGGCTGATAGCGGTCATGTTCAGGTTAGTGGTGAATTTGGAAAATTCATCGTCTGCATTTGCTTTTGTGCTTGAATTTAGCATACTGTTAGGATACCACTAATTAGAAGGAAAAAAAACCTAAAGGAATCTCATTAGGATTTCTATTTCATTAAAAGGTCTAATGCCATTGTAAAGGAAAACAGGAGAAAAAAAAAAAGATAGCCAAGACCTCACTTGAATTAATTCTGATATCCGGATATAGAATTCATGAAACGCTGGTATGTAGCAGGAATGTACAGCACCTTAGGTAAATTAATAAAGAGTACATAGTATAATTTGAAAGACTTTGTACATCAGGAATAAATGTGGCATCAAAACCCTGGTTTTGAGTATGCCTTCCATCATACCTCCTTCATGTAAGAAATGATATTTATAGCTTGCAAATTCAGGAAATAATCTAACAATCATGGAATTCGTACTGTGTGTTGGTCTGTTTTTCTCACTTGGTTGATGTTAATTTTAGGTTTGGGATGTCAGTGCTCATCTGAATGCTCTGGCAGAGTCCGAAACTGACGGAAACCAGGGAGCTCCCTCTGTTTTCAATCAGGCTCCATTGTTTAACTATGGTGGCCACAAAGATGAAGGCTATGCGATTGATTGGAGTCCTGTTGCTACTGGAAAGCTTGTGACTGGTAGGTCAAGCCAACGGATGTGTTGGCATATTCTTTCCTTTTATTTCTTTCCAATTACCAGTATGTTACTAGATGTAACAGAATCGATATTGATATCTGGCTGCTGTTTCATGGATCATTTTTATCTCTCTCATAACTTATGTCCATTTTTTTCAAGGTGATTGCAAGAACTGTATCCACTTATGGGAACCCACATCTGGTGCATCATGGAATGTAGATTCTACCCCGTTCATTGGGCATTCAGCGAGCGTGGAAGATCTACAAGTGTGTAATCTGATACATTAGCTTAATAATTTCAGATAAATTTTGTGAATGCTTCCCTTAATTTTATTTTCCCAAAGGACCCTTCCTTACCCTATTTTCTAACAGTGGAGTCCAACAGAGCCAAATGCATTTGCTTCTTGTTCTGTTGATGGGACCATTGCAATCTGGGACACCCGAGCTGGGAAATCACCAGCTGCTTCTTTTAAGGCACATGATGCAGATGTGAACGTCATCTCATGGAATAGGTACTTGAGAAATCAACATTTTGCAAAATAGTACGGAGTAGTCTAGAATTATATGAAATGTTGACTTTGTATATTCTTGATTATGATCAGGCAGGCTAGTTGTATGTTGGCTTCTGGATGTGATGATGGCACGTTTTCAATCCACGATTTCAGATTGCTCAAGGTGTGTTACTCAGGTTGCTTCTAGATAATCTCTGGATAATTCAGCCTGAATCCTGATAGAGCTGATGTATGGTTTGTCCATGTGCAGGAAGGTAATACGGTTGTTGCCCACTTCAAGTATCACAAACATCCTGTTACGTCAATTGAGTGGAGCCCACATGAAGCCTCGACTTTGGCGGTTTCATCATCCGATAATCAATTAACGTGAGTTTGCGGACCACATAGATGTCCTGAAAATATATACTGCCCTTGTTCCAAATTTTTGGAACAGTTAGCTCTCAACAATAAATCTATGATTTGTTTTCTGTCATTTCACAATATATAAATATGAGACTTTCATATGCAAATTGATTATTCTCACTCCCTCTAAAAGAATGCAACATTCGTTTTTGAGTATTTAACTTACGATTTTATTTCTCTGACTATTTGTATGCACAAATGATAGATTGATGCTTATGCAGTATGAACATATTTTTGTGAAAACATTTTCTATCAAAGAAGAATATATATAAATTGAAGTCGAAAGCCGAACATTGGATTATTTACCATATTATATTTTCATTTTAATTACATCAATTCAGCGCAAAAGGTGCTTCACTTGTTTAATTATTGAATTAACCAAATTCTGTACTGTGTGTCTTAAAGGAAAGCCCTAGGCCCTAGTCCTTCATGTGAGCATTTTGTGTTTTTTCATTCATACCTTTCATCTTTTGATTGGCAGAATCTGGGACCTCTCTCTAGAGAAGGATGAGGAGGAGGAGGCTGAATTTAGAGCTCAAACAAAGGAGCAAGCGAATGCTCCTGAAGATCTACCCCCTCAACTTCTGTTTGTTCATCAGGTATTCTTCTTTCGGAGGCCTTTTCGTTTTCTTTTTCTGGCATCATCTTTCTAAGCTGTTTCGGTGTTGAACACAGGGACAACGGGACTTGAAAGAACTCCATTGGCACTCGCAGATCCCGGGAATGATCGCCTCAACAGCGGCAGATGGTTTCAACATCCTGATGCCTTCCAACATTCAGAGTACTCTTCCCTCAGGTGGTTCCTGATTCCAGTTTCACACTTTTTGGTTTGATGCACCATGAGGTTGAATTGTTGAGGGAAATTTGTTGCCTTTTTGGCCCCCCTTTGTTAATTTCTGTTTTTAAGTCCTGAATCTCAGTGAAGGAATTTGAGTATATACAAGTGTTGTTATTCTGATGAGACAATAGAAATGTAAACGTGCTCAAATTTGTTCCTCATGATTTTCATCTTCAATCTTCCTTCTTCGCCCCAAAATACTACTACTATAATGAAATTCCTTTTAAGGCCCAAACAAAGGAATTACTTCAAATAAAGTAAACTAGGTATATAAAATAAAAATACTTGTTTTAGTTAAAGTCTGGATAATAAAATAAAATTGATGTGAAATGGTTTTCATAAAAGGAGGTACCAATTATTATGAGATAATGGAAAAAGAAAATGTACATTCTTCCCTCAAGGAACAAAGTGATTAGTCAACAGGAGTATATTATTTTTATCATATTTCTCTCTTTTGATCAAGGAGTCCGTATGAATTAACAATTGGTAGTTCCCCATCCCCCTAATATTCTTACACATTTTCTTTTTAGGTCCTCCCTTAAAAGTTACACTTTTCTTAAATGGAAACTTATCTCCTCTAAAGTTTCTAAACTATCTCTACTTTATCTTTACTTTTCTGTATCTCGTTATTTATTTATGCAACCTGTACTTAAGGGTAATTATATCAAACTACATGAAATTTTACATTTACCTTAATCTCATTAATTGGAGATAAAGGATATATATATATAAAATGTGTCATGTGTACATCAATTCATTCGGTTACCAAAAAGCATCCCTTTCTTCTTGTCCAAAACTTGGTATTGATTTAGAGTAGTTGAAAAGGAAAGAGAGGAGGCCCATATTATGTGACATGCATGCTGATGGTCAAGTGGAGTGCATGGCATGGGGACGTGAAGTATACTTAAATTCATGTTGGTGATCTGAACAGAGGAAAATGGTGGAAGCAAAACTTCAAAACATTCTGCATAATCAACGCATGATCTGTCACTGTATATGGATGAATGAAGAATTCATGGGAACAAGGACAAATGCATGTAGCCTATTTTTCATTAGCTTTTTATGTGGGATTTTGGGACACATGCATGTGCCTTTCTCTTTTTTTTTTTTCTTTTTCTTTTTACAGAAGAAAAATGGAGTAGTAACTAGTCGAGAAAGATCTATTCAACCACACCAATCATCTACTCCTAGTGATTTGGTTCAAATCATTCATTACCACCATAAAGAAAAAAACTATCAAAATCTTAATGACCTAATTATCGGTTTATATATATAAACGACAAATTAAATATACTAAGGGTAGACTCCAATAGTGGGTGTTTATTTATCACATATGTGAAAAAACACATACCATGGAAATGTCAAATTTACCTTTTTAATAAATCTCTACAAATGGTGTTTTAGACTTTTAGTTTAATAGATTAGTTAGTTGAGTTAATTAATTAGTAGTACATTTATGTGGTAAATAAACGGAATCGAGTATCATATTTCATGTTATCCCCATTTCTAATACATAGACAACATGAATGGGATGGGAGTAAGTTTTTTTTTTTCCCTTCATTCACCATATACTATTATTTATTTTCCTTAATAAAATGTATTCCATAATTAAAATAGTGTGATGGCCGGTATGAAAGTATTGAAAAGTAAGCATCAAAATCCAATCCCATTAATTCTGATTGGCTCTGTTCCCATTGACCCTGGATCTCCCAAGCGCCAGACACAGGACTTGAGTTTACCAAATTTCCAAACACCAACAACCACTTCCAATCCCAATAACAAATTAAGTATATCAGTAATAAAATTGATAAGTGAGGGTAATGAAGTAAATCAGTAATAAAATTAAGTTTATTTATAAAGAAACATACTAATCTTTGTATGACATTTCAAAAAAGAATATGATGAATAAGTAACAATTTTTGCGGGATCCAAGAGTATATTACATATCATGCCATATTTATATATGAACAAAAACACGTTTATTCCATTAAAAAAATCTAAAGAAATTCTACGCAGTTTCTTGGAATTGGAATTTGCAATATTTTGTTTGGAGTATTTACGTTCTCTGAACAATAAACATTTCCGTTTCTTCTCCCAAAAAATAAAATAAAATAAGAATACTACTCTTTTAAAGTTTGTTTTTTTTTTTTAATTTTCATTTTTTGCAGGATCAATTCTCGCTAGGTCTCTTGAGCAGTACAGTCGTCGGCGGAGGTGAGAGGGAAGCACGTGTCATCGCCGCCGGTGTTCCACAAAAAATGGGCGTAATTGGCTGCGTAGAAAGAGTTGGTCGGCTCCGCCGAAATCGCCTCCAAAAATGTCTCCTCCGCCGCCCACAGATCGTTCCTCGCCCTCCACAAAAACGTCGCGTATTTGTTCAGCGCCTCCGCATCCGGCGGATCCACCGCCACCGCCTTCTTGAAATATTCCTCCGCTCTAATTTTTTTTTCAAAACAACAATATGCATGTCAGCGTACCGTTAGAGTCACACTAATATAAAATCTTTTTTTTATACAAAACAACCATTTTCGTAATATTTGACCAAAGAAATATACCTTTTTGTATAAAAATTAGTATTCTAGTGTGAGAAAGATACATGGTAGCTGTTTTGGATACACAGAAAGCAACAGAGATCAAACTTTTCTTATCAAAAAAAAAAAAAAAAAAACTTTATTCCACCACACACTCCTCTATCAGGAAAATCCACCTAATAGGCAAATCCCCATCCCTCATACAAGCAAGCGACAAAGTTTATAATTCCAATATTCCAACAAGATATTCCAAGTTCCCAACAAATCGTACTTTGGGAATTCTAGATTTTTCAAATGCTACAAAAAAAAAAAAAATTTTTTTGTTTTTTTCCGTGCGTACACCTTTACAACTATCACACTATTGTTTACATTTTTAAAATATATATTATGTAGTTTTATGGTTTTTCACTTTTCCTCTATTTCTTTATTTAATCTCATACTCATACTCCATCCGTCTTCAATTAATTACATATGAAGCTTGAAAATAAACTGAAAATGTTGTATCAGCCAACCTTGTAAAGCTTGAAAATTCTACTGTCTAATTACTTCTCATAAAATGGACCATGTTGCAAAAATCAGATTGTCTAATTAATATGATTTCTTACTAAATTATCCATACTTATCATTACTTTTTCTATCTCATTTTTTGTACATTTTCAGTTAAATGATAAATAGGTAAACATATACAAAAGTCTTACATTCACCTTAATCTCTGCGCCTAACTAAATCCTTGAATCTTTTGGGGACAGATGAAGTATATATGTATGGCAAGTGGTGCAAGTGGTACTAATTGATTAACTAAGTACTGAACTGTCAATAAATCTAAATCAGGGGACTGAATTGAAAAACGAAAGAAAGAAAAGAACAGTACCTGTCGTTGTCTTGCGCGACGAGGTAGAGAAATTGAGCGTAATTGGCCATGAGAAGAGCGTTATTCCAATCCTGGGCCAACCCGATTTGATAAAGATGCTCCGTTCGGGTGTAGTCGGAGTTCTCTTCGCCGTCCGCGATACTCGCCGTCACTGGAGAAACGAAACGCTGCATCGTTTCATGATCGAGTTTCATGTGCTCATGAGCTTCGTCGACTAAGGAGTTCCAGAGGCTCATATTTTCTTCGCCGGAAGCCGACTCTGTTTCTCTCGTCGACGACGATGACCCGGGGGAAGACAATTGCGACGTGCCGTGGGGAACGATGGTTCTGAACTGGTCGGCCCCGTCAGAGCACCCTTCACCCTCTGTTCCACTGGAAACGGGTCGCATCTTTCCGCCTCCGCCGCCGTTGTTGCCGCTAATGGACGTTGTTTTCTCGCCGGAGGAAGAGGAGAGCGAGAACATCTTGACTGACGACGAGTCTGATGTTTTATGGGTCTGGTCTTGGACTTGAACAACCGTTTCGTACGTCGCCGATGGAGGCGGCGAGGCTGCGAATGTGGCGGTGGAACTCATCGAGTGAACAGAGTAGTTGGCCAACAAGATCATCACGTACACCATTAAAGTCGGCGTGTGAGAGAACACTTGCTGAAACAGCCAGACGAAAGAGGCGTGCATTTCTTTCTGGACTTTGACCAGAATTCCTTGCAAATCTTCGTAAAAAAGCAATTCTCGCATCTGTAAAGCGTAGCTGTGAAGCTCTTGAATTATGAACACCATTGATGAGAAAGCCTTCTTCACAGAACAGTACGCCAATTCCCCCGCTTCTCTGAAACCCTCGTCCATCCGGAGCTTCCGCTTTATTAAACGCAGTGAGAGCGGAAGCTCGACGCTGTTCGCTTTCCGTTCGATGATCGCCGGGATTAGCTCCTCCGGTCTCTCCCATTCCGGCGATTCTCGCTGGATTTCTGTCCATGAGAATCGACTCTGTTTCGACGATTCTTTTTCCGGTGAACCAGACGGTCGACTGTAACTTTCATCAGAAACCTGAAATTTCAAACGCATTTGCTTCGAGAACTCCTCGCTTGAGAATGAATCTAAGCCGGCGGCACAGACTCGCTTCAGGTTCTTCGACCGGGGCTTCAAAATATCGGCAGACCGGGACCTGAAGTGACACGACGACGGATTTCCGAACACAGCGGCGGCGTCGAGTCTGTTAACGAACCGGCAAATGAGAGCGCCGTCGCTACGACCACATCTCCGGATCGAAGGGGAAGAGACGGCGGCGTCGGCGGCGGCTGCAACCGTCTGTGAATGGGGAAGAATCGGCTGGGTAAACTGAAAACAGGCAGCGGAAGAGACTTTCACCACCATGTCTCGCAACTGGTGATGAAATTGAACAAAAAATCAAAACTTGAAGATTTGATCAGTAAAAGTTGGAATCTTTGAAAACTTTCCACTTTCCACACGAATGGGAAAAGAATCGCTTCTTCGTGCTGGGCTTCACACTCTGTTCCCGGAAACTCCAACTACGGATTTAGGATCATAAAATCCGCCGGAAAATCACCGGCGATTACTTCAGAGAATTTCGCTTCGCCGGCGAGGAGAGGGCTTATCGAGACTCTAGAAAATGGGCGGTGTGCGAAATATATGCAGGCACGAGTGGGAGAGTGACAGATGACTGAAAAAATCTGACAGATAGTACCGGTGACACTGGACTTATATATAGGGAGAGGAGGTAATATGTACGTACAATATGGATGACCGGGAGAAGCGGTTGCCGGTGATCGAGAGGGTTTACTTTGTACACTTCGGATCAGACACTGAGGACTACTTGAGTCCAATCTTTGCTTTATTTTCTACTTGATCCCTTAACTTCACAAAGATTTAAAAATAAGCTTAAAAGTTTTGTTAAAGTGTTATTTAGCACCAAGTGTTTTTTATAATTCTAGATTAAGGTCTATATGAATGTCTTATTGTAAAATAATTTTCTTAAAGTACTCCCTCAGCATCGTACTTAATCGTTATGTTTTTAAATGTTTTTATTTCTTGTTGGGGTTTAAATGTCTTTTTAGTCAAAAAAAAGTAAGCCAAACATAGGATGAAAATCAAATATAATAATGAAAATGAGATTGAGGGAGTAATTATATGTAAACTATGTATTCTATTGAGAGTAGTTGAATGTGTGCGTTTTGATTACTTTAACCCAACATAAAAACTAAATAAAGAGAACTAGAAAGATCCAATTATCTTAAAACGGGTCAATTTATGATGATAAGTTTTAAAATCGGTACAAAGCAATAGATGAAGTGAACAATTAATTTGACATAATCTAAAATTACAAAAACGACAATTCTTAATGTTGGATTAATGGAGCAATAATTAGATCACCATTGGTGGAATATTTCAAGTTTCTTATTTTTTTACTCTCTGTATATCATATTTGTTGCGTTGTTGAGTGACTATGAGACCATCTGTTAGATTAACTTAAGACAATATCAAAGTTTGAGGACTTGTTTATAGAGCTTCAATAGTTGACGACTCGAATAAAAATGGAGAAAATAGTTAGGATTTAAAATGGAGTAAACTTTCTATCAATATTTCTATTTCCTGGGGATTTTTGTTTTTTTCCTGTTTCTTTGTTAATGTAGTGTAGATCCGGTTCACATGCCACCGTCCAAGGCGTTTCAGTCAGTCGCCGCTTTCACCGCACGCCACGTGTCTCAACCGACCCACGACGTTGCCTCCCATAAACGACATCGTTTTGCTTTCCAATTCATTTCCTCCCCATTTTGTTTACTCCCTCCCTTCATATGGTTCAGGAGTGGCATGATTTGGAGTAACCGTATGGAGACCCGCATGACATTTTACGAATTAAATTGTGAATTTTATTTGTGGGTTTGTAAAAGTGGATGATTTTTCGATCCGCTAAAGTTCGTGGAGGTGGAGATGAATTTAACTTCTCTACATCGTGGGCAGGGACGGAACTACGCTTTGGTAGGGGGGCTGCTGCCACTCCCATTAATTGGAGGGGTATAGTGTATATAGTATATAATATTAAGATTAATGCAATAATTTATCCAACCCAATAAAATTAAAGCTCAATCAAAATTAAAATTCAACTCAACCCAATCCAATCCAATTCCATACACTATTAACTCATCCATAACTCAATCCAAATACAATCTTGTATTTAAATGTTCGATTTTTTTCCCACTCTCCCCACCACTACTCCTTCACTTTGTGAAAATCAATTTAAAGTGTCATCCCACCGAATTATTCAATTATGTCCAAATTCCAATCCAATTGTTTTGGACTTTTTCTAAAGTGCACAAAAGCATACTCCACTCGTTTTCAAATAATTTTACATTCTGACTTTTCTGTTTTAAAGTTCAATGTTTGACTCAAATTTTAATAAAGATAAAAAAATTAAAAGTTTCTAAAAAATACATTTAGAAATTTTATATTTCAAATTATGATATGTATATAAATTATTAACTTTAAATATCTAAATATTCATGGAAACAAATCATAGATTAAATACTGTAAAAAAACAAAAATAAAGTGTGGAATTATTTGGGAACGGATGGATTAGGGGGGAACAATCAATTTAAAATTAATAATTTCATTATTCTTTACTCTCCCACAAGAATTTAAAAAATACTCCCTCCGTCCCCAAATAATTATACGCTTTGTTTTTGTTATTTTACAGTATTTAATCTATGTTATTTTCATGAATATTTAGATATTTAAAGTCAATTATTTAAATTGATTGTTTAAATACTCCATTCACGTAAACTTTTAGAAATCTCAAAGAATGTCATTATTAGTGCAACATTTTGACATTCGATATCCATTTGAATTCAATTTATCTATATTAAATTATTTAGAAACTAGACACATTAAATTATTTAGAAACTAGACACATTAAATTATTATTATTTGATAAAATTTGTAAATTTATATCTAAAAATATTAGAGAAATAAAATATACTATATTGAAAGATGAAAAATCAAAAGTTACAATAAAAAGGGACGGGACGAAGCTAATATTAAGCTACACACCTACCTAGCCCCTCCCCCCGCCAACCTCAAATTTCTGGCTCCATCACTGATCGCGGGGCTCCACTATCCGCAAATTCGCGGATCTTCGCAACCCGTAAACAAATTATACACATCAATAACTTATACTAAACCAACAACTCTATAACTTATACCAAACCAACAACTCTAGCTCGTTACCAAATATTATTCTCCAACTCTAACATATATGATTGTTAGTTCGGTATTTCAATTTGCTCTGACAAAATGGAATTCGCAATTTTATTTTTTGATGTCTTAGGGCGGAAAAAACAAAGAAATTGTATGTGAGATTGATGACACGTTTTGATGTCTTGGATGTAATCAACAAGATTGGAATAAGTATTAGTGGAATTATGTTATCTAGTTAATTTCATTTCTATAGTGTTGTTAGCTTGTAGTTAATCTTGAGAGTTTTATCAAATTATGTTTGAATGTTGTTTTACATCTCTAATTATATTTAAGCAGAATTGATGTTGATGTTAGGAGAAAAAAAAAAGCACACTAACCGTGGTGGTAAAAAAACCCGCAGATGGTGGAGTCGGCCGAGACTCTGATCTATTGCCATTGCTATATGGTCCTGCCATTTACATGTTTAAAACAGATAAAAGATTAAAACTGTTTCGAATATCCTTAATGCTCAGTTCAACGAGTAATTGGAACTTTTTTCCAGAAGTAGTTTAAATTTTAAACATGATGACGGTAGAGAACGAGGTAAACATGGGTTTAAAATTTACGTATTTTATTGCCATCCAACTTATTTTTATCAGGGTAAAATGGTAAAAGGTCAATCTTTCTAAAGCTGTTCACCGGTCTCCTACCCATCTCCTAATTATATGTACATACAAACTCAGTTTGGGAATATTACAGTACCCGGTACAATAAGGGGTTCAAACCTACCAATTATATGGTGCACATATGCGTAGGTACACATAGCAATATATAGAGAAAGTTTGTAGGGATAATTTAGACATTTAGTATTTTTTAGTGGATTTGGGCTGAAACTGTTTTGTAAATTAGACATCTAATCTACTATGTGTACCTACACATATGTGTATCATATCAAGACTCGTTCAAACCTGAGATGAGTACAAAAAAAACAGTGATTTTTTTGCAAATTCACCGTGAAAAACCAAAAATTGAACCCTCCTCTTCCTCGCCCAGCTCCTCGTCGTCGCCCAGCTCTCAACCGATGCCTCCTCACTACCACTCCCCTCTTCCCGCCGTCGGAGACCAACAGATCAGGAGAGGAGTGCCTTCCGATCGGCCTCCTCACCCACACTCCCCTCTTCCTTGCCAGCCGCCGGAGACCGAGGAGTGCCTTCCGATCGCCTCCTCACCCCCACTCCCCTCTTCCCTGCCAGCCGCCGGAGACTGAGGAGTGCCTTCCGATCGGCCTCCTCACCCCCACTCCCCTCCTCTCTGCTTGGCTGGTTGTCGTGGACCCCACCCAGTCGCCGGAGAGTAGGCAGGTAGGAGAGGAGTGGGGGTGGGGAAGGTTGAGGGGTTGGTCCGAAGCTTCCGCGACGTTGATTTGGAAGGGCGAAATTCACGGTGAGTTGCCGCCGAAACTCCCGTCCACGTAATTCACCATAGGTCCGGGAAGTGAGAAGTTTCAAATTTCACCGTGAAAAAAGGGGAGTGAGATTTTTGATAACTCACCCCAAATCACCAAACTTTGAAACCCCCTAATGTCAAAATTGGTGTTTTACTTTCTGACGTTGTCTTCTTCTCTATCACTACTTTCTGTTTCCTTCGAACTAAGTCACCGTCTATTCCCTTGATCAAAGTGATTCTTTTACTCTGTTTATTAATTTTGTTGTCATATTAACCACAAAGCATATCTCTAGACTTTAGGATTGTTGTCTGTTTCTACTTGCCGCCGCCTCAGGGGCCCCACCCCCACCCCATTCTCTTTTTTTTTTTTTTATAAATTTTTTTATCTTTTAAGAATTGTGTTATGAATACTGTACTCTGCATCTTTGTAAGTTTTTTTTAGCTGCCATTGCTAGAAATGAGTAAGGAAAAGTAACGAAGCAATAATGAATCCAAAAATCATCTTTTTGAAAGATCCAATGAGGAAGGTCAATCACTTTTTTTTAGAATTGTCATGACAACCAACCTGTTATTGAAGGACCACGGGCCGCGTTCCATGTTTCTCCGAACTTGTTTAATTGAATCGAATTGGAACATGAAAACATTCCCACCAAACATAGATGAAGCTGCCCTGATCGAGTAATTAACTTCCGCCCATGCGTTGCGGAACGAATTCTCCACAACATATGCCGGACAGGTCGGAGCGAGAGGATGCGGCCAACAACCGTCAAGTCGGTGGATTGGCGAACCGCAACCGATGTCGCAATTAAAGCCACATCCTCCTCGACTGACAGGGCAAGGGTCGCGAGCCGAGAGTCCAAACAACCATGAATGGTTGGTGGGACGGTGAAATTGATCGACAAGCAAGAATTGGACAAAATGATCGGGTTCAAAGCTTGCTCGAGAAGCGAACCGAAGGAGTTTTGAGGTTGCGAGATGACAAAGATCGATAGTGCAGCTACCTGGAAATGATGAGAGCGGAGACGATGAAACACTCTCCGGAGGGATAGGTGAACACAAAGAGACGCGACGTAGAGACCAAGCCAAGTCGCACCATGCTTGTGGCGAAGGAGTAGCAGCTGCTTCGTACGGCGCTAGGGTTTACTAAACATAATTTTTTAACTATATATCTAAAAGAGTAAAAATTATCTCATTAAATTTAAAATACTTCACATTTTGTTTACCAAAGTAGCATTAGCATTAGAAAGACACTCATTAAAAAACATTAGAGACTAATCTGCCCTTAGTGACAAATAATCGGAAAATTTTAGATCAAGGTTTTTCTATTTGAAAAAAAAAATTGTAAAGAAAAATATGGAATACTTTTAATTTTGAAAAGTTTGGAAAAACAAAACTTAAGGAACTTCGACCTTGCTTTGGAAATAGTTGTTTCAATTAGCTTTAGCGTTTTGGATAATTATTTAATGGCTGAGATTAAACAGCTAACAACTGAACTGAGCCTAACTGAACTCTAGTTTTCATAATAGAGGTCTAGACTACTGAATAATTAGAGCTTTTCTTCATGGCCGAGGTTAAAATGTGCAAGATGCACGCGTGCGCATAAGCGCGTCGTTTAATTACAAGTTTGCCACTCATGTTTTTCGACCAACGTTTTTATCTTGATAGATCAAAATTAAATATAGATCAACATGACATGTTATGTCGATCGACATAGCCAGAATGAATATCCATCTCTATACCGATCGACATTGTTGTCATAATAGGTCAGCATTGATGATAGATCAACATGATAAGTTGTTTAGATTGACATCGTCGGATCCATATGACTACCTTGTTAAATCGACATATATACTTGATTGATCAGCATAAATGGTGATCAACATGATGAGTTGTTTAGATCGACATCACTATCTTGTCAGATTCACATGACTATCTTGTTAGATCGACATAATTATTTGATAGGTCCGCATAAAATGATGATCAACATGATGAGCTGTTTAGATCGGCATCGCCAGATCCACATGACTATCTTGTTAGATCGTCATCGTTTCCTCCTGATTTCTTAAGTTAGAAAATTTTCATTTGTTCATTGTTTGTAAGTTTGGTGACATGTTTTGATGTCGATTCCTTGTTGAGTTGTGTTTCGTGGTGGTTTCGGAACTGGAAAGATGGACGGTAAGCTTCTCTGGATATCACGATGACGATTTCCGGTGGAATGGACGCACGGTTACATAAGGTATAATTATCATAATATTTTATGCGTATAGGGTGTGCATATAAGCACCGATAGTACTCTTCTTCATAACCCAAAAATCCTTCCTACCAATAGAATGGTGTAACATCACAGCAATAGTTATAGCGCATTTATTACGGTTTAACTGCTATAAGGGATAAATCATTCACGTAGTGAATTTTGGGATCTTAATTTTTTTTGTTATGTTTGAATTTTTATTATTCTTTCAATTCCTAAATAATTGTCTCATTTTCTTTTAATAAATTTCTCAATTATGCTCATTTAATTTTTAGGACATTTTTTTAAGACAACAATGAATTTTATAGATAGAACTCCATTTAGGAGAACTTTACTGATTTTGCTTTCCTATTATATCCAAATGAAATCATGTGGCTAGCTAAAGTTTCCATCTCAAGATAGAGACATAAAGACTTTCTAGAGAAATAAGCCAATTGATTTAGGTCAGAAAAAAAATAGTACAATAAAATCTATTGCACCAAATTTTCAAATACGAAATTCGATTTATATTCCTAGCCATCATCATTTTGTTTTTACAGATGGTACATCATTTTCTCCATGTGTACTTGGAACTTTTCAACTAATTTCATTAATGATAAAAATTATTCGGAGGCCTAGCTAGCTATACAATGCTACCAGAACCTGCAAACAAATTAAGATAAATAGGGATATAATATCAAGTAAAAAACAATTTAATTTCATTAAATAATTGACGCAGTAAACAATTATTACATGTAAATTTCTTTTTTAAATCTTAGACTTTTCACATTTTACCATATTAGGGTCACGTGCAAAATGATACTAATAAATAAAAATAAGATGAGTATAATCTGAAGCAATAATAAATAAATCATTAAAATAGGATGAGGTGGTAAAATCTCATTAGTTGGATACTATTCATTCATAAATTTTATGTATAATGTATTGAGTTATAAATTATAAATAAAAATATTAGCCTCACACATTATTATTTTTTATTCAAATCATCAGCATTTAAAGGGAAAAAAGCCCAACCATTGAAACTTTAGGGATCGATGATTTACTTTCTAAGTAGCTAGAATTAGGTGATAGAGTTTTCCCTCAAACAAACAAAAATGAAAAGACAAAATATAGAAACAGAGCTACACTTAATGATTTGAAACTTTAGGGGCTAAAGCTCTACTTTCTAAATAGTTAAAGACAAGTGATGTAGTTTCCCCTCAAACAAACAAAAAATAAAAAGAAAATAGAAATTGGCCGCATTTGATGATGTGATAAAATTCTATTAGGTGGGTACTATTCATCAACAGTACCCACCTATATATATAATCCGACCAAAATAGATAGAAAGTAATATGAGCGGAGAATAACAATTTAAATAACCAATATATATAATCCGACCAAAATATAAGTGCAGAAATAATCTGAAGCTGCGAATGGAAGTGCTCTGAGATCATTGATATTCAATGGTTGAAACTCCACATTACCAACAACACTTACATGTTACTAAGTTGGAATAATGCCTCAGGAAAAAATTTGAAAGATCAGGGTTAATTATGACTTTCTGAAAATTATGGATCCATACAAATGTAATACTAAATCTCCAATTCAATGTAAAGGTGTAAAATCGATAAAACGCATACAATCTACCATCATCCTTAATTACAAATTTTGATGGATGAATGAAAGTATTATTATTATTATTACTATTATTATTATTATTATTATTATTATTATTATTATTATTATTTTAAACAACAATTTTTTTCTAGTTTTACGGATCGATCATAATTGGGTCTCTTCGAGGGTTACTCTCCTAAGAGTATCTCCAACAACTTCTCCAAATATTTCTCCAAAATGGGATGCAAAATTCATATTCTCCAAACAAATGTGCTCAAACTCCAATAGCTTCCCATTTTGAAGAACTATGTATTTATTACAAGAATAAAATATTCTACATAGTTGAATAATAATTAATTAATTATTTGTTATGATAAGAGAGAGGAGCGAGAATAGATGTTTAAAAAAAGTAGATTTGAAGAGACTCTAAAATTTGGAGAATGCTCCAAATTGGGGGAAAACTCCTCATTTTTTTTTCCCTTATTCTCCATTTTGGAGAATAAGCTGGGGAAGTTGTTGGACAAAAAAAAATGCTCAAAATTCTCCAAAAGTGAGTCTATCAAGAAAATGATGAGACGGTTGGAAATGCTCTAATGGTGTTTTCTCCATATACAAAACTCGAATTTAAAACCTTATTCAAGGAATAATGAGTAGATGAAGTATTAATTACTTTCTTTTTTTGAACGGTATTTGATAATATTAATTACTTATCTCTATTGTTAAACATTCTATTGCAATGTCATATATGCATTATGGGTTGGCGGAGGATGCTGTTAACAAGCAGAAAGAACACCCATAACTTAACCGACAATTACTGATGATCGAATAGTATTTTTCATATGTAGCTTGCAATGAGAATCGTTGAATGTAAACGACAAATTTCTTATCATAAGCAATGAGCCCTTTTATTATTAAAAAAAGGATTTTTCTGTTTTTTTGGATGGTGCCAAATTTAGAAAAGCCATTCACAAACCGTTATTTTCACTCCTGCTAGGTGACATGAATTAAAAATTTTAATAATGCGAAGCCAGAATTTCGCAACAAAGAGGAAATCTCTCTAAATATCTTCATACCTGGAGAGAGCCTCCAGTGCTACTTACATTATAATGAGGTCTCCGCAAAGTAACTGATACAGACAAAATCTCTAAATATTTTCATACTCTTTCATATTATACTTAATTTTATGATTTTTTTTGGATTAAAGAAGACTTATTTTATTAATGATAAAATATTACAAAATAAGTCGAGTATGGTGAACTAAGACACCTATATAGGCACAGAAATCGGTCTGCTGATGAGGAAATCTCCACATAAGTAGAGTTACTATGAGAAATCAAAACCACTATGCGTAAGCTCACCTGGAATGGCGCCGAAAGTCGTAATGCAATGACGTGCATGGCCAATTTATGTCGATAAAAAGATCGAAATCATTTCAAAGCTTTTCTGTGATGCGCACCATAATGGGTAGGAGAGCACTACACATAATAATAATGGTGACCACGATAACAAAACTACGTGTTCACTAACAGAACTAAACAAAAAAAATAACAGTGGGTCCACAAAAAAAAACAACAAAACCAAAAGCACCAAAGTCTGAAATAACAAAATAAAACTAATGGCCCTCGCATAACTGATAAACGGACAACGATCCATCATGGACCGACCGTTGTCCGGCTCGGAGTCCACCGACCCGACCAAACCTTGCTTCAGAACCGCAGCCACCATACTCATGATTAGAGCCCGAACCTGACAAAAACCACCATAGGCACCGTACATTAAGTGCAGCATCCCCATATCAACAGAACCTACACAAAAAGTAGACGGAAGCGGCGGAGGAGCTTTGCCCGAGAGAAACCACAAAGCCTCACTTTCGGCCATAGAGTGCCCGCATACTCCCGCACACACCAGTGCCGATGTATAGTGACGGAATCCAACCACACTAGCCGCACCACCGGCGTATGACGACTCAGCGGTGCCGGTCCACCAAAATGGAAATGATTTTTCCGACAACAAGGGAGAAAGGAGGGGCGACCAAACGCGACGCCAATCGACTTAGGAACGACGCCGAAAACAAAAAAATCGGATCGCTATGGCTAGGTGCCGAGCGTTGGCCCCTGAACCAAGCAAAAATCTAGCGTGCACACCAGAACTCCGATCGGAGGCTTGAAGAGGAGTAAGTCGGCGGCGGCTAAAGGGGGAGCCACTGGAGCCGAGGCCAATCCTAGCGAGCCGGAGGAATCTTTGACATAGAAGGCTAAGATCAGCAGGGAGACGAATCTCCGTTGAACTCTCGATTGCGAAAACAAGTGAAGCAAAACAACCACCCCTTACGGTGGGACGGGCAAGACGCCCAGCAGACTGACGATGCCAGGCAAGCAGTGCTCGGAAGGTCTCCGACGCAGGTGAGATAGAGGGGAACATCAATGGCGGCTAGGGTTTTTAATTTCCTGATTTTACTAATTAACATTTGTTCACCTATTAACGCATCATTTACTACTTCTATAAGGAGAAAAATGTGTCTAGTTATATTGGGATATATGGTGTATAATATCTTCAATATATAAAAGTCATTATTACCTTCAAAAAAAAAAGAGAAAAATGTGTCATTTTTAACGACTCACGACTTTTTCTTGTTAAATCCAAATTTAATCTTGTGCCTAGCTAAAGTTCCCATATCAAGATAAGACTTAAAGACTTTCTAGAGAAATAAGCCAATTGATTTAGGTCAACAATAAAAGTATAGTACAATAAAATCTATTGCACCAACATTTTCAATTACGAATTTCGATTTGTATTCATTGGTATCATCATCTTATTTTACAAAATGGTACATAATTTTCACCATTTATACTTGGAACTTTTCAATAACCAGCTATATGCTACATCTGTGGCTACCAAACTCAACTATGCAGCCTACACAACTACACAAGTACGTTTGATAAAGTCTATTCATCAATGACGAATGTCTTAAGTTATAATTCTAACTAATTGTGTTCACTCATAAATAGCTTTTTCTTTTTAAGGGTGTGTTTTGTTTAAAATAAAAATTTGGAATCTTTTAAAAACTGATGTGAAATTCGTAAGTGGAAAATATTAATTTAACATATTGTAGTTTTTTTAATAGAAGAATACACCCTAAAATACATATGTAAAACAGTTTCACATAAATACAAACGAAATCCTAGTGCTTCCTGACGGCGGTGTTCAATGGGACATGGATGGTTTGACCCATATAACAGTGTGAGCTAGTACGAATAATTAGCACTCTGGTATCATCGATGTCGGACACACATCTCGATTAAAAATGTACCATTTCATACTTGCAAGTCACGCACAACAAGTTGTTTATATCGAGTAACTCTCTACACACCGGGATTTGAAAAAGCGATGAAGCATTTTCAAGATGAAGTCCCGATATTTCAAAGGTGATTGTCGTCAATGGTCCGTGTCAAGTTCATTGGGGGATAACACCGAGCCGAAGAAAGATGTTGATCCTCTACAATAGCCAATAATTAAAGAAACCATAATCGTGATAGATAATGACGTGAGTATTTCACTAGCTGATAGTCACGACAAGTCAGAAAGACTCAAATTTCACAATGATGTACAAGATGAGGATAATTAGAAGTTTGCGATAATTTTGTACTCAGTTTGAAAAAAATGTTGGACTTGTATGTTTATTTATGTATGTTATATATATATATATATATGTATGTTTATATATATATATGATTATACATATATATTTAGGATAAAGTGCATGGTTAGTCCCCTTATCTCTAACTTTTGTCCTAATGAGGTGACTAATATTTTCCACCAGCATGTATTAACTAATTTCTGTCTTTTTAAATCTGAATTTCTCGTAGGATCACCATTTCGTCTTTTTGGATGTTGTACTTGTATGTTCACGACAATAAAAATTTATTTAGAATTTGTTTGCTCGAATTACAATAGTGCTAATCAATTCCTAGGCTCTACACACCAGCGTGATGCTTCCTTTTTCCCAAGTCACATTCAAATGGAGAGAGAGATCGAGCAGCTGGCCGGATTGATGACTTGCTTAACTTTGGAAGCATGATTCAAGCTTCAGTCTTCAAACTTGAAATTATTAATGGCAAACATAACTGTTCAAATTTGAAACTACGTATGTTCTCTTTTTAGTTAATTACTACTAACATTTGTACCAAAATTTTGTACTAAAATATATTAAAGCTTGAAGAGCCCAATTGAATGATTAGCTTTTTTACAGTAGTGACCCCCTTCTCATCTCAAATTTCAGCCCCATTAGTCTTATTGGGTGCTTCTACAAGATAATGGTAAAGTTGTTGGCAAAAAGACTTAAAGGAGTTATGGCTAGGTTAGTGGGAGAAGCTCAATCAGCGTTCATCGAAGGAAGATAGATCACCGATGATATTTTGATGGTAAATGAGATTGTTTCCTGGGCTAAAAGAGATCGAAATCAACTTATGCTCTTGAAAGTGGATTTTGTTAAGGCTTTTTGGCACTGCCAGTTAGAAGTTTTTGGACTCCATTCTTCAACAAATGAACTTCGGGCCTAAGTGGAGAAGTTGGATAACTGAATGGATGGAATCAACGAGAGTATCAATCCTTGTCAACGGTAGTCCAACTTTGGAGTGCAAAAATGGAAAGAGGGCTTCGTCAAGGTGACCGACTATCACCCTTCCCCTTTGTCTTGGGTATTGAAGCGCTTAATGTCATGATGGAGGAGGTGATTTATCAGCATGTGTTCCAGCCTATCCAGATGGGAGGGGACGAAGTGCTTCTGTCTCACATTCAGTTTTGCCGATGATATGATCTTCTTTGGAAAGTGGTCGACCGACAATTAATACCAAATCCCTTATGGCACTGTCTTGGGCTATTACTAGTGTCACCCCACGGCGGAAGCACACAAGCGATTACGATGCTTATTAACACCGTAACCACACTCAGTTGGGGTAACAGATCACACACATATCGAAATTGACAAGTGGGCCATGTGGGCCCCACAGGTATGTGGGCCCCAGCTTCATTTTCAGCTTCTGCTCGAATTCTTTCACACAAATCATGTATTACGCACATATGCTTACACATAAACACATATAGGTGATTTCTGACAAAAATCCCGAAACCCGGGGCGTAGGCCCCACGGGGCGGTTTACACCTTTTCGGACGTACAAGTCCCAAAACTGATAAAAACAAGTATTCCACACTCAAAATCACAAACATGTACATAATCTGCCTAGAACGCTTCCCAAGAAAATCCAAAGACAAATCGACTTTTGACGAAAACCCAGATTTTACTAATTCTACATGCATACATGTCATCTACAATATACAGAGCCACAAAAATGCTACTGGAATACATACAGAACGTGCGAGGTGGTGACACTCCGGGGTCCAACCAACGTCCTCGACGTGCAAAATCTTCTTTGCTACTACATATGTAAGAAAGTTTAACCGTTAGAAAACCACGGTGCTCAATAACATAATCGAACTCCAGGCCGAATACCACCCAACACATCCCGAAAAAGTTGATCACACAGATACCGGAAATCCTGGAACGATATACATACACATCAGACATTACCCCTTATTTTCTCAATACAAAACACAATAGACCGGAACACACAAAATGGTACCTGAAATATCACACACAAAAGCAACCCCCGACTCTACTCAGCGGGCTGCGGGTCAGATCCTCCTGAAATGAAGAAATAAGGGGTAAGTTCTCGAAAGAACTTAGTAAGGGCTGAGGTATAAGCAAAGATTTTCTTGGAGCACAAGAAACCTGCAACCAAAGGAAAACACAGATATACAAGAATACACATGCTCAACCAATGCAGAATTCAGCCAAATGCAATGCAAGTCAAACAATGGATTATGATGTAGTTAGACACAATGACGGTCTTCCCGGCCTTAGCCGAGGCACACATATAATTACACACAAGAGCATGGCCAGCTCGGGGTCATGATCCCCACCGTCTTATCACAAACACCTTAAAGGTGTATCACACAAACTTACACCATTTAGGTGTAGATACACATCCTCAATGCTGATCCCGCGACCTGCACACCAATGCTTATACCATTTGACCAAGTTTGGCATCACCGGGCCAACCCCTCAAACCAACTTAGCCTCAATATACTCCGATACGCATTTTATAAAGTACTCCAAAATGCAAGACCAGAGACACACCGAACCCTTACCTTTCACGAAGTCAGAATGGAATTTTCCGATCAGCGGTCCCGGTACGGATTTCGGCAGAGTTTCGGCCGCACTTCCGACTACCCCCTTTTGTCAAATCAGGCCTGAAGTTGAGTTTCTATTCAAATTTCAGAAAAATATTGGCAGCACTTCTACAAAGATTCAGCTCACACTCCGGGTGTCGGTAACATTCCTCCCCCCTTAAGACCCTTGGTCCTCCAAGGCCGTCTTAAGTCTCTGATATTCATCTGGGTAGCGCTCCATCACATCCTGCTCAACCTCCCAGGTTGCCTCACGCTCGGAATGATGGAACCACCGAACTCGGATCATCGGGATAAGCTTATTCCGAAGCTTCCGCACATCCTGTCCTAGAATAGCCACGGTACCTCTTGGTACGACAAATCCGGCCAGCTTGCACACCCTCAATCGCAATCGTCCGAATCGGATCCAAGATACACTTCTTCAACATACTCACATGAAATACATTGTGCATCTGCCATACTCGGTGGCAAAGCTAGCTGTAGGCTACCTTGCCCACTCTCTGTAAAATCTCGTAAGGACCCACAAAACGCGGAGCCAACTTCCCTCTCTTTCCAAATCTGATAGTTCCTCGGGTCGGTGCTACCTTAAGCCATACCTTATCTCCAACCTCAAACTTCAGATCCCGTCTCCGCTTATTAACATAAGAAGTAGTCCTGTCGTTGGCGGTTTTCATGCGTTCCTGAATCCTTTTGATCTTATTTGTCGCTTCCTCAATTAATTCAGACCTGGATCAACTCTATCGGAAGCCTCTCGCCAACAGCAAGGCCATACAACGTCGGCCATATAAAGCCTCGTAAGGTGCCATACCGATAGTACTGCAATCTGTTATTATAGGAGAACTCTACCAGAGGTAAATGTTGATCCCACTCACCACCAAAATCCAAAGGCACAATCTGCGAAGCATATCCTCGAGCACCCGAATCACTCGCTCGATTGCCCATCACCGAGGATGATAAGCCGTACTCAAATGAAGTCGTGTGCCCAAAGCCTTATGAAAAGCCCTCCAGAATCGCGCCGTGAACCGCGGATCTCGATCGAGATACAATGGAGTCTCGAACTCCATGTACCCGCACTATCTCACGAATATATAGCTGAGCTAGTTTCTCCAGGGAATCTGTAATCCTCGTAGGCGTAAAATGAGCACACTTCGTCACCGATCCACAATAACCCAAATAGTGTCATGACGTGATCGTGTCATAGGCATTCCTGTCAAAAAATCCATGGTGATATTGCCCCACTTTCGAACCGGAATAGGTAATGTCTGCAACGTCCCCGCGGGTCTCTGATGTTCAGCCTTCACTCTCTGACATGTGACACACTTAGAGACATATGTAGCAATGTCCCTTCGCATGCCCGGCCACCAGAAATGGGATCTTAGATCATGGTACATCTTCTCACTACCGGGATGCACACTCACCGCTCGCATGAGCCTCCTCAAGAATCTCATCTCGAAGTGTCGAGTTGTTCGGCACATACAGCCGATCTCTGAAATACAACATACCTTGCTTGTACTCAAAAGATGGGTGTATTGCTCCCTTTGCTTCTCCAGATACCTTCTTCAATGTTGGATCACTTTTCTGCACATCCCGCACTTTATCTAGCCAACTCGATTGAATAGTCAAAGTGCACAGCTGAGCATGCTCCCATCGCTCCCACGTACGCCACAAACACATCATGTCATTCTCCTTCATTCTGTCATCACTATCTCCGCCTTTACTAAGCCGGTGTATTTCCGACTCAAAGCATCCGCCACATAATTACCTTTGCCTGCGGTGTACTCAATACCGCAATCATAATCCTTCATGTATTCCAACCATCTACGCTGTCTCATATTCAAATCCTTCGAGTAAACAAATATTTCAGACTCTTATGATCGGTGAATATCTCAAACTTGTTACCCAAAGGTAATGTCGCCACCGCTGAGCGCGTAGATCACCGCCGCTAACTCCAAGTCGTGGGTGGGATAGTTCGCTCATGTGGTCAAGCTGTCTCGATCCATAAGCAATCACATTCCGGCCCCGCATAAGCACACATCCAAGTCCGGATCCGGAAGCATCTGTGTAGATCACATATGGCACAACCGGATCTGGTAGTATCGTAATAGGCGCATTAGTCAACCTATTCTTCAACTCTTGAAAATCGTGCTCACAATCCTCGGACCAAACAAATCCTCGCCCTTCCGAGTCAATCGAGTAAGGGGTGAAACTAGTGCGAAAATCCTGAAACAAATCTCCGATAATATCCAGCTAATCCGAGGAAGCTCCCGATCTCTCGCACATTAGTCGGTTGCTTCCATCCTGCACTGCCGTAACCTTCTCAGGATCTACTGAAATACCACTCTCGCTGATGATGTGCCCAAGAAATGGCACCTCCCAAATCTAGAACTGACACTTGGAGAATTTCGCATATAACCGCTGATCCCACAATCTCTGTAGAACCATCCGGAGATGATCTCGATGCTCATCCTCATTCTTGGAATATACCAGGATGTCATCAATAAACACAATCACAAATTGATCCAGATATGGTCGGAACACCCGGTTCATCATATCCATGAATGTCTTTGGAGCATTAGTCATGCCAAATGGCATAACCGTATACTCGTAGTGTCCATACCGGTTCGGAAAGCTGTCTTTGGAATATCCTCTTCCTTTACCCGGAGCTGAAAGTATCCCGATCTCAGTGTCTATCTTCGAGAAAATCTTCGCTCCCTTCAACTGATCAAATGGATCATCGATCCTGGGTAAAGGATACCTGTTCTTCATAGTTATTGCATTCAGCTTCCGATAATCAATACACAATCGCAAGGTCTCATCCTTCTTCTTCACAAACAATACCGGAGCACCCCACAGAGAAATGCTCGGTCGAATAAACCCCTTCGCCAGCAACTCATCAAGCTACTTCTTGAGTTCATTCAATTCTGAAATCGGCATGCGGTAAGGGGGAACTGATATGGGAACAGATCCTAGCTGAAGCAGAATCTCAAACACAATCTCTCGCTCTGGTGGCATGCCCGGTAAATCTTCAGGAAATACCTGTGGAAAATCTCGCACAACAGATATCTGATCCAACACATCCCTGATATCAGCTGAGTTTAGATCGAAATACTCATCCTCATCAATCACTGGTATCTCGTCCAGAATATCTAATTCTAGACTACACATCTCAGACACACACCCAGAAGAAGTGAACAATGAAAGTGTCTTACCAGAAGATAACACAATCTCTCTCTTCGCACAATCTATCTGTACACAATGTCGAGATAGCCAATCCATGCCTAAAACCACATCATATCGTGAAATATCCAAAGACCAAAGAATTCCGTGGGAATCGATGCTTTCCCAATGTAATCACACAATCCTGGCTATCTCATTCGAAAACAAACACCGACTCCCAGCTTTTAATCAATGATATATGAGACAAACAACAAACAGATAAATGGCGGGACACAACATACTGCAATAATAGATATAGAAGCACCCGTATCAAACAGAACATTCACAGCATATCATTCAAGTAAGGTACCTTTCGGTGCTCCTTGTTGTGCCGGCTCACCTCTCTCGATCCTGGAATACCCTTCCACCCCTCGTGGTGGTGGCAGAGGAGGTGGATGTCGTGGTTGTTGCGGCTGTCTAGCACCAATCTGCGGTGCTCCTTCGGCGGATCCACACTTCAAGCATCTGTTCGTCTCTTTGTAGCAAGGCTTACCCTGATGAGACGTCCCACAAGTCTGACACACAGCAGATGAAGATGCTACTCCTCTCCCTCTCGCACTCGTACTGCCAATGGGAGCCTTCCCGGTGTTGCGGGAAAACCTCCGTGGACCCGTACCTCTCCTACCCTCTGGAGGTCGGTATGTTGTCTGCCTGCTCTCAGTCTCCTCCTGCTCGATAAGCCGGGCCTTCTGCGTCGCCTCATGAAAAGTAGTAATGCCCAGCGGTCTCAATGCCATACGGATATCGGATCGTAGTCCACGTATAAACCTCTTGGCCTTCGCTCCTCCATTCCGTGATACTGCGGAACATACCGAACTAATCGATCAAACTCGTGCTCATACTCCAATACACTCATGTCACCCCGCACGAGGTTGTCGAACCGAGCTCGCCGCAAATCTCGGACCGCATCTCCCACATACTCGGTCTTGGAACATCGGTTGAACTCATCCCATGTCATATCGGTGTCGGGCTCTCCTCTCGCAGCTCGCTCGGCCCGATGCACATGCTCGACACTCTCCCACCGCATAACGGCCCGGCCCTCTAGATTATAAGTGGCCAGAGACACCATCGTGGTAGGAGGAAACTCCAACCGCTCAAACATTGCATTGATCCGGTTATACCAGATCTCTGCAGCTTCGGGACCACCTCTCCCATTGAACCTCGGAGGGGCTAAGCGCTGAAACCTCTCTAGCATCTTACTCGGCCGCTCATCTACCTCTCTACGCCTCCTAGACCGGCGTGATGACTCATCCTCGGCTGATCCTCCTCCCGGTATCGTCATGCGGTGACGGCCCCGCACACCGTCCCGGGAGTGATCGGGACCTACATGAACATGTCGGGCGACTTGGCCAACCTCGGGACGCACCCTCCTAGCCCTAGGGTGTCGTCTCTCTTCGTCTGTGTTCACATCCTCTTGTCGGGGCTCTTCCCTCACATCCTCATGCCCAGAAGAACTGGCATCTATCACAGAGTGAGGATCATTAGGCCTCACACTACTCACATCCACGGGCTGTTGTTGCTCAGCCAAACGTCCCTGAGCTGACGGCCCAACCTGTGATGTGCCTGGCAGCAGCACTGCCAAAGTATCCCTGATCTGCTCAAGGACCTGCATCAAATCCGGAGGAACCTGTGCCGGAGAAATCGTAGTCTTTGGACCCGTTACTGCCGCACAATCTGCCGAGGCTCGGGATCTCTGTCCCCGCCTCTCCCGATCCTCGCTCTCTTCTTCGCGTGTATTCACCATATTTCGAATAATTCAAAAGAAAACCAAATAGCACATATATAACGGTTAAACACCCGTAACTAGCAAGCGCAGATTCCAATTGGCTCTGTATATGTAAATGCAAATGCATCATGTAACAATATCCAATGACAGAAAAGATAATCCAGATCACATGAACAACCAGAAATCCCGAATTCCAGACCAGATACCAGATCAGATAACCACATGCAGGACACATATACACTAATCACTCAACATAACAGAAATCCAGGACTGAACGATAACCATGCTCTGATACCACCTTCTGTCACCCCATGGCGGAAGCACACAAGCGATTACGATGCTTATTAACACCGTAACCACACTCAGTTGGGGTAACTGATCACACACATATCGAAATTGACAAGTGGGCCATGTGGGCCCCACAGGGTATGTGGGCCCCGCAGTTCATTTTCAGCTTCCTGCTCAGAATTCTTTCACACAAATCATGTATTACGCACATATGCTTACACATAAACACATATAGGTGATTTCTGACAAAAATCCCGAAACCCGGGGCGTAGGCCCCACGGGGCGGTTTACACCTTTTCGGACGTACAAGTCCCAAAACTGATAAAAACAAGTATTCCACACTCAGAATCACAAACATCTACATAATCTGCCCAGAACGCTTCCCAGCAGAAAATCCAGCACAAATCCGACTTTTGACGAAAACCCGATTTTACTAATTCTACATGCATACATGTCATCTACAATATCTGAGCCACAAAAATGTTATTGGAATACATACATAACGTGCGAGGTGGTGACACTCCGGGGTCCAACCAACGTCCTCGACGTGCAAAATACTGCTGCTACTACATATGTAAGAAAGTTTAACCGTTAGAAAACCACAGTGCTCAATAACATAATCTGAACTCCAGAACTGAATACCACCAACACATCCCGAAAAAGTTGATCACACAGATACCGGAAATCCCGGAACGATATACATACACATCAGACATTACCCCTTATTTTCTCAATACAAAACACAATAGACCGGAACACACAAAATGGTACCTGAAATATCACACACAAAAGCAACCCCCGACTCTACTCAGCGGGTTGCGGGTCAGATCCAATGAAGAAATAAGGGGTAAGTTCTCGAAAGAACTTAGTAAGGGCTGAGGTATAAGCAAAGATTTTCTTGGAGCACAAGAAACTGCAACCAAAGGAAAACACAGATATACAAGAATACACATGCTCAACCAATGCAGAATTCAGCCAAATGCAATGCAAGTCAAACAATGGATTATGATGTAGTTAGACACAATGACGGTCTTCCCGGCCTTAGCCGAGGCACACATATAACTACACACAAGAGCATGGCCAACTCGGGGTCATGATCCCCACCGTCTTATCACAAACACCTTAAAGGTGTATCACACAAACTTACACCATTTAGGTGTAGATACACATCCTCAATGCTGATCCCACGACCTGCACACCAATACTTATACCATTTGACCAAGTTTGGCATCACCGGCCAACCTCAAACCAACTTAGCCTCAATATACTCCGATACGCATTTTATAAAGTACTCCAAAATGCAGTACCCAGAGACACACTGAACCCTTACCTTTCACAGAAGTCAGAATGGAATTTTCCGATCAGCGGTCCCGGTACGGATTTCGGCAGAGTTTCGGCCGCACTTCCGACTACCCCCTTCCGTCAAATCAGGCCTGAAGTTGAGTTTCTATTCAAATTTCAGAACAATATTGGCAGCACTTCTACAAAGATTCAGCTCACACTCCGGGTGTCGGTAACAACTAGTCTCGATATTGCCTTGGGCTGCTCGTCGGCGACACTCCCTTTCAACTTACTTGGGCTTCCCGGTGGCGTCAAACATGAGTCGTGTAAAAAATTGGACCCCGTGGTAAACAAAGTGAAGAAATGGTTGTCTAATTGGAAGGCCACCCCCTTTCCATTAGTGGTTGACTTACTTTGATAAATTCAATTCTTGCAACGGATGGTAATTAGGCTAGATTTGGTTGTGAAGCGACGACTTGCAACGGATTTAGGAAGAAGATAGATCACTTGAACTATTAAAGTGAAGCGACGGCTTGCTTTAATCACCTAGGTGAAACCTCGATAGAGTACATCTAGAATTGATACATCGACTTATAAGTTGAGAATAATAATTGTAAGTAATTCTAACTTGTCAAACCTGAAGTTTAAGTGGATCAATAATCATAGGAGGTAGCTTTATTATTTAATTTCTTAATCTCTTCTATTTTATTAGCTAAGTAATTCTTTCATCGATCAATCAATTCATCTTCTTTATTTAGTAATTCATCACATTTTGCTAGAATCACAAGTCTCTGTGGATTCGACCCGGTACTCACCGGTTTACTACTTGTCTGACAGCCGTACACTTGCGGTGTCCCGACCATGGTCAGTGGCAACAGGGGGAGTTCCAGGCTCTGTGCATTATGGTGAGACTTTGGAGGGATTGAGTGTTGGGAAGGATTTCATTAAGGCGGGGGGGGGGGGTGAGATTGAGAGTTTCTGGAGTGGGTTTAGAAACCTTATTAGGAGAGGTGGGAATAGGGGACAAAACTCTTTTCTCGGAAGATAAGTGGTTAGCGGGTTGCTTGCTTAAGAATAGGTTCAGGAGGTTGTACGACATGCATAGAGGTGAACAAGAGTATCATGGTAGCAGGAAAGCTTAGGTGGGCGGATGGAGAGTGGAGTTGGGTTTGAAACTCGAGAGGGCGGCTGAGGGGGAGAACCGAAGAAGAATTTCATCAACTAACCCATTCTTTACAAGTCTTTACACCGAAGCAACACATCAAGGACAACTAGATATGGGAGCCCACATCTGATGCCTCTTTTACACTACGCCACTTGTCCTGGATGCTAGCTGCCACTCTTGCGGTCGGCCACAACTTCCCGATGTGCGGGTGCAACAAAGTGCCTAGGAAGGTGAACGTGTTCACACTACATAGAGAAGACAGGCCTCACTGCGGCCCATTGCGCAGTTGGCCCGTGGTACCAACTGCGGCGACGGCCGCAGTGAACGCCGCAGTTAAAATGTCCGCAGTTTCGAACTCACTGCGGCGTCGGCCGCGGTACGTACTGCGGTCTCACTGCGGCCATGGCCGCAGTAACCTGTTTGAATAATTAAAAAAAAAGTGGACGAATCCGGATGAATGTTCATCCGGATTCGTCCAATAAAACCCAGAAAATGAAGACGAAGAAGAAGAAGAAGAAGAAGAAGAAGAAGAAGAAGAAGAAGAAGAAGAAGAAGAAGAAGAAGAAGAAGAAGAAGAAGAAGAAGAAGAAGAAGAAGAAGAAGAAGAAGAAGAAGAAGAAGAAGAAGAAGAAGAAGAAGAAGAAGAATTCGAAGATGAAGAAGAAGAAGAAGAAGAAGAAGAAGAAGAAGAAGAATTCGAAGATGAAGAAGAAGAAAAGGAAGAAGAAGAAGAAGAAGAAGAATAATTCGAAGAAGAAGAAGAAGAAGAAGAAGAAGAAGAAACTAAAGAAGAAGAAGAAGAAGAAGAAGAAGAGGAAGAAGAAACAGAAGAAGAAACTAAAGAAGAAGAAGAAGAAGAAACTAAAGAAGAAACAGATGAAGAACAAGATGAAGAAGAAGAAGAAGAGGAAGAACGAAGAAGATGAAGAAGAATGGAGTTGTGCGGCGGATGAAGAGAAAGGGGAGTTTAAACCCTAAAAAAAAAATTTACTGCGGCCTTACTGCGGCCAAGGCCGCAGTAAATCTTACTGCGCAAATTTACTGCGGCCTTACTGTGGCCAAGTCCGCAGTAAATCTTACTGCGCCAGCAACTGGGCCATTTACTGCGTAAATGGGCTTACTGCGGCCCAAACCGCAGTATGGGCCGCAGTAAAAAATGTCTTCCCCACGTAGTGTCATTAAGAGAGCCTCGCGACGCTACATCCCAGTTCGTGATCATCTGCAATGACGAGATAGAAGAAGTTGTCTCAACGCTCTGCCCGCACAGCTCGAATGCGGTTGAGATCACGAACCATGTGCTTCTTCATTGCTCGGTGTCCATGGAGATCTGGCATTCAGTTGCGGTATGGTGCAATATGCAGGTGAATTGGTTTCCTTGACTTTGTTGACATCTTGGGGATGATCTTATCTCTCAAGTTCCTTCCAAAGTCAAGGAGGTTTGGCAAGACATTTTGTTTTTCACGGCTTGGTCTTATGGAAAGCACGGAACGGTCTCGTCATGCAAAATACCTTGTGGCGCTTCCAAGATTTTTGTAGATATTCAGGTGATCACGTTTTTATGGATCAAGAGCAGATTTCAAAAGCTTCATCTTTCTTGGGGGGATTGGCTCCTCACCCCGATCATTTCAGTTGCCGAGGGGGTCAGGTGAGTACCCCGCAGGACCGGCCGTGGGGGCTGGCGGAGAAGGCTGGTGCCTAGGGCCCCTAATTTTGAGGGCCCCTCAATTTTATTTTTTAAGATACCCGGCTTGCACTAGTTCCTAAATATAGATTATGTAAGCATATTTATATAAATTTTCAGTCTTTATATTTTAATTAACCCGAAAAACAAGATTGAGAACTTAATTTTACGCGACTACACGAGGTTTCAAATATACATATTTTTATTGCTATGTTGTGACATACATATTTTTGTTTCAAACATTATAGCATTTTATTACTATTGAAAGTTGTATAGTTATGTTGTGACATATATTTTTAAAGTAAAAGATTATGTAAATATAATTTTGGCAGGGAAACCTGATTTTTTTTTCGTTTCGAGCCCCAGAAATCTCAGGGCCTGTCATGGTATTCCGATCCCTTTTTACTACAATTTTCTGCAGCAGGGCTGGTTCTTCGGGTTCATATCGTGTGGAGTTGTTCAAGCCGTTGTTTCCACTCTCTTTTTTCTTCTCTTTCTCTATTCGGGCTGATGGTTGACCGTCACCTCATAGTTCATATCCTCTCCTCCACCCACTACGTAGCTGACCTGACCTTGGTAGCGGGTCTGGTAACTCCAAGCCCGTTACTAGGGTGGTCAAATGCCCAGTTGACCGTGGTAGCGGGTCAGGGGGTTACTGGCAACGGACTGGTAGCGGCCCAGCCAACTACCAAGGCATGTCAGTGAAACGCCCGGGAATCGAAAAATTTGGGGCAATTGTTGAAAATTGAATTTCAAATTCAATGATGCTGGTAACGGGCTAGTAATGGCTAGACCCGCTCAGCAAGTTGAGTTGCTCACAGCTGCGTCCCCTTCCCCATTTCTTCTCTCCGTATCGTCCCGCTCCTCCCTCACCACCAGCGCATCTCAACCCTTCGCCATCACCGACTTGTCGCCCTAACGACCAGGGAGCTTTCATCGTTGTTTAGGTAGGCATCTCCTTCGTTTTTTGATCTTTTTCCTTGAATTTTAAGTTATCAAACAATTTTTGATAATTTCTGTGATTCTTTTCCGGTGGCCTATTTCTCCACCTTCGGCATTGCGGCTCTTTGTCTCCCTCTGGTGGTAGCACTTGATTAGGTAAGTTTTCTCGTTTTGCTTTGATTTTAGCGAAATATTTGTTCATGTGTTCTGATTATTGTGTTCATGTGTTATCCCACCAGAAATCGGTACAAGTTGACCTACTCTTTCTTCATTGAAGAAGAAGATGGACAACTTGCAGCGATGGCTCCGATCATGTTGGAGAGCAACGGTCAAGCGATCTTTGCGTTCATCATCAAATCTGGAATTCGTTTGCCATCAGCTTCTTGTTTGTAAACCCAGATCTGGAATCCGTTTCCAGATAATTTATGGTTTTTTTATTTTGTAAAATAAATTGGAAACGGGTTGATGTGTTACTAACCCGTTATCAACTAATAGCGGCCTGGTAATGCGTTCGGAGAACAAGACGACCTGATTCGTAGCGCTCCAACCCTCTACTAGACCTGTTACCAGTAGTAACGACCTGGTAACTGGTAGGCCGCTACCAGGCACCCATCTAATACGTAGTGACTCCTTTCCTCCCCTCCATCCTCCACTAAACAAAATTTATGTGTAATTAATTAATGCTACTATCTTGCTATATGTTTTTCTCTCCCCCACTTAAATCTGCAATTTCTCTTCTATTTTTATACAAATATGTTTTGCATGTAAAATTTAAGTTTGCGATTTTTAAGTTTGCAATCTCTTCAATTAATGCTTTACCAGATTTCTCTTCTCACTTACATTAGCAATCTCTTCCATTTTTATGCAATCTTTTCAATAAATAAAAACTAGTTCTAATACCCGCTTACGGCACGGGTTTCAAAAATTAATATTTAATCAAATTTATAAGGTGTCAATATTAACAATGTATTAGTTGAAGTAAATTTATTGTAAATTAGTGCATTTTACAAAGTTCTAATTCATTCGATTAAAGGAATTAATTAATTCATTGCACAACAAAAAATATTTAAATTGCCAACAATTGGCTTAAATCACCCGTAATATTTTCTGCATTGATATAACGCCATACAAATATTATAAAGATAGTCATAAGAGAATGCTCTAGTAGGTGCACCAAAAGATTTCATAGTCACGATTCCACATAATTTCCCAAATCTTTAAAATCCACATACCTGACGAAATACTGTGGTCACTTTATATTGATCTGACCAAAAACCTTGACCTCTTACACATGTAAAGACTTCAAAAGAATGCACTTTAGAAATATAAAAGAAGTCTTATATATATATATATATATATATATATATATATATATATTACTCTCTTCAATGTCTTCTAGACCTATTTGTAGTGAGTAACCGATGAAGTTTTTGAATCGAAATATTTAAATCAAAATTCATAAGACACAAATATTGATTTATCAAATAAAGTTCATAAAACTCATAATACCTACTTTTAATAAATTCATCACATAGAATACAAACACGATAAATTACCAAATAAAATTTAATAAAACACATGATCATCAAAGATCATCACCAACAAAATGGATGAAAGAACCATAATAGTATATGGAAAAAAGCTTAATCACTATACGAAAAATACATTGTAAAACTCAATGTCTCAAATACATAGTAACATGGCAGAAACTCTGCAATGGAGGAAAAGTGATTAAAAAATATTAGTTAGAATCACTATGTGTTATGCAGGTGCATAACAAAACATTGCAGAACTTTAAGACATCACGATACTATATAAAAGCGAATCTAACTTTAATGTCATATTATATTTTCAAAGAGTTGAAAATGGTAGTTCTAAAATCAATTCATAGAAGTTTTGACACTAAATTTCTAAGACCTAAAAATAACATATAACAAATTAGAAATGTGTAAAGAAACACTAGGTATGATATTACTCTGCATGTCATCCATGTGTTACCAAACATGTAATTACACATGTGAATGTTGTTTAAATTCATGTAAAAGAACCTATCACTTAAAAATCGAAAATAATTTCACCCATCAAGATGTATAATGAAGGAAATCATGAAATATTGGAGGTGGGGTGGAACGAATCTCTCTGTTGTGTTCTTTTAACAATGAAGTGGTCGAAGGCATGTCACCGATGATCCATCAAATGATCTGGGCAGGAAGGAAAGTGAAACATCAGGAGCAAATGTTCAAGTTTCATAATTTGCCTTCCATGACATTAGAGAAGTACAATGAGACAATAAACGATAGAGATGACTTGTCATGCTTAAATATAGCAAATAATAAAAATGACGCAATACGTGCAACTGTATAGTTAAGGAGCTTTTCAGTCATGTCGGACCTTAGCAACATCTTTTTTCAGCTTAGGTGACAAATATCATCTAGTACCAAAGAATGGAACACTTCATAATGAATGAACAATACAAAAAATTGGTACAAAAATATTGAGTGAAGTAAGAGACGCGGTTAGCCATCTATCGAATTGTTTGAAGTTATGTAATCAAGAAACCGGAGAATCAACATCTAAAACAGATTTGAGGGAAATGAAGAGGTGAGACCTTGAATATTCTGATGCTAAACGATGGAGATCCAAAATCTGAATCCAAAGTGAACAGAAGAAAATATATGAAACATTTTAGAAATAAAGAAAACTCAATGAGAGAGATAGAGAGAGATCAGAAGCTAGCAAAGAAGTTGAGAAAAAATATTGGCCAGAGAAGATAAAAAGACGTTTCGTCGCCGACGACCATCACATCGCTCAGTGGAAGCTTGACTGGGTCATCTCTCTCGGTTCATCCTGCCGCTTACATCGAGAGTGTTAGAAAACTCCGCTTGACACGAAATTAGACATCCGGTGGTGAAGGGTGACTACAAAAAGGGGAGAGTGGAGATCGGTCTAGGTAGATGGAGACATTCTCAAATGGTAAGAGAAAGAGGATGAAGAAAGAAAGGAAATTGTTAGCGGCGGGGATGAGGAAAGAAAGAAAGAATGGAAAATATTAGGCGTAATTGATAGTAGAGTTTAATTAGTTTACATCCTAAACTTTTTAAAATTTCTTTTGTTTAGAAAATGTAAGAAATAGAAAAAAGGTAGGGAAAAGAGAGAAGCCATGCAACAAAGAGAAAACATAAGTGAGGAAAAAAATAAAATATAGAAATAATCCAAAAAGTGAAAAAAGAATTTAATTGAAAATTAATGTTGTATTAATTATTGAAATGCTTACCATATATATACATATAAAAAACGAAATGAATAAGAAAGAGAATATTGAATTAATGGTAATTGACTAATAATAAATACTTTCCAATTCGTTTCCAACAATTATGCATTGATTGAAGAAAAAAAATTACCCGCACATATGGCATTAACATGGATCCTAGGTGGCTTCACCAGAACTCAGCATTCACTTTTTTTCCTGCCTATTTTTTGTAGGTCTCCTCTATTGAAAGAGAGAGAGAGAGAGAGGAACGAGGCAACAAAGAGAAAAAAATAGAGGAAAAAAAGAAAATATAGAAAAAATCAAAAAAATCAAAAAATGAAAAAATAATTTAATTGAACATTAATGTTATATTAATTATTGATCAACGCTTACCATATATACGCATATAAAAAATGGAAGGAATAAGAAAGAAAATATTAAATTAATGGTAATTGACTAATATAAACACTTTCCAATTAACGGTAATTGACTAATAATAAACACTTTCCAATTCGTCCAACAATTATGCATTGTTTGAAGAAAAAAATACCCGCACATGTGGCGCTGACATGGATCCTATGTGGCTTCACCAGAACTCAGCATTCACTTTTTTTCTGACTATTTTTGGTAGGTCTCCTCTATGAATATATAATTATAGAATTATAGATTATAGATTATAGAAGAGTACTTGTATTATTCAAAATCATGATTATTGTCTCATTTAATTTTCCCAAGTAAAAAAAAAAAGAAAAATTAAAATTTGTGAGAATAAATAAACCACAATGTACTTTTGCTATGCATTTTTTAATACATGTTTTTCATACGTGAGAAAAATAATTTTTCTACGTATTTTTTAATACGTGATATATATGGGCCACCATACAGCGGTATTGTCAAATGCAAACGCCATATGGGCCGCGTCCGCCACAACGGGCTTCCCATTTACGAAGACCCCCTTTTCCAATAAGGGCACCTCGTATAATACCGTTAGCCGTAAACGCGTCGCCGCCTCCTTGAAGGCGACTGCTACACTCATTATGGCATTAAACCAGAGGAGGGAATAACTCCACAATAACTCCGCTGTTATTACACCATTAATACGCCGCCATCTCAATGATGGACACATTTATGGAAATTCTCCATTTCAAGGCCCCATAACGGGACCTAGCACCACCCTATATATTGGGTGGTGCTGCCTCAAATAAGGTAATCGCTACACACCCACACTTCCCTCTCTTTCGCACTGAAAGTGTCCGTGTCTTGCTTTTCCAGTACCGGAATCATCGTGTCACCGCCACCGGATCACCCTTGAAGAGATTATTCTTTGGCTATCAATTTGGCGCCGTACGAAAATTTAGTCGTTTTTTCTTTCCTACCACCTGATTTTCTCCTCTTCATCGCTTTTATGGCGAAAACAAAGAGAACGAGCAACAGCGTGCATGTCGAGGATGCCGCTTCCAGCTCCTCGGATGTGCCCCAACCCCGCTGTTGGGAATACATAACAGTCAGCCGCAGACTCGACATACCTCGCCGGGACCTCTGCGACCCCCATCATCGTCGATCTGCTCACCGACATCTACGTGCTCATGAAGGCCTTTATGGTGCAAACCATCAAGGCGGAAATGCAGGCTGCTCGCCTCCCGCCTCCCAACGACAAAGATGAACAATCCCGAACCAAAATCCATCCGTGTGAACTCGGATGTCGATGACCTTCTTCAAGAATCAACGTGGTCGAGGAGCAGTCAAGACGCTAAACTCGGTCCTCGGCGACATCGAGGTTCTCCTCACCCACCTTTCACGAGAGGACATTATTGCTGTCCAGGCTCCTGCTAGCTTTCGAATGCCGGTCATCGAAAGTTACGATGCGACTCTGAGACCCGTTGATCATTTGCGGCGTTACATCTCCCAAATGGAGATGGCTCGCGCTTCGACCCAATACTTTGCAAAGCCTTGATTCCACCTTGAAGGGGCTGCTTGACGTGGTTTGGAACGCTAAGCGGCCAGCATTTTAAATGCTTCAAGGATCTAGCCTCCTCCTTCCCGCGCCACTTCATGGGGGCTCGGCCTCCTCCCAAAACCGTCCGGCACCTCCTAAGGGTAAAGCGGCGAGAGGAGGAGCCACTCCGAGACTATATTCGACGTTTCCAAGCGGAAGCCGTCCAAGTCCAGTCTCTCCTCGGACATGCAGCTCTGGCCGTAACTCAAGGCCTTCAACGCGAGTCCAGGCTTGCGTACAATATTAATGAAAACCCCGTCACAACGATGGGTGAGTTCATCGATCGGGCAACCCGGTTCATGAACTCCGAGGAGATGAACAAGCCATACAACAGGCCCCCCACAAATGACCGCAACAGAAATTTGACAAGGGGTCTGCTTCATCGAGGTTCCGCCTCGAACTCGGTCCAAGGACCTCCGACCACCACCCCGCACTTCGTGACACCCGCACCAACATCCTTCGATGCCGGAGAAGCGAACAAGGTCCCTAAGTGGCCTCAGCCCATCCAAAGATAAGAACACGAGGGGTTTGACAAGTCTTGCCTTTACCACAAGGATCGTGGTCACGATACGGAGGCGTGCTATCAGCTCCGGAATCTTATTTCGGAGATGCTTGAGCAGGAAGCTCAAGGAGTTCCTCTCCGACTCCTCTTCCTCCCGCAAGGAATTCCCAAAGGACGCAAGAGGGATGACGACACCGGCGACCGCGAAAAACGCGTCGTCGACACAACAGCCCTCGAGGCCAAAACTTGCCACCACCACCACCGCGGGCGTCATTCACATGCTCACGAAGTCGAAGGCGCCTCCTCCAGAAGCGGTATGCAAGGGAAATCTTGCAGATCGATCACCTCGAGGAGAACGTCATCTATCGGCCCAATGGAACAAAGGTTGTCGTTCCACACTCCGACCCACCGCTTATCACAAAGCAAGGATCGCGGGTTACGACACCGGCGAGGTCTACATCGACACGGGTGCAAATACCGGTGTCATTTTCAGGACATGCTCGATAAACTCGGGATACACATGTCCGCATGTGCGAAGGAGCTCCGGCCTACCTTTGGCATTGGCGGGGACATTGTGCCAACGATAGGGTCGTCAACCTGCCCCTCATGCTGATTGGGGACACACAATTTGGCACGGTGGATCTGCCATTCCGTCATGACGGAATTCTTGGTCCTCGAAGTCCCCTCCACATACAACGCCATCGTTGGTCGACCTAGCAGTCGAATTCCACATGGTGTGACATCCGTTCTCTCACAGTCACATTTGCGACGCCTCGTGGGGATGCGAGCATCTACATTGACCAGCGAACGGCGAGGACGAACTACGTGGCCTCGTTGAGCTCAACGGTTGACTCACGGGCCTCGAAGCAGATCGAGGAACTGCGGAGCCCGACGACAGCCACGTCTTGATGACGCCATCAAGAAATCGAGGTCACCCGGGCAAGAAATTCAAGATCGGCAAAAACCTTCAACAAAAGGAGAAGATGGCACTAATCCACCTCCTCGAGGCAAACCTCGACGTTTTCGCTGGAGCATGAAGGATTTACCGGTGTCGATCCCAATATTATTGCACACAAGCTTAATGTATTCCCGGATTCTAAGCCGGTTAAGCAAAAGAAACGAGGTATGGCCCCCTCCAAAAACCAGTTTGTAAAAGAGGTGGTTTCCAAGCTCCTCGACGCTGGAATAATCAAAGAAATTCAAGTACTCGAGTGGCTCGCTAACATAGTTTTAGCCGACAAAACTAATGGGGACCTTCGTATGTGCGTCGATTTCACGGGCCTCAATAGACATTGTCCGAAGGACCCTTATCCGTTACGGTTATCGACCAGCTCGTCGACGCCACCTCCAAATACAAGTACCGCTGCTCATGGACGCTAAGAGTGGTTACCACCAAATCTACATGGACCCCGACGACGCTTTCAAAACAGCGTTCACAACGGGTGACGATGTGTACTACTACGTTCGAATGCCTTTTGGGCTTAAAAAAGCTGGAGCCACATACTGCGTCTCATGAACAAGGTCTTTGCCCGCCAAATGGGCATGACACAGGCGTACGTTGGCGATGTTATTGTGAAAAGCATGACATTCAAGACCACCTTCAAGATTTGGCTGAGACTTTTCAGTCATTCCGACGATATAACATGAGGCTCAATCCAGCCAAGTGTTCTTTTTTCGTGGGAGCCGGAAAATTCCTAGGCTACATGATCTCCGAACGGGGAATCGACGCCAACTTAAAGAAAATTTCAGCCATCACGGATATGGCGCCACCAAAAGACATTAAGGAAATCCAGCAACTCACAGGAAGAATTGTCGCCCTGGGACGGTTCATTTCCAAGCCGAGATAAGTGCAAGTCGTTTTTGAACAGCCGCATGAAAAAGGCATTCACTTGGACACCGGAGTGCCAAGAGGCCTTCGAACAAATCAAGAAACACCTCTCGATTTGCCAACGCTGAAATGCCCGCAACCCGAGGATGAACTCATCATTTACCTCTCCACTTCAAACAAGACTGCCTCCTCCGTGCTCGTTAAGGAGGAGGGCCCGCAAAGAAGGGCCCGTCTATTACACAAGTCACACATTACGAGGAGCTGAGATGAACTACCCTCCCCTTCAAAAAACAATCTACGCTTTGATCGTGGCTGCTAGGAAATTACGAGCATATTTCCAAGCCCACACAATCATTGTCAGAACGGACCTACCAATCCGGGATATCCTGAACAGACCGGAGCATAGCGGTCGGTTAGCCCGTTGGTGCATCGAACTCGGGGAGTATGACATCAAGTTTGAACCTCGACGAGCGATAAAGGCACAAGCTTTGGCGGATTTCATGGCCGAGCTTTCCATCTATCCTCGAACACGGCCCTCGAGGAACCCTCCAGAGGAGTTGGAACCTCCCGAATGGGACATGTTCGTGGATGGTTCATCCAAAGGTCGATAACCTGTGGGGGCGTTCATATCAAAGGTCCTCACGGCATGGAGGCCAGCTTACGAGTGGCTTTCCAATTCCCGATTCACGAACAACGTGGCGTAATACGAGGCCCTCGTAATGGGTCTCAAGACCGCTCTGAAAGCTGGTTTGCGGCGTTTAATCGCGTGCACAGTGACTCGCAGCTCGTCGTGAGCCAGGTTACGGGGACCAACGACTGCAAGGATCCCGTACTCTCGAGGTACTTGCGCTTGGTAAAAAGCTTGCAAGGGCAGTTCGAGCGGTTAAATATTAATAAGATCCCAAGGGATCAAAACACTGTGGCTGACAGGCTGTCTAAGGGGCGGGCGGATGCATCCCTCGAAACCTTAGCGCAACCCTCTATAAATACAATTCATGCAATTGACGCCAACGCAGCGCCTGATTGGAGGGACCCAATCCTTCAATACCTCCAAACTGGTGCAATCGAGGGCCCACCAGCGTTGCAAAAGAAAATAAGGACGCAGTCAGCCCGCCATGTCATCATAGATGGCACGTTATGGCGTAAAGGATATTCTACTCCTTTGCAGCGATGTATTGGCCCCGACGATTCCAAACTCATCATGAACGAGGTCCACTCAGGAGTTTGCGGAGCACACATTGGCTCCGATGCGCTAGCACACAAATGCTTGCGCCTCGGTTATTATTGGCCAACTCTGAGGAAAGACGCGCATGATTTGGTACGAACGTGCCATAAATGCCAGCTTAACTCTCGCATCCAATGACAACCCGCAAACGAAGTGGTTACGGAGACATACCCTATACCCTTCGCGCTGTGGGGCCTCGATTTAATCGGCCCAATGCCTACGGCCAAGGGCCAGTTCAAATTCTGTATAGTGGCTGTCGATTACTTCACTAAGTGGGTAGAGGTCCAGCCGCTCGAGAACATAACAACCGCCAAGGTCATACACTTCCTCTGGCACGACCTCGTGGCGCGGTACGGGGCACCAAGAGCCATAATCACAGATAATGGTACTCACCCGCGAGCAAAAAGCTTAAGGATTGGGCCACTAGAATGAACATACAAATGCTCTACGCTCCCGTGGCACATCCACACCAAATGGCCAGGTAGAAGTAACGAATCGCACGATCAAAGAGGGCTTAAAAAAGTGCCTCGAGGACAAAAAGAGAAGTGGGTCGAGGCCCTACCAGCGTTCTCGGGATTATCGAACAACTACACGGGACCCACGGGAGAAACTCCTTTCTCCTTGGTTTATGGCGTCGATGCCTTATTACCAATCGAAGTCTCGATCCCTACAATCCGAACGCTATATTACGACGCCTCACAATGAGAGCGGTCTTGGAGCGCGTTTGGACCTCGTCGAGGAACTCCGCGAGGGTGCTAGACTTAGGCTTATGGCCTTACGACAAAGGGCAAACCTCGATCACAACGCCAAAGTTCGGGCAAAGCAGATCCACGTGGGCGGAATGGTCTTGCTCAAGGCGGAGTTGTCGGGTCGTAATCCCGGCCATGGCACACTTCGCTCCGGATGGGCAGGACCATATGTGGTACATAGCAAGGAAAGAGGAGGCGTCTACAAGTTAAAAGATTATCAAGGCAAAAACTCAAAATGACTACCACGTCAACGACTTGAGGCCTTATTACGTTTAAGTTGTACGCTTTCAAAGACTTTGCGATGTACAAAATACTGTTCATACATCAAAGGGAAGGCAATATTCCAAGTCTTTACATTATGCAAGTTGTGTTCACATAAAACCGCTTATACGAAGGGCCACGCATTGCGCAATTGATACTCGTATAGCAACTAGAAAGGCATCAAATGTCAAGCGTTGTTTATTTTGTCAAAAATGGCCAAAAATTCAATTACAAGTCCACAAACTACTGGACATTATCGTTTTGGGGTACAACAGGGCATCCTCTACATGCCGGGCGTAATATCATAAGGATATTCTGCTCCTAATTTTTCCCCGCCCGCCCCACTCGAACAAAACCGCTGAGGAGGGTCTTCGACCTTCATGGCATTAAGGGCTTCCAAATTTGACTTATCAACGATGCCTTCCACTTGGTGGCGGCATCGTAGGAAGCCCTCGGCATAACAGCACCCGCCATGGCTTGTCGTCGCCGATCTTCTCGATCAAGACCTCGACAGCCTGCACTCGACCAGCCCTTTCAAAGAATGGGCTTTACAAAACGGGGGCTGAACACTTTCACCATCGTACAACTTAAAACCAATTTGGTTTTCTAGTTGTGCGAAGGCTAAATGATCAGCCACCACAGAGCCCGTCACCTCACTAAGGGTCTTGGTGCTTGTCTTCAATTTGGACTGCAGCCTTTGACGCCAGATCCTCGGCATGGGCGGTCCTCAAGGACAACTCGATGAGTTTGTCCTTCGCCTCACTGGGTCTCCATTCTTTGATACTCCCGAGCACTTGCTCCATTTCAGCTTCGAATGGTGCTCGGCGAGGAACAGGCTTCATGCTTCTTCCCATCGGCCATGGAAGCTTTCACCGCTTGCCCATGACACCTGTGGCTCTAAGGAGGTTAGCCTCCTCATTCCTCGAGGACCCCAGCTCGGCCTCTTTCTCAGCCACCTTGGCATCCCCGTCGCCTAAGGCCTTTTTAGGCTCTCCACCTCCTCGGATTCCTTTGCCTTGGCCTCAAGGCTCTTCACGAGGGACTCAAGGTCCTCGATCTTTGACACCAGCCCTTGGGCCAATACAGTTTTCTGCAAATTACAAACGCAGACCATATAAACAAAGCATCCCAACAAAAAAGTTAAGTAACAAAGGGGAATCCAGATTCGTCACTTACCCGAGTGAGGCCCTGGCAGATGTCCTTCGCCATGTCTAGGGCCCCCGAGGGGTGTGCTTCAAAAGTGCCTGTCTCGGGAAGCGCGAGACCTTCGCAACCTTTAGTCTCACGTCCCCTTCCCCGAGGAGGATTGACTCGTCACGAGTCACCCTCATGACAGGTCCTGTGCCTCGCACAAGGGCCGCACCCTTGCGTTTGAAGGATTTCTCCCGCAGCCTCCCGCCGGTAGTCCTCGAGTAGTTGAGGCTCAAGACTGGGTCTATGCCCTTCGTGGTCTTAGGGATCCTCGAAGGCTTTCTTGTATACGTATATGTGTAGAGAGACACATAGCAATATATAGAGAAAATATGTAGGGATAATTTAGACATTTAGTATTTTTTAGTGGATTTGGGCTGAAATTGTTTTGTAAATTAGGCATCTAATCTACTATGTGTACCTACACATATGTGTATTATATCAAGACTCGTTAACAAGCAGTAAAAACACCCATAATTTAACCGAACATTAGTAATAATCAAATAATATTTTTCATAGCTTGCAATGAGAATCGTTGAATGTAAACGACAATTTCTTAATTTCTTATCGTTAGCAATGAGCCCTTTTATTAAAAAAATGTTTTATTTTTCTCTGGATGGTGCTAAAGCCAACGATAAAAATAAAAAAATAAAAAAATAAAAAACAATCTTATGAGGTGAGGAACCAAGGGTCGAAAATGAAAGTCAGCAAACAAGTTGCTTACATTTAATTACACTTCAAGATAAAAGGAGAAGGCAGCTAGCTAGCTGCAGCTGGTGATGCCGACAGAAAATCAACGGTCCTTGTTTCCGGTTTTAAACATGTACATCTTTTCGACGGTCCATAATCCCCATCTTTCTCGCTCACGGCGGAAGTTAGGAAAATAATTTCAGAAATTTGGGGAGATGTGTTTTAATTGATTGATAAGATGTGAATAGAGAATTTTGAAGAAAATGTAATTTGATAGAGAACTAGTGTACATATCTACCTGCGGTTCGGATACACTTTTGTATAATGAAAATCACGTAAAAACATAAACATAAATTTATAATTTTATGTAACTTCGTTGATTATTTAATAGTTTGGAAGTAACTAAAACTGTCGCATAAATAAGTAATGTAGTTACAAAACATATTAAAATGCAAAGAGTAAGAATAAACACATAATTTGAACCCTTACTGTGAACAAGGGTAAACAAAGTAAGAATAACAAAAAGAACATCAATGTGACATAGGTTGAACCCTTACTGTAATAAAAGTAACAAATTATATTTATTGAATATTCGTTTATGTAGATTGGAATAGGGGAAAAGTAAATTTGTAAGTAAGGGGGTCAATTTGTAAAATTTTATGGGTCTAATTATAAAGTTTACACTTTTGTTTTAATATGTTAATGATAAACGTTTATAAGTTTATGGACCATTTCGTTAAGTTTTTAAAATTTTAGGGAATAATTGTTTATCTTTTGTAATTTTTTTCAAAAGTTTAAGGACTAAATACGTTAATATATGTTAAGTCCAAGTATGGTGAGAAATGAGTCTTTTGAGGGGTATTTATAGTGTTGAGGGTGAATGCTCTTAGAGCTTTCTAGGCAATATGAGATATGTGAGTTTCTAAGTTGATAGATTGTTAAAGCCTTTATGTGAGTATGTAAAATTGTAAGGGGGTCAATTCGCAAAATTTTATAGGTCTAATTATAAAGTTTACAATATATTACTCGGCTATGTTCCTCAGCCATGTTCCACAGACATGTTACTTGGCTCGGGAGTTATTTCTTAAGAATGTTTCTCGGCCCTAAAGTGCGTTTACCAAGCCCCAAAGGGCATTTTGAAGGTCCCGAAGGGCGTATTGATGGCTCCGAAAGACATTTTGATGGCCCCGGAGGACATGTGATGGCCCCGAAAGACATATGATGGCTCTAGAGGGCATAAGAAAAATCTTATACTATTCCTTGGAGACATTTCCTTGAATGAGGATGCACAAGTGTGGTATCCATTGGGTCTCGCCCGGATTCCCACAGATGACGCCAATGTTAAGTCCAAGATTATAAAGTTTACACTTTGTCTCGGTAAGTTAATCACTTTAGCCACTTTTGTTTTAATATGTTAATGATAAAAGTTTATAAGTTTAGGGATGATTTCGTTATGATTTCAAAAGTTTAGGGATGATTTCATTATTTTAAAAACTTTAGGTCTAATTTTCAATTTTATAACAATTAAAATGATATTGTTTATTACTAATATGATTCAAAATATTCTACAAAGTTGTAATTTTCTCAATAATATGAGTATAATATGAAATTTGGGAAGAATATGAGTATAATGACATGGTTGACTACTTGGTATGATGCAAATCTGGCCTTTGCAATGCCCCCGACTGGTCTGTAGTGGAATCTTGCACATCTGGTCTCCACCACCTATGGGACTAATTAAAATTAATATGAATGGCGCTTTACGAAAAGAAGATAGTTTTGCTGCAACAAGAATGATTGCGCGTGATCATTTGAGTGTTTTAATCGATGCCTCTTCGCTTGATTTTTACTTTGTCTCGGCTGATCCATGGTATGTGGAAGCCGCTGTAATTTTATGGAATTTGCGTGAAGCACAAAGACGTGGTTGGTCGTCTGTGTTGGTTGAATTGGACTGTCAAGTGTTGGTAAATGAGCTTAATTTTGGCTCTAGTTTAGTAGAAGATGTTCACTTTTTGAGCTCATAATTCTCTTTTTGTTATTTCATTTTTGTCATCATGTAGTTGTAATGTGATCACATAAAATGATGCTCGTCATGACCTTTCTTCTGTTGGCCGCTCCTCATAGCTGGACACGTCTCTGTACTGGTTATGTACGTTTTACTTTGATTAAAAAAATCTTACCATTTGAGTGTTTTAATCGATGCCTCTTCGCTTGATTTTCACTTTGTCTCGGCTGATCCATGGTATGTGGAAGCCGCTGTAATTTTATGGAATTTGCATGAAGCACAAAGACGTGGTTGGTCGTATGTGTTGGTTGAATTGGACTGTCAAGTGTTGGTAAATGAGCTTAATTTTGGCTCTAGTTTAGTAGAAGATGCTCACTTTTTGAGCTCATAATTCTCTTTTTGTTATTTCATTTTTGTCATCATGTAGTTGTAATGTGATCACATAAAATGATGCTCGTCATGACCTTTCTTCTGTTGGCCGCTCCTCATAGCTGGACACGTCTCTGTACTGGTTATGTACGTTTTACTTTGATTAACAAAGCCTACACTCATTTAAAAATAAAAAAAATCCAATCGTTTCATTCATTCTTGATTGCAATGAATAAACGTTGAGCATTCTAAAACTTACATTTAAAAAATAAATAAATAAATTCTACTTTCCAAAAGATTTCTATGATCTAAAAAAATCTCACCATAAAGATGGACCCTCCCCCATTTTTTCCTTTCTTTTATGTTTCATAATTAGTTTTTAAAAAAATCATATCATGCACGTTTCGTCATTTTACTTTAGTTCTTTCTTTTCGTTTTATTAATTACATCAAATAAGAACTTTTTGAGAAGTTTCATTATGTTTTTTATATTAAAATTGATCTAGTTTGAAATAGTATATATAATGTTTGAATTAATATGCAAGTATTAATAAAAAAAAATTAGAGGGGCGGCAAAAAGAAGAGAGAAAGACGACATTATGACAATATTAATTTGTGAAATTGAGTATCATATTTTTTTCCATATTGTATACCCAAATAGTGACACTACGTACAGAAGCCGAGATTTACTGCGGCAGAGGCCGCAGTAAATAGCGTTTACTGCTGCCTCTGCCGCAGTAAATTTCGCAGTAAACGCCATTTACTGTGCCATTTACTGCGTCATTTACTGCGGCGGAGGCCGCAGTAAGCGGATTTCTCCACGTAGTGTGATATGTATCGAATTAAATTGAATGAGATGAAAATGATAAGTTGTAGCATAAAAAATAGTAGGCTGAATAAATGTGTATGTGTAAAAAAACGTGTTCACACATGTGGCGCTTACATGGGTCTAAGATGTCGTTGATGTGTCAACATGAAAGCGCTCCATAACTTTTTTTTGTGTTGCTGGGTGGAGATCCTGTATTAATATTATATAGGGATTAAATGGAATGAGATGAAAATGGTAAGTTGTAGCATAAAAAATGGTAGGCCGAATAAATTTGTATATGTACAAAAGAAAATGTGTTCAGACATGTGGCACTGACATGAGTCTGAGGTGTCGTTGATTTGTCAACATGAGAGCGCTCCACAACTTTTTTTTTACTGTTGGGTGGAGATCCTGTATTAGTATTATATAGGGATTGATGGAGAATTGTTAGATTTAACGTTGTTTTATGTAATGAGATTGAAAAGTTGATTTTTTTTTGGAAAATTGAGGGGATGAGCTAAGCCGATCTTTCCTGTTTCTGTCTCATGAAACCATGGTTTATAAAACCGAACCGGAGACAGAACCGTTCAAGCTACCGGTTCAAGGTCCGACCGGTTCGACTGATTGAGCCACCGGTTTAACCAGATATAGTTAAATACGTGGGATATCGATTCTTTATCTTTCATCTTAATATAAGTAAGTAATTTATAATAAACTCGAGAACATAAATCCATCAAAGCTCAAAAGAGTTAGCACATACAATCTTTAAAATTTCAAAAAAATATGGCATTTAAAAGTTCTAAATTCCAAAAGATCATAAAGTTTAATGTATTGAATCAACTAAATTACGATGAGCATTACAAGCAACAATGGTCACAAAAATAAAGAAAAAAAATGAATTACCAAACTAAAACCCACCCACAACCACGAACGTAGAGCTAAGGGAAAAAAAATCCCATACAATACATTCAACATAAATTTATTATTATGCTTTGATTTGTCTAAATTAAACTAAAGAAGTGGGAAAAAAACGAAACAACAGTGAAGTGGTTACCAGCTCTAGTGCTCCGCCTCTGCCATGCTTCGCGTCCAAAAGAGGCGAAACAGTAAAGTGTACTCTATTGTGTTTCTTTCAAATAATAAAATTAGTTTAGATTAATCAAATAATAGTTAATAAAAAATGCTTTTATGTAATATTCCCTCCGTCCCCAAAAGATTGATAGATTTAGTTGAGCACGGATATTAAAGTGAGTGTAAGATATTTGTATATGTTTACTTAAATGTCCCTTGGTTGAGAGTGCACAAAAAACAAGATAGAAAAAGTAAAGATAAAGTGATGATAGTTTAGTAACTTTGAGAGTGAGAAGTTTCCTTTTAAGGAAAGTGATCAATTTTTCTGGGACAGCCTAAAAATGAAATATGTTCAATTTTTCAGGGACGGAGGGAGTATATATATATATATATATATATATATATATATATATATATATATATATATATATATATATATTCTTTTACCTTACACTTTATTATGTGTTGGCTATTGAGCCAATAAAGGGGTTGAATGTCGTCGGGTTTCAAACCCTACATTTTTAGCAAAAGTTTCACTGGGACAATTCGCAGGTAGGGCATTTGAGTGTTGTTGCGTCTTCGTCAGCTTCCGTGAGCTAATAAATTAAAATAAAATAAAATAAGAATTGGTTATTAGTGGAAGGAAATTGTTGACACCTAATTTTGTCCGGACTAGTAATTTAAGTTCGCGACTTTGATTTTCGTTATTTTTCCTTATTTGTTTTATTTATTATTTTATGTATTTTTGTCACTCCCGTTATTTTATGTGATTTTGCGTCATTTGTTTCATCATTTTATGTGATTTTATTCGATTGCATTATTTTACGTATTTTTTGCCATTTTTGTTATTTTATGTGATTTTCATTATTTCGCGTACTTTTATTATTTTCCTTAATTTACATGTTTTTATTATTTTTAATTGTTTTAAGTGTTTTTCTTCTTTTTAGTCTAGAATTTAAATGTGTTATTATGTTTAATTAACAAAAAATGAAAAAAAAAAGAAAAGAAGAGAAGAAAATCTACAGCAACTTAACCTGCGCATGGGCATGCTTCCCTCCACCTTTCCTCCACCTTCCATGCATGTCTCCCATCACCCAATCTCCTCTCCATTGTCAAGACTGAACAAAAGGGTGAAGCTTGAGCAAATGGAAGCTTCAAATCTCTCTATAAATTGAAGGAGAAATGAACAATTTGGCACCAATTCACAATAAAAAAACTGAGCAAAAAAAAAAGTGAAGAAACGAAAGCTTCTGTGTTCTTATTCTTCCAAAGTTGCACCAACATCCAACTCCTCTCATCCTCTCCTCCAACCGCCACCAACCAGACCCCAGAACCGGCGCATCTCCAGCAACTCAACGGTACCATTCTCTACGCCGGACGTCGCCGGAAAGAGGAGAAAGTCGCCACGACCCGCTGACCCGCTTTGCACCCCAACTTGCTCGAAGTTGACGTTCAAGGCCATAACTCTCTCGCCCACCACTGCCAGTCGAGTCCCCTGCCTCCGCCGCCCCATTTCCGACCGGTCCCCGCCGCCGCGAAGCGTCAGACTCACCGGAAGAACCGGATCTTTTCGACCCGGAAGCAACCCGTCGATTGACCCGGTCGAATCTACCACTGCCGACGTCCGTTCGAACTCCGGCCACCTCCATTCTCCTCGCCGTCCGCCGCTCCGTCGATCTCCGCCATTCTTCGCCGCCGACGCAGCCCGGAAGTGACGAACCGAGTCTCTCCTCCTTGCTCGCGAATAGCTGCTGCAACGCTTCAGGTATGTTTTTTTTATTTTGTTTATTCTGTTTATCTTTTTTTATTACTTATATTATTTTAACCGCCCACCTTTTCCCCTTAACTCACTTAGATCCCTAAGGCTTTTTAAGATTTCGTTTAAGTCACTAACAGTCCCTTGTTTGCCGGAAAGCCATCAACAAGTTTCAAAACTAACAGTTTGGCCACTAGGTCTAAACCTTTTTTTTGTATCTTAGTTAATATTTTTGTTATTATGTCGATATAAATTACTTTAATTTTTTTTTCAAGACATTTTGAATTTTATTAGCCATAAAAATTACTAATAATCATTTTCTTTTATTTTTTTAGTGTCATTATTTGTCTTTCTCTTTTTTCTTAAAATCAAGCAAAAATCTAAAAAGAACCTGTGATACCAATTTTGGGCGTACGAAAATTAATCATTTTTGTACGTAACTGACAAACGAATCCAGATCTCTCGTAGACCATTTTCAGGTTCCCAATCGACCTAGGAAAAAGATTGGTGGCGACTCCTGACGAAAAACCACGTCGCTACAGATGGCGACTCCGCTGGGGACTCTGTCCGGCCACAAAAGGGGTTTGTTTTTTTATTTATTTGCTTGATTTTACCCTTTTTTATTATGTTTCCATTGTATATATTGTAATTTACACTCTCACACATACACACTCAAAACATATATATTACATTCATATCATTGAGCTTCCTACCCGAGCTCTAAACAAAACAAGTTCTTTCTAAGCGGAATACGGTGTTGTTGTACTTGTGAGATGTTATTCTCCAAGCCTTCATTGTTTCCTAGTAGGGAAGTAGTGCTAGCCCCGTGGGATTAATATTCCCCGCATGGACTCACGAAAACCTACGACCCGAGTTAATCCATTCCTTACATGTCCCTCGTGGGTAAGGATTGGGCCGTCGTTATTCAACGATGGGATTCGGGAACCACCCTGAGCCTCTTTGATAGACCATTCCCAGCATATAATTGGCCCATATCCCATCCATTAGAACCAACCTTAAGCTACCCCCACCCATTTTTTGTTTCACCCTTAGGCATGTGTTTCTTGATTCACATTTTGGTATGTTGTGCTTTATATGGCTTAGCTTGAACATTAGAAAGCATCAAAGTTTAAGAAAGGACAAATATGTCAATTCTCGAAGGAGTGAGTGCAGGACTTTACACAAGTTGCGTAAATGACAAAGGAGGAAGCTCAAGATCGCACAAGATTGGCTAGCCGCACAAATCAACCCGACATGCAACCAAGGCACCCAAGTGAGTGCACCGAACTAGATGACACCAGTAGAGTGATCTGGAATCGATCAACATTTCTGTTCAAAGGGAGTTATTCCAATCATTAATTGTCAATTCAATCATTTGATTTTTTATACTTGTACACTTTTGGGTATACAATTTATACTAATTGGTGTTCTTTTTCTTTTTTATAACATTCACATGCATCATTTTTTTTCAATTATCAATTACACAATTTTTCATCGATCATGCATTTGGTCATTTCTTTTTGCGCACATGTCACTGTACATTTTCATTCATACACAAATAAAAACATCTTGCAAAAAAGAAAATCAATGAGCAATAGAACAATTGTATGATGTGAAAAAAATCCGACGACCCCCATTTGTGACATGGAAAGACAATTTCTCACAAGTTGTCTTTAAACTCTGTCTAATACATCGATCAATACCAATTGATGAATAATTGGAGAAATCTTTGAATTTTTACTCAAATCTTTGAGAGCTTGCCAAGATAAATTGAAAGTTAAAGTTACCTAGATTTAGTCCAAAATCCAAGGTACAGTCTTTGTTGCAATGGACCTCTGTTATTCTTTATCTTGAAATAAGAAGGGGTAAATGTGCACTTTGACATCCTTCAGCAAAACACCACACCACAGTTCAAGCATTCTTTTCTCCATTTCAAGACTTTTTCACCAACCCACAACATAAATAATGTCACCGATGAGTAAAGAGGGGGACTCGATAGTGGCTATCTCGAAGACATTGTCGAATCTGGTAAAGAGCGATTTCACTGTGACCATTCAACTATGAGATTCTTTTTGGAGAAAATATTGCCTTACGCAATAGTTCGATGGCTAAAATTACCATCACAGAGCTCTGTTTATGCAGTAAAAGATCAGTCATCTCAAAGATTCTTTCCGAAAGAAGAAAACTTCATTCATCACAAAGAAGAAGTATGAGAAAAAAAGAATATTTCAGATCATTGCTACGGTCGAGATCAAATCAAGTTTCATTCATCAATCTCAAAGTCAGATCAACGGTCATGATGTCTTCATCACATCAATACCCATGACTCTCAAAAAATCAAAAAAAAAGAGAAGAAGAAAGAAAAGAAAAAGGGTCAATGTAAATTCTATTCCGCTGTCTTTAGCTAGAAATGGCTGAAGTTACGAATAGTGCTAGTAGCCATTTGTCTTTGCATTTTAGTCAGAAGTAATCGGGCGTAGGTAGCAACAACTATTTACGCTCGCATGAAAATGACTAAAAATCGCAGGTCAAACAAGGTCTGACCCAGAACAAAAAAAATGAAAAAAAGGGGAGTCATGGAGTCTAAACTGAAAACCTGCAAAGGCGATTTAGAATGAAGACACGATTCACCAGCCTAATGAACAAGGGGCAACAAAGAAGTCTCAAGCAATATCAACCAATTCTCAAGTTTCTCAAGAGTAGTTTCACGCACCATGAGAGTTGGGGGGCAACATTTGAAGTCATTCTTGCCGGATAAGGAAGTGATTTCGTGATTGGCACTATCAAGTTTTGCAAAGAAGTCAGTTGGCTCATCAGTGACATTACTAGACCTTTCGCCTGAACTACTCCACTTTTCACAGCCCATATCAAAGGATGTCAATTACCTTAAAGAACCATTCGGATGATATTCATTCTTCACCTCGACGACCACACAAAACAATCATTCATACTATGAAGCTCTTCCGTTATCCATGCACATTCTACTTCTTCAAGTGGAAAAGAGAAAGAATAACAGAGTTATAATAATAACACAAAGATCATCATATATATTGTCAAACTCTACAAATTGATAAGAGTTTTCTTTAAGGACCAACCATTAAACATTGATGAGTATCGATCCTACGGCAGACATGGTTTAAAGACTCTTGTTGTGAATATGCAATTTTGTGACCAAAACTGGAGGGCAAATAGATCATTCACTCATATAATTGTTCTCAAGGGCAAAGAAGTCCAGGAATGAAAAAAAACAATTTTTCGACGATGAGGTAAGATCACTTCAGGCAAGATGAAAGACATTCATAAAGAAATCTTAGTAAATATTTTTGCATCTACCAAGTATCATTGGTTTTGGTTGAAGATCTCCATCATTGTAAATCCAAAAATCAAGCTTTTCAAAGTCAGGATCATCATGTGTCATACATAATATCACCATTCATTCTCAAAGACAGGCTAGGGAACTCATCAACTCAGGTTATTGATATCGAGACGGGAGGATTCTGATGAGAAGCTTGCTAAGATACAACAATTCGTGTTTGCTTCGGCTTGGAAGCTTTCAGGTTTCACTTAAGCTTTCCACATTACCATGATACGATAACACATTATCTTTCACTTGCCTCATCTTGTACAAACGAGGCACATTGCAAATTGCACATAGTCAAAGACTACGAATCTCAGAAATTCGCTCATTTTGTGCGATTTCACATTCGAAGTTTAGTCATTTTGTCAAAACTTCGCCATTTTCCAAATTCGCTTATTTTTGTGCGATTTCACATTTTTATGAAGTTTAGTCATTTTGTCAAACTTTGTATCAATCTCATTCACTCAGATTTTTTCATTAAAGGCAAAGAGGGTTCCTTAGCCTTAACCCATGAGAGAAAGGTTTCTCTCCCTGAATGGTAAGAAAGTTCTTCCATTCTCTTCATTCCAAGTCAGCGGAGCATCACTCAAAGAGGGCATCGGTTCTGTAACTTCCATTCGAGCTCATTTCACTCAAAAAGGCTGGTCTCAACAGAATCTCTGGTTGTCAAGCATTCATCTCAGACCATTTTCAGCTCTTGCCCGAGCATTAACAACCCACTTGGAGTTGTCTGTTTCCCTCCACACAGGCGAAACCCTCATCCAAAACACTCCCAAGTTGCTGGGAACATCTTTCCTGGAGCCTAGAGATCCCTTCCAACCATTCGACAACATTTTCTCGTCATCTTCACCGTGTTCCGGTGAAACCAGCGTCGCATGTGTCAAATCTCTTACGAGGAAGAAGAAAGCTCTTCTCTTCATCTAATATTTCAAAACTTCACTCGTTTTGTGAGATGCCTCGACTTAGAAGTGTAGTCATTTCGTCACACTTCTCCCTGAATCACTCAGCTTTTCACCAAAAGCATGGAAAGTTCCTTTGCCAAGCCCGGAGGGAAAAGTTTCTCTTCCCATATGGTAAGAAAATTCTTATCATTCTTCTCACTTCATGATAATCTCTTTTCACCAACAGGGAGGAAAGTTCCTCAACCTTAATCGTGAAAGAAAAGTCTTCTCAAGATATCAAAGTCTTCCATCAAAGAAGCAAAGAAAGTTCTTTTGCATCATAAGGGAAAGAAAGGTTTCTTCCCTTCACGAAAAAAAAAGAAAAGTTCTTGTTATTCGATCACAACTATCAACAATCATTCATCAACTTTTGTCGAGTATTGAGAAAGTTCCTAATCTCGAATGCATGAGGTAAGAACGGTTCTTTAACCTCAAAAGTTCTTTTCCTCCGCGATTTCATTAAACTCCCATCATTTTCAAAAATTTGTTCATTTGGCGCGAATTCTAATCTCGAAAGTTTAGTCATTTCGTCAAACTTTCCATCAATCTTAATCACTCGGATTTTCACCAAAGATAAGGAAGATTCCTTAATTCGAAGAGAAAGGTTTTTTTTCATCAACAGTAAGAAGGTTCTTACTATTCCTCTCCTTGAATGGTAAGAAAGTTCTTCCACTCCTCATTTCAAACTCAATCATGATTTTCCACTAAAAGGCATGGAAAGTTCCATCGCTAAAGTCCAGAGGGAAAAGTTTCTCTCCCCATATGGTAAGAAAGCTCTTACCATTCTTCTCATTTCATGGTCATAACCAATGATCTCTTTTCACCAACAGTGAAGAAAGTTCCTCAATCTTGAACGTGAAAGAAATGTCTCTCACCGAATGGTAAGAAGGTTCTTACCATCCACTTCATCTCGATACTTCAAACAAGTCTTTCGACAAAGAAGCAAGGAAAGTTCTTTCGCTTCATAAGGGAATGAAAGGTTTCTTCCCTTAAAAAACAACAAGTCTTGTTTATCAACCAGTCATCTATCTCTATCGAGTAGTGAGAATATTCTCAGTCTCGAACTTTTGAAGCAAGGAAGGATCCTTCGCTTCACGAATAATGAGAAAGTTCTTGTTATTCGATTTCAATCAATCAATCAATCAATCAATTAGTCATTCATCTCACTTTTGCCGAGCATTGGGAAGGTTCTCAATCTCGAATCACCGAAGCAAGGAAGGTTCCTTCGCTTCACGAATAACGAGAAAGTTCTTGTTATTCCATCTCAACTTTCATTCAATCAGTCATTCATCTCACTTTTGGCGAGCATTGGGAAGGTTCTCAATCTCGAATTATCGGAGCAAGGAAGGTTCCTTCGCTTCATAAATAACGAGAAAGTTCTTGTTATCTCATCTCAACTTTCATTCAATCAGTCAACCATCTATCTTTTCCGAGCATTGGGAATATTCTCAATCTCGAACTATTGAAGTAAGGAAGGTTCCTTCACTTCACAAATAACGAGAAAGTTCTTGTTATTTCATCTCAAATTTCATTCAATCAACCATTCATCTTACTTTTACCGAGCATTGGGAAGGTTCTCAATCTCGCATCTTTGGGGTAGAGAAGGTTCCTTAACCTCAAATAGTGGAAAGCTTTCCGCTATTCAACTTAATAGGAAGGTTCTTATTGAGAGAAGTGAGGAAGGTTCCTTCGCTTCACGAGTAATGAGAAGGTTCTTGTTATTCGATCCAATCACACCAGTCATCTATTTTCACCGAGCATTGAGAAGGTTTTCAATCTCGAATCTTCAGAGTAAGGAGAGTTCCTTAACTCTAAATAGTGGAAAGGTTTCCGCTATTCAATTCAATAGGAAAGTTCCTGTTGAATGAAGCAAGGAAGGTTAATTCGCTTCGGAAAGGAAAGAAAAGTTTCTTCCTTTCGTGAATGATGAGAAAGTTCTCGTTATTCGCCGGATAAAATTTGGGGTCATCCTACTTTGCATGCTCCATGTTCCATGAATCACGCAAAGGGGGGCAGCTGTTGACACCTAATTTTGTCCGGACTAGTAATTTAAGTTCGCGACTTTGATTTTCGCTATTTTTCCTTATTTGTTTTATTTATTATTTTATGTATTTTTGTCACTCCCGTTATTTTATGTGATTTTGCGTCATTTGTTTCATCATTTTATGTGATTTTACTCGATTGCATTATTTTACGTATTTTTTGCCACTTTTGTTATTTTATGTGATTTTCATTATTTCGCGTACTTTTATTATTTTCCTTAATTTACATGTTTTTATTATTTTTAATTGTTTTAAGTGTTTTTCTTCTTTTTAGTCTAGAATTTAAATGTGTTATTATGTTTAATTAACAAAAAATGAAAAAAAAGAAAAGAAGAGAAGAAAATCTACAGCAACTTAACCTGCGCATGGGCATGCTTCCCTCCACCTTTCCTCCACCTTCCATGCATGTTTCCCATCATCCAATCTCCTCTCCATTGTCAATTCACCCTAATTCACTCCCAATTTCATGTGATTGAACAAAAGGGTGAAGCTTGAGCAAATGGAAGCTTCAAATCTCTCTATAAATTGAAGGAGAAATGAACAATTTGGCACCAATTCACAATAAAAAAACTGAGCAAAAAAAAGTGAAGAAACGAAAGCTTCTGTGTTCTTATTCTTCCAAAGTTGCACCAACATCCAACTCCTCTCATCCTCTCCTCCAACCGCCACCAACCAGACCCCCAGAACCGGCGCATCTCCAGCAACTCAACGGTACCATTCTCTACGCCGGACGTCGCCGGAAAGAGGAGAAAGTCGCCACGACCCGCTGACCCGCTTTGCACCCCAACTTGCTCGAAGTTGACGTTTCCAGGCCATAACTCTCTCTCCCACCACTGCCAGTCGAGTCCCCTGCCTCCGCCGCCCCATTTCCGACCGGTCCCCGCCGCCGCGAAGCGTCAGACTCACCGGAAGAACCGGATCTTTTCGACCCGGAAGCAACCCGTCGATTGACCCGGTCGAATCTACCACTGCCGACGTCCGTTCGAGCTCCGGCCACCTCCACTCTCCTCGCCGTCCGCCGCTCCGTCGATCTCCGCCATTCTTTGCCGCCGACGCAGCCCGGGAGTGACGACCCCAGTCTTCTCCTTCTTGCTCGCGAACAGCTGCTGCAGCGCTTCAGGTATATTTTTTTTTTATTCTGTTTATCTTTTTGTTTTATTATTACTTATATTATTTTAATCCCCCACCTTTTCCCCTTAACTCACTTAGATCCCTAAGGCTTTTTAAGATTTCGTTTAAGTCACTAACAGTCCCTTGTTTGCCGGAAAGCCATCAACAAGTTTCAAAACTAACAGTTTGGGCACTAGGCCTAAACCTTTTTATCTTAGTTAATATTTTTGTTATTATGTCGATATAAATTACTTTAATTTTTTTTTCAAGACATTTTGAGTTTTATTAGCCATAAAAATTACTAATAATCATTTTCTTTTATTTTTTTTAGTGTCATTATTTGTCTTTCTCTTTTTTCTTAAAATCAAGCAAAAATCTAAAAAGAACCCGTGGTACCAATTTTGGGCGTACGAAAATTAACCATTTTTGTACGTAACTGACAAACGAATCCAGATCTCTCGTAGACCATTTTCAGGTTCCCAATCGACCTAGGAAAAAGATTGGTGGCGACTCCTGACGAAAAACCACGTCGCTACAGAAATAATAGGGACAGATCGAGCAGGTACGTAATTGTTTGTGTATACAACATTTCATTTCTATTTATCAACTTGTTTTATGAAAGAAATTAGATAAATAAAAATTTAGATAAGTGAAGAGCACATATGTAGTTGTCCTAATGTTAAAACTTAAAAAGGGGATGAAAAAGAAAAGAAACCGGACATTTGTGATAATTAATGTATTGACAAATGAGTATCAGTTTATAAAGTAGCAATTAATTATCCACACGAGTGAAATACGTTGTTCCGCCTTTGATGGCAAGTTAATTAGTTGCTGAACACTTAAAGGTCATCTTCTCTATGGCATGTCTTTGATCCAGTCTTTGCCTCCATCCATTGATATTTCTGAAATAGAAAATACAATTAGTTTAGATTAATCAAATAATAGTTAATAAAAAATGCTTTTATGTAATATATATATATATATATATATTCTACCTTACACTTTTTTTTTTTGAACGGCAATAATTTTATTAAAATATTTATAGTACATAAACGCTAATGAAATGTTAAAATAAACACCCAATAACCCAATAAAAATAAAGATTTCAAGTCCCTTCAGAACTACCCATTATAAGAAGATAAAAATCTTTACATCCCTAGTTCACATAGAACTATAGAACTTTCAACCAACCAAGATTGTTGTAAGTCGACGATTGCTCCAAAATCCCTTATTTGGCTCTTTGCTCTCTAATTTTTTATATTCCATTGTAATCTTCGCAATTCATTCTTCAGTTTAGCACGAGATCCAGAGTTCGAAGCTCCCCTTTTGACAGGTTTGAATGCCTCATCATAAATCTCCAAGGCAAGTTCTTCACAACCCTCAAAAGAGCATCCCACAAATTTACAAACTTTATCCACACGCCTTTTATCCCTAATTGGATTTTTTCTCCTATTTGATTCCCTTGATCCATTCAATCCACTAATCTCAAAATTAACTTCCTCTTCCTTTAATTTTGATAAACTACTGTCTAAGGAAGGTAACACTCCTGGGAAAATAAAAGTTTCAGAATTGATACCTGAATTTTCAAGCTTTTCAGATCCACAATTTTGTGATGAATTATCTCCCACTTGATTCTCTCCTGACTTGCCAAAAATCATTGATTTTTTAGAAACGTCCACCCAATTCCGAGTTAAAGGACTCTTGCCCAAATTTTGATATTTTGTTTCCAATTGTATTGCTTGGAACGGGTCTGATTGTTGAGCTTCTAAAAGACAACCATCATTAATAGAAGAGAAGGAGGGCCCACCATAAAATCTCTTCTCTGCACATGAACCGATTCCCAGCCTTTGCAATTGTGTCTCCCCATAAAACTTAGGTCCAGTAACCTCCGTCAGAACGCATGCGCGAGCAAGTTTCAAAGCAGTACCACCAAGCTCCGGGAAATCTGCATCGACAAGACGAAACGGCGCTGCTACACCCGCCTCACCGGACTCTCCAGCCACCTGTGAGCCACCATAAGACGCGCCACCGCTGCACGAGCCCCCACGCACAACGCCGACTGGAGCTTTCTCCCCGGAATCACCAGCCGTCGCAAACCCATTCGACTGTGAGGCGACCTCCAACACCGGCGCCACCGCCTGCACCGCCACCTGAGCAACCACCATCGATTCCATTCGTGGATCCATACCTGAATCCAACTGCTCCACCACCGGCGAACCCATCGTCTCCACCACCTTGTCACGCCGCTCCAACGATTCCGATGCACTACCGCTGCGTCCTTCATCAACGCACCCAGTCCTCTCCACCCCAGCCGCTATCTTACCCTCAACAAAAGAACCAAAGTCCACCATCTCTGAGTCCGATACAAACGACCGTGCCTCTTTCGGATTAGGCACCTTAAAAGCGCCCGCTTTGCTGCAACAAACAGCCACGCCAGAAGAGCGACTATTTTGAGCAGACAGATGCTTCGGCCTCCACAGAAATTGGGTTCCGCCATCATCGGCCTGGGACAACCCTGCCGCCAACAACATGCCGAAGAGGCAGGTTATGCGTCGCCAACCACAAATCCTCCTACACTCCGGAAAAATAATTGTGGATCTTCTTGATTTGAATGTTTCAACCAATTGAATGAACCGCCCATTTTTGTTAGATTTCAAAGATAGGATCAAGATTCTGCCCATAGATTTCCTCTGAAAGTTCCGCTCTCCCACCACACTAGAACTGCTGATACTCTCCTTCCAACAAGTTTTGAACCAATGAATATCTTCACCAAAAAGATCAATTGAGCTTTTGAATCTTCTTCCATGTTCGACAACCCGAAGCAGATTTTCTTCCACTCCCCATTCAATGAAGAATCTAAAGTTTTTTTGCTCAATAGAAGTATGAATTGAAGCATCAATTCTCATTTTGAAACCCCAAATCTCTAGAGAGAAGGAAGAGCTTCACTCTCTCTCTAGAGCCCCGCACCAGTGAGAATTAGATTTCTAATTCCTTTTACCTTACACTTTATTATGTGTTGGCTATTGAGCCAATAAAGGGGTTGAATGTCGTCGGCTTTCAAACCCTCCATTTTTAGCAAAAGTTTCACTGGGACTTCGCAGGTAGGGAATTTGAGTGTTGTTGCGTCTTCGTCAGCTTCCTTGAGCTAATAAAATAAAATAAAATAAAATAAGAATTGGACAGATCGAGCAGGTAAGTAATTGTGTATACAACATTTCATTTCTATTTATCAACTTGTTTTATGAAAGAAATTAGATAAATAAAAATTTATCAACTGATGAATAAGGTGTACACTTTAATTATATCATAAACACATTGAAATAACATATGCATATAAATTATTTAATTTTATATGTCAACATGTCGAAGAAAATAAATCATAAATTCAATGTTGAAAATGAAATAGATCAATCTTTATAGGACGGGGGAGTAGTACATAGTTGAATTAGTATTACATCGATTGCTATCTAACAGTAATTTTAACCATAACGGTTAGGAAAATTTATAAATATAGTCTTTATAGGACGAACTGGGGACGGCTAAGGATGACTATGATCTCAAACTTACTTAATTTTTTCATCTATGACATCAGTTTTTAAAACTGACCGTTTGGTACAAGACAAGACCCTTAATTTCACCAATCGAGTTTAATAGTTTAAGGTGCTAGTTTGTCGAATTCAAAATTTGAACCCTTAAATTATGAGTAACGATAATTCAGAGTATTAAACTATAATTTGGCCAACCTAAAAATATATGACCAATATTGTGTAAGTCATTAGGTTTGGTCTTAATTGATCGTTTACCTATTGATTGGCACATATGGTCAGTAAGTTATCGATTTATAAATTTCGGTAATAATGTAAGACAAAATTATTATTTTTATGAGTGAATAGGGAAATTTGGGCCCTTAAATTGATTGTCTACATAAGATATAATTATTTTTTCAGAGTGGAAAGAGAAATTATGGGTAATAATTTAAAATTGATGTGTAAAAGTTTCCTAGAAATGAAACACATCACCTTTTATGGACATCCAAAAAAGAAAATGTATCATTTTTGCTCTGATAGAGGGATTGTATACTCTCTCTATTCCAAATATATTCCAACACTTTGACTTGACAAGGAGATTAAGGTGAGAAAATTTTGGTATTGACTTTTATGTTTTACTCTTTTTTATATTGAAAGATATAATCAAACATATAAATCGAGAAATAGTAGTAAAACAAAATCAAATTATAACAATAGATATACCAAAAATAAAAATTAAATAATGGTATGATTGAATAGAAAATTTTATTCGGAGAAGAAAAAATCCACATTGACTATTTTTTGTTTTTTATTTCTTAACCTTTAGATGTAAGGATGATTTGATAAAAGTATGAAAATTGACACATTTGATCTTCAAACTTGTATTACTCAAATTTTCACTAGAAAGGATTTGATGGAAAATTCATGATCATAAAAAAGGGAAAAAAAACAAGAATAGTATTCAAGTACGAGTGAAAGATTGTGGAAGATACCTAAAAACTACTAGAAGCAACATTCCAAAGTGTAAACTAACTAGAAGCATTAAAAGTAAACTAAAAATCGAATAGATCACCAAGACCACCTTCCTCTTCTTCAGATTCCTCCTTCGGCTCCTCTTTCTTCGCTTCCTTGGCACTCGGTGCACCACCACCTGAATCCGCAGCGGCTACATCAACAGCAGCAGCAGCAGCAGAGACCGCAAACTTGCTCGGATCCTAACAATGGTTGCAACAATTAAAAGTAATGTTTGATTGATCAGTACGGTGAGTAGTTAAAAATGTATGTTGTGAGAAAAGTTTACTCCCACTTGAAAAGAAAGAAAGAGAATGAATAACCAACTAATTAACCTTGAGATATTCCTTGACTCTCTCAGCCTGTTGGAAAGTGTATTCAGTTGCTAGTGAGAGAGCAAGTGCATTCTTGTAGGCATTGGTGAACATGTGGGGTGCTGCAGCAAGAGATGGGAATGAAAGAGCTAAGGAGAGAGATGCCACCATGGAAACACCTATAGAAAACCTTGACACAAGATCATCCTCTGAGAGGTCCAGCACCTCAGGGCTGAAAACAGATCCATTCTCATACACACTGTCCACAACAAGACCATAAGAGAATGGCCTGACTCCAAGCTTGGAGAGAAGAGCAGCCTCAGATGAGCCCACTTTTTCACCCTTCCTGATCAGTTCCACAGGGGTGATGATTTCCACAGTACCTTTGTTAATCTTTGTGGGGATGTTAAGCACCTGCAGAAACAACACAAATTTAATCACTAGGAATGTGACAATTTTTATTAAAAACTTACCCATGTGACAATTTTTATATAAATAGTTTGACTTTGGGTCCAAAAACGCGAACACATGACAAACTTTTAATGCGAGAGAGTGTTCAAGTGACCGTTGTTAACGTTTCTCATCTACTTAAGTTCATTATTATACCTGGAAGAAGTTGGTCTGAGATGGATCAAGCCCTGTGTTTCCTGGTGGGACAACAACATCAATTGGTGCAACAAGCCCAACACGGGCTGGTGCCCCAACCTGTCCAAAGGAAGGTAATAAATAAATCCTTGCATTACATAAAAACCATCATATATACAAACATAATTAAACGTGAATGTCTCCAGACATCCATTTAGGGTTTTATTTATTACTCGTAGTTTAATTACTTAAAATGCAGATAATTAGTCCAAAATGGTCATGGTCCAAGCAAATAAACCAACATTCATATTTTTTTAATTTACTGACCAGGATCAAAATGAATGTTCAAGAAAATAAAACCATACCTTATACTTGGCCACTTCTTCACGGACCTCCTTCAGATCTCCCTTGGTGAAAATGAAGCCAACATTACCCTGAAAAGCAAAATCACCATCAATAAATTAAACAATAAAGATCAGCATCAGAAAAAAGATATAAAAATCTATTTTGGAAAACCCTAGAAATAAATAATCTCAAAACTCTAGACAAGGATTGCTAATGGACAAAAGGGCAGTAAAAGATGATATGAGAGTACCACAAGCAATGGTATGAGGTTTAGAATTGCTTTGTTTCCTCTCTTCTCAGCGTGAATCCTGATGGAGCGCTTCATCATGGTGTTCTTCCCCATGAGGATGACGGAGTGGCCGCGGAGGCCGCTCCGGATCTTCTGGAGCTGATTGGATCCCACATTGTCTGCGCCGACGACCAAGATCTGAGAATACTCGTCCAGCAGACGGCAGAGCTTCTGGTCGTACTGTTCTTTCTTGATGAACTTGTGAGTCTTCCTGTGAAACACCATTTTGGATTGAGAAGAAGAACCTTGAACCCTAGAGCTTGACTGAAATGCAACGAGCAGTTTTTTTTTTTAAATTTATCTAAGAATGTTTTTTGGTAGTTTATTGGTTTGACGTGCTCGCGAAAAATGAGCTAGGTGGTTTTGTTTCTGTTTCATGATTTCCTCATAATAAGGTTTTGAAGTTTGAACTGGATTTTTTTTTTTATCTGAGTTTGAACTGGATTTAAATGATCAACTTTGTGCCATTATTGTTTTCAATCTAAAAGTAAAAAAATACATAATTATTTCAGAACCAAATGAAAGTGTTGTCTAGTAAATTGCACAAATTTTTTATTGGTAAATTACATTTTTAGTCCATTAGCTTTGATGCGTGTTCTATTTTGGTCCAATTTAAAGAATTTGTCCTATTTTAATCTTTTAGTTTTGGTTTTGTGTTCTATTGAAGTCCTACCATTAAATATGTTAGATGAGTGAATTGACTAAAATACCTATAACTTAATTTACTATTAAGTCCCTAAATTTATAAGAATCTATCAAACTTTTTATGGCCTCAATTTTGCCATCTTCTCCATTTTACACAAGCATCCGTAACTAACTAGAGATTTTAAAGCAACAGCAATAAGACAAATACTTAACATTTAACCTGATACAACAACAAACACATTAGCTCATAGGAATTTTTTATTAAAAAAATCATTCAACTTTATATTGGTGCATAGAGCACCTCTCGTTGCGCTTCAGCTTCTCAAGGGCGCCTCCCCAATGGCAGCCGGGTGCAAGTTCGGGCGGCGGCATTCGAGGTAAGCACTATAAGGTACCTGGCCATCGATGTGGTGGAGAGGGTGAATTCTGGCCACCTGGCCTGCCGATGGGCCGTGCTCTGTTAAAGTTATGATGCAAGTTTCAGGATTATTTTAAATATATAATTGTATGTAAGTGTGTAGAAATATCCTAGAAGAAAAATCTAGAGAATGAAAGTGAATTTAAAGTATGGGCTATTGTGTAGAAGCTTACTAAAACTAGTGATAAGGAGAGAGTTGGGGCCAAAATATCTTCTAGGAAAAAGAAGTAGGAACGGTTAGCCCACTCTCCCCACTCTATAAATATGGGCCAATTGCTCATTTGAGCATCAACTAAGAAGCTTTGTGGCATTCTTAATATAAAAAACTTGCAACAAAGTCCAACATTTCTCAAAAAATTCTCAAACAAGTCCTTTAACTTAACTAAACAATTTCCCAACTACTCCAACTATCCAAAACCCCAACTAAACTTCTCTAAAAAACTCAACAGTGGTATCAGAGCTGTGTTCGGTCATCTACTTGAGCGTAGGGCAACCAAACTTTCCAAATAGCTCCACAAACGAAAGAAACTTCACCAATGGCTACTTCAAAAATGAGTAAATTCACTGGCATCCGTAAAAATTATTATTATCTTGTTTTGGTCATGTTTTAAAAATTTGTCATGTTAAAGTCCTATCCTATGTTATTGTGTCCTATTTTGGTCATTTCCGTCCAGTTGGGCCGTTAGTTGTAACGGATTAGTGTGAATTTACCTTTTTACCCTTATGAAATTTTTATTTCAGTCCCTGACTTTATATTTTCCCAAAGTTTTAACCCTAAAGTTTTAACCCTACAATCTATTTGCACCCTAAATTCGCGAGTAGCTCGCGAGCCGCCCGAATTCGCGAGTCACGTCGGCGGGTCATGTGCAACCGACAACATCTCGTGCCGGGATTACTGGGAAAGTTCGCCGAGCACGGCGGACGCCTTGGCGATGGATGAGAGAGCGATTCTGGTGGAGGAAACACCACAGATCTTCAAATCATGAAATCAGTCCTTGGTGGGCGATTCGGACGGTTCGTGACATAATTCGCCGATGGTCGAAGATTGCAGAGGTGGAGGTGGAGCACGCCAAGGCCTTGGATGGTCAAATCGAATTAGGTTGGTCTCGGTGCTCCTTGTGTGGGCTCGACAAAAGGGCGCCGACCGGTGGTGTGGGCGGTTAGGGGTTGTGCGCCGGAGGCTAGGGGACGCCGGTGGAGGAGCTGGGACGGTCGGTGCGGCGATGAGAGCGAGAGACGAACGAGAAAAATTAAACTTTAGGGTTAAAACTTTGGGAAAATATAAATTCGGGACTTAAGTAAATGTTTCATAAGGGTAAAAGGTAAATTCACACGAATCTGTTACAATTAACGGCTACAACCGGACGGAAAGGACCAAAATAGGACACAATACCATAGGATAGGACTTTAACAGACAAGTTTTTAAAACGGGACAATAATTATTTTTACGGACTGCCAAAGAGAATTTACTCTTCAAAAATAGCCAAGCTATCCATCTTCCGTTTTTTTTTCTTCAGGGAAAACTATGATTATTGGAGCATTAAGATAAAGTCATCATTAGAGTTAAGTGGTGTACAAAACAAAACTTAACCCCGGTGGGACAATACAAAAACACAAAGCGAGACTAGTGGCAAAAGGCTACTCACAATTACCAGGTATTAATGACTTCACTAAAACCTTTGCACCAATCGCAAGGCTAGATACAATCCGAGCATTGATTGCTCTTATTGCTCAAAAGAAATGGAGATTCCATCAACTAGATGTCAAGTCACCGTTCCGAAATGGAATTTTTGAAGAAGAAATTTACGTGGAACAACCACTAGGGTTTGAAGCCAATGGACAAGAAGAAAATGTCCTTAAATTAAATAAGGCCCTATACAGGTTAAAACAAGCACCGCGAGCGTGGTATAGCAGGATTGGCGGATACTTCATCGAGCAAGGATTCATGAGGAGCATGAGTGAGCCAACACTCTACATCAAGACCCAAGGTTACAACACTCTCATTGTTTCTCTTTACGTAGATGATCTAATCTATACAAAAAATAATGAGGGGATGATACAAGATTTCAAGGAAGATATGATGAAGACTTTCGAAATGAGTGACTTGGGCTTGATGCTCTATTTCCTCAGGATCAAAGTGAGTCAAGAGGAAGAAGGAATATTCATCTCACAAAAGAAATACACATAAAATTTCTTGAAGAAGTTCAAGAAGAATCGTTGCAAGTCTGTCACTACTCCTCTGGCAGCTGACCAAAAGCTAAGAAAAGAAGACAACTCTGGAAAAGTAAGTGCCTCACTTTATAGAAGTCTGGTCGAAAGTCAATTGTATCTGACGGTCACAAGACCAGACATAATGTATGCTACTAGCTTGCTATCAAGATACATGCAAGAGCCAAGCGAGATCCATTATGGAGCTACAAAGAGAATACTAAGGTATCTCCAATGTGCTAAGGATTTCATAACCTGGTTTACACCAACTTCCAACTCAAAGCTGCTCTGGTACACTGCTAGTGATTGGGGAGGATCAATAAATGATCTACGAAGCACATCAGGCTATGGATTCACACTTAGATCGGGATTCTTCTCATGGTCTTCAAAGAAGTAAGAAATAGTGGCACAATCATTCCAGAAGCAGAATATGTAGCAGCTGCAGGAACCACAAATCAAGCTATATGGGTACGACAAATTTTGGAAGATATGAGCGAGACAGAAAGAACCAACAGAGATCCTGTGCGACAACAAGTCGGCCATACACATGACGGAGAAACTTGTTTACCACAACTGCACCAAGCACATTGCAATCAAATATCACTCGATTAGGGAAGCATCAACGAACAACGAGATCAAGCTAGAATACTGCACAACAAAGGAGCAAGTTGCTGATATCTTCACCAATGCATTGCCAAGAAAAAAGTTCGAATATCTTCGGACCAAGCTCGACGTACAACAAATTTCATCAATGAGGAGTGTCAAAATTATGATGCAAATTTCAGGATTATTCTATAACTATAATTGCATGTAAGTGTGTAGAAATATCCTAGAAAAAATCTATGAAAGTTGTGGTAGAAAAGTAAAAGAAAAATCTAGAGAATGGTGAAAAATCTAGAGTAGGGGCTATTGTGTCGAAGCTTCCTAAAACTAGTGGTGAGGAGAGAGTTGGGTCCAAAATATCTTATAGAAAAAGAAGTAGGAACCGACTTCATAAGTCAATTAGCTCACTCTCCCCACTTTATAAATAGCGGCCATATGTGTTTATTTTAGAAGTCCATCAATCATGCTCTCATGTTGATCTTTTTCATACACATGTGATGCTACATTTTACATAAGATATATTGGCAGTTTCTTATTTACAAGCATGATATTATTTCATCAACTCATACCATGAAACCAAAGAATCCAACAACAAAATAGTACGAAGACGAACACCTAAACATGATACTAATTGGCGAAAACATACCTTGCTATGGGAAAACCGCTTAAGGATTATTTTAATCTTTGCTCCAATCCGACGTATGCTCCTTCCTTAAGCTTTCAAGCTTGCTCCAATGGCAGCCCTCGGCTTCAAGAGATGGTGATGATGGCGTCTTGCACCCAAGAGGGGAGGGGAAGAGGACGGATGAAATGTGAAGCACCTTGAAGATGTTGTGTGGAATGACACAAATAATTCCACCCTTAATGCTCCAAAACTTGACTCAAGAATTTGGCACTTTGAGAGAGATTGAGAAGGAGAAGAAGATGATGGAATAATGGAATGGAGAATGAGGCACTTCCTCCCATCTATTTATAGATGGACGAGAGCTACCAAAAGCTCTCCCTTAAATGTGTCAACAACATTGCCTACCTCATCAATGTGGCAACCACATTGCCAACCTCATAAATTGTCAACCTCATAAATTGGAAACTACATTGCCAACCTCATAAATTGGCAAAGATGGAGTTATTACATGGTTCAATGTGCATACACCTTACAACAAAATTATCAAAATACCCTTACTTTGATAAGTGGCTTTAGAGGTGGTTATGATTGATAAATGAGGTCTGAATTACAGAGTAATTCCAATCATTTCCATTTTACATATTCGAGCTCCTTTAAGCTCATTAGTGCACATTTACCAAAATATCCCTACTTTGATAAAATGTACTCTAATCGTTTCTTCTCCGTCAAGTTACTCCTAACTCCTCTGAGCTAGAGTATTAGCTCAGAAGTTCTTGGTGCACCAGGGAATTCCAACAATATGTTCATTTGAGCATCGGCTAAAAAGCCTTGTACTCCTTCACTCCTTCATCCTTAATACAAAAAACTTGGAATAAAGTCCAACATTTCCTAAAAAAATCTCAAATAAGTCCTTCAACTTAGCCAAACAATTTCCCAACTACTCTAAGTATCCAAAATGCCAACTAAACCTCTCCCAAAAACTTAACACGCTCTGGTGGGTTCTCTGGCTTTAAATATACTCGGCAATTCGTCGACCCCAGATTCGATAGGGAAATAGGCAGGTTTAAAGCTGTGTTTGAGGAGTTTGTGGATGAATCGACAGTGAAAGTGGAATCAAAGGCCGGTACCTCCACCTCTACACCCGCTGGTACCTCCACCAAGTCCGCCATTGTCAGCTCCAAAACCGTCGTTCGCACATCATGTTCTACATTGGTCCTTATGCCCGTGTAGTAGCTCGCCGCGTCTTGAAGCCGATGTGCTCAAATCCCTCCTAGTTTTTGCGTTTTTTCTCAGACCCACCTGGATCCGAATCTCGAATGCACAGTTTTTGTGACCTCACCAACGTGCTCTTACTTCCTGGACCAAACATGCTAACTTTCCATGATCTCCTCCTCATTTAAGTCCAGAAAGTTCGTTTAGCTGTCGATTAAAAAATTGTTTGATTTGGGGGAAAAATGTTGTGAACCCACCATTCCAATTGCATAGTAAAGCAGACTGAGAACTCCAACAAACGATGTTTCACAACTTTCAGGGTCATTCGCAATTGTTTTTATAAAACGTTGTAAAAAGATTAGTAAGACATTGGTTTTGAAACTATGAAAGAATACTAACGTCTTTTTACAACCCGAGTTAAAGTGTGAAATCTATATAATATAATTAAAGATAAAATACAAGTAGAACTTTACAACTTAACCTGGCTAGCAAGTGATTTGAGTACAAGTCTTTCATCTTCTTGTCCTTCTGAACCTCCCTCCAGTCATGACTACATCCAGGTTCCCTCCAAGCACAAATAAAAAAGTAAGTAACAAGAACATAATTATTACGTATAAAACAAGTAGCTTGTAATTAAAGAGAGAGATCAGAGGACTTACAGGGGTGGTGTTGCACCCCTGCCAGGAAAGCAGCTACTCTTCTTCCATGACTCGGCCTAGTGCCTATGTTCAAGTTTTGTAGTTCTATTTCCCAATAGTTCAGTGTCCAGTCATTATTCCCTTGGTTTCCCAGTGATCTTAGCATGTTTCTCAATGATATAAATCATGGAACCCATGGCCAGTTGCACATTCATGATTAATTTATTTGAAAGTAAGAAACAAAGAAAGAACTCACGGGGCGTCGGTCTCGTTTCACGGCATAGCGTTGGCTTCCGATCAACTTCTTGCTGTCACTGGCAAAAAGCATTGCATCAGATATTCTGAAGTCATTGAGCCTCTCTGCCGACTACATGCTCTCCATCCTCGCCTCTCTCTTTTTCTCTTTCTAACTTCTCTCTCTAACTTGGCTCTTTAACATCCCCTCTCTGTTGGGTTTATCCTCATATAAGTTAGATTTTAATGATAACAAAACTTTGGGGTCTTGTTGTGAAGTTTAGAATAGTTTGAGTCCTTTAAATATCTCTTACCTAATCTAGCTAGCTTGTGTTTGAAGGCCTCAGACATAAGATATTCAGAAGATATTCGAACATCTTGTAAAGATTAGGAATATCTACTTTCCTTTCTTAACATTATATCTTTCCTTTCTGTGCTCAACATGTTTAGGAAAGACAATAAGCTTTCCTTTATGTGCTCAACGTGCTTAGGAAAGACAACGGACTTTTGCAATCCGGTTGGCAGATTATCAGAGGCTCTTGGATGGAAAGAATCTTTGCTGAAGATGCTCAGGACGCTCATCTCCTCTCTATATGTTACGGTCACCCCGAGCGGGTTGCGGCCAAGGTGACCGGGCTCTCGGTTTTAGCTGCGGGTCACGTTTTCGGCATTCAGACGGCTCCCGAGCCCTATCCGAGTATCATTTTGGCGAACCCCTCCGTATTTGAGGTCGTGTGGGTCCCCCGGACGTTTCCGCCGAAAATATTTTTCCGGCGCCGGGGGGTTGTCGGGGCCGCCTCGGGACGTACAGCGGGCTCGGTAGCACTCCCGAGACCTCAGATTGAGAAGCCGTTTGCGGATTTGGAGTCGTGGGAACGTCTCGGAGGTTTTTATGGAGAATAATTTTTGGGGTGGGACGTTCGCCAAAGAAGGCAGGTGCCCTCTCCCGTAGCGGCGTAGTGCCCTCTCCGTAGCGAGGCATAGTGCCCTCTTCCGTAGCGAGGCATAGTGCCCTCTTCCGTAGCGGCGTAGTGCCCTCTCCGTAGCAGGCATAGTGCCCTCTTCCGTAGCAGGCATAGTGCCCTCTTCCGTAGCAGGCATAGTGCCCTCTTCCGTAGCGCATAGTGCCCTCTCCCGTGAGGCATAGTGCCCTCTCCCGTGAGGCATAGTGCCCTCTCCCGTGTGACAGAGTGCCCTCTCCCGTAGCAGTGCGAGTGCCCTCCCGTAGAAGGCATAGGCCCTCTTCCGTAGAAGGCATATGCCATCTTCCGTAGAAGGCATAGGCCCTCTTCCGTAGAAGGCAGGAGGCCCTCTCCCGTAAAAGGCAGGAGGCCCTCTCCCGTAGAAGGCATGGGCCTTCTCCCGAAGAAGGCATGACTTAGCCAATTTCAGATTTCTGGTGGATAAGGTTGACTCTTAAGTGTTGACCAAAGGGAAGGGACACTTGTCATGGCCATATTAAAGATGGAAAGGAAAGAGGACACTTGTCAAGCCCATATTAAAGATGGAAAGGGAAGAGGTTTAAAAGGATTGAGGAAAGAGTACGGGAGCTGTTTTCATTTCACTTATTCTTCTTCTTCGTACATTTCTCCGCTTCGCCGCCATAGCCTCCATCTTCTCCAAGCTTTGGATTCTTCATCTCTTGGCTGAAATCAACAAGAAATCGGATCCTTTAAGTGGTAAGCTCCCTCTCTTCATCTCTTTCCTTGTTGAAAACAAGTTTTGAATGGAAAAAGAGAGAGATTTGTGAATGACGGGTTTGTTCATGACTACCATCTAGGATGATTCTCTTGCTTCCATCTTTTAGTATGTTGTTCTTGGGTTGTAGGGAGTGAGAATCAAGTGTTAAATTTTGGAAAAACTCCTTGGATGGAAAAACCCCAATTTGCCGAAATTATGGGAAATTTCTAAAATTGTGTGTGTTTGTGTTCTTGGATCATGCTTCAAGTATGTTGTTCCTTGCATGATTCTAAGACTTTCTATGGATTCAATTTGATGGAAAACAAGTTGGGTGAAAAACCCCAATTGGCGAATTCTTCAAGGAAGTGGTTAAGTTGATTTTGGTTGATTTAGGTGCAATTGGTTAGCATTCTTGCTTAGGAAGTGTAATTGGTGGTTAAAGTGAATGCTTGGGACCTTGAATGGTTTGAATTGGAAGTTGGGTAAAAAGTTGGCAAAGGGCCGAAATTTAAAGTGAATCTTTATCTATGATGGTGTTGTGTTTTGATTAAATTGGATGCTAAATTGGTAATGTGGTTGGATTTAGGTGCGGTGTGGTATTTGAAACGTCATTTTCGGGTTAGAAATGAGAAAGTTAGTTTTATGCGGGTTTACCGGGAGAAGTGTCCGGAATGCGGGTTAAGGGGTTGGAATACATTTGTGGGAGTTGGAATGACAAGGTTCTAGCTCGGTTCGTAAAACCGAGCTTTCTGTGGAATTTTCCGGGAAAGTGCGGGTTTGTGCGGAAATTGTTTTATGGGGTTTGTTTGGGTATGTTCTGATCCAACTATGGTTGTACAGCCTGATTCTGCGTTGGTGGAGTAGCGCGGACCCGTATGAGCCAAGTTGTGCATTTTCGGTCGGGGTGGGATTTTCCGAGTGTTGGGCTGAGGCAGCGTTTACGAGGTAAGGGCTTAATTTGGTAAAATGTATGTTTGTTCCGTTTCAAGGCCGGATGACCTTAGAGGCCCGGGTTCCTATTTTGTTCTTTATGTTTAACGAGTAATGATACTTGTCTATATTTATGTATTATTGTTATTATTGTATGTTACATTACGTGTCCGCACCGGGGTGCCGACATTCTGCGTATCCGCACCGGGAGTGCCGATATTGCCTGTGTCCGCACCGGCGGGTGCCGACATTCGCGTATCCGCACCGGGAGTGCCGATATTTCGTTGCGTGACCCTACGACATTTGGGGATCGCGACCCCACCGGTACCGTGCTATCTGCTCTGCATTACGATCTCGCATATTCGACCTCTGCCGAGGGTCGTTACATGGTCGTTCTGGCGGTTGGACCGCATATGGTGGATTCTGATTTGCTTTATGTTTTATGTTCGTATGTATATGTATATGTTGTGATAATCTGTTTTGCAGGTTCAGACTGTTGCCCTGTGGGCAAACTGCACTTTTACCTTAAGCCCTTACTGGGTCCTTTCGAGGACTCACCCTTTTATCTGTTTACCACTTTCAGGCCATCCCGACAAGCAACCGGCGGAGTAGAGGTTCTGCGGTGCTTCCTTCATTTGAGGTTGGGTTGCAGCAGCAATACCCCGTGCGGAGGTCACTTCAGATTCCGCGCTAGGTATTTATAGGATTTTGATTACTGGCTCTGTAGCTGTAACTGCATGCATATAGGTCAGATCATGTTTTGGATATGTATATATTTATTTGAGATATATTCTGTTCCGTTGTCTTCTGAGTCGAGGGCGGAGCCCCGACTTGCCTATATTGGTAAAGCTGTTTAATTGTGGTGCCTAGTGATTCTGTGTTTGTGGCAATGATAGATGTTGGATAAACCATGAACTGCATGTTTGGTAGAAGTTGGGTGGTTGCGCATGCTAGCCTTGTACGAGTTGTTAGGTTGCTAGTCGATACTCGTTTGTTCTGTATTTGAGCTCGATGCTCCGCTGCCGCATTTTCCGCCGTAATTCCTGTTTCCGACGTCGCGGCCGGCTCCGCCTCCGCAACCGGGCGGGGTGGCTGTGACAAGTTGGTATCGAGCAGGTCGGGTCGAAGTGACCCAAGAGGTAAAGCATGGTTAGTTAAAGTATGGGTTGTGGAAGGCAAGTCATGCTAGTTCATGGGTAAGCTTTACAAGTAATGACTTCGAAGGGCAAGCTACTGGTTTACACCTCATTCTGGAGTGGTTCGCACGGGCACGATCAACTACTTATATGAAACATTTCGGAATGCGTGTGGAGCGGTCGCGTTTCTTTGGAGCATTATGGAAGGAGTGGTTGTAATATGAAGAGATTCTGTGATTATAAGCATGATCTGATTCTATGTTAAGGTTTATTATTTAGTTTCGGGATTACGAAAAGAATCCTTGCATCATGCGTTGCATTACACTCTGAGCCATAGAATCTGCTTTGCTAGCTTAGGAGGAGAAAGTTTATTATTGAGATTATATGGTTTTGGGGTTGATCCATTTTTAGGTATGGCTAGAACACGCCGCCGGCGTGAGCAAGAACAGGAGGGTCGGGACCGGGATCCCACACCTCCAAGGGGTTAGAAGGCGGGTTCGAGAGAAACCCGGGATCTCGAGCATCACACACACCCCGAGTGATCAGCGGTCGAGGGACCCGCTCTGATATACTACAGTGTTGGGTCGGAGTTCAGCGATTCGAGTACCGTAGTACCAGCCAGCGGATTCGAGGGCGGCAGCAGGCACAGGAGAGGCCGGACAGGCCACAGCGGAGACAGCCGTACAGAGGTGGGCAGCAGCCACCTCGGTGCGCAGATCAGCGGGATGGTGATTCCGAGGAGGGAGATCTGCGCATCTTGAGAGTTCTCGTCGGTCCCACCACCGACGGAAGAGCTGAGACGCCGATCGATGAGATCGAGACTGAGCTGTTACAGCGTTTGAACACCCCGAGGTTCAACGGCCGTGGAGGACCGGAGGAGGCTGAGGCATGGTGTGCGGGGGTTGACAAGCTCCTTGGGAGGCTACACCTTCCATCTGAGGTTAGAGTTTCTTTGGCCACGTTCAATCTGCAGGACAGTGCAGATCATTGGTGGAGGGGCCTCCAGGGCCGTCTGAGAGCCGAGGCAGCACGTGATGGGGGGCATGATTCGGACTGACACAGGAGCAGTTTGCCTACTACTTCCATCAGCAGTACATTGGGGATGCCGTCAGGGACCTCCGTCAGGCACAGTTCGATGATCTGGAGCAGGGGACTCGGACTGTAGCAGAGTATGAGCGGGAGTTTGACCGATTGGTCCGCTACGTGCCACAGTATTACGGCATGGAGCAGGAGAAGGCCAAGCGGTTCATTCGCCGCCTACGCCCGGAGTACAGGTGGGCTCTGAGGCCTCTGGATATCACTTCTTACCACGAGGCATGCGAAGGCCCGGCTCCTCGGCAGGAGGAGGTTGAGAGTCGGTACCTACCACACCGACCCGGTGGCAGAGGAGGGCTCGCACGCAGCGAGTTCAGCGAGGTCTTGGTAGATCGAGGCAGGTGCAGGGCAGCAGCAGCGGCGGAGACTACGCCGGCCGTTCCGACTGCGCGAGTTGTGGAGGGCAGCACCCGGCCGGCCATGTTACAGCGATCGGGGCAGTGTCTGCGATGTGGGTCTAGCGATCATTGGATTCGTGATTGTCCTCTCGACGCCGGGACAGGGTCCAGCAGATCTACACGTCCGCAGCCTCGGTTTCAGCCCAACGCACCCGGGCGCGGTTCACGAGGGGCGGACCGAGGCCATCACGGCCGCGAGAGGCGACCGTACCAGCCACCCTCCGCCACAAAGCAGCTGGGAGTAGGGCGTGTATTCCAGTGGAGCGGGGTGAGACATCACAGCGTGAGCCTCCACCACAAAGCAGGCCGGAGCGGGTCGAGTGTTTGATTGAGCGTGGAGAGACTTCGCGCCGCGGGCACTCCAAGGTACATTACTTCGAGCGATACACCTATTCGTGCCTTCGCTTGATATTGGGGCGTCCGTTTCGATTGTGGCACGAAGTGTGTCGAGTCACTCCACCGACTACCGGTGGACTTAGCGTCTTCATGGTGAAGGCGGCCGAGTCGATTTACGCTTTCAATGAGATGGTACGGATCGCGTGCTATCCATTGGCGATCACCGGATTATGTCGGATCTGCTGGTGTTGAACACACGAAGTATGGCGTTATTCTTGGGATGGATTGGCTGTCCAAGAATTCCGTGCATATTGATTGTGCCAACCGTAGTGTTACGGTTTACGGAGAGGTGTTGCCTCTCGAGTTCGAGATGGGACGAAGGCGGTCGGGACCAGCATGGAGCTGCGAGTTCGGATCGAGTCCCGATGGTGGATTCGGAGGAGTATTACGGTCTGAACCCGTCGATACACGGTTGGAGCTGGATAAGATTCCGATCATCCGAGATTTTCCGCAGTATTTCCGGAGGACTTGCCCGAGATGCCACCAGAGCGGGAGATCACGTTTGAGATCGATTGCAGCTGGTTCTACTCCCATTTCCATTCCACCTTATCGGATGCCGATAGTGGAAATGGTGGAGCTGAAGAAGCGATTAGAGGAAGCTGGAGAAGGGCTTCATCCGTCCGAGCACTTCACCATGGGGTGCTCGATTCTATTCGTGAAGAAGAAGGATGGGTCACTCGGGTTGTGTATAGATTACAGACGGTTGAACGCCATCACCATTAAGAACAAGTACCCATTGCCGAGGATCGACGATCTCTTTGATCAGCCGAGAGGTGCGAAGATCTTTTGAAGATCGATCTGCGATCGGGTACTTTCGATTGCGGGTGAAGGAGGAGGACATTCGAAGACAGCTTTCCGTGCACGCGGTATGGGCATTATGAGTATACGGTGATGCCGTTTGGTTTGACTAATGCACCAGCTGCGTTTATGGATATGATGAGCAGAGTGTTCGGCCGTATCTGGACTCGTTTGTGGTAGTGTTCATCGATGACATTCCGATTTACTCTCGGGATGAGGATTTACACCGGAGCATCGAGGATTGTTACTGCAGACACTTTGGGAACACCAGCTTTACGCTAAGTTCTCAAAGTGTGACTTCTGAATCCGAGAGGTGTCTTTTAGGGGCATATCATCGGTGAGCACGGTTTGGCGGTGGATCCCGAGAAAGTTAAGGCGATGCAGAGTGGAGGCAGCCAACCTCGGTGCGGGAGATCGGGAGTTTTCGGGTTAGCAGGCTACTACCGACGGTTTGTGCCAGGTTTTCCGCTTTGGCTTCCCGCTTACGCAGCTAACCAAGAAGGGGCAGCCATTTGTGTGGTCGAGAAGTGTGAGCGGAACTTTCGGGAGCTGACGACAATGACCAACGCACCGATCTTGGTACTACCCGACCCGAGTCTACCTTATGTGATCTACACGGATGCATCTAGGTCTGGGTTGGGATGTGTTTTGATGCGGGGCGGAACGTGATAGCTTATGGGTCGCGGCGGCTTCGACCGCATGAGCGAGAACTATCCTACGCATGATCTTGAGTTGGCTGCGGTGATCTATGCGGCTGAAGCAATGGAGGCACTACCTGCTCGGCAGCAAATTTCAGATTTTCACGCATCATAAGAGTCTGAAATATCTGTTCACTCGAAGGAGTTGAACATGAGGCAGCGCAGTGGCTCGAGTACATCAAGGACTACGATTGCACCATCGAGTACACCGAGGGCAAAGGTAATACAGTGGCCGATGCTCTGAGTAGGAAGTACACTGGCGTGGTCAGAGGGGGTAGTACTGAGGATCGGACTGAGGAGAATGATCTAGTGTGCCTGTGGCACCGGTGGGAGCACTGGGAGCAGGCTCAGGTATACACTTTGACCATTCGTTCGGAGTGGTTGGACAGAGTGCGAGAGGCACAGGAGAGGGATCCAGAACTGAAGAGGCTGTCCGGAGAGGACAAAGGGCACTTGCTACCAGCGTTTCAGTACAGACATGGGCTACTTTACTTCAGAGATCTGTTGTATGTGCCAGGTGATCAGGCACTACGGGATGAAATTCTGAAGGAGGCACATTCGAGTCGATTGAGCATTCATCCCGGTATCGAGATGATGTATCAGGACTTGCGTACCCATTTCGGTGGCGGGTATGCGGAGACACATTGCCACACATGTGTCTAAGTGTGCCACTTGTCGTGGTGAAGGTGGAGCATCGAAACCGGCGAGGGCGTTACAGACTTTGCCCATCCCGGTCGGGAAGTGGGGCAACATTACGATGGATTTTACATTGCACTACCCTCGACCCGGTCTCACCACGATGCCATCCGGGTTATCGTGGACCGCTTGACGAAGTGTGCTCACTTTCGCGGTCCGGATGATGACTCTCTGAGAAGCTTTCCCATCTGTATATCATAGAGATTGTGCGGTTAAATGGAGTACCAGACTCCATTGTGTCAGATCGTGATCCGCGATTTACCGCACATTTCTTGGGCGCATATAATAAGGCACTGGGCACGCGACTCCATCCGAGTACAGACTTACCATCCCCAAACCGACGGTCGATCGGAGCGGGTAATTCAGATTCTGGAGGATATCTTTGCGGAGCTGTACTTTGGATTTCGGAGGATTGGGACAAGCGATTGCCGTTGGTAGAATTTTCATATAATAACGATTATCAGTACCATCGGCATGGCACCATTTGAGGCGCTGTATGGGACGACGGTGCATGACACCGCCTTTGTTGGGCGAGGCGTCGGCGAGATTGAGCTGGGTCCCGAGCTCATTGAGAGACCACCGCAAAAATCAAGTTAATTCAGGCGCGGTTGAAGACCGCGACGACCGCACCACCTCATATGCGAGCAGGCGGCGCGAGACTTGGAGTTTGAGGTGGGCGGCAGTGGTTTGGCTGAAGGTGGCGCCGATTCGGGGGCAGTCGGTTCGGCAGACGGGGTAAGTTAGCCCCAGGTATATCGGACCGTACGAGATTCTGGAGCGGATAGGCAGGTTGGCCTACAGGTTGGCTCTACCTCCGAGCATGTCTGCGGTGCACAACGTTTTTCACGTCAGTATGTTGAAGAAGTGCATCTTGGATTCCGTGCAGACGATACCGGTGGAGGAGGTTCAGCTGGAGCCTGATTTGTCATATCAGGAGGTACCGATTGCCTTTACGGGCGCGATACCCGCAAACTCCGGAGCAGGTTGATTCCCATGGTCAAGGTTCAGTGGTCACATCATACGGACCGGGAAGCGACTTGGGAAACCGAGCAGGACATCAGAGAGCGATACCCCGAGCAGTATCAGCGTTTGATGCCCCTCTTGGAGGACCAAGAGTCCTAAGGGGGGGAGGATGTTACGGTCACCCCGAGCGGGTTGCGACCGGGTGACCCGGGGCTCCGGTTTTAGCTGCGGTCACGTTTTCGGCATTCAGACGGCTCCCGAGCCCTATCCGAGTATCATTTTGGCGAACCCCTCCGTATTTGAGGTCGTGTGGGTCCCCCGGACGTTTCCGCCGAAAATATTTTTCCGGCGCCGGGGGTTGTCGGGGCCGCCTCGGGACTTACAGCGGGCTCGGTAGCACTCCCGAGACCTCAGATTGAGAAGCCGTTTGCGGATTTGGAGTCGTGGGAACGTCTCGGAGGTTTTTATGGAGAATAATTTTTGGGGTGGGACGTTCGCCAAAGAAGGCAGGTGCCCTCTCCCGTAGCAGGCATAGTGCCCTCTCCCGTAGCAGGCATAGTGCCCTTTTCCGTAGCAGGCATAGTGCCCTCTTCCGTAGCAGGCATAGTGCCCCCTCCCGTAGCGAGCATAATGCCCTCTTCCGTAGCAGCATAGTGCCCTCTTCCGTGCGAGCATAGTGCCCTCTCCCGTAGCGAGCATAGTGCCCTCTCCCGTGCGAGCATAGTGCCCTCTCCCGTAGCAGAGCATAGTGCCCTCTCCCGTAGCAGCAGAGTTCCCTCTCCCGTAGAAGGCATAGGCCCTCTTCCGTAGAAGGCATATGCCATCTTCCGTAGAAGGCATAGGCCCTCTTCCGTAGAAGGCAGGAGGCCCTCTCCCGTAAAAGGCAGGAGGCCCTCTCCCGTAGAAGGCATGGGCCTTCTCCCGAAGAAGGCATGACTTAGCCAATTTCAGATTTCGGTGGATAAGGTTGACTCTTAAGTGTTGACCAAAGGGAAGGGACACTTGTCATGGCCATATTAAAGATGGAAAGGAAAGAGGACACTTGTCAAGCCCATATTAAAGATGGAAAGGGAAGAGGTTTAAAAGGATTGAGGAAAGAGTACAGGAGCTGTTTTCATTTCACTTATTCTTCTTCTTCGTACATTTCTCCGCTTCGCCGCCGCCATAGCCTCCATCTTCTCCAAGCTTTGGATTCTTCATCTCTTGGCTGAAATCAACAAGAAATCGGATCCTTTAAGTGGTAAGCTCCTCTCTTCATCTCTTTCCTTGTTGAAAACAAGTTTTGAATGGAAAAAGAGAGAGATTTGTGAATGACGGGTTTGTTCATGACTACCATCTAGGATGATTCTCTTGCTTCCATCTTTTAGTATGTTGTTCTTGGGTTGTAGGGAGTGAGAATCAAGTGTTAAATTTTGGAAAAACTCCTTGGATGGAAAAACCCCAATTTGCCGAAATTATGGGAAATTTCTAAAATTGTGTGTGTTTGTGTTCTTGGATCATGCTTCAAGTATGTTGTTCCTTGCATGATTCTAAGACTTTCTATGGATTCAATTTGATGGAAAACAAGTTGGGTGAAAAACCCCCAATTGGCCGAATTCTTCAAGGAAGTGGTTAAGTTGATTTTGGTTGATTTAGGTGCAATTGGTTAGCATTCTTGCTTAGGAAGTGTAATTGGTGGTTAAAGTGAATGCTTGGGACCTTGAATGGTTTGAATTGGAAGTTGGGTAAAAAGTTGGCAAAGGGCCGAAATTTAAAGTGAATCTTTATCTATGATGGTGTTGTGTTTTGATTAAATTGGATGCTAAATTGGTAATGTGGTTGGATTTAGGTGCGGTGTGGTATTTGAAACGTCATTTTCGGGTTAGAAATGAGAAAGTTAGTTTTATGCGGGTTTACCGGGAGAAGTGTCTGGAATGCGGGTTAAGGGGTTGGAATACATTTGTGGGAGTTGGAATGACAAGGTTCTAGCTCGGTTCGTAAAACCGAGCTTTCTGTGGAATTTTCCGGAAAGTGCGGGTTTGTGCGGAAATTGTTTTCTCGGGGTTTGTTTGGGTATGTTCTGATCCAACTATGGTTGTACAGCTGATTCTGCGTTGGTGGAGTAGCGCGGACCCGTAGGAGCCAAGTTGTGCATTTTCGGTCGGGAATTGGGATTTTCCGAGTGTTGGGGCTGCGGGCGGCGTTTCGAGGTAAGGGCTTAATTTGGTAAAATGTATGTTTGTTCCGTTCAAGGCCCGGATGACCTTAGAGGCCCGGGTTCCTATTTTGTTCTTTATGTTTAACAGGTAATGATACTTCTGTTTATATTTATGTATTATTGTTATTATTGTATGTTCTGTTCTGTGTCCGCACTGAAGGGGTGCCGACATTCTGCGTATCCGCACCGGGAGTGCCGATACTTCTGTTCTGTGTCCGCACTGAAGGGGTGCCGACATTCTGCGTATCCGCACCGGGAGTGCCGATACTTCTGTTCTGTGACCCTACGACAGTTTGGGGATCGCGACCCCAGCCGGTACCGTGCTATCTGTTCTGTTCTGATCTGCATATTCTGACCTCTGCTGAGGGCTGTCGTTACGGGTCGTTCTGGCGGTTGGACCGCATATGGTGGATTCTGATTTGCTTTATGTTTTATGTTCGTATGTATATGTATATGTTGTGATAATCTGTTTTGCAGGTTCAGACTGTTGCCCTGTGGGCAAACTGCACTTTTACCTTAAGCCCTTACTGGGTCCTTTCGAGGACTCACCCTTTTATCTGTTTACCACTTTCAGGCCGTCCTGACAAGCAACCGGCGGAGTAGAGGTTCCGCGGTGCTTCCTTCATTTGAGGTTGGGTTGCAGCAGCAATACCCCGTGCGGAGGTCACTTCAGATTCCGCGCTAGGTATTTATAGGATTTTGATTACTGGCTCTGTAGCTGTAACTGCATGCATATAGGTCAGATCATGTTTTGGATATGTATATATTTATTTGAGATATATTCTGTTCCGTTGTCTTCTGAGTCGAGGGCGGAGCCCCGACTTGCCTATATTGGTAAAGCTGTTTAATTGTGGTGCCTAGTGATTACGTGTTTGTGGCAATGATAGATGTTGGATAAACCATGAACCGCATGTTTGGTAGAGGTTGGGTGGTTGCGCATGCTTGCCTTGTACGAGTTTTAGGTTGCTAGTCGATACTCGTTTGTTTTGTATTTGAGCTCGATGCTTCGCTGCCGCGTTTTCCGCCGTAATTCCTGTTTCCGACGTCGCGGCCGGCTCCGCCTCCGCAACCGGGCGGGGTGGCTGTGACAAGTTGGTATCAGAGCAGGTCGGGTCGAAGTGACCCAAGAGGTAAAGCATGGTTAGTTAAAGTATGGGTTGTGGAAGGCAAGTCATGCTAGTTCATGGGTAAGCTTTACAAGTAATGACTTCGAAGGGCAAGCTACTGGTTTACACCTCATTCGAGTGGTTCGCACGGAGCCCGATCAACTCCTTATTTGAACCATTTCGGAATGCGTGTGGAGCGGTGGTGGTTCCTTGGAGCATTATGGAAGGTGTGGGTGTTATATGAAGTGATTCCGTGATTATAAGCATGATCTGATTCAATGTTAAGGTTTATTATTTAGTTTCGGGATTCTGAAAAGAATCCTTGCATCATGCATTGCATTACACTACAGAGCCATAGAATGCTGCTGCTAGCTTAGGAGGAGAAAGTTTATTATTGAGATTATATGGTTTTGGGTTGATCCATTTTTAGGTATGGCTAGAACACGCCGCCAGCGTGAGCAAGAACAGGAGGGTCGGGACCGGGATCCCACACCTCCAAGGGTTAGAAGGCGGGTTCGAGAGAAACCCGGGATCTCGAGCGATCACACACACCCCCGAGTGATCAGCGGTCGAGGGACCCGCTCCCGATATACTACAGGTGTTGGGTCGAGTTCGCGCCATCGAGTACCGTAGTACCAGCCCAGCGGATTCGGGCAGCAGGGCACAGGAGGGCCGGACAGGCCACAGCCCGGAGACAGCCGTGCAGGAGGTGGGCAGCAGCCACCTCGGTGCGCAGGATCAGCGGGATGGTGATTCCGAGGAGGGAGATCTGCGCAAAGGCTTGAGAGTTCTCGTCGGTCCCACCACCGACGGAAGAGCTGAGACGCCGATCGATGAGATCAGACTTACTGAGCGGTTTCAGCGCTTTGAACCCCGAGGTTCAACGGCCGTGGAGGACCCGAGGCGGCCGAGGCATGGTTTGCGGGGTTGACAAGCTCCTTGGGAGGCTACACCTTCCATCCGAGGTTAGAGTTTCTTTGGCCACGTTCAACTGGGCAGTGCGAGATCATTGGTGGAGGGGCCTCGGGGGCCGTCGAGAGCCGAGGCAAAGACGTGATGGGGGCATGATTCGGACCTGACCTGGGAGCAGTTTGCCTACTACTTCCATCAGCAGTACATTGGGGATGCCGTCAGGGACCTCCGTCAGGCACAGTTCGATGATCTGGAGCAGGGGACTCGGATCAGTAGCAGTAGTGAGCGGGAGTTTGACCGATTGGTCCGCTACGTGCCACAAGATACGGCATGGAGCAGGGAGAAGGCCAAGCGGTTCATTCGCCGCCTACGCCCGGAGTACAGGTGGGCTCGAGGCCTCCGGATATCACTTCTTACCACGAGGCATGCAGAAGGCCCGGCTCCTCGAGCAGGAGGAGGTTGAGAGTCGGTACCTACCACACCGACCCGGTGACAGAGGGAGGGCTCGCACGCAGAGTTCAGCGAGGTCTTCAGTAGATCAGGCAGTGCAGGCAGAGCAGCAGAGGCAAGAGACTACGCCGGCCGCTCCGACTGCGCGAGTTGTGGAGGGCAGCACCCGGCCGGCCATGTTACAGCGATCGGGGCATGTCTGCGATGTGGGTCTAGCGATCATTGGATTCGTGATTGTCCTCTCGACGCCGGGACAGGGTCCAGCGATCTACACGTCCGCAGCCTCGGTTTCAGCCCAACGCACCCCGGGGCGCGGTTCACAGAGGGCGGACCGAGGCGATCACAGCAGCAGAGACGACCGTTCCAGCCACCCCCTCCGCCACAGCAGCCTGGAGTAGGACGTGTATTCCAGTGGAGCGGCGTGAGACATCACAGCGTGAGCCTCCACCACAAAGAGGCCGGAGCAGTCGAGTGTTTGATTGAGCGTGGAGAGACTTCGCAGCGGGCACTCCAAGGTACATTACTTCGAACGATACACCTATTCGTGCAATTGCTTTGATATCAAGGGCGTCCGTTTCGATTGTGGCACGAAGTGTGTCGAGTCACTCCACCGACTACCGGTGGACTTCCGAGCGTCTTCATGGTGAAGACGGTGGGGAGTCGATTTACGCTTTCAATGAGATGGTACGGACTGCGTGCTATCCATTGGCAGTCACCGGATTATGTCAGATCTGCTGGTGTTGAACACACCGAAGTATGACGTTATTCTTGGGATGGATTGGCTGTCCAAGAATTCCGTGCATATTGACTGTGCCAACCGTAGTGTTACGGTTTCTGGAGAGGTGTTGCCCCTCTCAGGTTCAGATGGGACGGCGGCGGTCGGGACCAGCATGGAGCCGCAGTGTTCGGATCGAGTCCCGATGGTGGATTCGGAGGAGTATTACGGTCTGAACCCGTCTGATACACGGTTGGAGCTGGATAAGATTCCAGTTGTCCGAGATTTTCCGCAGGTATTTCCGGAGGACTTGCCCGGGATGCCACCAGAGCGGGAGATCACGTTTGAGATCCTGTTGCAGCCTGGTTCTACTCCCATTTCCATTCCACCTTATCGGATGCCGATAGTGGAAATGGTGGAGCTGAAGAAGCAGTTAGAGGAACTGCTGGAGAAGGGCTTCATCCGTCCGAGCACTTCACCATGGGGTGCTCCAGTTCTATTCGTGAAGAAGAAGGATGGGTCACTCAGGTTGTGTATAGATTACAGACGGTTGAACGCCATCACCATTAAGAACAAGTACCCATTGCCGAGGATCGACGATCTCTTTGATCAGCTGAGAGGTGCGAAGATCTTTTCGAAGATCGATCTGCGATCGGGGTACTTTCAGTTGCGGGTGAAGGAGGAGGACATTCCGAAGACAGCTTTCCGTACGCGGTATGGGCATTATGAGTATACAGTGATGCCGTTTGGTTTGACTAATGCACCAGCTGCGTTTATGGATATGATGAACAGAGTGTTCCGGCCGTATCTGGACTCGTTTGTGGTAGTGTTCATCGATGACATTCTGATTTACTCTCGGGATGAGGATTTACACCGGGAGCATCTGAGGATTGTTCTGCAGACACTTTGGGAACACCAGCTTTACGCTAAGTTCTCAAAGTGTGACTTCTGGATCCGAGAGGTGTCTTTTCTGGGGCATATCATCGGTGAGCACGGTTTGGCGGTGGATCCCGAGAAAGTTAAGGCGGTACAGAGTGGAGGCAGCCAACCTCGGACGGGAGATCGGGGAGTTTTCTGGGGTTAGCAGGCTACTACCGACGGTTTGTGCCAGTGGTTTTCCGTTTTGGCTTCCCGCTTACGCAGCTAACCAAGAAGGGGCAGCCATTTGTGTGGTCGAGAAGTGTGAGCGGAACTTTCGAGCTGAAGCGACACTGACCAACGCACCGATCTTGGTTCTACCCGACCCGAGTCTACCTTATGTGATCTACACGGATGCATCTAGGTCTGGGTTGGGATGTGTTTTGATGCGGGGCGGAACGTGATAGCTTATGGGTCGCGGCCTTCGACCGCATGAGCGAGAACTATCCTACGCATGATCTTGAGTTGGCTGCGGTGATCTATGCGGCCAAGCAATGGAGGCACTACCTACTCGGCAGCAAATTTCAGATTTTCACAGATCATAAGAGTCTGAAATATCTGTTCACTCAGAAGGAGTTGAACATGAGGCAGCGCAGGTGGCTCGAGTACATCAAGGACTACGATTGCACCATCGAGTACACCGAGGGCAAAGGTAATACAGTGGCCGATGCTCTGAGTAGGAAGTACACTGGCGTGGTCAGAGGGGGTAGTACTGAGGATCGGACTGAGGAGAATGATCTAGTGTGTCTGTGGCACCGGTGGGAGCACTGGGAGCAGGCTCAGGTATACACTTTGACCATTCGTTCGGAGTGGTTGGACAGAGTGCGAGAGGCACAGGAGAGGGATCCAGAGCTGAAGAGGCTGTCCGGAGAGGACAAAGGGGCACTGCTACCAGCGTTTGAAGAGCAGAGCTCTTGTACTTGAGAGATCGGTTGTATGTGCCAGGATCGTGCACTACGGGATGAAATTGACGGAGGCACATTCGAGTCGATTGAGCATTCATCCCGGTAGCGAGAAGATGTATCATGACTTGCGTACCCATTTCTGGTGGCCGGGTATGCGGAGACACATTGCCACACATGTGTCTAAGTGTGCCACTTGTCAGCGGGTGAAGGTGGAGCATCAGAAACCGGCAGGACGTTACAGACTTTGCCCATCCCGGTCGAAGTGGGGCAACATTACGATGGATTTTCCGACCGCACTACCCTCGACCCGGTCTCACCACGATGCCATCCGGGTTATCGTGGACCGCTTGACGAAGTGTGCTCACTTTCGCCATCCGGATGACAGACTCTGGAGAAGCTTGCCCATCTCAGTATATCGAGAGAGATTGTGCGGTTACATGGAGTACCGAGACTCCATTGTGTCGATCGGGATCCGCGATTTACCGCACATTTCGGGGCGCCTTTCATAAGGCACTGGGCACGCGACTCCATCCGAGTACAGCTTACCATCCCCAAACCGACGGTCGATCGGAGCGGTAATTCAGATTCGGAGGATATCTTTGCGGAGCTGTACTTTGGATTTCGGAGGGGATTGGGACAAACAGTTGCCGTTGGTAGAATTTTCATATAATAACAGTTATCAGAGTACCATCGGCATGGCACCATTTGAGGCGCTGGATGGACGACGGTGCATGACACCGCACTGTTGGACTGAGGCGTCTGACAGGATTGAGCTGGGTCCCGAGCTCATTGAGGAGACCACCGCAAAAATCAAGTTGATTCAGGCGCGGTTGAAGACCGCGAACGACCGCACCACCTCATATGCGAACAGGCGACGCAGAGACTTGGAGTTTGAGGTGGGCGACAGGGTTTGGCTGAAGGTGGCGCCGATTACGGGGTAAGTTAGCCCCAAGGTATATCGGACCGTACGAGATTCTGGAGCGGATAGGCAGGTTGGCCTACAGGTTGGCTCTACCTCCGAGCATGTCTGCGGTGCACAACGTTTTTCACGTCAGTATGTTGAAGAAGTGCATCTTGGATTCCGTGCGATTTATACCGGTGGAGGAGGTTCACTGAGCCTGATTTGTCATATCAGGAGGTACCGATTGCCTTTCTGGGCCGCGATACTCGGAAACTCCGGAGCAGGTTGATTCCCATGGTCAAGGTTCAGTGGTCACATCATACGGACCGGGAAGCGACTTGGGAAACCGAGCAGGACATCAGAGAGCGATACCCCGAGCGGTATCGCGTTTGATGCCCCTCTTGGAGGACCAAGAGTCCTAAGGGGGAGGATGTTACGGTCACCCCGAGCGGGTTGCGGCCGGTGACCCGGGGCTCCGGTTTTAGCCTGCGGGTCACGTTTTTCGGCGTTCAGACGGCTCCCGAGCCCTATCCGAGTATCATTTTGGCGAACCCCTCCGTATTTGAGGTCGTGTGGGTCCCCCGGACGTTTCCGCCGAAAATATTTTTCCGGCGCCGGGGGGTTGTCGGGGCCGCCTCGGGACGTACAGCGGGCTCGGTAGCACTCCCGAGACCTCAGATTGAGAAGCCGTTTGCGGATTTGGAGTCGTGGGAACGTCTCGGAGGTTTTTATGGAGAATAATTTTTGGGGTGGGACGTTCGCCAAAGAAGGCCCTCTCCCGTGAGGCATAGTGCCCTCTTCCGTAGGGTGCCCTCTTCCGTAGCAGGCATAGTGCCCTCTCCCGTAGCAGGCATAGTGCCCTCTTCCGTAGCAGGCATAGTGCCTCTTCCGTAGAAGGCATAGTGCCCTCTCCCGTAGCAGGCATAGTGCCCTCTTCCGTAGCAGGCATCGTGCCTCTTCCGTAGAAGGCATAGTGCCCTCTCCCGTAGCAGGCATAGTGCCCTCGCCCGTAGCAGGCAGAGTGCCCTCTCCCGTAGCAGGCAGAGTGCCCTCTCCCGTAGAAGGCATAGGCCCTCTTCCGTAGAAGGCATATGCCATCTTCCGTAGAAGGCATAGGCCCTCTTCCGTAGAAGGCAGGAGGCCCTCTCCCGTAAAAGGCAGGAGGCCCTCTCCCGTAGAAGGCATGGGCCTTCTCCCGAAGAAGGCATGACTTAGCCAATTTCAGATTTCTGGTGGATAAGGTTGACTCTTAAGTGTTGACCAAATGGGAAAGTACACTTTTCATGTCCATATTAAAGATGGAAAGGATAGATGACACTTGTCAAGCCCATATTAAAGATGGAAATGGAAGAGGTTTAAAAGGATTGAGGAAAGAGTACAGAGCTGTTTTCATTTCACTTATTCTTCTTCTTCGTACATTTCTCCGCTTCGCCGCCCATAGCCTCCATCTTCTCCAAGCTTTGGATTCTTCATCTCTTGGCTGAAATCAACAAGAAATCGGATCCTTTAAGTGGTAAGCTCCTCTCTTCATCTCTTTCCTTGTTGAAAACAAGTTTTGAATGGAAAAAGAGAGAGATTTGTGAATGACGGGTTTGTTCATGACTACCATCTAGGATGATTCTCTTGCTTCCATCTTTTAGTATGTTGTTCTTGGGTTGTAAGGTAGTGAGAATCAAGTGTTAAATTTTGGAAAAACTCCTTGGATGGAAAAACCCCAATTTGCCGAAATTATGGGAAATTTCTAAAATTGTGTGTGTTTGTGTTCTTGGATCATGCTTCAAGTATGTTGTTCCTTGCATGATTCTAAGACTTTCTATGGATTCAATTTGATGGAAAACAAGTTGGGTGAAAAACCCCCAATTGGCCGAATTCTTCAAGGAAGTGGTTAAGTTGATTTTGGTTGATTTAGGTGCAATTGGTTAGCATTCTTGCTTAGGAAGTGTAATTGGTGGTTAAAGTGAATGCTTGGGACCTTGAATGGTTTGAATTGGAAGTTGGGTAAAAAGTTGGCAAAGGGCCGAAATTTAAAGTGAATCTTTATCTATGATGGTGTTGTGTTTTGATTAAATTGGATGCTAAATTGGTAATGTGGTTGGATTTAGGTGCGGTGTGGTATTTGAAACGTCATTTTCGGGTTAGAAATGAGAAAGTTAGTTTTATGCGGGTTTACCGGGAGGAGTGTCGGAATGCGGGTTAAGGGGTTGGAATACATTTGTGGGAGTTGGAATGACAAGGTTCTAGCTCGGTTCAGAAACCGAGCTTTCGTGGAATTTTCCGGGAAAGTGCGGGTTTGTGCGGAAATTGTTTTCTCGGGGTTTGTTTGGGTATGTTCGATCCAACTATGGTTGTACAGCTGATTCTGCGTTGGTGGAGTAGCGCGGACCCGTAGGAGCCAAGTTGTGCATTTTCGGTCGGGAATTGGGATTTTCCGAGTGTTGGGTCTGCGGCGGCGTTTCGAGGTAAGGGCTTAATTTGGTAAAATGTATGTTTGTTCCGTTTCAAGGCCCGGATGACCTTAGAGGCCCGGGTTCCTATTTTGTTCTTTATGTTTAACAGTAATGATACTTGTCTATATTTATGTATTATTGTTATTATTGTATGTTCATTACGTGTCCGCACCGGGGTGCCGACATTCTGCGTATCCGCACCGGAGTGCCGATACATTGCCTGTGTCCGCACTGAAGGGGTGCCGACATTCTGCGTATCCGAATCAGGAGTGACGATACATCTGTTCTGTGACCCTACGACAGTTTGGGGATCGCGACCCCGTGCACCGTGCTATCTGCTCTGCTCGATCCGCATATTCGACCTCTGCCGAGGGCCGCCGCATGGTCGCTCGGCGGTTGGACCGCATATGGTGGATTCTGATTTGCTTTATGTTTTATGTTCGTATGTATATGTATATGTTGTGATAACTGCTTTGCGAGTTCGACTGTTGCCACAATGGGCAAACCGCACTTTTACCTTAAGCCCTTACCGGGTCCTTTCGAGGACTCACCCTTTTATCTGTTTACCACTTTCAGGCCGTCCCGACAAGCAACCGGCGGAGTAGAGGTTCCGCGGTGCTTCCTTCATTTGAGGTTGGGTTGCAGCGGCAATACCCCGTGCGGAGGTCACTTCAGATTCCGCGCTAGGTATTTATAGGATTTTGATTACTGGCTCTGTAGCTGTAACTGCATGCATATAGGTCAGATCATGTTTTGGATATGTATATATTTATTTGAGATATATTCTGTTCCGTTGTCTTCTGAGTCGAGGGCGGAGCCCCGACTTGCCTATATTGGTAAAGCTGTTTAATTGTGGTGCCTAGTGATTACGTGTTTGTGGCAATGATAGATGTTGGATAAACCATGAACTGCATGTTTGGTAGAGGTTGGGTGGTTGCGCATGCTTGCCTTGTACGAGTTTTAGGTTGCTAGTCGATACTCGTTTGTTCTGTATTTGAGCTCGATGCTCCGCTGCCGCGTTTTCCGCCGTAATTCCTGTTTCCGACGTCGCGGCCGGCTCCGCCTCCGTAACCGGGCGGGGTGGCTGTGACACTATATATTCAAGAGTAAGCAGATCAAGGGAAAACACTCACTACGTCACTTTCGAAGCCATATTTTCCATCTCTTAACCATTCAAGCCAAGCTCAATATATCCAATGCTGATTTTCTCATAGTTATTCAGAGTCACTTTTTGACAAAGTCTGAGCTTTTTCAAAAGTATTTTTGGAGAGTGCAAAAAGGGTTTTTTGAGTGTACCAATGAAACACTCAACAAGTTGAACGTTTTTCAGAAAACTGTTTTATTAGGTTTTTTGGTAAGCCTTGGGAAAACCAAAAGAGGTTTTTGTTAGGTTACTTGGTGAGCCTCGGGAAAACCAAGAATAGGTTTTTTAGTTAGCCTTAGGAAAACTAAAATAGGTGTTTTGGCGAGCCTAGGAAAAACCATTTGTTAGGTTTTTTAGTTAGCATTGGGAAAAATAAAATAGGTTTTTTGGTGAGCCTCAGGAAAACCATTTGTTAGGTTTTTAGCTAGCATTGGGAAAACTAAAATAGGTTTTTAGTGAGCCTCGTGGAAAACTAGTGGATAGGTTTTTTGTGTAAAAGCTTTCTTGTGGTTGATGTAACTATTTTGAAGGATAGTGAAAGGAACTCTCAAGTGGTGAACTTGAGGAGAGGACGTAGGTCTTTGATCGAACCTCTATAAATCTTGGTGTCACTCTTGTTTATGTTATTGCTATGTTTAAACGTTTACAGTTATAGTTCTGCTTGAAACGAGTTCGGTCAACAGGTATTTCCTACTTGGAAGGTATTTTCTCAATATGTTGAGTGTTTTCCAATTTGTATGTTTTTGTTAAAAGAAAAAGTTTTTGAGGTCATTCAATTCACCCCCTCTTGACTGCCTACATCGGACAACACCCTCTTCCCTTTATATAGTTTCTTGTTCTTCCTCACAAAGTAACTTAGCCTAGAAGCTACTTAGCCTAGAAGTAACTTAGACACTAAGTAGCGTTACTTAATCATTAAGTAACGTAACTTAACCACTAAGTAACGTAATTTAACCACTAACGTTACTTAATCACTAAATACCGTAACTTACCCACTAAGTAACGTAACTTAGCCACTAAGTAATTTCACCAAAAACCACATCTTGCCTCTAAATCACAAGTTTTAATCTTACAATTCTATTTTAACTTCTATCTTTATCGGTCACTAACATTTAACTAAAATTCTAAATTTTACCACAAGTTTTCTATTTATTCCATTCTAGTCCTTTATCTTTTAATCTCTTCAGTTGTGGCATGGATTTTCTGGTGTTGAAAATCCGGGTCACAACATTCTCCCCCCTTATTTTAGATTTTGACCTCCAAGAACAAAATCCTGAACAAGGTTCTCAGTTCTTCAGTTGGTTTTCAATTACAGTATTAAACTGTTGTCTTTTCCATTTACGCTCTCTTTATTTTATAAAACGTATTTAGTGCTATCAAATCTTCTTCGCCAGATTCACCATTTCTGAGCACCCATATACTCAGCTATTGGCTCATCTCAGCGAGGAGGTTGACGGTAGTGTCCCATACCACTCCGTCAAGATGTCTAATATTACTCGAACCAGGCAGTTAAAACTTCTCATTACAGTCCTCAAAGTCCTTAACAAACTCTATTATCTCAGTTACTACAGTGTTACACCTGTACAGTTTTCTTACTCAGTAACTTTTGTCATTTCTTGATTAGTTACAATTAATAACAGACCATCTGTTTCAGTCTCATAATTCTATTTCACCATATTCAGCTCTTTATTGTTATCAGAATCCTTAATCTCAGTTTCTTCATTTAAGTTTCCATAATAAATGTTATTAGGCTTGTCATCCAACCGACCCCAGAAACTGGCGGAAGTGTCTTTGTTGCGGAAGCTGGAAGTATCGGCGGCGGGTGAATACGGAATTTCTCTTAAAAGGGTTGTGGACCCGAAAGTCGTCCCTTAAACGTTTTCCTTCAAGTTTAAGGTTAATACGTGTTTGCAGAGACCAAACATATGATTTTACGGAATATCGCGCTCATGAAAGCAGATGAAATATAGGCGAAGGAATTCCGCCCTTTTCTAGGGTCGGAAACTTAATATACGGGTTCAGAATACTAAATGGCATACTACGCCTACAGAGCCGAGCCATAAAGCGGATTATACCTCCCTACCTCTGCTACGGAGAAATTTCGGACTAAGTTTTAACCGACATATCACAGAAAGGATCTAACGAAAATAACCCCCAAACATAATCAGAAATATACCTCTCAAGATGAATGCGATGTCACAGACCGTTGATGCCAAGATATTGTTTTGGGGTTACGGCCCAGGTTTTGTTTCTTGGATGGTCTTGGGGTAACGGCCCAGCCTCCTAAGCTCAATCCAACATCCGTTAAAAGGCCTCTTGAAGGGAAGGAGGGTGGTGTACATTATATACACCATAATCCCCCTTTAAACCTTCCATGTGGGATGTAACATGTCACGGACCATGGCTAGATCTTCCCCGACCATGGCTAGATCTTCCCGGTCCAACCGCGCATCGCCATGCGTCGGCATCGCCATGCATCCGGACTCATCCACCCCCAGGGAGCCTAACGTCCTCGGCCGGCACATGTGCACCGTACTACAGGCTCGATACCAATGCGGTGTCACACTGACCGTACAGTGCAAAGATATTGTCCGCTTTGGGTTTACGGCCCAGCCTTTACCCCCTCACGGTTTTGTTTCTAACGGAATGGATGGTCTTGGGGTAACGGCCCAGCCTTTTCCCCCTCAATCCAACATCCGTTAAAAGGCCTCTTGAAGGGAAGGAGGGTGGTGTACATTATATACACCATAATCCCCCTTTAAACCTTCCATGTGGGATGTAACATGTCACGGACCATGGCTAGATCTTCCCCGACCATGGCTAGATCTTCCCCGGTCCAACCGGCATCGCCATGCGTCGGCATCGCCATGCATCCGGACTCATCCACCCCCAGGGAGCCTGGCGTCTCGCCGGCACATGTGCACTGCACAACACAGGCTCGATACCAACCGTCACGCTGACCGTGTGCAGTGCCAAGATATTGTCCGCTTTGGGGTTACGGCCCAACCTTTTCCCCATCTCTGTTTTGTTTCTAACGGAATGGATGGTCTTGGGGTAACGGCCCACCTTTTCCCCCAATCCAACATCCGTTAAAAGGCCTCTTGAAGGGAAGGAGGGTGGTGTACATTATATACACCATAATCCCCTTTAAACCTTCCATGTGGGATGTAACATGTCACGGACCATGGCTAGATCTTCCCCGACCATGGCTAGATCTTCCCCGGTCCAACCGGCATCTAGGATGATCCTCATGCTTCCAAATTTAAGTATGATGATCTTGGGAAGGAGGGGAGTAAGAATCTATGGTTAGATTTTGGAAAAACATCATGGATGATGGAAACATAATTAGGCGAATTTTTGATGGATTTTCTAAAATGGTGTAGAGTTGTGTTCTTGAATCATGCTTTGGATATGTTGTTCCTAGCATGATTCTAAAGCATTCTATGGTTTCAATTTGATGGAAAGTATGTTGTGTGGAAAAGCCCCAAATTGAGTGAATAGTACAATTAGGGTTTATGTTGAATTATGGTGATTTGGGTGAAATTGGTTAGTAATCAAGGTTAAGAAGTGTAATTGGTGTTTAGTATGATTAATTGGAAGCTTGAATGGTTTGATTTGGAAATGGGGTGAAAAATTAGTTAAGGGCGAAATGCTCAAGTGGTTCTTTTTCCATGTTAGTGTTGCATTTTGGTTAAATTGGATGGTAAATTGGTATTGTGGATGAAAGTAGATGCGTTATGGCGTTTGAAATATCATTTTCGGGTTAGAAATGAGAAAGTTAGGTTTATGCGGGTTTTCCGGGAAAAGTGTCCGGAATACGGGTTTGAAGGCTGGAATGTGTTTGTGGGTGTTGGAATAACAAGGTTCTAGCTCGGTTCGTAAACCGAGCTTTACGTGGACTTTGCGGGAAAGTGCGGGTTTGTGCGGAAATTGCTTTACGGGGTTTGTTTGGGTGTGTTCGGCGTAATTATGGTTGTCTGAGTGATTCTGCGTTGGTGGAATAGCGTGGAACCGTAGGAGCCAAGTTTTGCGTTTCGGGTCGGGAACCGGGATTTCCCGAGTTTTGGGCTGCGGAGCAGCGTTTCTGAGGTAAGGGCTAAATTTGGTAAAAATATATGTTTGTTCCGTTCCAAGGCCGGAAGACCTTAGAGATCCGGGTTCTTATTCTGTTACGTATGTGTATATCGGGTATGATACTTGCTTTTTATTTGTGCATTGTTATTATTATTTGTTCTGATTCTGTGACGAGACCCGTATGGTTGGAGAGACCGCGGGTGCTCTTTGGTTCTGCTTACGTATCCGCACCGGAGTGCAGTACTTGCTTACGTGTGTCTGCACTGGAGGGTGCTGACACTTTACGTATACTCGCACCGGGAGTGCCGGTATACCTCTGTGACCCTACGACAGTTTGGGGATCGCGACCCCAGCCGGTACCGTGCTTTCTGTTCTGTTCTGTTCTGATCTGTATATTCTGACCTCTGTTGAGGGCTGTCGTTACGGGTCGTTCTGGCGGTTGGACCGCATATGATGGATTCTGACTCACCTCTGACTTTGCATTCATGTATATACATGTACATATATATATATATATATATATATATATATATATATATGCGTTTGTGCTTGTATCTGTTCAGTTTTGCAGGTTCAGTTTGCGCCATATGGGCAAACTACACTTTTACCTTAGCCCTTACTGGGTCCTTTCGAGGACTCACCCTTTTATTTGTTTACCACCTTTCAGGTAGTCCTGGAAAGCAACCGGCGGAATAGAGGTCCGCGGTGCTTTCTGTTATCACGGGTTTCAGCAGCAGCAGCAGTACCACGTGCGGAAAATCTCCCGAGCGAGAAGGTTTCCGATTCCGCACTTAGGTATATCTAGGTTTTAGTATGATGGCTCTGTAGCTGTAGTTGCATGAATGTATTTAAATCATGAGTTTGCATATGAGGTAGATTTATGAAATGTAATCTGATCTTGATTGTCTTCGAGTCGAGGCGGAGCCCGATTTGCTTATGATGAATTGGTATATGAGATGGATTCTGCGATTCGCTTGTCTTGTATGGTATTTGGTGAAAGTTATATTACTTGTATACTTGCCATGTATAGATGTTGGTAGGTTGCATGTTAGAATCGATTATTCTATTAGTGGGTAAAATGCTCCGCCACCGCGCTATCCGCCGTAGGTTCCGATTTCCGAACGTCGCGGTTGGCCCCGCCTCCGCAACCAGGCGGGGTGGGTGACATGCGAACAATCACCGTGGGAGATCTACTCTGCATGTCGTTTGCCAGATCATCTGAAAATGTTTAATATGTGGGGTGAGTTCTCGAAAGAACCCGTAAGAAGCGAGTACGATAATGGGAAAACCTTTAAAAACGTTTTCCTTGCATAAAATGTTAGTATGCAATGAACTAGCAGATAATACAACCATAGGTATAAACAGGAATATGATATGCAAATGTCATGATGCTCAGAAGTCCCGTCGGACTGGTGGTACTTTCCCATACAAGTGGTCCCAGACCTCAGACAGCACCCTACGGCGGTTTGTTAAGCTCACACCGATTATCGGGATTAGAACGCATGGTACCAGTGATGGGTGATCTGCCCCTAACTGTCAGAATAAGAAGCGACATAAAGCCGACACAGAACAGAAAATGGGTCCGTTGTCGACCCCCGATAAGCATATCCTTATAGCATAAGTCCAGAAAACCATAACAGAGAGTGGGTCCGTCATCGACCCCCAATAAGCATGAAGTCCAGAAATAATAATAATAACTTGTAAACCGCTATGTACCATGCGACTAGCCCCGGGAGTCACTGGGCCCCACCCTCGAATCGAGTACTAGCCCTTAACTAACCTAATACGCATGAGTTGAACTACATTGCGTATTAAGAAAGCTAAACCCCTTACCTTAGCAGAAATAGATAATCTACTGTGGCCCCCAGACGCTCCACAGCAGTATCCACGAAATGCAGATTTAATCTGCCAGAATCAGAAACACAACATAACTCTAGTTAATTAACTAAAGTTCCTTACTTTTGGAATTTATCCAATTACCCTCAAAGTCCTCCAACTTTTCAGATATTTGCAATCTTACCCAAAACTTCACAAAGTTGCAGAAATTGACAACTTTATACTTAAAGTGTCCATAATTAATTCCATAACTTAAAGTGGCTATCTTTCCTTTAACTTCTCCATAATTACACTTTTAGTCCTTAAACTTTTTAAGAACTTTCAAGTTAGCCCTTAAGTTCCACAAAGTTACAAGGTACCAAATTTTGTCAACTTTTCCATACAATTAATTTCTCCAAAATTACCAACATTTCGGCCACACCCTTAAACTTTAGGCCATCTTTCATTTTTACCCCTAAACTTTCCAAACTTGCACTTTAACCACTTAAATCACATCTTCTTCACCAAAACATGATTTAACTGCTTTCTTCAATGCTTTAACTTCACAAAATCATCATCACAATTCGGCCTTCATCAAAATTTTACCAAATAAATTCTAACTTTTTCCAACAACTTAAAATCATGTTAAACATACTTATAACATGCTTTCTACCAACTTTTTTCAACAAAAATCCACCCAAAATACATCCAAGATTTCGGTCTCAACACCCAAAAATTCCAACGTGTTTTTTCATGATTTCCCAAGAACAAAGTATGTTCATCATACTTCCAACAACAACATACTTAAAGATCAAAGTCATCCATGAGCCAAATTCATAAAAGTTACCAAGGAGGATCCTCACCTTGATAATACTTGTAGCTTAGCTTAGGATGAGTAGGAGTTGAGACAAATCCACCACCAAAGAGTCCTTGAAGTTTCGGCCATGAAGAACAAAGAAGATGGATGAGTTTTCTTTCATGTTTTGACTTCAAAGAACATGAAGATTCAACCAAATAACTCAACCAATACCTTGAATCTTACTAATTTGGGAAACCTAGGAAGTGGTAGGATTATGCTTGCTGAGATTCCAAGCTCAAAACTTCAAGAAATGGTTTTTGGAACCAAAAGTGCTGCTGGATCCGTCGGATTGCACCAAGGTTTTGGGGACCTTACTTTCACCTTTCGCTCTTGCTTCCTTCTGCAAAGTTGTAACCAAGACCTTGATGAAGAGTTTTCTGAAGACCTCAAGAGAAGATTCGGACGTTTACTAGGGCAGAAATGTTGTGAAAGAGGACAAAAATTTCTAGGCAGCAAAGGGAGAGGTGTTTTTCTTTCTTTTGCTCAATAATGGAGATGAGTGATGAGTGAGAGGTAAAGAAGAGAGTGAATGGTCAGGAAATGGGGATTGATGTCTGATTAAATGGATGAGGATGGAAGGGGATGGGTATGAAAAGAAAGGGCATGGGCACATACCATTTATGAATGAGTAAAGTACATTTTTAGTCCCTTAGCTTTGATGCGTGTCCTATTTTGGTCCGCTTTTAAGAATTCGTCCTATTTTAGTTCTAAATGTTTGGTTTTCTGTCCTGTTTTGGTCCTACCGTTAATTTTTCCGTTAAGTTGGCTGTTAATTAAATTATTTTTACATAAATGCCCCTAAATATACAAACTAATTACACATTTAATAGATGCATGATCACTAAACTTTTAATAAATATTCATATAAGTCCCTCTGCTGCTCAGATTTTTGTTCTGCCCTTCTTCTTCGATGGGCTCGCCGGAATCTGGGTTTCGCGGCGGAGGGGGCGGCGGCCCGCGGCGGAGCTCGACTTCCGGCGGCGGACTTAGGTCCAGATGGTGGAGAACAGGCCGATGGTTCCAACGGTGGTGGTGGGAGCGGCCGAATGCGGATGGAATGACGGACCGAAGCAGTTAAACGTCGAAACGGGCGGCGGTTTTTGTCCGATTTCTCCTTCTCCGGTGCAGCTCCGGCGACGCGAGATGGTGGGCTAGCTTCGTATCGTCATGGGGGAGGTAATGGTAGTGGGTTTTGGAGGCGAAAAGGGCTCCATCTCCGAGCAATCGAAATCCAGGAATATTAGAGGCTGGAAGTCCGGCGAGCTTTTGCCGGTGAATAGGGATTCGCCCTCCAGCTCTGTTCCGTCGTCGAGGACTAGAAATGCGGGGAACTTTCTGTCGATTGTTCCGGCGCCGACGAATCCGGCGAACGAATCCGACGAGTCCGGCGAATCCGGCGAACGATGCGTTCTGGACGGGGCTTCCGGCGGCGGTCGAGGCGGTGTGAGAAAGAAAAATAGAAAAGCTGAAAAGGGAACTGTATAGTTTCATAAACATGATGGAAACAAAAATCACACACAGGAGGGCATTTGGATTGCCATTTTTTCAGCACCATTAAATCTAAAACCATTTTGAACTTTCTAAGAAATCATTTGTGTGAATGACCAAGATCTCTTGTCATGTTTCAATCAGATAGGAAAAACTTACGTTGAAATTCAGATCCAGAAATACCCGATTTATCCATTGACTCCTACTAGGAGATCACAAACTTGTGGTAGGTGGTGGTGAAAGTATTAGAGTTTAGTTGTAGGGATGAGATTGATAGATTGTTATAAATTTAGGGACTTAGTTGTAAATTAAGTTATGGGTATTTTAGTCATTTCATTAATCTAACAGCGTATTTAACGGAAAAATTAACGGTAGGACCACAATAGGACAGAAAACCATAACTTTAGAACCAAAATAGGACGAATTCTTAAAAGTGGACCAAAATAGGACACGTGTTAAAGCTAAGGGACTAAAAATGTACTTTACTCATTTATGAATAGTAGTGTGCACTCACCAAACTTGGAAATATCTTCCCACCTCCAAATTCAAACCAAAAGCATTCCAAATTCACACAAATGCTCCGGCCATTGACCAAAATACCCAACATGTGATTTCTTTCCAATTTTTCTTCCTCGGTGACCATTTTGCCCTCCGAAACCGAATTTTGACAAAACGTCGCGGAACTCAATAAATGTTATCCAACGTGTAAAACATTTATAAATAATTCCAAATTAACTCCCAAATATTGAATTCCATTAATTAATCACAAGCCGTTTGTGATCTGATAATTACAGAATTTGAACTTACGGCCGAAATTCAACAGAAAAATTTCAGAACGTCGGGGGTGGGTGTAACAAGACTTCTTCCACGTAGATTCACTACTTAGTGAGTGCCCATACACTCAGCAATGGCATCCATCTAAGTGAAGAAAAATTTATGGAAGTGTCCCATTCTACCCTGTCAAAAGTGCCAATTAACACCTATTTCAGTTTATAATGCAATGGATGGAACAACAAACCAAAGAATTGATCAACATGACAAAAAAGATAGATCAATATTGGACAAAAGCATATCAACATTGAACACAGGCTGATCAACATGAGAAGACTACTGATCAACATTGGAAATGTGCAGATCAACATGATTATACTAGTGATCAACATGACTACCTACTGTGATCATTATCGTTTTTATCCACATTTCTAAATTGGAAAAATATCAATTTTTCATCATTTGCAAGTTTAGTTGTTCTAGAGTTTCATCGTGACCAAATATTGATGGTGGTTATATTGCTAAGTTGGGCTTGATTTGGTTTCTAGAAGTAGATCTGAAATCTCGACGGAAGAATCATGAATTCGTGATGAAAGAAACCTTAATGGGAAGCTTCATCAGAATTGACGGTGACTATCGGAATTGAAACTTGACAGAATTCGCAGTGGTTTCAAAACCGGAGTCGGTACTAGACCGATCTTCGCAGTGATTGTTGCCGGTGGGAAGGGCGATGACAATAAATGTAAATAATATTATCAACAATTCAAAAGACTCTATAAGTACTGATATCCAGTAAGAGGAGTATCATGGGGCTCAAGGCATGGTTAAAAAATCGAACCGGTCATTGAACCGTAAAGTTAGTGGTTGAGTTTAATCGGTCGAATCGGTTGAATCGGTGGTTGGACCGTTACTTTTATATTATTATAAATTATTAATAAATACCCATCTTAGAATTGCAACAATATAATTCATATAATAATGCATATTTTTAAGAATCAATAAGAACTATTATTATTTACTTAAAAGATGAAAGGTTAAAGTAATAATTCTAAAGAATATAAGAGTTTATTTGTACAAAAAATAAAACTTTGTGGATGATTTAGAGTTAAATAGATAAAACCCTAATATTGACTCTCACTCCTCAATTATATTTGAGTTTGTTTTTTCAAAAAAATTAAATTTGAATTTTTCACCTCATTTTGGTTGAACCGCCGGTTCATTGGTTTGATTTAAATGGTTTTGACCGGTTTTCACGATTTGACCGATTTTTACCAATGTGGTGTAAAACCAATAACCGGACCGGACATGCAACCGGTTCACAGTTTAACCGGTCCGGCCGTCCGGTCCGGTCCGTTCTTTAACTATGGCTCAAGGTGGACACGTTTTAACCAAACAAACAAAACCAAACCAAGCAAAATGTCTCACGCAAACGGCAAATCCACTTTGTCCAATTGCCGCAACACTCGCTGCTACAGTCCATTCCCCTTCACTTCCTCGCCCTTCACGGCCCTCTCTGCTCCAAACTCCGACAGAAGGTCATATCTCTATCCCCAACAACTCTGCTTGATTTTTTACTGAACTGAATCCGATTGTGTCCTCTTGCTCTATTGACTGATATTGTTTTAGTTGTAAATCCCTTTTGATTTTGCTCATCTTGCATTTGTGGTTTCTATGATCTGATTCTTGTGGAATTTAAACAACAACTGTGTTAGAATTTTAATGGGTGACTATGATGAGATTTCAGAGCCTGTGAGTTGAGCTTGAATGGGAATGGTTTTGTATGAACCTTTAGCTTAACTATATCTGTATAAAAGTTTGTGGGATGATGGACAAGATTGGTCTCTTGTATTCAAATCAATGGTTGACTGACTGTCTTACTATCCTTGCAACATGTAGTTTCTGATTTGCTGTGCAGTTGCTTATGACTGTAGCTAGCTAGTGATCCCTTAGCGGTTTGATCTGCAGCTATGGTTACTACAAAGGTGTACATAGTGTAAGTTCATGTCTTCCATTTCAACTCTCATTGATTTTACTGAAGTTTGAAGTTGCATGTTTGTCTGATAACGAAATTTTGCAGCTACTATTCATTACATGGTCATGTGGAAATTGTGGCCAGGCAAGTGCAGCGAGGGGCTAATGCTGTTGAAGGTGTTGAAGCAACTCTTTGGCAGGTGGCGTGATTTGGATGCTCCCAAACCTTTTGTGTTGTGTGAGCTGTTGTTTATGTTCTTTTGACGAGTTTTGAGAAGAAAGTGAAAAAAATTATATCTGATGTGAAGTTTGTGAGGAAGGGGGAGTATTGATTTGAATGATAGATTTGTGGTGTTTTATTGTGGGAAAGAATACAGTTGTGATCTTCATTGTGAACCTGTGTTTCAGCAGGTTCCAGAGACATTGCCCAGCCTGATATTGCAAAAGGTGAAGGCACCTCCTAAAGCAGATGATGTGCCTGTCATAATGCCTGAACAACTGTTGGATGCTGATGGTTTTCTCTTTGGATTCCCTTCTCGGTTCGGTGTGATGGCATCCCAATTCAAGGCCTTCTTTGATGCAACTGATAAACTATGGGCTCAGCAAGCACTAGCTGGTAAACCGGCAGGAATCTTCTGGAGTACTGGTTTTCATGGAGGTGGTCAGGAGCTCACCGCGTAAGTTCTTCACTCCGAAAATTCCCTCGAGTCTTCCAGCATCATCTACCCAAAATATGAACACACTGAAATGAATGTTGCCTGCTCTGTGCAAGCACTAACTGGCATCTATGCTTCATGCAGCCTGTTCTTCATCATAGTTTGATAATCATGAGTCTTTCTCACCCATTACTCCCTCTGCCCCATGAAACTTGATATGTTTTCCTTCTTTGTATGTCTTAGGAAAACTATTACGTTTGCGTTTTAGAGAACCTTTTCGCACCAACTTTACTTTCTCTCCCTTACTTTCTCCTCCTAACTCAAAAAGTTACTTATATGCAAATTTTACTTTATTACGCTCAAGTCTTCAGCTTCCCTTGATCAGAAAGCTAGTGGTTGCTAGAAATTACTTTCATGGCTGTTGTGTTTGCAGACTTACAGCCATAACACAGTTAGCTCACCATGGTATGATATATGTTCCTCTTGGGTACACATTCGGGAGTGGTATGTTTGAGATGAATGAGGTGAAGGGGGGCTCTCCCTATGGTGCCGGAACTTTTGCAGGTGATGGAACGCGCCAACCGACAGAACTAGAACTCCAGCAGGCATTTTATCAGGGGAAATATGTTGCAGAGATGACCAAGAAACTCAAGACCCATTCTCCTGCATAGCACAACATTGCATAATACTTGCCTTTCTTTCTTTCTTTTTACTTGCTTAAGTACATGCTAATGTATAAACTCTGCAATGAGCAAAAGGAAAAGGAAAGATCATAGTACTTTCAGTTTGTGATTCCTGAGTCCTATTCTTCAGTCTTCCATACATTTTCATTTGAGAAAGCATTTACATTTCACAACATATCTATGTAAATATTGTAATATCAACAAAAGTGCAGGGGTCAACTACCCAAAAGCGTAGTTCTTTTTTTTTTTGAACATCCAAAAGCATAGTTCAAGAGAATGTCTAACCATTTACCTTGGAATTAATTTTACAACAAACATTTTCACAAATTTTTAAATTTACATTTGTTGCCTACTTTTTTCTTATATACCTCATTTTGGAGAACTCGGGGCTTTTAACTATACAGTGTGTACTCTTTAATCTATACTAAATTGTGCACCTACAAGGATAATGAAGGAGCAAGGAGCCGACTGAGATGAGTTCAAAATTTTGGTAATTAATGGATAATGGTTCACATTTTAGCACACTTTAAGGAGTGTACACTTTATCCTATACCTTTTTCAAAATAGTTAGAAGATTTCAATAATGGAGTGAAAAAAACTCGAGAAACAATAGAGAAAAATATGGATAATTTTTTTACAAAAATCTATATTTTTTATTTTGTCTAGTTAAATACGGTCGAAAAGAAAAGGGTACAACAAATACCCTATAGTTTAGCAAAACCTTAAATTATCTTCTTAAAAAAATTACCATTAAATTATTCAATTAATTGTAACATAATATTTTTAGCACTAACACTTTGGTCAACAACATTATTAACTCTAAATTTACCGTCAGCTTTCTCTGCCACCCTCCCTCTCTATTTGCAACGAGTTGGCAATTTGATAGGCTTTTCTATTTTCAAGTACTTGAAGTTTCAAGTACTTGAAGTATCAATTTTTTTTCTCACCTGAAATACCAAAACGACGTCGTTTTGGAGGCGACCGTTACTTCACGGTTGCCGTTTCCACGTTCTTCTCCACGATCGGACCAGAGCCAGTGCACGTAACTTCCACTCCTCCTTCTGTTGCGCCAGCGAAGCAATGAACGTCTTCCACCGTCGTCGCAACAAGCATCTAAGTAGCATTTGAGATAAGTCGGCACGCGCTCAAGTTTTTTCGTGTTCGAAAGTTATACGTGTGATCCGGTTGCGAGTAGCTTCCAAGTTTTAGGGTTCTTTAGTTTGTGACGCAGGATTCGAAGTTCTTCTTCAACCATGAGTGGGTCAACCAGAAGCAAGAGTAAAAGGAAGGGTGGGGAAGAAGAAGACGTCTTGGCGCGAAGGTATGTTGATTTCTAGACCCCCTTCTAGCCTCCAAAGCGGACGGTGACATACCAGAGGCCCTATAGTTCGACTGACAGTTGAGTTTGTTGGGTTTATTCCCATATAACTTAGATTTTGATGATAACAAAACTTTGGGGTGTTTGTGTAAAGAAAAGAAAAGTGTGATGTGTGCTTAATTATTAAACCTTTATTTGTGTAATTGTATTGTTGGGTTTCGGCTGAAGTGTTTTAGCCCAATATGTTGTTTGACCCAATTAGATAATTACTTGAGATAAGAAAGAAAAGAAGATGTATTTAAATAGGACTCTCCTTGTATCTCTCCTTGTATCTCTCTTTGTTATTAACGTTGGAAACAGAAAAGAATCAGCTGGAGCGCTTCCTGAGGTGAAAAGAAACAGAAAGAAAAGAGACGTTGAGCAGGCTCCTCTTCTCTATTTAAATGAAGATCAAACATTCATGAAGACAACTCCCACAACACTCCAAGATTCAAGCTCTCTCATCTCACAAGCAATCAAGTTGTTCTAAAAGCTCTCCAGTGCTGTTTATTTCGAAGATCATACTTCTGGATCATCTCAGTTGCTTCATATTATTTTTGGGAGAGAAATAATCTGTTTCAAAACGTTTTCGAGTGTTTTGGGTAGATCTAAACGGGTTGAGCTACTGCGAGAACACTGTTTTGTAAGGTTTGTTTTGGTGAGCCTCGGGAAAACCAAACAGGGATTTGTTAGGTTAATAGTGAGCCTTGGGGAAAACTATTTTGGTGAGTGTTAGGTTTTTTGGTGAGCCTTTGGGAAAACCAAAGTTAGGTTTTTAGTGAGCCTTGGGAAAACTAAAATAGGTTTTTTAGTGAGCCTTGGGAAAACTAAAATAGGTTTTTAGTGAGCCTTGGGAAAACTAAAATAGGTTTTTTGGTGAGCCTTTGGGAAAACCATTTGTTAGGTTTTTAGTTAGCCTTGGGAAAACTATTAGGTTTTTTGGTGAGCCTTTGGGAAAACCATAGTTAGGTTGTAGTTAAGCCTTGGGAAAAACTATTTGTACTTTATATTGGTGTAACCTTTTTAAAGTATAGTGGAGGAACTCTCAAGGTGTGGACTTGAGGAGAGGACGTAGGTCTCGGATCGAACCTCTATAAATTCTGGTGTCATTCTTTACCATTCTTGTTTTTGCTGGAAGTCGCATTTCTAAACGGGTTGACATCGAGTCAGTACCTTCGGTTTTGTTAATTCGAAAAGTTTTTGTGGCCAACCAATTCACCCCCCCTCTTGGCTGCCTACCTGGGACAACAATTGGTATCAGAGCGGGTGATTTGTGATTAAAATCTAACGATTTCAAGTCTTAAGATCAGATGGCGGGTATTCTTCTAGAAGGTTACAACCCGCTTAGACCACCGTTGTTTGATCTGCAAACTTCAATTGGTGGAAGACAAGGATGCAAATCCATATTCAGGCACAAGATCATCAGTTGTGGAGAATCATTAAAGCGGGACCACTAATTCCAAGCTGTTAGAACAGATGATGGAAGGGTTATACCAAAGCCTTTCAAAGATTACACACAAGAGGATGACAAGATGTGCACCTTGAATGCAAAAGCGGTAAATATGATTCTTTGTGCTTTAACTCCTGATGTTTTTAATATTGTTTCTTCTTGTGATAGTGCACATGAGATTTGGAATAAGCTACTAGTGACCTACGAAGGAACGGATCAAGTCAAAGACACCAAAATGTTCATGTTGGTCAAGGCTTATGAAATGTTTGCGATGGATCCAAAAGAAACAATTTCAGACATGCATAGGAGATTCAACGAAATCATCACACCACTTCGGCAATATGGTAAGATGTATACAAATGAAGAGTTGGTTAGAAAAATCCTATGGAGTCTACCAACAACTTGGAGAAGCACCGTGGAAGCAATCAATGAAGGAGGTAATATCAAAACTATTAGTGTTGATGAATTATTTGGAAAATTGATGACATATGAAATGAAGGATAGAGAATATGAAAATACTAGCAAGAAGAACAGATCTATTGCTTTAAAAGCAAAAGAGACGGAAGAAAGTTCTTCAAATGAAGAAGAAACGGAAGATGAGGCATCCATACTTGCAAGAAGGATCAAAAGGTTGCTTAAGGGAAAAAGTAGCAAGGAAAATGAGAAGGAAAGCTACATCAAACAACCTGTTTGTTACAACTGCAACAAAAAGGGACATTGGAGATATGATTGTCCAATAAATGAAAGTTGTTCAAAGAAACAAAAAGGAAGTTTTGAAAAGAAGAAGATTTTCAAGAGAAGAAGAAAGCCCGGATTGAAGGGAATGACAGCATGGAGTGACAGCTGCTCAACTACAGAAAATTCATCCTCAAATGGAGAAGAAGAGGCACACATATGCCTCATTGATGAGGAAGAAATAGATGAACAAAGCTGTAAGTTCCAGACCTGTCAACCTGTTGAGACGTGTCTGATGGCTACAACAGAATCTGAGGTAATGAGTATTCTTTGAATCTTCTAATTCTTCTAGTTCATATATTAATGATAGAGCAACGATGCTTAAAGAATTTGCGAAGTATTTCAAGACTATGATGCTCTCATTAAAAAGCTTAAAATTGAGAATATTGCTTTATTAGATGAGGTGACAAAATTAAGAATTAAAAATGAAAAATTGGAAGAGACCCTATCTGGATTTGTCAATGGTGAAAAGAATCTGAATAGTTTGCTTGGGAGTCAGAAGTGTTATTATGATAAAACTGGGTTAGGTTATGAACAAAAGAAACCTAGTTTTCAAACAAGGTTTGCCAATATCACTTACATGACTTGTAAAATTTGCAAACAAAAAGGACATAATGAAAATGAATGCCTTTTCAGAAATAGGCATTTTATTTATGGTGTTAAGCAAATCTGGATTGTTAAAAATATTGCTAACCATTCTGGACCCAAAAGAATATGGGTACCAAAAGTTAGACGAAATTCTCAACCTGTTTAGGTTTCGCATAAGGAGACATTGTTCGCAAAAGGTATTGTTATTATTCAGATTTCTATTCCAAAATAAAATCTCAGTTGTTCAATTTTTTTATCTATATAGCATGGATATCTTTGGAGCTACTAATCCATCTTTGTGCAAGGATTATTTTTAAGTTAATGCAAGGTGGATCCGAAATGAGCATGATGAGAAAAATGCGGAAAAGCATCGAGAATAGATTCTGAAATTCAAAAGAGCTGAATGTTGCCGCTATGAATCCATCGAAAAAGCTGAAATATTTGTAAGTATAACTGACTATTTCTAAAAGTATTATGGAATAAAGATTCACCGACATCACAAAGTAGTGTGAAAGGGCAAATCAAAGGTAAAATGAGGTAATCTCTAATCTTATACTGGTCTGAGTAAATGAAGATGAATTGTTGTCATGAAAATTGATTTCATGCACATATGGTTCGAATTTCATAGAGAAATCAGTGCAAAAAATCTGGAGATTTGCTATGTCAACCTGTTGAAATCGTATTTCTCTAAAAGTTTTAAATTTCAGTTTTAAATCCATACCTTCATATTTCCTTTTGAATGTTTCTGAGACATGTTATATATGAATTTTGATACACTTTGATTGTCATTGGACAAAACATTTGTGGTTTCCACAATATTAAAAAAATGACTTTCTTCAGTGGAGTTGGATCTCACAAACATGTCGCATTGTCGTTTATTCCTTCACTATTCTACAATCTAGTTTACATCATCTACTACCTTCTTTCATTAATCTTTTTGATTATGACAAAAAGGGGAGAAAATGATAGTGTTGAGAAAGTAGAAAATATTTGAAATGGGGAAGAAAAGAAAGGTGAGATTAAGGGGAGGAATAATTATTTGAAGGAGATATGTTACTAAGGGGAGAAAGTTTTGAAAACTTGAGTTCTTTCTCAAGAGGTTTTGTCATCATCAAAAGGGGAGATTGTTGGGTTTATTCCCATATAACTTAGATTTTGATGATAACAAAACTTTGGGGTGTTTGTGTAAAGAAAAGAAAAGTGTGATGTGTGCTTAATTATTAAACCTTTATTTGTGTAATTGTATTGTTGGGTTTCGGCTGAAGTGTTTTAGCCCAATATGTTGTTTGACCCAATTAGATAATTACTTGAGATAAGAAAGAAAAGAAGATGTATTTAAATAGGACTCTCCTTGTATCTCTCCTTGTATCTCTCTTTGTTATTAACGTTGGAAACAGAAAGAATCAGTGGAGCGCTTCACGAGGTGAATAGACACAGAAAGAAAAGAGACGTTGTGCTGGCTACTCTTCTATATTTAAATGAAGATCAAACATTCATGAAGACAACTCCCACAACACTCCAAGATTCAAGCTCTCTCATCTCACAAGCAATCAAGTTGTTCTAAAAGCTCTCCAGTGCTGTTTATTTAGAAGATCATACTTCTGGTTCATCTCAGTTTCTTCATATTATTTTTGGGAGAGAAATAATCTGTTTCAAAACGTTTTCTGAGTGTTTTCTGGGTAGATCTAAACAGGTTGAGCTACTGCGAGAACACTGTTTTGTAAGGTTTGTTTTGGTGAGCATCAGGAAAACCAAACAGGGATTTTGTTAGGTTTATAGTGAGCCTTGGGAAAACTATTTTGGTGAGTGTTAGGTTTTTTTGGTGAGCCTTTGGGAAAACCAAAGTTAGGTTTTTAGTGAGCCTTGGGAAAACTAAAATAGGTTTTTTGGTGAGCCTTTGGGAAACCCATTTGTTAGTTTTTTAGTGAGCCTTGGGAAAACTAAAATAGGTTTTTTGGTGAGCCTTTGGGAAAACCATTTGTTAGGTTTTTAGTTAGCCTTGGGAAAACTATTAGGTTTTTTGGTGAGCCTTTGGGAAAACCATAGTTAGGTTGTAGTTAAGCCTTGGGAAAAACTATTTGTACTTTATATTGGTGTAACCTTTTTAAAGTATAGTGGAGGAACTCTCAAGTTGTGGACTTGAGGAGAGGACGTAGGTCTCAGACCGAACCTCTATAAATTCTGGTGTCATTCTTTACCATTCTTGTTTTTGCTGGAAGTCGCATTTCTAAACGGGTTGACATCGAGTCAGTACCTTCGGTTTTGTTAATTCGAAAAGTTTTTGTGGCCAACCAATTCACCCCCCCTCTTGGCTGCCTACCTGGGACAACAGAGTTGGTGGGAAAAACATTTTGGTGTATCAGGTTGAAAGTTCATGTGAATATTCTGGATGTTATGTTGGCACAATAGGGTTTAATGTAAATGGAATTAGCGTTAGGCGTGACATATAGCGTTCTGAGAAGGTCTAAAAGGGCTACGTTAAATTTAAATACGAGTCGTTTGTTGTAGTCGGAGGAATCGAGGCCCCAAATATTTTACATCGTATACTTTAGAGGTCCTTAAGTGATACCACGACGTTCGTTATGGTCTTAATGTGACACATTGAACTGTGGAGGCACCAAAAGCGTTGCCACGAACCCTTAAGTAGGGACCGAAAAGGCTACGGTGACGATTCGAAGGAGCTGTGGTCCTTTACGGATCCCTAAAGTGTGTCGGGTAAAATAACCGAATAGGCCATCAATGAGTCATTTAACTCTCATCGAAGTCAAGCTGGGCGGGGGACCTCAAGAGTGCACCACAAATGAGCCATGTATCATTTGAGGGGTCTAAGCGCCCAATGAGGCAGTTATGGACCCTAAACGTTGACAGTGTACATCTTTAGGCACCTAAGGATCGGCCATCGACATTCGTCACACTTAACGGTTACCGGTAACCGTTAAGTCGCAGCAGTTTGTCCTCCTCCTCACCACGAAATACGAGTTCCGGCCTTGCGAAGGCCATGGATGCGATCTTTCGAGAGCGACGCGTAGATCGATGGCGGCGGCGGTAGACAACGGCATCGGACTCCGACTCCGGCCGTCGACTTGAGGACCCAGGTTTGTTGCCCGATTCTTCTCAGCAGTGTGGCGGGCACCGAGGTTGCGGTTTCTTGTTTCCTCTTTCTTAGGGGTTTCTATTGTTACTCATCCGCTAGATGGCTCCGAGGGTGGGTAGTCGGATGATGGAAATACAAGCTCATTATTAACCCCGAATGCCCTGTGATAAGAGGGAATCGTCGATCAAGCCCGTGAAGTTGGTTGGAGTATTCAGGAATACAGAGCTATACTATGACTTCGAGCGTCTGCCCTTGCATGGCGTGCAATCTGCGTGGCCCCAAAGATGACACATGGCGCCTCCGGCCCCTAAAATGACACAGTGGCCCAAGATAGGAATAGCGTTCCGTGAAATAACGTGTCGCGTTTGAACTAACTTACAACGTCGGGCGTACAACGAACAACGTTTCACGCAAGTGGGCTTGACCATATCGAACATCGAAAATGTGCTTTTGCTTACTCATTTGCACATTAAGTGAAATTGAAATTGGTGAAGGTTGTACGCCAACTACTAAGAAATACTGTGCCCCCTAAAATACTGTGCCCCCTAAAATGATACAGTGGCCGTCTTATGGCCCCCTAAAATGACACAGTGGCCCAGTACAGAAATAGCGTTCCGTGGACTAACGGATCGCGTTTGAAATAACTTACAACGTCGGTCCCTACAAATAACAACGTTTCACTCAATCTGGGGCTTTGACCATATTAGTACCTCGAAAATGTGTTTTTGCTTACTCATTTCCACGATTGGTGAAATTGAAGTTGATGAAGGTTGTCGCCAACTACTAACAACATGTACAATATTTTAGCCTTTGTTTTGTAATGGGTGGAAAACAAGCATTCATATCAAACATCTTAAGAGTCAGAATTCGCATCATAATGAGCAGTGCTTAAAGTCCATACATATCTAAATAAAACAACCACGGAATCTAGATTACGGGTGATGACTTTAGGTATTGTCTCAAACACTTACTTCAACAAGAGTTAACCTAAGAGGAATCATAAAAATCATTTCCCATACAAAACACTTAAATACACTATATTCTGTTCAAGTACTAAGATCTAAAACGTACATTATACTTAAATATCAAATAAAAAATACAAAAAGTTCTAAAATTATACAATCGCGCTCAGTAAACATTATTGAATTAAACTACAACGTTAATTGTAACGACTCCAACGCTATTCGGTAACTCTTACACTACACTTTCATCTAGAATGTTCCAGAATGACTAACTTTAGGTGCCTCGTCACGAATTTGGGAATTTTGGCCGGTTCTAGAATGACTAACTTTAGGTGCCTCGTTAGGGCCGCTGACCAATATTTCTCTGATTAAATGAACAGGGTTACAACACTAGGCAAACGGCTTTGGCCATTTAACAAACGGGGTTTTGTCAAGCCTGCAACAACATTAAAATTACGTCTTACGGTTCCACGACGAAAATCGAAAAAAAACCACCAACCATGATTTCTTTCTATACAGATTCTTTAATACGCTATAACAATGGGAAACATTGCTCCTTTGCATGAATACACCCATTTTTTAGCCTCAACATAGGAGAAATACACAAAAAAACTGACAAAAAAAAAACTTTAGGTGCTAAAATGTCCAACTTCAAAAAGTACAATGGTGTACTTCAAGTACTTCAGAAGAGAGGGGTACTTGAAAATAGAAATTGCTCAATTTGATACCTCACTTGAGTTTTGATAACTTCAAGGCCGACCCTGCTGCTACAAGCAGTTAAAACTTGTGTTTTGAGCCCCCAATTTGAAGGGATCCATAAAATATATATATATATATAGAAAAAATGTATTAATATTTTTAATTTTCGTATTTTTGTTTCAAACATTATAGTATTTTATTATTGTTGAAAGTTTTATTGCTATGTTGTGACATACATATTTTTGAAGTAAAAGATTATGTATAGTGGCGAGTCTAGAAATTTTTTAAACGGGGATACATTTTTATCTTAACTAAAATATGTTATGAAATATTACACTTTAATCAATTTAACCAATAAATGTTATACTTCTCAATCCGAAGTAATTGATCGATTAAATTGAGCACTTGAATTAAGGTGGATTGCACGTTTTGAACTTTTGACGTAAATATCCTTTTTAATACAATTAACGTAAATATTCTTAAGTGAAAGTTGTGAACATTTGATGCCAAAGTAGTAAAAATGTACAAGCATAATGATTAAATTATAGTTTTAGCCAAAAAAAGCTTTAGTTTATTCATAGAAAAGTGATCGCATTGTATTTTTTTGAAGTATAAAGAATTTATTTTTTTCTCTTTTAAAATATCTAATATAAAACAAAAAGATCATTATAATTTTAAAAGGGTCCAAGTAATAAATCATATTACCCTATATACACATTTATGAGAAAGAAGTGGACCTCTTTTTGTAAAAGGTATATCCGCCATTGATTATGTAAATACGTCCCTGAAAAGTTGATGACTTTTTTTTTACTGTTGTGGGAGAATAAAATTATTGTTAGAAAAAAAAATTGGAAAAAAAATATATTTAGAAACAAGACACATTAATCTATAATTTGCCTCTAAAATATTTTTAACCTTACATGTTAGAATGTCAAAGAAATAAAATCATATATTAAATGCTAAAAACGAAAACACATCAATTTTTTAGGGACGAAAATAGTATAATCTTGACAAGGGCCCCAATTGTTTTTCGCTTCGAGCCCCCGAAATCACAGGACCGGCCTGGATAACTTTCACCTTTTTATGTGCCCCCTCTGTGCCCTATCTAGTTAACACTAGGACTGTAAATGAGTCGAGCTCTTATCGAACTTACTCAAGCTCGAACTTAGCTCGTATGTTATTGAGCACTATGTTATTGAGCTTTGAACTCGAGCAGAACTCAGGGCTCGTTAATTTTATTGAGTCGAGTTCGAGTCATCCCGAGTTCGGCTCGATAGCTTATCAAGCTATCGAGCAAAATATATTAAAAAGAGTTAGGATGTAAATACTTAAAGTAATTGGACCTAATTATAATTAATTAAGTTTCTAAAGTACAAGGATTATTTTGAAGGACTTATTTGACTGAAATCATAAAACATGAGGAATATTATTTATTTTGCTAATTGAAACAGATTTCGAGCCGTTTTTTAGCCGAACTCAAGCATAGTTCAAATGATTTCTTTACAGGTTTTTGAGCAGCTCGTGAGCTATCGAGCCGAACTCGAGCAATTAATCGAGACGAGTTCGAGCCTTCATAATGAAGGCTCCTCGAGCTATCGAGCCAAACTCAAGCTCAATAAAAAACTATCGAGCTGAACTCGAGCTCAGCACAGTTCGAGCTCTGCTCGGCTGGGCTCGTTTACAACCCTAGTTAACATTCTTAAACAATTCGTTACTTTTTTAATAGAAAATGTAATGGTATTAATTAATTATTACAAGGAAGACGAAAGGGTCACACAAAAAGGGGACTCGTGATCTATACTCATCTCAACTTACAATCTTTAAAAATGAGAGTTTTTTCTCAATAAATTTTAAAAAAATAATTAAAATTTAGTTTTACTTAGTGTTATTCAATACTACCTTCATCTGTCTTTTTTTAATTATTATTACAACGTTTGTTTTTTCAATATTTAATCTATAATTTAGCTTAATTATCATTTAATCTTTTGAACTATAAGGATTTCACCAATGTCATTTATCACCTAAGTGATTTTTCACTCACTTGGAGTATAAGGAGAATGAGAAGTAAATATGTAATTGTCCAGTTAGTTGGGTTTGAGCTTCCAAATTACCTTGTAGCTGGGCCATTTGGCTTCCAGATTAACATGATTGTAGGGATTTTGGTACTTTGTCTCTTGAATTGTAACTCATTGTGACTCAGTCTCTGAACTATGTAGTCTCTAAACTATGTACCGTCAAACAATTTGATCCATCGTTTCACTGTTAGTTGATATAGAATGAAATACCCATAATTATCCATGAAATTTTGTGAACCTGTCGTTCCTATCATAGTACGCAAAAGTTATAGAACTTTGAACAAAAGTTGTGTTTGGTTTTTGAATCATTCTTGGCTCAACATCAATGACATTTTTTTGAGCTTGATCGATGGGTTTTGTAGAGTAAGTGTTCATTAACAATAGCCTCTTTCAATTTTGATTGAAAGTTGCCAAAATCATTCAATTTTAAAATGAATTTTGGGTGACAGAGCTTTTATGAACCCTAACCCAGAAATCATAAAAACCAACAACCATTGATCGAACAAGATGCTGGGGGTGCACGATGCAAACTGGACAACAAAGGCGACCTCGGCTAGCTGATCGGGAGAGGGTTGGAGGCTTGATGCGGACTGAAGCAGGAGCTTCGCAAACAAAGGCTCCAAGCTCGGTGGAGCCATTTCTGGTGGCCAAAGACGCCGCCCACAGGGTCGCCGACTTCGCCCAGGAGTTGGCGAACGTTGTCGGCGATCGGACCATTATGGGCTCCAACGACCAATTTGCTTGGAGGTCCTCTCTAACGTTTATTTTTTTCCCTTGTGTTTTACTCCATCCATTCCACGAATATTACACCATTTCTTTTTATGTTTCAAGTTATAGTGTTTGACTCAAAATTTAATTAAGATAAACAGTGAAAATGATAATAAAAAAATATGTATAAAAAGTTAAGATGACAAATTATGAAAAGTATATGAATAATTTAACTTTACATATCTATAAATACATAAAAATAATCGTAGATTAAATACTGTGAAAACAACAAAAAAATGATGCAATTTTCATGGAACGGAGATAGTATATATTTGCCTTTTCCCTAAAATTTTTAACTCATTCAATAGGACACTATAAATCGTTAAGCAATTGAAGTTGTTAACCTCATGTACACCGAGTCAATGAACTAAAGTGCCGAAAATCACATAGTTCATAGACTAATTAGTCACAGCGAATTAGTGTTCATGGATTAAATGTACGAATCAATATAATTCAAGGAGTAAATAATCACATAGTCTAATTTTATTTATCTAATGATATGAATTTAAAAAATTAGGTAAAAATGGTAATATAGTTCCAAACATATTTTTTTGGATTTTGTTCATACCTCAATTAATATAGATAACGTTAAGTCAATTTGAATCCAAATGTTACTACAATCAAAAGTGAGAGGGATTAACATTTCACAATTAATGACAAAATTTACCCTTAAATAAACGTGGATGATAAAATTGTCTATATGTCGATGATAAAATAAACACAGAGAAAAGAAAGCAACCTTTCCTTTCTTCTATCCAAGAACCTGTTTTATCAAAATTCGATTCCAAAATCTCAAGCAGCTCAGCGTTCTTGCAGCTCATGGAGAATCTCTGGCGAGCCGCGACGGGCCAGGACCCGAGTCCGGACGACTACGAGGGTGTCGAGTTCTGGTCTAACCCCGAACGATCCGGATGGCTCTCCAAGCAAGGCGACTACGTCCCGACATGGCGGCGCCGGTGGTTCGTGCTGAAGCAAGGGAAGCTGCTCTGGTTCAAGGATCCCGCCGCCGTCAACCGCGCCGCCACTCCGCGAGGCGTCATCTCCGTCGCCACTTGCCTCACCGTCAAGGGCGCTGAAGACGTCCTCCGTAAGTCCGGCGCTTTCGAGGTCACCAGCCGCGAGTCGACTATGTACTTCATCGCCGATACCGAGAAGGAGAAGGAGGAGTGGATCAATTGGATTGGCCGCTCGATTGTTCAGCACTCGCGCTCCGTCACTGATTCGGAAGTCGTCGATTATTGATCGCGGTGGCGGGTGATTCTGTTGCATACTTTTCTTTTAACCTACATACCCATGTAGTAATTCTAGTTTTTCCAGTCTCGTAGGGTGTGTTTAATTTTTCTCATCGGTTTATATACTAGTATCATCCAGATCCAGGTCCATAGATCCTTTATTGAATCAATAAATATTCGAATTTTTCCTACTTTGTAGTAATTCTTCATTGATTAGAAGTAAAGATTGGTTTCATCTTGAGACGCAATTGTTACTTGCAGATTTCATTTGCTGTCGGGAACATCTGCTTGTTACTATTGTTCTTTTTTAAGTTGCAATGATTGAAAGGAAGGTGGCAGTCATGGTCCATGGATAAATGTTCAGGATGCTAATTTGTAGGGTAGAGAATATCTTGTCCAATCGTTTGCTGTTTCAGGAGTAGAAAATTGGCTGCCTGTGACAAACATGTAAATGTTGAAAGAAAGCAGCCATGGAGAGTGGGCAGAGACAACCTTGTTAATCATCACCCGTGATTTTTCACCCACTTGTTCAAATGACTCATCTATAGGGTAATTTGGAAGCCCAAGTCCAACTAATTAGACAATTACATATCTATCTTCCATTTTTCAAATGCTCTAGGTGGGTGAAAAATCACCCGGTGATAAATAACATTGATGGGACAGAGATGGATGCTGCAGGGTAATCGAATTTTGTCACATTTTGTCCACTGTTAGTTCTGCCTTTTCATCATTTATGACAGCTTTTACAAATAAGTACAGGGATTTGAGCTGGTGTACTTTCTTGCAGCAATGGAGATGAAGATGGTCTGTTGTTACAATGGTTGGGAGGTTCTGCTCCTGGTGCTCAAATTCTTGAAATGACTTCTGTTGCCTAAAATGACACCGTTGAGGCTGCTTTCCTTCCCTTCTGAGAAGTAAGAACTGGTAATATATCCCCTTGGGCTGTGAACTGGTGGAACAAGTCTACTACTCCATATGTTGTTATTATCAATGGCCAGAGTAGTATGCACCTGTGGATTTAGGATTAGAATGATTAGCTTGGAATTTAACTGGTATAAAGGCTGAGAGTTCACCAACTGTTTAGTTAGGTTATCTCATTCAGATCTATAGCAGTAATGGACCAAACAACCTCCAAGTTTAGATCCCATAACATTTCGTATGCTTATGATGCCTTAACCTCTCTAATACGCTACTCCCTCCATCCCCAAATAAACGTCCCAAAAAAATTCGTGCATTTCCCTTTTTAAAAACTTTAACTCAGTTGTTTTACTTAATTAATCCTAACATTGATCCTCTAATTTTTAACATGTATCCTCCCAAGTTAGAACCATTTATTTGGGGACGGAGGGAGTATTAAAAAGGAGAAACATTTCTTCTGCTTATGATGCCTTAACCTCTCTGATATTTTCAATGAGAGAAATATCTAATGCCTTTTTCTTTTAATGAGAAAATCTCTAATGCCTAAGATGCCTTAACCTGTCATATGTTCTGCAATGAGAGTCTCTGAACTATTTGTCTATCTATTTAAACCTGCAAGTAATTGGAAAATCCAGAGGCTCGAGGGTAGGATTCAGGATGGGCTTCACAATTTGATATGTCAGGAACTTGTGGGTTTCACCTACCTAAATATACTACTAATTAACTAACCTAATAAACTAAAAGACTAAAACACCCTTCGTAGACATTTATTAACAGGGTAAACTTGATATTTTCATGATATATGGAATACCACATATGTGGTAAATAGACACGCACAATTTAGGTAGTTTGGGAGACTGAGAGCTTATGCTGTGGAATTTACTTTAACTTGATCATCAGGGCTAATTTCTTTTGTTGTTTCACTTTAACGTAGCAAAGGTGCACAATTTTTGGATTAGTCACATATTTGCCCTGTTCTTAATTTTTTAGATCTCTCTGTCGGTTTCATGTAGCAAGCAGAGAACCTTTTGGGGCTGTTACCTGTTTCTTCACCAACTGTACCACCATTAGAAGCCATCAGTTTTGCCAGGACAAATCTCCTGTGTTATGGGGAAACTCAAGCAATTCTTCAACTCTTGGAGCTTTGCACTAATCTGATAGAAAATGGTAAGGAAGAAGGATTATAATACCACCATCTAAGTACTGACATCTCCAGCTCTTGGTGGGTGTTGTTGCTTAATTTTTCAAGGTTGCCTGTGATTTCCCTGAACCACCATTGGTGTACCAAATTGACAGCTCCAGAGAGCTAATTAGCTGTCTTCATCTTCCAGGTTTAGATCTTGAAAGAATTTGGACACATATCTGGTTGAATTATTAGACCAAGCAACATTCGGCTGATTCATTTAACATAGTTGCTCATGTTTCTGAGTTTGGGTCTAACAAAACACTGCATTCGTAGCTTGTTCTACTGCAGATGCAACAAATGCATACTTCTTCGGGGGTAAATTTGCTCATTCGCTTATGCTGTGGCACCTTTATATTTTTCATCATGCTTTAAGAATGAACTGTGTATTTTGGCCAAAATCGAAAACATACATTGGTCTACTTCAAAGAAGTTTAGTCGAGACAGCTTTTGGGGGGCAGAAGTATCGGGCAATTTTATCACCTACTACAATTTTATCGGGAAAGTTATAAATATCTTTCACAAGGACGTGAGGGCTCAGGGCTGAGGCAATCACGTAAATGGGTGTGTTTGGTAATGGTATATCGGGCCCAATCCACCAACCGTGCCTCCTGTTCACTCCTGTTCAAGTCCCAACACGTAGGCCCAATACATTTAACGTGAGGATTTTACCAAGGCAGAGACGACCGTGAAAGGATATCACCCGCGAAGACACTCCCCTTGCCACAACTCATCGTGGAGGGGCCCTTCGCTCTCTCTTTCACCTCATCTCTTCTATCGATTGACTAAAATATGATTGTCTTAATTAGCGAAGGATGGCCTCCACCCGCGACCCCTTACCGCGCGAGGCCTCCACACTTGGTGAATTGAATGCAGCCCCGAAGACTCTGCGTGCGATCATTCCAGATCAGTCACAATTCCAGGGAGCGTATCCCACACCTTCCATAACGGCTCCTACGTTCTCAAGGAGCATCTTCCATCTTTCATTTTCTTGTCTCACGATCACGCCCACGATCAGCGGCACCCAGGAGGCAACTGCCCTTCTCCTCCTATAAAAATGAGACTTGAGAAAGGTACATCCTATCTGCATACCACACTTTTCTTTCTTCTCCTTAGTACTATGTTTCTCCTCTTGCAGATCACTCCGTCAACAGCAGAACTCTATCTCCAGTTTGAAGATCACATCAGCTACATCGGATAACTCCACCAAGCATCTGAGAGCTCGGTTCATTTAGGAACGAGACTATCAGATTGGCGCAGTCTGTGGGAACAACCACGACCCACGAATTCCTCTCCAACTGCTCTCATAGCCAGAACCAGGAACAACAATCGTCATGACGACCAGAGCCAGACTGGCGGTAATAACCGCAACCACTTTATTGAGAATGAGGCTTCTGTCCACTCCACCAATGACATTGGGCCTCGGGATCCTCTCTCTGTCAATGAGCCCCTCTCTCCCAACCCTGCGGTTGGACAGGGAGTGGGTGCTCCTACAACCGTTCAACCTCTAGATCTCGCTTTCCTCAAGGCCATCATTGACACGATGGCCGAGAATATTAGGGACTCCCTTGCTGATCAACTCAGGGGCGTCCTCCAGGCAGCTAGCCCCGTCTCCATCCACATCTTTCTTTGTATGCATATATTTATTGCTATATAAATGCATGGGTTAAACTTAAATCATGGTAATGTTGTGTTAAAATGCAACATTAAAATCCTCCCATTGCGACGGGCAAATAACACCTTGTTGTAAAGATGATAAAAGAAAGAAAAGAAGATAAATAAATGGGGACTATATAAATATAATAAAATATTGATCTTGATATCTATGAATTTTTCCCAATCTATTCACAAAAGTAAGTTTAATGGGGTTGATTGATTGCAATTGATAAGGAATGAATTGTAGGAAAAGAAAAGGCAAAGAGAAAATTAAAGATGACACAGAGTCCGTTTATTTATCATATATGTGAAAAATACCTACCTAAATGTACTATTAATTAACTAACTCAACTAACTAGTCTAATAAACTAAAAGACTAAAACACTCTTGATAGATATTTATTAAGATAGTAAACTTAATATTTTCATGGTAGTTGTTTTTCCATATATGTGGTAAATAGACACACACGTTTATCGGTCTATAAAAAAATACTTCTTTCGTCACTGAAAATTGAAAACATTTCCTTTTTTAGTTATCAAAAAAAAAATTTGATCACTTTTCTTATAAGGAAATTGAAAACATTTCCTTTTTAGTTATCTATTTGAGTCCGTAGCTCCATAAATCGTCTCAATTGTAAAAAAATTTGATCACTTTTCCTTATAAGGAAACTCCGGATCGGCGCCGCCGCAGATCGGCAGCTCAAAGCTTCTAAAACTATCTCCACTTTATCTTTACTTTTTCTATTTTATTTTCTGTGCATTTTCAACCAAATGGTAAATAAGTAAATATATATGAGAGTTTTACATTCACCTTAATATTTGTATCCAACTAATTAATTTTTGTATCCAACTAAATCTATTATTTTTTTAGACCGAAGAAGTACTTGTTTATCGATATCCGTTAAAGCGACACAAGAAAAGAAAAAGCTGAAAAGGAAAATAGAAAAGGAAAAAACGCACACGAATGAAACGTAAAACATTACGGAATTAGGTATGAGTCTCTATTTATTACATATGTAGAAAAACACACACCATGAAAATGTTAAATTTATCCTCTTAATAAATCTCTATGAAGGGTGTTTTAGTCTTTTAATTTATTAAGTTAGTTAGTTAAGTTAATTAATTAGTAGTACATTTAGGTAGGTATTTTTTCACATATATGATAAATAAACGGACTCGAATTAGGTTTGGTGCAATGCACTGGGCCGTGTATTCAATGCACTGGGCCGTGTATTCAACAATGAGCCTAAAAATTTAACGTGAAGAACACGTCCTACTTAGTTGGAGGAAATGTTAAATTTCGGTGGCGGCGGCGGCGGTGGTGGCGGTGGCGGCGGCGGCGGCGGTGGCGTGGTGGCGGAGTGGTGGCGGCAGCGGTGGTGGCGGTGGCGCGGCGGAGCAGTGGTGGCGTTGGTGGCGGCGGAGTGGTGGCGGTGGCGGTGGCGGCGGCGAGTGGTGGCGCGGCGGTGGTGGCGGTGGCGGCGGTGGCGGCGGCGAGACAGTGGTGGCGTTGGTGGCGGCGGAGTGGTGGCGGCGGCGGTGGTGGCGGTGGGGCGGTGGTGGCGGTGGCGGCGGCGGCGACAGTGGTGGCGGTGGCGGTGGCGGCGGCGGAGTGGTGGTGGCGGCGGCGGTGGCGACAGTGGCGGCGGCGGTGGCCGAAATTGTATGTGAAAAAATTTTCACGTGAAAAACTTTTTTTTCACTTTGAAAGTGAATTTTGGAGGTCCAATTTTCGAAAATTCATCAAGTGAAAAAAACGAGATGAATTTGTAAAAATTCACCTCAAAAAATGTAAGTTTGAAACCCCCTATTAACAGCAATGAGGCGATTGTGGGATCATTTTCAATCTATGGTGGTGTGGCGGGTGATATCAATAAATTTGAGGCTACTTTTCTTTTTTGGGATGGCTATTTGTGCATTCTTTTATTAAAAATTTACCATAAGATGATTAAAAGATTCCATTTACTTGATTTTGATCTCATAAGAGTGAACACATGATTTATTTTTAATGGGAGAGTGTTTAGGAGTTTGTCCAAGAGTGTGTTTTTAGCATTTCTCAAATTTTTAGTATCCGTTCATTCCTTAAAAGAAGAAACAATTGACTTATTATCAACGAGTAAATTGCACCATCCATACTCAAACTATATCTCATGTTGTAAATCTATACTTGAACAAAAGTTGGTTGCAAAAGTGACTCTCAAGTATAAGTACGTTACGAATCTATACCTATGAGCTAACCTCTATTGAAACTTAACGAAAATTGTAGTTAAAATGCTCAAATTGACCCTTAGGATTTTTTTAATATGTTGAACACTCATATAGCTTTATAATTTTACTTTTTTGGTCAATATTCTTAATTATGTGTTTATTATCTCAAAAGATCTTTCCAAATCATGAATAGTAATTATAAATAGAGCCTAAAATATCCAAAAAATATATCAAATATGAAAACAAAATTTTAAAATGATATCAATAGTAATTTAAAAAAAAAACATTTACTTTTTTATAGTGAAAAAATAGTAGTTATGAAAAGAAAATGTAAGAACGAATAGTTATTTTTTGTAAACCTAAAATAGCTTTTAACATAGTTAGGAAATGTACAACATTTCCACGATGATATTTAATTTATTTGAAATTATAAATTTTATTTAGAATCCAGTTTATGAATTTTTTTTATTCAACAATATTCGATATAAAATTTAAAGAAAGGTACATGCATAATTTAATTAAAGATTGAAGTTTTAAAAAATATACTACCTCCGCCTCAAAAAACTTGGTGCGATTCATTTTTAGCATTTAATCTATGATTTTATTTCTTAAACATTTTAATATGTATATCAAGTATTTTAAATGAAGATTATAGATTAATGTGTCTAGTTTCGAAATATATATTTTTTCAAAATATTTTAGTGAATTTTTTCTAGTAATAATTTAAATATCTCATAACATTAAAAAAGAAACGCACCAATTATTTGAGGACGGATAGAGTAGTTTTTTTATATAAAAAAAAATCCTTAACAAAATCTTCATAAAACTAACTTAAGTTAAGGAATTGATTGAAAGTTGGAATTCGAAAAAATATATATACAAATTTGAAAAAGGGAAAACACATTGGACATTATTTTCAAATTTTTTAAATAAAATAATAAATCTATCGATTCCAAAATGTTAATTTAGTATGTAAACTGTTATTTTAATATCATTATTGAAGATTTTGTACAAATCTCAATATTTTAATATAACTATTGGAGATTTCTAGAAAAATGTTATTCATTCCTGTATTTTATTTTGATGATTACTACTTTTTACAATATAAAAAGTAAATTTAAGTAAAATAATATTATTGATATTATTCTAGACATTTTTTTCATATTTGATAAATGTTTTGGATATTTTACATTCAATCCATAATTAATAGGAGTATTATTGATTTGGAAAGATTATTTGAAATAATACACACATAATTAAGAATAATGACCCAAAAAGTAAAATTTTAAAGTTAAATGGGTTTTTAACGCATTTCAGAAACCCCAATGGTCAATTTGAGCATTTTAACAACATTTTTTGTTAAGCTTTAAAGGAGGTTAAGTCGCTGGTATAGATTTGCAACGAACTGATACTTTAGAGCCACTATTGCAACAAAATTTTATTCAGATATAGATTTTCAACATGGAGCATAATTTAGGTATAGATGATGCAATTTATTAAGCCATTAAAGAAATGTTTTCTACAAAAGAGGTAGAGGAATGAGAATACCGGAGGCTCGAACTCGAGACGTCAAGTCAAATGATAAATTTTTGAAAATAGATGTGAAACATGTGAAAAAAATTGTGATTTGAGATGAAAAATTTGACTTGAAGAACACGTCATTCGAGGGGATGAGCATTAACAGCAATGAAGCGATTGTGTGTGGGGGGTCCAATTTTATGATAGAGTAGCTATACGTTGAGCCGACTCACGTTAAGAGCCTGTTACAACAACTAAAAAGGAAGGAACACGAAGCTTATCTCGTCGCCGTGTTTCTCGGTGACGAAACTAGAGACGTCAAATCTCCACGGATTAGTCATTCCTTCCACATAGAGTACCAAAATTAGACCGAAATTCAACCGATTCCTCTTCCTTTCTCGCAAAATCAACAAAATCAGCAACAAAAACCACCTGCCTCGTTCTTTCGGTGAAAACAACCACCGGCCCCGACATATTTGGTCAATTGCCCAAATGATTTGCTTCGACACCACAATGATGCATTCTCGATGCACTATGATGCGATCCCGTAACAATATGATGCACTCATTTTGAACTGATGCATTTTGTTTTACAACTAATGCGCTTGATTACTACACTGATGCATTCACGATGCATAATATTGTTCAACCGTAACAACATGATGCGCCCGTCCTGGTGGCTTAATGATGTGCTCGTTTTCTTCAACCTTTCTAAAGGATGCGCTTGTCGACCAGAATGATGCGCTAGGTTTCAAGTATGATGTGTTACCTTACAGACATGATGCACTTGTTCTATTGATTTAATGGATCACTCATTTCCTTCAACCTCCTAAAATGATGCCTTTGGTGACTTTTATGATGCACTCTTGTTGCAGTATGATGCTCTCCATTACAAATATGATGTACTCGTTCTCATAACAATGTTGCACTCATTTTCTTTAACATTTCAAAATGATGCGTTTGGTGACAAGAGTGATGCTCCCCCTTTCCACTATGATGCTTTCCCTTATAAACATGATGCACTTTTCCCCACTAACTATGCAATCCAACTCACACATCATTAAGGTACGTAGGAGCATCATAATGAGTCGAAGGCGCATCATTCAGGTACGTAGGCGCATCATAATATGTCATGTGCAATAGGTTGCGGTTTCGGGTCATGAGATATGAATCACGTCGTTCAACTGACGAAATGGTTGGGAATGCAGCAGCGACACCTAGGAAAGTGATTGGTTGCTCCGGCATGGTCGAATTTCAGAGTGGTAGCGCTAATGGCCTCCAAAAGCTTTTCTGTGGAAAATCTCTCATGGAAGATGAAGAACTGATGAATTAGAGTGGCAGTGGCGGACATGGAAGGGTCATCGCCGGTGGTAGAGTGAGGCTTATGGTGGTTGGCTTGTTTCAAACGTTGCACTTATGGTGAGCTTGTCGACGTCGAAGGAAGACGGCGGTGAAAAGTTGTCGAAGGAAGACGGCGGTGAAAAGTTGTCGACGGAAGTAGAGCCAGCCACACAGACTAATGACAAAAATGTATAAAAAAAGAAAAGAAAAGAAAAGAATTGGACTCACAGAGGCCCATGATAATGAGAGGCGCACGCTATCCTTAAAAGACTGGATCTACTTGATTTTGATTTCATAAGAGCAAACACATGATATATTTTTAATGAGAAAGGTGCAAGAGTTTGTCAGAGTGAGTGTTTTTAGCTTTTCTCAACTTTTAGTATATGTCCATTCCTTAAAATAAGATACAATTGACTTATCATCAAAATTAAAGAATTTTTTTTATATACAAAGGGAGTAAGGGATTGGGGATATTGGACGCTAAAATTTGAGACCTCTATAAGTGTTCTCATGAACATAACTAGTAGGTCAAGTGTTCAAGATCAACATTAAAGAATATTGTTGATTTGATCAAGATAATAAAATAAAATATGGGTAAAATTATTGTAAAAAAGAAGTTCATATAAAAGGAAAATATCAATTTTACTTCCATAAAAAAAATAATACTAGTATTACTTATATTTACTCAACTGATCCTTACTTTCATTAAAAATAAAACTCACTTCGTGTTTTAGTAAAATTGTTCCTTTTTTTATAGTGTTGTGTTTATTATTTAAAAATTCATTAAAAATATAAAAAAAATATATTTACAGACTTAAAACATTAATATATAATTTTAATTTTAATTATTTAACTTTATGTATTAAATATCATAAAAATAAAATTACAGTGTAAATAAGTTAAAGGCCAAATTATGAATTAGTATCCTGAACTTTGATGACCGTTCAAGGAAGGGTCTGGATTGTAACTCGTCATGACTCGTAACTTGAACTATTTAACTCGGTGCAGTTAAGAGCCTCGACTCAGTAATTCCATGAACGGTGTTAGATTTCTAACGGTTTGATGACCAATCAGTCATTCATACAAGTTTTTAGGTCTTAAATGATAAGTTAACTAATTTTATGAACTTCATAATTACTAATAAATAATCAAATACCTCTGAACTATCTTAATTATTTATAAGAAACCAATTCTTTTTTTCCTCTCATTTCTTTCCTTTCATGTACCCTCATTCACCTTCATCTCATTCACCTTCACCTTCACCTTCACCCATCGGAGTTAAATTTTTATATATAACTTCTCTCGTTAGTTGTTAGGTGTTAAATTTATTTAGATTTTAGATTTTTTCTCTTATAAACATAAAGTTAGAAAATGTTATGAGTATAAAGATTTGTTGTCAAGCTTAATTTCTTTATTTAATTTTTTGAAACATACTTTTTATACAAAATAAAATGATACTCCCTCCGTCCCGCAATTAGTATCATATTTATCGTTGAGGAAATATTTAAGACTATTATAAAAAATAATAATATTAAGTCAATTAAAGAAAAATACATTTTAAAATATAAATATTAAATTATTTTTTTCAGAATATCTGATAAATAAAGTTATAGGCCAATGATAAAAAATTTGTTGCAATACTTTTGACAAACATATAATTATTATCATTTTTATTATTTTGAGGTAAATTTGGAAAGAGTTCAAAGTTAGGTAACTAAATATGTAATTTTATTTCATTTTTAACGTTAGTTAACTAACAAAAATTTGGTCAGAGCCCTTAAGTGCACAACTCCAATAGTTTATGGTATGAATTAGAACGAGTTACAATCCATATCATTCCGTTAAGAAGTCATCAAATTTCACTGTAGTAATCTGTAAAAACGCGTGTTACTCGTGCGAGCCCCAAGCTACCTAGTACCTACAAGTGACGTTGGCCGGTTATAATTAGCGCGACAATTCTCGTGACCTTATCAAATTCAAAACGAGAAGTAGGACCACCAGAGAGTATCATGAAGAAGAAAGCAGAGGCAAAGCTCATCTTCATCCCGTCACCGGGAGCCGGCCACCTCATCCCGACCATCGAATTAGCCAAGCGTCTCATCGCTCACGACAGCACAGTCACCGTCACCGTCCTCTCCATGAGAAGTCCCTTCTCCCATCTCGCCGATTCCGCCACCGAGTCGCCCGCTGATTCTCAAACCAGAATCCGACTCATCGGTCTCCCCGGGGTCGACCCTCCATCTCTTGATTTATCCAAGTTGTCCCCGGAAGCTTCCATTTACTCCTCTGTAGAGTCCTACCTCCCTACTGTCCGGAGATCCGTTCAAGAAATCGCGTCCTCCGGTAAAGTTGTCGTCTTGGTTCTTGATTTATTCTGTATGCCATTTGTCACCGTGGCACAGGAACTGGGAATCCCTTGGTATATATTTCTGACTACTAATGCCGGATTTCTGGGTTTGATGTTGGGGTTACCATTTCTACATGTCGAGAACTGTAATGCGCTTTAGGTCTCTGATCCGGAACTGTCGTTACCGGGTTGGTGCAACCCGGTTCCTGTCTCTGCTCTTCCTGGATTTTTGTTTAACACCTATGGAGGTTACGACTCATTTGTGAAGCTCGCGCAAAGATTTAAGGATGCGAATGGTATTTTAGTGAACAGCTTTGACGAGCTCGAGCCTTTTGCTTTTCAGCAGCTCGTCCAATCGAAGAATTACCCTCGGATCTACACGGTTGGGCCGGTGATTGATCTCTGTTCTCAGTCTTACCCGGAGCATAATTCAGCTCAGCGTGACGAGATCTTGAAATGGCTCGATCAACAGCCTGAAATGTCTGTGGTTTTCCTCTATTTTGGAAGTTTGGGAAGCTTCGAAGCTCCCCAAGTGAAGGAAATCGCAACCGGACTGGAGATGTCGGGGCAGAGGTTTCTCTGGTCACTTCGCGGACCAAGTGTTTGTGAAAATGTCCAAGAGAGTCTGCCGGAGGGATTCTTGGAGAGGATCGGGAACAGAGGGATGATCTGCCAGTGGGCGCCGCAGAAGGAGGTGCTGGCTCACAGGGCCATCGGAGGGTTCGTGTCGCACTGCGGGTGGAACTCGATTATCGAGAGCTTGTGGTTCGGAGTTTCGATTGCGGCATGGCCTCTGTACACGGAGCAGCAGCTGAACGCATTTCGGATGGTCAAGGAACTGGGTCTGGCGGTGGAGTTGAGGCTAGATAGGCGGGCTGATGGCGAGCTCGTGACGGTAGATGAGGTGGCGGAGGCTGTCCGGCGGGTGATGGACGGCGGTGGTGTGGTGAGGAAGAAGGTAAAGGAGATGTCTGAGAAGGCTAAGTTGGCTGTTGAGCCTGGTGGGCCGTCGTTCAACTCCGTACGTTGTTTCATAAACGACGTCTTGGGAGATTGATAATGATCGATTCAGTACCCGAAATTTGCTTGTTTTGTTGTATGTGCCGCATTGTTTATGTTTTCTTTATTTCTCCTAAAAATCTAGTATTCATTCGGTTTCAAATAAATTGTTACTTTCGCTTAAAAAAATTATTTCAAATGTATTGTGACTTCTCTACTCAAGTTTTATTTTAACCCACGTTTACCTTTTCATAGATTGGGCTATCAAATACTTATCTACATTACTAGAAGGATGGTTGAGGGAAGTGGAGAGGGAGATTTGGGAGAGTATCCGGTGGGTTAAGAATGAGTTTGAAAAGGAAAATGGAGGTAATGATAAGAATTTATGTAAAATGACTTTATTATCAAAGATAATCTTAGAAGGTGTTTGGTTCAGAAATTTCTCAAATATGGATTTTCGGGAATGTAGAAATCCACCAAATATCATGTTTGGTTGCTAAAAGAAAATAATTTTACTTATTTTTAGAATCCTACAAATATTTCACTGAACAAACTACAATCCACAACTCTCCAATGCGAATCGATGGTATTTTGAGAATCCCGCGTCCGGAAATCCCGTGTGGACTTTTGGTTGACGAAAATAGTGTTCTCCTTTAAAATAATTACAACTGAAATAGTTAGAGTTCTCTATTGCTCGAAAACTCAGTCGCGAGCCTTCAGTTACCGGTGCCGTCGCAAACTCGCATCCATCGCTTCAATCGCCATCTCAGGTACGTTCGATTCTACCATGTCTCTATTGTGCTTCGTTTTTCAACACTCAGTTTCATCCAATTTTTTCCCAGATTTCTCTTCTCTTTGCGTTTCTAATTATTCTTTCACTTCTTCCTTGAATTGCGAATTTTGTCTTATAATCTCAAGTGATAGTTTCACCGTGGAGGGTGCTTGTGATTCTAGCTAGATTGTTTGTAGTCGCTTCTGATTTGGGTGCTTCCGATTTGGGTGCCTTCTGATTTGGAAAAGAGCGAGAGTTTATTATTAATAATTGTAGGTGCATAGCCAATCGAATCTTGAAGTTGTTTTAAGTATGTTGTTCAGGCTGTTACATCTTAGTGTGCATACTCTCGGATTAGACTTTGTCCTTGAGAATTTAGAAGTATTACCTGTTTACTTAATAATATCTTGGTTAAAATAGATTTTGGTAAGAAGTAGAGCAGTAAAGTATTGCAGTAAAGCTAGTTTTAGAAGTCAGATTTAGTTAATTAAAATAAATGGTAAGAGTATGAATTTTCCCTTTCTCCCTCGGTTAGACAAGTGCCTAGATAAGAAACAAGCTAGTTTTCACTATCATTGTGTTAGCTAGTGTGTCTCACTTGTTGGTTAGTTACTGATAATTAGGTAGCATAGCTGCTAGTCTCGGTTGTTTGATTAATGATTCAAGGTCACTCCATGTTCATTTAGAGACCTTGTTTAATTATATATATTAGGATATAGGCTCGGCCTTATCCTTCTTGTGGCAAGTTTGAGCTTGTATTCCTACAGTTTGAATAATGTCTGTTCAATTTGACTTGGTTTACTGGATATATTTGTTCATGACACATCTCCTTGAATGACACATCTCGGTTAATCATGGATATATTTGGTTTACCAGTAGTTCCCAGCTTCTCAAATGTCTCATTTCCTGTAATACAAGAAGAGTAGTAGTAGTAGTAGTAGTAGTAGTAGTAGTAGTTAGTAGTAGTAGATGTAAGTAGAGCACTTTCTTGTTTATGATCATCACAATATGAAAGAGCAAATTGAGAACTGAAAGCTTCATTTGATTAATTACCTATAATAAATGGCATGGCTTTGACTCCTCTGTAATTAATGGTGGGCTCATCATCTTCTGCTATGACACCATATTCTCTCTTCTCCATGCTTTAGCAACCAAACCTAAAAGCAGAATATACAGTAGAATAGTAGTAGTATGTATTAGTTCTCTTCTCTTTGGTTTTCTTTCCCACTTCCCACTTAGTTAGCTTAGCTACTACTACTACTACTACTACTACAGTTTCATATTGTTTGATTAGGATTTATTTGTTGAGTGAACCTTGAATGACACATCTCGGTTAATCATGGATATGGATATCTGAATTCATGATTTAGCTTATAAACTGTTGTTTTTTCTTGTTTCTTACCATCGGATTGGAATTCATGTTATCTGAAATATAGCTTGACTTGTTTGTATTACTTTCTTTTCTTTTGGTAAGGTAAGACTGATTTCTTTTACTCAATTACTTTGGTTGTCACTGTCTGAAATATAGCTTATTTTCTGCAGTTATATATGGCTCGATTACATAAGCAAAAGAAGATACAATTAGCTTATTTGGACCCTTCACCTCGGCCTTTCGTAACCTCTCGAAGCTTCCCTAATCACATATCTGGGTGGATCTAGCGAGACCTAAGCTTGTTGAGGCTACTCCAGCTGCTGGTATGGCCGCGAACGAACGGTGAGGCCCAAGTAAACCAAGGTCACCCCAGCTTCAGATTTGGGCATGTTTGGCGAGGCCTAGGCTAGCCAAGTATGCCCCCACCATAGATCTAGGTGCCCCCACCATAGATCTAGGTGCAACGGTTGCGCAGGAATGATGGTGCATGAATTAAATATAGGGCTTGTTTTGCCACAATCGAAAGTTAGGGATGATTTTTCAATTTACTATGAGAAAAAAAGTAATGGTTGTGGCTAACGTGGGATGACTAAGTTAATTTGATGGCCAAGTCAAGATAAAACAGATAGTTTAGTGGTTGTTTCATGTTTTCAATCTAACAAAATTGAGAAGACAAATTCAAAGAGATGGACAGGTGACAGCTTCCCCACTTGATTTGAAGTCCTAAATCCCCTACATTATGCATGCTATTTAAGAGCATAATTGAGGTTTCACTACTCTTAATCATCAACTCCAAATTCATTTTCATTCCCACACCAAAGTAATTAATTAGCAAATTCTTCATGGCTACCTCAAATGGAATATCTCATATGATCAGCATGATCTCACCATTAACCCAACTGATCACCATAGATCATCTCAATCGATCATCACTTCACTTTCTAACATCTTCCAACCCTAAACCCATCATCAGATTGCGTGCAAATTCCACGCCCAATGCCAAGGTAATTTGATTAATCTAGATTTTGAGAGAATTAATCAATTAATATATTACTTAATTATATACTATCAGTTTAATTTGTTTTGTTTGTGATAATAGGTAATATTGGAGGACTGGGAAACTCTGAGTGCTGGTAATACGCATTTACCAGGTAATTACTAAATGAAACAAATGCATGCGGGTGTTAATTAATTACTAGAAATTAACATAAGAGGTTTGTGAAAACATTATTTCATCCAATTAATTAAGGTTGATTAACAATTTTTTTTTAATGTTCCTGTGAATAGAAAATTAAAATATTTGTTATTTTGCCTTATGTATATACTAGAAAGTGCAAGATCCATTCATATAATATTCCGATTGCAAAGGAAGTGTTTCTTTGGAGACCAAATTTTGCTCGTTGGTGATGATCCTGCTCTTGGCAAATGGAACCCTATTCGTGCTGTCCCCTTATCATGGACAGAAGGCCACATTTGGACAGCTGAAATGGTAATAATTGTAGCCTCTTTGACCACATTTATATCATGGGGTACAATTCGTACAGATTTCAAAACTTGAAGGATACGGAAACTAATTTAGCCGAAAATTTAACAATCAATGGATGGAGTTAAGGGTCAAGACTAAAGAGAGCTATACTTGTAGGTTTTATCATATAGTATATGTATATCTCAGAGGGGGGGGGGGTTGTATGTTTCTGATAATCAGAGGGGATAATTGTAGGTTTGAACACATCTTAGGGGTGTATTTATAATTTTACCCAATATTTTGTGTTTTTATGTAGAATTTTCCGGTTGATCGGGCAATTCCATACAAGTTCATACAGAGGGACGCTGATGGATTGATACAATGGCAGCCTGGATCGAACCGTGTGTTTCGAACGTGGGAAGCGGGTCAAAATAACACTTTGATCATCACTGAAGATTGGGAAGATGATGAAATGCAGAAGATAACAAGATGATGATCATATGGAGGGTGATGGATGAGTGATGAACAAAAGAATTCAAGTTGTTTCCAACTGATGAGGAGTAATTAACAAAAGTACTGATCATCAAGTAACTTGATAAATTAATTTTTTTTCTTTCTTTTTGGGGTTTTTCTCTTTTTATTACATATTTTTATCTCAAATTAATCTTAATCTCTAGGAGCTGAAAATGAGATTGATTTGTGTGCAGGTTATAGAGATTGGTTTGTGTTCCCTCAAGAAAACCAATTTGATGTTTTCACCCTTACGTTTTTATCTACCATCTTTTAGCTTGATTTTTGTCAGTGTTTGATTGATATTTTTTCTTTTTTGTTATGTTACTTACAAGTGTTGATGAGGAATTTATGGTAAAGTACACGTATATTTTATTAGTTTTGATGTGTCTTATTTTCGTCCTGTTTTAGAATTTTGTCACAGATTAATCTCTTAGCTCATTGTTTTGTCCTAAAAAAATCCTTTTGTTACATTTTATGTTAAAATCACTGTTTAATTAAGGGCAATTATGTAAATATTTATATTTAAAATTGAATTTAACCTTCCTTTTTTAATAATCTCAAAGCAATCCCCAACTAATTTCAAAAGTTACAAAACCAACCCCAAACTTTCCTCTTCCTCTTCCTCCATTCTCCACCACTAACCCAACCGCCATTCCCCAATCGGGACAAATTTCACAACACCATAGGCCTCTCCACCTCCTTCCCTCTCCAGACCCTTTTGCTACAAACAACAGCCACCTTTAGCTCCGCAATGAAGAGACGAAGCTAACCCACCCTCTCACATCGCTGGAGATGCTCTGACGAAGGAGAATTTCAGCAAAAAACCGTCACCACATTTCCAAGTTTAACTGCTTCGATCTGCTATTCTAGCCGTCTCAGCCGCTCCAACCACCACCGTTGGAACCGCAGACCGTCGCACCACTAGCTAGACCCAAGTCCGCTGCGAAAACTCGCCGATAGCCGAAGGCCACCGCACCACCGCCGCAAATCCCGGTTTCTGGCAGACTCAATTGAAAAAGATTGACGACCACGTCTTCGTTGTCGCCATCTGCCGTTATTGCCACCGTATGTCGTCTCGCATCAACTCAGAATCGCAACAACACGAAGACCCATATCGGATCAGCCCATGGATGACGAATCAAAGGGGTGCTCCTTGCAGAAGACTTCGCTCGACAGTGACGATGACAAGGGTAAGCCATTCAAGATTCAACTCTAACTATTTCCAGATTCAACCACTTATGCTCATTTCTTAATCTGGTTAGGTGACGCATGTTGGACTGTAGACAAGCCTGGGCAGCGCGGAGGGGTAAGAGGTGACGTTGGCAGCCATTCCCATAGTTGGGTCAAGCGGCATGGAGGATTGATGCGACCCAGATTGACGGAGAGCTTGGGTCGGCTTGGGTCGATGGTTGGTGCATGGTCGGCGTTTGGCAAGGCAGTGGTGTCGCCAGTCACTTGCTTGGCCGGACTTCTATCAGGCTGAGTCTCGACAAGATCTACGGTGGGGTGAGGAAGGGAAAGTGTGGTTGAAAGATGTTGGGGTAAATTTTATAACTTTGAAAATAATAGGGTTAGATTCAAAACTCAATAAGGGACATTTAGTCATTTCCATCAGATTTAACGAAAAAATTGACGAAAGGACCAATGGTGCATGATTTATTAAAGCTAAGGGACGAAACTGAGACGAATTTCTAAAACAAGACGAAAATAGGACACACATAAAAGCTAAGGGACTATACGTATACTTTACCCGAGGAATTTCGGTATCTAGTAACATCACAATCTATTTAACTTGGTGTCCATGGTTACTTGCCGCATGGAGAAAGTGTGGAGAGCTGGAAAGGCAGCAGTCGAGAATGATAGGGAGTGGAATATGGAGTTAGGGTTCAATTGAAAAGGGGGTTAAAGCTAGAAGGGCCAGTGAAAAGGGTAGTGGTCGGACGAACTTAGGGTAGTTGGGGTTGGGGGAGAGGGAGGTGAGGGAGTAGAATTGATATAGTTGAAAAATGTACCAAAGTACTTAACCCTAGAACCGAATAGTCAACTAAGGGTTGTGAGAGTCAAGGGGTCTTATGTAGGTTTCTTTAAAGCCATGGGAAAAACTAAAAGTTTCTCCAAATCTAAGAGAATTTTTTAAGTTTCCCAAAAAGAATTTTGTAAGTTTTACCCAAAAATATTTACACATGTAATTATTTTCAGATGTCTATCTGTCAGTTTTCCGGGCCCCAGCTGGTGTGGTAAGGCAAATCGAATCTCTTCGTAATAAGTTCTTTTGGGGGGCAACAGGGGGAGGGAAAAAATTGATCTGGGTTAGGATTGAAAGGATGTTTGGAGATAGTGAAGTGGGCGGGCTGAGTGTGGGTAGTCTAAGAGCCAAAAACTTAGCTCTGCTTAGTAAATGGAGTTGGAGGTGGCTGAGGGAGACAGATAGTTTATGGGCGAAGGTAGTGGCCTCCACTAATGGAGGAGTTGCAGGTTCCTTGACGCTGGGAGGGAGTGTAGGGGGTGGAGTGTGTGGAAGGATGTAGGAAAGGCAGTGAAGGAAGTAGAGAGTCTAGGAGCGGGGTTCTCAAACCAGTTTAGGCATGTGGTGGGAATGGGGAACAACACTTCATTCTGGGAGGATGAGTGGGTGGAAGGGGGACCGTTCAAAAATCGCTTTAGGAGTCTTTATGAGCTGGAGGAGAATAAGAGGTGTTCGGTCTTAGAGAAGGTTAGGTGGGGGGAGGGGGAGGGGGAGTGGAGGTGGGTGTGGAGCTGGAGGAGGAGGTTGAGAGGGAGGACGGAGGGAGACTTTTTGAAGTTACTTGATCTTATACAGGATTTTACTCCAAAGAAGCAAGTTCAGGATACGTGGAGATGGGACTTGGCAACGGATGGCGTTTTCACAGTCCATCGTCTTTCTCGGAGGATTGACAGCACATGGCAGCCAATCACGACATTCCGACGTTCTGGTGCAACAAAGTGCCCAAGAAGGTGAACGTGTTTATCTGGCCGGCAGTTCACAGATACCTTCCAGTTCGAGCGCAGCTAAGGCAGAGAGGGATGGAGTTAGACTCCATTCTTTGTCCGCTTTGTTCCGATGCGACCGAGACGGTGGACCACGCTCTAGTTTGCTGCCCGGCGGTGGTGGAGATTTGGCGAACAGTGGCGACTTGGTGTAATACGAGGATGTTTCGTTCTGTGGATCTTGTTGAAGTTGTTAGTGGTGACTTTATTCTACAGGTTCCATATAGCTCAAGACAGGTTTGGCAAGCAATTGTTTTTGTCACCGCTTGGGCAATCTGGAAAAGTCGTAATGAGGTGACCATGCAAGACACTCCATGACGGGCCTCGAAGATTGTTGCAGACATTCAGGTATTGTCTTACCTCTGGATTCAGAGCAGGAGCCCCAGGAAGAACGAGTCGTGGACGAATTGGCTATTAGCCCCGATTCAAATGGGGGTGGAGGGGGGATGATTCCCTCCTTTCGTTTGGCAGTCCTATTCTTGGTTGTTGTTTCTTTTGTTGTTTTTTTCTTAGCAGATAGATCCTATTTCTCATAGGGTTGTTCTCGAACTCTGTCCCTCTTTAACATTTTTCTATGAAGTGCATTGCCGTTCAAAAAAAAATTATTTTCAGATGTGTTTAACCCAAAAATATTGTGTAACTTGGCTCTGCGCACGTCTCCTAGATAAGAGATCCATTCTTCCTCTATGTAGACTTGTCCTAACCATCCATCAAATGAGTGGCACAAAAAATACCCATCCTTCTTAGTTTCAAGCAGAGCTCAGCGCTCATTTTTAAAATTACTCAACCTACCATTCAACTTTTCAACCATCAACTCCTCCTATAACCTCTTCCAACTTCCATTCTCCCCCACCCATATCTATCTATCTTTTTCTCTGATCCATCCATGGCGGCTGTCTCTTGGGAGGAAAGCGTCACCTCCTCCATCAACGCCATTTACCTCCTCTTCTCCGCCTACTTGGTCTTCATGATGCAGCTCGGTTTTGCCATGTTCTGCGCCGGCTCCGTCCGGGCCAAGAACGCCATGAACATAATGCTCACCAACGTCGTTGACGCCGTCGTTGGCAGCCTCTCCTACTTCCTCTTCGGCTTCGGTTTCGCCTTCGGAGACGCCACAAACCCTTTCATAGGGACAGACTTCTTCGCCTTGAAAGGGATACCAGATGGTTCTTATGATTACAGTTTCTTCCTTTACCAATGGGCTTTCGCCATTGCTGTTGCTGGGATAACTAGTGGCTCCATAGCTGAGAGGACACAGTTCAGTGCTTATCTTGTTTTTTCATTCTTCCTCACTGGTTTTGTGTACCCGGTTGTGGCACATTGGGTTTGGTCCGGTAATGGTTGGCTCAGTGCAAGTTCGAGCCACTTGGTTTTTGGGTCCGGTGCCATTGATTTTGCAGGGAGTGGGGTGGTTCATTTGGTGGGTGCAGTTGCTGGGCTTTGGGGCTCCATCATTGAAGGCCCACGGGTCGGACGGTTCGATGCCTTCGGAAAGCCCACTCAAATGCGTGGCCATAATGCCACACTTGTTGTTCTTGGTACCTTCTTGTTGTGGTTTGGTTGGTTTGGCTTCAATCCTGGGTCCTTTGACAAGATCCTTGTTGCCTACCCTAACACCACAGATCAAGGGAATTGGACCGGAGTCGGTCGAACCGCGGTCACAACCACACTTGCCGGGTCGACAGCCGGGATTGTGACATTATTCAGTCGACGGTTGCTTGTGGGCCATTGGGATGCCTTCGATGTGTGCAATGGGGTTCTAGGTGGGTTCGTCTCTATCACATCAGGGTGCTCGGTGGTTGAACCATGGGCTGCTATAGTCTGTGGGTTTTTTGCTGCTTGGGTCTTGATGGGGCTCAATAAGCTAGCCTTGGTCCTGAACTTTGATGACCCACTAGAGGCTGCTCAGCTCCATGGAGGATGTGGTGCTTGGGGCTTGATATTCACTGGGTTGTTTGCAAAAGAAGAATTTGTGATCCAGGCCTATGACTCAGGGGAGAGCGGCGTGGTGCGCCCATACGGCCTGCTGATGGGTGGTGGCTGGGGTTTGCTCGGAGCACAAGTGATGGAGCTTCTGGCAATTGTTGGGTGGGTTAGTGTGACAATGGGGCCTCTTTTCTATGCTCTTCATAAACTCGGGCTCCTCAGGATAACTGTTGATGAAGAAGTTGCAGGTCTTGACATTTCTAGTCATGGAGGATATGCTTACAATGCTCACCAGGAAGAGAACCAACCTCGTCTCTACACTGATTACCTGAGGCTGCAAGATCATTCCTAGAAGCACAAGAAGAATATTTACTCCAATCTAATTTGTATCTAATGGAAGAACTTCTAATTTCTCAGGCTACTTGTCTTGAAAGAAAAACCTGAAAGTTTCAGCATAGAATTGAAGAATTTACAGTCTGCAAGTACAGAGACACCTAGTGAAATTAATATACATACCCATTCCTGCTAACTGTACATAAGCTTTCTCATCGAAAGAGAGGATCATCATAAGGAACAATCGCATTCTCGGGAACAATGAGAGGTAACTTATCAACGAACATGAACAACCTATCAGTATCTTGTTTCACCAGCAATGGCAAGCCAACGATATCAGACTTCTCTGTGCAGATCCACAAGTCGCCTGAGTTTACCCGTTTCAGACTATCCCGGCAAAACGGGCATGACTGGGACCGGCCACGCCTATCGGTCAGTAAAACACCATTAGACCAAAAACATGAGATTAAAGGAAAACAAATAAAGGCTCGGGGCCTACATTACCCTAAACCACTAAACATGGTAACCCACCAAGAATATTCCTGTTAAACAAATAGTCACTCGGACCCAACAATAATGTACGTTTATAACTAGATGTGGAGATTAAGAATACTGGAGACTTGAGGGTAATAACGTAAAAAAGCATTTAGGAAAAAAGTAACTTATTGAGTTGATAAGAGAAAGTAAGGGTAAAGTTGTTATGACAAAAATTTCCCAAGACAACCCAGGAAAATGTATCATATTTTATTTTAGACTGGAGAAGAATAAGTTGTCTTCACCTAACTTTGCTATTTTAGATCCAAATGATAATCCCTGCACCTTAAAGAATTTTTAGGTACAGGCAACTTAGGATAAGATAAACTTAAGAAGACCTTCATGGACAGCTAACAGTATTGTATTCATATCTAATCTGTACTTTAATCAAGCGGTCCTACAACAAAGTCAGTCCCAACAATGTGTCACTTATCCACAAGAGAGAGAAAAATATCAAGAGATACTCCAAAAATGCTTCAGCACTTGAGAAAAAATCAAAAGATAAACCAAGCAGGCAGATTATACCATCAAAAGCTGTGACAAAAAAGTCACAATCAAATAGAGTACTAATGAAGCAATGGGTAAAAAAAACATCTCAAGCTCCAAAGATTCATCCAATGATGGTAATCTGATAGTTAATCTGATAGTCGAAGAGTTTCATTCGGTTAAGCGAAAATTGCTTACCAGTCGCGATAACATTTCAAGCATAAACAATGGCTGCAGTTTGGCAGTACAACCATGCTCCTCATGTCCAGGCAAATGCCACACTCTTGTTCTCTTTCCAAGTCAATCTCAGAGAGTTTTCCTCTTTCCAATTCATCCCTTCTTATATACTTCTTTGAGCATAGCTCTTTCTGCTTCCTGTCTTCTAATTCTGTGATTCCTCCCTGAAGTTGAAGTAGTGAAGGGAATATCACCCCTGTTTCAAGAATGTGAGTTGGTTAAAATCCCATTAGAGTTGTAACTTCCAACATCTTAATACATCCAATAGATAGCTCCACCAACATGAAAACTGACTGATGAAAAATACCATTCATACATCCACCTAAGCGGTTTTGTTCTCACCAAACATCCTTAATTTGACAATGTTCCTCAAAATATCACTCACCATAGAATTCCCTAAGGCTGGCCTTCCTCTCATAAACAGACATAGTGGTCCTGCCATCAGCATATGACTGCAAATGTCCAGAAAAATGATACCATAAATACATTAATCCAATTCGACGAGAACTCTAATCAATCTCACTTTTATTATAGAAAAGGAACAAAAACCTCTGAAAGGTGAGATCCTAATTATGTCTCTCTTTCTCATCTATTTACAGAAACTGGGATCCACAGAGTAAAACATACCATATAAATAAGGATTCTGAGCAACCCAAGAGCACCAGCAAGATGACAGTCAGTCCACTGAACTAGAAAAAGGAAAAACTGGGCAACTGGACTGTAAGACAATCGCATTTGAAGACGAGCTCCATCCTTCTCCCTCGGGTAATCAAGAGCCCTACATTTAAAGTAACTAGATCAGGAAAAAAACACAGACTTGAGAAACAAGAATCAATTGAATCATATGAAGAAAAAAAGCATAAATGAGAAACAGTAGGGTCAACTCAGAATTTGGTGATGACATAGCCTTTCATCTTAGAGGATACAACTACAAGAGTTTGAAATCCAAAAGAGAAAACTGTCCACTTTAAGATTCTAACATAGTTGACTATTAAGATGTCTTATTATGGTAACAAAAAAAATGATCACTGGCGTTTTGTTAATTGCTCTTCTGCTAAACAAACACCAGAACAATATTTATCTTAAACCCAAAAGAGAAACCTGTCCACTTTTCTTTTGAATTAACTTGCTTCCATTCATGTTCTAGATCACAAAACTTAAATCAGTCCACTTCCACTCCACCCATATTACACTTAAAACTCCAGAACTGAAACCCTTCACCACTTACCATAACCTACACCAGAAACCCCTTTCTTCAGAACAAAACCTTCCATCTCCAGAGCAAAAAAATGGGGAAATATTCTAAGGGTAGTGCCAGAAACCGGCGTAAACAACAAACGAAAACCCCCAAAACGCAGAAATTAAATTGCAGGAGAGATAGAAAGTGAGGTTACAATGTATTGGCGTGCTGGATATCAGCTTCGAGGGCTTTGAGCGAATCCTTGAAAGAGAGCTTTCCCATGGCCGGGTTAGTTCCCGGAGAACAATTCCCATCAAACAAACAATCTCTTCGGACAAGAAAACAAAACAGAACCCACTTCGGGGATTCTTCAACTGAGACACAACACCAGATGATGATGACTTTTTCTCCGAAACTTCGCCAGATGAACGTTTCAACTGCCCCGAAATTCACTGTCAGTTACAGAGTTACGACCCAGAACTCCCCACTTTAAGCTAGAAGAAGCTAACGAATTACTGATTTGCCCCTGAATACTAGAGCGTTCGAGTCCTTGAAATGCTCCATCGGGTGGACCTTCCGTTATGTACACATGGCCCTGTCTGATTGGTTGTCAAGTTGGTGTGGATTGAATCCGAGGACAGATGAGACAAACCGGGAGCGGCGCTCGAGGTTTGGGTAAGCTGAAAACCTCGGCCTGCTTGGGAAATGACGAGATTGACCTCGAAATTTTGATTTTATCAGTGCTGACCAATAAAAAGAGGGATTAGTGGTGGTGGATGAGGTTAAAGCTTAAAAGTGATTAATATTAATATTAAGGGGTTTTAACTTTTAGATAAGGAGATGACACGTCTTAATCATACTTTTGCGGGTCTGAAGCATTCCAAATTCTGTTTTGTTGGAATGCTTTGAGCATCTCCATTTTGGAATGCTCATTTTTTGAGAATTTTGAAGTTATTTTTTGTCCAACAATTTCCCAAAATGGAGAGTCTTCCCAAAATTTGGAGCATTCTCTAAATTTTGGAGAGCCTCTTCAAATCAACTTTTTTCAAACTTCTCATTTCTCTCTTTTGGCTATTTGTTATTGGTTTAAACATATTTTATCTCTTATCTCTTCAAATAATTTATTAATTATCAATAAAAATATATAATATTTTTATTGTTGTAATAAATGCACGATTTTATAAAATGTGGAAGCTGTAAGAGTTTGAACAAAAATAATTTGGAGAATGTAGGCTTTGCTTCTCCATTTTGAAGAAATTTTTTGGGAAGCGGTTGGAGATGTTCTTATAGCCTAGCTTTGTAGTAATTTTTGTTGTGAGTAAATCAAAATATTTCATCTAATTTTAACACGGTTAAACTGCATTTTAACTTTAATCCCTTGTTACAAATTTAACACTTCAACCGATGAAATTCTTTGATGTGTTTTAAAATACTCTTCTTTTGGTTGTGTTCATTGAAGATTGAAAAATAAATTTTGAGAATTTATTTTGGTGTTTTTGATTAATGTATGAGATGTTTGTTAGTAGTAAATTTGAGGAAAAAATGATTTGATAAAGAATTGATGAGTTTAAGGATTTTTTTGTGTTGGGAATTGAAAAATATGGGGAAACAATTTCTCAAAAATTTTCCAAGTAGTACTGAGCCTTAAAGGTAGATATAAACTTAAACTTCTGTCATGAGTAAAAAAAAGTGAATTAAACGCACTTGATATACATATAGATAAATCAATATTTCTAGTTTCTAGAAATATATTTTTCAATTTTTTTAACAAATTCTTTGTAGTAAAAAATGAGTCAAAAAAAAGTTTGAAAATCAAATGTAATGATTAAATAGGGATGGATGAAGTACTCACTTGATAATATGAGTCATTTGAAAAATAAATGTATTTGTTCCCAAGCAATTCTCTTATGAGATCAATGTGGATTGACTATGGTTCATTTAAAAATGTAGTTAGAGAAACTACTTGAGAAGCTACTAGGCACAAATGGATACAACTTCTTAAAATTTAAATCACCAATTTTCAGAGGTCCAAAACTCTGGTGCCTCACAATCGCTGGCATTTTATGTGGCAAGCTACCCATGATAGCTTGCCAATGACGTGAATCTAAACGTCTGGAATGTAACTGAGATCAATAGATCTCTGATATGCCATCGGCTAGTCGTCGATGCTATTATTCGGGATCACCAGAGGATGGTTACAGCAGCTCTAATGAAAATAGTTCCGAGTGTGAGTGAAAGGAACTACAGCTTAGTTGCAATGCTACGGGAGGGTCTTCAACTTCTAATGCTTTTTAATCATCGACACACTATTGTAGAAGTGGATGACACTAATATTCATTCCAGTGTGGAGGGTGGGCCAGAGTTGGCAGGATGTTTGAGAGATATTCAGGGCCTTGCTAGAAAGGAATAGATGGTGTAGAATTGTTCCGTTCTAAAAGACACCAATCACGTTGTTCCGAAGTTGACAGAACGTTGTCGTCATCTGCGTAGTGAGTGGCTTGATTCTACACCACATTTTTTTTTCAGGATATTGTGCATGTTGATTTGTAATTTATGGTTCTCACTCTCGCTTCCCCTTCTATCTGTTTTCTCCCCACTGGGGTTTTGGGGTTTTCTTTCTGATTATTTACCCTTTATTCTTTAGGTTTAGTGAACACGATCGATTTAGGTAGTTTTTTCTTCTTTTGAAAATGAGCGTAAGTGTGAGAGCTCAAATTATGGCATTCCTGGCCTCCTTGGGAGTCCCTCCTCCTCCTAGCTCCTTCTATCCAAAAAAAGGGGGTTCAATTCCACTAACAACGACTTGTTTTTTTCCACCTTACACCCATTATTTCAAGTTTTGGATCGAAACTAGTCCATTAAAAAGGGGTTTTTTAACTTTTGGATAAGGAGATTACATGTCTTAATCATACTTTTTGGGGTTGACTCATAGATTGGCCGAAGAAGCACATCAAAACCATGGTGTTCCTTTGACTAACTCAGCATATAGCCTAACTTTGTAGTAGTATTTTTTTTAGGGGAAATGATTTCATTCAATTTCAAGCAGCTAATGCCGATAACAATCTAAGTAGGGACGAAGCTCTAGCTTGACATGAGCATAACCAATACTAGGGACCATATAGCTTAAAGCTATAAGGCCATACAACTTAAAGCAACAAACTAAAATACTTAAAAGTAGCAAAATGAACAAACTAATCATTGCTAAAATCCAGAGAACTACTTATACAAAATCAATCATAAATCCCCAATAGCTTAAGGCTAATGAGAACATACCAAGGAATAATAACCATAAGAAGTCTATAGAAATAAAATATAGCAAGAAAACCAGGATGATAGTGAAACAAAGTCGACAAAGGATAAAAATCCTCAGGTGAGGCCGATCATCGCAAGTGCTTTCAAATTGCCATGAGGCTTGATTCAAGGATCCATCCGCAGCATCTATATTAGAAATCGAGGCTACCGTTCCACTTTACTGAAGCCACGCCAAGCATGCCAGAAAGAGCCTGTTCTCAGCAATGTCTCCAGGAAAGTACCAATAAATATCAAACCACACCTGCATAGACCATATCCAAAGCCAGTTAAACATCACAATCCACTGATCGTCCCAAGTCCAGAACAAAATACGAATGGTTGGACCAGACTTTGCATCCCAACCACTCCAAACCAAACCCCTCACTGCTTCAAGCAGGGAGAGCCATCGGTCCTCCCTACCGCCGCCTGCAACTTTTCCTGCGGGCCATCCATAGCCATGTCAATCTGGGCTCGCTTGTAACCCCTACCAGCATCCACCTCTCTTACAATTTCCTTTCCACTAGAACCATTTGTTCCCCAATAACGCCGGCAATTGATCCCACCCACCTAAGATACCCACCAAGTTAGTCACAAGGATAGAAAATCCAATGACCACCAAAAACCCAAATTACCATCTCAACCATAACCGGCTTGCCTATGCCTCCATTCAGGAAGAAAACCTTGGCTACAATAATGCCTCCCGTCTAAAGAAAACAACACCCCTCAACCGAACCGGCTAAACGGAATTGCAGGGCTGCCGGAGTTTCACCACCAGAGGTCCACGGATCCGAAGATGTGAACCACACGCAGCTCCATCGGAGATTTGAGCATCGTTGGTACAAAGAGCTTGGGCTCGGTAATCGGCGGGTAGCACCAGCCAATCGCGTCGGCCAGGTAGGGAGCGGTCCGGTCAACCGATTTCAGTGGCCTTTATGAGAAGATCGCGAAAGTCTTCGCGAACATCTTCGTATTCTCGAAAATAGAGAGATCGGAGGAGAAACGCTAGAGAACACGCCCATACTACAACCACATCTACTTTGTAGTAACTTTTGTTGTGAGTAAGTCGAAATATGTCATCTGATTTTAACACGGTTAAACTACATTTTATGTTTAATCCCTTGTTACAAATTTAACACTTCAACCGATGAACTTCTTTGATGTGTTTTAAACTATTATTTTGGTTGTGTTCAGTGAAGATTGAGAAATAAATTAATTTTAAGAAATTATTTTGGTGTTTTTTATTGATGTATGAAATGTTTGTTAGTAGGTAAATTTGAGAGGAAAATGATTTGATAGATAATTGATGACAAATTAATAAGTTTAATGATGTTTTTTGTGTTGGAAATTTAAAAAAAGTAGGAGTAGCTTTAGTAAGAGTTTAACAATATTACAATTCATGCCACTTCCAGAAAAATGGCATCCACTCTATTTTTCGACAGACACCCGGCCACATTCCCGATCCCAATTATGTCTGCATCTTCGACATAGCCCTCCGCGATGGCCGAGTAGATATTTATAATAAAATAGCTACAACAATAAGTTTGTTTTTAAGCAACAACATTCATCCCGTGCATCAGTAATTACTCGTTCATCTTCCTAATATCAACCAACAATTATTTGACCTTCTGTGTGCTCAAACAAATTCAATTAATATTCATCCGTGTAATTTTAGTACAGTTATAACCATAATTCTAAACTTTAACAGTAAAATATTATTTATTCACCAACATGGTTCTATGAAAGTAATTCATGAATTAATATTGCTAGAGATATAAAGTTTCAATTGTAACCAACAATATTTAGAGGGATAATAAAGTTAGGATGTGGTGATCCACTCTACTAATTTCATGATCCAATAATGAAAAGTAATAATATGCTAGTAGGAGTTGATCCGGTGATAGAAAAGTATATGTGATCCGCAGTAGGAGAATCGTGATCCTTAGTAGAAAAGTCATGATCTCGCGGTTGAAGAGTAGTGATCACATAACAAAAGTTTCATGATCCTTATAATTCATGATCTTCGGATCCTTATAATTCATGATCTTCGTAGTGAAATTTAATGATCCCGATAAATTTCATAATTAATTCGAATGAACAGCGTTGACACTTAAACGGACACAGAAAAAAAACATTGAAACATAAGATATAAACTTCTCTCGCGAGTCCTGGGCGCGGACCCAATTGACGTGACAGTGGCCTCACTTTCAGACACCGACGGAGCTGTTCAGAAATCACGATTGACGAGTCCTCCGTTGGCTGCATTGGCCAACACCAGAGCAACCCATGGCTCTTCTTCAGCGATAAACACCAGAACATCCACCGACGGTCTTTGCGCCGCAACTTCAAAGGTCTCCACTGGCCTAATGAAGGGTGATGGAATACAATCCAAGCAGAACAAGTCAGGGGCAATGGTGAACTCGACCCAACTTCAAGGGAAATTATCTCTCAGACTGATGAAGACGGGGGCGAGGGCAAATGGGACTAAGCAGAAAGCGGAAGTTGAGGCTCAAAAATCAAAGAAAAATCCAGCAAAGGCCCGCACCACAGGTACTTCTGGCTTTGAATCTTTTCTGCGTAACAAGTCTGATTCTTCACTTATGGCCAAGAAAAATCCTAGTTCGTCGAGCGACTCATTGAATAGCTCAAAAACAATTAAGTTGGGAAGGAAGGTAGGTTTCACTTTTCCATTGGTGAAAGCTCCTGGATCGACTGCTGACCAAACGGGTTTGGAACTCTTGAACCAATGAAAATGCTTTCTCTTAATATTAGAGGTCTGGGTGGACTGGATAAAAGGAGGAGTCTCAAAGATCTTTCTTTTAAGGAGGATTTTGATGTAATTGCACTTCAAGAGACAAAAGTTCAGGGTGACATTTCCTCTGTTAACTGCATCTGGAATAGGGATAAAGTCTCATATCACTACAAAGAGGCAGTAGGTCGATCTGGCGGTTTGCTTCTAGTGTGGAAATCTGATGTGTTAGTATTGGATTCTCTAGTTTCAGGGGATGGTTTCATTGCTATTCAGGGTCTGTGGCTTCCAGTTGAAAAAAAAAAAAATATGCTGGTTAATGTTTATGGTCCTCATGACCCTATGAGATTAAAGGTGAAGTGTTTAATTACTTTAGCAATTTTGCTAAAGAGCCTTCTTCTGACAGACCCGGCCGGCTTTCATAGTTCATATCTCCCCAGACTTGATCCTGTCCTAGCAGCCGGCCTAGAAGCTCTGTTCACCGAAGATGAAATCCGCTCGGCAGTTTGGTCATGTGATAGTTCAAAAGCCTAGGGGCCGGATGGCTTCGACTTCAATTTCATCAAAAGATTCTGGAGCATTCTAAAGGCAGAGGTAATCAATTTTATCAGTGATTTCTGGGCTACTGGCATCATCCCCGCCGGATGCAATTCTTCTTTTGTGGCTCTAATTCCGAAGATCAATGATCCCACAACTGTGAATGAGTTTCGTCCTATCAGCCCAGTGGGGAGCATGTATAAAATTGTGTCTAAAGTTTTGGTGGAAAGACTCAAAGTGGTGCTTCCCAATGTTATTTCTCAAGAACAATCAGCTTTCGTTAGCGGGTGGCAAATTCTGGTTGGCGTGCTTACTGCAAACGAAACAGTTTGTTGGGCAAAGAAAAAAAGGAAAAATTCATGCTACTCAAGGTTGATTGTGCATAGGCTTTCGACTTTCTAAACTGCCAATTTCTCCAATCTATTTTGGGTCAGATGGGTTTCGGCAGTAAATGGAGAGGCTGGATTCAAAGTTGTCTCTCATCAGCTACAGTTTCTGTTCTTGTAAATGGAAGCCCCACAAAGGAGTTTTCTATGAAGCGGGGTCATAGGCAAGGAGATCCGTTTTCCCCTTTTCTCTTCATTATTGTCATGAAGGCGGTTGGGGCGATGATGAAAGAAGCAATCAATGCTGGAGTGTTCAAAGGTCTATCTCTGGGGGAAAGCAGCGGGGTTCTTTCTCATCTTCAGTTTGCAGATGACACTTTTTTCCTTGGCCGCTCGTCCTTCTCCAACATCAGAATTATCACGGCTCTCCTCAAGTGCTTTGAACTAGCTTCTGGGCTTCAAATTAATTTAAAAAGGACTCGGCTGTTTGGAATCGGGGTAAATCCTTCAGAAGTGGAAGATATAGCTCGGCGAGTAGGGTGTAGTCATGACACATCTCCTTTTGATTATCTGGGTCTGCCTGTCGGAAAAGACATGTCATTGGTTGATAATTGGGATCCTCTGCTGGAGAAATTTAAATCGAAACTCTGCTCCTGGAAACTTAGAATGTTATCAATTGAGGGGAGACTATCTCTGGTGAAATTGGTTTTAGGTGATCTATTTCTTTACCCCTTTTCTTATTCAGGGTGCCGGTGTTAGTCCTTAAAAGGCTAGAAAACTTGCGTAATAATTTTTTCTGGGGTCGGTTGAGCGGTTCAAATAAAATTATCTGGGCTAGTCATGGTTCTCTAGTGGGGAATTTCCTCGAGGGTGGTTTGGGTGTGGGTAGTTACTGGGCAAAGAACCTTGCTCTTTTGTGGAAGTAGTGGTGGAGATTTGTAGTAGAGAGAGATAGGTTGTGGGTGAAAGTGGTGAGGGATCTTCATGGTTAGAATGGGATTGGGAAAATGTGAGGGTCAGGGCAGGAGGAGTTAGTGTCTGGGGCGAGATTGTTAAATCTGTTCAATATGTTTATCTTCTGCGCTTGCTTCAGGTTGTTCACCTCAATCGAGTTGTTGGGAATGGGCATCATACCAAATTCTGGATGGATCCTTGGCTGCTTCTGGTCCCTTTAAAGGACCGATTCCCCAGGTTATTCCATCTAGAGTTAGACCAGGAGACATCCGTTGAAGCTAGAGCCGCCTCTTCTCCTTCTGGTGCAAGCTGGAATTGGGCATGGCTTATTCAACCAGCGGGACGGACTACAGGCGAGCTACATTCTCCTCTCTCTGCTGCAGGGAATATCTTTGGATGCTTCAAAAGAAGACAACTGGAGCTGGAGCCTAGACTCTAAAGGCTTCTCTGTAGCGGTATTGGCCAAAACTCTTGATGCTTGCAAGCACCCGGCATTCTCTGTGGCGGTAGTAAAAAATGAGTCAAAAAAAAGTTTGAAAGTCGAATGTAATGATTAGGGACGGAGGAAGTACTCACTTGATAATATGAGTCATTTGAAAAATAAATGTATTTGTTCCCCAACAATTCTCTTATGTGATCAATTCGGATTGACTATGGTTCATTTGAAAAATGTAGTTAGAGAAACTATTTTGAGAAGTTATTAGGCATAAATGAATACAACTTCTTAAAATTTAGATCACCATTTTTGGAGGTCCCTCTAGAAAACTCTGGTGCCTCACAAGCACCGGAGTGAGGCACCGGAGTTTTCAATGGTGAGCCACCTATGATAGCTAGTGAATCTAAATGTCTGGAATGTAACTAAGATAAATAGATCTCTGATATGCCATCAGCTAGCCGTTGGGGCTATTATTCGGGACCATCAGCGCACGGTTATGGTAACTCTAATGAAAACAGTTCCGAGAGTGAGTGAAAGGAACTACAACTCGACTACAATGCTACGGGAGGGCCTTCAACTTCTAATGCTTTTTAATCATCAACACATTATTGTAGACGTGGATGACCCTAATACTTGCAGGATTATTCATTTCGGTGTGGAGGGTGGGCCAGAGTTGGCAGGATGTTTGAGAGATATTCAGGCCTTGCTAGAAAGGAATAGATGGTGTAGAATTGTTCTGGTTCTAGAGGAGACCAATCATGCTGCTCCGAAGTTGACAGAACGTTGTCGTCGTCTACGTAGTGAGTGACTTGATTCTACGCCACAGTTTCTTCAAGATATTCTACCTGTTGATTTGTAATTTTTGGTTCTCACTCTCGCTTCTCCTTGATCCGTTTTCTCCCCACTGGGGTTTCGTGGTTTTCTTTCTGATTCTTTACCCGTCATTCTTTAGGTTTAGTGAACATGATCGATTTATGTAGTTTTTTCTTCTTTTGAAAATGAGAGTGAGTGTGAGAGTCCGAGTTGTGGCATTTATGTAGTTCATTTTGCCCAACCAGGACAACATTTGGAGAAACAAGAACAACACCAACTTGTGACTTTGATTTTTTTTTTTGGAAAAACAACAAAATAATTAAAAAAATAAAAGTACAAAAGTTTTTGCAAAACACCAAAACAAACACTCTGTATACATGATGTTAATAGTTGATGTCATCACTGTTTATTATAAGACTGCCACTATTAATTAGGGCTGTGGTAATTCCATAATTATTAATGATGACATCCACTATTAATAACATGTTATTTATTTTACGAATTAATATCACCCAAACCAAGTTAATTATTACCATGCACCATATATAACTAATTAATTAATGAGTCCTAATTAATTATTTTCTGGCTCCAAACCGTCGTTGCCTCTGCTGGAATGAAACCAAGGCTTCAACGAACTCCTCTTCTCCAAAGTCCGGCCAAAAATGGTGCGCGAAGAAGAGCTCAGTGTACGCGAGCTGCCATAACAGGAAGTTGCTAACTCGAAGCTCGCCGCTGGTTCTGATGAGCAGGTCCGGGTACGGGAACTGGGTGCAGTTGGTCTCCAGCTCTTGCTCGATCAGCCGCTCGTCGATGTCCTCCGGTTGAATCTCGCCATCCAGTGCCTTGTCGGCGATGCTTCGACAGGCCTGGACGACGTCGTATTTGCCGCTGTAGCCCACTGCCACGATGAGCTGGAGTCGTGTGTTGCCCTTGGTTCTATCCTCCACCTCGGCGATGAGATTCTTGAGAGAGTTTGGGAGTTTTGACGAGTCCCCGATGACTGAGATTCGGATTCCTTGTCTGTAATTAACATTTGATCAATGATTGTCGACACTAACTCGTCTTTGAAAAGTGGGAATTTGATGCCAAAATGTTACATTTGACTAAACCCAAAGGTCAAGATAAATATTACTCCCCTCTATCCTCGATACATTTAACTTTTATATTTCAAGTTTCAATGTTTGATTCAATTTTTCATCAATATAAAATGTGAAAAAAAAATTCACAAAAGATAAATATTTGGAAAATTTACATTTTAAATTATGACATGCACGTGAATTATTTCAGTCATGATATGTTGTCCCCTTTTTCTTTGTCCACTCCGTGTCTCTCACTGCATTTTATTAATACCGTTAATTGTTCCGTTAAAAAATATAACATATTAACTACTAACATTGTTAATAAAATACACTAGGGGACACGAAGGAGACATGAAAAAAATGAGACAACAGATCTGGATCCGAATTATTTAACTTTAAATATCTAAACATTCATGAAAAAAATTATAAATTAAATACTATGAAACAACCAAAACAAATATATCAACCATTGACAGACGGAGGAGGTAATTAAAACTGTGAGTAAATTCCGCTGGCAGTCCCGTAAAAATAATTATTGTCCTGTTTTGGTCATATTTTGAAAACTTGTCCTGTTTTGGTCCTATCTAAGAGTTCACTGTCCTATTTTGGTCCTTTCTGTCCATTGATGCCGTTAGTCTTGACGGATCTCTGTGAAAGTACCATTTTGTCATCCTGATTACCGACGTGGTGCTCATGTCAGCATTAAATGCGACGGTTCCCTCACCTCCGATCACCATGACGATCGATCGGCACCGGGAGCACCACTGTTGCGCAGCATGGCCTTGGGCCGGCGCCGTGTGGCAGCGGGCTCGCCTGCCGCACGGATCGTCGCGGAGCACGGTGAAACCGCCGGTCCGCGGTGCCCCCACCACCATCACACCCTCCCCTTCTGGATTCAGCGATCCAGCCATCTAACTTGTTGATTGAGTCCACCACCTTGAGGCTCATCACGGGAAGGCAGTAATGCATCGTCCGCCCGAGAGCGAAGAAGACGAATTGATGGCGACGCCTCCGATTCCATGTCAGGAAGCAAAACCCAAAACCAAGTGACCGCTGTTAGTGGCGAGGAGACGAAGATAAAGCTACTACGAGGGGCTACTCCTGTGGAAGCGAGAATCAGAGCAATCAGAGCGCCGATCTTTTCCACCGACGTCACTCCAGATGAGCGGCCGCCGGAGCCGCCGCCGGAAGCACTGCGGATGAAATGGGAGCTTCGATTGGGGAGGAAAAGACTGGTAAATCGGTCACTTCATGGTGGTCCGTCAAGGTTAACGGGGTAAGTGGACGGAAAGGACCAAAATAGGATAATGAACCCTTAGATAGGACCAAAACAGGACATGTTTTTAAAATAGAACCAAAACATGACAATAATTATTTTTACGGGACCACCAGTGGAATTTACTCTTAAAACTGTACATTTTGATAAGTTTACTCATATGAAAAGAAAGAAAGGGAAAGTCTTTAATTATGAATCCTACTTTTAAGATTAAAGAGAAGAAAGGGAAGGTCTAGTGAATCTAAGTAATAAAATAAGATGGTAATTAGATGGTAAAATTGGGGGTAGAAAATAGTTTTCTTGAGAAAGGTGATAAAGAGGTGATCAGAGTTTTCTAGAGTGAGAAGCTCTCTCTAGTTCTGGGCTAAAAAAAGTGAACGTCTCTAATTTTTCTTGGAGTCCCATCTTTGTTGGATCCAAATTTATTCTATTAAAGTGGTTAGTGGATTAGATGGATCAAGGATAGCCGATAGAAGAAATGCTTCTGGTGTCAAGTAGACACAAACCGATTCGAGATAAGAGGCGTGTCGATAGAGTTAGTAAATTTCTGGGGTGGTCGTTTGAGGGTTGTGAAGGAGTCGCTTTGGAGATCTATGAAGAGGCGTTCAAACCTGCTAAAAAAGATAATTCAATTTCTGGGTCTCGTGTGAAATTGAAAAACGAATTAAAAAGACTCCAATGGAATTTCAAAAACTAAAGAGTCTAAATGTAAATGTTAAGGGATCTTGGAGCAACTTTGGTTGGGTGAAAGGTGAGGTTCATAGAGAATTGGGTTGTTCAAGTTTCAGAATATTGCTTATTTCAGAGTTGATTATTTTTCATAGTTCTTTGGGTTGTTTAATAGTGTTCTTTAATTTATTGTTTGAGGAGTGTATTCTTTCCGGATACTTCCTCTAGAACATCGCTAGAGTTTATGTTTTTACCTTTTCATTAATAAAATATATTGCCGTTAAACCGAGCAATCAAAAACTGAGCAAAAAAAAAAAGAAAACTCCTATGTTGTTCGTCAGCAAACTTGCATCCACCAACCCACAACCCTATCCTTTGATTTCCTCCTCCAATCACCTCCAACTCATACCCCCAGGTCTGCCACATCGCCAGCAAGCTAGACGCCCCGTCTCCTCCACCGGACGTCCCCGGAGTCACGAGAAATCAGCAACGATTCGCCGACCAGCTAGGCGACCCAACTCGCTCGAAGTCGATGCTCCATGTCGTAACTCGATGTCCCACCACCGCCGATCGAGTCCCCTAGCACCGCGTCGTCGTTCCCGACCGTATCCGCCGCCGTAAAACACTGATTCCGCCTTGAAGTATCCGGATCTTTGTGACCAGCAAACCGACACGGATTTTCTTCGACAACCACAACTTAGTCTGCCGCGCCGCCACTTCCACCGATCTCGCCGCTCGCCGCCTCGAAGATTGTCGCCGCTCGTTGCCGCCGACGCAGCCCAGGAGCAGCAACCCGAGCTGGTCTCTCTCCCTCCTTCACGCTCGCGAATAGATAGCAGCAGGTACGTGTTTTGTTTTGTTTTCTTTTTTGTTTTTTGTTTTATTAATATTTTTATTACTTTAATCCATTAAGTTGGAGCTGGCCGGTAATGCGGCGAGAGACAACAAGAAGAACCGGATCATCCCGAGGCATGTTCTGTTGGCCGTGAGGAACGATGAGGAGCTCGGGAAGCTGCTCTCCGGAGTGATCATCGCCCACCATCACCCAAGAAGGCTAGTTCAGTGAAATGTAGGAGATGAGGGCATTTTGGGGTTTCAAAGATAATTAAATCGTGAGTCTCACACATCTAACGGGGACCTTGACGGGAGGTGACTGCCAGGGGGTGTGTATAATATCGCAAACCTCTGGGGGGAAAGTGATCATTATAGCAAACCTCGGGGGTGATCATTATGGCAAACCTCGGGGGGGTTTTGAAAATTTCCCAAAAAAATTAGTTTTATCAAAACGATAATCTTTATTGTGCAACTCAAAATGACAAATTCTACCAAGTAAAAAGAACTGGTGCATATATACGTACCTGTCAAACGAGTCGGCCTCTGCCTTAAAAGAACTCTCAAACAAACTCATCAAGAAATTTACTTCTACCTGCACATTAGTCACACAATTGCAATAGTTTTCCTCACAATCATTTCCATCCATTCAACCATTGCATTAACATTGCTAAAAAGTAAGAAAGAATAAGAATTTTCAGGGAAGAACGGATTAATTAATAAAGAAATTGTGTTACTTTTTTAAAAAAATTAATGCATTTCTTGTGCAAATGGCCCCTGCAGAGCTACATAAATGTACACCAAAAAATGATTAATATTGGATCATATAATTAGCTTTTAAGTGATGGAAAACCTTGTTTTCCAAACTTTCGAAAACTAGTATATTAAATTAAGGAACCTTGTTTGAAAGGTTTCCATGGTAATACTAGAGTTTTTCAAAGTTTGGAAAACAAGGTTTTTCATCACTTGAAAGGTAGTTGTATGATCAAATATTAACAAAGAAAATTTGGAGATGAAAACTTGAAAAAATTTCAACAATTAAACGGACCTAAATGTTTGGGTAATTTGTGTATATGCATGATTGAATCTAAGGGTGAAAGTTGAATAACAGCCCCAGCCCTGGCTTGATTAAAAATGTATTCATGGTTTGCTCGAGTAAATATCAAATCAAATTATTTTGCTAATATTCGTGGATACTCTATATGGAATTAATACACATTTTACTGGGCAAAAAAAATATCAAATCAAATTTTTACGAAATTTTAACTTCAATACACATTTTAAGATATATATATATATATATATGCCGGCTGGGGGATACGATGGAGTCATCCCTTGATCATTCATCAGAGTTATTAAAAGATTATTACAAGTATTAGGAAGAGAGGGAGTTTTGAGCAATCAATGCTATTAGGCAGGGTGCCAAGGGGTGTCTTGAAACGTTGGCCGAGCGTCTCTATTTATAGAGAGTTGAACCCGAAATTAAAATCTTCTGAAGTCCGCAGTGCCGTCATCCGTGACGTGTGGCGCACTTGAATTAAAATATCTTGAGTGGAGTCTGATTAAAACATCTTGATGTGACTGATGAACAATGTCTTGAATAGTCTTGAACAGTGATCTTGAGGTGACTGATGAACAGTGTTGAACAGTCTTTTGAAGTAATTGATGAATAGTCATTAATTTGGAGTCTTCTTGGAAAAGTCTTGCTGCATCGTTAATTCTTCTTGTCTTCTTCTGGAAAAGTCATTATCTTGCTGAATTATTAACCTGGTGAGTCATCACCTTTGCATCTTGTGGCTGACATCTTGGGTCTACCAATTTTGACAATCTTGAACATCTTGAAAATCTCGAACTCTTGAACATTTTGAAAATTTCGAACATATCTTGAAGTTCTGAAAATCTGAATCATTAATTCATATCTCTTTGAATTATTAAAGCGATGAGTCATGTCGTGGATCTCGACGTCGAGCAATCTTGAATCTTGAAAATCTTGAGTCATTAATATCGAGGATCGGACCTGGATGGGCTGATTAGGAAGTTGAGCCGGATGGGCTGGGCTTTGACTATCCTTACATATCTAATGTAAGGTCTTCATATGGATCTGCGAATCGGACCGCCATTAAAGCTGGATTCTCGCTTTACGTAGACATGGGCCTTGCGAGTCATTAGAAACACTAGCTCATGCTAGATTCTCGGATTATCTTGAGCCATTCTTCGGTTTATTGCATCTTTGCCATTTCGGCTTGAATTTTTGATTTCGCCGTGAGAAAAGTAGCATGATTTTGCTGTTCTTTGGTTGTTGGTTGGAAGTGGTCTTGACGGACCTTCTCCTTAGAACAACCTTCTGGATTGAATTTTTCCCACAACTTAATTTTGTATTCTCGTGCCAGGCAAGGAGCATCTTCTTCAAGGAAGGTGTACTGCCAGGCCATTATCCATGGGATTTTGTACTTGATCACGAACCTCATTAATAGGGAAGATTCTTTCGAATCGGGGGAGGGATCATTAGGCTCATTAAAATAATCATTAAAACATTGAAATCCCTCTTGACATATGTCTGGAAGGAATTTCTTTTCTAGTCTCATGAAGAACCGAAAATCATTAATAAACCATTCGGGGATATCATTAATATCATTAATAAGGTTTTCATGGAAGAAGAACAACCATGAATGATTAAAACTGCGCAAGTACCAAGTGTTGGTCCAAGCTTTCATGTAGTTGTGATAATTAAAACTTTTGAAAACATCATTAGGCTTTTGAAAACGTCTAGGATTTGATAAAGGCATTCCCCAACTGAATGGAGTCATAACCTTATCGATCCTAACTTTGGAATAATTAATAAAATTGGAGCCAGAATTCTTAAAATGAGTTATTACCGCAGATTTCGTATGCAAAGATAAACTCATAAAGTCCTGGACTTATTAATAGACTCACCGTGGAAGTGGAAATTAGGAAAGAAGATCTTTTCGACGACGTGTCGAGGAGGCTTTGGATTTGTTCTCGCAGTGAAGAAATTATTTTCGTCAAGAAAAAGGAATTCATAGGACTTTTTCTTTATGTGTTAGATCTGTTTTGGCAAAAATTCTGGATATTTAGAATAAGTGGCTATTCTGGTATTATTATGAATATTATGAATACTGGAGGATATGTTGGGGGATATCGGCTTTGATTCTCCCAAGAAAAAGCGATTTTGAGATACCGACTTAAGGCTAGTTTTGGGCAGAAAGGGCTTGGACATAATTAGTATGTGGAATATTAGAACTATTCATAAAATAGTCATTAGGAGAAATCATTACCATTTTATTAGGAGTATTAGAAGTATTAGCAGTAATCCGTTCCTCCTTTGGATCGGATTTGGTGACCGCAACCTTCTTGCTCATCTTGAATAGTTTTGTCTCTGCAAAACTCTCTTGAAAGAAAGTCAGGAAGGCTATTGGATTCACCTTTAATAAACTCAATATCAAAATCAAAATTGCTAAGTAAAGTTTGCCACCTAGCAAAGATTTGTTTGGAAACTAAATTCTTAACATCTTTCTCAATTATATCCTTAGCAGATTTGCAATCTATTCTTAACAGGAATTTCTTCATGTAAAGGTCATCTTGAAACTTATTAATGCAAAGTACCACATAAAGGATCTCCTTTTTGATAGTCGTAATTAATGCTGGTTTGTTCGAGAATCTGAAGTAAACCTTACCAAGGATTCATCATTCGATCATTAACCTTTTGTTTTAAGATTCGCCATAACCAATGTTATTCATGGCGTCAGTCTCAACAATTAGATTAGCATCTGGATTTGGAATACTTAAACAAGGAAGAGTTTTGATCTTCTCTTTGATTAATTTGACAGCTTCAGTATGCTCATTAGACCAAGGCTTTGGATTCTTTTTCAACCTCTGGTATAAAGGTTTGCAGATTATCTTTAAGTCCTTAAAGAAATCTGAAACATAATTAAGACAACCTAGAAACCTTTGTAACTGGGTTTTGTTTTTAATCTCATTAGGAAATTTTGTGGTGAACTCAAGGCTTCTTGCAATAGGACTGATTAGGCTATTTTTAATATCATGACCCAGAAATCTAATTTACTTTGGAACAATTTCATTTTGGGAAGTGAACGACTAACCCATTTGCTTTATCACATTGTAGAATTTTTCTAAATGTGAAAAGTGTTGATTAATAGAATTGAAAATATCAGACATCATCAATATAAACAATTACAAAATTCTGGATTGGTTGAGTAATGTCATTCATTATATTTTGAAATTCGAAGGAGCATTCTTCAAAGGCATCACATTCCATTCATAGTGTCAAAGGGACATTAAAACCAGATTTGTATTTGTCCTTTCATTAATTTGTATTTGCCAAAATCCACGACTTCATGTCAAATTTTGAAAATACTTTTGCGCTATGTAACTTCTTGAGCAAATCTCTTTTATTAGGAATTAAGTATCTAATCCATTCTAAAACCTTTTTAAGCGGTTTATAATTAATAACAAGTCTGGGTGCTCCTCTTTCTAATTCTGCTGCATTCAAACATAGAAGGCAGAGCAAGACCCAGGAGACTTAGATTTCCTTATTAATTTTTTCTCGAGTAACTCATTAATCTCTTTCTTGCAAACATTTTCCAATTCTTCATTCATATGAATAGATCAGGATTTTGTAGGAATATCTTTTTCATTAAAATCTTTAACATAGGGTAAATTAACAATATGTTTTTTCCTGTTCCAGAAAGCGTTTGGAATGGAAGCACATACTTCCTTTTCCAATTTTTCTTTTAATCTTTCAATTCTTTCTTTTACAGGAGGTTGATTAAGCTCATCTTTTATCCTTAGGCTTTTGACTTCATTAACCAAGAATTTATAATGTTTTTGTTTTGCTTGAAGCAGATTAATAGAAGTAGAATCTTTTGCAAGATTCCATTAATAAGCCTACTTCTATTAATCTGCTTCAAGCAAAACAAAAACATTATAAATTTTTGGTTAATGAAGTCAAAAACCTAAGGATAAAAGATGAGCTTAATCAATCTCCCGTAAAGGAAAGAATTGAAAGATTAAAAGAAAAATTAGAAAAGGAAGTTTGTGCTTCTATTCCAAACGCTTTCTGAAACAAGAAAAAACATATTGTTAATTTACCCTATGTTAAAGATTTTAATGAAAAAGATATTCCTACAAAATCCTGATCTATTCATATGAATGAAGAATTGGAAAATGTTTGCAAGAAAGAGATTAATGAGTTACTCGAGAAAAAATTAATAAGGAAATCTAAGTCTCCTTGGTCTTGCTCTGCCTTTTATTTTATGAATGCAGCAGAATTAGAAAGAGGAGCACCCAGACTTGTTATTAATTATAAACCGCTTAAAAAGGTTTTAGAATGGATTAGATACTTAATTCCTAATAAAAGAGATTTTCTCAAGAAGTTACATAGCGCAAAAGTATTTTCAAAATTTGACATGACGTCAGGATTTTGGCAAATACAGATTAATGAAAAGGACAAATACAAAACTGGTTTTAATGTCCCTTTCTGACACTATGAATGGAATGTGATGCCTTCGGCCAAGAATGCTCCTTCCGAATTTCAAAATATAATGAATGACATTACTCAACCAATCCAGAATTTTGCAATTGTTTATATTGATGATGTCCTGATATTTTCCAATTCTATTAATCAACACTTTTCACATTTAGAAAAATTCTACAATGTGATAAAGCAAAATGGGTTAGTCGTTTCACTTCCCAAAATGAAATTGTTCCAAACAGAAATTAGATTTCTGGGTCATGATATTAAAAATAGCCTAATCAGTCCTATTGCAAGAAGCCTTGAGTTCACCACAAAATTTCCTAATGAGATTAAAAACAAAACCCAGTTACAAAGGTTTCTAGGTTGTCTTAATTATGTTTCAGATTTCTTTAAGGACTTAAAGATAATCTGCAAACCTTTATACGAGAGGTTGAAAAAGAATCCAAAGCCTTGGTCTAATGAGCATACTGAAGCTGTCAAATTAATCAAAGAGAAGATCAAAACTCTTCCCTGTTTAAGTATTCCAAATCCAGATGTTAATCTAATTGTTGAGACTGACGCCAGTAACATTGGTTATGGCGGAATCTTAAAACAAAAGGTTAATGATCAGAATGATGAATCCTTGGTAAGGTTTACTTCAGGATTCTGGAACCAAACCCAGATTAATTACAGTACTATCAAAAAGGAGATCCTTTCTGTGGTACTTTGCATTAATAAGTTTCAAGATGACCTTTACATGAAGAAATTCCTGTTAAGAATAGATTGCAAATCTGCTAAGGATATAATTGAGAAAGATGTTAAGAATTTAGTTTCCAAACAAATCTTTGCTAGGTGACAAGCTTTACTTAGCAATTTTGATTTTGATATTGAGTTTATTAAAGGTGAATCCAATAGCCTCCCTGACTTTCTTTCAAGAGAGTTTTGCAGGGACAAAACTATTCAAGATGAGCAAGAAGGTTGCGGTCACCAAATCCGATCCAAAGGAGGAACGGATTACTGCTAATACTTCTAATACTCCTAATAAAATGGTAATGATTTCTCCTAATGACTATTTTCGGAATAGTTCTACTATTCCACCTACTAATTATGTCCAAGCCCTTTCGGCTCCAAAAACTAGCCTTAAGCTGGTATCTCAAAATCGTTTTACTGTCTTGGGAGAATCAAAGCTGATATCCCCCAACATATCCTCCAGTATTCCTAATATTCCTAATAATACCAGAATAGCCACTTTTTCTAAATATCCAGAATTTTTGCCAAAACAGATCTACCACATAAAGCAAAAGGCCTATGAATTCCTTTTTCTTGCCGAAAAGAATTTCTTCACTACTGAGAACAAATCCAAAGCCTCCCTCGACACTGTCGTCGAAAAGATCTTCTTTCCTAATTTCCACTTCCACAGTGAGTCTATTAATAAGTCCAGGGACTTTTATGATTTTATACTGACAGACACGAAATCTGCGGTAATAACTCATTTTAAGAATTCTGGCTCCAATTTTATTAATTATTCCAAAGTTAGGATCGATAAGGTTATGACTCCATTCAGTTGGGGAATTCCTTTATCAAATCCTAGACGTTTTCAAAAGCCTAATGATGTTTTCAAAAGTTTTAATTATCAAGACTACATGAAAGCTTGGACCAACACTTGGTACTTGCGCAGTTTTAATCATTCATGGTTGTTCTTCTTCCATGAAAACCTTATTAATGATATTAATGATATCCCCAGATGGTTTATTAATGATTTCTGGTTCTTCATGAGACTAGAAAAGAAATTCCTTCCAGACATATGTCAAGAGGGATTTCAATGTTTTAATGATTATTTTAATGAGCCTAATGAGCCTAATGATCCCTCCCCCGATTCAAAAGAATCTTCCCTATTAATGAGGTTCGTGATCAAGTACAAAATCCCATGGATAATGGCCTGGCAGTACACCTTCCTTGAAGAAGATGCTCCTTGCCTGGCACGAGAATACAAAATTAAGTTGTGGGAAAAATTCAATCCAGAAGGTTGTTCTAAGGAGAAGGTCCGTCAAGACCACTTCCAACCAACAGCCAAAGAACAGCAAAATCATGCTACTTTTCTCACGGCGAAATCAAAAATTCAAGCTGAGCTGGCAGCATGCAATAAACCAGAAGAATGGCTCAAGATAATCCAGAATCTAGTAGGAGCTAGTGTTTCTAATGTCTCCGCAAGGCCCATGTCTACAGAAAGCGGAGAATCCAGTTTAATGGCGGTCCAGTTCGCTCAGGATCCATATGAAGACCTTACATTAGATATGTAAGGATAGTCCAAAGCCCAGCCCATCCGGGGCTCAACTTCCTAATCAGCCCATCCAGGGTCCAGATCCTACTGATATTAATGACTCAAGATTTTCAAGATTCAAGATTGCTCCAGACGTCAAGATCCACGACATGACTCATCAGTTTTAATAATTCAAAGACAGATAGGAATTAATGATTCAGATTTTCAGAACTTCAAGATATGTTCGAAATTTTCAAAATGTTCAAGAGTTCGAGATTTTCAAGATGTTCAAGATTGTCAAAATTGGTAGACCCAAGATGTTAGCCACAAGATGCAAAGGTGATGACTCACCAGGTTAATAATTCAGCAAGATAATGACTTTTCCAGAAGAAGACAAGAAGAATTAATGATGCAACAAGACTTTTCTGAGAAGACTCCAAATTAATGACTATTCATCAATCACTTCAAAAGACTGTTCAACAATGTTCATCAGTCATCTCAAGATCACTGTTCAAGACTATTCAAGACATTGTTCATCAGTTACATCAAGATGTTTTAATCAGACTCCACTCAAGATATTTTAATTCAAGTGCGCCACACGTCACGGATGACGGCACTACGGACTTCAGAAGATTTTAATTTCGGGTTCAACTCTATATAATAGAGACGTTCGGCCAACGTTTCAAGACACCCCTTGGCACCCTGCCTAATAGCATTGATTGCTCAAAACTCCCTCTCTTCCTAATACTTGTAATAATCTTTTAATAACTCTAATGAATGATCAAGGGATGACTCCATCGTATCCATATATATATATATATATATATATATATATATATACATATATATATATATATACATATATATATATATATATATATATAGCAGGCTACTGCTCGATTTGGTTCCAATTTTATGTTAACATTTTCCATTCAACAACTCGATGTTAACATTTTCCATTCAACAACTCGAATTCGACATGAGCTCAATTAATTTAAAACTTACGTAGCTCATTTTATATTATTTTTAAGTTAAATTTGAATCGTATTTCAGATTTGTACAAATTTTAAGATTAATATAAACAACTCAATGCTCAACTCTCCACTTGTTTTCAACGGCTATTCTATTTAATCACCGGTAGGTAAAACTGTTAATTGATTCTTATGTTATCTAACTATTTAACTAACATAATTAATTGATAAATAATATCATCCTGTTTTCAATCCTATAGCTCTCTTTATTTTATAAAATCGATAAAGACAATGACAAATTAAAACTTGATGCTAGTATATAAGTAGTACACAAGCGGTCAGAAAAATGTGGAAAAAATATGAAACAGACAAACAAAATGCTTACAGCCCACGATACCTTGAAATCCGACCGGGCCTTAATGGTATCAATCAAATCAAAGGCACGTGAATCACGTGATCGGACAGTTTAAATTTATTAACTTGTATAAATATATTTTATTAATAGAGTATTTAATTAATTACTATGAGAAAAACTACACATGTGTGTTCATACAGAGTGAAAAAAAAAGGTTTTTATGAGTGAAAAGTGGATGTTTTAGAAAATTGATTTAAGCCCCAATGTATAAAAAAAATGTGTTACTTTTTTAAAAAAATTACTATGAGAAAAACTACACATGTGTGTTCGGAACGGAATAATTAATAGAGAAATTGTGTTACTTTTTTAAAAAAATTAATGCATTTCTTGTGCAAATGGCCCCTGCAGAGCTACATAAATGTACACCAAAAAATGATTAATATTGGATCATATAATTAACTTTTAAGTGATGGAAAATATTGTTTTCCAAACTTTGGAAAACTAGTATATTAAATTAAGGAATCTTGTTTGAAAGGTTTCCATGGTAATACTAGAGTTTTTCAAACTTTGGAAAACAAGGTTTTTCATCACTTGAAAGGTAATTGTATGATCAAATATTAACAAAGAAAATTTGGAGATGAAAATTTGAAAAAATTTCAACAATTAAACGGGACCTAAATGTTTGGGTAATTTGTGTATATGCATGATTGAATCTAAGGGTGAAAGTTGAATAACAGCCCCAGCCCTGGCTTGATTAAAAATGTATTTATGGTTTGCTCGAGTAAATATCAAATCAAATTATTTTGCTCATATTCGTGGATACTCTATATGGGATTAATACATTGCGTGTATTTTGCTGGGCATAAAAAATATCAAATCAAATTTTTACGAAATTTTAACTTCAATACACATTTTAAGATATATATATATATAGCAGGCTACTGCTCGATTTGGTTCCAATTTTATGTTAACATTTTCCATTCAACAACTCGACATGAGCTCAATTAATTTAAAACTTACGTAGCTCATTTTATATTATTTTTAAGTTAAATTTGAATCGTATTTCAGATTTGTACAAATTTTAAGATTAATATAAACAACTCAATGCTCAACTCTCCACTTGTTTTCAATCCTATAGCTCTCTTTATTTTATAAAATCCATAAAGACAACGACAAATTAAAACTTGATGCTAGTATATAAGTAGTACACAAGCGGTCAGAAAAATGTGGGAAAAATATGAAACAGACAAGCAAAATGCTTACAGGCTACAGCCCACGATACCTCGAAATCCGACCGGGGCTTAATGGTATCAATCAAAGGCACGTGAATCACGTGAAATATTTAATATTCAAAACAAACCTCGCAGCCGCCGGACTAAAAAACTACACGTGTGTTCATACAGAGGGGGAAAAAAGGTTTTTATGAGTGAAAAGTGGATGTTTTAGAAAATTGATTTAAGCCCCAATGTATAAAAAAAAATGTAATCTAAGATTTGTAGAAAACACATTAGGGAGCTTCAAACTTCATTTTGTGGAGGTGAGGATGATGAGTGATTCACTTCCAAAATTCATGGTGATTTTGGAAGTTTTTCACTCCTCCAAAAATCATTTGAGGTGTGAAAATCAGTTTTTCACCGTGAAAAAATAGAATTCAACATTTAATCTATGATTTTTGTTATTCAATATTTTAATAACTAAAGATTAATAATTTATATGCAAATAATAAATGAACATTAGTTTCTAAATAGTTTTTAAATATTATTATTGTTACTTCACGAGAATTTACGGTGATTCTTCAATTTCTCATATACTCTCCTAAGTTTGAAACACCCTAATATATATTTTTTTTCACCTCACGATCATCCACAGTGAATTCTTCAATTTCTCACCTCATGAAAATCTCTCCCCCTCCTAAGTTTGAAACCTCTATTGAGAATAAATGATTAGTTTGATGTGAATTTTTTTCCCACAAAAAAGCCCTAAGACTTTTAGGCAAAACACCAAAAAAATACATACTCTGATTCAGCATATATTAGTTTCATTTTTCCTTCAAAAAATACATAGATATATACTAATAAAATAAAATTGAAGTAAAATGAAACTGACCTTGGGACGAATCCAGTTATCCGTAGAGAAGGCAAAGACGGTGAGGACCTGAATCCCCCAGCGAGCGCAGAGCTCCACCATCAGCCTCAGTGATCGGACCCCGGCCTGGTGCCCTGCGCCCGGCAACAACCCCCTCTTCTTCGCCCACCGCCCGTTCCCATCCATTATCACCGCCACGTGCTTCGGCATCAGCTGCCGTTGCAGCCCCGCCGGCAGCTTCTCCTCAGCCACAGCAGCCCCGTCGTTCTTGCCGACGCCCACTGCGGCGGCGTTGCGGCGTTGGCATGACGGAAAAGACAAATACTGATCTTTCTGACCGGTGTTTGGGATCGGGACCAAGAAATGGGGTTTGAGCTCCAACTTGGGATTACTGAGAGCCAGAGGGACTAAATTAGTGCCGGAGGCCCGGAGGCCGGAGAGGCCAGATAACATTATATATCCCGATGAAAATGGCGTTCGAGGGGCCAAAATTGTTGTCAAGTTTTTTTCTTCCTTTTCTCTATTTGGTTATCAAAAGAGCATCTTGGTGCGAGTACTTAGAGGGAGATTCTCGGACTTTTGGTTACTTGTCTACTTAATTAGTGTGTGTCTCGGGTATATATAATAAAGGCTTATTTATCATTTGGTCCCCAAACTATCATCACTTGTTCCATTTAGTCCCCGAATTATAACTTAGAATCACTCAATCCTCCAACTATATAGTTTCCAGCACTTTAGTCATTTGAATCGATAACTAGCCTAACGTTAGGTTAACGGTGTCAACTTTTTAATGGTTAAGTGTCTTATTTGCATAATTTTAAAGTTTTAAGGTTAGAGCTGATGGGCTTGACTCCTCATCCTTACTCTACATCCCCACTTCCCCCAAGCCCGCGACACTATTCTCGACGTTCATTGCCTCCTCCGTTCATCTATTGTCGCCGGTGAACTTGCACGTGGTACGAGGGGTAACGTTGTCGCCAGTCGACCACCGGTAAGCAAGCACCATGAGCTATTAGGACTCATCGCCTCGTTTCCCCGGAGATGCAAGCCGTCATCGGTGCTCCTGAGATTCCTCGGACACAAGCTCTCTGGGGCGCCACCGCCACTTCGGAGAAGTAGATCCAAGGTTGTAGGTTCTTCTACCATCTCTGCTTTCCATGCCTTCCAGTCCACCGATGCCAGATCTCATCCATTGATTCCGTCGTAGAATTCACAAACAACCTCCACTGCAATCGGTGATGCCTTGATCGGGTTGATTCCTGACTGCCTGGAAATCACAAAGACAGCTGGCTTCATGGGCTGACATAGAGAAAGAGGAATGATATTAAAACTTAACTGTTGTGTTTCTTTTGAGTTGCGACTCGTGAGAGTAGAAGAAAAAAGTGTTCATTGCGAGTTATCTTATGACAAATACACCTTTTTAATTTGGTTAAATTACAAAAAATCCCGAAGTTTGGTGAAATCTTCAGTTTGCCCCCTCTATTTTCAAAAATCAACAGTTACCCCCTTGAGATTTAGTGAAATCTTCAATTACCCCCCTTTGATCGTATATGTTATTAGTTGTCTTTTAAGGATTTTAGTACTAATTACATTAACTATACTCTGAAACAGTTAAGGGGCAACTCGTGCTTACTTGTATCGTAGCAGCATGGACTCATCTGCGTTTCTACGGCTTGAGCTTGTTGCGGTGACCAGATAATAACGACTAGGTATGGTGCCCGATTTGAGAGAGAGAAATAAGAGAAACAAAATGTTTGGATTGAAGTATTAAGGTAAAAAATATTGATGACAATAAGAGCGGTAATTAACCATAAAATTCTTAACGATCAACTAATAACACAAACGGTCAAGGGGGATAACTGAAGATTTCGCTAAACCTCAGGAGGATAATTACAGATTTTTTAAAATAGAGAAGACAAACTGAAGATTTCATACAACCTAAGGGGTTTTTTGTAATTTATCCTTTTAGTTTTTACGGATTCAATATCTTGAATTCTCTTTTTGGCCTTTTGAGTCTTATTTTTTTAATCATCACGAGTTCAATAGTCAATAAGGGCTGGAAAAATAACTATTTACGCATTTATGGTATACCTAAATTTAACGCTAAAAGGACAAACACTGGGAGAAATGATCCTTCACCCTTGGGGTGGTCTACACAAAACGGAAGCGTAAAGTTGGTGGACAGACTGACAAGCAAGCCGCACACAATAATGTCTGCCCCAAGCATTGAATTTTATTGACACAATATCAAAAGGAATCCATGTATTATATATTTTGTTCAAAAAAATCCTCACAGTTTTTTAAAAGTTAATGACCCTTTTTTGTGAGAGTGAATGGCCCTTTTAATTTTGAAAAAATCTTGAAATTCTCATTAGCCCTTTTAACACTTTATACCTACACTACGAAAAACTCATTTATTATGATGAAAACTCCAAAAAAAATATTTATTTAACACATAAATTTATTTATTTTAACAAATAAGTTTTCCAAAGTTTTAAAAATAGCTTTGTTTACTTCTATAGAATTTTCCATAAAATTATAAGAAAGTTAGGAAAAACATGTTTATGGGCTATTTAGTTTTGGATGATTTTTCCAATAGAACATTCATTTATAGATGTTGTTGACACTTAACACATCATTTTTTCCAGGTTACTGGTTTAGGTTGTGTCTAGAGTTTAAGTAATTTATTGATGTTTTTTGGTATTTTCCGTGTATGGGCTATTTAGTTTTGATGTTTTTTAAGTAATACAATGAAAGAAAAAATTGACAAAAAAGGGGGGAGAAGAAGAAGTTCCGGTCAAATCAAAATAAGTAAATTAAAAAGTTCTGAAAATGATAAAACTCATAAAAAGGAAGAAGAAGAAGAAACAAAAGAAATATTGAAAAATAGGTTCAGTAAGCAGCACTTTAAACTGCTAAAGCAAACTTGAAAATTGGAAATTTCTCAAACAATATCAAATTAAACTTTGCTCCAAAAAATTGAAAATTATATATTGCTTCAACTTAATTCCCTTTAAAACAACATTGAATCCATTAATTTACCATCAATTTTCTATACTATAACATTTCCTCAAACTTCCTTACTCGCATGATAAATCTTATTCATCAATAAAAAACATATCTCCAAATTTCTGAAATAATTTCTTACATTTAATTTCTTAATGTTCAAACTCATAGTATTTGGATTTTAATTCATCAATATTTATATTTGACTACCTATTCTAATATAAAAGAAAGTGAAATTTAGAAAGTTAGTAATGTTGAAAAAACTACACCATTCATCTCTTAAAACTACTATAATAACCACGATTATTTTTCCCAATAGGGCCGCAACTCTGTATATCCAAATTATGAAATTTAAATAATGTATGCTTATACAAATAGTTACAACTTACATATCATAATAATGAAAATTTCACAAATTAACCAAAATTCATATAGTTAACGTGTAATTGTTCTATACGAAATCACATATTTTCAAAATTTTGGATTTATTTCGTTAACTGCATAAAGTTTTTTTCAATTTATGTAATCATTCATCCAATCATTCCACATTTCTATTAAATATTTCGTTATGTCACAACGTAGAGAAGACAGCCTCATGCGCCCATTGCGCATGCATTGGCCGTGGTACCAATCATGGCGATGGCCGCATGAACGCCGCAGCTTAAAATGCCCACAGTTTCAACTCATCTGCGGCGTCGACCGCGTACGTATCTGCGGTCTCATCGCGCCATGGCCGCAGAACTGTTTGAATAATTAAAAAAATGGGACGAATCCGGATTCGTCCGAAACCCAGAAAATGAAGAAGAGGAAGACGAAACAGAAGAAGAAGAAGAAGAAGAAGAAGAAGAAGAAGAAGAAGAAGAAGAAGAAGAAGAAGAAGAAGAAGAAAAGGAAGAAGAATTCGAAGAAGAAGAAGAAGAAGAAGAACTAGAAGAAGAAGAAGAAGAAGAAGAAGAAGAAGAAGAAGAAGAGGAAGAAGAAGAGGAAGAATTCGAAGATGAAGAAGAAGAAGAAACAGAAGAAGAAGAAGAAGAACTAGAAGAAAAGGAAGAAGAAACAGAAGAATTCGAAGAAGAAGAAGAAGAAGAAGAAGAAGAAGAAGAAGAAGAAGAAGAAGGATGAAGAAGAATGAAGATGATGATGAAGGGGAAGATGAAGATGGAAGAATGAAGAAGAAGAATGAAGATGAAGATGGAAGAATGAAGAAAAATGTGAAGGAGGCGGATGAAAAAGAGAACCGAAACCCTAAAAAAAAAATTTACTGCGGCCTTACTGCGGCTCAGGCCGCAGTAAACCTCATCGCGCCAAAGAACCACGCTGCTTATCACAGAATGGGCTTATCATGCCCAAACCGCAGTAAGGGCCGCAGTAAACTTTGTCCTCCCCACGTAGTGTGTGTATCTATATGCACATACTCCATATATGTGTGATATAACATATACATCATTACTCATGTGGCTATGATATGATTTGAATAATTTATTTCAAAATTAAAAATAAAATGGTAATAATATTTCTCTCTATCCCATAAAAATTGAAGTTTTTTGTCATTTTTACAGTAATTAATCTATTTTTTTAAAAAAATGTATAGACATAAAGTTAAATAATGCATATGTTTCTCATAATTTGCAATATCTTCTACATATATATTTTATTTTTTCATCAGTTATCATAGTAAAATTTTAAGTCAAGCACTGAAACTTAAAATATTAAAGTCAAACGCAACAATCTTTGTGGGGCGAAAGTAGTACTAATCGTGGAAATTGATGCGACTAAGATAAGTAACTATACAGTGTGCATTCTTTAACCTATGTTAAAGTGTGTTTGGGCAATTTTGCCTCCGTCTGTTTCAAATCACGTGCAAAAATCAATTTTTTTTCTCACAAATTTCCCTCAAATTTGTAAATCTATATCACCTTTTTAATTATTTTTTTTGCTTTTCTGCCCTTTTAAATGTCTTTTCATTTTTAACACCCTTTCATGTTTTGTTTTTTTAACTCATACTACTCATGTTCTAAGATTTCCAAATTCCACTTGTCAAGTGTTTTATTTTTACATTTATTGGTGGTTTCCAAATGCACTACTATATAAATATATATATTTTTAATGACATTAGACCAACAAGGATTAATTATTTACACATTTTCCTCTTCATTTTCATAGTGGATTGAGTAGTGATGGGTCCCACTCCCAGCCCGGTGGCATACTAACTACCACTGTCTGTCCCTTCCCCTCTGTCTCCTTTCTATTTCTCTGTATTTCACTAATTCCTCTCATAACATTTTCTCTCCTCATATTTAATTCAGAAAACTCTACCCGCCCACTTCACAAGCGGTTACCTAAAATGATAAAAGCTTTTTGTTTGTTCATTTTTTTGTCAGATAACACTGAAATGTAAAAAAAATGGGAAAAAGGTATTGAACTTTCTCAAAACAAAAAATGAAAAATCATACATTTCTCAAACAAAATTGAAGTTGAACTTTACCTCATCAAAATTGGAAATCAAAACTGTTCCAACAAATTTAAAAATTTGAAATTTCTCGAACAAGATTAAAATTGAACTTTGCTCCAATGAAATTAGATGTTACCCCAACGAGTAAATTCCGTACAGTCTCGTAAAATAGTTATTACCATGTTTTGGTCTTATTTTAAAAATTTGTCTTATTTTAGTCCTATCTAAGGGTTCGTTGTCAAATTTTTATTACTATTACTCCAAATTCCCTATAAAAACAACTTTAAATTCATTAATTTATCATCAAGTTTCTATAAAATAACATTTTCCTCAAACTTCTTTACGAAATCTCATCCATCAATAAAAAAACAACTTCCCAAATTTTCAAAATAATTTTCTCATTCCAAATGTACACAGTGAGAGACAAATTATAAATTGCTCAAACTTACATTTAATTTCTTGATGATCAAACTCGTAATATTTGGATTTTAATTTGAAAATTGTTCCTTGACATTTAAATTGACTACCTATTCTAGCATTAAAGAAAGTGAAACTTAGAAAGCTAGTAACGTTGAAAAAAATATACACTCTTCGTCCTTTAAAACTTGCTAGTTATAATAATTTTATTGGATTATCCCAAAAAATTGTTACACTTTCTTTCATGGAAAATTCTTTACACGAATGTTACTTTATCACCCCTACACTAGTTGCTACAATTCAACGGATCGAATCGAAAATTTTGTTGTTGAATTGAATTAAATTATTTACATGTAAGGGTGTGTTCTTTTTGTGCTAATTTAATGGAGAAAGTTGATGTATTTGAAATTGATATGACATACATAAGGGGAAAATTGGAGGGAATAGTTTATTTGATGGATCATTGATAAAATTTTGATAAAATCATTATAAAAAAACAAACTTCAAGAGAAAAATTCAAATAATTTTTATCTTAATTTTCGCTATCTCATTTTTGCTATCTCATTTTTTGCGCAATATCCACTCAAATGTAATTATGTTAGACTATATAAAATCTTACATTCACTTTAATTTCCGCGCTCACATAATGTGTAAAATTAATTGAGAACGGAGAGAGAATAAATTAAATGCAAGTTTGAGAAATTTTCGATTTCCAAGTTGTTGGAGCAATATCTAACATCAATTTCGCTGGACCCATTATCCTATCTTCAGTTTGGTTTACCCAATGTTTATTTTCTAATTGTGTTATAACAAAGTGATCTAATTCCCAATTATTTTGGAGAAATGTCCAATTTTCATTTTTTTGGAGAAATGTCAAATTCCGATTTTTTTTGAAGCATTGTCAAATTTCCAATTTTGTTAAAGCACTATCCAATTTTCAATTTTATTACACCAAAATTTAATTCTAATCTTGTAGGTCCATTAATGTCCAATTTTTGAATTTTCTGTAGCAGTGTATAATTTTCAATGTTGAAATAATATCTAATTTTAAATTTTGTTGGAGCAAAGTTTAATTTCAATCCCGTTGGAGAAAAAACCAATTTGAAAATTTGTTGAAACACTATTTGATTTTAAATTTTGTTGGAACAAAGTTAAATTAATGAGACGGTTCATGATTGATGAGAGGACTGCAGAGGCGTCCCATCCATTAAGGCTTAACTCCTGCCAAGTCAGCTAGTAGCAGCAGACATGTTTTTTTCCTCCTTTATTTTCGTTTGTTTTTTACCGACTTTTCCTTGACTTCAATATTTTACTTCCTTTTTTAGTTATGATAAAACACATTAAATTGAAACTTAAATATAATATTTTTGGCAAAAAAGTGACAACTTTAAAAATGGGAGAAAAAGTTGTGAGAAGAGAAGTTTTGAGAATTGTGTAAATTTGAATAGCTGTTGTTTTTTTTTGTAAACTCAAATTTTCAATTTTGTTAGAGAAATTCTAATTTCCATTTTATTAGAGTAATAATCATTTCCAGTTTTATTGGAACACTGTCTAATTTCTAATTTTGTTTGAGCAATATCCAATTTCCAATTTGGTTGGACCAATGTCTAATTCCTAATTTTATTGAAGAAATGTCCAGTTTTATTTTTAAGTAAAATGTCAAATTCCAATATTTTGAAGCATTGTCCAATTTCCAATTTTGTTGGAGCACTTTGCAATTCCCAAATTTATTGGACCAAACTTTAATTCCAATCTTGTTGGTCCAATGTCCAATTTTCAAATTTGTTGAAGTAGTGTATAATTTCTAGCTTTGTTGAAGCAAAGTTCAATTACAATTTTGTTGGGGAAATGTCCAATTTCCATTTTTATTCAAGAAATGTTCAATTTCCAATTTTGTTGCAGAAATACCCAATTTTAATTTTGTTGGAACCATGTCCAATTCAATTTTTGTTTAATTTCAGTTTTCGTGAAACATTATCATAACTTGAATTTTGTTTGAACAATACCTAATTTCTAATTTTCTTTGGAGAAAAGTCTAAATTTCAAATTCATTGGAGAAATATGTAATTTCAAGTTTTCATTTTTGCTTCTTTTCTGATTTTCTCTCTCTTGTTTTTCAAACCCCATTCATTGCAGTTTTCCCTTCTTCAATTTACAGATAATTTTGAAGCTTCAATTTGTTAATACTTCATCATTTAATCCACGGTGTGAAAAATATGAGTGATTTAAAGTGTTGTTTACTAATTGCCCATGTTTTTCGTTCTTCTTCTTCCCCCGTTTGTTTATTCGTTTTCTCATTTTTAAATCTTTTTATTTTTTTTCTTTTGAATTGACTTGAACTTCTTCTTTTTTTTGTATTTTTTCATTTTTGTTTTCTTTTAATTTTATTCTTCTTCTTTTTTTTTCATTTGATTTTACTCAAACATCGTCTTCCTTTTTTTTGTTTGGCCTTTTCTTTAGTTAGGAAAAACAGTTTTTAATCTTTCAAAAAAAAGGAAAATCACTTTCGAATTCTAGAATAAACACTTTAAAAGTGAAATTTTTGAAAACATATAAAAAAGAAAGGAACTAAATAAATTTTTTTTAAAAAAAACACAGAAAATACCAAAAAATATTACTATGAATTACGTAAATGAAATGTTTGATTTGGAAAGTGTACGAATAAATAAACTTATGTGTTAAATACATCATTTTTGTTTTGCAATTTTCATCCTAAAGAACGAGTTTTTCAAAGTGTAATAATAAAGTTTTTTTTTCTAAACCAACTACACACTATGCTAATGAGAATTTGAAGATCTTTTCAAAATTAAAAGGGTCATTAACTTATAAAAAATTGTGGGGGCTTTTTTGGACAAAACACATAATAGATAGGTTACTTTTGTTGTTATGCCAATAAAAATTTATTGCCTACAACACATTTCAGTCTCAGTGCATGTCAGTCTCCAAACGTTAGATAGACGGCCAAAACAAGTGGGTGGTCTACCCAGAGGGTGAGCCTCCCATTCTCCCAAACACTGGCCTTTCATTTTGTGGGCTTGGGGTAACGTCGACTCGTCGGTGACACTTAAATTGGTAAGTTAAAAAGCATAAAAAATGGTTAAAATGCAGGACACTACTCATTTAACATAGGGTCTCAACTAAAAGTGGAACATTTTGGGTAGGGCAGTAAATGAGTCGAGCTTTAATCGAACTTACTCGAACTCGAACTTGGCTCGTTTGTTATTGAACACTGTCTTATCGAGTTTTGAGTAGAGTCAAGTTCAGGCTCATTAATTTTATCGAGCAAAGTTCGAGAGGAACTGAGTTCTGCTCGATAGGATATCGAGCTATCGAGTCTTACATATATACTTATGGTTGTTCAGGTGTAACCGTGTAAGTAATTAAAATGTTAGGACTTAGTTGACCAAATCTTTAAAGTTTCACGACTAACATAACATTTTCAAACACATAACTTCAGACTTTCAAGATTCAACAACTTCAATTTCAATTCAGTTTCTTCGAACCCTAGGCTGCCTAACCCGAGCTCGCAATCCTTCGTCCTCGTCTCCTGACTCTCCTCGATGCTTCTCCGTTGAACTCGTTCTCGTCAAGCATATGTTGAGTCGCTGACGTAGGAGTTTCAATCCGCCGTCAAGCTCGCACTTCAGTCCTCACTTCGCAGCCGCAGGTATGTTGTCTGACTCTCAATTCGCAGCTGCAAGTACGGTTGAGTATAGGAAGCTGTCTGAGTCTCTTATTTTCTGAAATCCTCCACCTCTTTCCATTTCCATTTCAAGTCTCTGATCTTGTTACTATTCACTCATTCATGACGGTTGAGCTTGAGCTCCGAGCTTCGTCAAAACCTCCTCTGCGCCACTGTACAAGTAACTTTCAGATTTACTTAAATCATGTTGCCGACTTTCAGATTTACAAGTAACTTTCAGATTTACTTAAATGATATGTCCTTCACATATGAAAAAGTAGTTGATCCAAAACCACATGACACTACTGCGAAATTACAACCAAAGACCACAAAACAAATTAAGGACGGGGAGACATATATATGGACTATAGATTAAGAAGAGGGGATCATATAGAAATGTGCTTACATTGCTGGAAAATGCTAGCTGCACAATGGCAGTGGATGGGCTTTATTGTGTTAGGGGCTTTACTTGAATGCAGTAGTGTAGTGATGAGATGAAATTATCATATACATGAGAGAAGAGATCAGCCAGTAGTTTCTGAGATAAATTTTAGAAGCAATGAGCTTTTTTAGCTAGGAATTAAACAAAATGATCAAAAGAAGAGGAGGAAGAAGGAGATGATGATGGGTGCTTAAATTGAATTGCTGAATGGATCAAGCTTGTTTTTCTTGGCTGCCTTTAAAATGTTGTTTGGTAAACTGAAAGGTAGCACTAGTAGCCTTAATTTTGTAGCTAGGTTCGACCAATTGGGTTAATTACTTGCTAAGCTACAAGTTGGAACTTATTCCAAGAAATAGCCATTATGTTACTTAAATAGCGTGAATTTATTAATTTTAGTTGTGTTTTAGTGAACACATATGTACCACTTTTATTCAATTTCCTTGGCTGTTCATTGACATTTAATTAATTTGAAGCATATTAGTTACTTGAGTTATAAACTCATGTTACCCGAGGAAGTACTCTAGTATTACCATTTCTTGTCCTTGTCGGCTGACAACTAAAACAAACTTAGTTTTTCATACTCTAGTATTACCATTTCTTGTCCTTGTCGGCTGACAACTAAAACAAACTTAGTTTTTCATCACCTATAATCCAAATCCAACTAGGATCAATCCTTAGATTGTCTTTTACTACTATGCTCTCATTTAAGAGCTGAATTTATTTTGTTAGGCAGTAGGTGCAGTACAATGTTAGGCTGGCATATACAGTAGGCATAGTTTTATCTGTTGATGGATATTATATTCGAATATGCACCAAATTGTCTATGTTAGGCATATACATCTCAGGCCGGCAAGATCGTGTCGAGATCGCCTCGGATGGCGGCGGAATTGGACGGAAAAGTTCACTAGAGGCCGGCGAGGACGTTTCCGGCGGTGGGGAGCTCGTCGTCGGCGCTTGGTGGAGTAATTGGAGCCTCGGTTGGAGTGGCTTAGTGCAAGTTTGGCTCTCGGACCTCCGTGGCGGGTTTCTTGGAGGAAGGCTCGGCGATGGAATTTTGATACGAAGGAGGGTTATTAGTAAAACATATTTGATATGTGTAGGTGCGCATATGCGCACCTTAAAATCAGCATCACCTATAATCCAAATCCAACTAGGATCAATCCTTAGATTGTCTTTTACTACTATGCTCTCATTTAAGAGCTGAATTTATTTTGTTAGGCAGTAGGTGCAGTACAATGTTAGGCTGGCATATACAGTAGGCATAGTTTTATCTGTTGATGGATATTATATTCGAATATGCACCAAATTGTCTATGTTAGGCATATACATCAGAATTTATTTTGTTTTGCTAGCTTTGAGTGTACTTGATAATTTTAAATTATCGATATATATTTGTCCTCATTTCACGTGTTTTATCGATAATTATGCTAGTACTTAGTGTGGGCGCAAGCATTTTTGCAGGTATTCGGTGTCGGATGTCAAAAGGGATGAATTCTGTGTAAAAAGGGCTATGAAGAGAAAGTTGAGGACCAAATTGTAAAAACTTGAAAAGTTCAAGGAATGGTGAAGAAAATGGTCCGGTCGAAGATCCAGGCGGTCCAACACCTCAGCCCAGGCGATCGCCCGAGCCAGCTTCCGAAGAGGTTTAGAGGCCCAAGCGACTAGTCAGGTGGCCCCTTTCTTTAGGTCAGACGGTCGCCTGGACGCACTTTTCAGAAACGGCCCACTCTTCTTTTCTCCCGAAAATGAGGCTTTAAATGACATCAAAATTTGAAACAGTTCATGGCACCCTTGCAGCAGAAATTTATTGTGAAATTACTTCCATATGATTATGAAGTGCAATACAAGAAGGGAAAGGACAACGTAGCAGCTGACACCCTCTCAAGAGCCCTTAGAGGACACTTTGCTGTGCAGGCCATATTCAAGGTCACTTCACCCTTAATCCAAGAGATACAAGATAGTGTGGCACGAGATAGGGAACTACAAAGATCATACAAGAGAAAACAGTTGACACTATCACCCATCCTACCTATGCAATAACTTTACAAGGGTTACAAAGAAAAGGAAAATAGGTGGTGGGAAATGACTCAACTCTTCGAGCTAAAATTATTAAGGAAGTTCAAGACAGTCCCGGTGGAGGACACTCAGAGAGGCGTTGCAAATGAGTTTTAGACAAAATAAGAAAAATTTAGACTTGCATATGAATTTCAGACGTTACATATAGACATAATAAAACTAATTATCGACGTTACATATGAGCTTTAGACATAATAAAATTAACAATGTGTGTCTGAAAGTCAATTATTTCAAATATTTATGCAAATTTAAAAAACGTAACTTGGAATTTGATGCATATTGTTTCAATTTTAGATGTACCATATGAGCATAAAAATACACATTGTTTCAGACATTATTTTCAACACGTATTGTTTCAAACACATTGTTTTTTATTTCAAATAACAAGACATTTTATATTATGTAAACAATAATAAAGTCCATCTCTTTCCACATAGTATTTCAAACGTAACGCATATAGTTTTGGGCATGTATTTTCAAAGTTCAAACATGACACAAATAGTTTTAGACACAATAAACAGGACGTTTTCAGATCGAAAAAATATATATAAGATAAGAATAAATGAAAAATCAAAACTTTTATAGAAAGTAATATGAACATATTCAGAATTTAGATATAAGCATTTCAGACTTTATATATACTAATAATTCAAACATAAGCATATTTCAGACTTTATATATACTTCAAAATATCATTAATAATTTTTTTAATGAGATTCAGACACTTTATATGTTATTTCAAACATACTGGAAATAAAAGTCAAATATTCTTTTTTTTTTTTGGAACGAAGGTAGTACATTTTTAACCACTCACGTTAAACTCTGTAAATTTTCTCCGCACAAGATGAAGACCAGATAGCATTCAACAATTTTGTACTCGCAGAGTTAAAGTTCTCATACATTCAAGTCGCCATGCTTCTTTAGGAGGCTAACCCCGACTTCTTGAAATTTACAAACATTGATAGCTGAGAGTTCCATTGTACTCCATACATGGAAGCTAAGAGATTGTGAACCCTTTCTTTTGTATGTATAAGTGATTGAGGAAGTTGAGAGAGTTTGGAAATTAAGAAAAAATGCTAATTTAGTAGCTCAAGTACTGATCCTTGCAGATTATTTTGTCTCACTCTTGTATCCATGAACTTAATTTTGTTCTAGCTGTCTCTATACACATTTACCATTCTAGCCCTTGGAGGAGAAGATGCTTGCCAAGGTTGAATATGGCTTCAATAGGATCAAAACTGTGAACTTCTTCAGACCTACAAAAGATCTTTAACATTCTATACCATACGTCTCCGCGGAGGCCGCATCTCCCTCTTCTGCATGTAATTTACAACCCTCTTCTTCTGTGCTAACCATTTCCATAGAACGTAGGGATTTACTGGGTCAAGGTTACATGGCGGCTTTGTCGATGGCTCAACTGAGGATCTCTCAAGTAATCTCCTTTGTGTTGGATCCGCAAAGCAAAGAAGCGATCCCTCGCATACTTCTTGTGCAGAGCTTGGTGGTTCGGGCTTGAAATCTTGCAACTTTGCGTATTCTGTGAGGAGGTGAAGCATGTAATCGTAGACACGGTCCATGGTTAAGGTCTCCATGAGCTTCTGTCCTCTTCTTCCCATTTTCTGAGCCTATTTCATAAACAGGTAGAGAAAGCACAATGACATGCCAGAATATATCAAAGTATATGGTGGTTCATCAAGGTTTTGGGAGGTATCATACCATGTTTGGGAACGTATTACCCCAGTCAACAGCGTGCTTTATGGACTGACACATATTAGAAGAAGAAACAGGCCAGTAATTTACTGCGGGAAGGAGACCTCGAGAGAAGAAATCTTCATATTGTGGAGAAATCAGTAATGCTAATGAACCACAGGATAAGATATACTTCAGGCTTACAGACCAAGCATAGCCTTCGGCATAAATCTTATACCTACATTCAGAGATACATCAAAAGTTCAGCTTGTTAGTATGAACAAAACCTGTTTAGGTAAATAGTGCATATAATCACGGATTCTGAGCTCTTTTATGTTTGAACTTCCAACTCAAAGGTGAAGTCTTTAATATATAAAATTGTTAAGCAATCCCAAGAAACAATGCTCATTCTAAAGATAATAGTTTTAATTCATTTTTTCAAGAGTTAAGCAAGTAGATAAAGAAAGAACTTCTCTATTCAACAAGAGTTCCAAGCTAATTATCCCATGCATTCAGCAGTAAGACAATTATACTATATTTAATCCTACTCTGGGGTAGCATAGCATTCTTCTAATAGAAAGCTCACCTGTGAGTACACTGCTTTGACAACTTAGATTGCTCGAATCCAGCCTTTGCTTCTTCGTCCCAATTCTGCAAAGAGAATAGTTTTAGAAAGTGTAAGGAAACATATGAAGCACAGGTACAGGTAAATGTTTTAGTATAAAATCCAGCATCAGTTTAGTTTAAGCTCTAGCAAACAGAGTCCAACCAAACCTGAACCAAGATTTCTGCTCCCCACTTCATGGAGTCATTGCATTGCAGCAGCTCTGTTCTTATTGGAGCTGCAACTCCTGGATTTCCTCTCCAAAATGCAAGAGGCACTCTCATAAGCCACTTTGTTCTCTGTGAGCAGTTCTTGATGTCTCTGAATTGCTCATCCCATGGCAATATATTAACCTCTGGCCTACACAAACAGACACAACTCAATTCCAGAATAGATATTTCAAAGTGAAATGTAGAATTCTCTAAAGTTCAAGTGCTAAAACAAGTCTGAGACATCTATCAGCATCATCAACAGCTGTAACACACACTTAACAGGTAACAATTTCATAATTCAAAAGATTATTGCTTTAACAATCCCAGTTTCATATTCCAAAGTGAAATGTAGAATACACTCAAGTTCAAGTGCTAGAAGAAGTCTGATACATCATCTATCAGCATCATCAAACAGCTGAAACACACACTTAACAGGTAACAATTCCACAATTCAAACGATGATTGCTTTTACAGAAAATAAACAACCTTTGAATTGTCCAGTGATTCTTACCAGCCCCAGAAAGACCAATCTGGAAATGGAATGTCAAAGTGGTCAGCAGTGGTGCAATAACGAAAAAGAGGCAATGGGAAGTCAGCGTGTTCTGCCCGGTTAATGTTAGGCTTATCCATGCAATCAAACATCAAGTCCACATCAGGCACCATCCCGGGATACTTCTTCATCAGCTGCAAAAATCCCCAGAGAGTGAACATGACCCTACTCTGCACGCAGGCGTAGTAAAGATCCGTATAGAGTCTCCCATCAACAATCACGACCCGAAAGGCAGCGAATTGCTGAGCTTCCTCCAGATGCTTCTTGGTAATCCGGGTCTTGGCCCAGGGCTCAAGGTCCCTGTAGATAAACTTGAAGAACTTGGAGCAATTCTGGGCGTTTCCAGCAGACCCGGAACTGACCTGCTGGGTCTGAGATGAGACGAAGCTGTTGTATCCACAGCTGAGGTAGGAGCATTGGAAGATCTTGTAAGCGAGAGCGTGTTTGCTCTCTTCCTCGAACTGTTTGGGCGGGAAAATGTGCCAGGGCGTCGGGTCTAAGTTGTGGCCAACGACGGTCTTGGTCTGGGTAGCGAAGTCGTTCACCTGTTCGACGAAATGCACCAAAGAGAAATCTTATCAGAAGCAAGCACGAAGAATTGAACCCATGAATTGTTAGAAACGACAATCGATTACGAGATGTCGACCTTCTGGAGAAGGAGAACGGGGAAAGAGAGGAGGACGAGAGCGAAGACAGAAGGGAGGACGAAGGAGGGGGAGCGAGGAGAATGGGTTCTGGAGCCCATAAGTGGCGGATGGTGCGGCGGCGGAAGAGGAAGAAGCAGAGGAGGATGAGACGACGGCTTTAAATAGATTTCTAGCGTCGTCGGAATTCTTTTTGGCCCGGTTTTTTTGGCGGAACATTTTGGTTGGACGCTCTCCCATTGGTTGTGGCAATTCCCTCCAATAAACGTGGGCCACGTGGTTGGGTTCATCTGCTCCGCCTCCACTCTATCTTTGCTCACCCCTAGAGCTGGGAAATGGAAATGCCCAATTCACGTAGGGCCTAGGGGTGGGTGGACAAAATGGTTTGAACTTGAGGGTTGAGTCCAGCTGAGTAGGGCTGTGTTCATTTGGGGGCAAGGGAAAGAATTTGAGAAATTTGGAGATCCGTATTAATGGATCTGAATAGAAATAATTGAAAATATATATGATTTAATAGAAAACTGATGAATTTAAGTATGTTTTGCGTGTTAGAAATTGGAAAAGTGTGAAATCTTTTTGGGAAAATATTGTGGTGAACACAACATAGGGAAGTTTTATTTTTGAAAATTTGGAGATATGTTTTGATTGATAGATGAGATGTATGTGAGTATATAAATTTTTGAAAATAAAAGTGATTTTAATAGAGAATTGATTAACTTAAGGTTGTTTTATGTATTGAAATTGAAAAAGTTGAAAAATATTTTGTGAAAATTTTGTACTCGACAGACCTAAGATTTGAGGTAGGTTTTTTCTTTTGTTAAATTTGTCAAAGTTGAATAATTTAATGGATTATTTGAGACAGTTGAGAATGATTGAACTAAAGAACACAACTGATTTTACAAGTTTTATAAGTCCTCCATGTAGAGCTGATCAACTTATCGGTTATACCGAGTTAACCGTTTTTTCGGTTTCAGGTAATTCGGTTCGGTTATCTATTATACCGAATTGTAAATTTGGTTTTCGGTTCGGTTTTGCCTAATTCGGTTAACCGAAATCTTTGGCCCACATATGAGCCCATCAGCTTAAACCCACCCAACCCAATATACATAACAACCCAGCCCATATCTTAACAACCCTGGACTTAGACCTCACTCTCAATCTCTCATCATCAGACACTGTCTCTCACTCTCAGCCACAAACACACGCACACAGACACAGACTGCTCTGCTAGTTTGTTTGACCCTCCACCCACGACGTTCTTGCTCTGCTGCAGTTTCTTCATCTTCTTCTGAATCTTTTGGTGATTTGAAAACAAATAGCGTTGCATACAATGGAAAGGAAAAAGAAGTTCAAGTCGATGATTTGGAGTAATGAGAATAGGTCAGATTTGGTTAGATATTTGAATGAGGATTGTGAGCCTGATGAAGAGTGAGAAACAAAATTTGATATTTTGAATTGGTGGAAAGTTAATTGACGTTTCCTATCCTTAGTCAAATGGCTCGTGACGTTCTTGTCGCTCCTATCTCTACCGTGGCCTCTGAAGTTTGTCTTTACTACGGAGGTAGAGTTCTTGATGAATTTAGGAGTTCATTAGCTCCTAAAATGATAGAAGCAATTATTTGTTGTCAAGATTGGCTTCGAGATCAAATCAAGATATTGTTGAGCAAGCTTTATGGATTTAAAAATATGGAAGAATGTGTATTATATGTTTCTTATGTTTCTTATGTTACTTTCTAACTTGTCAATTCTGTTTTCTAACTTGTCAATTCTGTTTTCTCAAGTGATGCATATGTTCATATAACTTTTTTTCCTCAGATTTTTCAAAACAAGCATCGGGTAATTCTATCATAGATATATGATAGATTGATCGAAGTATTGAAGATATGACTGAGATTTTTGGTTTGTGATGTGCTTATGATTTTTTTATGTTTCTTATTGTCTATATTTACTTTTTTTTAGTTGCTATCATATATGTAGTGTAGGTTAATGCTCTGCTGATTTTGGACTCGGGAGGTTACTGCTGCATATTTATTGGCAAATGGCAATATTATTTTGTTGTTGTTGCTGCTACTACTACTTGCTTTGTTGTTGCGGATTTGTAGCTGATTTTTTGTTGTTGATTTGCTGATAGGGATGGGCATCAAGACCCGCTCTGTTGGAGCTCCGTCGATCCGCTCCATATGGGTCGGGTCATTTAAATGATCCATATCGAGGTGGATCGGGTGGATTATGATCCACTCAATTAAATTATCTAATGGAGCTCCACTTATACCCTACATCTATCCATATGGAGCTCTGCATCACTCTCAACATGACGTAGAGGAGCTCCGTGAACGCGAGGATGATGACAAACGCTTCAGGATCCTCAGCCTCCACCCTCTCCATCCTCCGATGTTTATCTCCTTGCACGCCAAGCCGAAGGCGAGAGCGGTGACTGCCTGCGATGAGGGCGGAGGAGCCGGCGGAGGCGAGGCTGTCGTTTCTCCAGAACCTGATGTGGTACCCTCCGGCCAACTTGGAGACAATCCCGACAACCGCCGCCAGTATCGAAAATCTCAGAAAGAAGCCCGTGGCTCTGTTCCCTCCAAAACCTGTAATGAAAATGATGCTTAACTAAAATGGAAACTGATACACACACACAAACGTATCGGTTTTGGTGACTTAAACAAATGATGCTTAACCAAAATGAAATTGATATATATGTTAAAAAAACAAATCAAACGTATCAGTACTTTTGGTGACAAACTTAAACTTACTGGGGTGGTGGGTCTGGCCATTGATGAGCCTGTTGAGGCATCGAGAAACCGAGGACGATGAAGTACATTACCAGGTTGAGGAACAACAATGGCGCTGCAAGACTCTTTCCAAGAAAAGCCATATTAGATCAAATTTGGATGGGGGTTTTGAGTTCAGTGGTTAATTTGTTTGGATAACAATATCTGATCTGCAGCTAATTACTATAATAAAGATACATGTGTATGTATGTGTATATATACAACAAGGGAGCATTTTTACATTTTAAATGGACTTTCTTAAGTCATTTGATTTTTTTCCTTTGTAGGTTTGATTGGCAAAGCTTATATGGATGTAGAAAGAATTGGGCACGAATTGGTTCTGTATTTATTTTCGTAGTTTTAGCTACTATTTGGACTTTGGCGGTAAATTTTTATTTTTGTAGTCTCATTTGGACTTTTATGGTCACTTAATAAGCTTTTGTTGCTACGTAAAACATAATCTTGAAAATGTGGAGCGGGTCGGGTTATTAGTGGATCGCCCATTAAGAAGCGGAGCGGGTCATGGATCGCCCATTAAGAAGTGGAGCGGGGTGTGGATCGCTCCGCTTGAAAGTGGATCAATGGTGGATCGCTCCATGGAGCGGGTCAATCCGCTCCATTGCCCATCCCTACTATTGCCGATGCTACTTGCTGCTGGCTACTTACTGCTGCTGATTCAACATTTGGCTATATGAATTTGGAGTTTGTGTATTGAACATTTGGCTACATGATGTTAGCTACTTAGCTTGTTTGCATCTTGATCTTACTAGTTATCTTTTAAGTACTTTTTGTGATTTGAACCTAGCTACATGCTGCAGGAGGATGAATCATGAATGAATGAGTAACTAGAAAAGGAGAAAACAAATTCGGTTATTTCGGACGAAAACCGAAACAACCGAACCTAAATCGATATTCGGTTAATACGGTTTTAAGTATAATTCGGTATCTAATAATAGATAATCGAAAACCGAATAAATACGGTAATTCGGTTTCGGTTAATATCGAAATCCTCAAATTCATGCTCTTGTCATGTCAAGCCCATTTTCCTCTCCTTGGCCCGAACCAAATTGATTTTTCTTCACCAGTTAATCAGATGTGGCTATTTGATCTTTTAACAAACATGTAACAAATCTTAGGCTTTGGGTTGGGCTTTTGGGCCATACAAAGTCAAATCTATGAATCTAAGCATCACATGTGTGCAATGTATTGAGTTTCTCTCAGATAAGTAGTAGGATTTATACTTTCATGATACACTACCTTCATCCTCAAAATGAAATGACGTTTCTAGTATTTAATATATGGTTTTTTTAATATTAAAGTTATTGAGTCAATATCAAAAAATGAAAGATAAATTTGTATAATTTTTCTATAAGATGCACATGGACCAAGTAGAAAGTCTCTTGGCAGTTGGCAGGTCCAACTGGTGCTAGCTAGTGGCATAATTAATTATCTTGCAAGCAAAGGTGGCCCAGTTAGTTATACATGTGAGGCCCAACTAAATTGGAGTCATTGGAGGTTTGCTAACTAAAAACCAACAGTTTTGACTAAATTACATTTGTTAAGGGCGCTAGCTACGGTAAGTGAACAGTAGCTAGCACCGTTTTCCTTTTTTTGTCCTCCAATTTTTAGTTATTTACTCACATACTTTTCTTTTAGTTTTATGATTTGTTTTACATTAATCCTTAAAATTTTTAAATTTAATATTATGAGTAATTCACCTACTTTTTCAAACGTAACAAAAAAACTGTTTTCCTATATTTATCTGTATGTTTTCGTGCGCATAGCTTTACAGCCATTATACTACTTTTAAAAAAAATCAAAAATACTTTGTGAATTTTGATTGTTTTTTCATTTTTCCTCTAATTCTTTATTTTTATGATTTGTGCATATTAATGTGATACGTTTTAATTAAATATAATTAACATTCCTTCTTTTGTTTAAATGATAAAAAATATATCCCCAATGTTTATTTACATTTTCGTGTGTTGTAATGTAGTTCGTGGAAATTAGCTAATGTAATGTTTTTGGTAATTTAGATATAAGTGAATTGGACAAAGTTATGTAGACAAGTTACTTGATTCAAGAACAATGGTGATATAAACTAATTGATATCAAATGACTAAAGTGAGAATTGTGACCAAGCTAGTCTAATATGCAATGGATATGAGTTTTTGATGAAATTCAATTACTAAAAGCCAATTGATGGTATTAGATGACATGATAGGTTGAGATTAATGCAATGATGGAGGAGATTAGACAAAAATTAAACTCTAGCTTACTAAGATTGATGAAATTCAATTACTAAGCTGGAGTTAACCTTACCATAAATGACCAAATGAAATCTCTTCATTTGCACAATTTATGGAAGCCTTAAGCAAGCCCAATTGTAGTCTCTTAATAATCTAGATTACATTACTCAAGTAATCCTATAAAACCTAATGGGTAAAGTGCACGGTTAGTCCCTTAACTTTCCGTATTGTCCTATTTCGGTCCAATTTTAAGAATTTGTCCTGTTAAAGTCACTTATCTTCATATTTTCGTCCTATTCAAGTCCTTTACCGTTAACTCGGTGTTAAAGTTAACGGATTTTCTGGAAAAATGATTTTTTAGACACATGCACTTTTTCTTTTATATTATTTGCACCCTAAACTTACATATATGACTTTCATCCTATACCTGGGCTATTGACGGCGCTGGTGTCGTTCCAGCGGTGGTCGGGTGACGAATGTTGGGCGGTGGTGGTGGGAGGAGGGAGGAGGGGAAAAAGTATAGGATGGAAGTCATATATCTAAGTTTAGGGTGCAAATAGTATAAAAGAAAAAGTGCATGTGTCTACAAAAATCATTTTTTTAGGAAATTCGTTAACTTTAACACCGAGTTAACGGCAAAGGACTTGAATAGGACAAAAATATGAAGATAAGTGACTTTAATAGGACAAATTCTTAAAATGAGACTGAAATAGGACAATAAGCTAAGTTAAGGGACTAACCGTGCACTTTACCCAAAACCTAATCATTTCCCATGATAAATTCAATAAAATATTCTCTCAAACATTTCATCAAACATTTGGTGGGTGTTAAGGAGGAGTAAGCTTCCACCTCCTTTCACACATCTTTTAAGCTCAAGAAATGACCACTCATCATGCATAATCATCAACCCAACACATTTACATCATCTAACAATCATACAACTACCTAAATCACCAAAGAGATGAAGAACTACTCCCTACTCATGCTCAGCACATTTTGCACAATTCATAAAAAATAAATGCTAAATGAAAATAGTAGAGATAAAAAGAAGCTTAGAATTGATGTAGGATTCTTCAATCTTCCATAAAACAATCTAAATTCGAGCTAGAGGGTGAGATATGAGCAATGTGCTTCAACCTTAACCAAAAACAAGTCTAAAAAAGATGTGAACTAACTAGGAGAGAATGAAACTTATAAGGTTAAGAGCAAAAAAAACTTCCAAACTCTCCAATCATCCTATCTAATCAACAAGAAGCAAGGTGAAATGATCCTGGGGAGCTTCCATGGGTCTATTTGGTCAGTGAGAGCGAAATTTCGGGGGAGTAGGTTGAGAGGAATATGGCACAACAAACTTTAGAGTCTAATTATCAAGAGAAAGAAGTTTCGGGAATTAGGGGTCAAGCGATCGCCTGACCAAATGGCTTGGGTTGCTTGACCCTTCGCCTGGACCCCTGTCCCTTGTGTTTTGATGTCAGGCGACTGACTTCTGGGCGTGGTTCGCTTGACTTCTGCCTGACTGGCCTGAAGCTCCGTGGGATTTCTCTAGGTCTGGGCGACCGTCTGACCAAAGGGCTTGGGTCGCCTGAGCCTCGCCCGTACCACTTTCTCCACCATTCATTGAACTTTTCCAGATTTTTCAATTCGGTAACTAGCTTTCCCTCCATGACGTTTTTACGCCTGAATTCTCCATTTTTGACATCCGACATGGAATACCTGCAAAATACACTCACGCTCATACTAAGTACTAGCAAAACTCAAATAATAGCATGTATATGGAGGCAAAATCATATGAATAATGCACAATTATCAATGTGGTAAAACTTGAAAATTCCAATTACTTCTCATAGAATTGAACATGTTGCATAAGTCATAAATTCTAATTAATACTCTCTCTCTCCCAAATATAATGCAACACTTTCATTTAGTATGGAGATTAAGGTGCATAAATTTTGGTATTGAGTTCCGATTTTACTCTTTTCTCTGTATTGAAATATGAAATCGCACACAAATTGTAGACGAACAATAAAATAAAATTAAACTATATGGATAAATATTCCAAGAATAAAAATTAAATAATTATATTATTGGAATATAAATTTTTATTTGAAGAAGAAAGATATCCATATTGACTATTTTTTAATGATTTATTTCTTAAATTTTTGAGATAAGAATGATTTGGTAAATTAGTATGTTAAAAGTTACAAAAAAGTAAATGTTACATTAATTTTGAGACGTTCTAGAGAGGAAACTATTGCAATACTTTGTAAATTATTTAAATTATCCCATTGCGAAGAGCGGGTTGGAATGAATACTAGTTAATCTTACTTTTGGAGTGATTTTTTTTTTCGGTAGAAAATTTATCTCAAAGCTCTCTTTTGGGATAGGTGCAACTTTTTTATGGTCTTTAATAAAAATCTTTTCTTGCAGTTGAAACGTTATTCTTTAAACGTTTTAAAAAGTTGTTCAAGTGCGATGTTTAGCTGTAGAAATTCAATTATGTAATTAATCATTCAAAATTTTGTTTAAATCTTTTGTGTACCATGAGCTTTAAATTATACTTATGAGTTCCATAAAAATTGCAATTCCTGTTTTTTAAAAAGGAGGGAAGCTCACCTCCCAATTTAACATAAGTGATTAATCAATCGTTCATCCACCACTGCAGATTTGTTAATTAATTTCAGGATCTTTTGGGTCTGAAGAAGTATACATTTGAAAACTAGAGACACAAACTTCATATGATTTGTTTATTTTCCTTTGTAAATTGTAAAGGAAAAGTGATAATTCATATGATTGAAGTATTAAACTTCATTTGTCAAAATGTTGAACCGAAAAATATCATTCGAGACTTCTAGAAGATGTTTATTTTAATTATTTATTAATGCTGACAAACAAATGGAATATACTAAAAACCCTATTGTACAATTGTAAAATACAAGCAAAAAATTAAAATGAAAAAATCGATGAAGCTGTCACCAGAAAAGCCAACATGGCAACGGCGGAGAGTCAAACCCTCCACAAGCTGCCAGCAGACAAGCCATTCAAGCCCCATTTTTATTTCATCATTCAACATGCATAATTTACTCTACTAACATTACAATACTAGCCTTGTCTCACCAAAAACCAACATTTACAAATTCCAATAACTAAGATACTATCTCACTTGCATTTACAAAAAAAGATATAATTTCTCTTGATCCTATAAAATGACAAGTTCAAAGTTTGAACACATTAGCAAGATCTCATCATAAGCAATGTCTCCCATCCAAACCAATTCAGGAGAAAGACAAGTTCAAGCTGTCCCTCAAAATGTTGCCATTGTTTTTGGGGTCACTGGTCTTGTAGGAAGAGAGTTGGCCAGAAGCCTCACCTCAAAACCAGATTGGTTAGTACATGGGGTTGCAAGAAAACCAGAAATCAAACCAATCAACAGCCCCAACTACCATTTCACACAATGTGACTTGCTAAACCAAGAGGAGACCCAAGAGGAGCTGTCCTTGTTGAAGGGAAATGTGACCCACATCTTTTGGGTCACTTGGGCAACTCACTTCCCTCTCAACACCAGAGAATGTTATGAGCAGAACAAGGTGATGCTGTCCAATGCCCTCAACTCAGTCCTACCCGCAGCTCCAAAGCTGAAGCATTTCTCGTTGCAGACCGGTATGCATCACTACGTGTCTCTAGATAACCTTGCGAATGAGAAAGTTCGCGTCTTTGATGAAGAAGCCCCTAGGGCAAACAATGGATGCAACTTTTATTATGCATTGGAGGATCTGCTGAGCAAGAAGTTTCAGGATTTACATGTTGGTTGGGCGGTGCATAGGCCGGGGTTATTAATGGGAAGTTCTTGCAGGACATTGTACAATTTCTTGGGGAGCTTGTGTGTGTATGGAGCTATCTGCAAGCATTTGAACCTTCCTTTCGTGTTCGGGGGCACGAGGGAATGCTGGGAAGAGAACTACATTGATGGTTCTGATGCAAGGCTAGTTGCAGAGCAGCATATATGGGCAGCAACAGAAGTAGAACCAAGATCTTCAACTCAAGGTGAAGCGTTCAATGCAGTTAATGGGATTGGTTTCACCTGGAAAAAGGTGTGGCCGGAAATCGGGAAGAAGCTCGGGCTGGAAGTCGGTGAAGCGGTGCTTTCAGAGGAGTTTCGGTTTGTGAAGGAAATGGGGGACAAGGGAAGGGTGTGGGAAGAGATTGTGGAGAAGGAGAGACTTGTGAAGACAAAGATGGCAGATTTGGCTAATTGGGACTTCGTCGATACTCTGTTCCGGTACCCTGGAAAGCTACTTGGAAGCCGAGAAAAAGCCGACAGGCTCGGGTTTAGGATGAGATACAAGACTCTAGATTCAATCTTGTACTGGATAGATTTCATGAGAGATGAGCGGCTTATTCCTTGAAACTTGAATCTGGTCAAAGTTAACAACTTGTACACAAGAATCAGAGCATCAGATCTTGTTAAAAGCTCTAAACTTGTAAGTACTTTGTATCAAGTTCCAGTTAGGAGATTAAAGCAACACTTTTCATTCATCCAATTTATCAGTATTTAAAGCATTTTCCCAAAAGAAGGGATAAAAGCTTATAGAGTAGTAGTACTTTGTAAAACGCTGTTTTTGGAACAAACAGAGCATCACCTATTTCTGTAAAGCTCCAAACTTGCAAGTAGAAGTAGCACTTTGCACTGTATTCCAGTCAGGAGATTTAACTAACACTTTCCATTCATCCCATTAACCAGTAGTATTTACAACATTATCCAAAAAAGGGGCCAAAATGAACTCATGTGAGCAACCTCGAACTAAACCGCATTGCTAGAGAGTTGCCAGTTACCTGGTGGGAGGTGGAAGCTGGGAGTCGACACAAAAACCTCGAACTTCCAAACACAAACAAAAAGTAGTGCCCCATCAAGCAGCAGTTTCAGATCAACTTGAGATTGAGTTAGCGTTTTGCCTTGAGAGATCTGCCACTGGTTTCCTTTACAAGTTTTTTGGATTGGAACTTGCCTTTAAGCTTATATACATCATCGTCGTCATCATCATCAGATTCATTGTCCTCTTCCTTACGTGACTTGCGGCCACGCTTTTTCCCATCTTGTCCAAAAGTAACAATCTTCCTCGGCTCTGGTGCTTCTGCACCATCCGCATCATCGCCTTTAGGCCTCCAAATGAAAAGGGACCTACAAGATCAGTCAATTAGAAAACGTTAACTTACTGAAAATATTCATACAAGTGTAACGTCAGCTTTGTTCTTTTCCCCACGAAATCTGATTTTACACTCACTCATCAAAATCAGATTTTCCCCAAAATCGGAGTTTTAAGTATTACTCTAGTAAAAGAAGATACACGCCAAGCAATTGGCCAACAGTTTCTATTAAGTGAACCTTGAACACAGTACAGAGTTAATACTCCTTGCCAGTTCGTATAATCAACTTCTATGATTCTTTTTTGTTTCTCCATCTCATCATAAGTTCAAATTTCAGAATTAATTAAACAGATTATGCTTAGCATGAGTAACTGCTGGGACCGTCTTTAATGGGAAGGGTTACAATTTTCCAACATAGTTGTCATAATGACAATATATTTTCCTACCACCATAATGAGCTAGAAATTAATCAAATTTAAGTTTAAACAAAATTATGTAAGCTTGCTTTGTGCATAATTTTTCCATATCCATGCATTGTATCTAGACACCCTGCACGTTCATGCATCACTTCCACAAGTATTATGCAAATACATGCATCTTTAACTCTAGTCAATGGCTTGTACATGCAAAATTCACTGTACATATATATGCACAAAATCTTATCTGTCAAGAAAGTTTAGGAATGAGAATGCCTACACATCTAGAACAAGAGGTTGAGATTGTACGTTTCAAGAATGCGAGGAAATGGAGTCAAAATCCAAGCTAGGTCAAGTCATGGAGATGAGAGTGACTGGACTTTGAGAGGTTTCGTCTTATCTTTAAGAAACATCTAAGCACTTTTTAGTGGAAAAAAATCAACAATAACCATATAAAATGATACAGAGCAGTAGCACGATGAAACAAGAAAAAGAAGTCAGGGAGTAAAACCTGACCTTGAACTACCAGAGGCTAAGACATCATCTCGTGGATGCAGTTTATTTACAGGTGTTATGGTAGTAATATTTGGATCAATAACCTCAGCTACTAGCTTCCCTGTAGTGATGTCAATGAAATCGATTGGATGCAAGGCTGTCCCGTTGTAGTTTTCACTAATATAACGACCAATAACTGCTAGTGATTCCGAAGGATCCTACATCATGAAACCATTTCACTTATCTGAATACATATATAACTAACTACATCCAGTGAACTGGAGATCTTAATCACTAACCTTAGGATCCCATTCAGCACGAAAAGGTGTAAGATGCCGATTGAAATCATGGCTATGCACAATTTCCCTGCTTGGAGAATCTAAATTGCCAAAGATAGAATCCCATACACGAAGACGGTTGTCTTGAGAAGTGGTAAGAATTTTAGTACCAGACAACGGAGAGAAATATGCAGAGTTGACAACACGCTTGTGCTTAAGGTCACAAAGAGAAGATCCTTCTTTTGGCCAACGAATATCCCACATACGGGCCTGAGAGTAAGAGGAAAGACAGGCAGTAAGTGACTAAACAAACATGAACATAAACATGTGTGATAAAAACAGACAGCACTATCTATTAATGGGGTGAATGATCTAAATAATGTAAGACTAGAAAATACTCCAACTGTGAAGGCAATAAGATAAGAATATAACTAAGGAGCTTACAGAGTGATCATTTCCACAACTTAAGAGAAGATCCGGTTGAACAGGATTACAGTGCAGACCAGTAACTTTGCTTCCTTTCTTATGAATTAAAATTGCCTCACCATTTTGATTATTGGAGCGAGTATCCACCCTAAAGAGGGTAAGAGAAAACGGATTTAAGAATAAGATAAATACTTGACAGAAACAGACACCTACCTTTTCTTTTCCAGAATTAGGGAAGAAAAACAAAAGAACACCCTCATTGTATAGCACTAATACATTGAAGATTTTATCTGATCCGGTAATCTCGTGTTTATATGATGTTAAACTAGTAAGAAAAGCTGGAGCACCTTAGTTCCAAAGTAATCTAGGCCCCATCTACACAGCGTTTCTGCTATGTTATAAAAGTTTTCCTTAAAACCCAGTGAATCATGAATGTATAAGATACTCACAAATAAAGATAACCAAAATTATCTGCTACAAGCACAAGATGCTTCTCTAGGTTGATATCCATGCCATATAGCATCCTCCAACTGTTTGCCCCCTGAAAAGCGATCCAAACTGGGTTATGATGCCAATAGTCATATACTCCGTATATTTAATTAACGCCACACAAATTCAATCCCAACTAGCTTTCAACTTGAGTAATCTCTCATGACTCCATGTCATTATTGCAGAGTATTTTCTCAAAGAAAATAACGGACATCAAACTTTCGTTTTATTGATCAATCTGCATCTAAAGGGGTCACAGAATTCAAACAAAAGAATTCACATGAGCCAATACAAGAAGCTACAACCAATGAATTCGCAAAAAAAAAGAAAAGATGAATAAACATAAGTGAAGCGAGTAGATAATCACAGAAAAAATGGATTTGCACTTCAGAGATCACCAGGAAGAGGGGGAAAAATAAGTGCTAAAAGGATGGGAGAAAGAAAAAAAAAAGTACCTGCCAACCATAAGGATTGAGATTCATTAAGGATGATGAAAGTCCAGTCTCAAAGTCAGTACAACTGACTGTCCCATCTGAGGACGCAGCATATACAGTCCCGTCATTTGTAGGGCTAAATCTGCGAAATCCAACATTTTGTTGCAGAATATAAATGAGACCTCTCTGGAGCATATTAAATATAAAAAAAAAAACACATCCAACTGATTACAAAAAAAGAAATGCACCTGTAACAGGAGGATTTAAAAACAAGAACTTACCTCATATTGTTGAGTATGCATGAGTGGATGTTACCATAAACCATCTTCTCATGCACTTTAGCAAAGTCCCATACTCCAAGTTGCCCTTTCTTCAAAAAGTAAAGAGCATGTCAATGATTACAAGTATTTGCATCAGATTAAACCATACCCTATACATAATGAACAGACCTTATCTCCAGATAAAAGGATGTTATCATTTGTAGGGTGGAACTCTAAACATGTCACGCGTCTGCTGTGATATCTGATAGCCGCACAAGTCACTTGATCTGGGATCACATGAGCTGTCTTCAACTGTTGTGGAAACAAATGAAATAAATTTGTAATATTAAAAAAAGGCATGTATTATCTACGGAATAGTACATGTAGAACAAAATTCATATTGATTGAAAATTTTTATTAAGCCTAAAAAATTACATAAACAAGTAAAGGAGGCGACAAACTATGCAAACCGGTGTTTTTCTCTATAATAATCTCTATAGTCCATTTCCCTTTTTCTTTCCCGCTACCACAACCACCAACGTTATATCCTCAATTATGCAGTCATTGGCTTGAGCACCACATTCACCAATGCTCTATTCTCAATTACACAGTTACTGGTTTGAAATTTCCATAGCAGTCTGAAATGCATACCATAGGACTGCCTGTTCGAAGTTCGCGTGCAAATAAAAACTCAACCGGATTCCTTGCATTTCTATGAGGTGCTGGGACCACCCCATTCTCCAAAGTCACTCTGTGTGGACAAGACATCGTGGTGTGGCCTCCAGTTGAGAAACAACAAAAACAGACAAACAATCAGCAGTCAGCATATCTTTTTCTCCCAATTGAAATAACATGCACGGATTGCAGATAATCTAATCAGACAAATGTTCCAGCCAAAACACTCAGTATGTACAGATATTAACTAAGTATATAATCGCGAAGAAGTCTAAGAAACATACTAGCAGAACACTTTAACAATCAATTCTATTGATTTACTGGGAAAAAAACCCCCCCAAAAAAAACAAAACAAAACTGAAATCCCTGCATTAAGCTAAGAACGTACAAGTTACACTAAACACCCCCAAAGTAGGAATTCACAACAAGATTGATTAGGACGTCTTACAAAAGTCTCAGCAACATAAAGCTGCACTTTAACCATCCATTCTACTAATTTACCAGTAAAACTATCAATTTCATCAAGATTCCATCAGCAAACCATCAAATCAACCATTTCCCTCCAATTTCTCATCTCAAAAACATCATATCAATTTCAAACACATCATCAAAAGAACACACCCTAAACAACCCAACAAAAACATATCCTCACATTAAGCTAATCACGGAAAAAAAAAAAAGAGAGGAGGTATGTAAGTATTTACCAGGCATCTTGCAGAGGAAGCATGGTTTCATTGGACAATCAATATAGGTAGCACCCTTGAAACCCGCCTCATGACCCGTCTTCTTGCAAACCTACAACAAAATCAGAAAACCCAGAAACAAACAGATTCCACTTCTCAGATTGAGCAATAAAGAAAATCATCAAAATTTGAACTAAAACAACCCACTGTCAATTACTTTGCAGACTTTCTTGAGACTAATAGTAATCGGCTTTTTCCCTTTCTTATCGAGGTCCGCACGGTTATCAACAAGACCCTTCTCGTTTCCATTACTGAATTTCTCTTCTTCATCATCTTCTTCCTCCTCTTCTTCTACTTTTTCTTCTTCGCCGGAAGTACTCTCCTCAGAGTCGCTGTCTCGCTCAATAATAACCTTCGGAAAAGTTGTCCTCCTTGTTCGAGAGGCCATTTTGGAAATTCAGACCGACAGAAGAAAGCGACACGACAACGACAAGAAGTTGTTGCCTTTGCTTAAGGACGAGGTTTCGGAGAACGGCGTCGCCGTCGCACGAAAAGGGATTGAAAAGTTGCCGGCTTAACTCCTCGATTAGAGCCCAAACACACTCGCGGTCAATTTACGAAAACACCCTTATGGTGGCCAGCAGGCAACGTAAACTTCCAGGGCTAGTTTCGGTGTTCGAGTTTCTTAGAAAGGCGGGAGAAGACGTGGACTGTCAACCGCCAGGAGCTTAAGAGCCGAGTATAAACACAGTAAAGCTTGTGTCAAAGAAAATTGTAAAGGAGGAGTATTTAAATACTTCCGTCCTAGTATAATGTAATTTTGTAGTATAATTTTTTTAATATTTTAAATTCAAATATTGAATGTATTTAATTTCTAATTATATTTTTTAAAAAATAATTCTTTTATTTTGAGGAGGGAAAGGCGAAGAACTTATAAAATCAAAGGATAAAGTACATTTTTAGTCCATTACCATTGATGTGTGTCATATTTTGATCATATTTTAAAAATTTATCCTATTTTAATTCTATATCATTAGTTTTTTGTCCTTATTTATCCGTTAATTATTCCGTACAAAAATACCTTTACAACTATAATATAATTACATGTTTAATAAAAGCATAATCACTAAACTTTTAAAAAAATGTACATACAAATCCTCAAATTTTTTGTCTCTTCACTCTCCCTCTCTTCAAACCTGGAAATTATGCAGCAAAGGAGGACTCAGCTAACTCCATCATCTTCCAACCCGACCTCCTCCTCCTCACAACCAAATTGTCCGCCAGTATCAACCGTAGCAAACACACAATTCATCCTAAAACCAATAGCAAGATCCAAACTTTCAGAGATCCTTTCCTTCATTAAAGCCCCTCCAAAATTTTAACACAACTGTCGAATCCACACAGATCTTTACTGAAAAAATCCGACATTGTTGCAAACATGAGGAATAATGGCCTCCGGTTTCAGACATCATCCATCCACCAAATTGTTTCAGCAATCAAATTTCACAAACCCAGAAACAGAACAGCTCAAAAATCCATCAACTGCATCCTCTAGGAATACAACGAACCTTCGCTTCTAGATCTATGAGGATACCGCCTTCGATTAAGTTTTGGAAGACGCTGCTCCAACGATTTGCGAAGGAGCTTGGAAGCGGAGGCATTTTGCTGATTTTTGCGATAGAGAGTTGGAATTGTAGCGATCGACTCACTCACCGGTTCGACGAAGTCCGATCCGTGCGGTTGATTGGGAACGGACTCTGTAGTCCGGAGAGGAAGGGACCCAGATCCTAAACCACCCACTACCAGCAACCTCCCTTTGCATCCACTCCTTCGACCGATCCCGGACCGGGCCGATCAAGTTCAAGGGCGTGGAATACGGAAACGCCGCTCTCTCTACCACCACTCCCCCACCTTATCTCCAGCTTCTCCGCCAGAGTTATCTTGTCCCTCGTCTCGCCGGATTTCTTGCCTTCACTTCCGTCGCCGTCTTCATCGGCAGTTACAACACCGTCGTCGATTCAGCTATTACCAAGCTTCTTCCTATTTTAAGATGCTTTGATGAGATTGAAGCGGTGGTGAAGCTTGTGGATGATTCGTTAATCAATATGGCAGAGGCTTTGTCTTCATCGGATTTAACAAGTCTGTTTCTTTTCTATTGATTTTCAATCAGATTTCTTTTATGTTTGATTCGTTCTAGAATATTTGTTATTGGAGTTCAAACATAAAATAGGAAGTGATGGGCAGAGATTGGCAGAGATTGATGGGTGGTTTCTTCGTTTTATGGGAATGCTCAATTTTGGAGAAATTTGGGCTGTTTTTGGGTCCAACAGATTCTCCATCTCATTCTCCAAAACGGAGAAGCAGAAGGAAAAATTGGTAGTCTTCCCCAAATTTGGAGCATTCTCCAAAATTTAAAGCTTTCTCCAAATTTGCTTTTCCAACATAAATAGTCACTCTCTCTCTTCTCTCATTGGTATGAACTCAACATTTAATTGGATACAAAAATCAGTTCAAATAAAAAAATATTAATTCATTAATTATTAGTCAAATATGTAGAATATTTTATTGTTGTAATAAATGCAAGCTTCTCCAAAATGGAGAAGCTGTTGGAGTTAGAGCAAAAATAATTTGGAGAATATGACTCTTGCTTCTCCATTTTGAAGAAACTTTTAGGGAGGCTATTGGGCTTGCTCTAAGTGATAATTTTAGGATGGAATCGGAAGTTATTTGTAAGTTCATGGAACAAGTAGTAATTTTAAATATTGGTATTTTCGTCATTTTATTCAATTAACGGTCATTTTAACAGACAAACTAACGAAATGATTAAAATAGAACAAATTCCAAAGATGAAGGATTAAAATATGACGAATTCTTAAAACATAACCAAAATAAGACACGCATCAAAGCTAAGGAACTAAAATTGTGCCTGAAACCAAATAAACCATTAGTAATAACCCTAGAATTTCGAGACTGAATTAATTTTTAGATTAATAAAATTTTACCTTAAGGATATTTTTGTAATTTGTACATTTTATTGGAACCTTCTCGAGAAGAGGAAACCAGTGGATTTCATTTCCTTTAAATTGGAGTTCATTTGGTTAGTTTATAATGTGTTTTAATCTAGGGGTATTTTCGTAAATTCTCGTATTTGGCCGATAATGTAGGAATTTGGAATTTCAGAAGTTTGGAGAATTTAATTGACTTCCATTAAAAGTCTAGGACTATTTTGTTTTTCTTAGAAAAGAGATTAAGATTAATTAATTAATTAATTTAAAATAAAATAAAATATAGTAAATATTAAATAATTAGACTACTTGCTAAAATCTCAACCCTCCATCCCAATCTGAATCTAATGGTCCAGATTTCAATTTTGGCCACTTGCACCAGATTTGATCTCAGCCACTGATCTTGATGATGATGATGTAACTCAACTTTACTCCTATAAAAAAAAAAACTCAACTTTGCCTAGATTTTTTTTAACAGCTAAGAGGATTATATTAACAAATGGGACTTATGAGGAAAAAGCCAAGGTCCCAGCCAGATACATCTGATTACAGTATAATGTTAATGGCCAATAAGGCTACAGAACTTACAACTACCTTGAACTTAAAAACTCTCATAAATCTAATGCACCTTCAGGAAAACAAGACGATCTCATGGGGGTGAGGTTGGCAAAGCCAATCTGTCCGGGAACCAATTAGCTTAGGGCGCATGCTTGATAGCCATAGATGCGTATAAACCTACACATTAGAAAACACTTCCAAAAGACTCCATCGAACCCCTTCCATTACAAGTTTATTTCTTGCTCTCCATATTACCCAGTCGCAGTGATCACGATACCTTCCCAAACTGGGCGTGATTTTGTTGGGACCAAATTAATCATTTCCTGCGAGTATAGATCTAAAATATCCCAAAGAAACAATGGATAATCCCCCACCAAACAACAAGCAGATTCCAGACCTTTGTCATGACAGGGCATCGAAGAATGCCATGATCTAGGCTCTCAAAGCTGTGAGAGCACAAGGGGCATGAAATAGAAGGGGTGAGGATCTCGCATCACCAAAGTGAGATTGCACGGCAAGAAGTTCCTGCTCATCCGCCAAGTAAAGATATTTACTTTTATCGGGAGAGTTCTTCTCCGTAAGGTTGGAATGTCAGATTGCTCCGCCTCAAATACATCCAGGGCCTTCACAAGTGTCATTGTGGAAAATGCTCCATCCGCGGAAAGATTCCAGTACCATGAATCTGATTTATTTCGATGCGGCATAGTCTCCCTTAGAAGTGTTTGTAAACTGTCTATCTCTCCCACACTTCTCTACCCCTCGGTTGGTGCCGCCATTGCCAATTCCATGTTTGCCTCTCATCTTCCCACATCGCCTGGTTATCAACAAAGCAGTCTTTATCAATTTCCAAGGCGTACAGACGCTTGAATCTGTTCATCAAAGGACAATCACTGATCCATTTGTCCTTCTAGAATTTAATGTTATTCGCGCTCCCCAACTTTCTGACAAAAGCCCCTGAAAACCCGACCCCTGCAGCATCTATCTCCATCCCTGCTTTGATTATATTTGCCCAGGTGCCACCCGAATCTGGAATTTGAGATGAATTTAAACCACCTTCAGGTCCGTAAATGGTAGAAATTATTCAGTGCCACAAAAATTTTTGCCCCTCCTTGAACCTCCACCACCATTTTCCAAGTAGGCTTAAGTTTTTGCTTTGAAGGTTGCTCACTTTTAGGCCGCTAGATTCGAACTCACCGAAGGTAGCAACACTTTTTGCCCAGACAATTTTCTTGTTGGAATTATTGTATCCCCAAAAGAAATTTTTTCGCTGCTTCTCTAATCTTTTGCATACCGAAGTAGGTACTCTAAATAGAAAGAAGTAGTATAATGGGAGGCTACTCAGCATGAATTTTACAAGCGTAAGTCTTCCTCCGATGGACAGGGAATCAGATTTTCAGACGCTTAGCTTATTTTGAAATCTTTGCTCCACTTTGGTCCAGGAAGATTTTCGCTTCATGTTTGCACCTATAGGGAGACCGAGGTATAGGAAAGGGAGTGTTCCGGCAATACAAGAAAGATGATTTGCTAATCTGTTAATTTCACCTTCTGCCACTCCCACCCCAAATAACCTTCTTTTATGGATATTTATACGTAGTCCTGAGGCGTCTTCGAAACATTTGAGAAGGTAGATCAAGTTCGAAGCTTTGATGCTCGACCACTCTCCAATGAATAGCGCGTCATCAGCGAACTATAAATGAGATAATTCCACCTCTTCAACCCCCACATGGAAACAATTGAACACCTTTTTTTCTATGGCCTCAGCCATCATAATAATAATAGCCTTGGCCGCTATAATGAAGAGGAAGGGCGAGAGGGATCTCCTTGGCGAATCCCCTTTTCCATGGAAAATTTCGCTGTCGGGCTAGCATTCACAAGAATTGAGACCCTTGCCAACGAGATATAAATTCTAATCCATTTCCTCCAACCTACTCCAAAATGCATTTGCTATAGAACCGAACCCAGAAAGTCCCAGTTTAGCCAGTTGTAGGCCTTGGCGAAGTCCACATTCAAAATGAGCAATTTCTTCTTCACCTTATCAGCCTATTTTACCACTTCATTGGCTATAAGATTGTTGTACAAGATCTTCCGCCCTCCCAAAAGGCAGATTGAGAATCAAATATAATACTTGGGAGCACCTGCTTCAATCTTTCCACCAGGACTTTAGATAAAATTTTGTATTGACATCCCACAAGGCTGATTGGACGGTAATCAATTTATGCACCACATTAAATGCACCGCTAGTCCCTTAACTTTAATCATTATCTTGTTTGAGTCTTATTTTAAGTTTTTGTCTTCTTAAAATCTCATTTTAAAAATTATGGTGCATCATAGTCCTTTTTTATAGTATTTGACAATTTTACCCTTTAAGACAAATGGTCTAATAACTATTACGGATTGAATTTCCCCTATCACTCTCTTTAGAACCTAAAGTTTTAAAAATTTTACAAACCCACCCACCCCTCTTCCAATTGCTGCCAGCCCTTTCACCACTACAATAGGCCATAGCCGCGATACTACGTTGTCGCTTGTCCTCTGCCGCTCATCGTCCGACTTTGAAGTCTCTTCCGAAGCACCACCAGCTGCAAAGTGCAGCAACTAGACGATAAAATTCGGAAAAGAAAAGGTTGAAGAAAGGAAGATGGAAGGAATTAAAATTGAAGTTCTGCAACTATAAATACTTCTACTTCACTAAAATAGTGATGATAATACATAATCCTTATACTTCAGAATGAGTTTTATTATTTAACCTGAATCCACATGGGGGCACGCGGGGCACGTGCCCCCAGTAAAGTTTTGCAAAATGTAGCCTTAGTGGTAGCTAAGTTTGGTATATATGAAGTATAGGGGCCTGTTTGAAAACTTTTAAATGCTCTAAGGGCTAGCTCGGATATAAGGCAAATTGAAATCATGGGAACGCGCTGCGAGCCCAGCAGCTGGCCGGAAAGGAAGAAATGGATAAACTACTTTCGAAATCCTACTACTATACATAACTGTCTGTTAATGTCATAAGGTTGGTTGTTTTATCGGATAAGTATTTAAATTTTGTTAAAAGTGGTTAACCATTATTAATAATACTATAATTTTAATCTTAAAACTTTTTTTTAAAACAATTTATAATTCAAACTGATTCGTAACTAAATTTCAATAACTTAAATCATGGAAATAGTTATATTCTCTTAATAAAATTTACAAATTAATTTGATACTCCTATTAAACAAATACGGATAAGCGCTATCAAATTGAATAGAATGAAAAAAATCTGAATATGCTATCAAATTGTTTAGAATTGATAAAATATAGTTAAATTACTTATTATCTAATTCAGATTCTATTTTTAAAATCTATTTACACTTTCAAATATTAAATAAACTTCCAATTTTATAAGGAAAATTAAATACTCAAATTGCGGTACTGTATAATATTACATAGTGTAAAAACCTCACCCACATGCGCACTGTAATCTTTATATTTTACCCTTATTACAAACATTATTTATACAAAGTATAAATACTATGGGAACTATATATGGGTATATAATGTGATCGACATTATATTACATTAGTTTTCTCCACTTAATTATCATGTAATAAAGCTTAAAAATAATACTCATACTATCTTCAATTAATGTATACATTTGAATTTCATATTTCAAAATTTAGTGTTTGACTCAAATATTTACTAAGATAAATAGTAAAAAAAAATCATAAAAAATATTTTTTAAAAGTTCATACTTCAAATCAAGATATGAATAAGAACTATTGAACTTAAAAAATGTTTAAACACTTATAAAAAAATTATAGATCAAATACTGTGAAACAGTAAAAGCAAATGTATGTATTTTTTTTAGGACGGATAGAGTAGAATTGTGCCCCCATATACAAAAAATCTCGGGTCCGCCTCCACTCTCCGAAACTACTTACTCTTTTCCACCGGAAAGATTCGGCGCCGCCATCTCAGCCCCTGGTTATTGCCTTCCCAGCCAACCTGGTCGTCTATTGTTGCCGAAATGAAGATGACCCGGCTTCCGACCCAAAAACTCTAACGTAACCCGCGCATCCTCAGATCTGGGTTCGCGTTTGGCGTTGGATGAGGAGAGTCGCATCTTCACAAGGTGGGCTAGGACAGGGCTATGTTGGATTGCTTGGGTGGGTCACGACTGCCAACTGGGGTAAGGTGGATTGAGGATGGCTGGATGCAATGAAAGGGTCGTGGCTGGTTGTGATGGGGAAGGGGAGGTGGTAGGTTTGTAAAAAAAATTAAAAGTTTAGGGTCTAATAGAGTAATGGAAAAAGTTTAAATCCATAATAGTTATTGTACCATTTGTCCTAAAAGTTAAAATTGTCAAAATTTGTCAAAAAAAAAAAGCACAAATCCAACCAGCACCTGATTGTTTGCGGCCCAACCCCACTTCTTCTCCCACAGCTTTCCTTCCCTTTGCAGTCCAGCCCCTGAGGTTTGTTCCCTTCCATTTTCACGTTTTACATCTATTTTTCTATTTTTTGTTTGATTTTCGTTTTAATTAGTAAAACACAAGGAAACCTTAGGCCCCGTTTAGTTGTAGAATACAATTTTCATTTTTCTTTTACCTTACATTTTTTCATTTTTTGTATGCACGTTTCTAAATTAGTTTTTAGAAAACGTGTTTAGTTGATTCATGTGGAAAACAATTTTTTGAAAATAAAAATTGAAAAAGTGTTTAGTTTCTTCTGGGATCACGAGAAGCTCTTCCCCGGATGGGTATCTTCTGGGACGACCGTTGGCATCCCTAGTAACTCTACTTCACGGAACATTACAGAGTGGGTGTTGTACACACCCAATATAGGTCGTACAACGGCTTTATTTGGTAATAATAAGAAATAAATTGTTCATTATATTGGACATGTGACTCGCATTTTCTAGTCATGATTCATAAATTACTTTTCTTTGTGCTCGAATGATTGAATTACTGTTTATTAATCAATCGTGCTTAGTTTTCATTGTTTGTGCTTGTTTATTTGAGGGTGTATCAAAACCCTAGTGAGGGGCCTTGATATACTCCTCCTTACTGAGCGTTTGGACGCTCACCCTTATATTTCCAGGGTGAGCGTTTTGATGAGGAGTACTATCCCGAGCTTGCTAAGCTGGAGCCGGGATACGAGTACTACGAGGAGGAGCAAACTCCAGGTGATGACACATTGTAGTCGCTCGACATGGCTTTAACTCTAGTTTGGTTTGGGGACTTGCTTTAAATTATGCTCCGCTGTGTTATCACTTATATGTATGACGACTTATGATTATAACATTTGGTTTTCGTAAGACTTAGTAACGCCGTTGTTTGTTACCCTGATCAAAGGTTTAAATTTTTCCTGATATTCTTCTCAAATTATTTCCAAAATATTTTCAAAATAGAAAAAGTTTAACTGTCCCATTTGACATTGCTGTTTTAAAAATAGAAAAATATTTTCAAATTATTTCCTGGTATTGGTTCGCAAAAAACTATCCTATTTGACTTTACTATTTCAAGGTTCAATTTTTTACTCAAATTTTAACAATGATAAACGGTGAAAAAAATTCAGAGAAAAATATATTTTGAAAATTTAGATTGCAAATTTTGATATACATATGAATTACTCCCTCCGTCCCAAAAGTAATGCAACACTGGATTTTCAGCATTTAATCTATGATTTTATTTCTCTATCAATTCAAATTAGAAATTTGAAACTTTTATATATAACTAAAAATTTGATGTCTTAACTTTTTTAATGTATTTGTTTTTGATATTTTTTCCATTGAGAAATAATATAGATAAATTGAAGTCAAATTGACATCAAAAGTCAACTGTTGCGTTATTTTGGGGATGGATGAAGTATTTAATTTTCGATATCTAAAAACTCATGAATAAAATATTATACATTAAATATTGTGAAACTACCAAAAAAATGACACCATCTTTTACGGACGAATGAAATATGTTTTAAGAAAGATATAAACTCCCCACGCAGGATGTGGAACAATGCAAGGCTCCAAGTGCCATGAACAAGCATAAAAAGTAAACTAAATTATCTAAAGAACAAAGAGATAAAAGATAGTGAAACTGTGATCACCAGAAGGTTACCGCTACGAACAACTAGCTATCAAGGTCAGATGACTAGCTCCACACATTGAAGAACAACTATCGCCAGCGGGATACATCATATGTAAAGTTGTACTAATTCTCCCAAAGATTTTATAAATAAGATATTCATATGTAAAGTTGTACTAATTCTCCCAAAGATTTTATAAATAAGATATCAACAGTACCCAACATTCTCATGACAAGTAGATACATCCAACAAGATGCAAACCATAAGATGATGAGCTAAAATATGCCTCAACATTGCAATGGTATGTTTTACAAAGCTCATAGGTGACTCAACCCAGCAATAGAAGTACCATAGATGTGCCCACAACCAAAGAACCATCAACCAGACCACACTAGTCGGGATGAATTCAATACCCCTACACTGGGTACAAGTGGACGGGGAAGATCAAGACCCTCGCCCACCCGAAGCAAAGGACTTCATCCCTACAGGTAGCTAGGACGAGACATCACTCCAACCTATCGAGACATCTGCAACACTTGCGTCCTTCAAAACCCCCTCACCGGCTAACTGCACCATCTTCCGCACTCTTCTAATGCCTCCATCTTTCAAATCCAGACGAACTCCGGCGAGTTTACAAACTCAAAAACGGAGATCCGATTGCGGGGATCCCCAAACTAAAGGGAAATCGTAATGGAAGCTGGGAAAACTGGGGTGAGCAACCGATCTTTGACTTCATATGTGACGACATATGGACCTAGCGGCTACCCAACTGATGCGATCACGAGGACACTCGACGCGATCCCACGAAATCACTGGAAGCTCCGGATCTAGCCCGAAGGAGTCGCAAGAACAGGGAAGGATAAATTCGACCTCAAACACCTCCCAACTACGAGGTTGGGCAATATTTGAGATAATGCCTGGGGACGATGGAAGATCTAGCACCTCTTAACTACGAGATTAAGCAATACTAGATATTAAACTCGATGATAAACACCAAGGGGGATGGCGGAAGGTAGCAATGGGTGAGAACCGAAGCTTGAGGAAATAAACCTCTCAAGCGTTTGACTATGTTCTAGGTTACAAATGAAGAACTATGCTCCTTTTATGGTGAAGGAGAGAAAGGTGAGATGATGGGGGGTATGGGCAAGGACATGACTAGGGGACCATGTTCCTAAAATTATGGTGGGTGAAGTGAAGGGATGGTGATGGAAGTGAGATGGTAGGCTACCTACTCCCTTCTCCCATTTCTTCCATAAAAGACATTTATGGAGAAGGGGGGGAAAGTACATAATATCTAATTCAAAATGGTTGACAAGTTAACAATGGAGGCTTCGCAGGGGCGGCTTCGCCTGGGGGTTTTGCCATTGCCTGAAGGCTTCTCATAGGGCCTTCGTTTGGAGGCTTCGTAGGGACGGCTTCGCCTGAGGGCTTCGCCTTCGTCTGGAGGTTTCACAGGGGCGGCTTCGCCTGAGGGCTTCTCATGGAGGCCTTCGCCCGGAGGCTTCACAGGAGCGGCTTCGCCTTCGCTTGGAAGCTTCACATGGGGCCTTGCCTTGGCCTGGAGGCTTCACATTTAGCCTTGGCCTGAAGGCTTCGCAGGGGGGCTTCGCCTTCGCGCTGGAGGCCTCGTCTTCTATATTTCAAGATCAGTTTCCTTGTCAAAATGGGGACTCCGAGCTTCATTCATCCTCCCATTCGAACTTTTATACTTTGTTGTCGTTTGGGGATCCTATGATCACATCACCAACAACTAAACGAAGAATCACCAGAGGCTTGGTGCTGGAGCTCAGAACCAATTTGTGCGTGCGATAGATCAAGAACGCCTGCCAAAAACGGCTGGGAAGCAGAGATGCTTGCTGGACCTAGCAAGCCAAGCCAAGCCAGGCAGCAACGCTCGGGAGAGACCAATCCGTTGGCCAAGAGAACCCAGAGGATCATCATTGGCAGAGGTGTGAGGCCACATGCCCCAATGGTGCTGCAGACAAACCCTATAAGCCATTATTTGTTTTTTAGTTCTGTGTTAACATGCTTTAACTTGAAATAACAATTTCTTAAGATGACATAACTAAAGGGTTGGGGTGTTCAAAAAACCCGCAAACCGAGAAATTGAACCGAACCGCATGATCTGAAACTGAAAAACCCGCGAACCAAAGAAACTGATAACTTGCGGGTTCTAATTTTAGAAACCCGCGGATACCCGAACCGATTTGCATGTCTATTTACAAACAAATTATCTAAAATTGCTTACTTCATCTCAATTTTTCTTTAAATTTCTTTTATATTATGTGTGAAAACTCATTTCATACAATAATGATACATGATTTGCAATGTTACATTGTTATTCTATTTATGCAAACTACTTTTCTTCTTTTTTATTCTCTAAATATATACATTTATGATACAAAATTTTAAAATATCTCTAAGTATAATGAAAGATTTTATAGGATAAGTAAACTAAGGAACATATGCAGATATCCACGATTCGAACTGTAAAAAACCGTGAAACTCGGGTACCCGCACTCGACGGGGCGAATATTATTTTTCCCACTATCCGCCCCGCCTCGTGAACACCCCTACTAAAGGGTGTGTTCATTTGGAAAAAAAGAGTTGAAGTTTTTCATTATTTATCAATGATTTTTCCTAAAAACTTTTTAATATATAAAGTTTAATATAACTTATATGCAAATAGTAAATAAACATCTTTAATTAATTTCTATATATATATATATAATTTTTACTCTTATGTTCACTCTTATTTTCCAATAAGCATGCTAAAGTTCTTATAATACTCCACTTTTATATTCAATAGAAACTAAAAAAAGTTAAAGTAGCTTTTTCGTGATTAAAATTGGAAAAACAAAACACCATATGTTCTTCTTTTTCTTCTTCTTTTTTATTTTTTTACGTGTAAAACTAGCTTATAATGTTTTGCGAAGCATGTCTCTAGAATTGTAGTGAATGTGGCAAAATCGAGGATCATCCCTAAAAATAAACATCACCATGACTAAACGGTTTCCACCTCCGGTTGAACATGAATTTGGAAACCAACATTTTTTTTTTGGAAAACAATTTGATCAAAGAAAAAGTCAAAACTTGAAACATCTCCCAAAATAATTTCTATTCTTTTCGTTTCTTTTTTTTTGCCGTTTCTTTTCCTTTCAATCATGCGGAACATCGCACATTTCCAAATCCTTTTTTCTATAAATCACAGTTACATCCACGATGAAAATTAATGGATCATTAGTCAAAATTACACAGAACCAAAATTTACCCCCCAAAACCGAAAAATTCAAAAAAAATAAAATAAAAAGAAAAGGCAAAAAAATGGTTTTTCTTCTCAAATCAAATCGATTATTTTTTATGTGCTTATCTTGTCTCCTATTGCTGGTGCCCTTATCTAAAGGGCATGATGCTCAATTTGGAGGTCCAGTCTTGTTCCATGGAGGACCTATCCTTTCCGGAGAAATCAACCTTGCGATTCTATGGTATGGAGATTTTGGTCACGTGACGAAAAACGTAATATCCAATTTCATCAAATCGCTTAACCTTGATAACCCCGGCCCTTCAGTCGCATCGTGGTGGCGCGTCGTGGAGAGCTACCAATCGGCGGCGAAGCGGATCCCAGGGTTACCAAGCCCAAGGTTACCAAGCCCTCCGATCAATGTCCAGATTGCGAAACAAACCACCGACAATTCGTACCAGTACGGGAAGGTCATTACCATCGAGTATATCCCTAAGCTGGTGAACGATGCCGCTGGTGGGAATCCTTCTCTCCTTCCAGTCATTTTCACCGGAAGGATGGTCAGTGTTCACGGTCTTTGCTATGGCAAATGTGCCGACCATGGTATTTCTGGTACGTCTGAGGTTGTGTCCCTTGGCACATTTAACAAACATTATTAAATGTCATGATTCTCCCATTTAACATTTGTCATGTATTTATTTTTGTGGCATACTTGATTTGGGTCACCAAAATAACTATATAACAAGTTTTCAACCTAGAGTGTTTAAATGACTATGAGTTGTCTCCGTTGTAATTAATTGTAATTAATTAATACCGTAAAACAATATGTTACTTTTTTAATATAAAAAGTAACAATGTTAATATATAGTGACATGGACTACAAAAAAGGAGACATATGATATATTTGTGGACTCATTAAGTAATTTTAACGGATCAATGATTGTGTTAGGTAGTGTTCTTTTAAGAAAAATCTAATAAAAAAAACTAAAACATTTAAAATTTTCATAATTCCGATTTTTTTTCCTCTCACGAAAACTCCATCCCATATTCAAATAGTCGTTACATTTTTGCTGTTTTTTTTTTGTTAAGAGAATACACTCTTAATCAAATATGGGATACATAGAATTATTAAAGGGATTGGCATAAGGTAATTAAAGGGATGATATATAAAAAGAAAAATATTTACTCGTAATTTTGCATGTGAAAATAGGGAGACAACCGTACGTGATCGTCGGCGACCCGGTGTCGGAGTGCCCCGACGAGTGCGCTTACCCGTTCATGAGCGGACCGTATCTGAAGCCACCGAGCGGCAGCGTGGGGGCCGACGCCATGGTGGCGGCGTTCGCGCAGTCTCTGGCCGACGTCGTAACCAATTCCCAACTCAAAAGCGGATTCTTTAAGGGCCGACCCGAGCACCCGACCGACATAGCCGAAGATTGCAAGGGCATGTTCGGTCCCGGCGGCGATGACGAAAGCCCGGGAAGGCTCAAGATATGCCCGTTCACCGGCGGCTCCTACAACGCCATCGGAAACAATGGGAAGAAGTTTTTGCTTCCGGCGATATGGAATCCTGCAAGGAGAGCTTGCTGGACTGTCGTTTAGCTTGTTTTAAAAAAAACAGTGGCGGTTTTTGATATTTAATTTTTTTTAGTTTATTTTTTAGTTCAACACTTCGATGTCAAATTAAAAGAAAAAAATGATGGAAGTGAAAAAGATTGTTATTTATAATCAGTTGATCTAATTCGTTTTTTAGGCTTGAAAGTTTGGGCCAATAGAAACATGCATCCAAGCTTCATATAAGTTTATTGTTTATTATTCTCCCAATTCCCACCCCCCTAAAAGGAACTTTGTACCTGTACATTATACTTTTGATGTAGTAAATTGTTTTTGACAATTAAATGAACTTTTACTTTAAACCGAGTTGTATATATGCGTTAGTGATCAAACATTTGTACTGATCATGCTAGTATTTTGCCCCATTTAGGGGCATTTTACAAGATGGGATATAAGTAATATATAGGTTATAAGATGGAATATAAGTAATAGGTAATATTTGTGCATTGTCAACTTTTTCAAGTAGTTTTCCCATTTTGAAAAAAAATATTTACGAGCAACTTTAATTGTTTAGCAATATTTGTTTAATCCTAAGTTCTAACTATTTAAAAATTATTCAAAATGTTACAGCTACACTACGTATTTGTTGGAAATTGGTAACGATCAATCCGTTACCAGCCCGCTACCAATGGTAACAAGGCTGGTAGCGGGTTGGGGCTACCAATGGTAACGGGTTTGGTAGCTGACAGCTCGTTACCAATTTATTTGAAAAAATAAAATAAAAAAACCAAATTCATTGAAATCCATCATTCAAATCCAGAATTTTTCATCTCATTCAAACCCAGAAACATGTACAAATTCATCTGATGAAAGTGAAAAATACTTGGTCCATCAATTCATCCGCAAGTTTCCTTCCATGTTTGCAGAAATCATGACATGAACCAGTTGAAGCTCTCAAATATATAAACCGTTTGCTTTTCCTGTTGAATGCCTCCTAGCAGGCCCAACTGACTTGTTGAGGTCTGGTGTTAGTGGTGAACTGATACTCTACTCAGCCATAAAATACTTTCAGCACAACACTAGCGTTTATAACAGAATAATCAGCATAGTGGATATCAGAAATGTCCCTGTAATTTGTAAATATTAATCTATAACATGTTGCAGTTGAATAACTAATTCTTAGTCTTACGCATATATATCAGTAATGAAAGCACAACGGAAAGGAGAGACTACCTGTTGAGACAGAGGGTTCCACCGGAGAGGGCGGCGGAACTGTTGGATCCGGCAAGAGAGGGAAGAAGAAGATGGGACGAGTTTTGTTAAGTGTGGGAAGAAATCTGTTGATGTGCCTCACCTTCTCCATTCAACGATGGATAACTAATTGATTTTTTATAGGTAGCGGATAAACTGCGCAATTGTTAAACTGCACAATACTACACAGATTTCACCGTAATTACGGGACGGCCATGTGTCGTGCCTTACCGCCTCAGCTCCTCCATTCCACGATGGATTCACCGCCTTCTGCAACTCCGACCGCCTCTCCGATGAGCTCTCCCCCGCTCCTCCAATGTCTCATACCGGATCTCCAACGCGCTGCTGGAGGTCCCGATTCTTACGTCCCATCGCCCCTAACAATATCCTCGCCGGTGCTCCTACCGGCGGTGCTGTACTAAATAGAGTGGCTGCAATTGGATTCTTGGCCAGTGTGGTGGTCGCCCACACTTTGTTGTTGTGTGATTTTTTTACTGTATGATCAATTTTATTTACCGTGTGATCATTTTTTTACAAAACGGATTTAATATGTTTAATAAGAGAATGGTGATGATCACCAATATTGGAAGTAAAAACATCATTTTTTAGAGTATGATCATCATGTTTACAAAGTGCAGGTAATGCGTTTGATCGAGGTGATGGTGATCAATGTTGGAAGTGATTGCATCATGATTATCAATGTTGGAAGTGATTGCATCATGATTCAGTGTGATCATCACTTATAAACAACTAAACATTAATACTGCAGAAAGTGATCATAAATAAATTACCTTATTTTTAAAGTAAATGCATCAATCAACCAGTATTGATAAATATATATGCATCACATAAAGCCAACAAACCATCATAAGCAAAATATTCTCAAGCCTCATACATCAATATTTCATTCTTACTACTATACGCACATCATTTTGTCTTATAATGATCATCAATATATGAGATACGTGCATTATTGTGATCATCGTTGTTTTATGCCATGGGTTATATTTTATTATGTGAACATTATGGACTTCATTACGGATTTCATTGTGAACATTATTGTGGATACGTGCATTATTGTGGATTTCATTGTTTTATGACACGAGCATCAAAAGTTCATAATACGCAATTCTATTTAGTTATGTGAACGTCATTTTTATCATATTGATAATCATTTTATTTATGGTCTTATAATATTTTTCATTTACATTGTTTTGCGTTGTTTTACGTTAGTAAATATTATGAAATATATAGAATTCTTAATGTCATATCCACACATTGTTTTCATAGTTATCATCAATATATGAGGTAGGTGCATTAGTGTTAATCTTTTATATATGATTATTGTTTCTAAAACATTTTTTTTCCTGGTGGCACGCATCGTTTTGTAACACTTATCATCATTTTGATATTTCCATTACAGTAATCATCATAGAGGTCACAGTTTTCGTGAGCATTATACTATTATAGGACACATATATTTTTTTAAGTGTGAGCATCATGTTTTGTAGATTACGGTTTATGCGTTCGGCCGGTTAATTGAACTTGAAAAAGCTGAATACATAAACTTTGGGCAACGGAGGGAGGTACTGTTTTCAATTTTTTTATGATTTTTCAGTTGTGATTAATTTCGATTTCAACGGGAGGTTGGAGCAACGGTTTAGGCGCTGCGAATCTCAGTGTCCGATTTTGTCGCAAGTGACAGAGGAAGGTCGACCTTCCTTCTCCTTCCTTACCTTATGCTCTTAATAAGCGCATAGTTACTCTTTTTTATAATAGCAGTATTTTATATTTCTAAAAAAAATATTATAGAAAAATGTCACAATGGCATATTAGGATGTACATTGTACGATATGACATTTCAAGAATTTACTTGAAAATTAGGTATTTTAGTTTCAATGAATGTGAACATTTGTTTTTCACATACATGTATTACAATGGAAGTTAGATAATTAAATTTAAATATGCAAAGCTTTAGTAAAAGAATATATATATATTAAATTTAAATACACAACAGCTGTATTATTACATGGATACTTGATAGGTTCTTGGTATCAAGGGAGCTCCTTGGCAGGGTTTATATATTCAGCAGGGGTGGCTGGAATCAAGTACAAATATCGGGGTGTGCTAGTTTTATTTTTAAACAGAAGCTAAAACTTTTGAAACAAAAGATAAGAGAATTCGCGAGTTAATTGTGCGGAGCCGGCTGCTGCAAATATAGAGATAAAATATTTAACAGAAGAAGAAGAAAGCAAAAAACTGTGTAAATCAAGGTTGCAGTTTTTTCGGGCGACAAAAATCAAGAGTGAAATGGGCGATTGAGAACAGTAACTTCTTCCACGGTATAGTTAAAGGACGACCGAGAAAGAAATACAATCAAAGGTTTAAATATGAACTGAACATGGGTGGAAGAGCCATCGAAATTTATGGAGGAAGTGTTTGGGTTTTTTTAAGAGTAAAATTCGCGTACAGTCCCAGTTTAAGTCTTGGCGACCTATTTTAGTCCCGTTTTAAGTATTTGAATCAGTCGAATCCCATTTTTTGAATTCGTGACCTAATGAGGTCCTTTCCGTCCACCCCTTCCGTTTTCTTGGACGGAAGGGTGTGAAATGTCGATTTTGCCCTTACTGTGTCTGACTTGGCAGCTGAGGTGGATATAAAATCCGAAAAAATAGGAATAAAATCCGAAAAATAGGAATAAAATCCGAAAAATCCGAAAAAAATCCGAAAAATCCAAAATAAAATCCAATAAATCCGAAAAAATAGGAATTAAATCATATAAATAGGAATCATATAATTATCATATAATTATCATATAATTATATATCCGAAAAATCCGATAATAATTAAATAATCCGAAAAATCCAAAATAAAATCATATAATTATATAATTATCATATAATTATCATATAATTATATATCCGAAAAATCCGATTATAATTAAATAATCTGAAAAATACAAAATAAAATCATATAATTATATAATTAGATTATTAATAATAATTTAAGTCAATTTTTGAAATTAAAAGTTAAATATTTATAATTATAATTAAACAGTACATTTTTTTTGTAATTATAATTAAACATCAAATGCTAAAAACTAATTAAACAGTACATTTTTTTGTTTTATATATACATGAAGGTAGTATTTATAATTATATGATTTTATTCTCGATTTTATTTTAGATTTTTCAGATTATTTAATTATTATCGGATTTTTCGGATATATAATTATATGATAATTATATGATAATTATATAATTATATGATTTTATTTTGGATTTTTTGGATTATTTAATTATTATCGGATTTTTCGAATATATAATTATATGATAATTATATAATTATATGATTTTATTTTGGATTTTTCGGATTATTTAATTATTATCGGATTTTTCGGATATATAATTATATGATAATTATATAATTAAATGATTTCTATTTATATGATTTAATTCCTATTTTTTTAGATTTTTTTGGATTTTATTTTGGATTTTATTCCTATTTTTTCGGATTTTTCGGATTTTATATCCACCTCAGCTGCCAAGTCAGACACAGTAAGGGCAAAATCGACATTTCACACCCTTCCGTCCAAGAAAACGGAAGGGGTGGACGGAAAGGGCCTCATTAGGTCACGAATTCAAAAAATGGGATTCGACTGATTCAAATACTTAAAACGGGACTAAAATAGGTCGCCGAGACTTAAACTGGGACTGTACGCGGATTTTACTCGTTTTTTAAGCAGCATTTTAAAGTAGTAAATTCCGCCGGTAGTCCTGTAAGTTTGGGTTTTGTCCTATTTGGGTCCCGTTTTAAGAATTTGTCTCACTTTAGTTCTGTAAGTTTCAATCGTGTGCACCGTTAGTCCCGTCGTCACTTTTTCCGTTAAAATCACCGTTAAAGTGGTAAAATTATCAAAATATCCTAGATCTAATATTAAATTTAACATCAATCTCTTAAAATAGATACAAATAAACCCTAATTATTCCTAAATGTACAAACAAACCATCTCTCTTCCCTCACCTCCGGCCATCTTCACCAACCTTCGCCACCGCCTTCATCAGATCCTAAATCACGAATGTCCCATTCTCTTCGTTCACCATCGTCAGATCTGGAGCTCCATTCTTCCCTCGACGCCGCGACCCTCTCTTCGAGCTCGTCATCGCGGACCCCTTGACGACCCTAACGTCGATGACCTCCGGCTTGACGGATCAGCGTTGCTGCCGCTGCGCCTGTCCCCTCCACATACACGGATCGATTGTACACGGATCCTTAACCAATCCCTCCATCGCAACGCTGCAGTCCTAATACTCCATCCGCTGGGAGGGCGCCGATGTAGCATAAAGAAGTGGCGGACTTGCGAAGGTGCCCTGCCTGGAAAAACATAGTTGTTCCATGCTTGGAGGGACGGCCAAACAAATCCCAGACCTAGCGGCAAGGTGCCAGCGCGGGCTGGGAGGAGCCCATGGGGCGGGCAAACAACGCAAAGAGGAAGAGAGGGTTGCGGCGATGGCACACTCCTAGGGTTTTCATCGCAAAGCATCTCTTCAAGGTGTTAAAACATTTATTTAGAGAGATGGTGAGGTTGTACATTTAGGAATAGTTATGGTTTATTTGTAACTTTTTTAAGAGATTGGTGTTAAATTTAATATTAAATCTATGATATTTTGATAATTTTACCACTTTAACGGTGATTTTAACGGAAAAAGTGACGACAGAACTAACGGTGCACACGATTGAAACTTATAGGACTAAAGTGAGCCAAATTCTTAAAACGGGACCTAAATAGGACAACCCACAAACTTACAGGAACACCAGTGAAGTTTACTCCATTTTAAAGAAGATATAGAAGAAAGGCCATCATTCAATAGTGCAAAATTTAAGAAGCTGGACAGCAATCAAATTTCGATGCTGGATTTACCATTCTCCAAGGCTGAAATCAAAGTGGCAGTTTGGTCCTGTGAGGGGGCAAAAGCCCCGGGACCGGATGGTTTTACCTTTTCCTTCATCAAGGAGCATTGGGAGACATTAAAGGGTGATGTGACTGATTATGTCAAGGAATTTGAAAACCCTGGAAAATTATCGAAGGGGTGTAATTCTACTTTCATCTCCTTATTCATATAGTTTCGGATCCCTTGACGCTGAACGATTATAGACCTATCAGTTTGGTTTACTGCCAGTATAAGATAATAGCTAAATTGCTTGCAGAAAGGCCGAAACAGGTGATGCCTCATGTTATTTCAGAAAACCAAACAGCTTTTGTCAGGGGTAGGCAGATTTTGGATGGAACCCTTATTACCAACGAGGTAGTAAAGTGGGCTGGAAATAACAAGAAAAATTTGATGATGTTCAAGGTTGATTTCGCAAAAGCGTATGATTGTGCGAATTGGAAATTTTTGGACTCGTTACTCGCTCAAATGAACTTTAGCGAGAAATGGCGTAAATGGATCTTGTGGTGTGTTTCATCCGCCCGAATTTCTATCCTAGTGAATGGTGTCCCTACTCAAGAATTTTCGATGGAGAAGGGGCTTTACCAAGGTGACCCAATTTCTCCCTTTTTATTTATTATTGCTGCGGAGGCTTTGCATATATTGATGTTGGAGGCTTTTGAGAAAAATGTGTTTAAAGACTGTAAAGTTGGAGCAAATGAGGTGGAGGTGACTCATTTACAGTTTGCAAAAATGATGTGCTATTTTTTGGCGAATGGTCTGGTGGCAATGCAGTGAATTTAATGAAGCTTCTCAAGTGTTTTGAAGCTGCTTCTGGCCTCCGTAAAGTAGGTTGTTCGCTGTGTGTGTGTGTGTGTGGCGGATTCTGAGATTAGTCGTTTGGCCTCGAGATTACATTGCAGCGCAGGTTCTCTTCCGTTTACGTATTTGGGCCTCCCGATAGGGGGCAATTATGAGCAGAAAGTCTAGTTGGGCTAAAGTAAAGTAAATATTTACTAAAAAGCTCAACAGTTGGAGGGCCTTGACTTTATCAATGGGTGGAAGGCTAACGTTGGCTAAATCGGTTCTCGGCAGTTTACCTTTATACTTGTTTCCCCTGTTCAAACTGCCTTCCTCAATTCTGAAAGAGCTGGAAACTTGGAGGAATAAATTTTTGTGGGGACGGTTGGCTCAACAAAGAAAATTATTTGGGCAAGTAATAAAAAATTGTGTGGTGACAAGGAAGCAGGATGGCTGAAGGTAAGCAGCCTAAGAGGGAAAAATCTCGCCCTCTTAGGCAAGTGGCGGCGGCGATTTAAGACTGAAAAAAGTGGCTTATGGGGATGTATCATCAAATCTATTTATGGTGATGATGGAGGATTAAATGCTGTAAATCCTCCCAAAAAAGGGGTGCCTTTGCGAGATATTATTAAGGTTGGTAAGAAGATTGATGATGCCGGAGTACCTTTCACTAAATCTTTCAGGCGAGAAGTGGGGTGTGGGAGGTCAACCGAGTTTTGGCATGACAAATGGATGAGAGATGTAGTGTTGTCCTAGCGTTTTCCGAGACTGTTTGAGTTAGAGCAGAATAAATCTTGCCTGGTTAGTGACTACTTGCACTGGGAAGGTACAGATTTTTCTTGGAGGTGGAGATGGCGACATGACCCTCGGGGCCGGGAGAAAGGTGAGTTTGATGCTTTACTTTCTTATTTACAAAACTTTTCTCCCTCCAATGACAAGAATGATTGGTGGAGATGGTCGATGGCCTCGGATGACATTTATGCTGCTCGATTTGTTTCTAATGTGTTTGATTCGGCAAAGGCGGATATTTGTGAAATTCCGACCGTTTGGTCCAAACTTATTACACATAAGGTGAATGTCTTTATGTGGAGAGCCAGAAGAGGTTGTTTTGCCGTGCACGCTTCAACTTGCTAAGCGAGGTATTGATATTCCTTCAATTATATGTCCATTATGTTCTGGGAGCTTTGAAGATATCAATCATGCTTTGGTAAATTGCTCGGTGGTGGGGAAGGTTGTGGGCTGCTATTGCGGCCTGGTGCGGTGTATCGATGCTATTTATGTGGGAGGTGACTGACTTATCATCACAGGAGGTCCTTTACAAGGTGCCAACAAAGGTGAGAGAAGCTATATTATTTTCTGTTGCTTGGGCAGTGTGGAGAGCAAGGAACAAGTTCGTAATGGAGAACAGAAGATGGAACTCACTTGAGGTAATATCTGAAGCTCAAATAATGTCTCATTTATGAATCTCTAGCAGTGTCCTAAGTGGGAGGTATGAGTGTATGCCCGGGCATACATATGCCCAACCTTATTCCATCCAAAGGTCTGTTAAGTAACCAGCCGAAATTAAAAATTACTCTAAACATAAAATTGGGAAGTCTGAAATGGGAAGTCTGTTATTGCATTTAATGCAAATTGCACCAAATCAGCAATTTCCCAACAAGAATCTCGTTTGATATTACATCCTGTTTGAAACTCATTCTCGGACATGCGAAAAAGGAGAACCCAGATTTTTCGACACCTCAAACCCTAAAACGAAGTTCGATTTTGGTTACTCCTCTTCCCACTTTTTCGACTTGCTAACGAAACGGAACCGGCGGCGAATCCCAACCAGAATTCCAACAGCCCACGCGTTTCCTACGGTGGCAAAACAGGTTCAGAATCAAGAACCATGCATCAAATTCCTTCACTCCGACAGTGTTACTTCGAGTCGCCGGCGGTCGGAACTCTGCGAAGCCCATTGAACAGACAGTGCAAAGGTTTCATCGTCAAAAGGTAAAGGAATTACGTACAGAAATTTGGACCCAAATGTGGTTGGAAATCACGGTGAGGGCTCTGGTTTATTTTAAACTGTAGGTGGAAGGGGTTTAAGGCGACGAGACTTTTTTGGAAATGGGGAAAACATGTTTCAGACTTACACTGCAGTAGTTTTAGACCTACACTCCGTGTTTCAGACCTTAGTTGTTTCAGACTCCGTGTTTAAGCATGTCTGAAATAATCTATGTTTCCCTTACACTACAACTGTTTTAGACCTGCACTATTGGTTTTAGACTGATTGTTGCTTATGACTATTCAAGACAAGATGAAACAAGTAGTTGATTTAAAATGAATAAAATGAGTGTCCATAAATCATTTACATATGCTTATAATTTGATACATTCAATGGTGATATAGATACATTGGAGGACCATAATGAGACTAGTTTGGACCTCTTACATGTGAATTAGACATATGACGAATTACCCATCATTAATGACAACAAATACCACAAACGCTTTCGACCTATAAGAAATATGAAAACGCTTTGGATATACGATGACTACCATCGACACATCAACGTCTGTAACTATCATTCCCCATCAAAGCGATCATTTAGATCAAAATCACAAATATTTTGAGATGCTTCTAAATTTAAATCAAACATGGTAGCATGCAAAAGAAAAGAAAAAAGAACGAAGTGGCAAAAAGACCAACGAAACATTTACAAATGAAACCAATACATGTTAACGTCTGAAACACCACTACCATTAAGTCTGAAATCTAAAAGATTTCTACCGAAGCCACATAAGGGAAGAGTTAAAACTGTAATTGGCAGTATATCAAAGATTAAATATCCACTTACCAAATCAAAAAACTCAGGAATCCGGACGAACCTAATTAAAGAAAGAAAACGTATCCATTAATAAATGGGAAAACGCATATGATATATTTGTCCGAAATGGGAAGTCTGAAATGAGAAAACTACTAACGGAATATTCCACACTTAACACTAATTGTTAGTGGGCATATGTATGCCCAGACATAAATAAGATTTTTCCTAAGCTGGTGGGATCCTGGACAGGTTCGTATATTGCTTTTAAAACAGGGATCAGCTCCTCTCCTCATGGGGCCTTCCTTTATTGATGAATAAATAAATATAATTGCTTTTCAAAAAAAGCAAATGTTGCTTTAACAATCATTTTCTCACTCTTCCCTGAAAGTTTGATGCACGATCATTATCCAAAAACAAGTTGATCTTTAAATATGTTTGGGTGAAAAAGAATGGCAACCTAATAAGTTTTAAATGAAAGTTTTGCAAATGATTTTCAAAGCAAAATGTTGGTAGTAATTATATTTATGTTTTTTTTCTAGATTTCAATTTAATTACCAGGTTAAATTCAAGATAGGCAAGACATGATTGAGCCCATATGGTTAATTAACTTTTTAGGGAAATCTACAATTACCACTTAAATTTACCTTAACCTCAAATTTCCTCAAATTTTCACAATTCTATAAAAAGATTGAGAAACCTTTAATCTCCTCTCATTGACCATAAGCTTCGTAAGCTGTCCGTTAATTGTTTTTTTAAATTAATGTTCTAATTGCACACTAAAACTTCTAGCCTCATCATGACTTTTACCTATAAACTCAAGGGCCTAAATTGTTTTACACTTTTACTTCATCCATTCCCACTTCCTCCCTCTCATAGTTGCCCTCGTTGTTGTCACTGTTCCCCCGGCCACTAGTCACTACACATCTTGTCCCGTCTTACTCTACCATCGCACAAGGTCAGAGCTGGGGACATACCAGATTTGCGTTGGCTTTGTGAGGGATTGCATAACGATGGGCTAGGTACAAAGGGGCTAGGGCTGGTAAGGGTTACCCGAATCTTGGCGGCTTTGTTGCAGGGTGGGCACATGCGTGCGGGAAAGGTGCGACAATGTGTAGGCTGATGACAAAGGAGTGTGGTCTAGGGGACCGGGTAGGGCAGTGGCAGGAGAGGGGCCTTAGAGCATCTCCAACAGCCTCCTCATTTTCTTGATATGTTCACTTTTGGAGATTTTAGAGTATTATTTTGATCCAACAGCTTCCCCATCCCACTCTCCAAAATGGAGAAGGAGGCAAAAAAATGGAGCATTCTCCAAATTTTGGAGAGGCTCCCCAAATCTACTTTTTTAAAACCTCTCTCCTCTCTCCTTTTTTATGGGCACTTGTGATTGGTTTAAATATTTTTCATCTCTCATCTCTCCTCTATTTCTAAATAATTCATTAATTATTATTCAAATATGTAGAATATTTTATTCTTGTAATAAATGTATAGTTCTTCAAAATGGAGAAGCTGTTGGAGTTAGAGTTCATTTTTTTTTGAGAATATGGCATTTGCTTCCCCATTTTAGAGAAATTTTTGGGGAGGCTGTTGGAGATGCTCTTAGGGGTAGGGTGGTGGTAGGGATGGTGACTTGGTGTAGAGAGGGGTGGCCGCGTGGGGAGGGTAGTTGGTTGTTAGGGAGTTGGGCGACTAGGGAGGTTTGCGATTGGGCATAAGCTTGAAGGGGGAAAGTTCAGAAAAATTTAAAAAGGGGAAAGCTAGAAGTAAAATTATTGGGCCAGGTTACGATGCGCCACTTACCAAGATTGAGAAAAAAAAATGCAAGAAACACCGCACAAGAAACAAAATGCAGTGTACAGTGAGAAAAGATTAACATGAAAATTTGAAATTGACACAATGATTTTAATTGTTTAACACCAATCAAATCACAATGATCCAACCTAGCTATGATCAAATTACATTCAAGTAGGATAAAGTTACAAACAATAAATAGTGATCAACGATGATATATTTGAAGTATTTAAAAGTAGCAGATAATGTTAATCGAGAATGTTTATTGTTCCAAGACTATAACTATCATTATTAACATATAAGGTGGCCTTGTATGTGAAAAGATTGTTCAATTAGGCAAATTAATTGCCTATTGATCATTTCCCCCTACCAACTGAATATTTGCACCAAGATCATCTTGTTCCTAAAAGTATAAATATTGAATCAAAAGTAAATAAAGTTAAGTGGTTATAAAGCTACTTGATATTAGTTGAAAATAAAAAAAAAGTTATTTAGGAAACTAAAGTAGTTCATGTATTTCCTATAATAATCATGATTTCTCATTACTGGATCACGATTCTCTTACTACGGGATCGCGACTCTCTAACTAAAGGATCACAACTCTCCTATACTACGGTATAACAACTCTACTACTATGGGATCACGACTTTCATACTATAGGATTACGACTCTCTTACACGACTCTAGGTGATCACGACTCTCTTACTATGGAATCACGACTCACTACTCTCCTGCTGCCGGATCACGACTGTTCTGCTACGGAATCACAACTCTGCTACTGCGGGATCACTACTCTTTTACTACGCGATCACGATTATGCTACAATGATCACAACTTTTCACAGCTGCATCATGAATTATGAGGACCATGAAACTAAACTTCTACTACCGGATCATGACTACTACTACTACACACCAAAAGTTAGTCCTGTATCTGATTCTTTTACTTATGTGATATCAAAGTCTTGGTGTAATGTTCCTTGTCAGAGTTTAGACTTTTCTTTGTGATATAGGTTGCTTCAATTTATTTTTCTGTACACTAGTAGTGTATCATATGGTTATATTAGTGTCGACTGTCGAGTAAAAATTGAGTGGTGGATAAGGTCTTTGCATTATCATCTTTGGGACATGTATGTGAATGCGTACAGAGGCAGATTGATCTAACTGATCTATATTTCATTTTTAAAAGTACGACTCTTCAATTCTAATTAAGCATGTACATCAATTGAGTTTCTCTATGCTTCTATTTCTTTTAATTCTTTTTCATTCTTATAACCAATATATGAATTCAATTCAACAATTTAACTCATTGATGTACACCACATCATTGTTGATGGATCTATTTATCTAATGACAAATTTGTAATGTTTATTATCTATTGGTCTACACAAAATGAAAATACAGGGACGATAATAGTTACAGAGGAAGCAATATGTGGAAGTTAAATTATGGGAAAGTGGGTGGTGGTGTGTTGAATTATATGAGATGACATTTCTGTAATATCTATGAAATGTTAAGCACTTATAGTGCGCTATGCACACTCTAAAGTTACTCAAAATTATTTAGGTTAAAAAGGTTTCAGGTTTAATAGAATTACAATCTCTGTTGTCCAAAAAATGAGTAAATTACAAAAATGCTACTGAGATTTAGTTAAATCTTCAGTTTATCATCTCTATTTTTGAAAATCTTCAGTTATCCCTGAGATGTAGCGAAATCTTCAGAAACATATATATGACTTGATTGTAATAACGATGAAAGTTAGAGGACTAGTTTTGAACTCTCGTCAGTTGGAGGAAGAAGAAGAAGGCAAGGCAACCTGTTCGTGGCCGTGAGCTAGCGTTTTACTCTGGAACAGTGCTTGTAAAAGGGTGAGAGACCAAGAGAAATTACTATGACGGCGCAGCCACTTGACCCGTCGGCTCCTCCGGCCCTTCACCTCCTCTCCGCCTTCCTCGCCATGGAACCCGCCGATCACTTGCTCGCTCTTGCGAGGTATTAATGTCGCTACTCTTTTACTCGCCAATTAATGCTCTCGAGCTGAGTTCTGATTCAGCGATCTTCTGTTTCTTGAGAATTTTACAGAGCCTGTGGAGGCGGCCAGGTTACAGAGGCCGTGCAGATGTTTGTTAGGGATCACTGCATTTCCAAGGCTATCTCTGTATGTTTTAGTAATTGTATTTCTGTTAATCAACACCCTGAATTTGGGGAAATTTGTGGTTCATCTTTTGTCCTTGGAGCCTTTTTTTTATTATTTATTTTTTTATAAGACTTTAGAGCCTAAATCTAGTAGAGGATTACTTTAAAACTTTCTTCACAGTAAGATGATTTTGTTTTATTTCTATGGATGACTGTTCCTTTATTTTGTTTATGAGAGAACCTCTGAGGTATTACACTTCGTTCATGACTATACCTATCTTATTGCGGTTTTCCAGAATAAATCTGGGCTGAAGTTTCTGGCCAACGCAGGATGGGAAATGTCATATTCCTTACTTGAAGAGTTTATTGAAGAAGCTTATTATGGAAGTTGAGTCCAAGCATGGAAATTTGTTGGATGAGCTTTATGAATGTTATGCATCCTATATGACCTTGTTGCAGGTAAAAATTGTTGATCTAATGTTCATCTGGTAATTACTTTTTAGTCGTTTTTTGCACATTTTTTGGTGGGTTTCCAAATAAATTGTTGTTGTAGCCACATAAGTTCTAACTTCTCTTATTCACATATTTTCATTTCTAGGAGGATGATTTGAGAGAAAATGTCAGGGTCTGCAGAAACATTTCTTTTCTTTTTTCTGGAGGTAATTATTTTCTTTTCAGTTGTTATATTAGAATTTTTTTCCCTTGTTACAATGACTGAATGTTTTGGTGATTATAGATTTTTTTGAACTCCCAAGTTGTTACCCAAGGCCACAGAAGCTGATGGTACCACTGAAATGCTCATTGAATATACTTGAAGGAGATACAGGGTATGGATCTTGATTTATATAAATATGGAATATCTTGCTACATCCTTTCTGCACAAATTTAAGATTACTCTCCCTCTCTGTCCTCTCTCTATCCTCTCTCTCTGTGTGTATGTGTGTGTGTTTGTTAAAAGAAAACTTTTTTGCTTTTGTTTTCTTTGGCCAGAGTTTGAGTAAATTTGTTTGATATATGCAGCTGCACTATTTGGCCGTCCAGTCTTTTCTTGTCTGAGTTCATACTTTCTTTTCCAGAATTATTCTCTGGAAAATCTTGTTTGGAAGTAAGTGAAATTGTGACTTCCTGTATGTTAATGTGCTATACATGATAGTGCAGTTACTGAAATTCCAAACCAGTTGCTTAAAGGTCGCATTTTCTTAGATGCTTATGTTACTTATTTTTGGGCTGTTTAGTTCTCTACCTGGGTTGTGTTATTTATATATATAAAAAAATCTGAATGGAAATTTTTTAGGGAGTTACTGAAGAAGAGGTTATGCTGATATGCTTCTATGTTCTTCTGCTAATTCTCCCTCAAAAAAGCGAAAATAGTAACCCGATCACAATCATACAAAAGAATGAACATTTGATTTTCCTTTGTCATCATTTTGGGAGCACTTATTGAGACACTGGATGATAAACTTGTACAGGTTGGTTCTGGTGTTGGGTTGGTTGGAATCTGCCTTGCTCTTGTAAAAGCCTCCAAGGTGTGTTCCTCTGTCTAATGGAGTAGATGTTACAGCTCAAGGCTATCTTCCTTAACTGGTATTATTGGGTTGTACTACCAGCGATCATCAATTATGAGAGGATCACTTGATAACTTGCAAAACTGAGTTTGTTTATTTAATTCTTGAACAGTACATATTGGATTAATATGTCTTTATATTCTCATTGAGATCTATCAATCAGTTCCATATAAAGTATAACGATGTGCAGATCCATCTTGGCCATTAAGTTGTTCCTTACAAAACAAATGACATGTATATTGTTTTCCTTTCTTAGAGGCGCTTTATATGTAATATGCCAAGTTCCTCGCTAGGCACAATTGGCCCACACATTATGGAAGGCTTTGCCAAAGAAATTTTAAAACATTAGTCATAAACTCGTAATTCTGTTCACTAGTTATGATGCTTTCGTAGGAACTTATACTGGTAGGTAAAATAAAAAAGTTATTGATAGTATAAGATCCTGGCAATAATCTCTTGTAATCGAGTTTTATGTCAATAGTATCAGGTAAGAGTTTCCCTCATGCTCTTTCTTTTTTGGTTTTATAGAGTAGCTTTTCGTTTTTTAATGATATATTCACAACTGGACAGTCTGAGCACACTCTGCTAAGAATTCTGACCCATATTTGTGTTGTCTTGTACTACCTCCTCAGTGTAGTAAGAGAACAATGTACATATATTTACCTCCACTACCAGACTATTCCTTTTCTGAACAATCAGACTTGGCCCAAAAGGAAAATTGGAACTTTCATTCTCATTTTGATTTCATTACGAAGCAACACTAGGCAGATGCTAGTTGTAGACTGGTGATGTTTATGTCCTTCATGCAGGTGATACTCAGTGATGGTGACCTGTCAACTTTAGCTAATTTGAAGGTTAATTTGGGAATGAACAATTTGAATGTTGAAGAAATCATTCCAGAGTCCATGGAAGATTTTCGTTACAAGGTTCGATGTGTTCATCTGCCTTGGGAGTTTGCATCAGAAAGCGAGCTGAAAGCATTCTCACCAGATATTATGTAAGCGTTGTAGCCTATGCTTCAGTTTACTGAATAAGTGACCAAATGCTTAGGGGAGTTAAAAATTAAGGAATAGTATCTACCGTAAAACTTTGCTACTGTGTTATTTTGCATGAACTTATAGTGTTAGCTAATTTGTGGACAATTAATTGTTACTATAAATTTCATGTCATGGCCCCAAAAGAGTTGGGATTAAGGTGCAGTATGATAGTAGTGATGATGATGATGATGATGACGATGATGATGATGATGATGATGAAATGTTTTCACGGTTTCTCTGATTATCCTAGACCGCTCAGGCACTGGTCAGTGTAGTATCACAGTTGATATGTAACTCCATTTTGAAAATTTGGGCTGATATCACATGCACCACATTGCTGCAACATTCTTTAACTACTCGTTATGTTGACTAACCTATAATATTGCCATCATGTTTTGCTTATAAATCTGTTTCGAAGTTTGGGTGCAGATGTTATATACGATCTCACATGCCTTCCGCATCTTGTTCGAGTTCTAGCTGTTCTCCTGACTAAAAAAGATTCATATACCGGAACTTCTATCAGCAGCTGTCACAATCCTTCGGATGAATCCGGTACTGCCCACGAGCATCTGCATCGCAACAATGCCATAGATGAGCTCAGAGTCGGAGAAGTTGATAACGGTTATAGCTGCAATCGAACCGAGTTTGGCCATCCGGTGGCGTATATAGCATCTGTAATCCGCAACATTGATACCTTCAAATGTTTTGAAGCCCTTGCAGATGATGCTGAGCTTACAGTCAGAGATGTTACAGGTACTATGAGGCCGTTTAATTTCTTGCCATATATGAGATCTTATGACCGAACCAGCATCCGGCTGTTTACTGTATCAAGGAAATAACTTTCACACTTGGGATTTTCAACTTGCAGTATCTCTCTTTGATCTTGTGTTTGTGTTTTGGGCTCTGAGTTGAATCTTTGTTGTAATATTAGATGATCAGTTTTGTAGTGTTCTGAGTTAGAATATTGAAAGATGTTACATGTCTTTTCATTTTCGTTTTCAGAAAAGATTTCTTCTTTATCAGTCTCAATTTACTACAACTATGGCAGGAGAAAAGAATAGATGAGAAAAGCCTGCCCTCAGAAGCTAACAAACTAGAATACATTATCTAAATACTACTCCCTCTGTCCCATAATTATTGAAACACTTTCCTTATTGGGCTGTCCCTAGATTATTGAAACACTTTCCCTTTTTAGTAAATTTTTGTACATGAATTTACTCAATTATCCCTCATCACTCTCTTCCATTTATCAAATCAACTCAAAATTAGTTCCACCTAAAACAACGTGCCCAGTCAAAACGTTTCAAAAATAATGGAACGGATGGAGTACTATTAAACTACTTGAACTAAATATCAAAAGGTTAAATGTAAGTTTCTGAAAATTAACACCTATAGGTTTATGGGTGTGTTCTTTACATCTTACTCTTATCATTTTCTCCCAATTTATATCAAATCACCATATTTTTTTCTTTAAAAAAAAATTCCCAAATTCGGATGATGTTTGTAAGATTAATCTAAAAAAATATTAGTATTCCCACAGTTGTAAAATTAGTTGTTTAACAATTAGTTATGAGTTTGGGGTCCACTTTCATTCCTTCCTCTCATTCCCAACCGTCGCATTTTTCGAGCCGGCCATTTTAGTGGTTTTAATGCTTTCCGTTCAAATATCCGTTTATCATGTATGTGCGTGCTATCTTTTTTTAAAACACAATAATAATTATAAGTGGTTTTAAGATCAACTTTTCATTTTATTTTTTGCTTTTGTTGTTTTGTTGTATTATTAGTTTAGCGGTTTACTCTTTTTTTTTGTCTCATTAATTCTCTTCATTCGTTATTCTCATCTTCTATCCATTTTTATTTTTACTCTCTTTCCTTTTGTTTTTCAACAATTACATTCCTGTTTTTAGTTCATTTTCTCTTTTAATCTTAGTTATTGCTCCCTAGCTCTATTTTAATGACTTTTACTTGATTTTATGGAATAAATCTTATTTATTTAAAATTTTACTTTTTGCTATTGTATGTAATTGGATGATAAATGATGAAGTTGAGGAGTATTAAATTGCATGAAAGATAATTTGTTTTTATGAAACTAGCCGTTTGTTTTATTGGTGTTTCATAAAATTGATATGGTGTTTCAATAATTGTATAAAATGAACCTAAGCAATTGAAACTAAATTGTAGAATATGTATATAAATGCCTTTAAAAAAGCTCAATTTGTGTTGAGCTATTTTTTCCATGTACATACAATTGAAACTTCTACATTAATTTTCAATCAAAATTTTGATTTACATACAATCATTATATTCCTAGATTTTTTTTGTCTATTTCCCGCACATTCAACAATTTCTCTGCAATCAAAGAAAAGACAATTAGTCACAAGCTAAACACATCTAATTACATACGAAATATGTGCAGTTACATACAAAACAATGACAAAACAAAGCACAAAATTAATTAATTCAAACTACATCCATAATACATAATGCATCACTTAAATACAAAATACATTTGTTCAAAAAAAAAAACAAAATACATCGAATCAGTTACATACCAAACACATGAGTTACATACTAAACAATGACTAAAATAAGAAAAATAATTATTTCAAACTATATCCTTAATAAGTAATGCACCCAATTAAGCACAAAACACATCCATTTACATACAAGATACATCCAATTACATACGAAAAAATGACAGAAGAAGAAACTTAATATATTTCTAACTATACTCATAATAAATAATGCATCGAATAAAATAAATATTTCTTCCTGTTGTCCCAGGATAAAAGAAGAGGGTGAATTGGTTGACCACTAAAAACGAACACTTTTCTTTTCAAAACACTTATACCTACTGAGTCTAAACCCGTTGAGAAAAGTCGAATGACAAGAACGCATGAAATAAAACCGAAGGAAAACTGAGAGAAATGACACTAGGTTTATAGAGGTTCGGCCAACGACCTACGCCCTCTCCTCAAGTTTACCACTTGAGAGTTTCTTCCACTATACTTTAAAACGGTTACACAAACCTAAAAGTATACAAAGTTTTTCCCGAGGCTCAACTAAAACCTATTTTTTTGGTTTTCCCAAGGCTCACCAAAATAACATAACACTTCCCAAAATAGTTTTCCCGAGGCTCACTACTAACCTAACAAAAACCCAGTTTGGTTTTCCCGAGGTTTACCGAAACAAACCTTGTAAAACAGCTTTTGTTGAAGATGACTCAACGTGTTAAGGTTTTCTCGAAAAACTTACTCAAAAACGATTTAAATCAGCTTTCTCTCTTTCTCAAAAGTAAGCTATTAAACCAGAGACAAAGTGAGAGTTTGATACTCGAATGACAGAACACAGAGAGCTTTGAGAGATTCGAATACGTCAATGGCTGAAGAGCTTTTTCTTTCTTTCGATTTTCTGTGGCTTCTTCGAATAACCTTCTTGTATTTATGCTGAGTAGAAGGAGCGTCTCCAACGTATCCTCCCAGAAATCTGCTAATCTTCCCGTTCAAATTCGAAAGAACCGAATTACAAGTGAAAGGAGTCCTAGCAAAATACATCTTAGAGTTCTAGCTAAATACAAACTCTATTTCAAATAGGCCAGCAGACTGGGCTTAACAAGTTTACCGAATTGGGCTGTAAGTCCGAAATTAAAGATTTAGCAAAAGTAAAAACTGCAAACTAACCATTAGACTTTACCAAACATTCAATCAAATTCCCAAACTCTTGTAATCATACGAAACACTCTTCAATGACTTACACAAATAGATTTAAATTGATGAAACAATAATTCATTGGTGCTAACCTTATATTCAGTTAATTTATGTATGTTTATGAACAATACCCAATTCCATAGTAAATGATCCCAGTTACATGCTAGCAAATCAGCAAAGTACAACAAACACCATCTTCAATAGCTCCAAGCTATCACTCGAATCCAGATATGTGTATCTTTCATTCAATTATATACCATGTCGTTCCTGTTAAGATACCGTGTCATTTTTTCATTCAACTACATTTCCCAGTTACATACTAAGCACACACAAATACATTGAAAACTACAACAGTTACATACAAGCAGTCTCACATGCATGAAAATAAAAGACTAAATCCTAAAACAATCAATCATTGCACATCTTCCTTATACAATAATTGGTTTCTCACACAAAAGCACAGTAAATTTCACATCTTTCTCATACTTTTCTACTTCTAAAATCAATTACAGTATCGTTAACAACACAAAATTCTCAGGAAGAACCCAAATTTGATAACACAAATAGTAATATAATGTAAATTTCATTGATTTGTGCTTAGACAACGAATTTCACCTTAATCGCCGGAAATACACTACTCCGCCGGAACACTTCATTTGTTTCCGCCGCTAGCCTCCGTCCTAATTCCTACGTGTTTTCAAGCTCTATCACCTACTACCAAGACAACAAAATTAAGAAAAAACCTATAATCTGAGTAAATCTTCCGCATTTTTGTATGTAAACACTTGGGTAAGTTTCAAGGGGAAAAAATACTCCTTCACTGAAAAACGGTTCCACCGTCAGGAGAAACATATTTCCCTTCACCAGCGGACTCGCGATGCATCGCCGACATGCCGTCTGCTCATTGATTCGACAAATCTCCATGCACAAAACCCAGAATCGCAGCAACCACAAAAATCGATGAAGTTGAGATTGTCGGTTTTGAAAACCGATACCGATTATATGGTTTTTGGTGAAACACGCTTTCACTAATTCCTAAAATTAAGGGATTTGAATAATATCTTCATAAACCGTCCACTCCTTTTCTTTTCTTTTCTTCTTTTTAAATAGAAGGACAGAAACATTAACGGTGTAACCGGGGTGCATTGCACCCGGTGCAATATATCTAATCTCATTTTCTTCCGCATCGATTCCTTACGGATTTAACGAGTGGGTGGATTAGGATTTTCCAATTTTCTTTTCACAGATAAGCAACGTAAAGTTACCTCGTAAATTATAATTGAAAACTAATTAGATTGAAATTTCAATATGCGCGGTATGTATTTATATCTACAATTAATCTATGTGTAAAACTATCATTTTTTTTGAGGAAAAATGACTTATATTATTTTATTGAAAATAATACAAGTCAGGGGGAAACATCCAAGCTTCAAACAACTAACATGATAAAAATATACTAGACAAATAAGAGTTTTGAAAAGGGAAAAAACTAGAAGTTCCCGGGTTGTCTGTAAAATACAGTGGATCCTCCAAAGAAGCTTGCAGAGGTCTTCCAACAAAGCCGAGAGACTTGACAGCCCAAGAAGTACTCATGGTAGGTTTGAGCCGGACTTCAACAAAATCCGGGGCGCACCAACTTAGCTGCACAGGAGCTAAACGCCAACCCGTCATGATGTTGCGCAAAACAGAAGACCAACCAACTCCATCAAAGTAAACCAGCCAGCAGACACATAAACTAGCATGAATAATAAAATAAGAAGTACGAAAAATGAAAAGCAGAAGGAAGAACCTAAAACCGTCAAAGGATAGAGAGAAGGATAGTTCAAAATTATCTCCCCATCCAAGCCTGGAGATCACTATGGCAGGCGAGGCAGGTCAGACCACACAGTCGCCCGGCAATGGTTGCCGACGTGAAGCCGCGCAGACCAAGGCAGAAGGACAATGGAGCATGGCTTCGTCTCGTTCGGGCGATCCGAAGGAAAGAGAGCGCAAGGAGAAGCGGGCTGCGCCGATCGACCGTAGACTCCGCGCGCCGGCAGCGCACAGAGATTACGCCGACCTTGGAGAGACACTAGCGACGCAAGGAGGAGCAGGGGTTGCGTTGTCGGACGAAATTGTAGAAGAAAAGCTGAGAGCACCGCCGGTAGAGGAACGAGCGGGAGCACCGGAAGGAGAAAGTGAACGTCGGCCTGGATTTGGAGGCGGCGCCGCCCGAGGTTGGCCATGAGAACATTGCGAGAGCCAAGAGCGAGAGAAAATTATCCGTTTATAGCTAATCTCTCTAAATGTAAAATATCATGTTATTCAGCCGTCAATTAGAAAACCACTTAAAATTACATATGCACACTTAATGCATATTTTAATGCATATAACGTAAGAAAACATTTTATGGACAAATCGAAACAAAGTCATAGGATACTTTTATTGCATTATCGGAAATTCCTCAGTCCTTTGGATTTGCATATATTCTCACTTGGTTCGAAAGCTATCCTCCAGAATCTGTAGGCAAGCGATTGGTTCACATTCTTTTCCCCACATATAAATACAAATAACTCCTGCCTCAAAAATGGAATGATAAAAACAAAAAAACAAAACATAAATAGCTAGTTATACCAAAAAATAATGAAGAATAACCTAAATGAGGAAGAGGCCGGTCAGGGTAAAAGGCCGGCGGCACGTAAGCTATCTTTCAAAGTATGCCTCTGCTGGCGGCGGATATTCAAGTCTCGGGTTGCGGAGCCACCGGACGAGATAAAGAAGCTGTTCGAGCGGTACTCGCAGGGGGGGACGATGGCCGTGGAGGGGCTGGAGAGGTTTCTGATGGATGTGCAAGGAGAGGAGAAGGGAGAAGTGAAGGAGCTGGCCGAAGCAATATTTTATAGCCTTAAGCACCTCAATATCTTCCAAAGAAAAGGGCTACATTTGGAAGACTTCATGAAGTATCTACTTGGTGATCTAAATTTAGTTATTGATCCTTCCCTTGGGGTAATTAACTAAACTCCTAATTTATTGTAATGAGTTTGATCTTCATTTTCTTGTTTTGATACATGAGGAACAGGGAAAATGCAATTTGATTATATATATATATATATATTGGAATCTTATATATTTAGGTTCTCATGGGAAAATTCAATATGATTTTTGGAATCTTAGATATTTAGGCTGTGTTTGCAATCCAACTTTCACCAATTTCATATCATTTTTTTTCATGAGTCCAATTTTTCTTTCAAATTTTCTCGTTAAAATTCCTTCCATTTTTTTTAAAAAAACACCACTTTTCTTAAACAAAATTTTTCAATCGAACACAGCCTTAATGGCGTTTCATTTCCTTATTCCATTGTGGATTAAATTTATTTGAAGGACAAGTTTGGTTTGTTCATTTTTTAGGTACATCATGACATGAAGGCACCATTGGCCCATTATTTCTTGTACACAGGCCACAACTCATACCTAACAGGCAACCAATTCAACAGCCCCAGTAGTATTGAGCCCATCATCAAAGCCCTCAAGCGAGGGGTGCGTGCTATTGAATTGGACCTCTGGCCCAGTTCCAATGCCAAAGAAGTTGAAGTTCGACATGGCGGGTATCTCTCTCTAACAACTTATTTTGACGTAGCGTTTTGAATAATTTTTTAATAGTTGAGATTAAATAGCTACACCTACTAGAAAAAACCGTTACTAAACACACAATCACATGAATGGAGATTTGTTTTTGCGTGTTTGATAACGGTTTTTTTAAGTAGCTGCGCTGTTGCGTTTTTTTAACGTTTAGTTGTATATGTTCGATCTTAACTATTAAAAAATTATCTTAAACAATACGACTAATTGAAACAGTTACTTCCAAACGGAGTTTTTATCAACACAGGAAATCAAATAATAAAAAAAATTACACTACATTCATAATTTGAGTAGATTCGTTGTTGTATTTTTCAGAAGGTTCTTAAACATACTATATTTTATCCAATTTAAGGTGAACTGTGAACTCCTATATCTATAAGCTGGACTTAAGCAATGGAAGTCATTGGCTTAAATTCAACCAAATGGGTTCAAGTTACACTATATATAGTCCTCTGTCTCTTTATAATTGTTACATCAGATAATTAATTTCTGAAACAAGGATGAAAATGCAGGACAATGACATCTCCTGTGGATCTTCAAGAGTGCTTGCATGCCATTAAGGAGCATGCGTTTCTGGCTTCAGAATATCCCGTCGTCATAACATTTGAAGATCACTTGACCTCACAGCTTCAGAAGAAGGTGGCACAGGTGATTATACTTGACAACACTGTAAACAACTAATCATTTTTGTTTTTCTTCACTAATCAAACATCTTAGTAGTAATTAGAGCTCATTCTAAAAGAAGCTAGCTAACCTTTTCATTTCATTAGATGGTGACAAGAGCGTTTGGGGATCTGTTGTACCGGAGTGGTTCAGATCACTCGACGGAATTTCCATCACCGGAAGCATTGAAGAAAAGGGTCCTAATTTCGACGAAACCACCAAAGGAATATCTCGAGAGCCAGATAAGTAGGCAGGATTCAGGGGCAGGGGAGGAAGCTAATAAAGCTACCCTCCAAATGGTATAGGTCAACAAACACGTGTTCAGACTATGGATCCGTTTGGGAATAGCGTTACAGTAATTTCAAGCGTTGAGGGCTTAGAGAAGCTATCATAACCGTTTCTCTGACGCTAATCCCAAACGCTTCTTCTCAAACCAATCATATGTATAAAGAACACATAAGTTTCATTTGTGTATCACAGGTGGGTGCAGATGAGCATTTGGAAGAGGAGGAAGAAGAGAAAGATGTACCAGAATACCGAGAACTGATAGCGATTCATGCAGCTAAAGTAAAAGGGAAAGGAGGGGTGAGCCTTTCGTTGCATGGTGATCCACAGAAAGCTACACGCCTGAGCTTAAGTGAGCAGGAGCTTGAAAATGCCACCACCTTCAAGGGAGCTGAAATTGTGAAGTACTGATTAAAGTATCTGTGGATGTTTGACTGTAAAAACGAGGATAAAAGAGTAACAATCATGAACTAACTGCTGTGGTAAAAATAATGCAGGTTTACACAGAGGAATTTGCTCAGAGTATATCCGAAGAGCACACGGTTGGACTCCTCAAACTATAACCCCTTCATTGGATGGATGCATGGAGCTCAAATGGTTGCCTTCAATATGCAGGTATTCACCACACATATGAATGTACTCCATTTAGTAAAGGAATAATCTCACTCCTTTTGTCTTTCTCTTTTTCTACATTTGGATTCTAATTAACAGGGACATGGAAAGTACCTCTGGATAATGCAAGGGGTGTTTAGGGCAAATGGTCAATGTGGTTATGTGAAGAAACCTGATTTTTTACTGAATGCAGATGAGGTTTTCAACCCTAGAAACATCAAACACTTACCAGTCAAGACTATCTTGCGGGTAATACCAATAAAATTTACTCCACCCGTCTCAAAATAATTGACCCATTTCGTTTTCAACATTTAATCTATGATTTTTTTTGCTTCAACATTTTGATATAGAAAGTTGAATAATTTATGTGTCCATGATATATCAACGTTTATAGTTTCTGAAAATATCTTCTTAGAAATTGTTTACCAACTGCTTTCTAATAACATCGAAATTCAAACGTTGACAGCAGCGTATAAGAAAACAATGTATATCCTGCTTGAACTTATTAACCTTAATTAATTTAACATATTGTTAATTTTGCTCCAAATATTAACTACAGGTAAAAGTTTACTTGGGAGAAGGATGGCTGCAAGATTTTCACCATGATCATTTTGATCGCTATTCCCCACCTGATTTTTATGCAAGAGTAAGATATAAGCTAAAGTAATCAACAAACTAAATGAAAAAACCTCCAATAAAAAGAAAAAAAAACTCATTGCTCTATGTATATAGGTAGGCATAGCCGGTGTCCCGGAGGACCAAACTGCAATGAAGGAAACAAGAATCATAGAGGATGAATGGCTTCCAATATGGAACCAGGAGTTCGAGTTTGAGCTCCGGGTTCCAGAGTTGGCAGTGCTCAGAGTAGAAGTGAAGGAGTACGACACAACCGCAAGGCCGGATTTCGGAGGCCAAACATGTTTGCCGCTCTCAGAGCTGAGTAAAGGCATCAGAGTGATTCCTTTGCATGACAAACATGGGGACAAGTACAAGCATACAAGGGTTTTGATGCGTATATCTTTTGATACTCCTTATGATGTTTATTGAAAAGTATACTCCTATACTACGATTGTCAGCTACTGAAAACTATGAAGGGTATTGTCAATTCTTACCAATGGAAAGGGAAATATCAATTGACACTGTATATCTCCTTGTTGAATAAAACAATGTGGTTAGTTTCATGTTGCAAATAAGTCATACATGATGGGAACATCAAGAACCCAAGTATACAAAAAGTTACTTACTTGCATCAGTTGTCCATGTTTGAATGCTTCCACCAAAGCTCTGACCAATGGTTGATTGAGAGAGAACCTAGGTTCTCTCTTTCAAAACCCCTGGATGAAGTTGTGTGAACAGATCAATTGCCGAATGTAGAACACCAGGTCTTCAAGCTCATCACCAGCTTTTTTGCAGCCATTTGAAGTATCATGGACAAGTATGGAAAGTGCTTCCACTGAAGCAATTTGAACAGTGATGTCTTCACCAGGAAAAAGATCAATTAACGGTTTGATGCAGTTGCATCTCAGCAAACATTGGCTGCTTTATTCACATGGAAAATTGTGTACGACACCGGTTGAAGGCTTGGGAGAAGTCTTATGACACCTGAACATCATCAAAACACAGCATAATTGGGAGGTGGTGATTCTGAGCCTGAAACTGCAAATGACAGGCAAATCTCTTAATTGTAGATCCAAGTTAAGTTGAGAAACAGCCCAAGAAGCCCTTCTGCGAAACTTGATGTTGGCTGGGGTGCTCTTCCATTTGAGTCATACCTTTGACTTCTGATAGTGCTCACAACCCATTTGACAAAGCTAGCAGGTAGAAGTGATTTTACTTCCTCTTCTAATAGTGGTATATTAGCAACAATCAAAGGATGCAAGCAGCATCTCATCTCTCACTCTAATGATTTGTTGTCAAGTAATTTGTCTATCAAGAGGGTGAGCTTGTTGGAAAACCGCAGTTCATGGGCTAACTCCTGGTCCTGGAGAGACCTTTCAGTCAGAACTCTTGTGCGCTTGAAAGACTGCATCTTCAACTTCCAGATGATCCAGGAATGATATAATGGTTTTTAAACCATCATCAGAGTTCACTATATGTTCTATCACTATCTCTACAAGGTAACAAAGTTGAACGAATAACTGGACGGAATTATCACACATGCATCATTAGTCAGTGTATAACATAGGTGCAAGGTCAAATGCATGGCATGCGAAGCAATAATAAAAACTTACCTGCTGTTTGTGGAGATGCATAAAATCTGACATCATGGAGATCTATAAGATCCGGAAGCACACCGGACTCAACGAGGATGGTTGCGTTGTCATCCAAATTCAGTGCTTGCAGACATGGTGTTCTTTCGATTGGCTTACATAATAACTGAACCAGTGGTTTTGCACAGAGCCTTGCAATCTGTTCTTTGGTAGTACTCTGTATTTGACAAGGCCATTCTTCCAACAACTGATGCCTTTTTTAAAACATCATAAGGACCTATACAAAGTGAATTTCTTACATACATTTCATTTTGATGCTGTAAATTCCACAATTGCTTGAATAAAGCAATACTACCTTCTTGCACCTTGACAAGAAGAATATCATCAACTCCCTCTACATGCTTCAAAACCTCCACAACTAGATTGGCTAAAGCGGGATTCTCTTGATTCTCTGACATGCTTGTGAGCAGAACCAGTGCTCGATTTTCAGATGCAATTTTTATGTAGTAATCTTCATCAGTAGAGAACTCAAGCAACAACTTGACAGCAAACCCTTTCTCTTACTCTGAGCTTCCAATTAGACAATGCACAGCCAACCTAGTGACACCCTCTTTGATCATTATTTTCTATGATTGATCAAACAGACAAATGATCAGTTATTACCTACAGGAACTTCTGTTTAGAGTAACAATCAGTACCCTGTGCAAGCCAAACAATTAAAATAGTGACACATTTATATGATTTCATTAGTACACTATATATCAGAAAACAGAAATAAACTACGGATTTTAACACAGTGACCTAGGATAATAAAATTAATACAGAGCATCTTTATTCAAGATATATGAACATCAAATAACATTTGTTTCTCTACTTCAGATCGAAGCTCCTGTCACTAGTGGAACCGTTTCATTGTTGTATCATGCATATTCTATTTGCACCACAGGTATTGCGGCTATCAAAGGCACCTTCTGTTTATGGAACTTTTCATTTTCTCTCATCATTATTTTGCTTCCATACCAACAGCTACTCAGCCAGGAATGGTTGAGTGAATTTGTGTCCACCCCTATTTCATAGTATTTTCTATCATAAACTAAACCAGCAAGATGGTATTTAATTATCTCTTCCATGAAGTTAACTTTCCACAGCCCAAGTTCGAGCTTCCGATTTAAGTTTGCCAACAACTCATTTTATATGTCATAATGATGAGTTAGTACATAAAAGCACAAGCCTTTCCTATTTAGTACTCAGAGAAACTGCAATTCCTTGGATCGTAAATTACAGGTATCAGGCAATGAAAAATGGGCAACACCTTAACTACTCTATGTCAGGATGAGAATTGGATTCAAGATAAGCTAGAATAGGCAAAAAATAACAAGTTTGTATTTTGTAACCCCATATATGAATATGGAGATAGTGAGAACTGGCTACCATTAAGGAGAATTGAAAAGATAACTGACCATGTTTTTTTTTTCATGCTTGGCTATGCTGAGCTAGGCCATGACTCATGAGAGCTTTACTTCTAAACAATAAGCTCAAGAAGTCCAGCATTCCTCGCCCTGTACCTGTTTTTAGGATGCTCCTCTGATATCTTATGTATATACAATGTCCAATGTTCTTTCAACAGATTCCATTTTTGTAGGATCCTTATTCAGAAGATCTTGCTTCTTTTGCGAGAGACTGGAACAAATTACAGAGATTTTCCGGCATCCGAAGCGATTCCTTGGAGGGCGGCGTTGGAGGCGGAAGGGAGTGGGAGGCGAAGGATGTAGCGGAGCTGGAGGTGATCTCGGCGAGGAAGCCTTGGACTGATTCTACCATCACCTCTAAGGAAGCCTTGGACTGATTCTACCACCACCGCCGCCGTCGACGGTGGTGGCAACGCAATCTTTGACAAAGCTAGCATTTTTAGTGTTGACCGGCGCATACTTTTTCCACTGTTAATGCTTGAAGCAAGTAATAACCAACCACCTTGTAGTTTGAATAAGCTACACTACTGCACTAATACTTTCAAAAGTTACAATTTCACCATCAGACTTAAGGATCACTTAGCTCATATACTCCATAATATATACTACTACCTCCGTCCCGAAAAGATTTGAGCATTTGGCTTTTTTTTGATATTATGTTTGACTCAAATTATTGTTATGAAAAACTTGCTAAAAAATTCAAAAAATATATATATTTATAAATTAAAAATGTTAAATTATCATTTTCTTATAAGCTGTTTAGTTATTTACATTAAAATGTTGAAAATGAAATGTTCGAATCTTTTTGGAATGAAGAGATTAGTAAATAAATATTTCCAATTTAGTACCTCTTGCTTTTCTTCTATATACATCTCCGAGCATAATAGAATAGTCACCCCCCCCCCCCCCCAATTTGTGTTATTTCTTTGATTTATTTTACAAATTTTAGTATGATCATCACCTGTTTTCTTCTTATGAATATAGGAGTACTAATCAAGAGTGCATATATCTTAATTCGTTTACGGGTTTCAGTAAGAACATTTATAGTCATGCTAAACCTAGTGGACTACTATAGCGTAAAAAACTATTTTCTTCTTTAATTTTATTTTATGAATGTCTTTAAACTTAATCTAAAAGGGTAAGAAATAAGTGCTATAAATAATTTAAATATAAAATATATCTTAATTTTATAGATAGGAAGAACAAAGCCAAGAGTAGAGAAGATAGTATCATATAGTGGCACTATCGTTTAAGAGTTTCTCTAAGGATGGTCATGTTGATGAAAATCCAAATTAATCCCTCACTCATAATGAACTGACTGCTCATAAGTTATAACTATTGAAATGCAGTGCTTCAATTGGATAAATACAAACTCAGTATGCCAATTGAGAATAAATTTAAACCTTGGGAGCATTTAGTGTAAATAGTGCACCATCCTCTTACTATATGAATCTCGTCTTGTCGTCGTCATCGTCCCTCCAACGATGGATCGGACTCAGCTTTTTCTGGTGGGTTTGCCTCTCTTTCTCTTGGTCACCGATCTCATCCACCTCTTCACTCCGCCGCCGCCCAAACCGCACCACCACCGCCATCACCACCATCCGCCGCCTCAAAAACCGCCGATCACTACAGAAACCCTAGACTTCCCCGTCCAGGTGCTTCCTGTTTCACGAATTCATAATTCGTCTGATTACATTCAACCTTCCTGTTGATTTACTCTGTGTTTGCTCTCTTTCGCAGAAACAAAACGCTTTTGGTGGAATCGGCTATGGCAGCACCGTGGAAATAAACTTCTGTGCTTCGTGTTCTTACAAGTAATTATACTTTTCTGATTGATTCTCGTTAGCTGCTTTCAATTTTCGTTTGGATTTGAACTTTTCTCGTAGAGAACACTTGGTAGACTCTAGTTACTGGTTGTATTTACCTGTGAATAACTGGCCACTGAATTGTTACTAGTAAGATCATCACTAGCTGTATTTCACTGGCTTCTACTCATTTGAATGGCTTTCATTTTTATTTTTGTTAAGGGGAACTGCTGTGACTATGAAGAAGATGTTGGAAACTGCTTTCCCTGGAATGGAGGTTGTTCTTGCTAATTATCCTCCACCATTGCCAAAGCGTTTAGTAGCCAAGGTGCTGCCAGTTTTTCAAATAGGATTTATTGGGACCATCATGGCTGGTGAGCAAATATTTCCCATGCTTGGAATCTCAAGGCCACCTGCCTGGTACTATTCCCTGCGCGCAAATAGATTCGGGTCGATTGCAAGTGCTTGGCTTATTGGGAATGTCCTGCAGTCTTTCTTGCAAAATTCAGGGGCATTTGAGGTTTACTGTGACGGTGAAATGGTGAGTGCATCATTTGTTGTCCGGTGATTTTTTTTATACCTGAATTAACTTCTTTTCTAATGTTTATGCACTGTCGACTGGATCGTCCCATTTGTGTTCCTAACTTCCTACCAAGAGTTCTGTCTCTTTTGATGCAAGAGGCTGAATGTTAGTCATGTGCATATTCACTAATACTGTTAAACATGCTAGCGTGTTAATTTCATTCTACGGGTCTATTTGGGAACAACATTAGTGTTTAGCGTCAGAGGTTGGAAAGGTTTTCCACTAGTAGCCTTTAGCGTTAGAGTTTTGGAGAACTTTATTATGATCGTTAAAAAAATTTATGAACCTGGAACGCTCTTTCTAAACGAAACCTTAATCTTTTGGTTAAATATGTCTTGGTGCTGATTTGATTACTTTTGTAGGTATACTCCAAACTGAAAGAAGGCAGATTTCCAGGGGAGATTGAACTGAAAGATCTGGTTAGCAGAAAGCTGTCCAGGTCAAGGATCACCAACAACATTGGGGATCTATGATCTCAGTTCTGTGGGTAGTATGAGCTGAAGATGTGAAGGGACACGAGGAACTACCAAATGAGTTCATGTAAGCTCTTTTAAGCTCCCATAAGACTCGAAAACACCATTAGTCATTTTCCTTCTATTTTCTTACGTTGTTAGAGATCAGACCCATCGCTTCCGATAGCTAACTACTGTACTTCTCTAGTTGTGTCTTGCTTCCTCTGGACTTCTACTGTCGATAGCAAATTGATTTGTGCAGTCTTGCTCACATGCCCTCTGCAACATTGCTTTACTTTCATGCTTATTGTTGGTAGGTAATTTGGAGACTATCATATGTCCTATAATAACAGTGTGGAGTCTGCTTATTTACACCTTACAAGTGCTAGATTCTGGAACTATTGACATGGGACTGATTGACTGGAATGTGGTGAAAGGATGTTGAAATTTCATAAACATTTCAATTCTACATAAGTTAAAAAACTTCCTTTTCATCATTCTGGTAGTATTAAACATTTGAAAACTTTGAAAAATGATATGATGTTGACGCTAATGTGGCGTCTAATGTAGTTCAATTATGTAATTAAAGTTCTTAAATTTTTCCCAATTTACCATTTCAATCTAAGACTTTATGGTTTTATGAAAAAAATACTATAAAAAAAAAACCCCGTCTCCCGCATGCCTATGTTCCTGGAGAATAAGAGTTGGAGAAGATGAATCACATCCAAGGTAGTGTCACCATCGCTGCTTATTAGCACCATTTCAAGAAACGTTTTCTTCCTGAAATATACTGTTTCAATTCTTCATCAAATTAACGCCCTATGAGTATGCAAATTGCAACCACCACTTTGTATTCTTTTAGTGCTGATAACCTTGTGACGGAGAAGGCAAAGGAGATTTATGGTGTATTTAGGGCTGAAAACAAGCTGAATGGAGCCGAGTTCTAGGATATTCATGTTCGGCTTGTTTGAAATGTTGTTCAGGTTTGGTTGAAAGTTATACGAACGAGTTTTAAATCAATCAAGCTCAAGTCAAGCTTGAGCTATTCGCTTATTTCAATAAAATAGTTAATAAAAACATGAGCCGAGTCGAGGAGCTCGGTGTTCAAGTTTAGCTTGAAATATGTATCAAGTTTGATAACTTTTCGAATGAGTCACGAACGAGCTTTTAATTGAGTCGAATTTGAGCCGTGCTCGAGCTGTTTGTTCAATTTTCACCCATTCTGTAGAATGTTTTGAGAAAATGTGAGAAGTTTTTGAAAATTGATATGATATGTATGATAAGAAAAATTTAAGGAAAAATTGATTTGGAAGATTGTTGTTGGACGACTGTTCAAAAGAATGCACCCTTAGTTTAAATCTAGAATTGCGAGCCATCATCGTGGTATTCAAGTAGTTGTGATAAATTACGGTTTAGGTCATAGGAGGGAGAGTACCTCGAGGTGGTAGACTTTTGACTTTAGTGATTTTGGCATTTCCAACATCACCCTCTAAATTGGTAATACTCCATGAGTTCTCCTTAAGATCTCAAAATCCTGGTTCAAACCATGAACTTCATTTTATGGTGAAGTTCTAATTTGCATCAATCCTTGATTTATAACTATATGGAAAGCCTTGTTGAGTCTATTAGGTTTTGTCTCAACAATGTAGACTTTTGACTTTAGTGATTTTGGCATTTCCAGCATCACCCTCTAAATTGGTAATACTCCATGAGTTTTCTCCTTAAGGTCTCAAAATCCTGGTTCAAACCATGAATTTCATTTTATGGTGAAGTTATGATTGCATCGATCCTTGATTTATAACTATATGGAAAGCCTTGTTGAGTCTATTAGGTTTCGTCTCAACAATGTAGACTTGTCAAATCTAGTCCCACTGTTGGTAGCCAACCAAAGTCTTTGCGTCCTCGAGCCTAGTCACGTCGACTCCCACCATCCCCAACTAACCATATGTGTCAATTTGACGCCAGCCCCAATTTCCCGGGACGCCTCAAATCATTATCGATGTCCCCTTACGATCTATTCTTTACACACTAGATAAAACTGGCTCAATCCCATATTGATTAGCTCCTCCCACTACTCTACATCATTGGTCACTCAGCCCTTACAAATAGCATTGCGCACAAGGGTTGGACCTTAATTCAACCCTAAGTGATTAAACTTTTGCTCCAGCCCCTTTAACTCCACTTTATATATTTACCATTTCTTGTCCTAAAAACTTTAAGTTGTACAAATGAAGCATTTGACTGTTAAAAAATTAACGTCGCTAATTTTACATGGGACGATGACAAGTTACCGAGTCCAAGGATTAGAGTGTTGAAAATTACATAGTTTTAGGGACTGAGTCAAAACGAGTTGTAATTTAGTGACTAAAATGCTCAAGTAAGAATAGTTTAGGGGAGTCGAGGGTAATTTGGCCTTTAATATATGATTTTTTTAACTTGTAAGACTTATTTCATTAATGAGAGACCATTACAAAATAAGTCGAGTACGACGAACTAAGTGACCTAAAATAGATACACGTAAATTGACCCGCTGATGGTGAAATCTCCACATAAGTAGAGTTATTGTGGGAAGCCAAAACCACTATGGCTAAGCACACATGTACTGGCCTCAAAAGGCTATACAAACTTATGACGATGTTCATAACCACTATGACGATAAAAAATATATGGAATCTCGTTCCCAGTAACCCTGCACAGTACCGGCGTACCATAGTGGGCTGAGGAGAATAGTAAACATATTGACAATGGTGACCACAATAACATACTCAGGTGATCACTGACAAAATAAAGTAAGAACAAAAGACTGAACGAATTCCCAAAACAATGCAAGAAAAAACAAAACCAGATTGCTAGCCGATCGCAAACTGACCAGGGGAACCTTGTACCCGACCAGTCCGGAGACTGAAGCTTCATCGCTTCAGGCAGAGTGGGTAGATGCCCGACCCTGCCTTACCAAAGAACCCTCCATCCTTCTTCAAACACCAAAGCTCCACCAACTGAACCACCCCCGCCAAAACCCACAGATAGCCACGACCGGCGGTCCACCCTTTAAAATGCACAACAGTGACACACACCCCGACCAACGCTCCGGTAGATGACACTGCTGACCAGCCACCAAGTCGGCACAGACGAGGCTGATCCTCGCACGGCTGAAGCACAGAGCCGTCTACGACCGGCGAGCACCGGATAGAGAGGCTGGCTTGAAACGAGCGCCTCCGCTAAAAAGCTTGTCGAGATCGTGAACACAAAACAGAACGCCGGATAGAGAGACCGGCTTTAGCCGGATAGCCCGCAATCGTGAACACAACATCGAACTTACAAAATCTCCCTGTTGGGATTGAGACGATCAATGTAGCCAGTCCAAGCCCATCGCTAGAAGCTGATTGCAACTGGCAGTGACAGGCAAACACCCACTATGAACGCGAACACTGACGAAATCTGACATTGGAGCGTGTGGAGCCTTGCGAGGTGAGAAAACGATGGAACCTAGACTCAACGCTGGAACGGAGTAGGTAGGTGATGGCACGACAACAAGGCAAAGTCCCTCGACGACGCGACAACTTCCTGAAGAAGAAGAAGAAGTAGCAGAGGAGGGACGCATGAAGGCTAGGGTTTTGCCATAAAGTTTTAATAGTATATGATTTTTTATTAACATTTTGATATATAAAATCAATAAATGATAGATGAATGTTTTAATTATAGGACCGATAGAGTAACATTAAACAAAAGGAATCAAAAACAAGAATTTTAGATGCCGCTTGTTGTCTTCACTATCGACTTGTCCTCACTTACACAAGCTGTTGGAACTATGAACTATGAACATTTCACTTTAAAATTTGTTAAACACTCGAATATGTTTACGGGCGATAAAGTTAAGTTTTAGTTACATATACGGTTTAATTAATTGGATTAATTCACCATACTTTTTTCCAGTCTAATTCATTGGATTAAACCATTAATATAAATTAATTCATTTATATGGCTTAAAAATTGCGATTTATTTTCTAGTTGAGTACTTAAATGTATATTTACTAAACTGTTGGATATAATTGCAAATACTTCTTTATATTTGTGACGGTGCTTTGCACCAACGAAATAGGATGTAATCCAATACAAAGTATTAACAAATGAGACAGGATATATATATATATATATATATATATATATAATTCCCATTTTTGCCGGCTTCCCTTGATTTCAGAAAATTAATTAACACTAAAATGTAACCTAATTAAAAAGAGGACAAAATCAAGGAACAAATGCTAAAAGGCCTAGAATACGACAAACTAGTTGGCTTGATTAATTAAGACTGTGTCAAAATTCGTGAAAAATCGGAAACGAACAAATCAATCACCGTGATGATCGATCGGATCAGTAACAACAAAAACGGATCGATCGGTTACACCAAGGAATAAAGAATATATCAATTTAACCATTTAAAAATAGAACCCAAAAATATAAATGAATCCGTTTATTAAATGAATCCGTTTATTTATTATATATGTGAAAAAACGCCTAATTAAATGTATTATTAATTAACTAACTCAACTAACTAATCTAATAAAGTAAAAGACTAAAACATCATCCATAGATATTTATTAAGAGGGTACACTTGACATTTTCATGGTGTATGTTTTTTTACATATCTGATAAATAGACACCACGTATAAATTTCATATATTTGGTTTCATTAATTATCAGCAATTATTTTGCGGTCAGGTGGATAGATAAACTTCCCTATCTGTACTCGAACTAAAAACAGCTAAATTTTATATAGGTATAATCGTCCTCATGTTTAAGTGAAACCTTCTATTTAGTGAAATGTTCTGTTCATTTCCTCTATTTTTAAAAACTTTCAGTTACCCTTTGGGATCACTTTTGTCATGGTGGCTTACGCTCGCTTGCATTCTGAGTTCATCCGAATGGCAGCAACAGTGGGCAGGTTGGTGGGTTGGGAGGGAGAAAGAAGAGAAACAAAATGTTTGGTTGAAATGTTAAGGTTAAAAATATTAGTAACAATAAGAAGTACTTAACCCTAAATCCTTAAGAGTCAACTAGCATCACAAACAGTCAAGTGGGTAACTGGAGGTTTCACTAAACTTCAGGACAGTAACGAGAGGGTGCTGAAAATAGAGAGGGTAAACTGAAGATTTCACTACACCTCACAGTTTTATTTTGTAAGTTATCCTTTTATGTACTCCCTTCGTCCCTAAAAAAAGTTACATTTTTTTCAATATTTAATCTATGATTTTTATACTTCAATGTTTTAATATATAAAGTTCAATCATTTATATGTAACTGATGAATGAACATCCGGGTTTCATCGAATTCCTTGGCTTGGCTCATTCATCACGTTCGTGTAGGTTCGTAAGCCTACAAGAGTCAAACTTCCCATGCTTGAGGTTGGCTAGTTTAATACAAAAACGTAAAGAATAGCACGAGCTTGAGGCTTGCGAGGCTCTATTTGGAATGATCAACCATCTTCTTTTAGAGAAAGAAGATGGCTGATAATTCCAAATATATTCAAGGAGTTTGGGGATGTGGCACCCATCCTGAAGGAGGAAATTCGACAATCGGTTTGGGGATGTGGTTCAGGGAAGGCCCCTAGCCCTGATGGGTTCACATTCAAGTTCATAGAGGATAACTAGGAGCTATTGAAGGCATATATTATCGGTTTTGTATGCGAATTTGAAAGAATTGGTATCATCGGTGTGGGGTGTAATGCTTTGTTCCTCACGCTGATACCAAGGTGAATGACCCAGACTCTCGCTTATTTTTGGACAATTACTCTTATTGGTTGCCAGTACAAAATCGTGGCCAAAATCCTTGCAGAACATCTCAAGAAGGTTCTCCCAACTGTGATTGGTGAAGAACAATGTGCGTTTATCGAAGGAAGACAAATCCTCGACGGTGTGTAAATGGTAAATGAGATAGTGGCATGAAAGAAAGAAAGAAGTGAAGGAGGAAATGCTTATGCTTGAGGTGGATTTTTCTAAAGCGTACGACTGCATCTCTTCGTTGTTCCTGATAAATGTGATGAACCGAATACAGTTTGGGGATAAATGATGCAAGTGGATATCTGGTTGTCTCAAATCTTCGAGGATTTTGGTTCTGGTTAATGGGAGAGACCCTTCAGCGAATTCAGCATGGAGCAGGGGCTCCGGCAAGGTGACCCTATTTCTCCCTTTCTATTCTTTATTGTTGCTGAAGTGCTTAATGTTTTGATGCAGAAAGCAATTGATAAACAGATCTTCAAACCGGCCAAAGTTGGAACGGATCATGTGAATGTATCACATTTTCAATTTGGATGACTCCATTTTTCTTGGTAAATGGTCAGGTGACAATGTCAAAAACCTCTTTTCTTATTAAAATGTTTTGAAATGGCATTGGAATTAAAAATTAATTTGTAGAAGAGTAACTTGTATGGTCTTGGGGTTGTTGATAGTGAAGTGCAGGCAATTGCTAACCATCTGTGTTATTCCTCAGCCAAGCTACCCTTTGTTTATTTAGGACTACCAGTTGACTTGAACATAGAGGAGTTAGCCTCCCATCTTTGCTATGTCTGTTATGTAAGGCGGAGGTGGGATCAACCGAGCATGCCCTGGTTCAATGACCTCTGGTTTTTAATATTTGGCAGGCTGTTGCATCCCAGTGTAACATTCAGGTAAATGCTCTAGTGAATGTATCTGATCTTGTATCTGGTGTGTATCTATCGCAAGTTCCTCCTTAATGCAGACCAATTTGGCCGGTAATAGACATGGTTACCGCATGGAATATCTGGAGAGGTAGGAACATATTGATGAAGAAAGGTTAGCATTGGAGAGCGGCGAGTATCTTCTAGAAGATTCAAAATAATTTGCATCTATGGATTTCTACTAGATGCCAGCAGGTAAAGAATTTTTGGTCGGCCTGCTTGCTGGCACCTTTGGAGGTTGGCTAAACGGGCGGTTGTGCTTAGAGAATGAGGGACAACTCGTGGTGGTGAAAATTGGTTATCAAGGAGTCAAGGTGTAAACTAGATGCTTCAATTGCATGCCATTGCCACATGTACCTTGTATTTGTTTTTACTTATTTCATGGGTGGTGGGGTATTTTTCGATTTAGTTTTTTGTGGTGATGTATTAAATAAGAGGTGACCCTCCTCATCCCCATGGGTGGTCACGATGCTTGAATGGGGAACTCCAGAGGGTTTCTTATTGGTTCTTTACCCTCGGTCACCACACATAGTTAATCAAGTAGGCGTAAATTTTGGTTAACTAAAACTTGCCAATATCCTTATACATTTTTTAAGAAGAAATGACATTTCATTCAATGGAGAATAACCCGAGGCTGGATAAACAACCCAATTAGGGATTAAACCCCAAGGACTAAGCATGTTCTAAGCATGAAATGAGCATTAATAAGATCACTAAACCAAAAATCTAGAACTAGAGAGTTCAAAAAACCAGAAAACACCGAATAAATAGAAACCTTGAAAGACAAAAAGAGCAGGTGATACAGGACAACAAAAGTCTTGTGTCACCATAGGAGGTTCATTAGCAGATGCATACAATGATCATAAGTTCTTCCAAAATGTCTCATGGCTTGAAACAGGTTTTATTTTGCAGCATTCTCAGGAGAGCTTGGGGCAACCGACCCCCTCCACTAAAACCCCACAAAATGGGTTAATGAGAGCCTATTCCTTGCAAGAAATCCTGGGAAGAACATAAGACCAACAATCCCCACTAGCAGAAAAGTCATCCCATACCAGCATAGATACCTTGTAGTCAGGCATAGCATAGTTTATTTTGATTTTGGAATGGTTGAGGTGGATTTTAAACCCCAACCACCCAGGAACAAACCACTCACTAGTCCAGGCAGGGTGAGCCCTTGCTCAGCCCCGCTGTACCATTGACCAATTCCTTATGCTTGTCATTTACAAGACCAAGGCGAGCCTTCTTCCTTCCACGAGCAGCATCTAGATCCCGCCCATGCAGACTCCCTCTCTTCCCTCTGTTTTTTGGCTTCGGACAAAATCAAGCACCGTAGAATTTGTCAACAAACCGACACTAAAAATGGACTGAAACAGTGGAGGGGATTTACTTGAGAGAGACCACAAAGCATCACTCCCAGCCATAAGGTGCAAGCAATGAGACTCCACCAGAGGACGGTCTGAAGGGAGCCCCACCACTGGAGGAGCACACCTCGTCGACGGAAACCCACCAAAACGAGATCAGGTCCGCCGCCAATATGGGACAAAAGAGCCATGGCCGGACACCACTTCTATCGATGACCCAGTGATGGGAGGAGGCCAAACGGTGACCTTAAGAGGAACGCCAGAGAGACACACAACGACGCTTTGGAGAACGAGGACAAAGCCTCAAATTACCAGAAAGTTGTGGATGAAAGGGGAGATCCACCCTTCGGAGATCAAAGCGGGACATCATCTCAGGGCCTAGATTTGATCGCAACAGACCTGAGTTCGGCGGCCCGTGAAAGGCGCCAACATATCGAAGCGGTCGGGCAAAGGAAGAGCCTCTACCAGCCGAGAATGACGACCCAACAAGCAGAAAACGTTAGGCATCACCAAATAAAGAGGGAAACAAGGAGATCAGGGGAGTAGCACAGCTAGATCGACGCACAAAAATCCAAACCACTCAAGATAGGCGCCGGAGAGAGGTGGCTGCACCGGGTTATGGGAAAACCCTAAAGCAAGCCATGAGGACTACTAAGACAGCTAATATCTTTATACATTAATAAAATAAGTAATTGCTTTCCAAAAAAAATGGTGCCTCGAGCGAAGAAATAGTGATAATTTGTGCTAGGATGGATTGCAAAATATTTGGATGTCTCTCTGGTGGTTTGGGGGTGGGTAGTTTTGAAGAGAAAAATCTGGATTTGTTAGGTAAATGGTGATGGTTTTGAAACGAGGAGGGAAGTTTGTGAACTCGGGTAATAAAAAGTACTAAAGATCGTGATGGTGGTTTATGGGCTGATTTAGATCGGGGGTTGGTAGGGTGTGTGGATGGAAATAGTAAAGGCTTTAATGAAATACTCTACTATGATTCTATTCTAAATTGTAATTCTAAATCTAAAGAAAGTTAAAAATCATTCCATAGCAAATCGATCATGCCCTTCAAGTCGCATGTTGCTTTTTATCACATCGCTTAAAACAAAGATTTACTATAACATAAGATTCCTCCAGCTTTTAATAGGTGTGTAAGTAATTGATTGAATTACATAATCATGAATAGTTATCGGTTTAGTCTAACAAAGACAGTTGGGTTTAAGATCAAGTGGTAAGGGTAGGTGGCACTTCAATCTAGTGGTGGGCTTGGAGAAGTCCAACGGTGGGGAGAACATTGGATGAATTAATTTTTTTGTACTCTGCTGCTTTATTTTGATTTGATGCAGGATCACCTGGATTATAAGAGCTAGCAAATGGAGAAGGTGTTTTCAGTCTATCATTTGTTGTGGATATATGCTACATTGCTTTGTCCTTTCCCATTGGCCAACAACTTGGTGTAAAGTTACTATCTTCACTTGACGTGCGATGATTAGTTTTCTTCTAGCAATAGTGCATCTCCAGCAGCAAGGTATGCAGATCCTTTCCACTACTTGTCAACTTTTCTTGCAGAAGGAAGAGACCATGGATCATGCCCTAGTAAGTCTGGACTGTCATAATTCTTCATTCATTCATGTAGTGGATAGATATATATAGTGGTGGAGCTGGGTTCCCACACAACACCGCGACTGGATGGCTAGGCTCCTACGTTGGACAACAATTTCTATAGGGTCGATAGTGTTGGTGCATGCAAGGGAGGTGGGGATGGATGGTGGTGCAACTAAGGGTGGTTGAGGTTAGATAGAAAGCATGGTGTGTCGAGATCGGAGAGGAGGAGAAGAAAAGGCTAAGATAGAAAATCGGTTATAAATCCTCCATAAACCTCATAATATTTTTCATTATTTCTTTATTTCTTACGTTTGTGTACTAAACGAGGTGAGCTCAAGATTAAAGAAGGAGATGGAGAAGAAGAAAAACTCAATCTTCAAACTTCATAAACACCTCCAAGATACAAGCCATAGAGTAGATATAGAGAAAGTAGATGTAGACTAGATATAGAAAAAGTAGACCTAGGAAGCTCAACTAGGTCTAAAAACTAAGAGAAATTTGACGTAGGAAGTAGGAGCTTCTTTTTATTGAGAGGTGAAGAGAGGTTTTATTTATAGGTAGAGGGAGGAACTATGGTTTTGGTGTTGAAATGGTTCCGACGTGATCGCCCCACGATTTCGACCCGATCGCCTGGCCGATCGCCTTGACAGCGAGAATCTTCACAGACGCTCTTGACAAGCGGGACAATCACCTTGCTCCTTTTTGCCAGATCGTCCCATTGGTCACCCGGCTTGAAAGCATTATCATTGAAGTTGTGAGATTCTTTCAGCGGGGCGATCGCCTCATAGATCTGGATGGGTCACCCTGTCGGTCGCCTTGGCCTCCAAGGAGCTTTTTCCTCCATATTTCCTCCTTGCAATCAAGACCTTGAGCTTTCACTGTTTTTTGCTCCAACGTGGATTTTCCCACAAAAGGTGCTTAAGCCCACTCTAAGTACTAGAAAAGCAATAGTAAAGTACTTGGTTTAGAGGGAAAAATATAGTATTTTTGCATGCTCATCAATGCCACATTACGAAGCAAAAATCCATGTGCTAGTGTCTTTCTTAGTTGTCGAAATATTTGACTTTCATATTTCAAGATTCAATATTTGACTCAAATACTTATAAAGATTTAAATCTCTTAACATTCAGGAAAAAACTAATGGATAAAATACTGTAAAATAAAAAATAAATAAATGTACTATCAGTTATTTGATGATGGAGGTAGTATTAGGCTTGGAGAGAATATTGATTTCCGATTGATTTCCGCACAAGGAAGATAAATTCGGCTACAACTTGGAGCAACCGACGGAGCGAGAGAGAGGGGAGCATAAAGTTGAGATTTGAGCATCATGTTTCAACCTGAATACCCTAGTTTCATCGTTATATTATTTATTGTCATTGAACATTTTTAGTGACTAGTTTTTTTCATTACTTTTGAGGATTATTTGAATCTTAAACTTATGGTTTTAACTATTTAGTTCTATATAATATTATTATTCAATTATTCTTGTTTATTTACTTAGACTGTTGACCATTATTCCTTTGGTCATGGAATATTTGTAGTATGCTTAGCTTACAAATAGGATAGTATTGCTAGACCACTGGGTAAATTATGCTAGGTTTAGTTCTAGGACAAAAATTCAGAATGGTTTAAGAACGAAATAAATCACTCGAACAATTAAAGTGTCACAAAAGTATATTCTGATTACCTAGGCTCACTTCACAAGAAGGTTTAGAATATATATATATACACACACACACACTTCCATGATCATCATCATCAACACCTTAATCCCAACTACTTTGGGATCGGTGACATGAAATTTATAGTGACAATTTATTGTCAAAATTTAGTTGACAAAAACATAGTGACAAAGTTTCACGCACGGATGCCATTCTTGTTGCAACAACCTTTTTTCGAATAAATAATGAGATGAAATTTCAAATCGTAATGTTATAGATTTTTCTACTTTTATGGAAAATATCATGAGACGACGATGAGTTGAGTTGCTCTAGTCATTTTCCATTAGAAGGCTGATATTGCAGAGTCAACATGTACATCGTACCGTTTTGCTAATGGTAGACAGTACCAATATATCGGAGATATTTCGGATGTACCGGAAATAGTGTATCGGTCCATAAATATATAAATATTATTTATATTTATATACAATAATTAATATAAATATACAAAATAACAAAAAATAAATAAAGTTTTAACAACAAATTGTCCACAAATAATTTGATGAAGCTTTTAAGTAAATCCAAAAGCCCACCAACAAAGAAAATGATGTAGTAATAGCAAGATAACACTGACTCACGGGTACTACTATTTTCTTAAAATCTTAACCTTAACCTTTTAAAATTCTTACAATTGTATCATGTACCGCCATTTTCATTATTCTGTCCAGTACACCAGTACGGCTGAAATGATCGGTACGGTCACCAATGCGAAATTGGTATAAATGGTACCGTTTTCTGGCCAGTACCGATACGAAACCGGCATACCAGCCGGTACAGTACGATATTTTGTACTATGCCTATTATCCCACAAGTAGTATGATTTCTTCTGTATTTGCTTCTTCCATTTCATGTTTCACTGTCGACATCCATTTGACCATAAAATCAGCAAGAATTTTTAACAGAACTTGAGGCGATAAATTATCGTATTCATTTTTTCATGTAATTTTTCTTTTCCAAGGTTCCTTTTCCATTGTAGATTTTTTTCAACCTTCCTAATATGCTTAACGAAATCCAAAATTGGAATAGATAATAAGAAAGTCTCATATTTCCCAGCCTTCTTCATCACTTGCATCACTGTCATCAACTCACGGCTGAACCCGCCGTTGATCCCGTTTTAACTAGACCCATAAGGCAGGATCGAGCTCTAGTGATCGTAGTGGATGAGCGACATGGTGCGGATCTTCTTGACAATGGAAGCCACCGACATGCAATGAAATCATCTCCTCCGATGTTTACACAAGCGGCAAGGCAGAGGGTCGGACGAACCCACTTCCCGCCGATGAGGAGTGAGTATCGCATAACATCATGAACCTTATCGGATGGCAGAGCTCCATGGCGGCTTCAATGGCTCGATTGACAGAATTGGCTTGTTGAACTTGAAATCGAATAGTTATTTTTGTTGCTTCGAGGTTCGATTGAGATGAATCTAGCATATATATATATTGATGGCCGCCAGGCCCAATCATCCAAAAAAGGCCTAGCAAAAGGCCCAGTTAGTAGCCCAAGGTAAAGGCCCCATTAAAAACCCAAACGTTAATAGTTAAAACCTAACTAAACAAATGAGATTCCCGGAGCACAACCCGCACTGCCTGAACTAGATCCGGGTCTAGTTGTCGGCTATTGCTCCGACGGAGGCTGGAAGTTGGCCGTAAGGAAGTCGCTCCATGAGTTGTCTTCAAGAGCTCGATAGCCGGGATCGCCGCTCGGCCGCCGCCCAGCCACCTCTTTCCGGCATGGATGGATGGGGCCGTGAATGGTCCTCAAGCCCCGCTGAAGGAACTTGGGTATCTGGGCCAAAGACGTTTCCCATGATGGCGCCATTTGGTGGCGGATCCATTTGGGCCGCCGCCACGTGTCTGCGAAGTTGATGAGTGTTGACATTACTAGATGCCATGGGAATTCGTGCAATATGCGTTTCTCGGAATTCGAGGATGGGGGTTGAGTATATTCTGTTCTATGTTCTTTTTAATGAAAGTGGTTGCCAAAAAGAGATCTCATCAACTCCCGCCATAAATGTCTTATATAATCCATAGTAATGGTGGCAAAATCGTAATATTTCAATATAGCGTTAGTGGACACGTGTTTTGTATCTTCGGGAGTGTTTCTCCGGGAATATCTCGTGCTATGTTCGGGTGAGTTCTTAACAGGTCCGGGAATCTCACTTGTTTAGTTAGGTTTTAACTATTAACGTTTGGGTTTTTAATGGGCTTTTACTTGGCTACTAACTCGCTTTTACAGCTTTTTTGGGCTGACGTGCTCATGGCCATCATATATATAGATATATATATATATATATATATATATATATACATATATATATATATATATATATATATATATATATATATATATATATTCTTGAATTATATTGTTATAGTGGATGCAGTGAGCACAAGACGAGAAATGTGCCAAAAGTTTTGAATGCTCTAAAGTGTTTGGGTTAAAATAACAGGAGCACAGAACATGGAAAAACGGAATAAGGACGCCCTCTGGCGGTAGCTTGGTTGGTCAAGGTATAGCTCTGCCACCACAGTAACCCGAATTCGACTTGTCATGGCCACGAGGAAAAATCGTGAAAGCGTAAGGGTGAGTTGAACACAAGAATCTGGGTTTAGTGGGCCGAAAACTGTGGGTGGAGTTCCCACTGGCATTTCAGTATCGATCTGATCAGGCCATTAGTGATTATCTAATTAAACAATTGGGATACTTGTTCGTATGACAGCCTAAGCAAAACTTGGGTTGGGTGGTTAGTGTCCCTCAATTTACACAAACTTGGGCCATCGATTCAGGGCAATCAAAAATAGAATAAAGACAAACTTTCAACGGACTTCAAAAGTGTTAAATCTCACGCCAAAAGACAAAATTCCTTGCTTTCAATGAAGTTAATTTGGACTTACTTTTATACTCCATTCGTCCCATAAATTTTGCAATATTTAACTTTTCATGTTAATTTGACTTCAATTTATCAATATCATTCTTTGGTAGAAAAAATTCATAAAAATATCTTTATAAAATAGAAATATCAAATTTTCATCTCAATATATAAATTTTAAAATTATAATTCAAAATAATATAAAAATAAAATTATAAATTAAATATTAAAAAATAAACATCTATAAGTTAATGGAGTAGTTACAACCTCTCAAGCTTCCACTGTATACTTCTTTGCCCCCACAGGAGACCAAGGTACGAAAATGGGACCAACATTGCTAGACATATTCTCTACATCAACATCAGACTTAATAATTCCAACAAAATATATAAACTACTGGTAAATGGTAATTTCAGGCAACGCAATCCGAAGTTTCAGTTTGGAGGAGTTAATTAATGATTTTAGTTTGGAGGAGTTGATTGATGGTTTTAAATACTTAAATGACGGCGGTGCTAAATTTTGGCCGCTTTTAATATGAGTAAATTTCGTTAGTAATCCCGTAAAAATAATTATTTTCTTATTTTGGTCATACTTTAGAATTTTATCATATTTAAGTCATATCCTATGGTAATGTGTTCTATTATGGTCATTTTCGTCCAATTGATCGTTAATTATAACTGATTTATGTAGATTTACTCTTTTATCCTTATGAAAAATTTTACTCCAATCCTTAACTTATATTTCCCCAATAATTTTACCCCAAAGTTTAATTTGTATTTACAATTACACACACACTTTCTCTCCCTCCCCCTCCTCCACTCCTCTGTTCATCAGCCGCATCATCAATCCTCTTCACACATTAATGACTATCTTTGACCACTCAAAAATTCATCCTTATTTAGAAACACAACCGTCATAGTGAAACATGGAGATGGTAAAGTTCAGATCCATAGCTCATAATCGATGGCGTGCCTTCTATCAAAATTTTGATCGTGGCTTTTGAACCCTTGTTGGTGGTACCGTCTCTGCTGCTAGACTTCAATGGTCATCAGCGGTTAAGAAAGCACTAGAGGAAGGCGATGCGTTTGCAGAAATCGCTGATGGAGGGAAGGTAGAAACTCCGCCGAAGCCGCCGTTGTTGTCGCCATCTAGTTCCGGGTCTAAGAGTGGGCTCCAGAAATTGTCGTTCTTGCACTCATTCGGTGACTACTTCCAACGCTCCTCAGCCTAAGTGCAGCCTCGACCGCCGGACTTTGCCTGAGCTTCTCTGTCTCGTGGAGGAGCTCCGGGACTAGGAGTCATGGCTCAAAACTGAGATTCTTGAACACTGATTGTAATATAAAGATTAGTGAAGACAAATTTGAAAGAAAAGTTTAAGGAGTAAAAGATTAGAGTTAGAAGAAAATTGAATGAAAATTTTAGGGAAACAAAAGTATGAGGGCTAAGGTAAATTTTCTCCTAACACTATTCTGTTATGTCATGAGTTTAGAATGGTAAAAAGGTAAAATTGTGCATATCTGTCAAAATTAACTGCCGCAATGGATGGAAAGGACCATAATAGGACACGGTACCATAGGATAGGATCTAAACAGGACAAGTTTTTAAAATATGACCAAAACATGACAATAATTATTTTTACGGGACTGCCAATGGAATTTACTCATTTTAATATGCATTCATTTTCATATTAATCTAGACTTAGAGCTTTTGATTTGCATTTCATTTCGATAGTCTTGTTTATAACAGTTGTTAAGAGTGATTGTACGAAGTATATTTGGACATATTTATTACCATCCCGATATAAAGGAGTAGTAAGAGTAACTATACAGTGTGCACTCTTTAACCTATGTTTAAGTGTGCACCCGCAAAGATAAGGAATGAAGAAGAAGCCGACGGAAATGATGAGTTCAACAATTTGATAATTAATGGATAAGGTGCACACTTTAGCACATTTTAAGGGTGAATACTTTATCCTAAACCAAAATAAAAAGATAAAATGACAAAATTATTAATAGAAGAATGTTTCTTAAAATAAACTTGATAGTCTTTGTTGGGAGCAAAACAACACCATATTGGCAATTTAACTTATAGGTAGTTTTTTTTTAATTTATGACGGTGAGCTATTTTTTAAATGCGAAAGGTTCAAGTTATCTTTTGGGTTTAAATACAAGTTTTGAGAACCTTAAGGAGCATTACTTTACGCTGAAGAAACGAAAAATATATGCCGAGGACGAAGGAAAGTCCTCCAACTTGTGTATGTTATAAGTTGTTAATGGTTGGTGTCAGTACTATTTATTATGGGACTGTCACTATTAATTACGGGAGTAGTATACTCTAGTACTCCACCACTAACATCGTGCTACGTATACAGATTGGAGGATTTTCATCCAACCCGAATCGGAGGAAAATATTTTAAGGTTAAAAGTGACTTTTTTCTTGTTTGGTACATGTATTATTAAAGTTTTAGTCTCTATTGGAAATATTTTCAGCTCTATTGTGTAGTTTCAACTCTTTTTGTTTTTTTTTTCCAACTGAAATTGAAGTGTAACGTAAGAAGTTACATACAATAACTCTTCGCAAATTATCTTAAAGTTAATACTAAAAGCTAATACTAAACATTATTATATTGTTCAAAAAAATACTAAACATTATTACCAAAATATCGGAGGTTATAAAAAAACTGTTTTAAAAATTAATTAAGTTATCAAAATTAAGGTATATTTTAAAAAACAGAAATGCTAGTACTCCGTGTCCTTGAATAAATTATAGGTTCCGCTTATAACATTTAATATACATTTTATGTCTCATAATAATTGTTGTGTTTGAAGGGATATATACAGATTATCTATAAAGATTAAGATAAGTAGTTGAATGTGCATGTTTTGATAATTGTATATCATTTTAAAAGAAAGAAAGAGAAAGTTTGGTGAATCCATAAGATAATGGAAATAATGATAAATTTTTGTGGGTCCCAACTCTTAAAGCTTAAGATAAGTGGTAAAGTTAATGGTAAAATGTTTTCTTTTTACAGACAATTGTATTCCACTTTAAAATAAAAGAAATAAATAGAGAGAAAGTTTGGTGAGAACAACTTTAAGATAGTGAAAACAAAGATTTTCTTTTGTGGGTCCCAACTCTTAAAGGTACGATAAACTGATAAAATTGGTAAGTAATTAAATTTTATTTTGTGTTAAAGTCTCCATCATTCCCGATCCCGTTAAAAAATTTATGATGCATAAAAAAAAAGTTTTCTGTTATGAAAAAATCATAAATTATGTAAGTTAGAAAAACCCAAAATAGAAATATCTACAATTTTTTATTTGATAGATGGAGTATTTTTTTTCATAACATTTAAATATGAAAATTTTAATGACTTACAAATAGACATCCTTAGCTTCTAAAAACATATTTTTAGAAATTCTTTAATAAATTCATTTTAATACTACTAATGTCACTGAAGCTACGGTGCAGATATTTCTGGAGGACCACGAGAAAATACCATTAGTGTTTCAGTTCAGCTGCCTGCAGATTTCTGTGTTAACGATTCTTTCCAGATTTTAATGATTATCTCCTCACATAGGGAGAGTTTGTACTGCCTGTAATGATTGTACAGTAACAGAGGAAGCAGAAACTATAACAGCCGTTGGATGGGAAGGGTAGCCCACAGCATCGACGGTCGGATTGCACGGAAAACGAAAGTTGGATGCTTTAGAGGAGACAAACAGTACGGGCGGTTTCTTGGAGAGAAAGTATCAAGAGAAACGCCGAGTCACTGAGCCGTCTTTTAAGTAATGTGAAGCGATTTTCTCTCCTCTCTTCTCGGACTTTTACCATTGGAAAATTTTCATTTTTATTATTATTTTTCTTCTTTTCTCTCGTGTTTTTTCTTTTCAATTCGCATTATTCGAGCTCTCGCCTGGGGGAAAAGGTTTCAGTTCTTGGGGTTTTAATGGCGGCTGGAGTTCTGGAAGAAGACGGCTCTCTGAGGAGAAGGAAGCGAAAGAGGATTTTTGGGACAAAGAAGCTCAAACGTACTGAGAAAGTCGAGGTATTTATGTGTGATTCGGTGAATTTTTTTTTTTTTGCTTTTTCTGTCGAATTTCCCTAAAAAAATATAGATTTTTCATTTCATGGGGTTTTATTCTCTTTATGGGTTGTGGCATTGTGATTTTGGGATTCTGAAATGTGTGAACTTTGTTTTTGTACCCCCTGTTCTGTCGCTTCTAGCTTCGGTTTTCTCCTGAGTTTGATTTGATTTATTCAAAATTAGTCTCTTTGGGTTTCATCGTCATTTTTACAATTCTGGGTATGAACAAAATTTCATTTTTCAGTTTTTCATTAATGGCTGAAAAATGGTTGCAGGTGAAGGCTGAGGAAGATGGTTTCGAGGGTTCATGGCACCAAGGCACTGTCATTGCTTGTTTCAGGCAATTGCGCCGCGTAAGATACGATCACATGTTAACTGACGATGGCTCGGGAAAAATCCTCGTGGATGTAGAGGTTTCGCCAGCAATAAGTGGAAATGCTTGTTCTTCTGCAGAAGAATCTAATCGCCGTAGCAACATCAGGCCTGTGCCACCTCCATTGGCGTTAACAAAACACGACCTTACTTATGGACTATGCGTAGATGTCTACTACAAGGAAGCTTGGTGGGAAGGAATCATCTTTGACCACAGAGAGCACTTGGACATCCGGCGGATCTTCTTCCCTGAATTGGGAGATGAAATGAATGCGGGAATTGGAACGTTAAGGATCACGCAGGACTGGGATGAGTTTCGTGGCACGTGGAAAAAGCGAGGGAGATGGTTGTTTGTTGCTGCTATTGAAGACATTAGTCAGGATTGGTTCATACCTCTCTCACTGAAACAAATTTGGTATGATCTGAGGGGGAAGAATGGTTTTCAATCCATTGGTAACTGGGCGTGTGGTAATGAGGCCGTGTGGAGGAAGTTAACTCTGGAAGTGATTAAAGATGCTCTTGGCATCACTTTAGAGCACATGATTCATGAATTAGACTTCCCACAGACCTCAGCACAAGAATGTAGCCCACTGCTAGAGTCTGGAAATCATGATATGGTTGAGCAGCCAGATGATACTACTGAGATGAATCCAACTTCTACTGGTAATGAACCTTGCTTGAACAAATCTGAGATGAATCAACTAATATGTGTTCCAGAGGATATCGGGAATGCTACTAGTGAAGGAATGGCTATGTCGCTGCAGCCATTGTCAGTTTTACAGACCGATATTAGTTCACCCATTCTTTCTGTAGCTTTAAATGAAGGGCCATATTCCTGTTGCAGTCCAAGAGCAGAAATGGAATCCACTCCATGGGTACCCGTTGGACTTGATGTAGTTCCAGTTAAGCCCTGCCCTGATGTTATTCATAGGTATGCGTTTCGTTACAATTTGTATTCAGGTGATGAGTGTCAACAGCCTGATGGTGTTAAATGGTGTCGTGGGTCCTTGATACAAAATGTGAGAAAACATCTCAGGCATCTCGGATGGAGAATTGAGTTCACGGGTTTTCCTAAGATTATAGTACGGTACATCTCACCTCAAGGGAAGTGTTATCGGTCTCTTCAGAAGATATGTCAGCATCTGTTAAAATCGGACACTGGAAGTCAGGTTGTGGATGATGAGAATAACCAGCAGAGGTTGCTTACTTTGCCTAATGGTTCACCATCTTCTTCCCCTAATCATGAACATTACAAAAACCAGGACTCGGAAGAAGGCCTCCAGCTCGTTGTTGCTTCATCTCAGTCACATGCTGTTGCTGTTGGGCGAGAATCTTGTTCTGAGGATGTTTATGATTCATACATCAACAAATACGATGAAGTTCGCAAGTGTCCTGTTACTAAGAGAGAGATGTTAATTAAAGCAAGGAAGCATCTTTCAGCTCTAGGTTGGAAAACTAAGCTGCAAACAACTCAAAAGGGAAGGAATTACTTTTCTTATACATCCCCTAGGGGTAAAAAATACTTTTCAGTCAGACAGGCATTCATCGGCTCTGTGAAGGAATGCAAGAAAGAACATGGAAATGGTTCTGCTCATAGAACTGTGGAGAAAACTCATGCAAAGAAGCAGCTCAAGAGGAAGTTCGGCTTTAGGAAATCCTCTACTCCTGAGAGTCAGAGAAGCTTGGTATTATCGCATGCATCTTCGAAGTTATTATCTGGAGAGAATTACATGCCACAGTCAAGAAAGGTTGTTAATTTCAGTAGAATCAGAGGTCAAAGTACCAGAAAACTCCAAGGAACGTTATCATCTATGGAAAGATCAGTTAAGTCACCTGCTCAAAGCACTGGCCTCCAACGAGTGGGCCAAGGAAAGTCATCAACAGCTTTGGTCAAATATAAAAAGAATATGAATGGTAATAGACCAGTCCGGGTTCTACGGTCAAGAAAGAGGGTCCAGAAGGTTGTAAATCCTACTTCCTCTCACTATACTCCGCGAAGTGTACTCTCTTGGCTTATTGATGGTGATGTGGTTTCACCAAGGGATAAGGTATACTACTGCAGGAAGAAAGATAGAAAGCCAATGGCAGAGGGGCAGATACTTCATCACGGAATTGTGTGCATGTGTTGTGAGGAAGTATACAACCTTAGTAGCTTTGAAGCTCATGCCGGTAGCACTTGTCACAGACCAGCTGCAAATATCTTCTTGGAAGATGGTAGATCTCTGCTGGACTGCCAGCGGCAAATGAAAAGTAGAAGCAAAATGAAGCATCTAAAACCACAGAACTGTGATGAGTTCAAGGAGAAATGGAGTCAGGAGGAGAATGACTACATTTGTTCTATTTGTCACTACGGCGGTGAATTGATTTTATGTGATCAATGCCCTTCATCATTTCACAAAGACTGCCTTGGTATTGAGGTAGTTTAATTCCAAGGAAATGTTATGCAGTGCAGTTTCTTCTTTAAAGCTATGCCTAGATCTCTCTGTTGTCTTTCCTTTCATCTGGGCATGCATAAAAGGATTAATCTTTCTATTTTTCTCTTTTCTCTTGTAGAATATTCCAGAGGGTGACTGGTTCTGCCCTTCATGTCGTTGCCAAATTTGTGGTCAAGGAAAGGTTAAAAAAGATGCTGAAAACACAGTGGATGAGCCTATTTTAAGTTGTGGCCAATGTGAGCGCAAATGTAAGTGGCTTTTGTTGGTGTTTCATTTTTGTTTGCATCTTATAAGCCTCTTTGTTACCTTTTTTTTTTGTTTTTTTTTTCGAAAGGCAGCCTCTTTGACTGTATTTTATGCAGATCATATTGACTGTTCGTTTCGTGGAGGGATTGGATCAAATTCCAGCTTAGGAGAAACTTGGTTCTGTGGCAAGAAGTGTGAAGAGGTATATTTGAACAGAATTGTGTTTTTTTTTTCTCTAATAAGCTGGAAAAATCATACTAACAATATCAATGGAAAAGTTCTAACATTAAAGCATGAACTTAGCTGTAGACATTAATTTGCTCACATAGTTGTAGTTCTTGAGTGTTCCTGCTGATTTAAGTAAGGAATACCCTTTGCTATTCTGCTTCTTGCCATGAAAGTGGTACTACTCCTGAGTCCTGACTGTGCCTTCTCTCAGATATTTTCGGGTCTCCATGAGCTCTTACAAAATTCAATTGAAATCGGAGTGGACAATCTAACATGGAGACTTGTGAAGTCAATGAAGCCCGATGTTCATGATGTGGATGCTTTTGACTTCGATAAGACAGAAAGTTACAGTAAGCTCAGCGTTGCGGTTGCTGTGATGCATGAGTGTTTTGATCCTGTTCGAGAACCTGGAACCAGGAGGGATCTTGCTGAAGATATAATTTTTAGTAGAGGGTCAGCAATTCTCACAACCCTCTTATTCTATCTTAGGAACAGCTAGTGAAAGTTGACAAAAATCAAGCTAAAGTATTTACAAACCCTAATATTGATCCACTCCATTTAAAAAAAATGATATACTTTAGTTTGTGTTGAATCGAATTTCTAGAAAATCGAAGGCTTGAACTTTGAACCTTACCACACTTCTGATTGTCTTATCATAGAATGTTATCTGTGTCATCTTGTGAATAAAGCTAATTATAAGGAAACTTATTTCTTGTGTTTCGAATATGAATTTCGAGTTCCAGATCAGAACTTAACCGGTTGAACTTCCGGGGATTCTATACAGTACTGCTGGAGAGAAACGAAGAATTAATTACAGTAGCCACTGTAAGGTAAGCTTCTTGCACATGTACTAGTCTGTAAGGCTTCAATTTAGGAAGCTGTTCCTTTTCATTTAGGTTGTGTTCATTTTATCCCAAAACACAAACTTCATATCAGAAAATATTCAAAATCATCATTGCTATTCTTTTCTTTACCCCTTCTGATTACTGATATTTTATTGGATTTCTGCTATTCAAGGGTCTATGGTGAGAAGGTGGCTGAGGTACCTCTGATCGGTACTAGGTTTCAGTACCGTCGACAAGGCATGTGCCGCATTTTGATGGATGAGCTAGAAAAGGTAAATCAAAGTATTGCAATGATTTGCTAACTCTAAGAACAGTAGTTATCAGATGCTTCTTCTGTTTAATCTGTTATGCATCCTCACTATATCCATCTGACAAGTAATGTACAAGCTTGAGCAAACACTTTCCTGTACTGCCTGTTTCCCTTTTTAGAAACTAACTAAACTTTCTCTTCTACTTTTTATTTCCGTTTTTAGAAACTAATGGCGCTAGGAGTAGAAAGGCTGGTATTGCCTGCAGTTCCCAGTGTCCTACACACATGGACTACCTCGTTCGGATTCTCTGAGATGACCCCATCTGAGAGGCTAAACTTTGTGGATTATACGTTTCTTGATTTCCAAGATACCGTAATGTGCCAGAAACTTCTGCGGAAGAAACATTCCAGCGGGTTCAGACCGCAAAATGGTAATGCAAAGATCTGACTGATGATCAATACACATGCTCATTCAAATACCACTGAGCTATTAATCTTCATATTGGTTGTCATTTCTTGTTCTCTAAGCAACAGGCCCTAAACTTGCCAATGGTGGTAATCAGAATGTTGATCATGATGGGTCCAGTGGGGTTTCTGAAGTTTGTCATGAAGCACAAACAGATGAAAATGGAAGTGTAAATCAAGAGCAACTCGAGTATGTTTCTTCTCTTACTCTGCCCTAGATTAAGTACCAATCTGATGATCTTTAAGTCGAACTTAATCAAGTACCAATCTGATGATGTTTTTAACCAAGTTTGATTTTTGAGATTGCAGAATGCAGAGGTAGCCATTAGTGTCTTTAACAGTCAAGATTCAGTTGAGGATACAATATACTAATTTGCAAAGAGCGTAAACCGTTCGGTTTTGTCGCGATTAACGGAATCGAAACCAGGGAACTGGAGTTCAGAATAAGGAGCTGAGCCTGTAGTAGCATTGAGGAGACCCGTTTGTGGATTTGGTGCATGGCAATGCAAGTTAGTTAGAGCATTTCTCAGTCTGTAAGTCATCTATGCATACCTTGGAAGGTCCACTTTTACCTTTTCTGTTTCCCAGGTACTTGTGTGGCAAGATCACATTTTTTCAAGTCCTTTGTGGGAATAATTAACAACAGCATTAAATCTGACCGATCCCCATTTAACTTAATACGCATAATATCCTTTTCAAAATTTTGTATTGTTCTGTTGCAATATGTAACGTATGCGCTGCTCGGATTTACCTCCATTTAGAAAACGTAGCTATTTAAAATGGTTAAAAGTCTAATTAGTTGGTAATAATATGTTTTAATGCACTTTATTGTGTTTTTAATTTATATACTTCATTCACAATCAATGTCACTAAAAAAAGCATAACTGATTATTTTCCTTCAGCAATGGAAATTTTTTGAACTGGTTACCTTTAGTTTTTACCCATGATAGGGTCCGTTTGGGAATAGCATTAGAGATTGAAATGTGTGTTTGGTAACCGTTTTCAAAGTTGTTGTTACGTTTTGAAAAGTTATTTACGAATAGTTTTTAGCATTTAGCTGCAGTTGTTTGTTTGATCTTAATCATAAAAAATTATCTAAAACACAAATAGTTATTCTCAAAGGTACATCATGGCCATTTAAAAGTTTTCTCAACTCTAACGTAAATTCAAACGTTGTTTCAAAAATACTTTGTAAGATGGAGTACGTGTTGACATAGTATATCTTAATCCCTTAACTTTATTTTAAAAAAAATGGAAATGCATTGATCATCTATAGTAATTTCCATAAGGGTCGGTTCATCACCCAAATTTTCCAAAAAAAAAAAATTCAACTTTCTCAATCTCAACAAATTTAACAACCTTAAATCCATCATTTCTCTATAAAATAATAGTTTTCTCAAATTTCTCTACTCACATACATCTTTTTTTAAAGCAAAAAAAGCTTATGTTATTAATGATAAATCATAATAGAACAAGCCAGATTGAGAAGACATAAAGCTTGAGGAAACAGCAACAAAATGGCCACCAGCGCATGATTAAGCGCGAAGTAATTTAAATTGGCGAGAAAATAACAAAATAAAAGATAATGAAGGAACCACTAGAAGATCAATGCCTCCAACAACAAGCTATCTAAGACAAAAGTTAAAAGTTGTATCACGCACCAGCAGGCAATTATCAGTAGGAGAAAGCACTAACGAGCTGTACTAGTCCACCAAGGGATTTTAACCAAATGATACCTACAAACAACATCATCGGGGCAAACACATACATCTAAACAACTTCAAGCCAAAAGGGAGCAAAACGATGTCTCAACCTTACGAAGGTATCATGTACTACACTCAGAGATAGCTTTAACTTACGATCAAGATACCACAGACGCGCTCACAACCAAAGGAACGTCAACCAGACCAAGCTAGTTGGGATCAATTCAACACCCGCATAACAAGAACAGGTGAACGGGGGAGATCACCTGCTCCATCCTGCCAAAGCACTTGCAACACACTCATTCGTCACAAATCCTTTTATAGTGAGAACCATCCCCATTCTTCCAAATCCACCCTCCCCCAAAAAAGGCAGTGCGAACCGTAGCGAGTTTGGAAACTGAGAACCTAACATAAGGATTTGCTGCCACGGTAGTGCCATATGGAGACAAGCCCAGACCTTATGAAGGCAACCTACACACGGAGTGGCCACCACGGGTACCTCCCTCCATGGTGGAGCACTAGGAAGATGAGGCCAAAACCAAGAACCCGGCAATTCAAGCCCTCCGAAAAATGAATTAGAGCCTATTTTGGGTGAGAGCCAAAAACAACGTCAGAATCACGGTGAATTAGCCGCTGCTCGGTGACAAGCCCGAAACAGATAAAAAAACCCCATAGAAATTATAGTGCTAGGGGAACACAAGGTGAGCTCTAATTGACAGCAGCCTGACGGTGTTCTTGCGAAGGAGATACTCGGCAGCGTTGTCGCGAGGGTGAGAAGCACGACACTTGCCGATCCTGACAAATCAAGATGGCAATGCGTGGAGAGGACCCAAACCAGCCGGAACATAGCGGCCCATCAGCACTGGCGGCGGCAAGCCGGCGACTGCTGCAAAACGAGGGTAAAACCCTAGAGGACACAAAAGCGAGCATCGTGACTTTTTTCACAAGAAGCTTACTCACATACATCTTATCCATCAATTAAAATACACTTCCCCAAGTTTCCCAAAATAAATTTCTCACTCCCCTGAACTAAGCCTAAATATATATACTTCTTCCGTCCCTGAAAAAGTATATACATTTCTTTTCTCGGTTATTCTTGAAAAATTATACACTTTTCTTAAATTACTATTCATCTACACTTTTCGTAATATTATACTTCCTCCATCACCAATTAATTCTACACATTTCCTTTTTGGGTTATCCCTAAAAAACTCTACACGTTTCTTAAATGAAAACTTCTTTTTTCTAAAATTATCAAACTATCCCTACTTTATCTTAACTTTTTCTATCTCGTTCTACTCAAGGGTAATTATGTCAAATTACATAAAATCTTACATTCACATTAATCTTCGCATCCACACAAAGTATAGAATTAATTGGGGACGAAGGGAATATATTTATCTCATCCAAAGTTATCAAATTATCCATACTTCATCGTTACTTTTTCTATCTCATTTTTTTGTGCAACATCAACTCAAGGGCAATAATGTCAAACTACATAAAGTCATACATTCACCTTAATCTCCGCGTCTAGCATGGTTGTAGAAGCCAGACCGGATGGTTGAACCGCGAACCAGTCACTAATCCGGCTCTGATTCTGGTTAACCAGTGGTGTGGTAAAAACCCGGTCAAACCACTAAAAACCGAACCTATAAAAAAGTTTAAAAACCGGTTCTAAAATATTGAAGGACAAAACGATCATTCATTAGTGTAGAAGAGAGATTAGAGAAATAAATGAAGAAAGATATCCATAAAAAAAGGAAACAAACGAAGAACGGAGACATGAAAAGAAAAATAGAGAAATTTTATATTCAAAGTGCACGGCTATTAAGATGAGTAAGTGAGAGCCCATTTTTTGGTTTTGTTTACTTAATTTCAAATCAGCCACTAAGTTATATTTTTTTGTACAAAGAAGTCATTATATTTTTATACTTATTACTTTCAATCTCTCATTTTTTATACTTATATTATTTTGTAAAATCCCTCATTGTTTCTTGAGAATATTTATTATTATGTTGCATATGAATTACTTTATGATAAATTTAAAAGATAAGTATTTATTAATATTTTATAAAAATAAAATAACGGTTGAACCACTGGTTCAATCGGTTTAACCTTAAACCACTAACTTAACGGTTCAATGTACAGTTCGGTTTTTTAAACTATGGTTATAATTGACCTACATATACAATTTTTAAACATTTAGGTAATCACACTAAACGATGAAAATTGAAAAAAAAATCATTTGAGTGAAACTCTAAGGACTTAACAAAATCTTAAAGCAAAATAAGAGAACTAGATGCTTGAACAAACTCGTTAAAAACTTCGTATAAAAACAACAAAATAATATTAATTATAGTGAGATGACACAACCTCTTTAATGTACCAATATTCATCTATAGTAACAACTATCATAAATATTAAATGTATATATAATATCATCCTATACTCAAAGAATAAAATAGGGCAATATCATATAGATGGAAAACTATAGGGATCAGTATGTTAGAAAAAGAAAAGATAAAATTAAAACACATATTATCTCATTTGAAAAATCAAATTAAAAAAAAAAGATAAAGTGACTTAACACTATTAGTTGGACATTATTCATCTACGGGGCATTTTCCATGTTTATATAGAAAGATAATACTCCTTTCATTCCAGAAAAATAGCCACGTTTATTTTTTAACATTTAATCTAGAATTTTTCCTCACACCTTCTTAACTTATAAATTGTATAAATTTATATCCAAACAAAAATTCAATGTGTCTTGTTTCTAAATATATTTCTCAAGAATTGTTTTGATAAATTATTCTTAATGAAAATTTGAGTCAAACACAAATACAAAAATCAAAAGTGGCTATTATTGTGAGACGGAAGGAATATAATATAATGGGGTTGGGATTACGGGTGAGTTCGAGCCGAGCCGAGCCCGAGCCTAGCAGGTTTGAGCTTGGCCTCGTGAAATTCGGGCTTGACTCGAGCTCGGCTCAAACTCGATCGAGCCCGATAATTCGAGCTCGAGCTCAACTCGAGACAGGCTCGAACTCGACTCGATGGTTCGTGAAGCTCCAGCTCGTTAGGCTCGCAAGCTCGGTTAGGCTCGATTCGGCCCCAACACTGAGTAAACGAGCTCGTGAACTTGGTTAGGCTCGTGGGCTCGGTTAGGGTAGTATCGTAATTTTAGACGAGCTCGTTAAGGCTCGCAAACCCTTACGAGCCGAACGTTTCGAGCTCGAGCTCGGCTCGTTTATTATTCGAGCCTCAAAACCGGCTCGAGCTCGAGGCTCGTGAGGCTCGGCTCGTTGGGCTCGTTAAAGCTCGAGCTCAAGCAGAGCTCGGCTCGGCTTGAATCGTTTCACACCCCTAGTTGGGATGGGAGACTAATACGATTGCCGGTGTTCCAAGGCATTTTGGGCTAGTCTAGGACTCTAGGGAGTAGGGGCTTAGATCGTTGGAGGACAAACCACAGGGCGTTTTTGTTGTCCTAAAGCACAGGGTGGGCTTGAAATTTATTCTCTCATCTTTTGGAACTGTGCGGCTGAGGCAAGGAAAATCTGGAGACTTTTTCTCGATCGAGAGAGATTATGACTTAAATGGATAAATGTCTATTATATCAAGGGGAGAGACGCATGTCCCTGCCAAAGATTTCAAGTCCGTCATTCACCTTTTGCTCCATGTACGATATGTTATTAGAACCACTATTGTTGTTTGCCTTAAATTCCTTCATCGCATCGGTGTCTAGGATCGCTTCCCAACTCATATTCACTTCTATTTCATCTCGTGGAGTGAAATGGATGATGGTTGAGGTCACGTTAGAATCTTTCGCCATTCTTTTTGCTAAAGCTAGAGCCTCACGATCATCTTTCGCACCGAAATAGATAACGCAGATACCATAAAATGTTGACGACGATGATGAGCATAACTGTTGCTTTGTAGTGGGATGGTGTATGAGGATTCCAACTGAGCAAGAAGCTTGATCAAGAATGGAGTTGTTTAGTCCCTTATGACACGACTTTCAGACTCGAGCAAGCCACCTGGGTACCATTTGCGATGGAACGGAAGGATGATGAGAGACGTTTTCTTGCTAACGGCGATGGTGAAAATGTCCTAATCCATAACCTTCGGGGGTGAAATGGCAGTGAAAGCCTTCACGGAGACCCAACCGAGGTAATCTTGCTCCAAACGGTAAAAAGGAAGAATGAAATCCTTGTAACAGTCCATCACCAGCTGTGACTTGGTCTTTTCCCAACCATGAGTGAAGAAAATGGAAGAATGGCTCCCCACCATCTGCTTGAGATGAAGGATGTAAAGGTCCAATGGGCTTCCTTGGGCCGCCGGATGGGCTAATTTGAGAAGGTTTATCATTGGTCCAATGTCGCCCGGCCCATGAACACAAGCGAGGATTTTCAAGTCCGAATTGGGCTTTAGGCCCATGATGTTCCTCTTTTCCTCTGGGCTACATCTTTGAAAGACCAAACACTCCAAACACTCCAACTGCATACACCGCTCCAGATAAAACCTAAACAATAGAAGGAAAAAAAACATGATTAAAATTAATTACGATAAACATTATTATTATTATTAGGTCTGGAAAAGATCAATGACCTTAATTGACCGAAACTTTAAGTAATAGTTCAACTCATAGAACCCTTTGCTACACATGAAGAGGGAAACCGCCAAGGCATCTCTCCAATGCAATTTGAAGAAGAAGAAGAATGAAGGAAGAAACTTGGCCAAAAATTTGAAGGTAAAAGTCATAAGTGATAGGTTGATAGCGAATATGGGTCGCTTGAACTCCAAGAATATGTCCCATGGGCTCATGCTAGTATCAGAGTAAAATCATTTTTTGTTCCTTTTTAATTGAAAATCAGTTTAGCAGTGCAAAAAAAAGTGACAGGGATGACCGAGTCCTCTGCCTTGTTTGGGCACCATCCACTGGCTTGATGACACAAAAGACGAGGATGAGGAACACCAAGAGCATCAACCCCATCTTCTTGGATGCATTGAATAACGTGAAGAGCACGTCGCAGATCTTTTCAATGGAGACCACTCAACTCGCTCAAGTGTTGGATGATGACTGCCACTGGCGTCGGGAACTAGGAGTAGGTGACAGGAATCGAAGTGAAATGATCATCTGTTTGGTGTCGTTTGTTCTTTTGCCTGATCTCTCCATTTTTCTGAGTTGATTTGAGTTGAGCACTAGATATTTGGCTTGAAATGTTTACCGAATTTGATAACTTGTTTGGAGGTTAACGTTTGACCTCAACACAAATTTTTGTCCTATTTTCATCCGAAAGTTGGAGAAAAGGACTTCGTCCTAGGACCGAACATAACGTACTCAAAATGCACACCACCCAGACCAGCCATCACACATGGCAGTTGGGCTTCCAGTGGGTACCCCAATCCGCACGTCAATGTTATTTATCACCCGGGTGAATTTCACCCACCTAGAGCACTTGGAAAATGAGAGGCAGATATGTAAGTGTTCAGATAGTTGGGTTTGGGCTTCCATATTACCTTGTAACTTAGTCATTTGGACTAGTAGGTAAAATATCACCTAGGTGATGATTAACAGGGTTGCAATCCGCATTACCTCACAAACATCACCTTTTGGGGGAGTGCACTCCTTAGCACATCGCAACTACCTTGGCGACATACCGGAATAATCCTCACCTAAGGACCCCACGAGATGTGCACCAGTACGCGTATGTCCCCGCTCTGATACCACTTGTCACGGGCCTAGAGTCCGACGCAACCCACAGCGCCCCGTGCGGCGTCCCAAGGTAATAGACGATACCTCCGGGACCAACCTTACCATACACATGTCAACTGGTTTCGTCCTGCCATGGGCTCATCAGGGAAGCGGCAGTAACTCCCGGCCAATTGTGCCTTATACGAATACGACCCCCTTCACAGTCAAATCCTTCCGACCTGACTCGGTCAAACCGTAGCATAAGACAAAACAACGTCTCAATGTTACTGTCGCCTCACATTACACTAACAGGCAACAAACCACGAAGACACAAGACCACACGGTCACAACATTTCATACCGTGACAGATTTCAATGAGCAATGATTGTTTAACCGTGTTCATTTCCCGAAAATTTATATCACTACTAGTGCCGTTGACCATGGGCTTGGTTTTTATGAAATTTATATTTGACCCACTGGGTCTCTGGTTATAGGGCCCGGTACCACCATCTCTTCCAGCAGTTGCTCGTCCGTATGCTCCGCCGTCGCTGGAATGTACAGACAGCGGAGCACTGATAGCCATGGTGACACCCTCTGTAAGCATCACCACGACCGCAGTGATCTTCTCCAGAGCATCATGGGTCAAGAAATGGCTGCTGCAAGGATCCTTCAGCTCCATCAACCACCTCAAGCACGTACACGCTGCCCTCACCCGTCTCTATCTGGACCAGGAGCACAATCTGGTGGCCACCCTCTTGAGGTATGCACTTCATGAATTCCATGAGACCAACTATGCCAATCTCCTCTTCTGCCGAACAACCCAACCCAGCATCTTCCTCTGGAACACCATGATTCGGGGCTTGGTTTCCAACAACTCGTTCCAAGAGGCTATCAGGTTTTATGCATCGTTTCGAAGCCAAGGTTTCTTGCCCAATAACTTCACTTTTCCATTTGTTCTCAAGGCCTGTGCTCGTGTCTCTGACATTCCTCTAGGTCTCAAGCTTCATGGTCTTGTGTACAAGGTCGGTTTTGATCAGGATGTATTTGTTAATACAAGTTTACTCTTTTTTTATTCGAAATCTGGGTTTTTGGGTGATGCTAAACAGGTGTTTGATGATATTCCTGACAAAAATGTTGTTTCATGGACTGCCATAATAGGTGGCTATATTGACATTGGCCGGTGTGAGGAGGCCATTGGCATGTTTAAGAAGATGTTGGATATGGGCTTGAAGCCTGATTGTCTTACAGTCATCAGGGTTTTGTCAGCTTGCTCTGAAATTGGGGATTTAGCCAATGGGGAGTGGATTGACGCATATCTATTGGATCCGCGCATGAGAAAGGATGTTTTTGTTGGAACGTCTTTGGTCGATATGTATTCAAAATGTGGCAACATGGCAAAAGCTCGTATGGTCTTCAATGGACTTCCAGAGAAAGATATAGTTTCATGGAGTACTATGATTCAAGGTTATGCCTCAAATGGTCTTCCTAAGGAAGCTCTTAATATCTTTAATCAGATGCTGGGAGAAAATCTATCCCCCGACTGCTATGCTATGGTTGGGTTCCTTTCTGCTTGCTCTACACTAGGAGCACTAGAGTTAGGGGAATGGGGTAGTAAAATAATGGACAGAGATGAGTTTCTTTCTAATCCTGTGCTAGGAACAGCGTTGATTGACATGTTTGCAAAGTGTGGCTGCATGTTTCAAGCATGGGATGTTTTTAGGCATATGGAAAAGAAAGACATAGTGGTTTATAATGCGGCAATAGCTGGGCTTGCAATGAGTGGCCATGTTAAAACTTTGTTTGCTCTTTTTGGTGAAGTGCATAAAAAAGGAATTCAACCAAATGGGAACACATTTGTTGGTTTGCTTTGTGGATGTACCCATGCTGGCTTGGTTAATGAAGGCCGTCAATACTTTAAAAGCATGAACAGTGACTTCTCTTTGATTCCTAGTATTGAGCATTATGGATGCATGGTTGATCTTCTTGGTCGAGCAAGCTTACTCGATGAAGCTCACCAGTTGATCAAAAGTATGCCAATGCAAGCCAATGCCATTGTCTGGGGAGCTTTACTTGCTGGATGCAGGTTGCACAAAAATACCCTGTTGGCAGAACATGTACTTAAGCAACTGATTGACTTAGAACCGTGGAACTCGGGCCATTATGTACTTTTATCTAACATTTATTCTGCTAGTCGTAAATGGGACTATGCGGCTAAAGTTAGATCACTGATGAATAAAAGAGGATTTCAGAAGCTTCCTGGGCTCAGCTGGATTGAAATAAATGGTGTTGTCCACGAGTTCTGTGTAGGGGACAGGTCCCATCCATCTCTGGAAATGATTTATGTCAAGCTTGATGAATTGAACAGGGATCTGAAAGCTTCTGGCTATATTCCAAAGACAGATTATGTTTTGTACGATATAGAAGAGGAGGAGAAGGAGCATTTTCTAGGTTGTCACAGTGAAAAGCTGGCCATTGCATTTGGCCTCATAAGCACACCTGCCAATGATGTAATTCGAGTGGTAAAAAACCTTCGTGTTTGTGGAGATTGTCATGAATATATAAAACATATTTCAAAGATGACAAGCAGAGAGATAATTGTTCGGGACAACAACAGATTTCATCATTTTGTTGAAGGGTCATGTTCATGTAAAGATTATTGGTAACCGTATTAGGTCATATTTCTCTACACTTTGCGATTTGTATGCCATAGATCACAATCTTATGCAAAGTGGTTGGATATGGTTGCTGCTTGTATGGGTTCCGGCTCCTTAAATTCTGGCTCAGTCTATCATATCAAACAGCCAAACAATAACAGATAGGAATTCCAAAATATCTGTGGATTTTTGGCAGTGGTTTCATTTCTGCTTTCAATTCCCGTTGGATGTTTATGAGATAGTTCTGAGCACCAAATTTTGTTAACACGAGCAACCCAAAGCCTGGTTTCTGAGGCTATCTGTGCCAAGCATCAAGCTGGAAGCAATACCAGGTCCATCTTCAGAAGCCCCCTTATTCTCATTAGTTCCTTTACAAGGTACGGACTCTGTATTTTGTCCTGAAAAAAAACTGTTACGTTCTCTTTTTCCGGATATCCCAGAAAAACTGTTATCTTTGCAGAGATAGTTTACATGCTTAGTTTACCCTATTACCACATTTTCCTTTCCCACTCTAAAAATCATTCTTGTTTTATGTACCTATTATACTTTATGTACCGATCATACCTTATCTACCTATTATACTTTATTACCCTCAGGTTTTCTGGGACTTCAGAAGTATGTGATGCTGCTGCCTTAGAAAAGTATCTGGTTTGTTAATGTCTTCAATGTGCAGGAAGCATGTTTAATTTATGCTTTAATGAACTGAGGCAAGTTATTATGTTTCTATTTAGTTATAAAAAGGGGACATTCTGAAAAGAGCTTAAACTCATTGAGTTGAACTTCGGTTATTTTTTATCGTGCCTACAATATTTTCAGAACAAGTTGATGTATATGTACTTTCTATTTCTGTTTGTGGAATCTCCATATGAGTTGATTAATCTGTGATCTTTGGTCTCAGCTCATGCAGGGTTTGCTCGATGATGATATTCACAGTCTGTTCTTGTCCTATATGCAGCATATGAGACCTTATAGGTGACCCATCTATTCTTTATAACTGATGCAATTAAGTGATAGTCTCACGTCTGAAGCTTGACCTAGAGTCATTTGCTTATTTCTTGTACATAAGTGTTACTTTGTTTCAAGAGTGTGAACAGCTTATGTCATCGTACTCTCAACTTTTTTGTGCTTAAGGGAACTAAGTTAATCATATCAATTAACTATTCAAAATCACATTAACATTAGAATTCTTGTAAAAGCAAAGCCACTAAGTTCTGTGCCAGATAAATTCTCGTTTGAGCGAATAAATAAGATGATAGTCCGAGACATCATAATCATGACGAGTGTGCAATCAGGTTTATTATGAGGTTGATTGTGGGAAATTTTGGGCAAATTATTGAATCTATGCTTTCACTTGGTTAGATGAATTTAGAACTTTGGAAGCATACATTAGATATATACCAACAATCCTTTGAAATGTTCATGACAGTTGGTGAAACATCACCTAACCATATTCCATCCTGAGAGGGCTTTGGCATACTTCGACATCTGCATGAAAAGAGTTAACACATATAATTGTGAAACTCAATCTGATCATTTTGTTCTTGGTTTAAATATTAATATTACTCATCTTTCTAGTGCAAAGTATTACTAACATTTGCTAAGTATTAGTCCATGTAGTTGATTTTTTTGAGCCTATAGGAGAAGAAGTGTTGATAGTGAAAGTAGTACTAACATTTGGTAAGTCTGTATTATGGATCTTGAATAAATTTTGATTCATCTTCATGGCCCATGGGCAGCATATGTTGTTCAGCTTATATACATCCTTATGGTCATGGACATGAGATGATAAGGTTATGATGATAAACTTTTGAACCCTTTAGCCATTGACATTTCTTATACTTCCCACACATTTCATGAAGAGTCCACCATTTCACGACTGGAGTGGAGTATGCTTAGTTTCAGTGCAGTTGACTTCTTTGAGCATAAGGCATTGGTTGCAGTTTGCATACAAATTAGGGAAATTATCAAAAACCCTGTTTGAGGTTTGCATAATCTCCACTTTCCCTTTCATTTTCAGAATTCTTGAAAAAACCCCTCAAATTTGTGAAAATATACAAAAACCATCATGATACTAATCACCGTTAACTATTCCGTTAGACTTGTAGGTTTAACTACAAAAATTGGACCATAACTTTTCTAACCCTAACAATTCTACCCTAAAGTTTTTGCCTCTTTACAATTCTACCATGCATTAATAATGGAGACACACGAACCCACATAGACAAGGTTCGCAAAGGATGTTGCCAGTGATGGCGAACGGGTTCTTGGTGGGGCGAGTGGCACTGACAATAGCCGGCAAAACGAAGAGTGCGAGGAGCATCAACACCTTGGCCATCTTGGCAGTAGAAATGTTTGTTGATTTGTTTCACAGTGAAGAAGAGAGTAAAGTAGGAGCCGATTATAAGTGGACCCACGACAGTGCCGCCAACCACTTACCCTTGGCCGCCAGCCCCGTCGCGCCAGACGGAGAAGGAGAGGGCAGACAGGCGCCGGAGAGGACAAGATCTTGAATCTCCCATGGAGGGTGACCACGTCGGTCGAAGCGGCAGGCTGGCGAAGAGTAACGTTGACCACGACGCCGACACTGCTCAAAACAGAGTCGCCCAGGTGACGTCGGCGCGCGTAGTCGGAGATGCAGCAGTCAACGTCGCTGCCGGTGGTGATCTCAACACATGTCTCCACATCGAGTTGGGGCTTTCTTTGATGATGACGATGGGCGGCTTGGGTTTGTTCTTGGAACCGGTCGGAGGACGTCCCATGGGGCGGTGACGAGATGAAGCGGAGCCAGGATCGTGCGTCTCCATTATTAATGCATGGTAGAATTGTAAAGGGGCAGAAACTTATGGTAGAATTGTTAGGTTATAGAAGTTATGATCCAATTTTTGTAGTTAAATCTAAAAGTCTAAAGGGATAGTTAACTGTGGTTAGTATTGGGAAGTTTTGTATATTTTCACAAATCTCAAAATGATTTTTCAATTCGAAAATGCGAGAGAAGTGGAAATTATGAATGACCTCAGGTTTTTTTGTGATAATTTCCCGTTCATGGAGATGATCATGACATCCGATTAGGCGATTATGGTGCAAATCCCTCATTAAAAAAACAATGAGGAATTATGATGCAAATCTATCATCCCATTACACCCAAAGGAATCATTTTACCAATCAGGTTATATTTAACACCTAATTTGGATCATTAATACAATTAAAAAAAAGTACTTTTCATTTTCAGCAATTATTATATGATTTTATTTTTTCAATATTTCCTTATAAATAATTTGAATACAAATTGTAAATTAATATTTTTAGTTTCTGAATGTATTTCTTCTGAAATTTCTGTAATGACTACTTTCTAATAATAATTTGAGTCTGCCACAACATCGAGAAAAAAATGCACCAATCTTTCAAGAACGTTGAAACTTTTTAATTAGACATTGAGTTGAACAGAAGTTCAGAATTCAACAGAAGCACTGATTTTTAACAGCTACAGAGCAATTAGAGAACAAATTGCTTCACCAACGTGAATCAAACAGACAAAAACTTTTACTGCATTCAAAGACATAATAGCTTCACTCGCGAGTCCCAGGGGCCATTTCTCAACTTGTTTCAGTATTCACAACAACTGATGAAGCTCCCTGGAAATATGAAATGGATTCAGAACTTAAAAGAGTCTTAAATCAACCACATTCCATCAGTATGACACGATTAGTAAATTTAAAAAAAAAACAACCTTTACACAATTCATTCAGTAACAGTTAATAAAGCTTGTACAGCATAGAGCAAAATCATGATGGTATTGGTTAGCCAAATGCCATTTGATAGACAAACTTCAGAAAGTGGAATACAATTTGATGGATTAGTATTTAGTACAGCTTTTGGCATGCAATCATATTCCAGATACCTTAGAACTGATGGATGCCCTGGGTGGAAAAAGTTGCCCCTTCAATTGCAGGTGTGTGTCCTCAGTTAGCAAATACATTCAGCCTGATTTGAGCCGAAACTTCAGGGTGGAGCTTAAGTTCTGCAATGTACTCCCCCGTCTCCCTAATCTCCGGAAGTGAAACAATTCGCTTGTCGATATCCCTGCACAGCAATTGAGATCGCAACAACAAGAGGATCGGTCTATAATTCCTGGGTTCAATGGGACGGTAAACAGCAAGAGGTGGGTTCTTTGAAAGTGATTAGGTGCATTCGGAGGGCATATGAACTTCATATTGAAATTGTGATACTTAAATGCACTAAATAACTAGTCAACTAAGCTTTGGTTCCAATTAGTTGCAATCAGCTACCTAAACTATATGCTCTGACAAACCATACATTCTCATGTTTAATCAACTAAAAATAGATGGAAATATTACCTGTTTAATTGTGCCTTGATAATGTCAACAAGATCTTGTGCAGTAACTCTGCGACAAAAGAAGAAAATTGATAGTCAGCAGATCATATGCAAAAGATGAGTGATATGTCATTCATAATTTAAGTGCTTGACAACAATTTGGCACTCACGATCCAAATATCAGCTTCCCTTTTCCGCCTTTGCGCTTCACTTTGAAAGCTCCAACAGTTTCGAACATCAGTGCAAGTTGCTTCGCTTCTTCTTTTACCTGTGGCATGAGATAGAATCAGCTGCTGCATCTGAGCACAGACAAACAAAGGAAAGAGAGCATTTTTTTTTAAGGATGTTAAATGCTCTACAAAATGGCTGCATTACCCTCATCTTTTCTGCTTCAATCCTTTCTTCCTCCAATTTCATTTCCCTGAAAATGTAGAATGCCAACCATGAATTTTAAATCACACTAGAAAAATATCCACCTATATAGAAACATGCCAACAAGCAGAAACTCTCTTCAACATGATTGCAAAATGATTCCATGTGTCTCACTATGATCTACTATCTTCATTTCCAGCATCTCAATTCACCCAAATTTGATTGGAACCAATACTAAATCCATTCAAGTATCAAGCTTAAACAAACCAATCCAATGGAACTACCAAGTAAAAGAGATATTGCATTTTACTTGAGCAAAACAGGAGTGACAATCTGAGCCTTGCCCATGGGAAGCAGAAAATTCCTGAAATACCCAGCCTTCACATCTAGAAGCTGCCCCTGCTTGCCCAAGTACTCCACATCCTCCTTCAATATTACCTGTTCCACCAACAAACAAATTCCACCTCATAACCCAATCAACAAAGGCAAAAACCCCAGGACCAAGTTCTTTCCAATTTCTTTGCTTCCCATTTCCCCTCAAGTTCCATCATCGAAATCCATTTCAAATAATGTTTCAAGAAAGCAGATAGCACTGGAATTTCCCATTACCTTTCGTGTCTTTTTCGCCTTCTTCTGGGCAACAATAAGAAAGGTCCCACTTTTCTCTGGGAATTTTCTGGTCTCGTTCGATGCCCCTCCGAAGCTACGAAGACAAGACAGAGCTGCTGCTGTGGTTGCCGTCATTCTCACACACAAAAGCGTGCTTCTCTGCTCTGTGAATTATCTTATCTCCGCCGCTTTTCGCTTCGCCGAGACGATAATAGCAGGTGATCTCGGTGCCCGACGTCGTTTTGGTGGTCATTAGAAAATGGGTAGTATTCCCTTTTTCGTTAAGTTTGTTTTTCGACATTTAATCTATAATTTTTTCCTTTTAACATTTAACATGTGATCATAAAATATATATATATATATATATGTTAGAATTTAGATGAATGTATCTAATTTCTAAATATTTTTATTTTATTTAATAAATTATTTCTAGTTAAAATTTGAATCAACACAAACAGAGAAGTTTTTTTTTATTAGCAAGACAATTTTACTTTTATTAAAAAACTTTAAAAGGTTACAGACTAAGCGAAAAGAGAATTTTGGGTAGACTTCTGAAATTATACATCCTTACATTTATCAACATGGAAATTAAACAATGAAAATGGATGGAAACAGAAATGAACAGTTTTTGAGATATTTATTACATATGGGCAGGTGTAGAGGCATTGGTTAAAGCATGAGTTTTGGACCATTGGATACTTGGCTATTTACCTTCTAACCATTGATTTTCTGACTTTTTTTTGTGAATTCTAATTGTATTGTATGATATAATAATTCTTTTCTCTCTCTTAATTGAAGTCTGCTATCTCCTTTCTCCTTTCAACTTCTCCTTTCTCCTTTCAACTTCTGCACGAAGTCCCATTTCTTTTTACCACTTTCATCACAATTTTTTCTCTGATTTTTTACATGTTTTGTTCCCCTATTTGATAATATCTTCCCCATGTTTCTGCACAGGGGCCCTGTGTAGAGATGAGCTTGAGGAGCTCGAGTGGACGGTTTCGACGGCTCGTGAAGGATTTGGCGAGGAATTGGCTGCTGAATCGGAGGCCTTTGCCGTCGGCGGCAGGTTTGAAGGAGAAATCGGGTGAACATGTTACCATCCAATTTTTTAGCAAAGTCCACTGATAAGAGCCATAGGAGGCAGAGAGGTTGGATTTAGGGGTGTAAACGAGCCGAGCCGAGCCCGAGCCTAGCAGGTTCGAGCTCGAGCTCGAGCTTCATAATACTACACCCGCAGCATAGCGCGGGCAACATAAACCTAGTTACACCTAAAAGAGAACACCATAAAACACTATATAACACCCAAATAATAAAAGCCTCAATTAATGTAGCCAACTTCCTAACACCATTGAAACTTTAGCACCATATTCCCTTCAATCCTTGAAAATTGAATAGAGCTGAAAGTACAATCACTTGAACTATTAAAGTGACGACTTGTTTTAATCATCTAGGTGAAACCTCGACAGAGGACATCTAGAATTGATAAATCGACTTACATGTTGAGAGTAATAATTATAGGTAAAACTAAAGTGTCAATTTGAAAGTCAATAGGATCGTTAATCCTAGAAAGTAGCTTAATCTATTGAATTTCTTCACCATTGTAACTTTTGTTAATTAGTTAGTTCATTAATTAATTCGACCAATCCAAAAATCAATCAACCTTTCTTTTCAATTTAATGATTCTTACACAATTTGTTAGAATCACAAATCTCTATGAATTTGACCCGGTACTCACCGGATTTACTACATGTCTGACCACCGTACATTTGCGGTGTTACGACCATGCGGCGCAAGGTACGAGCAGGTTGTTGGTCGGTCGGGTGTGGTGGTAGATTTGTGACGAAGCTATGAAGGAAGAGAGTAGAATTGTTACAATTAAAAGCGTTGAGGTGACACTGCTAGGGTTATAACACTACGTGGGAATGCATGTTTTACTATGGCCTTTTCTGGGGCAGAAGCCGCAGTAAACAACAGCTTATGATAAACTTGCGCTTCCGACGACGCTTCCATTTTACCGCAGCCCGGTGTGCTGTAATGCAGCAGTAAAAGCCTTGCGTCCCACGAGGCAGACTTAGCAGCCTCTTACTGTGAAATTCTACTATAAGTTAGGCCGTAGTAAAGGTTGTATATATATCCAGCTGTCTCCCAATCCACTTTCACACACAACACTTAACCATTTTTTTTCTCCTCTCAATCTTTGAATAAATTATCATCCGGTGAATTGAGTTGAAGATCCACCATTATTTTTAAATTTAATTATACTTTTGTTGAGCATGAGTTGTTTGATTTTTTTATTTATGTATTTGATTTGTTTATGTAATTAAATTAAATTAGTTTAGCCATAGTTCATGTCTATGAAAAGTTGTAGTAATATATTATTTTACAGTTTATTTCAAAGTATTGGAATAACATTTTAAAGTTATATATTCTACAAAGTTTCTAAAAATATAATACTAGTATTTATTTAAAAATCCTTAACAAAATCTTCATAAAAGTAATTAAAGTTAAGCAATTGATTGAAAGTTGGAATTTGAAATATATATATATATATATATATATATATTTGAAAAAGGGAAAACACACTGAACATTATTTTCAAAATTCTCAAAAAAAAATATCTCTTGATTCTAAAACTTCAATTTAGTATGTAAATTGTTGTTTTAATATCATTATTGATGATTTTTAGAAAGTTATTATTCATTTTTGTATTTTATTTTGATAATTACTACTTTTTACAATAAAAAAAAGTAAATTCAAGTACAAATAATATTATTGATATTATTTTAAAATTTTGTTTTCATATTTGATATTTTTTTTTGGAAATTTTATACTCAATTTATAAATAATACACACATATTTAAGAATAATGACCCAAAACGTAAAATTATAATGTTAGATGGATGTTCAACACAATTTCAGAAATCCTAAGGGTCAATTTGAGCATTTTAACCACAATTTCCGTTAAATTTGACGGAGTCGCGAGTATAGATTTGGAACGTATTCATACTTTAATGTCATTTTCGCAATTAAATTTTGTTTCGTCATAGATTTGCAACATGAGGTATAGTTTAGATGTAGATGGTGCAATTTAGTCTTTTCTTCTCTATCCATCAATTGAGAGAAGGATTGTAAAAATGTTAAATACGTTATTGGGGCTTCAAATAAGCACAAGAGTTGCTTCTAATTCAATTTCGAATGTGAAAATCAAAAATAAATTAAGGATAATACATTGGAGTGTTAAGGAATAATTAGTTTGTGGGACTTTAGGGATTAAGTAGAGCGGATGAAAGGGCTGCTTAGGGTTGCCTCTAGGTTGGTGTTTCAAATTCAGGGGCTATTTTGGAGTGTTTTCTGGAGTAGTTAGCCTTTTGATTGGGATTTAGGGTGCGTTTGTGATGTGATCACGGTGGGGAACGTGATCACGAGCTCGGATCTAGCTCGTTGGAGGCGGTTTCCAGCAAGAATGGAAACGAAGAACAGAGGAAGAACACGAAGGAGACAGTGTCGGCCAAGGGAACCTCCTCACTACGAGGTGAGGCAATGCCCTTGAAAATGCCTAGGATTGAAGATGGGATCTAGCACCTCTTGACTACAAGGTCAAGCAATACTAGATATTATGCTTGGATCCTCTTGCCTGGATCACCTGGGAAATGGAAATGCAAGAGTGGAGAACACAAAGCCGATGACTCCCGGGAGTGTTTCAGCCAATTGCTTAAATTCAATAATATGTTCTAGGTTACAATGGTGACTGCCACTTAGCTTATATAGTGGAGTGAAATGGAAGAAGTAAAAGGAGTATTTCGAATGTGCATGCGTGCGAAAGTACAAAGTACTTTTGCACGCTTCAGAGTGAAAAGCTTCTAAAAGGTAAAAAGGTAAGGCTAGCCTAAAAGTGGTTGTTTGTCTATCCGAGTATCGGCGGAGAAAAGACACCATGTGTCAGGTTTGGTCGGTCAACTGGTGAAGCCTGGAGATTACGCGAAAGGCCTTCGCTAGGAGCCTTCGCTAGAATGCCTCCGCCGGGTGCCTTCGCGGAGTTGCCCTTGGTCCCTTCTTCAAGAACGCTTATGCTTAAGACTCCAAGGGGCTTCGCACACTCTGCGTCCAGCGCGATACCGAGTTGGTGAAGTTGTAAGGCCTTCTCCCGAGACTCCTCTCGATCGTCCTGCGCCATGAGCCTCATGAAAGCATTAAGGTTTGCTTGGACTTGTTTCAGCCGGGACCTGGTCATGGGTCCGCCAAGGCCTTGGAACGGACCAGTGGTCGCGCGTGCTTGAGGTTGTGGGTCTTCTGTAACCTGAGGGTCCTTTGGGGCGATGTCCTCATCATACTCTCCTTCTTCAAAAGAATCCGTCCATGATTCTTAAAATCTGCTTGTCCTTCAAAGGGAGCTAAATCACAAACGTTAAAAGTCGCATGTACATTATAAGAGCCATCGCAAGGTAAGTCAAGTACATAAGCATTTTCTCCTATTTTTAGTGATTTGAAAGGGGCCATCGCCTCTTGGCGCCGCTTGCTTTTCCTAGCCCTGGGAAATCGATCTTTTCTTAAATGTAACCATACCCAATCCCCGACTTGAAAACTTCTAAATTTTCTGCCCTTATTAACTCGCTTGCGTAAGACTCATTAATTTTCTCAAGTTGTTTGTGAATCTTAGCATGCAAGTCCTTCATGCGTCGGGCCTTTTCTTTCCCATCTACGTCCAATTGCTCGGTGTAGTCTAATGCGATTAAGTCCAAAGGGGTTAAAGGATTGAAGCCATATACAATCTCAAAAGGACTATGGGATGTAGAGGAATGGTAGGCTCGGTTATACGCAAACTCTACATGAGGCAAGCATTTTCCCATTCTTTCAGATTTTTCCTAAGGAGGGTGCGCAGGATAGTGGTGAGGGTCCTATTAGTCACTTCGGTTTGGCCGTCAGTTTGAGGGTGACTGGATGTGGAGTNCATCAGACTGGTGCCTAGCCTAGACCAAAGGGTTCGCCAGAAATGGCTTAGGAATCTCGAGTCTCTATCGCTAACAATGGATCGCGGAGGCCATGATACTTAACGATGTTATTAAAGAACAATTCCGCCACATGAGAGGCATCTTCGCTTTATGACATGGGATGAAATGGGCCATTTTGGAGAACCTATCAACTACCACAAATATAGCATCATGACCATGCGATGACCTAGGTAAACCACTTATAAAGTCCATGCTTATTTCAACCCAAGGAATGAAGGTGTGGGAAGAGGAGTGTACTTCCCTTTCGGTTGGAGAGTCAACTTGGCCTGGTGGCATGTGACACATCTCGGCGCAAGCTTTGGTGACATCCTTCTTCATGCCGGGCCGAAGAAGTTCTCCTTAACGGCCTCAGCGTCTTTTGGACACCGAAGTGTCCCATGAGACCACCTCCATGTGCCTCCTTGATGATCACTTCGCGCATTGACCCTCCGGGACGCACAACCTTTTCAACTTAAACAGAAAACCATCAAAAACATAGTAGCCTCTTTGGCTTCCTTTAACACAGCTTGGCAAATATTTCACCAAAATCCACGTCATGTTCATACATTCCTTTTAAACCCTCAAAACCAACAATCCTCGTATCGAGAGTCATGAGTAATGCATACCTCCTTGATAGAGCATCAAGAACGACATTGTCTTTCCCCTTTTTATACTTAATAACATAAGAGAAAGACTCGATGAACTCTACCCACCTAACATGCCTTTTGCTCAAATTTCCTTGCCATTGAAGATACTTCAAAGACAAGTGATCAGTATGGATTACGAATTCTCTATGCATAATATAATGGCTCCACGTTTGTAAGGATCTCACAAGAGCGTATAGCTCTTTGTCATACGTGGAGTAATTCAGGTGGCTCCACTCAACTTTTCACTAAAAAAGCGATGGGACGGCCTTCTTGGTGCAAGACAAGACCGATGCCTATACCACCGGCATCGCACTCTACCTCGAACACTTTGTCGAAGTTTGGCAAAGTGAGTAGAGGAGCATTTGTCGACGAGATTTCAATTCGTTAAAAGATTTCTCTTGCGACTGACCCCACTCAAAGACGACATTCTTCTTAGCCGGTTCATGCAAAGGGGCAGAATGGAAGAGAAGTCTTTAACAAATCTCTGTAAAAACTAGCAAGTCCTAGGAAGGACTGACCTCGATTAAGGAGTTAGGAGTAGGCCGATCCCGAATGGCACCGATCTTACTCTCGTCTACCTTGACTCCCTTCGCACCCACGACATATCCAAGAAAGTTAACTTCCGGGATGCGAATACACACTTTTCAAATTTGGCATACAGTTTTCTAACCTAAGCGTATCAAGGACTTGCCTCGGATGCTCAACATGCTCCTCATGGTTCTTAGAATAAACTAGTATGTCATCAAAGTATACTACCACAAATCTCCCTATGTAATGCCTCAAAACATGATTCATCGACGCATGAAAGTACTTGGTGCGTTAGATAACCCGAAGGGCATAACATTCCACTCATACAAACCAATCTTGGTTTTGAAAGCGATTTTCCATTCATCACCTTCCTTCATCCGAATTTGGTGATATCCACTTCTAAGGTCAATTTTTGAAAACACACAAGCACCACTCAATTCATCTAACATGTCATCAAGTCTAGGTATAGGGTGGCGATACTTTACTGATGATAGAGTTGATGGGGCGGCAGTCCCATGCACATGCGCCAAGTGCCATCGCTCTTTAGTACAGTATGGCCCAGGACCGCGCATGGCGACAAAGCTTTCGCGGATGAACCCTTTGTCCAACAGCTCCCGAACTTGCGACTGGATCTCTTTGGATTCTTGGGGATTGGTCCGGTGGCGGCCTTGTTGGGTAAAGGGGCCCCGGAAGCAAGTCGATTTGATGCTCGATGCCGCGATATGGAGGAAGGGTTCGCGGCTCATCAAATACTTCGCCGAATTCTTTCAGGACCTTCGCACATAGAAAGGAAGAGAAGACACATTGTCAAGTGTTAACATGCGGTGAGTGGGGATCGGGAGAAAGCAGATCCTGTTTCCAAGGAACGCTCTTTTAAAATCCCTCTCTTTGGCTATGGGAGGAAGACACTCTTGTTTTCTCGTGGGCTCTCTCGGTGTTTCCCATTAATGCACACCCTTTCCGTTCACTCAAGGTTCCTTGAACCTTCTCACCATTTTCTCTCCGCTCTCTGCCCTCCCCTTTCTTTTTCCCTCGGACTTACTAGCCGGATGGATTTGATCTGATGGGCTTGAGTTGGGGTGAGGGAAGCAGGTGTATGGTTTACTAAGGTGAGTGAGGGCATATTTGTTGGCTTTGCCATAATGTATGGCCTCCTTGTCATATTGCCGTGGTCTGCCCAAGAGGATGTGGGTCGCTGCATTCGCACTACATCACAAGTGATGGAATCCTCATACTTGCCGATCTTGATTGGGACTTCGACTTGTTTGACAACCTTTACAAAGGTTACGTGCCGACCCACCGCAGCTGATACGGTTTAGGATGTATGATGGTGGGGAGGCCTAATTCAGCGACCATGTCTTCGCTGGCAGCGTTGACACAACTCCCGCTGTCAATAATGAGACTGCACAGAGTCCCATTCACCATGGCTCTTGATTGGAAAAGATTTTCCCGCTGATTACTTTCGGTGACGCTTGGGAACTTTGCAGACCCTCTTGGTAACTAATATGAGACCATCCATAGGGAGCTCTCCCTCTTCTGCTTCACTCTCATGTTGCTCTTGCTCGGGATAGCCCTCTCCTTCCTCTTCACTAGACAATTCCCCGTTGGGCCGCATTACCATGGCTCTCCGGTTGGGGCAATCCCTCGCATAGTGTCCCTTGCCCGTGCACTTAAAGCATTCGATGCTCCTTGATCGCCGAGGGCCTTCATTAGTGGTGGCGTTGGGTTTCGGCTGAGGTTGCGAGGAGGGTCTTGTGTTGGGGTAATTTTGGCGAGGGTGTGGCATCGCCGCCGAAGATGCGTATGGTTTTGGCGGGGCGGTTTGGGGAAGGGGGGGGTCTTGCTGCTTGGGGCCCTGCCGGGGGTAGGAGCAGGGTAGTAAGAGTTTCCCTTCTGTAGTTGTTTCTCCACCCGAATGGCCTTATGCACCAGATCTTGGTAATCCCGGTAATCGCATAGTTCAACTGTCTTGGCGACGTCCTCCCGTAGGCCATATAAGAATCGCCAACTTAGCCTCTTCGTCCTCCTTGACGTTGGCCTCATCGTGGCCCTCTCAAGGTCCTTCTCGTATTCTTCGACACCGCGATGACCTGGATAAGGCGCTGCAACCTCGAGCACAATCTCGGTCATAGTAGCTGGGTACGAATCGGTTCTTCATGGTTCTTTTAAGATCTTCCCACGTAGTGATAGGACGACATCGGATCCTGGCTCTTTCGTGGTGCTCTTGCTCACACCAGGTGAGAGCATATTCATGAAACTCAATAACCACAAGTTTCATGGATATAGCGTCAGTGTATCCCATCATATCAATGATCCGCTCGATCCTAGCCATCCATGTAAAGTACTCTTCCGGATCACCTGGACCCGTAGAAGGGTGGTATTTGAAGCTTGATGTTGGAGAGGGCCTGTTGGTCCTGGGCTTGCGCCCTAACTCCCAGGTCTCTGTTTAACCCTCGGTGAACTCGGCCTCTCTCCGCTTCTTCCTCTTATTCGAGGTCTCTATGTAGATAGTCTCTTGCTTGAGCTCTATCGGGAAAGACTCTTCTTTTAATAGGCTTTGGTGGTGGCTCAGCGTAATATTCCTGGTCATCACCGTCCTGTGATGTCAACACCACGATCTATTCTTGTGGAAGTGGTCGGACGACCGTGGGGTAGCCTGTGGCTTCGTCGATGCGGTCGAAAGTGGTATGGGTGACTCCATCTTGAGCCCGCGATGCATGAGCGTCATCGTGGGCTTGCGAGCTTTCCGGTTGCTTCCCTTGAGCTACCTCTACTTTCGTCAGTCGCTCATTTGTCATGGCGACTTGAGCTCCCAGTTCGTCCAACCTCTGTAAGATCTTCGTGAGCGTGCTGTGCACGGCTAGCTGGGATGGATGAGGGGGGGACGAGTCTGTTGAAACCATCTGTGACACAGTTCTGTTAAAGATATGTAATCAGAAAAGAAGCTCACCACTCCCTGAGTGTTTACTCTCACTCTCGTGTTTCTCTCAACAACTTTGTCACTTCGGCTGTTCACCGCCGGCTTTTACAAGTTCTCTAAACTTGATACCGTTTTCAACCTTAGATCAAAGATGAACACGCAAGGAAACACAAACAAAACTCTAGTAAAACCGCAACTTGCAACTCAAGAGAATGACTAGTTACTTGAAACCGATTTTGTGGGATATCGGGCTCGGAAGATACTTGGTTGGAAGTTTAGAAAAGGCTTTTGCAGTCACAAACACTTCTTGTTTAAGTTTGGAAACTATTTGTCCGATCAATCTTACTGTTCACTTGTGTTTTGGGACGAACACGTAAGAACATTCAAGAACTTTTCCGTAACGCAAAACTTGCTCAATACATTTCTTTCTTTAAACGTTTTTCTTTTCACACTTGTCGCTCAGACAACTCTTTTGGCTTATTTCGAAAATACTTGGCTTACACAAGCACACTTTTAAACAACTTTTTCGGTCTCAATGAGATCATCAACCGACATTTCTTCAAGTGTAAGAAAAGGTAACAAAAGGTTTTGCTTGAAGAAAACTCAACACCTGATACGGGACCCCCAGCAAGCCCTAGGGCTCTGATACCACTTGATGTGATCACGGGGGGGGGAACGTGATCACGAGCTCGGATCTAGCTCGTTGGAGGCGGTTTCCAGCAAGAATGGAAACGAAGAACAGAGGAAGAACACGAAGGAAACAGTGTCGGCCAAGGGAACCTCCTCACTACGAGGTGAGGCAATGCCCTTGAAAATGCCTAGGATTGAAGATGGGATCTAGCACCTCTTGACTACAAGGTCAAGCAATACTAGATATTATGCTTGGATCCTCTTGCCTGGATCACTCGGAAATGGAAATGCAAGAGTGGAGAACACAAAGCCGATGACTCCCGGGAGTGTTTCACCAATTGCTTAAATTCAATAATATGTTCTAGGTTACAATGGTGACGCCACTTAGCTTATATAGTGGAGTGAAATGGAAGAAGTAAAAGGAGTATTTCGAATGTGCATGCGTGCGAAAGTACAAAGTACTTTTGCACGCTTACAGAGTGAAAAGCTTCTAAAAGGTAAAAGGTAAGGCTAGCCTAAAAGTGGTTGTTTGTCTATCCGAGTATCGGCGGAGAAAAGACACCATGTGTCGAGTTTGGTCGGTCAACCGGTGAAGCTCGGAGATTACGCGAAAGGCCTTCGCTAGGAGCCTTCGCTAGAATGCCTCCGCCGGGTGCCTTGCGGAGTTGCCCTTGGTCCCTTCTTCAAGAACGCTTATGCTTAAGACTCGAGGGGCTTCGCACACTCTCCGTCCAGCGCGATACCGAGTTGGCGAAGTTGTAAGGCCTTCTCCCGAGACTCCTCTCGATCGTCCTGCGCCATGAGCCTCATGAAAGCATTAAGGTTTGCTTGGACTTGTTTCAGCCGGGACCTGGTCATGGGTCCGCCAAGGCCTTGGAACGGTCCAGGGTCGCGCGTGCTTGAGGTTGTGGGTCTTCCGGAACCCGAGGGTCCTTTGGGGCGATGTCCTCATCGGTTTGTGATAAGAAAAAAAATTATGAGAGAAAAAGTGAATAGTTTGATAAATTTGAAATTTGATGTGATATTGTGAGACGAAATTTTTGATTTGAAATGGTGGAACTTTTCTTTTCCCTCACGATGAACATGCCCTTAATGTTAGATGTTATTAAGGTGTGTGATAATGGGTAGCATTTTTTTATTGTTAGTCCAAATTTCTTATATGGGATAAAAGTGTGATTTTCTTATTATTTACTCCTCAGACTTTTGAACTTGTGCAGGTTTGTATTAAAGAAATTTATTGATAATTAAAATGTAAAATATGCATAGAAAGTAAAAATAACCTTTTGAGTGACAATTTGCAGTGGTGAGGATTGTAGAGGGAGAGGGATGTGAGGTGGGGAGGAGTAACCCCTGTAAATGGAAAACAAATATAGGATGATGATAGCCTTCGAGCGAACAGGCGGTCAAGGAAGCTGAGGAAGAGTTGCTGACGGAAGGAACCTGCAAGAACCAAGACATAAGAGACTCTTAGGTGCAGAAAAAAGGGGGAAGGTGTGGGTGTGTAGCCCTTACCTTATTTTGGGTTGGCATCACCCCACTTATAAGGTGATGTCAGGACTCTCCCCACTTATAAGGTGATGTCAGGCCTCTTCAGGGATTGCTGACTCCTAGATTTTAGGGACTGTCATATCCCCCAAACAATGGTGGTCTGACATTACTTAAGTGGGCCTTTGACTTGGAATTGGAGTGTGAATTGGGCTTTGCCCGTGTCTATCAGTCAAGGCCATATCCATGACAAGATGATACTTTCCCGCAAATATGACCATACGGGGAGCACCCTCATATTGTTGGTCCGTGTGGCCGTTATACGAGGACCCTCGCCGTATAGACGAGAGGGGTCATCGTAGTGATGACGTCAGCGTTTGGAACGACCTCCTTGGGCCCCATATATATCAGTATGTCCTCCCCCCACAGCGGAGGATGGGATAGGCCCCTGTGCTCCGTGGGCTTAATTTGGGGGAAGCCCAAGAGCTGGCCCACCATTTTTGGGTTGTGGCGGTTGGAACACGTAACTAACGTTTTTGAAATTTCGGCACAGTAAAAGGTGTTTTTACTGTGTTGTAATTATGGGGGGAGTGGGATGGTTTTTCGTCTTCCCCCTATTTAAACGCAACCCCACGTGGGCGAAGGCAGATTATCTGAGCATTGTCGCTTTCCTTTGGTTTTGCGCTTCCGGCGAGATTTGCAGAGATTTTCACCGCGCTAGTGTCCGCTTTTGTTCCTGTGATTCGAATCGGTAAGAGAAATTTTCCCTTTCTTTGTGTATTCGACCGTGATTTATACGAATACGTAGTCCTGTAGTCCGTGTTGCTCGGGTTCTTGGGCTTAGGGTTTTTTATTTTCGAATTTGTGTTTGATTTTGTAGATGGCACCCAAGAACTCGAGCAATCCCGGCGTAGGTCCCGCCATTGGGGAATTATGGCCCCGATCGTCGCTGTCGGAAAAGAAAATGACCAGCATTTGTAGAAACCACACCATTTACACGCGGGCGGTCTGCGGAATATCTTCGGAGGATGTTTTAAAGAGGGCGAGGATGGAGTTAAACGACTGGGCTATAAGGGAGCACACGATAGTGGTCTACGAGGTCCAGTTGAAAGTCGGTTTGAGGCTTCCGCTCTGCTCACTGTTGCTGCAGTTGTGCGAATGGTGGAGTGTTTGTCCTGGGCAGCTGGCCCCAAATGTTTTTACCACTATAAACGCATTTATAGTGGCCTGTTACCTGGTAAGAACGGTGGCGCTGTCCGAGGTGTTTCTCCAGTTTTACACCCTGAAGAGGCCTGTTGGCCACCCCTTTTATCAACTTACCCCCGAGGAGGTGAAAGTGGGTAACAAGATGGTGAAGATTGGCGTGTTCGCTGACACTACCAGCTCGTGGGGCAGCTGGAAAAACGCGTTTTTCTTTATCCTGAAGAAGGATAGCTGGGGATTCTCTGCGTATTTCATCAAAGAGAGGGAATCCCTGGTGTTTTCGAAGCCCTCCATATGGGCCAGTAGTGAAGGGAAGAAAGTCCTCGATACCCTGTGCGAATGGGTTTGCGCAGTGATGAGGATCGAGGACTGCGATGGTGTGTTTCCATTCACACTGTCGAGCATCGACGAGGTGGTGTTGAGGAAGGTGAAGATTAGTCGGGCTTACCAGCTTTTAGGCCATGTGGATACACTGGAGAATTGGGTCGAGGGCCTAGATAGAGACCTGATCGAGCGCTTCGAGAGCTCATTTAGGAACTCCAGACGTTAGTTGCATTGTTCCTCTTTATGATGATTGTTGGTTGCAACTGAGTTTGTAATCCTGTTTTTGTATTTGTACTGCAGTGCCGATGACAAAGCTGATGTGTCGTGGAGCCCATTCGAGGAGTCTACGAGAGGTCCTCTGAAGGGGCTTCGAATGTCGGGGCTCAACGAGTCCCTGAAGCAGTCGTGACAAAGGCGCAACCGGTCTCTGTGGTTGCTTCTAAAGTCACTGTTGAGAGCAGTGGCGAGTCAGCAGAGTCAGGTCTTCGGAGAAAACGTCTTCGAATTGAAGGTATGATTCAATTTAGCAAAATTTTGCTTGTGAATTTGCGAGATCGTTATCAATTCTCTAACTCTTCTTCTTCTTCTTCTTCTTGTAGGGGGTGATGGGGTGGTGATGTGTAGCATACACATATCACATTTTCAATGTGTTTCAAATAACTTCTATCACGCATTTGAGCGAATTTGATCATATTTGCACATGTTATTTAGTAAGCTGGTTTATTTGTAGATGTACGTTCAAATGGTATAAATGAAGCTTGAGGAGAACAAAAGGGGGAATCTCGCACATTGAGGAGTGGAGAAAGGATCTAACCACGAAATCTTGTTGGAAATGAAGGCTGAGACTTGAAGGCTATGCACCGGCAACATCTCGCGCTTGGAATAGGAAAATCTTGGCGCAACAAGCTCGCGGCACCATCGCGGAGCCAAGCTGGCGCCACTTGAGCTCTCAGCCTCAAAATGACACACCCGTGGCACCATTGTGGCACCATCGTGGCGCCACCTGCTGCATTCATTTTATTCGGGACCACCACGATCTTTCTCGATTCCCTTGCACTTGCACCGATTTTTTTGGACTTTTTAACCCCCATTTAGCCATCTAAAGATGTCCAATATGTATAGGGACTCTTTAGACCTTTGGAAAAGTATATATATGTCATTTTTCTTCTAATTAAAAAAGAAAGACTAGAACACATTTTTGGAGATTTTGGTAGAGAACTTCAAAAGGAGCTTAGGATTTTCTTCAATGGAGGACCCAACTCTGAATTTTCTACTCTATAGGTGATTTCTATCCTTATCTATCCTTATCTAATATTTCTATCCATTCTATCTCTTCTTTTATGTGTAGTTTTCTTTCTTATTTGCTAATTCCGTAGGTCCTTTTCTAGAGGACCCAAACCACTTAGGGTATGGGTTTATTGTGGAAGTAATGCTTGATTCTTTACTCTTATGATGCGTTGATTGTATATGAGGCTTGTTTGAGTGCTTTAATGTAGTGTATGCCAAGATTTCAAGCCTGTCTTGCGTGCGCATACAATGTGTTTGAGGAAATGCTCGAGAGAGCTTTTCATGAACCTTAGACCATCAAACTAGCATAAGTGTCTTGCCTTTTGCTTGAGAAAGAAAAGGGATTCACTTAGGAGCATAAGTGACGGCCAGGAGCTGCATGTCTGGAGAGAGCCCCTGGACTTGAATGGCTTCCGCCTGAAACTGTCGAATGTAGTCTCGAAGGGGTTCCTCCTTTTGTTGCTTCACCCTCAGTAGGTGTTGGATAGTGGGTGGTCGGGCGCCCATAAAGTGGCGTAGGAAGGATGAGGCCAGGTCCTTGAAACATTTGAAGTGCTGCCCCCGTAATGTTCCGAACCATGTAGATGCGGCCCCCTTGAGGGAGGAGCTGAAAGCTTTGCAGAGGATTGGATCCGTGGCGCGTGCCATCTCCATTTGGGAGATGTAACGCCGCAGATGATCGACGGGGTCAGAGGTGGCGTTGTAGCTTTCGATGACTGGCATGCGAAAGCCGGTGGATGTCTGGACGACGATGATGTCTTCTGTGAAGGGTTATGTTAGGAGGACCTCAATATCATCCAGGACTTGGTTTGGTGTTTTGACCTGCTCCTCGACCATGTTAATGCGACAGAGGAGGTCGTCGACCCAAAGATTCCTAGAGGCATGGTTCTGGTTCTAGGATTGTTCTTCCTGGTCGTTGGGTTGGTGACGCGTGCGGCCTGCAATTCAGCCTTGATGGTTTGTACCATTAAGGCCTTCATGTCGTTGAGGATGTTGGATTGTAGTAGCATCATCTGGGCGGGATCGATGATGATGGGTTGTGGGACTGTGGAAGGTCCGGAGAGACTGGCTAAGTTAGCCACTGGTTGTTGTCCCAGCCGCTCCGTCGAGATTGGGAGCAGTGGGGGCACGCCTGAGGAGCTAGAATCAACGTCCTCGACATGCACGCTGTTATTAGGATTGCGAGTCCTCCTTGTTTTGGAAGAAAAAAAAGTATCTAGAAAAAGTGATGCTATTATTTTTTGTTCTTTCCTATAGACGGCGCCAAAATGATAGCCTCCGGGCGAACAGGCAATCAAGGAAGCTGAGGAAGAGCTGCTGATAAAAGGAAGCTGCAAGAACCAAGACACAAGAGACTCTTAGGTGCAGAAGAAAGAGGGAAGTTGTGAGTGTGTAGCCAGTACCTTATTTTGGGTTGGCATCACCCCACTTATAGGGTGATGCCAGGACTCTCCCATGCTGGGTTAGAGTGTTGTCAGGGCTTTCCCCATCCTGAGATTGCTAACTCCCAGATTTTAGGAACCGTCATATCCCCAAACAGTGGTGGTCTGACATTACTTAAGTGGACATTTGACTTGGAATTGGTGATTCTTGTAGTGATGATGTCAGCGTTTGGAACGACCTCAAGGAGCCCATATATATCCGTTGAGTTGAATAATTAAGCTAATAATTTAACTGTATTATTGATGGAGCTAATGATTTAGAGAGAGTAATTGTAAATTTCGTTATATATCATGTGTTTTTTAATAGATTTCTGAAAATCCAATAGGACTATATATCTGAACTACGAGTATTTGTTTCTTTGATAAAAAATTGCAAAACAAATTAGGAACTATTTCAATTTTGAGAAGAGATTTATGAGAGAAGAATTCGAAAAAAATTTAAAAAGTGTTGATGTTTTATTGTTTTTGCCGCTTAAGAATTAGGTCCGCGAAACTTAAAAAATTAGCGAAATCTTGATTTGGAACTTAGAAGTCGTCCCGCTTAACTCAAAACAATCCTCACCGTCCATTTTCAATCCACTCTAATCCACCTCTCCACGTCATCGATCCGCGTCCCCCGTAGTTAACCAATGAGAGACCGTTCACTTCTTCTATATATAGAAGAGAAATCCCAATCGTCTTATTCACTGCAATTATTTCTTCTCTTCCCCGCACCAGAAGGAAAATCAAAGGTCGGGTTATTCGTGAAATCTCTCTAATGGCACCCAAGGCAGCTGAGAAGAAACCGGCGGAGAAGAAGCCGGCGGAGGAGAAGAAGGCCGAGAAGGCTCCGGCGGAGAAGAAGCCGAGGGCGGAGAAGAAGCTGGCCGCGAAGGACGGCGAGAAGAAGAAGAAGAGGTCCAAGAAGAGCGTGGAGACGTACAAGATCTACATCTTCAAGGTGCTGAAGCAGGTTCATCCGGACATCGGGATCTCCAGCAAGGCCATGGGGATCATGAACAGCTTCATCAATGATATCTTTGAGAAGCTCGCTCAGGAGTCCTCGCGCCTGGCGCGCTACAACAAGAAGCCGACCATCACCTCCCGCGAGATCCAGACCGCTGTGCGTCTTGTTCTTCCCGGTGAGCTCGCCAAGCATGCTGTCTCTGAGGGTACGAAGGCTGTGACCAAGTTTACTAGCTCTTAGAGGGTTGGTTTGATGTTTCTGCTTTTGTTCTGTAAATTTGGGGGTTTTAGTTTATCTGGTGTTTAGATGGAATCATGGGATGATATGAATGTTGATCTTGGTTCTACTGGTATCGTTTTGTTTAAATGAAGCCCGAGAGTTCTGGAAAATCTGTTTGTTACATTCTTCTTTGAAATTGTGCGAGTCTCGTGCTTTGTTGGACTAATTTCAGTTTTGATTAAGAATGTGAACCCAAGGAATTGTTTTTTTCGGGTAGAGTATTAACCCTAGACTCTATGGATTCTTGTGAAATTCCCAGAACAAACTTACAACTGGGAATGATTTTGTTAATGCCAGTTTTTGCAAACCCTTAAACATATAAATTGCTGCAAAATGAAGAGACCTGAACGCTGTATTGTTTAATTTGAACAGTGGTATTGAGAAATTGTATTGATTGGTTTGATTGAGCTGCAGATGTTATTTACATCTCTACCCAGGATTCTTTCTGCCAAAAAAGACATTATCAGAACAAGTTTGGTTAAATTTTGAACATTTTTCAAGTGGGAGACGTTTATTACTGCAGTGTCTTTCAAGTAGTATTAAGTGCAAAAGGTGACTTGTGAAACAAGATTAGAAACACTGGAAACGTACTTGGTTGAATTTCATTATTTTCATTATAAGTTGGTGTGTATAGCTGGGTAGATTTAGCATCATAGATAGAGTTACACATAAGTTACCCAGGATCTTAACTCTTGCAAATGACACTGGGAAATTTCAAGTACCATATGATATGACTCCATAAGTGAGTGTATCCTATAAAACTTTGTATTGAGATCCAGAAAGTTCTATATATGTCTTTGTATGTACATTCTAAAATTCTCAGACCAAAGATTGTGCAAGCCTTGGCAGCAAGTTTTGATGCTGTCTAGTCAATTTCAGCATGAACATAATCTACAAACACAAAGTTCTTCTGTAGTTCATGCAAAGCGTAAGACAGGCCGGCACATACAAGGGCAAGCCCTGCTAAAGCAACGCGGAGGCGAATGTCTGATGGAATACCTACTGCAGCACAGGATGCAACAGTTGCACCTATCAGGACCTTCTCCCATGTCTGAAATCCTTTGTAAGCTGCTTTACAAGATGAACATTTGAGCGTGTGTTGCTCAAATCTATCAAGCATCTGTAGAGTACAGCAACAGATTAGAAATCGAAATTAGAAATCGAAAGAAACAGGAAACATTTTTGTTGATGAACCAGTAGACAATCTAGGAATCAAAGCGCATACCTCCTGTTTTGATAACATTGTTGATGGCAACGGTTGGGGGCCGGAGCGAAACCATTCAGGTTGGCCTTTTCCATGGCGTCTCAGCCAATTTCGGAATGCCAGGACCAAACGATCTGCTTGGGTTGGTGTAAATGTGATCTTCGTATACTGTTCGTTTACATCATTCGAGCCCTCCATTGATGTCAATTGGAATATCTTTTCTTGACCCTGAAGGACAATCATATCTCCATCATAGACCTTATTTGAAGTCCAATGCTCAAACCATCTTGGAACCACCTGATAGAAGTCAAGACACAGGTTAGGCACTCATTTTCATTTACAGAAGTTGCAAATAGAGAAGAAGCAAAGGAAAAAGTCAGCCTCCCAGTTGAAAATCAGCCATCTATCTTAATGGTCAGAGGTAATTAGCAAGGTAAAAAAAGCATAACCATAAGGTCCTATTATGCACCATAAGCTTCTTCACTGTTGATTCATTAGAAGGTTCCAAGTGCCCAAATTGGTTCACAAATCTCAAGGGAAATTTGCAGATACATTCCCATGTGCAAAGAGGTCTCTAGTCACAAAAATGTGAGATAAATTCCAATTTATTCATAAATAACCGTCTTTGCACTTGTTCTCATGCAGCAGCCAACAGTTTCAACTTCAGGTTAAAGATGACACAAATGATTAAGGTCATACGTGATGATAAAAGTTTCAACTTCGAGGACAACATAAGAGGAAGTGCAAGAAGTAAAATCTGTACCTGCCACCATGCAGGTCCTGGGACACTGAACTGGAAAAAGTTTCGAGCACTACAAACAATTGACCTGGTCTTTCCAGGTGCCATTGGTACATTGAAAGAACAGATCCATATTACCCACTTCTGGTCACCAACTAATGGCAGCTTTGTGTCTATCTCTATCCTGCAGGGAAAGGTTAGCCGAGAAACATGAGCTTCGACACAATCTCTAACTGCTACAAGGAATGAAACTAGTGCAAATTTGTAGAGGGACATGCTAAAGCCTTGACTACGAGTCAGCTTACTTATTCAAATAGTAGCATGGTGCGACAAACTTTGCGCTGATCCGCGGGTTTCCATCATTTGCTCCTGAAAAGCCCCAAGGACCATTCGAGTCTAACTTAAAAGGCAAAGGTTTAGCTCTATCTCTCCTCCCAGTAACCTGATTTGAATTGATTTGATGATAATGAAGGACAAGCTTTAGTTACCACTGCAGTATTGTCTCTTAAACCAAAGGGAAGTTACTAATTAAGAACAGGCATTGAAAGCTCCAATTGGAGTCTCATGAGGCAACAAGGGACTTTGTCCACATCAACACACATACCAGTTCTATCTAACATGAAATGGAGACTATTGAAAGTATAGTAATTCATGTATAATTTTAATTTATTAAAGCTATTCAGGTATTATTTTATTTTATTTTTTTGAATGCTAATAAGATTTTATTTAAAGAATGAATGAATACAAACATCATCAAGAAGTACATGATGAAGTATCATGTATAATTATTTCAACAACAGCAGATTGGGTCAGGGGTGGAGCATGTTTATTCCAACAGTTTATGTTGCACTAATGACTAAACTAGGTAAGGCATAGAAATACTTGAATATAAACTAATTCCTATGAGAACTAAAGCTAAAAGCATTTTGTAAAAGATGTCTCATTTTAGAGTAGCAGCTAGTCTACAGAATGATACTGGAAAATAACAACTCTAAGTTAGTTGCAGAGCATGCAAAGACATATTTACGACAATGTAGCAAACAAGTGATGCCTAATTTTACTTGTCATAGTAAGTACAGTTAGCTATCCAATAAAAGAAAGTATCATCAGCTACATCATGGCTTGTGAACCCAAAATATTTCCACCTACCTTGTGATGAGCAAAGTCTATGTGAGAAGGGTCTGAGACATTCTCCATCAATGTATCATAGCCATAGAATAGATCACGCTGAATGTTTACAGTCGCAAACTCAGGTTTGTCTAAGTCTTCAGGCAACCTGAAAAGATAACCATGAAGAGTTGCTATCTTTCATTTACCCGGTAGCAATGAAAACATCATGAACTTCAACAGCCGCATCTTAGGTATTAAAACATACTCGCTCCGTTAACAAAAATGGATACCATATTACTTTTAAGGATTGCCCACAAAATTTAAGGAAACTTTTATCTACCTGTTTTACTTTACTACCGCATTTTTTCCCGCCACTCAAAAAGTTATTCTTGTCCTTAAATGTCTATTTCACTTTCTTACCTACAAATCTTTTGTACTACTTAATCTTTGTGCCCGGTCAAATGTATCAAATAATATGGAATGGAGCCAAAATGTTGGAGTGACTTACATGGGAGGTTTTGTGGCTTTGGCTCTTTCTTCACCATACTCATCAGGCCAAACAAACAGCAGGCCTTGAGAAACCATTGTAGGAAACCTCGTGACACATGCTCGAGGAGACTGAGCTGCCTTAGCTTCAGGGCCTTGTGATGAAGCCTGAGGGATCCGAGTGCATGACCCACATCCATTGAAAGACCATCCATGATATGAACATTGCAAATGCCCATTTTCATCTAACCGTCCTTCCTAAACACATCAAAAAACATCAATAGAGATTCTCATAACCTAGAAGCTAATAGACTCTCCAGTTGCTGCTTATACCTAAAACGACCCTTCAAGTAGAAAAGCAATAAATCGTCCTATTTTATTTCTCATACCATTAAATCCAGGAAACTATAAACAGCCAACTGAAAGGACAGAAGATTGTTGACACTTGAAACAAAACAACAATAGATGATTAGGGAATCAAGGTACTGACAGATAAAGGAGCTAGCCTGTGTGGGCACTTATCATCAAAAGCAACCCATTGATTGTTGCCATTGTCAAACCAGAGAACCAAATCTCGACCCAGAAGCTGAAATGGTGTGGGCAATTTAGGGTCCAAATCTTCCACCAAGGAAACTGGGTACCAATGATCCCTCCAAGAAAACTTCGACCCAGAACTCTCCTCTCCAAACTCATCCTCAACCCCAATCCCCCCCTCCTCTCTCGTTCTCAGCTCCCCCTGATCTGATAATGGCGGCGAAGACGGCGGGGCCGCCACACGCAGCGGAGAAATTCCCCTGAATCGCCCGAAAGATTGCTTCTTTCTCGAAGGAAAGGGAAGTGATCTGGCCGAAAACACGCGAAATTCGCCACCTTTTGATGAGATTGGAGTGAGTGACATGGTTGTACCAAAACAAAGAGCCATTTCCGATCGTCTTCCCACTCGTATCGTTTCACTTTGTAAGAACAGTTGTTTAAAAAACTGGTCTTTGTTCCAGGTTTGAAGAGAATCTGAGAAGAAAAACACTGAACAGACAGAAAAATTGTAACTTTTCCGAAGTGGACGGAGAAATTTCTTGCGTGCAAGTCTAGAAATGGTGGGTCGGGTTCTAGAGCAATCAGTGGGGACTGGGGAGTTGTAGCCCGCGCCAGGTGTAGGAATCAGCTGCAACCGATTGTAGTCGCAGTGGAACTGTGGAAGGTGTTAGAGCCGGTGATTGTCAGATCAGAGTTTGGTATCAGGCGGAGAGATTCTCAGCCACAACTTCAAACGGTCACTAATGGCAAATTTCGTTACACACGCGGGAACTTGCACAGGCGGTTCGCACGTGTGGAAACGAAATGGGAATGCTGTTTTTTGTTTGAAAACTTGGAAATCAAACATTGATCAATAGAGAAACAATGATCATAGTACAGTTATGTTTTAACAAACGATGCATGTTTCCCATGGCCAACCTCAGTTATGTCTTAACAAACAATGATCATCAGAGAAGATGTTCCTAAAATGTAACATTCCTCAGTTCAAACTCTTAGCCAAACGCTATCAATGATCAGCAAGATGCTGTGCCTAAAAAGATCAATCTTTACTGTCACATTATGATCCCATCTCCTCTGCTACTGTTTGGAAGTGCAGATGAAGGCCTCACATGTTCTGAAAAAACACAAGTGAACACTTCTACAAACATGTGCTTAGGAACAAGACATATTGGCAGAGGATATGAAAAAGTTGGGTGCTTTGTTGAAGATGATCAGCTCACATGTCAACAAACTCTGGACTGGTTAATGGATTCCATCGTTTCATCCATAAAAGCCTCATCAAGTGGTATGCTAAAATGCAACTTGCATGCAAGAAAGCTGTGTTGGCTTCTGCCATTCTAGCAGCCTGTCTGAGATTTGCTGTTCAGAACAATGCATAAAACCTCAAAGGGATAAGAGATGATGAATGCTGTAACTCCTCCAAGACACAAGCCATATAATGAAAATGCAAGAAATCAAACGCACACTTTAGTTAATATGAAACCATCAACTTAAAGATTTCCAGTACAAATGCAAATTATGACAAGGCATTCATCATATGAACAAACCAGCCTGCTAAAGCCAAACCATTGTATCCATGAAAAATTGCATCTACCAAACTGAAGGATAAGCAGGTAGGATATAATCAGGCACAGGTTTTAATAAATTATGACATATCACTTCTTCATTCTCTAGGAAATGTAGCATATAGAGCAAGGAATTGTTTCGAAGCGAATGTACAAATTTAATACGGAGTACTATATACAACATAGTAATATGGCAAGGAAAGGTACAAAAGTTCAATGTACTCTACTAGTTCTTAGCATACACACTTGTGAAACTTTCTAAGCAACTTGCTTAACAATCCTATACAGAGCATTTAGTACAGACAAACAGGTTCCTGTGTCTGTACTAAATGTTATAGGTGAAAGAAATGCGAAAGTACAGTGCTTTCGTAACGGTGCTAACCTCACATATTAACAGGGTGCAACCAAATTCCATCATTTCCTGCGTAGAAGCTTCAAGGGAAGTTATGAGGGCAAATGGCTTGCTTCCATCCTCCTAGCAACCTGTTTGAAAATTCCTTTTAAACATGGCATAACCCTCCAAAGGTATCAGAGCTGCTGATGACTGCTCTTATCCTAAAACACAAAACATTTTAACCAAAATACAAGAAATCACATGCTAACTAGTTGCAAGAAACTACCAAATACAATGCCATAAGTTTTATTGCAATAAGAAACTTGCCCTTTTATTCAAACCAGCCTACAAGCCAAAAAAGTGTCCATGACAAGTTGTATCTGCTAAAAGATAGTGTCAAGAATAGTTTTCAGTAACATTGATATATCACTTCCTCATTCCCTCGGAAATGTATATAAAACAGTGTAACTCTCCACAAAGACTAAACTGAACACAATAAGATAGAAATAAATAGCAGAAAAAGGTACAAAAGTTTGATTTACTAATGTATCCAGAATTCTAACTTAGTGAAGAGAAAGCAGTACTGTGTAATTCTATAAGATGTCAGTGAGAACTGAGTGAACTCTCATCGATGACGTGGCCGTAGGGAATATCTTCTTGTCAAAGATGAGGAAGTTACAGAGTTCTCTGCAACTTCTTCAGGAATATGGAAGTCAGGATCCACAAGTTTGTTTACATCTTCCGGTAACTCAGAAACCATCCAAGAAGCCCAATCTACCTCACTGTCAGCTTCCCAGTCTAATTCTCTGTGCCTTTGCAAGTTGTTAACCTTTTCCATCAATGTGTGTAACATCTGATGATTGAGAACTTCATAATCCCTACACAGAGTTTGAGATTACAGATCAAAAAGCATGCAAAATGTATTACAACTTTGTTATACTGTGTGTGGAATCACTTACCTGTATGTGAAAACAGCATGCACAATTTGGACCGAGGCAACAAAAATGAAGGATAATCTAGCACAATTTATGAATGATGTTTGTCGTTCTAGGTCATCAGTTAAACGAAGAATTGCAACCTCCATTGCTAATGTTATGCATAATCCTGTAATGAAAATTTATGACAGAAATTCGGCTTACAACAGAAATTATGACCAAAAAAGGATGAACAAGCAGGTAAAGGCTTACCAATATAGAGCCTTGGCCTGATGTTGTATGTTTGCTTGGTGCTAGTGAACATGTAAATAACAAACACCGACAAAAAGTATATGAAAAAAGCTTTGATTATACGTGATTCTAGCAACATGGCATTATGCAAAGCAAATAGCTTATCAAGAGCAATGAACATGCTTGCTTGCTTTGATTCAAATGCCTCCTGTAAAAATGTGAAAAAAAAACTCAAAATCAGATATCAATAAACGTTTACTAGGGAGTATAATTTATATCAAAATCATTGTTTAGATACATTACCTGGGCTGCAGCTATGGACTTAAAGTTATCAAACAAGTGGTTATGGACTTGTTGAAGCCTCTCTTGTCCCCTAAGTAACTCTTCCTGCTGTCTGTGACCATATTCAGCTAGACGTTGCACAGTGTTCCTGCAAATTAGAGACAACTTTCATAAGTAAAAATCCAGAAATTGTTTTACCAACAATCCGTACATGCGTGCGAATCGAACCTGCTCTCTTCAAGGGCTTCATACTGAGATTGAGTTAAAGACCGAAGACCCTCCAAGGCGGTGGTCTGCCCTTTAAGAAGCTGTTGCTGGTTATCTAGAGAAGTTCCTGCTATACTTCCAATCTCATTAGCCGTCTTCTGAAGACTGCTCATGCGCGTAGACATAGCATCGCCGACTTTGTTTATCTCTTGCTCAATCACAGCAGCCTCATCCCTCAAATTCTTCACTTCCTCCCCGAGATTCTTGTAAGCTTCATTGATCACTCCCAATCCTTCCTTCAACCTCTCATTCATTTTATCTTGTCCATCATGCAAATCCAATTGAGAAGCTACGATTTCCTTGGCTCGCTCGTGAATCATCAGTGAATGCTCAACCAAACCACTCATGTGTTCTCCCAACTTATTGGTTGTTACATCTACATTATGTATCCGGTTATCGATTTCGCTCAACGAATCATGAATCTGGTTTGAGTTTTGCAACAGAGAAGTAGTTTTCTGCTCAATGCTCATCAATCTCTCCTCGGCATAATAGGCTGAACTTTTCAAATCATTCACAAGCCTCTCAACTTGAATCTTAAACACATAATTCCTGAAAAAAACCTTAATTAATTAAAATCTACAAAGAGAAAATCAAGCATACTGTTCAGTTTCATAGAAAAACTCACTGCAACTGATGACAGATGGAATTGGTCTCAAGCATGAACTCCAAATAAACCTTGTGTTCAAGTTCATCCAACTTTTTCAAGCAAGTGATCATGGAAGAACTGGAGGCGCAAAAGGGGAGATTCTTCCTCCCAGTTTCTCTCTGAAAACAATCACTTAAATGCCATGCAAATCTCTTCCTCTTCTCATCACTAGCAATCATGTCCTTACAGCCATTAAACAGATGACCGTAAGCACTCTGCCAACAGGTGCTCGTACCCACCATCTTACTCCTCGCTTTCTCCACCAATTTCGAACCTTTCTCGTCATTCAACCCTTCAATCGAAAATTCGGCCAACGAATTTCCAGGGATTTGATCAGAAGCGCCTGGGTTGGCGTCGGCGGAAGAAGAGAACCAGCCCCATGAATGAATCTTTGGGGCAATCGAAGCAAGTACTAACAAGAGAAAGACAAGTTTTTTAGGGCAACCCATTTCGTTTTTTCCCCCTTCAATTCGCTGTTCTGGTGAATTCGTATTCGATTGATTAAGGCTTCTTCAATAAAGTTGGAATTTTTCCGAGAGTTCGTGGAGCGACGCGATGAGAAGGGAGAGGACTTGTGATTTTAAAGAAGACGGGGAATAAATAAACATGGAAAAACGACATTAAAAGAGAAAGTCGAAACTTAGGCACCAAGAAACAAAGTACAGAGAATCTTAACGACGGCGACCCGTCGTGTCCGGCTGATACGGCACGGCAGCAACGGATCGGGAATTTGTTAAGGACGACAAAGTCCTCAAACGTTTCTTTAATGATTATATTGCCCCCTAAGGTATTAAATTGCTTTTGGACAGTTTATTCTTAACTCTTTACTTCTCTTTCTCAGTCCAATAGATTTTTTAACACTTAATTTATACTAGAAATGGCTACGCGCTTGGCATGAATGGTTTTTTTTTCTTTCCTTTTTTCAGTTTATGTTATGTTATTAAGCGGCTATATGGGAACTTACATGTTTTTTTTAACTATTGGCAAATACTTCAATAAAATCAGTGAAAGGAACAAGTAAATACTCATAACCAAGGCTTGGTGTCTGCGATGTGAGGAACCTGCCAAGACACTAAGCACAACTGATACAAACCCCCTCTTAAGTCGGGTAGTCGTCCCTGCACTTTCAAATCAACAAAAACAGCAAAGGCAACTAAACAAGGAACCCGAACGAAGGCAACCCTAAACCTGGCCCATCTGAGAGATGAAACATCATAAAACCCCCCCTTAACCCTTACACCATGATGATAACTTTTCCTCAATTAACCTAGACCATCTACAAGACTGAATAAAGGAGCAAATAACCAATCACCCCAAGCAATTCTCAGTTTTGGTTATCTACTCGTAATCCAAATGCTCACGGAAAGGACCAGAATAAGACGCATAACTTAAATTTAAGATCATTTTAAAGCAAAAAGTTAATTTGGGACCGGAATAGGTCACAAAGATAAAAATAGGGACTGAGGACGGATTTTACTAATAATAATAATAATAACAATAAAAGATACTCTCCGATGAACCCTAAACAAAGTACTAGCATTTTTGCCTCGAAAGAAAAGACTAGCATTTTATATTAGGTTGAGACGTTAAATATTTCGTTTATTTACAAGTTTTTCACGCGTTATTTTTTATCAACATAATGTTGTGTCTGATGAGCATGATTAATCGATCAACTACGTCTCTTCGTGAACAACATCGACAGTTCAACATCTCAAAACAACTTATCAACATTGAAGAGAAGCATATCAACATGAGAAGACTACTGATTAATATTGGAAAAAATCATATCAACATGACAAGACTTCTGATCAACATTAGTCATAAGCAGATCAACAGGATCAACATTGGACAAAAGCAGATCAACATGGTTATAAGACTACTGATCAAATATTGGAAATAAGCAGATCAAAATGACAAGTCTACTAATCAAACATTAAAAAAATGTAGAGCAACATGACTAGAAGAAGATCAACATGACTATCGACTGTGATCATCATAATTTTATCCAGATTTCTTAAGTTAGAAAATTGTCAATTTTGCATCATTTGTGATTGTTGTGGTTCTAGAGTTTCGTTGCGATTAAATTTTAGTGGTAGTTTTGTTGCTGAGTGTTGGTTTCTAGAAGTACATATGAAATCGCGATGGAAGAATTGTGATAGGAAGCTTCGCCATAAAGGACGGTGGCATGTTTTGGTGGTGGTTGTATTGCTAAGTTGCACTTGTTTGGTTGCTAGAAAAGGCTCGAAAATTGCGACGAAAGAATCGGGACGAAAAGCTTCGATGTAAGGTGTGATGACATGTGATGTAAATAAGGGGGAACTCTTATGCATATAGACTGCGCATATATAACAGCTCTTTAGAGTTTAGAGTGGCGGTAATGCTCCGAATTGAGAGAAAAAAAATTGTTTGCTAGCCGAATATAAAATTAAACATTGTCTATCGAATTCAATTCAATTCAATTTTCTTGGATTTTATTGAATAATTAATGAACAATGGTTAAAATTCTCTATATTGGACCCTAAATCTTACATAATTGTTTTAAAATTTTAAACATCTAGCTCTAATTCTAAATATTGAATACAGGCCAATTATTGACCTCTAATTCTACATTTTAAACTTAAAAACAATATTTCCTATTAAAGATTTAACTATAAATAGGGAAATTATCATTTACCCCTGAGATTTATCATAATTTTCACTCCGAGTATAACTTCCGTTTATAATCTGTTAGATTTTAAGTCTAATTACAAAATTAAACCCCTAACAATTATATATGCCAAAGCTGGATATGATATTAATCTATTTGGGAAACGATATAATACTAGGATATGATATTAAACCCCTAACATATATATATATATATATATATATATATATATATATATATTGAAGCCCATAATTTCAGTAAAAAAATGTTGTAACACTTTCCTATTTAGGACGTTTCAAAAGTAATATAACACTTCTCTTTTCGATAACTTTTTACATACTAATTTATTAAATCATCATTACCTCTAAAGTTTCATAAATAAAACACAAAAATGGTCAATATGGATCTATTTATTCTACAAGTAAAATTTTCTATTTCATAATATAATTATTTTACTTTTATTCTCTAAATATTTATCATTATAGTTTTTTTTATTGTTCTTCATCTTTATTTGATTACATATTTCAATATAAAAGAGGTTAAAATGGAAAAATCAATACCAAAATTTTCTCATCACTCTAATTTTCGTGCAAGTCAAAATTGTTGGGCAAATCATGAAAAAAAAAAGGTTGCGTTGATTAATTAAAAATATTGTAACTATTCTACATCTTGATCTGTGCCTGTTGTACAATTAACGTGGAAACCTTACCACTTAGATCAGTGGAGGCAAGCAAGTCCCCAACAACTCCCAACTCTGGAAACTCACTCCATTGTGACAACCCTGTCGTTTGAGCACATTCCACCTCGTACCGTTTCCCGATGATCATTAGGTCGTACTCGTCCGCCAGTTGCCGGACGATCAACGCCGTCTCCGGACCATCCTTCACCACCTTCTCCATGTACAACGTATCTCCATCATCCCCCGCTCGCTTCACATCCTTGAGTAGCTCTGTGTCGAGGACGCATTCCCAATCCATCTCCACCGCACCGGGTCCATCCGCGATGAAACGGATTACCTTGAGCTGCACCTTAGGGTTCTTCGCCATGCGCCTTGCCAGAGTCAGGGCCTCCCGGTCATCATTCCCACCGAAAAACAACATTCCGATGACTATGTTGTTCCCTTTAATAGTCCCCTGAGCCATGGCGGGTGACGGGATCAGGATTCCGACGGAGCACGGCGACTTGTCCAGCACGGAACAATTCAGGTTACGTCGGAAACCGCTCTCGTTCTCGACCATTCCATCGATGACGCACCTTCGATGGAACGGAAGGAGAATGAAACACGCCTGCTTCTCCAGCGCGAGCATGCAGATGTCCTCATGCATGTAATCCGGGTTGGAAATGGCGGTGTAGGAGTTAACGGTTACCGCCCCTTCCGACTTGTTGCCGTACCGGTTGAAGGCGAGGATCACGTTCTCGAAGGATAGCCGGACTATCAACCGGTGCTGCTTCTGCTGCTGGTGGGAGATGAAGATGGGCGAGGTCCGTCCCACCAACTCCATGAGATGGAGGACATAGAGCTCAGTTGGGGCATGGTTTGTAGGGTAGGTTGTCTCGAGAAGCTTGACCAACACCCCAACGTCGTCTGCGTCGTGAACGCAGAGAAGCAATTTGAGAACAGAATCTGGATTCAGATGAAGAAGGTCTCTTTGTTGGTAATCTTGGTACTTATTGGAGATTGAATCGTAGAGCGCCCTCACTATGATCGGTATGAAAGCTGCGTTTAACAGCACACCAATCATCACAGCTGTGTACGTTGCATCTAAAATCATCTAAACCAATACCACCAAAAAAAGAAACACATAATCAACGCACACGTTGCAAAGAACAATTATGCAAAAAATTCTAAAATTATATACTCCTCCGGTCCCCGAAAAGGATGATGCATATTCCTTTTAAAGGTGTTTCTCAAAGAATGGTGGAAACTTTAGATGAGCAATTTTGCTCATGTCTCTATCTTTTCTTTCTAAATTTCACCACAACTAAAGTGAGGATAATTTTGACTAAATGCATGCTCCATTTTTCACTATTTTCTTAATTTTCGTGCCCAAAGAAATGTAACATCATTTCTCTAACATCATTTCAGAGACCGCAGAGTATTCCTTTCCGTTCATGAGAAATTATACGTACACTTTTCATTTTTGAGTTATCCTTGAAAAATTATACACTTTTTTAAATTGAAAACTTCTCTCATCAAAAATTACCAAACTATCATTATTTTATCTTTACTTTTTTTATCTCATTTTTTGTGTAACCTCTACTATATGAAACTATATAAAACTATATAAAACTATATGAAACCTTACATTTATCTTAATTAATCTCCGCATCGAGTAAAACTGTTAATTAATCTTTTGGGGATGGAGGGATCTATCCCACAATAAGTATAGCGACTGAGGGGACGTAGAGATTAAAGTGGTAGTTGTAAATGTAAGTTTTAACATTTTTATTTATCAGCTTGAAAAAGAAAAATAGAAAATTATGATGGATTAAATGAAATTAGAAAGAAAGCTTTGTGAAACTCAGTTGCACAAAAAGATAAGATAATAAAGTGCTCCCTCCGTCTCGTAAAGATAAATGTCAATAAGGATGTTTGTAATTTGTCCTTATTTCAATATGAGTGTTTGAGATGGAAGAAGAAGTGTGTGTACTTACAAGTTGGGATTTAGCTAACATGAAGGTACCAATCTCCACAACACCTTTGCTACTCAAAATCAGAGCAAGCGCCAAGGAATGGTTCCATGGCATGCTGAACAGCAAACCCGCGATGAATGGCGCGGCCACTTTGATGACGAAGTTCAAGCAAACCACACATCCCACAAACCTCACATCCTCATTCGGTATGAACAAGGTCCTCAGATTGGTCCTCATCATCGTTGTCGCCACGTATAACGGTAGAAGAATCCCGGTGACGAAGCTTTCCAGCTTATCCACCAGAAAGGACCCCAGTGGCGGGCCATCCGGCACCGCCAACCCAAACAAGAATGCGCCGGCCAAGGGCGGGTAGTTGAAGTGGTATGGATAATACCCGCTTGCGAAAGCCAATATTATCGTCGCGAACCCGTAAACATCCGGGAGGGGTTCCCCGTCCGGGGTTCTCCGGATCATCCACTGGAGAACAGGCCGAACTACAAAGAAAACAATCACGCCGAATAAGGCAATGGCAGCGCCGTCCAGAACGGCGATGCCACGACCCATCTTTTGATTGATGTAGAAATGGAAGAAGTAGAGGACGACGATGTCTATAAGATGACCGACCATGGCGCAAGAAAGCGCAAGCCTTCCTATCGCCGAGTTCAACATCTTCAGCTCACTCAGCAGATACGCGATCACCGCGAACGGTGTCAGCGACTCGCCAACCACCACAAGCAGCTTCGACATTCTGGAGAACTCGTGCGTAGAGCTCATTGATCTTGTGACGGAAATGTAATACATGAATCCAAAAAGCGACGGGAAGAAGGATGAACATAACCCGATTGCGATCGCTCTTTTCCCCGACCTAATCACCATTGTTGCATCCGTTTTCACACCCATTAGAAATATGAACAGAATCATTCCAAATGCAGCCGCTAAGTGGATCGAGTCTGTGCCTGGTCCATATGGAAATATGTTATTTCTTAGAACACTCACTCCCCCTAACATCGTTGGTCCTAGCATCAAACCCGTCTGCCATACAAAAACAAAACATATGATTCAAAAACAATAAATTTACGAGAATAAATTTCAAATTTGTAATCATTTAAACGAATTATATATAATCAATGGCTTAAGTCCAACCAAATACGTACGTACAAGAATCTGAGAGGCTAGGAAAGGGACTCCCATGTCCTTGAGAACGTAATTAAGAAAATGAGAAATTCCAAGAATGATGAGAACTTGAAGCTCCAATTGTGGGAGGCGATAGGTGAGGAAAGATTCTGGGAATCTGAGATTCCTCCAGATTCCAGATGAGACAACTTTATCTGGAAAAATGTCACAAATTGTAATCGATTCATTAGAGGGCACAACGAAGCCATACTCAAGGTTGAGGCTCATGGTAATTAATTAGAGGTTAATTAATAATGGAGTTCTTGGATAATCATTCATTCGTTTAGCTAGGGTTTAATTTTGCTTCTTTTTTTTCCATATTTTTTTTTCTTGTCTGTAGCTAAACCTTTGGGATTATTTTGTCCTCACTTCAAATAGTAGTTTTCCTGTTAGTTGGTGGTTGGGAAATCTTTTCGTTAAAATTAAGGGTCGTTTAGTTGTTGAAATTTTTTCAAGTTTTCATCTCCAAATTTTCGTTGTAAATATTTGATCATACAACTAGCTTTCAAGTGATGGAAAACCTTGTTTTCCAAACTTTGAAAAACTCTAATATTACCATGAAAACCTTTCAAATAATGTTCCTTAATTTAATATATTAGTTTTTCAAAGTTTGGAAAACCTTGTTTTTCATCACTTGAAAGCTAGTTATTTGATCTAATATTAACAAAGGAAATTTGGAGTGAAAAATTTTACACAACTAAGCGGAGCCTAAACTTCTTAAGTTCATCAAAATTGCTATTTATCTTTAGGTTCATAACTTTTACAGAAGGAGCCAGATCTTCTCCATTTTCCTACTCCACTTTGCATCCTACACCCATAAAAAATTGATGTGTCCTTTTCTTAACCCATAGTTAAGATCAAATGGTTAATTGGAATGGTCACCAAAACTATCATAGTTGTTCCGCTTAATGGACTGAAAATCAGGATTAAAAAGAAAAAAAAATACTCCATCCGTCCCGAAAAGATTAAATTATATTATTTTTTGGGTTGTCCCAAAATTATTTCATCATTTCCATTTAAGGAAACTTTTTCATACCATTTTTATCTTTTAACCCTCAATTTCCGTTCTCCATCCAAAACGTTATTTTTGTCTTATATGATAGTTTTACTTTATTACCCTCAAGTCTTCAATACTCCTTAATCTACGTGTTCGGTTAAATGTTTGAAACAATTTGGGACAGAGGGAGTAAATTTTTAATTTGATTATTTATTTAATCGTTTATTTCTCTCTAATGACTTATTCTCCAAGACGTACCACGTATTCTTCTTTAGTGGCCTCTGGTGTCAGATGCCAAACTCAACTCCAACCCCATAACCACCAAATTGATCCTAGCCATCGTGCTCACCCCGTCTCGCCCCCTTTGTGAAGAGTCTTTGCGTCGAATCGTGCTACTCCGGTCATGAATCACGTTACTTTTAGTGTTGATTTGCAACCCCCATTGTCAATTTGCTTACTCCGGTGTCGATTCGCGTCCCCCTCTAACTTCAATTCTCCGACATCAATTCACATACCTTCGCAAAATCCAACCTCAATCGTTCCAAACTAAGGTGCCGTGATTCCACGATACTTGTGCCTGTTGTGCTCATGAAAAACTACCACACCAATCCCACTCCCATCCACCAGAGCACCACCCGATAGCAAGTTGTGCGAGTTCGACACAACGACAACAAGCTGCTCTCTGCAACAACCGCTCTCCCCTCGTATCTACTCTTCAACAAGCAAGTTAGATAAATTTAACTCTTTTTCCAGATTGTCCCCTTCCCTTCATTTCCTAATTCTAGGACCATACCATCATTTATTGTTATATCTTTCTCATGATTCATACACTTAAAAGGTTTGGTTTCTAAGTTGAGAAAACATTGAAAATTTAGGACGGGAAGTTAGCGAATCTTGAGGTGTGTGTGTTGTAATTTATTTAAGTTAAAGCTCTATAAAATTTTAATCTTCATGATTGTTCTGACTTCATTTGAGAACAATAAAGAAGGGTGTGGTGCGCCGAGAGTAATGTTGCAAATCTCCAGAGGGCAGAGGACGATGCGTTGGTGTGAGTTGAGCGGGGTGAAAGTGTGAGTAGGAAGGTGATTGGGTTAAATTGTAAGATTTTGAAAACATCTTAATTATGTTGCTGTTAAAAAAAACATCTGAGTTAAATTGAATATTGGGTAAGGGTAATTTAGTTATTTCCGTGAGGCTTGATAAAATAAGTGATGGTAGGAGGAACGACGCACAATTTATTTAAGGTAAGAGTCGAATCTGAGACGAATTCCTGAAACAAGACAAAAATATAACAAACATCAAAGCTAAGAGACTATTTATGGACTTTAACCTTAAAAGGTAGCTTCAAGCCTAGAGTCACTAAAACACATGCCATTGCTTAATATTATTATACAGTCTTGCACCAACAAGGTAACTCATGGTTAGCTAAGCACACCGTTTCAGAATTTCGACCAAACTGCCTGGGGATGGATGGCACAGCTAAAATGTAAATCAACATTTCAAAAACAGCAGAAAGCAGATGATGAACATGTATTCATAACTTTGTTGTAGTTTTATGCCTGCAATCAACATATGAATGTATTCTGAGACTACCATTGCCTACAAGCATCTAATGAATATGATGAGTCCACCTTAAGGTCTCAAATGATGTCTTCCAAAGACGATGCCTACATTAAAAAAGAGAACTTTACTTGCCATATCAAATACACAAACGTTTCTATTGGCATGTTCATGCTACATGTTACTCCAAAACCAAAGGACATATTTGAAACTCGATGATCACAAATGTGTACATTCACCAATAGAGAACAGAGTCTCACAAACGTCTCCAATTTAGCTCTAGAAATGCAAGTTCTGTTTTAAATTTTCCCCATTTCCCCATCAACTTCTAGACAGAGATTGCGAGTTTGTGTCCCCGGTCATTTTACTGATAATAGCAGGTTTCAACAGGTGCTAAAGGCTAGCTAATTCAGAACCTAAAATGTATACACATCTCACAAACTAGACAAAGAAAACGTACCCCAATGTCCACTTACAGAACGTGCCAGACTTATTTCTTCGAATATGTCTGTTGATCAGGTCCGATATCCCGTGAGCCTGTATTGATGTAAGGCCCTCTGAAAGTTGCCTGGGGTGGTAGGGCTTTCGATGAATCAATCGGCTTTCTTGATGTCCTATACAAACAGAAGCAAGTCCAAAGCTAAACTTCCCAATAGTATGAATGTTGCAACAGTAAAGGTTCAAAAAATGAGTACTTACGCCATGAAGAAGGGGAAAGCCAGGCCACCAGCAGCAAACAAAAGTAAACCGGTTGCAACAATGGTGTTGCGAGCTCCAGCCATAAGTCACAGAAACTCAAATAATGAGGAGGTCTTGACCCTACCAGCAAAGGACAAGCACCAAAGAAGGAAGAGGATATCTGACAGTGAAACCAGAAAAACAACAGTACACTATCACATATGCATAAGCAAACCCATGTCTGAAGAATACAGTATCGAATAACTGAAATTCAAATCAATGAAACATGAGTATGTTCCAGCCCAACGAACGATTTCTTACCCACAAACACTGTATAATCACCCACAGCAATCAAGGGATTTGAAACCCCGAAAAAGAAGAACAAACTGCAGCAAAGTATCGACAAATTAATAAAGGTAGGAACTTGATACATACCCAAATGCAAAAGAACCGAAATTTCGATTAAATTGATATCAGATCAGACCTAGAACCTGATTATGATTTTGCCTGCGAAGAAAAATAGAAAAATCGTTAAACTTTGAAAGCAAAATCGTAGCTTCAAACTTTCTTTATCTCTTCCCCACTGAAAATAAAAGTAAAAGGCATAAACTTTGGATTAAAAGGAAAAGGCTTCACTTGGCAGATGCTCGTCGGTGACGGTGGTGAGGATGCGCGGAGCCGACGAAGGCGTCTAGTTCAGGTAGAAAGACAGAGCAGCCCTGTTCTGAGAGCGAGCTTCAGTCCAATGTTTTAGAAACCAAACATGCAAATCCCTGAGTGAGTATTGAGTACTAGCATTTTTTTAATTATTTACTCCCTTTTTCTCTATTATTTATTTTGGACAGCAATAATGATTTTTTTCTCTATTATTTGGTACATGTTTCTAAACACTTAGCTTAAAAATAGTACTAGAAGGTCTTGAGTACTTGGTCTAGTGGTCATGTTCATAAGGACATTTGTAAAAGTCTTAAATTCGAGTCTTCGATATCTCAATCTCCTATCTCATTTGTATCAAAAAAAAAGAAGAATAGTACTAGAAGAATTGTAGAGTTTTTGGATTTTACTCTTTAAAAGTATAAATTAGTTCTATTACCCGACTTTGTCACGGGTTCACTAAATTAATAATCATCAAAATTCTTAACGTATCAAATAACAATATATTCACTATCATAAACTTATGAAAAATTAATTCGCTTTTAGAAAAATTGGGTTAAATTTATTATTGGAATAGTGACTACACCAAAGTCTCCCTCCTCTCCCCTGGGTGCAACTACACCCTGTTTGTCACTCTCAGTATCTTCTCCCTTGCGGTCTCACTCTACCTCCACCAGCAACAACCTTGTGAATCAAAAACCCTGTCACCCTATTCTCCATTTAAGTGCATACTCTGTGAATCAAAAGCTCCGCTCTCTCTGCAACAAAGGAAAAAGTTCGACAATTATAATCAACCAACAGCCTAATAAAAAAACTATTAACAGCCTAACAAAAAGATTAATTAACCATAGATAAAAAAAGGGAGAAAGCGTTTACATAAAAAGCATCTATAACAATACTAGCTAATTTTAAGTTAAATTGTAGCTAAGATGATAAAAAATTAATTTGGTTAGTGAATTTAACATTGTCATCACATCAATGCTAGCTATTATAGGTAGTCATATTTATTATTATGTTGAAATCAATCCTAAATTTAGAGAGCCAAATAACAAAAACTATTATGGCTATCATGATAGCTAATATTGTTGAATCAAAGATTTGTTCACTTTTTCTATTTTTACTAGTTAAATTTGACTTATAAGTGTGATAGCTAACATTGTTGTTGATGATCTAAGCACTTGAAACACTCCACCTCATCAACTAAGCAAATTCGTAGGTTTTCATCTTCTTCTTTAGCTTCATCCACTCTTTGATCTGGATTGTGTGATCAGTCCATCATCAACTACAATAATGTTACTGCTCTTGTAATCATCCACACAAACAATGAACATAAATGAGGAAAAAAAACAATGATATTCAGAACAACTACCATGTGACATGCCTATAATAACAACTAAAAAGGACCAGCTCAAAGACTTCAAGTTAGCCCAATAATCATATAAGCAATACAAGGTATCAATCATCTAAGAAATACAAGACACCCATTTTTAACAACTACATTTATCATACCTCATCTTCCTTCATTCGTTTTTAGACGAACCTCATCTTCCAATGTTTTCTGAAGCTTTAAAATTTCAGAGTGATAGGTTGATTACCTCAAAACCCTGTACTGCAAATAAGAAAAGAAAACACTGAGAAATCAATTGATAAAAATATTTTTAACTTGATAAATGGAAATAAGAAAACCAAAAAGGAATTAGTGTTGAAAATTAATATGAAAAACGTGAGTGAAATACTTAAGTTTCATAAACAAAAATAGTTCTACTCTGGCATGAACCATCCACAAATTTCAATATAAAAACAAATAGGGAAAACAAAATGGGACACAAGAATGAACAGATTGTGGAACCATAATGATCATCCATCTATAAAGAAGGCTCCTTACTCCCTAGACCCCTCTCCTTTGTCCTTGAGAAGAGCATGTTACTATAGATTAAAAAAACTGGATAGCTGATTGATTGTTTATTAAACCTTGTGGAAGATATCCTCATTTTCTGATTCTCTGACATCCAAGGGAAGATTCTGTTGTCATTATGTGTCATTTTTAAAGTTGAACAACTATTATAACATGTAAATGTTAATGTATGAAAAAAAAAATTAAATGTGATTGAAATTTTAGAAATAATTTTTATAAATCCCAGGAACCCACTGAAATGAAACACTATTTGCAATATAAAAATCTACAAAGTTAAATTGTTTTAAATGAAATCAAATGATTGCTCAAGGTATGGTAGCGGGGACGTAGCTTCTGATAGAATTGAGACTAAAGGTTACCTCCCACATATTAGTAGGGGTGTTCAAAAAAACCGAAAAACCATGAACTCGCTTCGAACCGTGCAATCCGAAACCGAAAAAAACTGAAAAAATGGGTAACTGAACAAACGGGTAACCGAAAAATGGGTAACCGGTTTGTTGCGGGTCGGTTCGTTTTTAATTTTACAAAACCACGGGTACCCGCTCCGACCCGCCCCTACATATAATTATCTACACCACCAGCAGCTGATACACCCTAACACACCCAATCTCACCCCTGTGTGTGACTGTGAGTAACCCTACACTTGCGGCTTACCTTCCACTTACCCATCAGAATTCGCGTTCAATCTCGGAGGCCGCCGCCCGCTAGCGTTCTCCTCTCTCGAGTACTTAGCTCTCTCTCTCTCTCTCTCTCTCTGTGTGCTTCTCCTCTTTCCTTCCTTCAAAGTTCTCCTCGATTATTAAACGACTTGCTCACAGCTCCTTCAATCTCACCCAATTGCTAGTCATTCGCCATTGTTCTTCAAATTAGCCGCAGCCAAGGTCAGTATTGAACATCATTTAGGAGTGGATTGTGTTATTTTCTTATAGCCAGCTTGATATTTAAAGCCAGCTTGATATTTGAACCGCTTGCTGAGGGTTTGGGGTCCTGTTTGAATTTTTGCTCTGTTGCTTGTTGCTGGGTTCGGGCATAGGATTGCTACGGAGTTTCATTTTTCAGTTTTCTGGTAACCTTTACCATGTCCATTGTTTTGTTTGTTCAGGGATTGTAGTGATTTCTGCGATATAGTTTCATGCAATAACTTATGCTGCTACTCTATTTACTCGTTACCTGTTGATTGTGTAACTAGAGTTCTCAGTGTGTTTTTCTCCCCTTTTTTCTTTTCTTTGTCTTCTTTTTCTGGAGTTCCTGAGATGCCCATTTGTTCTTCAGAAGAATCGATTAGTGTTGCGTTCGGAGAAATTGGAATTTCCGTACTTAGTTTGTGACTTTGTTTCTTGAATAAGATGAGTGGAGCTTGATGTTTGTGTTAAGGTGTTACCATGAGATATGAGCTGAAAGCGTTGCATATTTTATAGTAGTTCTCGAAAATTTTCCCCTTTTCAGTGTTTTTCTTGAATATCATGAATGATGGAGTGCTAAGTTGTTCACTATACTCTCAAAGCTTTATTGATAAATAATAGGATCGTGCTTCGGATGAGAAGTCTAAAACTTTGTCTTAAGTTACTTATTTTCAGCATCATGTAAGTTATTAATTATGCAAGACAGTTTCACTATTACTAATTCCTTCCTTTATAGAGCTAGCAAGTCAGTTTGATCCTTGAGTAATTGGTTGTTGTTAAACATGAACTTGAAGCCTTAACTTCTTTTGAGCTGGTAGTTCTATACTACTATGTGTTAAGGAATTTTCCAAATCTGAATTGTAAACATTATGCATTATGCAGTCTTAAGTTTTATTAATTCTTTCTGTTATTATTTTGCTGCCTAATTAACTACTAGATTTCTTGTTTTGTACATGTGATATATGAGCATTTAAGTTACTTATTTTCAGCATCATTAAGTTACTGATTATGCTATCTTTATTCTTTTATTATAAGGGAATGGATCCTCCATCTCAACCTAATGTTGATCCCACAAGTGTTGTAACACATTCTACTCCAGCTGCTGCCCCTACAACTACAAGCATAGATCCTGTAGCTGATGCCCGTACAAATGCAGACCCTTCATTAACAAAGGAACAAGGACAAGAAAAGAAAAATGAGGAAACGAAAGTGAAATGTGGAAAAAAGAAAAAATCAGCAGCAACTGGAAATGTTATATCAACGGTATGGGATCATTTCTCTAGATCTACGGAGGACTCTACTTATGCTATATGTGCTTATTGCTCTATCACTACGTGGGGAAGACAAGAGCTATTGCGGCCCTTACTGCGGTTTGGGCCGCAGTAAACCCATTTACGCAGTAAATAGCATAGTTGCTGGCGCAGTAAGAATTTACTGCAGCCTTGGCTGCAGTAAATTTTTTTTTAGGGTTTAAACTCCCTTTTCTCTTCATCCGCCGCACAATTCTTCTTCATCTTCTCCGTTTTTCTCTGTTCTTCCTCTTCTTCTTCTTCTTCTTCTTCTTCTTCTTCTTCTTCTTCTGTTTCTTCTTCTTCTTCTTCTTATGTTTCTTTTTCTTTTTCTTTTTCTTCTTCTGTTTCTTCTTCTTCTTCTTCTTCTTCTTCTTCTTCTTCTTCTTCTTCTTCTTCTTCTTCTTCTTCTTCTTCTTCTTCTTCTTCTTCTTCTGCTTCTTCTTCTTCTTCTTCTTCTTCTTCTTCGTCTTCTTCTTCTTCTTTTGTTTCTTCTTCTTCTTCTTCTTCTTCTTCTTCTTCTTTTATGTTTCTTCTTCTTCGCCGTTGCTCAACCACATATCGCTGCTCCACCACCACCGCACCACCGCCGATGCCGTCGCAACTTGGTCACCATTCATTCAAATTAAATAAAAAATCATTCTACTGCGGCCGTACCCGCAATGAGGGACCTAACTGCGCCAATATTTACTGCAGCATCTACTGCGGCCCATCCCGCAGTGCTTACTGCGGCTCTACTGCGTGTTGGGCCGTAGTAAAGCCCGTTTCCTCGATGTAGTGTATATAGCTTAGGTGTCCTAGTAGAAATGGAACTAATTCTTTGCGTAATCATCTAAGTCGTTGCAAGAAGTACCCGTATAACCAGGATAAAAAAACAAAAGCTGCTGATTTTTCATAATCAATCTTTTGTTCAAGATACCGGTGATAGTAGTTCTACGTTTGTTACTTGGAAGTTTGATCAAGCCATGTGTAGAAAGTTCTGTGCTAGGATGATAATTCTGGATGAGATGCCTTTCAAGACTGTTGAGCATGATGGTTTTAGAGATTTTATGAATATGTTGCAACCACAGTTTCAGATACCATTTAGGACTACTGTAACCAGAGATTGCTTGGATATATTTTGGTCGGAAAAGGAAAGTGAGAAAATACTTTGCTAAGAACAAACCAAGGGTTTCTCTGACAACTGACATTTGGTCTTCTAGACAAAATCTTAGTTACATGTGCTTGACAGCTCATTTTATTGATCACGAGTGGACTTTGCATAAATGGATATTGAACTTTTGCACAATTCCTGGTCATTCTGGTGATATAATTGGGAAATATGTTGAGAAACATTTACTTGATTGGGGAATTGATAAGGTTCTCACAATTACTGTTGATAATGCAAGTTCAAATGATAAAGGTGTTAGATACTTGAAGAGAAGGATTAATGCTTGGAAGAATAGTGTTGGATAGTGAGCATTTGCATATGAGATGTTGTGCTCATATCTTAAGCCTTATTGTGAAAGATGGTTTGAAAGAACTAGATGAGTCAGTTTCTATAATCCGTTCAGCTGTGAAGTATGTGAGGTCATCTCCTGCTAGGCTTCAACGTTTTAAGGAATGTGTAGATCAAGTAAAAATTGAGAGTAAAAGCCTTGTTTGCCTTGATGTTGAAACTCGGTGGAATTCAACATATTTGATGTTAGAAAGTGCTATCAAGTTCCAAACTGCTTTTGAAATTATGGAGGAAAAAGATAGCAAGTATAGAGCCGAACTAACATTCAATAATATCCCTACGGAAACAGATTGGGATTTTGCAAGATGCTTGTTGCCTTTTCTGAAAGGGTTCTACGCATCTACTGTGCGCATGTCTGGTTCTTTATATGTAACTAGCAATAGTTACTTTAAAGAAGTGTTTGGAATTGCGGTAATGATTAAAAAGAAGATGACTGTTGGAGATGAAAATGTGAGGAACATGGCTGCCCGAATGAAACAGAAGTTTGACAAATATTGGGGCAATATAGAAAATATCAACATGTTTTTATTTATTGGACCCATTCTTGATCCTAAATACAAATTAAGACACTATGTTGGATGATTTGTTTCTGTATTATTCAACTTTTGCTGGCATAGTTGATGAAACTACAAAAAACTCTCATGTACACAAGAATCTGCAATGGATGTTGATGATGACCATGAAACTTTTTTGGATAATGAATTCATGAAAGAATTGGAAGAGACCACCAATATGGAAGTTAAATCTGAGTTGGAAAGGTATTTGGGTGAACAACGTGAGTCTCTTGATAATAAGTTTGAGTTATTGGATTGGTGGAAAAAGAATGAAGCAAGGTTCCCAATGATGGCAGCAATGGCACATGATATCTTAGCAATGTCCGCCTCAACAGTAGCATCTGAATCTGCTTTTAGTACCGGGGGGCGTGTTCTTGATGCCTTTCGTAGTTCATTAACTCCTACATTGGTTGAGGCACTGATTTGTTCACAGAATTGGTTGAAGTCCAAAAGTGTTCCAATTGAGATTGAGGAAAAGCTTACAGAACTTGAAATTTTTGAAGCTGGTATGCTTTTATAATTTGTGTCTTTAATTTTGTAAAATTACATATGTTCTTGCATTTAATGCATGATTTACACTATTTCAGATTTGAAAGACGTGCCTCCTTAATCTACCTCAACTTTTACTGTGGACGATTGAAGTTAGAAAGCCGGCTTCTCAAGGGTATGTGCATGGCTAATTTACATTTTTTCACTTTGCCTCAAGTCTTAATAGTCCTACTTGATCATTGTTATCTTAACTAAAATAGGTTGCACATTGAAGAGCCGAAACAACTTAACAAATGTTCCACAAGTCACAAGCTTGACAATGAGATGATGATCATTTTTCTACTTTTAGTTTTCTTCATCTGTTCACAAACTTTAATTGAATAATTTGGACAATGGTTGTGGATTTGGTGTGTATTTGACTACTTTTTTCATCATGTACTTAATTAAAGATTTTAAGTACTGATTTTTTCATGATTTTATTGTTTGATTAATAATGTGGGTATCCGCGCCCCGATCCGCATAAACCCGTCATCGCGCGGGTACCCGTGACGCGAGTACCCGTGTAGTGCGGGGCGGTTTCGGATACTGAAATTGGGTATCCGCTCCGCAGTGTATGGATAACATTTTCCTCATTACCCGCCCCGCCCCGTGCACACCCCTACATATTAGCATCAACAGTTATGATGAAAAGAAAACATGTGGCTTAGTTCTGATTTACTAGAAAAGTGTGACCTATCTATCTCCACATTATGAACTACATGCTATTCTATAAAAAAAGAACTACATGCTATAGGACATAGCTATGCGCGGGAAGAATTACCTGCCGTTGTTATTACAGCTTTGCTAGAAACTACAACATCCAAATGAGCTTTGGAATCAAAATGTTTGTAAGAACATGTAATGTAAGATTTGACTTCAAAGGCATGAATGGAAAAAAAACTCACACTAAAATGAATATGCTACAATTAATAGTCATTTTTCAGCTGCATTATTAATGGCTGAGATAATTGTTGACATTAGATTTTGTCCAGATTTTGTTCGGAGTAGTGATTTAGGTTTTTTTGTTTTTTCGGTATTTTTCCTTTTTTTATTTCATGTGATTTTTGTCGACATTTTATGTAACTTTTGTCATTTTCGTTATTTTACGTAGTTTTTATCGTTTTTCACGTGTTAGTGTCATTTTCGTTATTTGATGAACTTTTGTCGTATGTCTTTGTTATTTTATGAAACTTTTGTTATTTTATTGTTTTTTATAATTTTCAGATGCTTTGGTTATTTTTCTTATTTTGGTAATTTTCGTTATTTCCATCATTTTATGTACTTTTTTCATTTTTCATGAACGTTTTTTTTTATTTCATATGTCTTTTATTACTTTGTGTGCTTTTGTTATTTTCATGATTTTTATGTGTTCTTATCATTTTATTTGATTTAATATAGTTTTAAAATGTGTTTATTTTATTTTTTTTAATTAATTAAAAAAAGAAAGAAAAAAGAAAAATAGAATTAAAAAAAAGAAAGGAAAGACTTACAGACTCACGGGCTTCCTCCTCCGCCGGCAACCTGCAGCCTCTGCCCTCATCAGTCCATCAAAGATTTGTTCAAATCCTTCATCATTGAGCTGAAGCTCCTGTCAATCACGCATTTTGGCTATAAATAGAGCCATTTTAGAAAGAAAAAGGGGTGGAACTCGGCCAAAAATCGCATCCGAAGAACGCCTCATCTCCAACACCTTCAGTCTCTATTTCTCCCCTCTCCTCCGCCGAAAATACTTCCATTAAGTCGGCCTCACCCCCAGGATCTCAAATCTAACATTCTTTTCGTTCGAAGTTGCCGGGGGAAGAAGAATTTTGCACCAACCCGCGACCCGCCCCGCGCACGGCCCGATTCGATCAGGCCATCCAGGCCGCCGTTCGACTCCCCACCACCGCCACGAGACTCGCCGCCAGCCGCCCCGAAGCTCCCCGCCGTTGTCGCCGACCGAAACAGCCCGGAGACGGCAACCCAAGTTTGCTTCTTTGCTCCCTGTTTGTCCGCGACGTGCAGCGCAGGTAAGTGTTCTCTTTTTTTTTTTAATTGCTTTATCTATTTCTTATTTCCTTTAATCCTTTTTTTTCTTTTTTCATTTTGAGTCACTAAAAATCCTTCCAACTTAGGTATCCTTTTAACAAGCTTTAAAATTGTCAGTTTGGGTACTATGCCTAAACTTTTGATCTTTTGTTTTATCCATATTCTTAATTCTTTTATAGCATTAATTAATTAATTTATTCTCTTTTCTTTTATTGTCATTAACTCTAGTTTTACCAAGATTAAATATTCCTTTTTTTAATAAAAAAAATACAAAAAAATAAAAAATAAAAATCAAGAAAAAAATATAAAATAAACCATGTGGTACCAATTTTGGGCAATCGAGAATTTTTAATTTTCGTTTGTAATTGACTAACGGATTTAGAGCCTATGCAGACCAGTAATTTTTTTTAGGTTTCCAATCGACCTAAGTAAAAAAAAAAGATTAGTGGCGACTCCTGACGAAATCCACGTCGCTACAATAATGATTCAGTTGTTCCTTGTCTTTCCAACATAGGAACCCTTCTATATTTCTAGCTTTAGCGGAATCTCTTTCAGATTTCTGCTATCGTATTAGCCCGGTATGAACAGGGCTATCTAACTGACGAGACGGCTGTGAGTGGCGGTCTATAAATCCTTTTTAACCCCTTTGTCTTTCCTTGAGCATAAAGGGGTTGCTATTAAAGCTTTCCTAGAAATTACAACATCCAAAAGAGCTTTGGAATCGAAATGTTTGTGAGAACTGTAATATATATTTCAGACTTAAGCGAAATTCATTTAAAACTATTATTAGAATCAAATGACACTAAACTAAATTAGCTAGTGCAAACAAATCCGAACTAATCAAGATAGGGAAAGAAATAAGAAATTCTAGTGAAAAAAATTGATTAAAAGAAAGGAAGCCAATTACCCATAGCTGTAGAAATGAAATTGAACAACAATATACTGCATACCTGGGAAGTAAGCATCAACTGTTACATGGAGCTTCATGAATGTGCAGTTATCTCCCAGTATTAGAACTTATTTCTTCAAGCCCAAACAATATAACAACAATCAGTTGCTGAATATTGCTAAACAAAATCAAGATCCGAAATTTCAGATATCATGATCATAGATACCATGTTTGAAGGAACCTGCTGTTTTCAATGTTTCTACATGTAATTGAGAGAGATAGAGAGGAAAGATAACCAGGAGGAAATTTGATTGTAATTAAAGTCTGCATTTGTTAGCATTAAATTAAATGGGAGGTTAATTGACATTTCCAAAAATATTTCAATCAACATTTAACAAATGCGGCTGAAAATGTAAGTTAATTGGTGGAAGACTTTCCATTTTGTTGAGTGATATGTGAAAAATGTAAGTTTACAAATACGGGTGAAAAATATTTCAATCAATAATATTTCCATTTTTTTGCTATTGTGATAAGACTTCCGTGATATTATATAATAGTATAAGTAAATTAAGCTATGAATTAGCTTTTAATATTTCCCATGAATATATTGTTTGCAATTGAATGTGATTGATTATAATGGAGAGGAAATTAATACTAAAAATTAATGAATTGAATATTTTTTAGAGAATCGATCTAATTAATGAATTCAATATGGAGAGAATCAATCTAATTAATTTGAGAGCTGAAATAGGAAACCAATTCCCTAAAAAATGGTAGGCCGATTGATGCCAACATGGCGGGAAAAAAACTCTTAGCCTATTTGGCGCCTTCGTACGTGGATCCTAGGTGTCCTCACGAAATCGCTTCGTTCATTTTTTTTCTGGCTATTGTGGCAAGGCTCCCGTATTAATATATAATAATAGATAAGAATTTTAGGTTATTAAAAATTGTGTTGAATTGATTTAGAGTTAATTTTTTATAAATGATTTAAAGATACTATGTTAAATATAACGAGAAAAGTTTCAGGAAACGTAAAAATTATTTAAAATTATCCAAAACAAATGTGTATTAATTATACATAGGGAAAGAGTAGTATTTGCGTGCTTGGAATATACTCCATCTGTCCCCAATTAATTCTACATTTATTAAAATTATCTTGATTTTTAAATTTTTTATTTTTGCCCTTTCGGCCTTTCTGTTTGTATGAAACGGTGGAGTTTTTACAGTAAATGTCAATTGGACCTTCAACTTAAGTTGTTGCACTGCCCTAGCTTTATCATTAGGTTACCCAATCGTCGAGTTTTACTCATTTTTTAAATTGCTCTCAAGGAATTGAGTCCATGAACTAGTTAGCAAATGTCAAAGGTAAAAAGAAAATTGAACTTGACCTTGGTAAAAATTCGTTGTGGATTCTATATATTTTATTGCAATATTTCATTTTTATACCATGGTGAATATATGTAAAAATTGTCTAGAACTATTCGATTATGTCATTAAATAAAAGGTTTACATTTTTTTGGTCTCTTTTATTTTCCTTTAAGCGGATTATACTCTTATTAGTGAAATATTGAGTTTGACTTATGGAAAAAAAGAATTTGAAGTTGAGCAAAGAATTTGCCAAGGACTAGCTATAATATTTTGATTTTTTGTTTGATACTGTAATGGCTGTGTTTGGCAACAACTTTATCAAAGTAGTTGTTGCATTTTGAAAAAGCTATCAACGGTAGATTTTTTAGTTTAGTTGTTAGCTGTTTGATCTCAATCATTAAAAAATTATTCAAAATACTACGTCTAATTGAAACAGCTATTTTCCAAATAGGGCCAATATCCAAGTATACAATAGAGAAACATATAGCAACTTTCTTGTAAAAGAATTAAAAGGTAAAAATTAACTTAAAAAGCTACTGTAATTAGGGAAAGTTGCCCCATGACAGCTTGTAAGCTTCAAAAAACACTAAAAGCAAATACTATAGGTTATTAAAATGAATCTTGAAACACCTAGACCAAGAAGCAAAGCACATTGGAATAACCTAATTGGCAGATTTCTTTCACCACAAGAAAAGTTAAAGTTCTCAAGAAACACCCTAAAATAAAATCAAAAAGGAAGTTTACCGACAGACAAAAAGTTCCAAAACCCTAACCCAACTAACAAGTCCTAACCTTTTTTTTTTCATTTTCACTTATATTCCCCAAGGTTACTTCTTCGTCAAGCAAGTCCTTATCATTGTCCTTATATATACGCAAATTATAACTACCCTTTTGTCAGTACTTCACAGCACATACATTTTACCAACTTGTAGCATATGGCTAACCAAATGCCACCACAACGGCCGGTGAGGCGGCCGATGAATTTAGTCCGGTGTGTTGCTCTTGTTCTCCTAACCCTAATCATCCTAATAGGCCTAGCCATCTTGATCACTTGGCTAGTGATCCGGCCAAAAAAGATTGTCTACACCATTGAAGATGGTTGGGTACAAAATTTTGGCCTCAACAATAATCATCTCAATTCCACGTTAGATTTCGTATTGAGGGCACATAACCCTAATCATAGAGTTGCTATCTACTACGATAAAATCGAAACATCAGTTATATATGAGGATCAAACGATTGGTTTCAACAATCTCCAACCATTTCTTCAGCCTCGCCGCAATGTCAGTAGGCTGCCGGTGGAGCTCGTGGCTCGAAATGTGGCGGTAGGTCCTATGGTAGCTAGAGCTTTGAAGGTTTCCAAGGCAATGGGAGAGATAACGTTGGATGTCAATGCAAAGGCTAGAATTCGGTTTAAAGTGGGAAGATGGAAGTCAGCTCATCGGACGGTCAAGATTTATTGTTCACCAGTTACCATGCATTTCTCTACAACCAAGCAGTTTGAAAGTAAGAAGTGTGATGTTGATATGTAGTTTTTATAGCCTTTTTTTGTGAGTGATTAATTATTTTTAACTTGTTTTTTATGATTCTTTGTTTGAGGGGGTTATTTATCTGATCATGAAGTTTGATGATTTATAATTTACTTTCTGCCTTCATTCATATAAATGTTGTAACAAAGGATTGTTCTCTGTCATATATTGTTTTTATAATAATCAGATGTTTTTAATAATCTTGTTGTAACAAAGGACTGTTCTTATTTTTACTTTTCTTTCATGAGGAGCAATTTGTAAATCATTTTATATTCTTACTTATGCTGTGAAGCTAGTGACATCTAATTTCATGACTTGGCTTAAAAAGGAAAAATCAACATACTTTACTTGTATGCAATTTGCTTGTGTTCATGCTTGTGTACGAATTGAGTTGCATTGTCATATAATCTATAAATATTGCTAGAAGTTGGTGATCACTTGTCAATTTTTTTTATAGAAAAACATTATTTAAAAATTAATACTTCATTTAATGACATGCACATCGAACTTTAAATGTTAAAAAGTTAAATGAAATTTTTTTCGCCATATTAATATATTTTCAAGAAGGACGGATTATCCGTATTTGACCATATATAATGGCGTCCATAACTCCATATAGGAAATTTGGCAATCGTAATACCATCAGACCTTAGTGGGATTTCAATTGGATCGACATCAACAAATTGATTGCTGAAAATAAAGAAAACTTTGGCAATATAAATTGTGTTTAATAAGTATCACAATTCTCAAACATTTCAAAGACTCCCTCCTCGGTCCGCAATTAATAAAACAATATTAATGTACAGGAAAATTAAGGAGAAAATAGAAGGTTCGGAGAAAATGTTAAGGTGAATATGTAAATGAAAAAAAAAGGGTTAAATATTAAGAAAAAATGATGGCAATATAATAAAATTAATAGGTAACGAAAATGAAGCAATTATTTGGGTACTTCTTTAAAAGGGATAAGAGGTCAGTATATTATTTCCAACCATACATTTCAAGTTGTAAAAAAGCAAAATGCAACTTTATAAAACACTCCATTATCTCACCGTATGCCATACGGGTTCTTAAGTTTATTTAAGATGGACGATGTGCATTTACAATTAGCAAGATCACATCAACTTATAACAGTATTTATTTTTTACATTTAATCTATAATTCACACTCAACTTAACTCTAGAATACATGTATTTTTAACATTTAATCTATAATTCACACTCAACTTAACTCCAGAATACATGTCAAATTAGATTGAATGACAAGTGACATGTTAAAATCATGTCACGTTAAAAGGTAAGAATTGAAGTCAAAATTTCTCCTTGTATCCTTAGAGGATAACCAATTGGGCTAGAGGCTCACATTATTTGCATCTTCAATTACAAATGCAAGTGACATTTGCAGTTGCTCAATTCACCAATTCTAACTTTGAAAGAGTAAATAAAAGCTTGACAAGGCACCCACAAATCATTTGGCTCCATTCTTTTACTAGAAGTAAATCATGTCCATTCACATATAGTAACAATGATCCTAGACACAGACTACATTCTACTAAACACTACCAGCAGGCAGCAGGTCAGGGAAGTCCTTTTGATCAACAACAAGAAACTACCTGGAATCATGTAAGTCTTCATCATTTATGACTCCACTGTGTTTGTCAAAAGATGCCGACTTTACAGCCCTAAAACTTTACAAATACTCAGCCAACAGACATAACAGCCGGTGAGATTCAAGGGCTGCAAAGCAAAATTCATGACACAAAATATAGTTACTTAGCCTTTGGTTCTCATGATTGTGATGCTACCTTTTCCACCTTCAGTTCGAATCTTGGTTTTGCCCACAACAGGCTTCCCTGAAAAGGCTGAAGTTGGGTATGAAGCGATCAAATCTTCATTTGTTTGCTTTGAAGATAAGGGTGGTGGAGTTCGGATTCGCTGGTTTATGTCCTTCAGAGTAACATCCCCATGCATCCCACAGGGTTTAACAAAGGCAAACGGATATGCCACTGAAGTCACTAACTTAGAGGGTGTTCTTAAGAAAGATTTCCTACCTAAAGAACAAACCAGAGAAGCTATCACTTGAAAAGTCCAAAGTGAAATGAACTTCACGCTTCATACAAGTTACCATTCAAATGAAAAACCCAATTTCAAAGAGCAGAACAAGATTTTACCTTTAATTATAACATTTGGAGAGGTTCGAGTAACTTGTGACTGAACCGTGTTGGTCCTAACAATAGCTTGCATATTGTCATAATCTGAAATAGTTAATATGAACTTGTACAAGTTAGGTACAGGACAGTGTAAAAGAGCACAAGAAAACAGTGAAAAGGTGATAAAAAGATATTTCTGGTACCTAACATGTGCATACCTGAAATGCCAATTTGAACATCAGGCACATCCGAGAAGTCCCTGAATTCCAAATGAAGAAATTTCAGAATCTATAAAAAGTTCAGCACACAAAAAGCATAAAAGCACAAAGAGACATACATATAATCAGCACCCAGATGCATCTCTATATCATTCAGACATTCAGTAACCCAGCTTTCAGAAGACGAATCCAGGCCCTCAAAACTAGAATTATACATATCCTCTGCAATGTTTCATTGAAGTTTAGTACCAGCACACATTTATATCACTTTCTATGATGTAAAAGTCTGAAAAGGAAACCTGAAAATCCAGTAGCCCACTGTAATTCTTCCTCCCTCTCCTGTAAATTGCAATCGAGTCCATTACAACAAAGACAAAAGCCTATTTACCTGTAAAGTGTTGCTCTACTGTCTGAACAATGTAATCAAATAGCACAAGTAGTTGACTAAGAATGTAAATACGCTTAATCTTAATTTTTCCAGCATAAGCATGTCTCTCTTTCTCTCTCTCTCTCATCTTTAACACTGATGATCTGACTTTTTGAGCACTGTTATTTACTCTAGAAGGTCATTACTACCTCTAAGTATGTGGCTGTCCGAGATATACTTGTTTCAATTAACCCATTCTGGAATTAGGATACGTTACCTCCACTACTTCTAGGTTACTGATATGATTATTTCTCAAATATCATTGAAATTGAAGTATTGAACAGAACTGTAATGCGTACAAATCACCTAGGATATCATGTAGAAACGCATTTCCATTAAATAACACTAATCTTACACATGATCTTAGGAATGTAGATGACATCTCCTCACAACAATTGAACGATTCTGCCACTTGATTGTCAAACTGCAACATTCTCCGCCGTTTCACCTGTGAAGAGGACTCCCTAAACTCCACCGTCTCCTTGCCCACAAACCCTGCAACCCACAATCATCATGTACCAAATGAGCAGAAAATCCCAACAAAAATTCCAACACAGAGTTAAGACAGGAAGGAAAAAAATGTCAAAAAGAGCGGATCGGGGAACAGAACCTACCAGTATTATAATCATCATTATACTGCAAATCCCCACAATCTTTAACCGGAGTTGTGTCATCCAACATGTAGGAAGTGTCTTCCTCATTTAGAACCACCTTGGTGCACATCATGTCCGGCACGTCCCCGGGGAATGTTTTTCGGGCCATGGATATACAGTAGACGGAGTTTCCCCGCCGCCACCGTCTTACTGAGTCTCCGGCTCAAAACACCTGAAACACGCACAGACCGAACCAATTCAAACCCTAATCAAATCACAGCATGGATCAACGATTATCATGTCAAAACACAGGAAAATAAGCCGGACGACACTGAGAAAAATGAGAGAAGCACCAATAGTACCGGTGAGACTTCGACACAGGTGTTGGTTCGCGCCGGAGGAAACCGGTGATGTCGATCGGCTGTTTCCGGCCAGCGATGTTCCGATTGGGTGAGAAAATGGAGGAATTTTGATGGCTGAGAGAAGGGAAACTGAAGAGACTGAGCCACTGGTGAGACTCTGTGGTAGGGAAAGGGACGGATGAAGTGCGTGGGAAGTTTTTTTACTTTTTTACTTTTTATAAAAAAAAAAAAGACTTTTGATTTTGTTTTTGGTCAATATATTAAATTGTAACGGATATGTCGGGGACGTGGTGATTTCCCTTCCAAAATTGGGATAATTACCAAAATCGCTTCGGAATTTATTCGGATTTATAGTTGTTTTGTCATTTTTTGTTTCGATAAGTGCATTTTACAACAAATAGTCAAAGATTATAGTATTTCCTTTCATTTTTCTATTATTATTCATTATTCTTTTTACTTGTTTTTTCTCTAATACTAAATTCATTCTTTAAAAATGGAATTATAGGATAATTTAATTATACTTAGTATTATTTTGGACAAAAAATTATAGGATAATTAAATTCATTCCAAAATAGGGGTATATATATATACCCCTATTTTTCTAATACTAAATTCATTCTTTAAAAAAATTTCTAATACATATATATATGTATGTATGTATGTATATATAGGGTGGTGCATACCACGAAAAAGGTAACTATTGTTGATTTTATAGGTCCCATTTACGTGCTTACATGTAGATCTTATCTCATACATGAGTTAACCAGTAATCAATTCGGTTTTGTTCAATATTGTGTTTTTCATCAAAATCATGTCATATCACCATTGAATCACACCAAGAAAGGAAGATCAATAAGAGTCCTAAACATGCTACTAATAGATGAAATTTTACCTTGCACTAAAGGAAAAAACAGTTTAAGGAAATTATTCTTTACTCCTTAGTACGTAAGCTCCTCTCCTTAATCTTCAAAAGGGCGGATGTGCTCCAAATGGACTCCGATGAAAGGGTTGACTTGATGGGACACAAATGGATGGAATGTGTAGAAGAAACACACTTAGATCCACCCAAAATGCTTTAAAGAAAGGCTTCAAGTTTTGGCACAAGTAAGAGAGAAGTGAGGAGAAGTTTATGAACCAGTCAATGGGTTCTAAGGTGCTAGTCATGGCCAAACCTCTCCCCTATATTTATAGATGAGGATGGAAGTTGAGGGAGGTTTAATAACCACCCCTAGGCCGAAATTATCATGTACAATTCGGCCTAGGGTGCTCCTTACACCTTCCGCTCATTTAGTCTAGGTGCATGACACTACTTGGAAAACCACCCCCACTACCTCCTAAAAGGAAGTGGTGAGTTATTTTCACCAAATAATCCATTCTATTGCCTGACCATATTTATTAACCTCCATAGGAATTATCCCATGATGCAAGGTACATACGCCTTGTACTATAAATGCATTTTTTTACCAAAATACTTTTATTTTGCTAAAAGTGTTCATCTCACCTAAATGAGATTGAATTTACACAAAGTAACTCCAAATAATTTCCATGACACATAATTGAGCTTACTTTGAGCTGATAGTTACTTCTATTTCAGAACTAGCTCACATAAAATGTAATTAGTTACTTTTAACTAACTTGAGCTGGTGAAAGCTAAGCATAACTACTTATAGTTGTAGTGAGCTAACTTTGAGCTACTTTGAGCTAATTTTAGCTAAAATGAGCTACCATGAGTTGATTTGAGCTAAATATAGCTACTTCTAGCTAAATTGCACAACTTTGGCGAAACAGGCAATTGTATGATTTCCATAGAGTTACAGTGCTTTCTGGTGCAACTGCCAGCAACCACACAATTTTCAGAAACTTGAACTTAGCTTCATAAGCTCAAACATCACCTCAAAAGTTTTTGGTGTGTTAAGAAATTTCAACAACTACTATATACACAGCTCTCTTCGCTTTCTCTACGCTAGAAGGATCCTCTGTCTCCTTTTGCAGGTTGTCAGTTCCACCTCCATCCGGTCACCCCTCGGGCTCTGAATTGGCCGGTAGTTTATCTTCTTCTTTCTTTTTTGTTTTTGGCTTGAATGAACACAAACCAAGGAAACACAGTCATCCATGAACTACTCGAAATACCCTCATAAGAAAAACAACCCTAATTAACCCTAGATCCTTGAAAGAAAAAAAAACAATCTAAAACAAACCAGAAACTATATATTAATATAAACCAACTCTCTCTAATTAGGATCACCAATCTTAACAAAATCCAAAAAGACTCATACAGATTAATTTAACCAAATTATTAAACATCAATCGGTCCCTCAGTTTGGTTCCTGAGTTTGATGTCGACAAGGCGTAGTGGCTGGCGTTCAGGAGAGATGCAGTAAGTAAATGGATCATCAAATCCAAAGCAGCGCATGTTGTCTGTTTGAGGCATTTAATAACTTCACGAATTCTTCATGACATGATATTCATCTGCTCTCCATGTGGTAGAAGGGTGGTGTTGGAAAAACAAATTGGGAAGTTTTAATAGATGGATGAGATAAATGTGACTGGAAAATTTGAGGGAAATTTTTTTTATAGAGAATTAATGAAAAATTAATAAATTTATTGTTATTTATGTATTGAGATGGAGCACTACCTTAATCACTATATGATAAAGCATAAAGACAGTTTCCCGGGGGAGAAGAAAACTTCTGACACAGACTAATATAATTTAGTACCTTGAATTATTATGACTCATTCACGGAATGAAAGGGTCTGAACTAGGGGTCTAAACGAGCTATGCGGAGCTTGAGTTCGTGAAAAAATACAAATCAGTACCCTGAACTATAGTAAAATGGGCGATTAAGGGCCTAAACAAAAAACAATGCAGATAAGGGCCTGAACTGTAGTGATTTGGAGCTGATGAGGGCCTCGATCAGATCCTTATTTGCAACATTTTTCTATAGTTCAGACCCTTATTTGCACTAATTTTTTTTGAGGCCCCTTAGTTGCTCATTTTACCATAGTTCCGGGTATTGAACTGTATTTTAGTCGATGCAAGGAAAAGAACACCCCATCAGATCAGGATCCTCACAACTTTGTTGCGCGAATGTTATTTGTTAGGTGAATTTTCACACATTTTTTGAAAAGTGGAAATAATTAGTTGGGTTTGGATTTTCGAATTACCTTGTAACTAGATCATTTGGATTAATAGAAATATCGCATGGATGATGATTAACCGGATTTTTTGTTATAACTGTTCAGACACTTATTCACCGTTCAACAGTTTGAGTAATTGGTTTGATCGATTAATTTATTAAAACTAGCTATAGGTCTTTATTACTCATCCGTCCCACAATAATAACCACATTTGTCTTTTGTACCCGTATTTGACTCAAATTTTTATTAAAAATAATTTATCAAAAAAATTCTCGAAAAGTATATTTAGAACAAGACACATTAAATTTTATTTGGATATAAATTTATACGATTTATCAGTTAATTAAAATGATGTAAGAAAAAAATTATAAATTAAATGTTGAAAGACAAATGTGGATGATTTTCTGTGAAGTACTCCCTCCGTCCCGCAATGGTTGTAGCATTTAGTTTGGCACAAATATTAAGAAAAGTTGGGGAATAGTTGTTTGTTGACATATATACTCTTCCCTAAATAAATGTGTGTAAATAAATGTTGAAATAGGAATGATATGTAAAAGTTATTTAGTAAAAGTTGTAGTAAAAAGTTTCTATTTTAGGAAAGTTGACAACCTTTGTGGGACGACTCAATATAGCAATGTTGACAACCTTTGTGGGACGGAGGGAGTATTTAGTTATTACTACCTCCGTCCCTAAAAGATTATGGTACGTTTCTTTTTCAACATTTAATTTATGATTTTATTTCTTCAATATTTTAATATATAAATCCAAATAATTTAAATGCAAATTGTAGATTAATGTTTGTAATTTCTAAATATATTTTTTCCGAATTTGTTAATGAATGTTTCCTTGTAATAATTTGAATCTACTATAACATCGAAAAAGAAAAGCACCATTCTTTTAGGGACACTACGTAGAAGTTGCAACATTAATTTACCGCGGCGTTACTACGGCGGAGGCCGCGGTAAGCAACATTTACCGCGGTGTTACCGCGCCGGAGACCGCGGTAAAACGACTTACCGCAGCCTATTGCGCGGTAAACGGCGCGGTAAACGTCATTTACTACGGCGTTTACCGCACAATAGGCCGCGGTAAACATTGCAACTTCCACGTAGTGGGATAAATTTCTATTTATGATATTAAGGCAGATTTTCCACACTAAAAATTGCTATTTAGGATATGAAAATTTTTCTGTTTATAAGATGACAGATAATGTAAACAGGTCAATGAATAAAAAACATTTATATTAAGATGTATAATAGTTTCACAAGGTATTATCACACAATTTAAATAAATCAATGAATAAAATATAGATTTATTAAAAATTTTGGCCAACGACAATTAGTGTCAATCTTTAAGGGCTTAGATTAAAATTTCAGAAATAAAATAACCTTTGAAAACTTGAACCACCAATTTTATTGTTCACCGGTTCTAGCGGTTTTGTTCGGTCCTTGCCGGTTGATCATTAAATCAAAACTGCAAATCGGACCAGCAATCAACCGATTTAACCGGCCGATTTGATTTTCTCAGCTCATAAACTCTATTAAAGGGTGGTGGCTCAGGTTTTTAGAAGCTTATAATTTGTCCCCAGTCTCTATTCAAGGGTGTGTTTATTTAAAATGAAAAAATAATTTTGGGAAATTTGATATGTCTTTTATTGATAGACATTTTTGTCCCAAATGAAATGACATTTTTCTACTTGTGTTTTATTTTAGTCCACTTCTACTCTTGCGAATGCACACATTTAAGGAGTCTAGAGAGTGTGTTTGGAGGGGTGAGAATGAGTATGAGATGGGGTAAAGATGGAAGTTCATGTGAAATGAGTTAATGACTAAAGACAATCTTAATCTACACAAAAAAACTAAAAGTGACAACACACTTGGATCAGAGGAAGTATCATTTTTCGTCTTCACATCTTTATTTAGAACTATGATCATTTGTAAGCATTGATTTATGTAAATAATAACTGATTAAATCACATTTTTCTTACAATATAAAAGAAGTTATCTTATGAATTTGCATAAAAAGGTATCCTATGAATTTGAATTATGACATGTAGTATATAATCATTTTGTGAGAGATCAGGGTGTGTTCGTTTAGATATTTTTTTGAAAATAATGTGAAATTTTTGAAAATTTATGTGAGAAAAAGGTAGAGTAAAATGTTGATTTAACGAGTTTGAAAAAGAAAAAAAATTGTTGATAAGAATACAGAGAAATTAGTTTTGGGGTTAAAAATTACTAAATCACAATAAGAATGGCCATCAATTGAAAAAAAAATGTTGCTCAACTAAGAATCATTTGAACGTGAAACCCTAGTGTTTCGTGAGAGCCGTGGCCGCTTCCTCTTCTGTTTGTTTGCGCTGCATGATTGATGATCTCTGCCTCGCGCCCTTTTTCTCTTTGTTCCTGATTGTTGCTAATGGTGGAGGAGTTGCTGGCAACAAGGATGTCCGTCGTTTCACTCGCTGAAGCCGATATCGAAGTGGTTAAAATGGCCGGACTGGTGGGTGCACCGCCGGCTGCGTTTTGCTTGGCCGCTCATGTCTTCTCCTCACTGTTGGTGTTGGTGTTTTTGTGAAGATATGAAAAAGAATATGAGAAAATAAATGAGAAATATTTGTTTGAGACTACATTGTGGGAGTTTTTTTCATGGAGCTTATATTATACATGAGTAAACTCCGCTGGTAGTCCTATAAATTTAGAGTTTGTCCTATTGAGATCCCGTTTTAAGAATTTGTCTCACTTTAGTCCTGTAAGTTTCAATCATGTGCACCGTCAGTCATGTCGTCACTTTTTCCGTTAAAATCATCGTTAAAGTGGTAAAATTATCAAAATGTCACTTTTTAATATCCAATTTAATACCTAATTCATGTAAAAGTCTACAAAATAGTCTAATTACTTTTAAATTCAAAAACCCTCGCCGGTAATACCCCACCTTCATCGGCCCTCCCACGCCCCACCTTTGCATCCTTCCAACCGATCGAACCTTCCCCTACCCAAATCGAACCTCTCCCTACCCAAATCGAACCTCTCCCTACCCAGATCGATCGACGATGGAGGGCAGGGATGGTGTCTGTGGATCTTTTGGGATGTACTATATTCTAGCGAGGGGTTTGAAGGAGGCTCCGTTGCGATTCACGTCGATGGAGAGGAATCCTACGTCTTGGTGGCGGCTTCTTGCCTTCACCAATGCTGGACAGTAGTTCTAGCTGGGTATGGTGGTGCTGATGCAGAGGCTCGTGGCGACATCGGTGACCCGATTGCGCTGGTCTCAGGGGCTGGGCATGACCTGCAAGGTTGACCGGCGAGGGTTAAGGTCGAGGGTTGTAGAATTTAAAAGTAGTTAGGCTATTTTGTAGACTTTTACATGAATTAGGTATTAAATTGGATATTAAAAAGTGACATTTTGGTAATTTTACCACTTTAATGGTGATTTTAACGGAAAAAGTGACGACAGGACTAACGGTGCACACGATTAAAACTTATAGAACTAAAGTGAGACAAATTCTTAAAACGAGACCTAAATAGGACAAACCTCAAACTTACAAGAATACCAACGAAGTTTACTCTATTATTCATAAGCTTGTATCCCTATTTATACATGAAAAATGACTCTTAAAATCTAACATAAATAGATGGCGAGTGCCTTTTAAAATGCCAATTAAATAATAGATGGCTAGGGTTTTTGCTGAGGTCTATCGACGCCTCCTCCTACATCGGTTGACCTCTGGTGGTCTGGGCTCGAGGCCTCGTCCTTGTTTTGTGATTTATGGTGTTCCCTTTGCTTTCTCTGCTGCGTGCAACATCTCGCCCACCTGGCCGACGTCGTTCTCTGTTGTCCGCTGCAACATCCCACCGACGTCGATCCCTTGCCAATCTAGGTGGCGTCCTCGTTTTTGTTTAAAAGGTGTGTTCGTCCCTCGCCCTCGTTCCTGGCATCGTCCGGTGGAATCAATCGCAATTGATGCATCTCAGGGAACTCTCCTTCGGCTCCAATTACTTCCAGACGATCAGAGGAGGTTGTTATATCCTCGCCTGCAGGGATCGGCTTTGGTTCTTGAGCTAGCCCGGGCCGCTGATTTGCAGGGAGGGATGGCTGGTTTCTATCCGGATGTGGCCTCTCCCAGATTTCCTGGAGCTGTTCCGGTGGGGGAAGGAGATTTCAAAATGATTTCTCGTTCTGGTAAGAAAGTCTCCTAAAAAACGGGGAAAAAAGGACAAGGACGTGGTACAGAGAGTGCTCCTTCTAGTTTAGAATGTGTACACAGAAGGAAAAGAGCTCGTATTGGGCAGGTGGAGGAGCAGAGGATAGAAGAGAACACGACAGAGAGAGGCCTTGGCCCTCTCTGCTTGGACCAGTGAGGATCATCTTCCCAAACAGGGTCGGCTCTGAGCTCTCCCTTCCTGCTTGGTCCGCTAGAGAGTCTCTAATATATCTTTGGCATGTTTGGATATTGGTGATTTTTGCTATGCTTTGTGTCTTGAATGGTTGGACTCTTCCGGATCCTTTACAGGGGCTAGGCCTTTTGGAGCATGTTTGATGCAGCTCGCTTGGCGGAGGAGGTCGGTGGCCAGTTATTTCTCAGAGTATGTTGTGGGTAGGATGACGCTCGAAGCAAGGAAGCTTCCTGAAGAGCAACTCTCATTATGGCCGAAGCGTTCAGTATTCATCAGATCTCAATCTATTATGTCTTTGATGTATTTGCTATGTTTATTCTCTTTGCTTATGTTGGGCTATTATAGACCTAGGATAGATAGCCTTTTAACCTTAAGTTATCTGGTTCGTAGTCACCGTACCGCTCGTAGCTGCAAAGAGCTAGTCATTAGCTTTCCTTAGGGCCTCGTCCCTGCTTGTCAAACTTTTTCGGCTTTCGCCGTCTGATCTTGAATGTGAGCATTCCCTTTCAAAAATAAAATAAAATAAAATCTAACATAAATAACCCACTAACTTGTAATTCAATTGACTCATTATTTTAACATTAATCACTAACCTTTCTAACTCCATAGGCATACTGACAGTTTTTCTTTTCTTTTCTTATTTTCTTATTTTGGCCAATCAACTTCCATGAACATATTGCTTCTTGTGGTGTGACATCTTCTCCTTATGGCTTGATCATGGTTATATTGCTTCTTGTGATGTAGTTCGATTGTAATTTTATTTGTAGCTTTCTCGTGGCTGTGTTCCGATTCTTTATCTGTCGTGATGTGGGAGATTCTACCTCCGTGTGTTGTGGTTGTTGGAGTTTCTGACTCCATGTGTTGTGATGTGGGAGTTTCTGCCTTCATATGTTGTGTTGTAGGAGATTTGGTCTCCACGTGTTGTGTTGGAGTTTTAAGCTCCATGTGTTATGTCTTGGTCCCTCGATATCAATATGCTCTGATTCCAATTTTTTGGTTTTTTTATGAAGATATGAAAAGGAATATAAGAAAATAAATGAGAAATATTTGTTTGACACTACATTGTGGGAGTTTTTTTTTCTCATGGAGCTTACATTATTCATAAGCTTGCATCCCTATTTATACATGAAAAATGACACTTAAAATTTAACATAAATAACCCACTAACTTTTAATTTAATTGGCTCTCTATTTTAACATTAATCACTAACTTTTCTAACTCCATAGCCATACTAACAGTTTTTATTTTATTTTATTATTTTATTATTTTTTGCAATCAACTTCCAATAATATATTTCCAATAGTTGGCTCGCGCTAAACACAGTGCGCAAGCCTTTAATAGGGAGGTGGTGATTCGGGGGGATTGTTTTGCAGTGGTTTTTCTGGTGGTGAGACTTATTTGGTCACTATCCTGGTATGACGCGATTTATGGTGGTTATCAAGGTGGTGTCGATGCTGATTCGATCCGCAACTATGCTGTCACAGGTCCTCCGGGATAGGGACAAGTGTAGGTTGGAGCCTTGAAGGACAAGCGGGTATTGAGGACGGCAGGGTTGAGCAATTGCTCATCGTGCCTGGGGCAGTGATCCGTAACATCTTGAGTGGTGCAGGGTTTGGAGCCTCCCTTGCACGCTCAGTTTTATGTATTGGCTCAGGCTCATTGGCTACAGTTATATGCTAATTGCTGGTATTGGAGATTGTGTGAGCATGTGGTGTTTTAGTCTTGTATTTTCTACCCAAGTTCTTATGCAGGGAATAGGCGTTTCCAAACTTGTCAGGAACAACTATGGTGTGTTGTTGCCTTCAGACTGATTAAGGATGTTGCGGACAAGAACTTACTTGAAGCTATATGGCTAGATGGTAGAAGATCTGTGTCGAAGCTCTTCCTGCAACATTATCTCCTCTTTTGGCTCTTGGTGTGCTCTGCTACCTTGCTACAACCCTTTATCATTAGGTGTTATTTTACATTTGTTTTGTTGCACTTTTCCCAGGACTTATGTTGGTTTCTGTAAAGTACATTTTTAGTCCCTTAGCTTTGATGCGTGTCCTATTTTGGTCCGCTTTTAAGAATTCGTCCTATTTTAGTTCTAAATGTTTGGTTTTCTGTCCTGTTTTGGTCCTACCGTTAATTTTTCCGTTAAGTTGGCTGTTAATTAAATTATTTTTACATAAATGCCCCTAAATATACAAACTAATTACACATTTAATAGATGCATGATCAGTAAACTTTTAATAAATATTCATATAAGTCCCTCTCACGTCAGTTTACGTTCGCCCTTCTTCTTCGATGGGCTCGCCGGAATCTGGGTTTCGCGCGAGGAGGCGGCGGCCCGCGGCGGAGCTCGACTTCCGGCGGCGGACTTAGGTCCAGATGGTGGAGAACAGGCCGATGGTTCCAACGGTGGTGGTGGGAGCGGCCGAATGCGGATGGAATGACGGACCGAAGCAGTTAAACGTCGAAACGGGCGGCGGTTTTTGTCCGATTTCTCCTTCTCCGGTGCAGCTCCGGCGACGCGAGATGGTGGGCTACCTTCGTATCGTCATGGGGGAGGTAATGGTAGTGGGTTTTGGAGGCGAAAAGGGCTGTAGAGGGAAGTGGGAGGTGGAGGTAATGGTGGGCTAACGCCGACGGCGACGCCTGGCTCTTCCAGCGGAAGACCGCCGCGCTCGAGTTCACCACCCGTACGCTCCGGCAAGCGATGGCGCGGTGGCTGTCTCAGTCGATTAACCTCCGATTTTGCCCAATTCTCGAGGCGGCGGCGCGGCGCAGCTCCGATCTCAAGCCCTGGATCAGCAGGATTTGCTTCTTCGACTCACTTTCGACAACATCTGCGGCTTGGCCTTCGGAAAAGACCCCCACTGCGCACAAGGGCTGCCGGAGAACACCTTCGCCACCGCCTTCGACCGCGCGACGGAAGCTTCGATTTGGTTTGAAAAGAGAGAGAGAGAGGGGGGGTAAATTGAGAGAATAAAATCTTTAAGGACATGGATGTAGATTTTGTAAAAGTTTAATGACTATAATTATAGGGGTATTTCCGTAAAATATAAAAGAAAACAGAAAACTTAACTAATAAACTAACGGAAGGACCAAAACAGGACAGAAAACCAAACATTTAGAACTAAAATAGGACGAATTCTTAAAAACGGACCAAAATAGGACACGCATCAAAGCTAAGGGACTAAAAATGTACTTTACTCGTTTCTGTTTTCTTTACTTCCTAATCAACTTCTTAATTTTGCTAGGCGACACCTTTATGGTGCAACTACTTGTTGTGCCCACTATAGCTTAGGGCAGTTAGATAGTTTCACTTGGAGATCAGTTCCCCTTCTCTGTTTGTTCTCGCCAGTAGCCGTTTAATTCGAATGAAAGTCATTTCCTTAAAAAAAAAAAGAATCATTTAAACGTTGTTAGTGTTACCGTATGTTTTCTCTCACGACATGGAATACATGAAAGGGCAACTCTTGTTTAGGGTTATTCGGTTGGTGCGAAATCAAATGCGCGAAATCTAACATTTGACTTTGTCCCTTTACATAAAAAAACCAACAACAATTTAAATTTTATACCACTATGCTTTTGCTTGAATTTATAATGAATAATTAAATACCACAATAAATTTAATACCATGTACCTAACATAGTTGGGATTAAGTTGGTGTTAATGATTATATACTTGGGTAATGACTTAAGTCATTAACTTCACACCAGCTTTGGGTATTATGCAAGCCTAAAACAGAAGATTTTCTTGCGCAAGAAATGCTACTCTCATATCTTTCTTGGGCCCGTTCACCTCTTGGGCTTCTTCAACATTTTATTGGTATCTATGCCTTCTAGTCCCTGTTTTGCTTTTTAAAAACAAAGACTGCTGTGGGAATTGACATTACATTTGAATAGAAATTAGAACATAACCTTTTGTCTTACAAACTGACATGTCCAAACCAATACAAAACCTAAATTGATGCCATGCAGTGGAGGACAAATGACAGATTAACCAAAGATATACAATAGTATGACGTTTGAAAACTCGGGGGCAGAATTTCATAATTTACATGATGTTCGAATGAGCGGTTTCGCTCATTCGATCTTTTCCAGTATCTCTGACTTCGTTTTTCTCTTCCATCCTTTCATCGAAGCGACAAGGTTGATAAGACCGATAATCTGGGCTTTGCTATATTCCTGCGGAGAGAGATTTTGTTCTTGATGAGATAAAGGGGTGCGGGGTGATTCCTCTCTTGGTTAAAGTTGAATGCAGAAAAGGTTCTTACCGGGTGAGCACGAGCCCAGTGTACATATTCAGTTTCTGGAAGGTAGTAAGCCTACCAACAATCGAAAGCCGACAACGATAGATTGTTAGTAGAGAAGTTTGTCATCCACTTCTCTTTAATCTAGCAAATGACTTGAGCAATTTATGGTACTGTAACTATTGAGAACGGTTACCTTGATGAATGTTTCAACAATCTGTAACTTAGGCTTCACATTTGGGACGAAGTGTTGTAGTCCGTTAATCAAGACCTGCAAAAGAGAAACTGCGAAATCTGAGCTTCCCGAATAAACTGAGAAGCAGAACAAGAGAACAGCAGTATGCTAGGGCCTGTGGGTGTGTAGAGAGATAGAATGTATTTTGTGTCATGCTAGGTCTTTTTCTTTCTTAATGTCCATGCCAGCCTACAAATTGAGGACAATGACAGTTAACAGAACGAGATGTTAAAAGGTAAATATTCTCTCTTTATGACAAAATATTCTGGCAAATCAGTAATTAATAGCAATATTGGTTGGATGAGGGATTCGGCCCAAGTTTAATACTCCCTCTGTCCCTGAACAATTGACCCGTTTCAATTTCAGGAAATCATAGAAAAGGGTTTATAATTATTCCATAGAAATTTATGATGTAATATTCTATCCCGATGACAGAATATTCCATCACATCAGCAAAGTTTAATGGCAATATAGGTTGGATGAGTTATTTGACCCAAGTTTACACCCCCCCCCCCTCTGCCCCAAAACAATTGACCCATTTCATTTTCAGCATTTAAATTTATGAGTTTTTGCTTCAACATCAATGTTAAATAATTTATACGCAAATGATAATCGACGCTTGTAGTTTCCAAATATACTCATCTTTTTAGAAACTTTTTCGAAAATTCTCCCTAACAATAATTTGAGTCAAGTACATCAAAAGTCAAATGTACCAATTATTTTGGGACGGAAGTAGTAACTGTGTGGTTTTTTCAGATGCGAAAAAAGGTTGGTGGCCAATTTGATTCCAAGTCACATAACTAGATGTTTTTTAATATTTTTATGATTTTGAAACTTACATTAGTTAATGCAAATAGTATTTAAAAATGGAACAATATCACAACAGGAATATCATGTTTCCATATGCATGCATGCATAGACAAGATATAGATCCCCCTCTTTTCCTTTTCTAAAGTTTATACATAATAGAAATGAAAGAAAGGTCTCCCACCACCATTAAAATAAATTACCAAGGTAAAACGAAAAGAGAAACTATTGTCATTTGATTTGATCTTTTGCTGTATTTATTATGCAAAGCAACCTCAGAAAATCTGGTGCATGAATTCTTACCTCCTTATGAATTCCTGCATGAGCAAGCCTTGTCTTATAGTGTTTGAACTCCCCCAACATCAAGTCGACGTATCTATCAGTTAAAAAACACATGTTAATACAAACTCTGAATATAGAAACAGCATCTGATACAAACTCAAATCAATAAAAAATGACGCAAAAATCACAGAAATGGAAGTTATCTGTGACGATAAAACTGTCAATAATCCTTAAAACTGAAAAATAGAACCCACAACCTAGAATTGGAGTCGTATACACAACCCATCACTTCCATCAAACAGAAACTAGGCTCCAGATTCTCTTTTTATTTTCTTTTGACCAGCTAGGCCCCAATTAATTGAACAAAAATTTATGCTTCTGTCAGAGACAAGCAACCCCAAAGCTATCACATTCCAGTAAAACAACCAATCATCTACGATTTTGCATCCCACTCAGGGTTTTGTTCTATCAATATTTTTTTTGCACATAAAAAACAAGCTGAAGCCGTCTGGAAGAGACAGAGGTTCAACAAGATTCAGCTACAATCAACTTGAAAAAAAGGAGAAAATCTACAATCAACTAAGATAAGTATTCTTCGCTTCATAACAAGCAAATGCAAAGCCACATCATGTCCTGAAAAAATGCCACCTCTTCAGTTTTTTGTCCCATGCAAGATTTATTTGTAGCTATTTTATGACACATCTAAAGAAAGCCAGAGCTGAAGTACTATTCCCTGTCAAAGATGGGACACCAAGGGGTACCATTTATGTGCAAACAAAATGAACCACACGCATTTACTGCTTGTTCGTGCAAATGAAACCAGATAATGAGTTAACATACTCCATGTTTTAAATCATACGTTGTCTAGTGCTGCAAGCCAACACAAAGCACAGTGGGACTTCGAAAAATCCGGTCCAGTAACTTCTAAGAATAATACTATGTAACAGGCAGAATGACAATTGCAAATTATTGAAAGCAATAACATTTGATTCATGTGTTCTGAAAGCAGTAATTTTGATTTGTGAAACATTATAAAACCTACAAGGCAAGTATGCATCTGTACCAGCATGTCTACTCCTTAACACTTGTTCCATGAAAATAAAATGAAAAAAGTAAAGCTAGGATCTCTATGATGCATGTTTCCAAATAAACAGGAATCTCTCTAATATGTATCTTTCAACAAAACCATAGTTTCTTCACCAGAAGATGTGCAATTTCTGACATTTATAAATCTTATGCTCCAATAATACTTTATATGACACGTATTAATAGCCTCTTAGACATATCACACAGTATGTTGACCCAATAACTCAAGAGGATACACACGGTTAAGTGGGTTCAAAAATGAAATTGCAACGACATCATAATCTATAATAGATAAATAAAAATACAAATATACTATAAAAATTGAGTCCGCAATGTAAAAAACAAGGGAATATCTCAAGAATCTGACCCATTATGCTCCATCCCAAGCTCTTTTAGCTCCCATCTAGCATTAGTAATTCGATCAACATACCTGCGAATGAATTCTCATGAATTAGAAACACTTGAAGGCATAGATACCACCTCATTATAATTAGTCAGAACACAGAAACCAAAAGAAGAAGCACAATATCTTCTAGAGATTTACCACATGATAGTATGGAAGCCCAGTGTACAGAAGTATAAAGATATTCTTCTAGGGATAAACTTCAAGAACTACATGATAACTAGAGAAAAAGGTTTAAATAGAAAAATCCCTTATGAAAATATGTCCTGAGTTTTGAGTACAGTAGTTGAGCAGCCAGATCGTAGAATAACAGTTAACAATAAGATTGATTCTCTTCTTTGCATCTCATTCCATTAAACCGACTCCCTAAGTAATCAGTAGTAAAGATTGACCCGTAGACTCAGCTATAACACGCCATGTTTTGATATTCCCTTGGTTATTTTCCATTCCAGGAAATACTAGTAAAGTGATACCTAATATAGAGCTGATTTGAGCTGATTGAAAAGCAATCTTGCTTAACTTTTCCCAAAGCCAAATGCAGTAGACAGATAAACAAGGCCAAATTGCTCGTTGTGCATTAACCTTTATGCACTTACCCATTAACATGTAGCAGTATTCTGGCCGTTGTCCTGTGTATGTGTTCTACAAGATCTGACACAGAATCCACCTGCTCAAGTCACAATAACCACATCAGTAAAAAGCTCCTAGACTGTTGCATTGAGCTCATTTCAATATCAAGAGCATTGGCAAGGAAAAGAAAAGCATAATTGTTAGGTTTCTACAAGCAGAAAAGAGTGTGAACATACAGTTCCTTCGATTTGGAAAGTTTTCTTCCAAAATATCCATCACTAGCAAGATTTGAGTGATGCAATCCCAGTGCTAGGGGCTCAATAGTGTTCTATATTGTGGTTGAATTGCTTGGTCCTATTGTCAATTGGTTTTGGGACAAAATTTCTAGCATATATCAGGCCCAAGGTTGATGCAGTATACCCTAAATCAATACATTTTGAGGCCAGCACACCAAGAGGCATGTCAAGTGAAGTAATATCACTGTCTTTTAAGCTGAGGGCTTTGATCTTGTGGTATGGCTGGCAGTCATGTGCTTTGATTTATCTACACTGCTTTTGTGCTTCTTGTCGCATGGCTGGCACTCATGCATATTCTCCTTAAATCGTACAAAACAGAATAGAAGTTCAGACCTAGGACCGTCGTTTATCTACACCACTGTGACACACTTGAACATATTTAGAATGAAAGCTCAACAACCTTGTCAAAGCGGATACTGGATAGCATCATGTGCTTTCTAATAATTGTTATGAGTTCGATTTTCCGTGAACAAAAAGAAAGCACATGATGCTATCCGCTTCGAAAAGGTTGTTGAGCTTTCATTCTAGATATGTTCAAGTGTGCCACAACAGTGTAGGTAAACGACAGTCCTAGGTCTGAAGTTCTATTCTGTTTTGTACGGTTTAAGGAGAATATGCATGAGTGAGGATTATGCTTCATAGATAAATCAGCCTCGTATGAGTGCCGAAAGTGAATGACGAACTTCAAGAAAGCTGGAGCACTCACTCCAAATAACACCCTACATTGCTATTACCACCAAACATCATACTGGATACATAGGTGAAAATAAGGACACTGGAAGGTCGTTCATCAATTTGTGATGGTTGGTTTTTTACTTTCGCTTATTCTGCCTATGTCCAAACATCTGGTTCAATGTCAATTGTAGTGGCTGGACTGCCAGCCATGCCACAAGATCAAAGCCCTTAGCTTAAAAGACAGTGACAATACTTCACTTGACATGCCTCTTGGTGTGCTGGCCTCAAAATGTTTTGATTTAGGGTATACTGCATCAACCTTGGGCCTGATATATGCTAGAAATTTTGTCCCAAAACCAATTGACAATAGGACCAAGCAATTTAACCACAATATAGAACACTATTGAGCCCCTAGCACATGGGATTGCATCCCTCAAATCTTGCTATTGACCCCTCGTATGCAGGTGCCAAGATGATTTAAAACAGGTTGTTACGACTTTGGGGCGAACAATTAACAAACGAGGATATGAAAAACCGGGAATTTAAAACCACATTTGAGCATCAATCCTAAAATTGATTGGTGGATGGAGAGGCCTGGCACAATACAAAGAACTACAAGTAATAAACCACTTAACCATTGGGTGATATGTGTCTTATTGAAAACCAACTAAAGAAACTACAGGTTCTAATTTCATTTTGTACGACAAAAAGTGAAAATAACAACATACCAGATGCAAATAGAAATCTTCGACTATGGATGTATTACTTCTCAAAAGCATTGCCTGGAGATGGGTTCTTGATCTATACAGTATTTGAGAAACAAGGGTAATAGTATCTGCACCAGTGCATCGCTCCTGAAAAACAATGAATTGTCATAAATTGTCATAAATGAAGTCGTTACCCATAATATGCTTGTGAAAGATTACAAAGGCAAAAGTATTAACTTCCTGAAGATATGCTGCAACTACTTGTAAGAAGACTGGGCATACAGAAATAGCTTGGTATTGCAAATAGTATTACCTTGAGACTAGAAGATGAGCCACCTGCAAAAGTCATTGCAGGAGCAGTAGGTGTCACTTCTGCAAGTGTTGGTGGAGCAGAGGAAGTGGCTGCACCATGGGGTTTTATCCACTGCTCACAATCTTGTGTTATTCGGGATATGGCAGCCTTCAACCGATCTGAGAAAGGGAAGAAACTCTTATCAACTCAAATCTAAAAACGAGTGTATCTGAGCACAGACTCAAAAGAGCGTAGATAATCAGTAGGTGTGTGACAAAATTATAAAGAAAGTAAAAGTTCTGAATAGAAAATACTTCAAAAGACAAAGAAAGTAACGTGTGTCTTCGCAAAAATTGCCTTACAATTTAGAGTATCAGTTGAGCTTTTCCCACTTGAAATACTACTTTGCTGGCCAAATGTGTCATATACATGATAAAAGAAAATTTCAAACAACTGGCAGATTCCCTGCAATGATACACTGAATCAGGAAATACAATTCAGATACTGAAAGAACTTGGCATCCTTTGCTTTTGTTGGCAACATGAAGATGGATAAAAGTAAATGATATCATCATACCTTAAAGAACTCAACATTCACAATTTCTAGTCTCTGCATTAGCCTTGCATATTTATCCATGGCCCTAAGTGAAAAACAAAGAAAGTCCAATGCATAAACAAGGCTGACAACATTAGTCCGAATGCAATACCAGACATCTATCTTGACACTGTAGATTAATGTATGGTCAGATTGATTTACCAATTATCAGAAGAGCACCTAACCTTAGAAGGCAGAGAGATGATCCTGTCTGTGAAGAGATCTCATCATTATTCCAATGTGAAGAACTTCTAAAATGATTGAGTTCTGAACTTCTACTTGGGAGCTGACTGTCTTCATCAATAAAATCAGCAAGCAAATCTTCATTTTCCTCTTCCAAAGCAGAATTCCCTCCATTTATATGATTCGCTTCCCCATTAGTTGGACAGACATAATCACGAATGTTATCATCCATCTTATTCCCATGATGCTCGCTATTGGCTGCTCCATTATAATGGCCTTTTGGGGTACTAATTAACTTTTGGAAAAAGGGGTTGCCATTGGAAATCCAACAAGAAAATCCAGTCCTTTGAGCATTCCTACCAGCTGGGATTGCTAATTTATCAGAGTGAAACAAACTAGTACTAGAAGAGTTGTTATCAGATGGATCAATTAGTGGTGCCCCATCACCGACTAGACCGGAAAAGGTAACCATATGTACTGTTTCTGGTGGCAGTCTAAGCCAAGTCTCTTTCTCCAAAACCATTTCAAGCGCCTGCACAAAAAAGAAAGTATATCCAGACTAAAAATTCATATCGACTTTGGTCAAATGGCCGAGATGCTGGGAAAAGAAAGGGCCTACAAGATGCCGGTACCATCAAATCCTCATGTTCTTAAGGCTTAAAGAGACAAATGTAAACAGAGTAATGAGTCCATAACCAGCTTAGTTTATGTCAAGAAAAACATAGGATGAACCCTTACAATCATGCCATGAGGAAGACCATCTTATCACAATAAGTCTACACAAAGTTTTGAATAACAATCAGAGTTAGTTTTTTGCCACATGGACCAAACAATCATTGGTTAGTTTCACACAATGATGAAAATGAGACATCAAAAGTTTGTCATGCTAGAAATGGATCACTTACAAGTTACAGCATTTCTGTTGTTAAGATAATAACCATTCAATCATTTCCATAGCAATAAGTCCAGATGTATGATCAATCGATATTAAATTTTGTGCTTCGTAAACTAAAACTAGGAAAAATCAAGTTTTTTTTTCTTGGAAGAATGCAAGATACAATTAAAACATTGCAATTGGAAGTAGTTTGCAGGGCTTAGGTTCTTTTTAAGATTGAGAGAGAGAGAGAGGAGAGAGACGGACAGAACTGAGAAATAAAAACACAATGCAATGCTCATTTTCTAATACTGATTTCAGATTCTAACCAAAGCTAGTAGAAGTCTTTAAGAATATGGCTGGGATTTTTATGACATTCATCATTGATAATCATATATCTACATGAGACAAAATGAGAAAGGAGGAAAACTGAGGTCCAACTTACAGATACATTTTGCCGATGAAATGCAACAAAATACTTTTCACAAACAACCTTCACTTTCTGCCTAAACTCAACTGCCTCAAGCCCACAAAATGCTTCGCCGGCCAATATGAAGATAGTTAGATCTTCATAGTTTTTCAAGAACTGATGAATGCTCGTCGAAGAAACAGCAGAAGAAGAAAGCAATACTGAAACGCGGCTAGTTGTAAGTTGCCAGAGATTCCTCCGTCCTTTCTGAAGGCTTTGTGAAACAAAAGCAGTAGCTTCTTTCCTCAATTGATACCAAGGTGATTCACTACTGGATGCAACATCGCCGCCATTTCTTGACTCAACAGTCTGCTCAAAATATCCTAACTTCTGAGAATTTGTGGTTTCATTCATGTCAGGCACAGATATAGAGGTTGAAGAGGTTGCAACAGAAGCTGAATCAAGTGTTCTATCTACAGATTTACAAGGAAAGAGCAGTCAACTTTCAGCAAATTGCAAGAACCATCCACAATTAGTCTACTTTTTAAACCTCTAATGCATTTCAAGAGGTGTCACCTTCCCTTGATCTGACTTCTGAAGTTTGTTTCTCAGGAATCTGCAAAAATGAAAATTAAGATGAAATAAATGAAAGAAATGCAAATAGATAAATAAGAGTGAGAGCGGGGGTGAGAAGAATCATGTAACACAGGAGACAATTAATTTGTTTCTCCAATGACATGCAGGTTGCCAACAAACTTGTCAAGACAGTTTATAATTTTTATTTTATGAAGCAGCAGCATTTACCATACGTCTAAACCTGAAACTGATCTCAAGTATCTTAACTCTCGATTATAATCAGGAAGCAAAGATTTAGTTCCTTCACTGGGACTTTCTGGTACTCCGGTTATATCTCAGATCGAAACACTTTGCTGCTTCATACAACGAATAACAAGTTGGGATTGGGTACATGAATCTTGCGTCTCCATTCATATGTTATGAAACATGGCTGACAAAATAACTAAAACACTCGTCAAATTCTGGAGAAACTTGCCCCAATCACTATGTTCAGATCCCTTTGGTAATATAATTCCTTCGTAAGAAGGTTACAAAAGGAAGGGCATCAAACGTAAAACATTGCCACTATGCTTTTTGTATGAATTTATACCGCTAACTAATTTTAGATAATTGATTGACACTGTAACCTTCAGGGCACCAACCCCAACATAGTTGGGATCAAGGTGAAGTTTGATGATAAACTAGGGTTTAGCAGAAAATAGTTAATAGCACACTGATTACTGTAAGTAAAAATAAAAGTAAATAAAAACATGAGGAAAACACTAAACCTTATCTTCCAGCTGGAAGCTCATGATTTCATGATATGAGCACATTAACCTGAACAAAACATTCAGTGTTCTCAACAAACACTGCCTAAACTTTGATTCCGGTATTTGAAGGCACAGATCACTGTACGTAAGCCTGGATTCATGTTCAACGAAAAGAATCAGATTCGGATCAACCTATCAATTACCATCCTGAATGATGAACATTTCCACAAAATTTAAAGGTACCTATGATTTTGCATTTCTGAATCCTGATCCTGCAAAAGTTAAGGCTGATATGAGTTTTCCTGATGCATATGAACAAGAGAAATACTACGTATCATAATGTTAAAATACAGGAGAAAAAGAAAAAGGAAACGAGCAGCATGCAGTAGCAATACCGAGTAAACAAGCAACAAAAAGACAAAAAGAAAAGGAAAATCAGAGTATTTGTGTGTTTGTGAGTTTGTGAAAGGATTTATTAGAAGAAGCCAGAAGCACAAAAGGAAGAACAAATCTTGGAGATCTGAGTTCAGTACTTTCATCAGTATTTAATACTTCCTCTGTCCCAAAATGTTTTGAGCATTTGACATGACACGGAGATTAAGGAGTGTTGAAGACTTTAAGGGTAATAAAGTAAAACTGTCATATAAGACAAAAGTAACTTTTTGGGTGGATAGTGGTGTTAAAAAGTTTCCTTTTAAGGAAATGATAAAATCTTTTTGGGACAGCCCAAAAAGGAATACAATTAAATTTTTTTGGGATGGAGTATATTCCCTTAATGCCTTTCAAAAAAAAAAGGAAGAGAAAGAACGCAAACATTAACCCATGTCAAACAAGATTGTCAAAGTTTCCTGCCCCTCACTCTCGGCTAATCTAGTTCTTCTTCTTCTTCTTCTTCTTCTTCTTCTTCTTCTTCCTTATTTATTTATTTATTTTTTGCAATTTTAACATGCAGGCTTGTGCCTTCTAATCCTTGAAAGGTCATCCCCTGTGCCTACCAATGACGTCATTTCAAAAACTTGATTGGAAATTTTCACTTGGAAGTCTTCTTTTTTTGATCCAAAAGATCCAACTTGTCCTTGAAAGAAAAGATTCCAAACATGACTGACTGCAGGTTTTAATTCTTACACAAAAGATTACGAATTTACTTTAATTTCATCTTGTAATGAGCAGTATTACTCAACACCACCAGAATTTCACAACTTTCGGAATTCATCTGACCAACTAACCTCGTTTTATCCATTATCCTTCAAATATAACTCTCAATTCTTTTTTTCTGACATCCGAGTCTATAGCCCTCTAAAGAATCGTTGCCCAAACACAACACACCCGTTCCTGCAATCATTCAACTCCACCCTCCAACCTTTTAAATTCCCTGAAGAAAAATTTTTTCCTTCTTAGATCTAGTTGTCCCTTTTCACTCCCTGTCATTCTCGATTAGACTCCTACACCCTCATCTGCCTTTAAATCTTAGCACACCGAGTCCAGGAGCCTTGTGGCTAAACAGTCCTCTAATGTGAGCACCGTAATATGACACTGTAATGTCAAGAACATGTGAGCCAGGATTCAGTTCACAACTATGCATGCGCATAAGGTTATCTGCATGCACACTTCTCAAACAAGATTTCTCGCAAGTAAATCCCTACTCAAATGCCCCAGAAGTAATTGGGAAAAGCCTGTATTATCCAGTTTACCTCTTGCACAATAGTTTTTAACACAGAGTGGGTTTCTGCAATAACTTCCTGCATAAAGAAGCTCTGTATCTTTTCAGCGAGTCCAGACACATCACCAATTAAGGCATAAGCATCAACCACCTGAACCACCAAAAAGAAGTGTGGACTTTAAGATCAGATATAGGAAAGCTAGCAAGTACTTACCTAACTAGGCTTCGGCGAGATCTGATATTACTAAGTTAGAAGCCTTTTGCTAGAGGTGCCACTAGCTAGGCTTCAGTGAGTAATAAAAACAAACACAACAATAATTTGGGAGAAAAAATAAATAAGGAAATTCGTATTCAAAGGGCATACTATATTGCCTTGAATCTCAGCTTTTACCTATGGTACAATTTGAGATACTAGTATGATTCAGCTGATACATCACAGCTTCTACCTTGCTATGAGTACTAAATAACACCTGGGGTGGCACAAAGGATGCCCCTCGGCATATTTCCCATTTCTACATTCCCACAAATTAGTTTCCTTAATTCCAACAATAAATATTTGCATGGAGTTTATCACATCAATTAATTTTAAATGCTGTAAATAAGTGTCAAATACAGAGTGGTGAATATTCATGCAAGATGCCATTGTTCAGAAAAGCCTCTTGGAGACGCAAATCATTATGTTTCAAATTTTCCATCACAATCTCATCATTTTCTTAAAATAACAACGACAACAGCCACCAGTTGGTCAAGTTGTATGAATGTTCAAGTTAATGATGCAAAACTGAGAATTATAATCAGAAAAAAAAAACATGATGCAGCAGACAGAACAAGCTGATTCCACTAAAAGGAATAGATATACTAACTGTTAGATAGCCTTCCTCTTTAAACTCTTGACAGATTCCTAACAATAGCGCATCTAGCTTCTGCAGGGTATTACCAAGCCATATCTGTTGCAAAATCAAGTCAGAGAGAAAAGAAAAACATCAACACACATCCTGGTGAATTCGAATAATACAGTAATAGGCATGAAAAGCAAAATTAATTGTGTTTTGGAATGAAAGGTATCATAAATAACTATGGCCATTTATATGACTTGCATACAAACAGAAGATTACCAAACACAACTTTTTGTTCCCTATGAAGCTTATATGCTCACCTCTACACCATGACTCATCTCTTGCATGGCAGAAAGCTCAGATAAACTATCTAAAAGCTGTAAATACTCTGATAGGACCTGAAATGCCTGCAAAATTCCAAAAAAAAAACATGTGTTGAGAGCGATAATCCATTAATCAGGATAAACTGTGGGGAATAAAACAGAACTTAAAAATATAAAATAAAAACACTTCCGGTTTACATGCTCATTGCCACCAAAATGTATCAGTTAGATCATCAAATTCTAGAAAAAAAATCAAATTTTACATCATTCGGAAAATTGGATTAGTGAAAGTGCCAGCTTATGAAAGACAAACATACAATAACTTAGACTTCGGGCATTTTTTGTTTTTGGTTTTCTAAGAGAGAGATGGGCGCCAGCCTCAGTGATTTGAAACTAAAACTTGATCAAGTTGAATTTATTAGAAGCCAGATCAACAATGAATGCTGGCAATTTTTACAGAATTGCAGACACCACCTTGCAGTAATTGCCTTCCTCAACAAGAGATTCAAGAGCTACTTGCATGTCCCGAGCATGGCATAGCTCTGTTAGTACAGGAAGCAGATCCTGCAATTTGAAACATGAACAGCAGGAAAAAACTATCCATGGAATCCCTTAAAACCAAAGAAAAAACTTCTAGCTCCGAATAAAATCTGACTCGCTGACATTATATACATACCAGAAGAGCTTGTTTCTTTTTCGAGTGAGAATTGACCACGAGGTCCCTTGAAACCTCATTCATTGAGGAGGTTATATGCCTTCTTCCATTCTATGACAATTACAACAAGATACATGAGCAAAATGATGAAACTGAAGAACAGGAGAAAGGCGCTCACTCAAGAATGCATGTCATGCAAGGCTGTTTTGTCCATTGCAGAAAGGACCATGGAAAACACATAACAACTTCCAATGGCCGAGGTTATCCAATAATACAGGAATGCTTACCATACAGATGACATTTGCAATTTTTAAATCTTTCTCCAATTCTCGGACCAAATGCATCCCCTTCACTGGCAAAAAGCAGGCATCAAAAAATTTATCTTCAAGTTTATAGCACTTGGATCATCATAGATGAGAACTAAACATCAAAAGAGCATCAGAAACAGGTCTCACGGATGCAGGAAACTAAATAAGCTCGGCAATGAGAACCAATAACTATGAATTCAAGCTGCAAAACTAAGTAACTAGCAATTCCTTTCACCTAAAATGGAGCATTCTTGCAGCTCATATACATAGGCCATGACTTCTGTCATTTCTGATTCAGACATCGATGCATACATTTATCTGAAAAGATGCTGTTTAATGGATTCCTTTGTAGTCTAAGCTCAGTATAAGCTTAAAGTACAGTTTGATTATAATGTAAAAATTGTAATCCTAGCTGCATGAAAGATATCAACAATTCATAAGTTGTTGGGCAAGGACTTGGTTATGAGTGTACTTACATAACTTTATTTTGCTAAATACCAATTCAGTGAAATGCAGTCTTTTGGTAATAAATGGTTATCATTGCATCACTTTGTTCACTGAATTAAAAAAGTCATATACCAAAGCTTATAAAGATGCGTCAGATTTATTGTTGATTAGAATAAATTATGATATCAGAATACTTATAATTTATTCTTCTTTTTTCTAGTTTCAAAAAAAAAAGAATACATTATAAGTATTCTGATATCATATTCAGGAGACTTGAAATCTTTCTTTGCACCTCAGACACACTAAATCTGGAGTCAATGAAATGAGTCACCTAGTCCACTTGAATATGTTTCTGCCTTTCTGGTCATATTAAGTGCCAATCATACGCCAAGTATGAGTGTCTTTCTCATACAATTTAACTTTGTCACTGCCAATCGAAAGCCAAATTGTGTTTGTTCTAGAGGCCAGTAATGACATTGGGAAACTCCTCTAGACGGGTCTAATCTGCTTTGCCGATCAATCAAATGCCTGTCCATTAAATTACTTAGCACCATCTGGATGTTGGAAAGTATGTCATGGTCACTGTCACTTCTTACCGATGATGCCTAAGTGCCAAAAGCAATTGTGAAGTATGGGGTACTGCCTAATGACGATGGACTACACCGTACACTCTTAACTGTTGCCAAACTCAAGGTCTTAACTGTTGCCAATCTCAAGGTGCTGACTGAAGAGGTATAGGCTCAACCTTGTTGAGCTTTCTCTAAGTAAAAGATTGACCCAACTTAAGAACTTCAGCTTGATCTAGCTCAACTAGAGTATTCAAATCCAACTTAAAGAAACAACCTTAGATTCATGAAAATGAGAAATGAAACATTTCTGGATAAATTTTACACAAATTAAAAATTACACTGATCCAACTCAATGATCTCTAAAAAGCTGGAGCTTGACCTGGCTTAACTCGAACTACGCATATCCAGCTTAAATACACAACTTTGAGAGAGAGAGAGGTAGAGAGAGAGAGTTCTCCAGCAGGGGGCGTGAGCATTGGAAGGGGCGCAGGGGTTCGATTCCGAGCAATGAGTTCATCAATGTGGTCGACAAGGTTGGCACTAGCTTCTTCTTTACTAATTTCCCAAAGGAGTGGTCAAGGCAGAGTATGTGGAAGCACTTCCTGTTGTTTGGGCATGTGGTTGATATCTTCATTCCTCTGAAGAGATCCAAGAATGGCCAAAGGTTTGGTTTCGTGAAATACAAGGAGGTGAAAGATGCGGAGTTGTTAGCGAAACAGATTCAATCGGTTGCGGTTGGGGCAGAAAAGCTTCTTGTCAATGTTGCTAGGTTCAAACGAAGGTCTGTGGGGGCAAGAGTGGAAACAGGGCTTCGAGGTGGGGGAGCTACATCAGTTCGCGAAGTAGGCCAGAGAACATTACCTTCTTCTGGTAGACAAAGATCTTTTGCTGATGTGATCAAGGAGGTTCAAGAGCCGATCCCTTCTCCTCCAGTAGACTCTCTACAGACGCTTACAGTGGCAACTACCAGTAGCTTGGAAGACAAGGAGTGGTTGGGAAGGTGTGTAGTAGGAGAAACCAAACATGCTGCTCTCCTGGGTAAAGTGAATGGCTTGTTGGAGCAAGAAGGTTACCTGAATTGCACGGCTAAATATCTCGGTGGGTTGCGTATTCTTATTGAATGTTCTTCGAAGGAGGGGGCAGAGAGTCTCATCACCGGTAAGAACAAACTCCAGGAGTGGTTCAAGGAAGTTGTCCCTTGGAGTTTGGAAAAGGAGATGCAGAGACCTGGCAGGTTAATATGGCTGAACATTTCTGGGGTGCCAATTCATGCTTGGCATTCTGAGACGTTCCGGAGGATAGCCAGTCTGTGGGGGGAAATCGTGGAGGTGGAGGATCTTACTTGCCAAAGGGAGCAACTCCATATCGGAAGAGTGTGCATCCTTACGAAAGCGCCAGAATGGATTAGTGCTGTGGTGAACATCAGAGTGGAAGAACAGGTGTTCAAGGTGCGAGTGGTTGAGGATACAGTAGCTGTTGTCGATTTTGGGCATAGGTACGTCTCTCCGTTTCGATCGGACGAATCGGAAGCGGAGGCGGAGGAAGAAGACGACTGGAACTCGGTGGAAGGATGGTTGGCGGAGGGTGACTCGGACACCGACTCAGAATCCGAGTGGAGGTTGCTTGGGAACGGCCATGAAGCTCCTCTGGATGCGGGCTTGCTGCCTCTGACAAAAAGTGGTGAGGGTGACAATTCGGTTGACTTCTCCTGCGCCGGCGCTCAGGGGAAAAAGGTTGAGGTTGTCGGAAGTAACGTCAGAAGTCAGGGGGAACAGGAGGAAGAAAGTGGAGGAGACGGCGGCAAGGACGGAAGCGTGGGTGCGGAGGTCGAGGTAACAGGGAGCGTACCTGATTCAGAGGTCTGGAAATGCGCTGCGAAGGGTGATGATGGTGCGAATGGGCTGGGTGAGGCAATTGGGCCTGCTCTAAATCTACTAGGCGGGAATTTGGGCCCGGAGCGGACGGGCTTGGAAGTGGACTCCTCACTTAGAGACATGCCAACTGGGCTTGGTACGGATGGGTTTGGGGCGGCCCAACAGAACGGTAAAGTGGACTCTGACAAGGTAAGACCCAAGGACAAGGCGTTTATCGGTGGAGACTTGTCTGTGAGGGAGCCAACTCCCCTGTTTTCAGCAGACTCGCAGGAGCGGTGGGCTCGACGGGAGACTTTCGCCGACGCCAACGAAACCGCGCCAAGCCTCTCCGAATCGGAACCTGAAGGTCGTGAACTTAAGTCTCTTGTCAAAACGTCAGAAGCAGTGAAGGTAGTGGAACGGGCAGGTCCAACTACCCGTCGGACTAGCCGAAGGTTTGTGTCTCAGCCAGTGCAGAAGGTGGCTCACGGAAAACAGTGATTGGGGGGAGTGAGTGGAAGGGCTCCAGTTAGGAAGGTGGAGGAGGCTACTTCAGTTAGGCAGGACACAGGAGACCAAGAGCCGGAGGTAGGGCCTCTGAGGCAGGGGAGGAGGGAATCCCCTCTGTCGGTTTCGTCGCGGGGGATGAGGGCGATAGGGATGACGGCTTCGGTAGAGGAGACTCAAGACTCTTTGGTGCCGGATTCACCAGTTAGCAGAGCAATGCGAATTGGAACTTCAGTGGGGTTTGTGTATAAAAGAAGGGAGGCAGGGCTTCCAGAGAAGGTTCAAATAGCAGGTGACTTTGGGTGTGGTAAATGAAAATCCTTTCTTTGAATATTAGAGGAATGAGGAGTGGAGAAAAGTTGAGAGAGCTTAAAAAGCTAATTGCTAAGGAAAAATTAGCTATTTTGGCTCTGCAAGAAACTTTTCTTTCAGAGGAGGTGGGGGATTGGATTAAACAGCTTTGGGGACATAGCGAATTTGGTTTTGCGCAGCAACTAGCCCAAGGTAGGTCAGGGGGTCTCTTGTTTTTCTGGAGCAAGGAAGCGTGGGTTACAGAGTTCGTCATTTCGGGAGTTGGATACTTGGGAATAGTGGGTCGTTGGAAGGGCAAGCAAAAGAAGGTCTTGCTTCTGAATGTTTATGGCCCCCAACTTACAAGCCAGAAACGCGAGCTTTGGGCGGAACTAACCACTGTTCTGAATGGTCACTCGGAGGCAGTTTGCTTGATGGGCGATTTTAATGTGGTTAGAAAGCCATGTGAGAGGAAGGGATGCAGATTTCAACCCTTACGAGCTGCAGATTTTAATTCTTTCATTCTGAATAATGTGTTACAAGAAGTGAAGCAAGGTGGTCGTAGGTACACTTGGGTAAGCAGTGACGGGTTGAAGATGAGCAAATTGGATAGGTTCCTGGTTAATGAGTCTTTTTTGGAGGATTGGCCAGGGCTGTCCGCGGTAGTGCAGGACAGAGTTTTTGCAGATCACTGCCCTGTTCTTCTAAAGGCAGGGTCGCTGGATTTTGGTGCCACTCCTTTCCGCTGTTTTGATTCTTGGCTGACGGCAGAAGGCTTTGGGGAGGTGGTGAGAGCAGGTTGGGAGGAGGCCCAGGTTACAGGAGTGGCTGATTTCGTTTTAAAGGAGAAGCTAAAATTCCTGAAGAAGAGTATTAGAGAGTGGCGGAATGCAACTAGGATAGGATTGGAAGGGAAGATAAAGATGTTGAAGGACCAGTATCTTCGTTTGGAGTTGAAAGCAGAGCAACAAGACTTGAGCCCAGAAGAATGGGCCACTTGGCGAGAAACTAAGGCCAGCTTCTGGAAGGAACAATCTGTGCTGTCTAAGGATATCAAGCAAAAAGCAAGAGCGAAGTGGGCGATTGAAGGGGATGAGAATGGTAAATTTTTCCACGCGGTGGCCAAAGGAAGGAAGGTCAGAAACGCCATCCAAGGGTTGCTCCTGAATGGGAACTGGGTGGAAGACCCGGAGTCCATTAAAGTGGCAGTGCTGGATTATTTCAAGAATCATTGCAAGGAAACAAGGACGGATAGACCTCGCTTCATCAGCCCTAGATTCAGGAAGTTAAGTGCGGAGCAAGCAGGATCCTTGGAAGCGGTCTTCTCGGAGGAGGAAATTAAACAAGCAGTGTGGAGGTGTGGAGGTGGGAAAGCTCCAGGGCCCGACGGCTTCAATTTCAACTTTATTAGGGCAAATTGGGAGGTCATGAAGACTGATGTGATAGCAGCAGTGAGGAAATTTGAGGAGACTGGTAGATTCGGGGCCGGGTGCAACTCGTCCTTCATTGCTTTGGTGTCGAAGGTGAAAGACCCCATCCACATTTCAAATTTTAGGCCGATAAGTCTGATTGGGTGCTTTTACAAAATTGTGGCCAAGTTTTTAGCAGAGAGGTTGAAAGGAGTCGTGGGCGGTTTGGTGGGTGAGACCCAATCAGCTTTTATAGAAGGAAGGCAAATAACAGATGGGGTCCTGATTCTTAATGAGATAATCTCCTGGGTGAAAAAGGTAAAACGCCAAATGCTCATTCTTAAAGTGGATTTTGAAAAGGCCTACGACAGCTTGAACTGGCGTTTCCTGGACTCTGTCCTTGATCAAATGAACTTTGGGGTTAAATGGAGGAGGTGGATAGCTGGGTGCTTGGAGTCAGCCAGGATTTCGGTTTTGGTCAATGGAAGCCCGACAGCGGAATGTGGGATGGAGAGAGGCTTACGGCAAGGGGACCCATTGTCTCCGTTCTTATTTATCTTGGCAGTGGAGAGTTTAAACCACATGATGGAGGAGGCAGTGAGTCAAGGAGTTTTTCGTCCCGTTGAAGTCGGCCAAGAGAGGATTAGCATTTCTCATCTGCAATTTGCAGATGATGCGGTGTTCTGCGGTGAGTGGTCGATGGACAATGTAAGGTCTCTGTTCAGTCTGCTTCAGTGCTTTGAGTTGCCATCAGGTCTTAAAATCAACATGGGAAAAAGTAGAATCTTTGGTGTTGGAGTGGAAGTGCAGGAGGTTGCTAGTTTGGCAAGGGTTTTTGGGTGTTCGTCAGCTTCTCTCCCGTTCACTTATCTGGGTATGCCGGTTGGTGCGAATATGAGCCGGGTGGTTAACTGGAAACCTGTCGTTGAAAAAGTGGAAAAGAGACTCGGTGGTTGGAAAACAAAACTACTGTCAATTGGCGGTCGACATACGTTGATGAACTCGGATCTTGGAAGCTTACCCCTGTACTACTTTTCAGTGTTCCGTGCCCCGGTTGGAGTGGTGAGGAAAATCGAAACTTTGAGAAACAAATTCTTTTGGGGGGCTTCGGGGGAGGGTAGGAAAATTATATGGGCTAAAATTAATAAGATGTTCGGTGATAGTGAAGTAGGGGGGTTGAGAGTGGGTAGTTTAAAAGGGAAGAACTTAGCCCTTCTGGTGAAGTGGAAGTGGAGGTGGTTACATGAGGCGGACCGCTTATGGACGAAGGTGGTGAGTAGTATCTATGGGGGGTCCCTGGGTCTTTAGATCTAGGAGTTACCTCGGGAGCGTGGAGTGTGTGGAAGGATATAGGAAAGGCGGAGGCGGAAGTAGAGTCCTTGGGGCCGGAGTTTAGGAATCTGTTTAGGAGAGTGGTGGGTAGGGGGAACTCCATCAAATTCTGGGAGGATGAGTGGTGGGTGGGTGCCCGTTAAAGGAGAGATTTCGGAGGCTTTATGAGCTGGAGGAAAATCTGGGAAGTTTGGTGAGCGATAAGGTTAGTTGGGGAGAGAGAGAGTGGAGGTGGGAGTGGAGTTGGAGAAGGCCGCCGAGGGGGAGGGCGGAAGGGCAGTTCCAACAATTGTTGTCCTTGCTGCAGGGTGTCACTCCTCATCGAGAGCGTCCAGACAGATGGAGCTGGGAACCTGCTATTGATGGTGTCTTTGCGGTTAGCTGCTTATCCAAGAAGATCAGCGCGAGGCTTGCGGCAAGACATGAAGGACCGATGCGTTGGTGTAACAAAATTCCCAAGAAGGTCAATATTTTCATTTGGAGAGCTACCAGAAGGTGCATTCCAACAAGGGACGAGCTTCGCAAAAGAGGAGTTGAGGTGGAGTCAACCAAGTGCCCGCTCTGTGCAATGTCTGTCGAGACCCCGGGCCATGTGTTGGTGCGCTGTCCTTGGGTATCAGAGATCTGGCGTGCAGTTGCAAGGTGGTGCAATACGGATGTGTCAAATTTTCAGGACGTTACAGATGTGCTCCAAGAGTCTTTCCTCGCCCAAGGGCCCCCTAAAGTGGGCCAGGTGTGGCATTCTATTGTGTTTGTCACGATGTGGTCATTATGGAAGGCGCGGAACAAGGTTGTGATGCAGAATTCCCCTTGGAGAGCTGCTGAAATTTTTGCCGGTGTCCAGGTGATATCCTTCCTGTGGATTTCTAGCAGAGACAGGAAGTTAAACCTGTCTTGGGTGGATTGGCTTCAAGACCCCCTTCTGCGAGCAGCAGATGGGGTAGGGTAGTAGGCTCGACTGGTGTTGGGTTTGTGGGGGATTCTTTGTAAGGGGGTGGGCCGGTTCGCTTCTTTGTTAGCTGTATTTTCCTGGTTTGTTGGGAGGTGTTTGTAGGCTAGTGATGTTGCCCCCTATCTCATGGGGCTCTGTGTCTAGCCTCCATCTCTTTGTTTTGTGTTCTGGGTTTGTTCTTGTTGTATTTGTTTCTGTGTTTCTTTGATTAATTGAAAGAGTTTGCTAGCTGTTCAAAAATTACGGCAACAGCATAAAGCTTAGTTCATTTGATTGGCGCAATTTCTGTGGCTTACATAAAAAAAACCATACTAATTAAGGCACAGACAACGAAACCTTTTAACCTCTGAACCCTAGGTAAATAATGAAATAAGGCATGTGCCTCATTGTCATTAGCCTAAATACTAAAACACCATTTACAACTTCACTGTTATTACTACATTTAAGTATCAATGAAATGCAAACGTATGTACAGAAGCATCATCTAACAAAGAACTATAATATGGAGTCTATATGCTTTACTGGTATCACAAAGCTGTTTTTTTGCAGAACAAATGCTCTGATAAACTAACTCATCTGTTTCTTCGTACCTTGTTTGTTCTACTTGCTTATTCCCAATGAAAGGTCAATCCCCTAAGCTATAATTAATCCAATAAAAATCAGCATATACTAATCTTGTGAGCCTGCTTCCAATATGCAATCTGTGACCAATTATGATTTTCATGGAGGATATGATTAAGTAGGCTAAATAAAAGAACTCGATCAACAATCAACCATTGACTCTGCAAGTTCTTGGAGAATATGATTAAGTGAGGTAAATAAGTGAGCTTTCAATACTGCGAGTATATATTTTTAAAAGGAAAATAGTAAAAAAAAAAACTACCCATGTTATCAACTCAAGGCCAACTCAACTTTTCATGTGTTAACTAAGATTAAATTTAGGCAGTCGTGTTACATTTTTCAAAAGGTTAACCACATTCCTGCCTACCAGGTATCATGCTATTTACAGATTTTACCACATCCTTCTCTATTTACATTGTTTCAAAGTAGCTTCAGAATTAATAATTTGAATAACATAGGAGTGTGCTTCAGTAATTTCAACATGTCAGGTAACATTTTCTTCTTTTTACAGTTTATTGGGATTTGAAAAGAATAAACGTTTGTAATTACAAAAAGAAAACTGAATGGTTAAAATACTCCGTATTTAATAACTATGAGAAAGGATATCAACTACTCCCTCCGTCCCAAAAATAATGCAACACTTTCCTTTTTCGGACGTCCCAAAAATATTGCAACATTTCCCCTTTTAACAAAAATTTACACTTACAATTACCCAATTACCCTTTTAATTTCACCCACGCAGAGCACCCACGTGACTCCACTGCAATCCTGTCATACAAAAGCCCCATAGCTTTCTCTGTTCAATCACCTTCCCAAATCTCAAAGCCTCCATCTTTGCCTTCTGTAACTTGATTTGCATTAAAGAAATCTCACCTTCCAAGTTCCTATTGGCCTCTCTATTAACAGGCCTTCTTGAACCATCAGCCTTCTTTGTGCAAATCTTAGCGTGGTCATGCTGAAACAGCCCCAAACTCCAGCTTGTCCCATCCCGATTCACTATCGTTTCCTCCGCCCTGCCTGCCCATCTTGTGTCCGGCGAAGATCACCACCGTAGTGTTTCCGACGACAACTCAAAGTGGTAACGAAAATATGGTAAATTGGGTCTCTTTTTACTCCATTTTCTTTTTTATTTCTAATTTTCAGATTATTTAGCTCTTCCAATCAATTGTGTGGCATTGGGTAAGTTATTGAATCTGTTAGCTTATGTGTTCTACAGATGAAAGAAGCTAACATTGAAGGAGAGGTGAAAGAGGAAACCGTGGCAAAAGTTGGGCTTTTCTTACTACGTGTCCGTCCCAAATGTTGCAAATGTTGGGACAGAGGGAGTAGACTGTAAGTAAAAGAAGAGTGATATTCTACAAGGTTTACAAGAATTTTAGAAATTACTGTTGGACAGCGTAAAACGAGTACGATAGCACAAGTAGAAATATGAGGAATGGTGTAAATACTGCAACACCTTGGGGGCCACGAGCTAATTAAACCTTAGGAATGTTGGACAAGTGGTTGATCTGTCTCGAGTTAAAACATGATCAGTATTTTTAAGCCAAAAAAACAAAACAACAATTGCCAATATGGTTTGAGTTAATGAAGTGGGAGATCTATTAGTAATATTCCCTTATATAGTAAAAGTTCTAGGTAATCTAAACCCGACAACTTGTGATTGCATCAACAACAAACCTTTTCTTCTCGCTACCATTGAGAAAAACATATTTTTGCAATACACACTCGAAATGGAACACCAGTCAAACTCCCACAAATGCCAATTCCTAAAATTGCTCAACTTTAAACCTGGTTGCAGTAGTCATAGAACAAAGCATAAAAGGAAATGGTTACCTACCTGCCTTTCAAAATAAGAAAGTTCATTTTCTTCTGCAGGAATGTGTTCCAAGACATGTTTGATTGGGTCAAAGTCCTGCAAGACATGCAGTAAGTCAATGGTTCTAACATTTATGTTTGCAAAGAAGTTAAGAAATATAGTGATAACTTAAAATAGGAGAAGCCAAGATATGCACAAAAATCCCTACATAACTCCTAGAAGTCTACCAGTATGGTGGTTGTATAATTTACTGTTAACTTATTTTTACTGCAATCATTTTGTGTTTCTTATCAGCAAGGTTAGCTGCCATCCGCCGTCCGCGGAGGCAAAAAAAATACCAAAAAACGAAAAAAAGAAAAAAAAAACAACCAACAACAAGTTGTCAATCTGGGGCTGAAGGGAGCCTAGTAGCTGTAGAAGTATCCAAAATGAAGATTCGACTTGGTGCCCAATTTTCCCCTTCTTCAAGTAAACATGCTACGAAACTACTACCTCCATCCCTCAAAGATTGGTGTGTTTCTTTTTTGATATTGTGTTCGACACAAATTATTACTAGAAGTAATTCATTAAAAAATTCGGAAAAAAATTATTTAGAAACTACAAACATTAATCAATAATTTGTATTTAAATTATTTGACTTTATATATTAAAATGTTGAAGAAATAAAGTCATACATTAAATGCTGAAAAAGAAACACACCAATCTTTTAGGGACAGAGGTAGTATTATTTTTACCTTTTAGTTATTTTTATATCCCTAGTAGCTGTAGAAGCATCCAAAATGAAGATTGGACTTGGTGCCCAATTTTCCCCTTCTTCAAGTAAACATGCTATGAAACTACTACCTCCATCCCTCAAAGATTGGTGTGTTCCTTTTTCGATATTGTGTTCGACTCAAATTATTCCTAGAAGTAATTCATTAAAAAACTCGGAAAATTTTTATTTAGAAACTACAAACATTAATCAATAATTTGTATTTAAACTATTTGACTTTATATATTAAAATGTTGAAGAAATAAAGTCATAGATTAAATGCTGAAAAAGAAACACACCAATCTTTTAGGGACAGAGGTAGTATTATCTTTACCTTTTAGTTATTTTTAACTCCCTCGAAGAAGTATAGTAGATGGCCATTTAATGTGTTACAATAATTGTTAAAGTTAGATATCCTCTTCAAGGCAATATTCTGGCATCTTTGTCATACCAACCCATAAATCTGTTTTGTCACAAAATGATAAAAGGAAAGTGAAAAGGAAGTGCAAGTTACAATACATGTCTAGTTTGTCACAAACTCATGTATATTATTGTTGACCAGCCTAGAAGAAATCATATCACACAAGACTTGCAAATGCAGAAAAAAATTTCTTAAAGAAAATTTTAACTTGGATACTTTAGCCCCAGCCTATCATTTGTACAATGGCTTCATAATTTAGGGTGGATTTTTTGTGATTTCCCATTTACAATAGAAGAATGATTATTCCAGATCTTGAGAAAGTAATTAAACCATACTTCTCTGTTTCCCAGTTTTCATTTACTTATTGATAGTGACTCCCCTATACTAGTTTCAGAGATTAAAAATTTTCCGAGTTATATAGAATTACAAAAGCTATAATAAATCAATCAATTGATCCTTAATCCCAGCTACAATAGCATTGAATGATCAATTGAAAGGAGCATCTTGTACGCATAATATAAAGGTAACTAGATAAGCACCTCCTCGTAGAAGTCTTCCTCCAGCTCATCCACTATTTCAGCTTGAGGTCTGCTACCATATATGGATTGCAATTCCTCTGAACTTGATGGAAGACTATATCTTTGGTGAGGTGGCACTCCCGCAAGAACACGAGCAACGGCCGCTGCTGCTGCAGCACGAGGTGGAACCTGTGTAAAGAAACCCAACGAATATAATCAAAACTCTAGCATACACTCAAATGGAATCAAATACTAGGTTTAACATAACAACTGTACATGTGTTTCTTATAATTGCAAGTTGGGGACCATAGACAAAAACTAGCATAAAGTTGAAGGAGCCTTCAATGTAGAGAGATCATAAAGGTTCACCTAGGGAAATAGATAATTTCTTGTAGCTGACATTCTTCTGCCCTTACATGGAGACAAAACAGCATTTTCCTTTTTCAGAAACAGGGACAATTTTCATGAGGCATGTACTTGAATTTTTTAAAAGTCAAGTCAGGCAGCTTATGTTAACTACCTTCTAAGAGGTTTGCCATGTAGTTTAGTCTTCAATCAAAGTAACAAAGGCACAAGTTAGTCCAAATCTTTCTTTCTCTCCAATATGTATACACTATCATGTCATAGCTTTATTCCAAACTTCGAACATGATGACAAGGACGAGACACTACCATAAACGGCACAAAGCTTCACCGTCTGGTAACTTAGGGGCAGGCTACTGGCGTAACAGAATTTTACGCACAACCGTGTCAAGCAAGGGCACATGTTGAGTAGCTTGTGTAATACACTAGCCTTCTGAGTTCCTTCAAGGATGGTTGAGTTTCTAAACTGAGGAGAAACCAGAGGTCCTATAAATTTACCAACAACTCAGTGACCAAAGTTTCACAAAGAAACCCATCTCTGAAGCCAATAACATAGATAAATACATAATCCCACATCAAAAGAAGCTCAGAAATGTTAACCATCAACACTGAAATCCCACATTCGAATATTATTGCAACCCCAAGGTTTCTACAAATTACTGCCCACTCATGTCATGAGGTAACTGGTTCTATTAGATGTTGTTACATGAAGTTCACCAACCACTTGGAAGTTTTAAGAGAACAACATAGCACCGAGAGCCACTAGATTTACGAGCTCCATCATAACACTTGCACAAAAGAGATTAACCCGAAAGAGTCCCACACTCACCCTTCGAGAGAACGAGGTAAACTAATCAAAAATCGCAAAACCATTCCGCCATATTACCTCAGGGCGATCAGAAGCGGAAGGCAGGAGGCCGAGCGACCTGGCAGACTTCACGGAGTTGAGAAGCTTCTCACCGACCTTGGACAGGTCCATTTCACCTCCTTGGAACAAAAGCAAAGGGACCAAGAAGAAGACCCTGGAGCTCTCGAATCCGGCGTCGCTCACGTCGCCTCCGCCATTCAACAGAAACGGATTCCCCAAAACGCCGCCCAAGGGGAACAGATTCGGCTGCATTTCATTTCAATTCAGCCAAGCTGAACGCAGAATTAACAGATCCATCATGTGAGTCACTTGCCGATTCCTGGTTCCGATTCGTCGCTCAACTTGAGATCTAATTCCTCGGGATCCTGAAATGGCTGATCGTTGGATGGAAGAAACAGTTGGGAGTTGTGTTGATTTCACTTATTTATAGAAATTTCGAGCTCTCAAATTTCGATTCTCAATATGAACTCGACACAGGGATTGACTCTCCCGAGTGCTCGTAGTTTCTGCGCTATACGTACTTTCTTCACTTTCGGTCGCTAACGGTAACGGGAGGTAAGAAAAGTGAACAATGCTGTAAGTTCGTTAAACCATTTGTGCTTACAGTTTGGGGGGGTAAATTAGTAGTCTTGTAAAAAAGCACATACTTTAAATTAACTAACTCAACAAACTAATCTAATAAACTAAAAGACTAAAACACCATTTGTAGATATTTATTAAGAGGGTAAAATTGACATTTTCGATCACATGTGGTAAATAGGCACCAACATAAATTAGCTTGATCTTTAAATGGTATTTTAAGCTCGAGCTCGAACTTCTTTTGGATTTATTGAGTTGACACCTATAGAGTTTGAATTCAACTAAAACGTACTAGCTCGAATCCTACTGAAGTGAATCTACCTACTAGTAATTAATGATGTATTTGTAAATTTCTTAAAGTTTAAGGGTTCAACAGCCAAATTCAAGGAACATGAAGGGAGAATGATCTAAAATCTTTCTCTATCATCGTCTAGTACTAAATATATGGTGCACATATGTGTAGGTACACATAATAATGTATAGAGAAAGTATGCAGGGATAATTTAGACATTTAGTATTTTTTTAATGTATTTAGGCTTAAACTGTTTTATAAATTGAACATCTAATCCACTATGTGTACCTACACATATGTGTATCATATCAAGACTCATCGTCTAGACCCATGAGGAACAAGCTTCGACCCAACTTATCTGAATCATTGCATTCTTAATTGTTAAAAGAATGAAATATTTTGGAAGCCTTGAGGATCTAAGTAACATGATAAAAGAAGTTGGAGAACAAATTTTCACCAAAACATGAATTTCTCATTTCCAAACATCTCAAGATCAATCTTCAAACAACCTTTGAACCTTTCCTTCTTACCAGGGCCAATCCTGGCTATTAAAGCTTGTGCTTTGGCCCCCAATTTTAAGGGGCTCCCAAAAAAATTAAGATATATATATATATATACACAAAAAAATAGGTATTAATATTTGGAATTTTCATATTTTTGTTTCAAATATTATAACATTTAATTATTGTTGAAAGTTTTATTGTTATGTTGTGATATACACATTTTTAAAGTAAAAGATTATGTATAATGGCGGGTCTAGAAATATTTTAAATGGGGATCCACTTTTGTCTTAACTAAAATATTCTATGAAATATTACATTATAAGAAATTTAACAAATAAATGCTATACTCCTCAGTCTGAAATAATTGATCGATTTAACTGAGTACTTGAATTAAGACAGATTGCACGTTTTGAACTTTTGTCCTAAATATCCTTTTTTTAATACAATTGACGTAAATATCCTCGAGTGAAAAGTTGTTAAAAACATGAAAAAAAAGGTAAAGTGATGATACTTTAATGACTTTTGAGAGTAAAATGATTCATTTTAATTAAAGTGAACAAATTTTCTGAGACAACCAAAAATAAAATATGTACATTTTTTTAGAGACACATAAAGTGAAAATGTTTTTAAGGAAGGTTAACCCCTTTTAAAGAAACTAGCTTAAATACCCGCCTTCGGCACGGGATATCTGTTTTAAATATATGTTAATAAATGATAATCTGTTTATATAAAATTGATCCCTCATAAATCAAAAAAAAGTTCTGATCCCTCTAGTAAAAAGCATATAAATGTTGAAATAAAATACCAAATACATGATTTTATTTATATAAAAAATTAAAGTAAAATCTCATTAAAATCAGAATTAAAGTTAGAGAACTAAGTTACAATTTACCTAAAAGAAACTGGTGAAAAAACACAAGTGCTTATATCAAAAATAAAAACACATCTGAACTCCGCCGTCCGAATCAGCCTCCCTGCCTATAACGCCTGATCGGCAGCCGCCCCTTCATATTCGGCCAACATGACACCGTAACTATATCTTATCCTCGCATCGATTCGCTTAATTCGCTGCTGCATGCTGAAAATTGAAACCGGATTCAACTTGCATCAGGTTGCGATTTCGAGGTAAGTCTTACAAAATTTGCATTTTTATGAGATATTCGAGGAAAAGTTAAGTTTTTTTTTTGAAAAATTGATGGAATATGTGAATAGGAAACAGCTGATTGAAAAGTTATTGTTTTTGAATTATTCCATAGATTGTTGCAAAAGAAGCTAACCATCTGGACGGAATTGGTATCCGATTTGATTGAAAGCAGCATGTCTGTAAGCAAGTTTGAGTCGATTGGGGAGGATATGATGGTGGAGGTATTCGTCAAAGTGGGGCAAAACTTAAAAAGCAGTCTTAAGACTTAGATGCGTATCAAAATTATGGCAACGGTTGGTGAATTCCCGGTGCCTCCGCAGGCTGACTTGTAATGATCCTCTGGAGTTTAAAGGGCACTTGATGAAAATAGAGTGTGGACTCTTTGGTGTCGTGTATAGGGCAGATACTCCGGTGCTTGCATACATTGCTCATCGCTGCCAAGGAGACAACAACCACTTTGGCCAAGAAGAAGAGGGACGACGATTATTGGAGAAAATCGAGGATAGTGGATTAGTATTTTTAGATGCCTGCAACGGATTGCTTTTGCATCGCCTGAATAATAATAATAATAATAATAATAATCCTACATCACCTCCTGTGTACCGTGTTTCCAACCTGGAAACCAACTCATGGGTTGTGGTGAATGGAGAAGCAGACACCGCCGACAGTATGTACAATAAAATGGATCACGCAGCGCTTGCTTATGATCCGGCGGAGTCTTTAGTGTCGTTTAAAATCGTTGCCTTCTTCCGGCGGCTAACCCCCTACAAATACCTGCGTCACAAGTGCATACGGATCTACTCTTCTAAGACGGGCAAATGGAGTCCAGATTTGAACTTTGACCATCTACTTGACCTTATCTTCCCGGGTCCCGATGGCTGCAACAATCTTTCTACTTCAATGGGGCTATATACAGAGTACCAATGGCAGATTATTTGTTGAGATTCGAAATAACGGATGCAGAAAATTGTGATGACGAGTGCCATGTGCAAGCCATCCAACTTTCAAAAGCTACTAGGAGATTTAATTTCCATGTAGGAATTAACAAAGGCCAGATCAATCTTGCTTTGCCGACTGGCATTTATGGTTTGAAGGTATGGGTTCTGCAGGAGGAGGGTCATGGTAATAATTACTTCTACCAATGGATCCTCAAGCATGATATTTCAAGCATGGAGATGCCTGCAGGATTTGTGCTGACTACTAGAGTCACTGCAGTTAGGGGCTCGGTTTTAACCCCTATGAAGACGCTGTTGTCCTCTATGCTGTCGATGACATCGATTTTCGTTTCGTTTGCTGCCATCTTGACAGGAATAATTTCAGTGTTTCCTCTGATTATCGGGCTACACGCGGCGCATTACCACGAGTCACCGTTTTCGGTCCTACTCCTTCCCAATGTTTTCCTGTGCGGTACCACTATAACGAGGATGAGAGATGGGTGTAATAAGTTTTAGGATGGAGCTTGGGAGTAGTAATAAGTATGATTAATTTTGCTTTTAATTCCTCTTTGTTCTTTTTAGCCATATTTATTAAGTACCTTGCTATAAAAATTATTATATCATGACCTGAACAGAAGCATTTAATTGCTTAAATATCTATTTAATGTCCTTACTCTCCCTGTTGCATTTTGTGCGCGCGTGCATTCTTCTAATAAAGAGGCTGAATATCTTTAATTACCACGTTTAGTTAGTCTCTAGCTAAAGGGATTGGCTTCAATGCTAGCATTACTGCTGGCTTGCTGCAGTTTTTACTAATGTGCTAGCTAATTTACTCTCTAGCTAGAATGTTGAGGGGGAATAGTACAGAGCTCCGTGCATGAATGCATGCTAAGTAAAGGAAACATGCAATGGTTCATTATCTATTAATCTTGTCTGTATGCATTTGTGATTACACAAATATTGTCACTGCTTGTTCCCTTGTCTGGAAAATTCCCTTACTCTCCTTTCTCTTTGATCGAACATAAAAGTTGGAAGACTTATGCTAGGGCTTGGACTGACTGAACTTGTGAATCTTTATCTAGAGGCAAGTGGATTTACTATGCTTGTTCTTTGTTTCCTATGCTGTATTTATTGTTTGTACTAGAAGTTTTGAGCTTTAAGGAGCAGTGCACTGATTTAGTGAAGTTTAAAGCTTCATGGATGCTCGCTACCATAGATTCGGATATAGAAACGGATAATGAATGCCAATCCAGGAATATTCATCACTTACATGATAAAAATATAGAAAGACTTGAACATAAATTGTGTACGGAACCTTCTAGCATTGTTCAGTACCATGGATTTTGATACATTCACCTCATTGTTTAGACTTAATATTACAATTTTATAAGCATTGCAGGTTGGACAGCAATGCAACATTCTGTTCTTACTGGTTTATTGCGGTAGACTGATCCTTTGACTTTTAATTGGTTTCGATTTATGGTACAAGGCATAAACTATTGGTTTCCTGATGGGTAAAACAAATTTGTGAGAGCTTTCACCTGGTTAGGATTAGATGTTTGACAGCTCAAAAGGTGCAGGAATGGTTTTGCACCTTTCCACCAAGGCAAATGCACCTTATGGCAACCTTGGGTGTCAAAATGAGATTGCAACACAATTGGCTTGCTTTCTTTACATTTTGAAAAGAAAACCAACTATCAGAAATGGTGGTTGGATAGTTTGTTTTGGTAGTGAAGGTGTTTTACTTGGTGAAGTTTGAAAAATGCATCAATTTCTACTTTCTGCACATTGTCTGCAAAAACTAGGTTGAATGCTTACTTGCATGGTTTAGATTGAGCCAAAAATTCCTACTGTTCCCTTGATCTTCTGTTCATCCTCTACAATTGCACATGATACAAACTGAGTGTTCATTTTCTGAGTTTCAGCCAATAGGTCTCTGACCGCGCAGCAGATCAAGCCCTTTCTCATATTCTTGAGCCAATATGTTTGTCTACAGATCTTGTACTGAAAGATAAGATTGTTGTTTATGATTTGGCGAACCAGAGGATCGGATGGGCCAACTATGACTGTAAGTATTCACAGAACCAACTTACCTTTAACTCTTCATTTGGGAAGAGCGTTTTGAGTAAAATGTCTCCAACCTTTAACGCGAAACGCTAACGTTGTTCCCAAACAGATCCTAAGAGTTACAATAAACATTAGCGTAATACTCTTATCTCATCACTTAGGTTCGATGTCTGTGAATGTTTCTACCACAACCAACACTGGTAAAAGCGAATTCGTGAGCGCTGGCCAAATGAGCAATGATGGATCGAGCAAGAATGCTCGAGGAAATGTAATCGCTCTCTTCGTTCCAGCAATCATGGTTCTCGGTTCTCTGCTTCGATAGCAGATGGCAAGGGGAAAGAGAACTTGCTATCACCAACTTCTTCTTCGCTGTATATTCCAGGTTCTTTTCTGGGTTTATTATTGACAGATGATCTGCAGGAGGCTCAAGGCATCCAGTACAGCTCAGTGTTGTGATTTTAGTGTTGTAGGTTGATAGTGGTATATTGTTTGGTGAAGTTACAAGTTTATAGGCTTTTCCTTCTATAGTGAAAACGTTTTTGGAAGGCATGTAGAGCATGATTTTCATAGAAGCAGGGATGATGATCACTACTAGTACTCCCTCTGTCCCATAAAACTTGCCAAAGTTGACTTTTGATGTTACTATTGACTCAAACTGTTGTTAGGAATAATTTGTAAAAAGATTCTTAAAAAAGGGTATTCCCTTCATTCTAAGTGTGTTGTCATATCAATATATTTTTGTTCCAAATAAAATGGTCTTTTTCACTTTGTTTTATTTTAGTCCATTTTTACCCTTGCAATATGAGTTTAGGGAGTGGGTTGGAAGGGGTGAGAATGAGTTTGGGAGAGGGTAATGATGGAAATCCATGTAAAATGAGTTAATGACCAAAGATAATCTTAAACTAACAAAAATGCTAAAAGTGACAACTCATTTGAGACGGAGGGAGTATTTAGAAACTACGAGTTTGATTTATCATTTACATATAAATTACTTAGAGCTGATTTGGGAGGACTTAAGCAGTTTTCGTAAGCTTTTGCGTAAGCCATACTTTTACAAAAATTACAAGCGGACAACTGCTCGTCCCCGTCCCTACATAACTTCGCCTTTGTCAAGGACCCTTGAGTGCGAAGCTTAGCTCTCAAGCTCTTGAATGCCCATGGTCAGAAGTAGGTTCTCGATCGGGGATCGAGTGGGAGGTAGGCCAAACTTGAGCATTGCAAGTCTGTGGAGGAGGATCTGGAGGACTAGGAGGACAAAAGCTTTATGAGATGTCGATGAAGTCTTTGTCGGGCTCTCAGGCAACGGAAGTAGGGTTCAGCAGTGGTATCGGAACTTGCTAGGGGTGGAGACTGGAGATTGATTCTTGAAAAGTTTTTGATTGCAGAAGAGTAAATAGCACAAATTGTAATTACTACTATAATTAAACTTTTGGTCTTTTCTAAGTAGACACGGTGTAAGCTTTCAGCAACTTGCTTAATCAAGTTGCTCTCGTCTGCCAAATGAAACCTTTCAATAAATATTGAATACATATACATATATATATATATATATAGATTATATGCGAAAAATTAAATGGATCAGGAATTCTGAACTGGAGAGTATTTGTTTTCTACTCCTCCGTTCCACCAAATATAGAGCATTTGATTTTGTACGGAGATTAAGAAAAATGGTTGACTAGAGGGTAATAAGATAAAATAAGTATATAAGACAAAAATAACTTTTTGGAGTGAAAAGGAAATGAAGGGTAGTAAGGGAAAGTTGATATAGAAAAGTTACTTTTTAGAAAATGTTGAAATTTTATTGGGACGGCCAAAAAGAAATATATTAGATATTTACGGGACGGAGCGAGTGAGACTTTTGTTTGTATGTGTTTGGTTGTCTGCAACCTGATCGAGCTTTGTGGTTCCACTTTAAATGATTCGGGCTTTTTACCCACCTGTTTAGCACGAGTTAAACAGATATTCTAACCCAAAAGTTCTCATACCTCAACTTTTCAGAGAAGAATTTCAGATTCTATATATTTGTAGAAAGTTCTGTGTGTAGTTCTGTGGTTTCAACCTAGTTTTGGCTTAAAAATAGAGACTAGAGAGTATTCGGGAGTTCAACAAGTAATGCTCAGTTGAAGTTTAAGGGTGAAAATGTCCGATTGACTAAAAATGAGGGTTTACATATGTGTTGGTTCCATTTTGTTTTAGTTAAATAAGTTAGAGTTTCTTGTAGTTTCTTTCTTTTGATTTTTACTCTTTACCTTTTGTACTTCTTGGATGGATCTAGGATCTTCCTAGGATGTCTCAAGTGAATCTCATATTTATAAAAAAGTTTTCTGGCATTTGTCATGTTTTTATCGTTTAGTTTTTAACCCTTTCTGTGAGACTATGCTGATGTTCATGGTCAGCAGGTTGCCTATTTTATTCATGCTTTGGCTTTATTCGCTTCTCTTCTCCTTCATTTAAATTATAGAGGCATGCTAGTGTTCACTGATTGTTTAAAATAATGCTGTAATACTAATCATCATTGCACAAATTCATTTGTTTTAGGCTCTATTACACAAAACTGCAACTTGGTACCCCTCCAAGAGAATACTATGTGCAGATAGACACTGGTAGTGATATTTTATGGCTCAGTTGTGCTAACTGCAATGGTTGTCCTGAGACAAGTGGACTTCCAGTAAGTTTCTTGTCTTTCTTACAGTCCTCTCTTGAGTGTTTCATTTTCGCTATTTTAGTTCAAGTTGGAACTTTTCTTTCAGATTCAGCTGAATTTATATGATCCTGGGAGCTCATCAACAGCTTCACTGATCTCTTGTTCAGACCCGGAGATGCAGTCTAGGAGCCCAATCATCAGATTCTGCATGTTTGCCTCAGAGCAATAAGTGTAGTTACACATTCCAATATGGAGATGGCAGTGGAACATCTGGTTATTATGTGTCGGATTTGTTGCACTTGGATATGATTCAAGGAAACTCTTTGACCGCAAACTCTTCATCTCCTATCCTGCTAGGGTGAGTTGCAGAACCAGTGGAGGTTAAGATGGAACATCTTGATTTTTCTTTTATTGGTTAGAAAGCAAGGCTGATGTCCTACTGTGTACTTGTGAGCTAGGTGTAGTACGATGCAAACTGGGGAATTGATGAAGTCAGATAAAGCAGTTGATGGAATATTTGGATTTGGGCAACAAAGCTTGTCTGTAATTTCACAACTTTCTTCTCAAAGAATAACGACGAGAGTATTCTCCCACTGCTTGAGAAGTTCGGTGGCGGTGGTGGTGGTGGTATATTGGTTCTTGGTGAGATCGTGGAGCCTGGTATAGTTTATACGCCCCTTGTTCCCCTACAGTAAGTTCTTTTGTCAAGACATTTTATCTCATCCATCCCAATCTAGCTGTGATCCTCGACACATTTTGGTAACAAATTTTCTATGGTACTGTCATGGTAGTTTTTTGTGACTGTTTTCTCTTTTATTAATATTCTATTAAAACAGCTGTTTGAATGGTCGTTTACCACTGAAGGTTAGTGCCAGTCATGTGTTTTACATTGATAAATGAAGGAAAATCTCATAGTGAAGGAATGGAACTTTACTGCTGAGTTATCAAAAAGTGCTCTGTTTGATTTTGAAAAAAAAAGGGGTCATTGTTTCTTGTACATCTAAACTTTCAGCTTCTTTTTGTGGTTGGTAATACCATAAGATGGTATAACTAAGTCAATGGATCTTCAGGGTTTGTTAAAAAATTGTGGCTAGAGTATAGGACTCTCAAGTATTCATTATTCATCATCATCATCATCGTCATTATTTTGAGCCTCAGTAAAGAATTATGTTGCGGTCATGAGTTGTGACTAGGGGTGAGTTCGAGCCGAGCCGAGCCCGAGCCTAGCAGGTTCGAGCTCGAGCTCGTGAAATTCGGGCTCGGCTCGAGCTCGAACGAGCCCGAAAATTTGAGCTCGAGCTCGGCTCGAAGGTTCGTGAAGCTCAAGCTCGTTAGGCTCGCGAGCTCGGCTAGGCTCGATTCGGCCCCAAACGAGCTCGCGAGCTCGTTAGGCTCGCGAGCTCGTTAAGGCTCGTTAGGCTCGCGAGCTCGTTAAGGCTCGCGAACCTTACGAGCCGAACGTTTCGGGCTCGAGCTCGGCTCTTATATTATTCGAGCCTCGAAACCGGCTCGAGCTCGAGCTCGAGGCTCGTGAGGCTCGGCTCGTTAAAGCTCGAGCTCGAGAGCTCGGCTTGGCTCGATTCGTTACTCACCCCTAGTTGTGGCACGCAGTTAGTTGTAATAAGTACTCATTATTAAAGTTCATATGAACGTATATTGATGGGGAATAAGAAGTCTGTTGTCTTTTGCTGGATGTCCTTTGTGCTGGCATCCTATTGTGAGCGACTGTTTCGTTCCATGCTCATATTGTTTCTGTCTCATTCCCATTTCAATAGGACTGCTTAACTTTAATTAGAGATCATTGGTTTGTTCTGAAAAATATACTTATATTCATGTTCTATTCGTTGTCCACATCATAAAGTGGGTTTTAAATTGCTTTCTTTTATTTATTTTATTTATTTTATATAGTGTAGGATTCTAATAACCATTTTGTACCTTTATCTGCAAAGCATCTCCATCAATGGCCAGGTTCTAGAGATTGATTCATCAGTCTTTTCGACTTCAGACAATCAAGGAACAATAATTGATTCTGGGACAACTCTAGCATACCTTGCAGAAGAAGCTTATGATCCATTTATCAGTGCTGTAAGTTGAACTTATAATTCAGTGATTTTAATTTGATGGTAGGGCCTACATAAAATAAATAATATTTGGTATGATTTGTTTCCTTTGACATGTAGATCTCAAGGACCGTCTCACAACCAGCCCGCCCTGTTATTTCCAATGAAAACCAATGCTATTTAACCACTTCCAGGTGGGCTTTAAACATCTGTTATCTCATATCACACACACACACATACACAAACATCTGTTTAAATTTTCACAACCCTAAATATTCTGTTATTTTTGTTCAGTGTCAATGACATATTTCCTCAAATTAGTCTGAACTTTGCTGGTGGGGCATCAATCACCCTGGGCCCTTAAGATTATCTCATACCAAAGAACTTTGTTGTGAGTTGTCAAAATCTTGATACACATGTGAACGCTTGATTACATAATTCTCTTTTGTAGTTGGTAGGGCTTGCCTCCCAGTAGAAGAACACCCCTAAAACACTTGACATTTTCTGTCATCCACATTGTTGTTAATTATCACTTTTTCATGTCACTGGATATTAACATGAGGTTGTAGATTAATCTGGTAGTAGCTGTATGGAGTTCTCATTCTAATGTTGTTTGGTTATGTGTCTACTGTGTTGTGTTGTTTGGCACTAGTTTTACTGTAACTCCTACAGACTTGTTCAGATCTTCTTCGTCAAGCAAGGCCTATTGAACTCAGCTGTGCTAATTTTCTAGCATGAATTCGATGTTTGATTTTTACAATGGACTGTTTCTTCGCCTATGTGACCTTTGCCGATCTCACCATGTTCTTACAGCCACCCATTGGGTTTGTAACGAAAATTGCTCTTATGTGCATTTCTTGTTTGTCAATTTCAGGGTGATGCTTCAGTTGTGTGTGTTGGATTTGGGAAAATTGGAAGGCAAGGGATATCAATTTTAGGAGGTACAAGCTTGATTGGTTCTGAATGTTTAATTCTTGCCTAAGGAATTTCAAGCAATAATCTGAATTGATTTACTATATGGTTATACTGTAAACTGGCCATCATGCATCCTACCTTTTGTTTTAGAAGTTACTTTTGTAATCTGTATTCATCATCATACTCACCTTAATCAATTAATTGTCTAAAATTTGTCACCACTATAAATGCATGCCAAAAGCATAGTGGCAAAGTTTTACTAGGGATGTCCTTCCTATGACATTTCAGAACAGTCATTATCATTTGTTTTTTCTACCTGCATGCATGGAAAATATCATGAAACACTACAAGATTGATATTGTAAAAGCAACATTCACATCATGAAACATGACCATACTCTGTGGAGTATATGCTCTCAAACGTAAAGAAAGGAAACTTTGTTTAATAGACACCTAGACAAAGACAATGGCATTTTCCCTATGAGACAACAAGGTTTTTTTTTTATAAAAAAATGTTTATTTATTCAATTCAATAACGTCATGTAGGCTTTCAATTCAGAGAAAGGTTATTAGCTCCCATATGGATGAATTTGTAATGGATGATTTTGATACTGTTTTACATAACTTGTGGTTCAAGGATATACATGTTTTGTTAACTTGCATGTTGAGCAACGATGAGGAACTAAAGCAGTAGGGTTCAATAACATACTTTCAATATACATGTTTTGTTTAATGGATGATTTTGCTTTGCTGCTCTTTAGGTAAACAGGCAAAACGCCAGAAGTGTTATATATATATATATATATATATGTTCTCGTAGAAAAAAAAATTCAAAAAAATAAAATAATTCGACACAGTTAACCATGTTAAAATGTAAATGTGTCAACTGGTATATTGATGTTTAACACGATTAACATTTGACACGGTTAACCATGTCAAATGTCGGAATTGATATGTTGTAGCACTGTTTACTCCAATTTGATTTTAATATTGAATAAGTTTTGCGATATAGATAATACTTGATTTAATTACTTATAGTTTCACTTTTTTTTAATGTTGATTAGTTTTGAATCAACCAATTTTTTTTAAGATTCACTTATTTGAGAAACTAATTGTGGACCGAAAAAATTCAAAATATTTTTTCTTTATGGAATATGAATATAAATATTCAAATTTTGCATAAAGAAATTATTTCAAAGTCATTTAATGATATTTTTCTAGAATTCAGAAGTTTAATTATTTTAAAAATAATATATATGCTCAATAAGGAATTTATAAACTAACCCGAAAATGAAATTTTCTCAATCTGATCTCAACCCGAATCCGAACGGGCCTGACCCAACCCAACCCGAACCCGAAAATAAGAAAATCCGATCTCAATTCGAATCCGAATGATACGACTTGAACCTAACCCAATCCGAAAACAAATAAATCCGGTCTCAACCCGACTTGAACCCGACCGATTGACATCCTAGATATGCCATTAATTTACCTAATTGTTGTATGTTTAGCAGTGCTGAAATTTATAAGTGTATATTTATTAGTGTTTTAATTAATATCGATGGAATTCTTAAAAATATGCAAAATATTGATTTGTTTTATCTTTAACAATTTTTTCTCAACTATATCAAAAATTAGAAAACAAACATAATTAGATGACATGATGAAGAAGTAGAATTTAATGAATTTCAGATCCAAAATAATCAGACTATCAGCGATCGATGGAAATGAAACAATTTTGCTATCGTGTGTGTGTGTATAAAAAGATATTCTAATGGATTAGAAACCCTACCTGCTACCTACTGCCGCATCTCAACTCAACTCACAATCACAATGCCGCCGGTCACCATCCAACACCTTGAAAACGCGGTCGATGATATAACCGACTCCATCTACGAGTTAGAAACGGAGCACGGCTTCGCAATCGACCAATTACCTTCTGTGGGAGCTGTTTGTGAGGTTTCCGGTCCCATTTCGGTGGAACTCCGGGACCGATGCGTGGCGTTGGGATCGAAGGTTCATAGCATCATGCTGGGACTGCTGCCACCCATGGTAAGCATGTCTCAGCAGTTGCTTCCCCTTGATTACTCTCAACGGGCTGAAGTTATCATCAAACTGTGCGCGGAAGTCATTGCTACCGGCGCCTCCCTCACGCTCGAACGTTTGGAGGAGGTCGTTGCTGACATCTCTGCTACTTTTTATGAATTGAAGACGGTTCATGAATTTTCAAACAGGGTCGAAGCTATAGTTCTTGTTCAGACAGTCGCGGCACACATTCGACAATTGAACACACTTCGGATATTGTGATTAACCTCATCATCTTGTTCATCACAAAATTCACAATATCCGAAGTGAGTGGGTCCAATTGTCGAATGTGTGCCGCGACTGTCCGAACAGGAACTATAGGTTCGACCCTGTTTGAAAATTCATGAACCGTCTTCAATTCATAAAAAGTAGCAGAGATGTCAGCAACGGCCTCCTCCAAACGTTCGAGCGTGAGGGAGGCGCCGGCAGCAATGACTTCCGCGCACAGTTTGATGATAACTTCAGCCCGTTGAGAGTAATCAAGGGGAAGCAGCTGCTGAGACATGCTTACCATGGGTGGCAGCAGTCCCAGCATGATGCTATGAACCTTCGATCCCAACGCCACGCATCGGTCCCGGAGTTCCACCGAAATGGGACCGGAAACCTCACAAACAGCTCCCACAGAAGGTAATTGGTCGATTGCGAAGCCGTGCTCCGTTTCTAACTCGTAGATGGAATCGGCTATATCATCGACCGCGTTTTCAAGGTGTTGGATGGTGACCGGCGGCATTGTGATTGTGAGTTGAGTTGAGAAGCGGCAGTAGGTAGGGTTTCTAATCCATTAGAATATCTTTTTATACACACACACGATAGCAGAGATGTCAGCAATGGCCTCCTCCAAACGTTCGAACGTGAGGGAGGCGCCGGCAGCAATGACTTCCGCGCACAGTTTGAATTTCAAATAGGGTCGAAGCTATAGTTCCTGTTCAGACAGTCGCAGCACACATTCGACAATTGAACACACTCACTTCAGATATTGTGAATTTTGTGATGAACAGGATGATGAGATTAAAGCTTTTCATTAATGGACACCCACATCTCTACCGTCAACATGCTGAGCTTATACTCCAAGCCAGTGGAGGAGTACTCAGTGGTCTCCATGCTACGGAGACCAATGGTGTGCCCCGTCCCATCACTGCTTCTGCTGCTGCATGCAGCAGCTGCCAACCCATGAAGCTGCACTCAAGTTGTGAGGATTTTAATTTTGTGTTTGGTACAAGTTTGTTCTTGTTGTGAATGCTGCCAGCAAGAATCCTATTAAAATCATTATGTTTCTTTTGATGAATCAACATAGACTAACTTTAAAGGGATTGGCTTCAAATGGTAGCTAGTATTACTGCAGTTTTTTACTAATGTGCTAGCTAATTATTTAGTCTCTAGCTAGCTAGAATGTTGAGGGTGGGAATAGTACAGAGCTCCATGCATGAATGCATGCTAAAGTAAAGGAAACATGCAATGGTTCATTATCTAGTACTCCATTAATCTTGTCTGCATGCATTGTGAATTTGTGATTACACAAATATTTTCACTGCTTGTTTCAGTTTGTTATGTTTGTATTTCTGAATATCTGCATTTAATTTGGAATGCAGGGGAGAATCATCCTTTCATATATAGAATCACTTCACATTAATCTCAAAGTTAGTTCAGGGCATGCATGCACTGATAAAACACAAGATGCATGATGAGCAGCTGAATCTATCTCATTAGTATTTAGCAGTGCATGCTGAACTTTGCTACCTGCTTACTGCATGCACTTGATTGTTTAAATGGAAAATTATCAGTTATATAGGTTTTGCATTTATAATAATGTTCTATGTGTCATCTCATCCGATTAACAGCTTGGTTCAAATGTCATCCATGCGATAATGAATAAATATTGTAACAGTACGCAGCTTAGAGTATCAGTAACTTGTATTAATGTGTAAATCAATCATTAACTACCATATAAATTCAAATGAACTCTCCTTTTCTACAGGATTAATTATTAAAAATTAATAATTAAAAAAAAACTTCTGGGTCTGGCACTTGAAATTCTCAAAATGGGCTTGAAATGAATGTCAAGGGTCTGTTTGGCCCGATATTGCCCAGATCACTGGAAGCCTCCACGTTTATGGAATTACTCATTTTGTCCTCAATGATTTTCCTTTTAATTTTCGTATTTCATGTTTCAATATTTAATTCAAATATATGTAAAAAGAAATAGTGGATTTTTTTAAAACATATACTCTCTCCATCTCATAATAATAGCCACATTTGATTTTTGTACTTGTGTTTGATTCACATTTTCATTAAAAATAAATTATTGAAAACATTCTTGACAAATATCTTTAGAAACAACACGCTTTAGATTTTTACTTGGATATAAAAATGTTGTAAGAAAAAAATATAGATTAAATGCTAAAAATATTTCTGGGACGGAGATAGTTTATATATTTAAAATAAATATATTTAAAAAGCTTATACTTCTAATTTTTTGGGGCTTAGGGAGCACAATATTTTTTTTATACAAGGGGAGCATAATCTTAATTCAATATCTTGATCAAAAGTGCAATTTAAAAAAAATATGAGAGGTTTTTTTTATAAAGAAGAAACTCCGACTAAACTGTACTCCCTCCGTTTCAAAAAGAATGTTACGTTTCATTTTCAGCATTTAATGTATGTTTTTTTTTTCTTTCACCTTTTGTTATATAAGCTCAAACAATTTATATGTAAATGATAAATCAATGTTTTGCAAGATATTTTTATATCATTTTTTATCAATTCTTCATAATAAATATTTGAGTCAAATAACATACAAAATCGAACATAACTTTTCTTTTTTGACGGAAAAAGTACATATAGAGCGAAGTCTACAACCTAAATATTTAACACGTTAAATTATAGAACCAAAATTTTAAAAATAAAAGAGAGAACAAACAGAAGCTACTATTCATCACTAAGTTAATTTTAAAAATAAAAGAGAGAACAAACAAAAATATAAAACATATATATATATATATATTTCTAAAGTTAGACACATTGATTTATCTTATGCATATAAGTTAATTTTTTATACCAAAATATTAAAGAATGTATATATATATATATATATATATATATATATATATATATATATATATTAGATGTTGAGAAAGTAACGTAATTATTAAAAAAAAACAGAGAAAGAGTAACAAACATGTTACTATTCATCTACTATTGTCAAACCTTAACAAAGGTGTATATGTATAATATAATATTTATAATGTGGGATGAATAGTGTTGTTTAAGGGGGTGTTCTTTATCAAATTTTCACAAAAAAAATTTAATAATTATTGAAATTTCTATCTCAAATTACTCTCAAATTTAAAGTGATGTTACTTTTTTGCTGATATTCTGTGCAACGAACACAACATAAACTACACCCAACCTCACATAACAAAAAACTCAAATATTATGTTTGTTCTCACTATACCAAAGGTGGATCATCATTCATCATAGTGGCAGTGACAGACGTAACTCATTTTGGGTAAGTTTTATAGTCCAAAGCCCAATACACCCGTAACTCAACCAAACAATTCTCTTCTACATTGTAAACGATATACTTTTAAAATGTTCCTTATTGTATTTGATTTATAATTTCTATATTAATTTTGATCGAATACTTGATGAATACTAGTATGTATAAATTTTATCTTATAATTTTTTTTAACCTATTGTTGATTATTTTTTTCCTCATTCACCTACCTTTAGATCCGAGATCTATCACTGCGTACATGACAAGTTTTAAAATGTAGGTTAGGTAATTAATAATATCTTTATGGAGCCTAACGAGCTTCAAAGCACGAATCAATCTTATGAAACTCAAACCAAATCCCTATATAATACTAATACAGGATCTCTACCCAGTAAGGAAAAAAAAGTTACGAAGCATTCTCGTGTTGACACATCAGCGACATCTCAGACCCATGTCAGCGTCACATGTGCGAACACGTTTTTTTTTTGTACACAGACACATTTTTTCTGTCTACCATTTTTATGATACAACTTACCATTTTCATCTCATTCCATTTAATTTGATACATATCACTAATTGGGTATACAATATGGAAAAAAACATAATACCCATTTTCATAAATTAATGTTGTCATAATGCCGCCCTTCCCTCTTCTTTTTGTCGTCCTTCTAATTTTTTATATATATTAATACTTGCATATTAATTCAAACATTATACTCCCTCCGTCCCACAGAGGTTGTCAACATTACTATATTGGGTCGTCCCACAAAGGTTGTCAACGTTCCTAAAATAGAAACTTTTTATCACCATTTTTACCATTTTATCCTTTTATCTCACATCATGGACCCACAAGTTTTTCTCTTTCCTCCCACTCAACTTAAAATTGTGGTCCACAAAATTTTCTCATTCTTCCTTTTTCATGAGGGTAATTTTGTCAACACATTATTATTCTCTCACTTTCCTGGGACAAAGTGATTAATTTACTGGGACAAAGTGTAAACTTTATAATTAGACCCGTAAAATTTTACAAATTAAGCCCCTTACTTACAAATTATATCCATATTCTTGGAAAAATTACAAAATTTTAGTATATTTTGAATCATATTGGTAATAAACAATATCATTTTAATTATTACTCCCTCCATCGCATAAAGATTGCAACTTTATTTTTCCGTTTTCACAGTATTTAATCTAAGATTTATTTTTATGTACTTATAGACATGTAAAGTTAAATGATTCATATGTTTATCATAATATGCAATCTAAACTTTATATATATAATTATTTTCACTAGCAGTGCAATCTTTACGAAACAAATGGAGTATAAACTTTACAATTAGACCTAAAGTTCTTAAAATATGCTCCCTCCGTCCCACAAAGGTTGTCAACATTACTATATTGGGTTGTCCCTCAAAAGTTGTCAACTTTCATAAAATAAATAATTTTCACCACCACTTTCACAAAATTACCCTTACTTATCTTTACCATTTTAAACACTTATTTTCGTACATCTTTTTTATATCAAGGGTAAAAACGTCAACACATTACTATTCTCTCACTTTACTTAATATCTGGGTCTAAACAAATCCTACAACCTTTGTGAGACGGAATGAGTGATTTTTCTCAATCATTTTTAAAGACACATTTTACCATTTAATTATAAATTTTTATACATTAACATATTTATCCCTTAAAGTTTTATGCATTAAACTTTTTTCAAAAATTAGAAAAGATGCACAATTAGTCCCTCAACTACTAAAACTTTACAAATGATTCGTGAAGTTTTTTACACTTTTATATATTGGTGGACCATTTACCAAAAAATTAGAATTAATCATGTATAGTTTAGCCCAAAGCCTTGAAAACCCATCAACTTAGAAACTATCATATATCTCACATTGCCTAGAAAGCTCTAAGAAGACTCACCCCAACACTATAAATACACCTCAAGAGTAGGGGTGTGCACGGGGCGGGGCGAGGCGGATAGTGAGAAAAATAGTATCCGCCCCACCGAGTGCGAGTACCCTAAATGCGGGTACCCGATTTTCACGGTTTTTTGCGGTTCGGATCGCGGGTATCCGCGGGTATTCCTAAGTATAACTATTCTATAAAAATTTTCAATTACTTGGAGATATTCTAAAATTTTGCATTATAAATGTACATATCTAGAGCATCAAAATGAAGAAAAGTAGTTTGCATAAATAGGACAATAATATAATATTGCAAATCATGTATTATTGTTGTATGAAATGAGTTTTCACACATAATATAAAAGAAATTTAAAGGAAAATTGAGTTGAAGTAAGCAATTTTAGATAATTTATTTGTAAATAGGCATATGCGGATCGGTTCGGGTATCCGCGGGTTTCTAAAATTAGAACCCGCGGGTTATCGGTTTCTTCGGTTCACAGGTTTTTTCGATTTCGGATCATGCGGTTCGGTTCGGTTTCTCTGTTTTGCGGGTTTTTTGACACCCCTACTCAAGAGACTCTCATTTCTCACCATGTTAATCTTGGACTTAACATTGGCGCCATATGTGGGAATCCGGGTAAAAGACCCATTGGATACCACACATTTGCATCCTCATTCAAGGAAATGTCTCCAGGGAATAGTATAATATTTTTCATATGTCCTCTAGAGCCATCATATGTCTTTCGGGGCCATCACATGTCATTCGGGGCCATCAAAATATCCTTCAGGGCCATCAATATGCCCTACGATGTCATCAATACACACTTCGAGACCATCAAAATGCCCTTTGGGCTTGGTAAACGCACTTCAGGGACGAGAAACATTCTTGGGGAATAAATCCCGGGCCGAGTAACATGGCTGGGGAACATGCCCGAGTAACAGATTGTAAACTTTATAATTAGACCTATAAAATTTTACAAATTGACCCCCTTACAAATTTACATACACATATAAAGACATTATGGGGGGGTTCAAACATGGGATGGGTGAGAAAAAGAATCCGGTGATTTTTTGCGAAAATCATCATGAAAACCGAAAAGAGTCCCGGCCGAAAGCCTCCTCGGGGTGAAAAGAACTCCGCCCAAGTCCGACCGAAGCCTCCTCACCCCCACTCCCCTCCAGTCTGTTTGCTTGCTTGCGGGACCCATCCAGCCGCCGCCGGAAGCAACCAGCCAGGTAGGAGAGGAGTGGGGGTGGGGAGGGTTGCAGCCTTGTCTCAGCTTCCGTTGATGATTCGCGGGGAGGGCGAAATTCACGATGATCCGGCGAAAATCACGTCGTCGTGATTCACCGTAGATCCGAAAGTGAAAATTTTCGGATTTCACCGTGAGAAGCGGGGGGTGAGATTTTTGATAACTCACCCCAAATCACCCAACTTTGAAACCCTCTATTAACAACCCATCAACTTAGAAACTCACATATCCCACATTCCCTAGAAAGCTCTAAGAGCACTCACCCTTAACACTATAAATACCCCTTAAAAGACTCATTTCTCACCATGTTTGGACATAACATTTATTAACGTATTTAGTCCTTAAATTTTTGAAAAACTTAGAAAAAATAAAAAAAATTCCCTAAACTTTTAAAAAGTTAACGAAATTTCCCCTAAACTTATAAACGTTTATCATTAACATATTAAAACAAAAGTGACTAAAACTTACATGGACACAATGTAAACTTTATAATTAAACCCATAAATCTTTACAAATTGATCCTCTTACTTAGAAATTTACCTTTTCCCCATTCCAATGTACATAAACGAATATTCAATAAATATAATTTGTTACTTTAATTATTACAAGAAGGGTTCAACCTATGTCACATTGATGTTCATCTTATTTATTCAAACTTTGTTTACCTTTGTTTACAGTAAGGGTTCAACCTATGCGTTTATTATTACTTTTTTTACTACTCATTATCTTATACATGCATTTTAATATGTTTCGTAACTACATTACTTTATTTGTAGGACAGTTTTAGCCACTTTCAAACTATTAAATGATCAACAAAATTACATAACAATTATAAATTATGTTTATATTTTTACGTAATTTTTATTATACAAAAGTGTACCTGAACCGTAGGTGGGTATGTACACTAGTTAAAACTGAACCCGAACTCGAGCCATCAGTGATTTTAGAAGTCAAAGTTCAGTAACCAAAGTAACCAAAATGTTCACCCCAAAACACTCTGGTGGTAGAAGTAACTATTTATCCATTTCTGGGAAACGACCCTGAATGACTGAATCTCTGATTTCGAACTCACCGGTCACCGACTCCAGTTCCATAGAAAACCTTAAAAATTTGGCGGGAAACTTAGGAGCAAGAGCTGAGCAGCAGATTCTGAGCGGTGGAAGAAATGGGATCGGAAGGTTCGCTTCCAGATTGGGTTTCGAAGCCGTGCATTATGGGCATTGATGAAGCTGGTCGTGGTCCTGTTCTAGGTCTCTCTACAAATCTCAAGCAATCAACTGATCTTTGCAGTGGAACTGGTTTCAATGGTTTTTCTGGAGTTGATAATGGTTATTTCAGCTGACTCTTCTGTTTTGGCATTTTTTTTTTCTCCAGGACCAATGGTGTACGGCTGCCTCTACTGTCCGCGCTCTTATCAGAAGGCTCTTGCTACCTTAAAGTTCGCAGGTAATTTTTTTTTTTCCTGTTTCTCTAAGCATGATTTCCGATTTAGGTCTGAGGTTCAATTTTCTGAGAAAATGTTTGGTGGGTTTTTGTGATGATTAGAGTCCTTGTGGTTAACTCTAGCAATGTGGGCATGGTTGATGTGGAACACTTGAGTTTGTCCAGATGTTTCTCTTTCATGATTTTCTTTGTTTAAGATCTGTCTGTTGTTTTTCTTGCACTGATGCTTGGTAAGGTTTAGAAGCATTTAAGCCTGGGGATTAGCTGCCTTGGTTGTCCATGCTCAAGTCCTCTTTGTTTCTCACACATTCTAAATTCGAACTTATAAAACACCAAACTGCTGTCTTCATTCTATGTAACAGTCTAATAAGATAGAAATCACAAGGTTGACCATGTGTTTGACAAGTTACAGAGTTGCCTGTTTGATCACAGATTCAAAAACTTTGAAAGAAGAAAAGAGGGAGGAACTATTTGAGAACTTGAAGGCCGATGGATCATTAGGATGGGCTGTTGATGTGATTGATCCAAGGGAACTTTCGGACAAAATGCTAAGGAAGTCTGTACTGATATGCATCTGTTAGATTTTTTTTATTTTTTATTTTTTTGCTAGATTTTTACTCAGTTTTGCTGTCTCAATTCTCAAATTTAACCTTTTCTGCTTCTGGGTGTTAGTAATCTTTTATCAAATGTAATACATGGTTTTCCTTTTTGGCATGTTAACAGAAATAAGATAAACCTGAATGAAATATCACATGATTCTGCAATTGGGCTCATTGTGAAGATACAAAATATGGGAGTTCTTCTGACTGAGGTAGTTTTACACTTCTACTTAGATTGTTACTTTTAATTTGTGTGTGTGTGTGTGAGTTCTACTTTAGATGGCACTTCAAAAGTTAATGCATTTTGTATAAAAAAAAATAGTAAATCAGGTCGCTGGTATGTACAGTCATTGATGTGCAGATTTAAATTGATTTCCAAGTTTAGATATTGATCCATCGATGAGAAGAAGCTAGCCAATATCATGATATGTAATAGTAGTATATGACTATCTCAAATTTCTGGCTACTTATTGCTTTTGGATTTTGTATATTGATGACGGAGGAACAGATGAAACTCTGTTAGTTTGTCTGTGATCTTTTGGAATATGGTTAGTTGTTGCTGCTACGTAAGTAATGGAAATCCACAAGTATGGAAAAGATGCAGATATTCATCGCTTAGTGCATAAACTAAGAGTTCACAGGAGTTCATGTCTGTGGTTAAGTGGTTTATATCATTAGTAGTACCATTTTATACTTGCACTGGTAAATCAGCATGATCAAGCTGCAAGATCATTCTTGTTTAGGTGAACAATGAATATGCAGTACACTTATGTGTATATTATGTTGTAGGTCTATATAGATACAGTGGGGGATCCTGACAAGTATAAACTGAAACTCTCTGAAAGATTTCCTTCCATCAAATTTGTTGTTGCGAAGAAGGCTGATAGTCTGTATCCAGTTGTAAGTGGAGCTAGCATAGTTGCGAAGGTAGTTAAACATCCCTTCCTAGTTCTTTGTTTCGGTAATCAGTTTAGGTTAGTTATTTCTACATTTCAATTCCTCTGTGCAGGTAACCAGAGATAGAGCCCTTCGGGATTGGGTGTTAGAAGAATCAGCTGAAAACATGAATCGGAATTTTGGTTCTGGATACCCAGGAGGTGAAAATGGCTCTATTTGCACTAGTTTATATTTCATCGTAGTACATAAGGTTGTGTAACTGGTTGACTCCTAGATATTTTGGTGTTACTTAGATCCTGAAACCAAGGCCTGGTTGGAACACCACAAACACCATATATTTGGATTTCCTACGCTGGTTCGCTTCAGCTGGGGGACATGCATTTCCTATAGCAAGGAATTGGTTGAAGCTGTATGGTAAGTTCGTATTCTACATAAAGTTTTTCATTTCAGTTTATAAATTTCTTTATAAGTTAAACATGCATGCACCTGCATTTGTACAATTTTCGGACTTATTGCGCTTCAAATCAAAGTTTCTAGGTCAATTTATGGTGAAATCATTCGTTGAATAATAATGTCGTTCTTAAAAACATTTCGGCAAGCTCATACTAGATGTGTAGCTAGTTATATAGATAAGATGAACTTGAAACAGGATGGAAAAGGCTTACATTTATTTTTGTGCTTCTAATTGAAATAAGACATGCTGCATTAAAATGTATAGAATATACATCAATTTAGAAACTCTTTTGTGAAGCATGTGCACCAACCAGAAATTTCCCAAGATACAGAGTAATAGATGGATATGCTAAGATCACATTCATGACCCTTAAGCTGTGGATAATCAGTATCTCTCATCAGATGTTAGCTGTTCGTTATTACTCTACTTGTTCAAGATTGTCCAACACTTTTCTACTCAGTTTCTGTTCGAGATCTCTCCGTAACAGCCATTGTTGTGTTAAGCTATGAACATTGTGAAGGTTGAAGTTTCTTTTCTACAGGCTTTTCATAAATTTAAAACATGCTCTCACATGGCTGCATCATCATTCTATCACCACTCTTTTCTGTTACCATCAGCTATGATGTGATTTCAGTAATCTTATACTACTACTAACAGTCTGAATCATCTATCGTTGAACTTTGCTTGCTGCTGCTTCTGGTTTTTGACAGGGAATCCGACGAAGTCGATGAAGAGGGCTGGGGCAGCAGAAGTGGGAAGCGACAGTTGAAGCTGAGCAATGTTGGTTTCATGACTTCAAAGAGGAAAAGTGAAGAGATTGAATCCAGTGGCAAAGGGCGTTGCAAATTTTTCCAGGCACGGAAGCTTGAACTACTCACTCATTTCTAGCCACCCTTTTGGTTTACATACCAAGTACTCCCTCCATCCCTAAAGACATACATATGTTAACGTTTACACATTGTATTGGACTCAAATTTTTATAAGAAAGATTTTGCTTTTTTTTAAAAAAAAAAAAACTTCATCCATCTCAAATGTGTTGTTGTTTGTATATTTTTTGTATAGATTAATGTTATCTATGGTCATTAATTCATTTTACATAAACTTCTACCATCACCCCATCCCAAAATCATTCTCATCCCTCCCAATCCAATCCACCTCTAGATTTTTTGAGTGAGTGCATTTGTAAGGGTAAAAATTGATTAAAATAAAACAAAACTAGAAATATCTCATTTTATTTGAGATAATTTTATATTTTTAAATATTATGACAATACATTTGGGACTAAGAAAGTATGACATCGTTTATTATTTCCATATTACTGGATTTATTAATAGATGGGCACGTCACATAAATTTGGTTAATTACAAAATATAATAAGTTAAATGTGAATTGGCTACCTGAGATGGAACTGAGAAGGAAACAGATCTACTATTATATACTAATACAGGATCACTCCAAAAATAGCTAGAAAAAAAAAGTGAATGCCGCGATTTGATGAAGCCACCTCCTCTCCACATCAGCGCCACATCACTTCCATTTTTTTTACAATCCCGCATGGTAACTAATTAATGTCATCAATCAACCAATATGAGAATTATCAATCAACACATTAATACCTATTCCAACAATTAATGTAATTAAATTAAAATTTGTAATTGACTAATTAATCACGTTCAACTCATTAATCTCTCTCTTCCCTCGCTCCACCTCTCTTTCCCTTTCTTCATGCTTATAATTCAAAAGCTCACTAATTGATTCAACATTTTTTTATAGAGGAATTGATTCAACATTTAATTATAATCAATTGCATATATCTTCTCTTTTTCATTTTTTTCCGATTCTCTTTCCATCCACTCTCTTCTCTCTCAAGTCCAATGTTTTTCATCTCTCGCTTTCACCTACGCCGTCGTTTCCTGTTCGGGAGGACGATTGCCAGTCCTCCGGCGCCAATGCCTCCCCCAGTAGTATCTGCATATGATCCATTTAGGATCCACATCATGAGTTTCGTTTTTTTCCCAGTAATTAATGCGTTCACATAAAGTTGTCATACAACAATCCGTAATTAACCTACATTGATTGACAATTACTACATTTATTTTCAATTTATCTTTTTTTCTCCATTTGACATCTCTTAAATTCTCCGTCCTTAGTGAGATGTAGTGCTATTTATTTAGGAGTTTGATAAAAGTCAGCAACAATAAAATCAATTCATTGCCGGTAAATACCAAAATACGTGGTAATTCCCTTCTAGCGTACTCTGTCTGCGTTTCTCTATTAGATTTCTCTCATCCCTTTCCATTCGTCTCTCCGATTTCCCTTTTCTCCATAATTTTTTTGTTGAGTTTTCTTTGATTTATGATTTGGCTTTCATTGTTGTTTTTGCTCTGCCTTTATGCTTTTTTCCAATCTGTTTTAATGGGTTTTTATTTTCTTGCAGGTGGTGTTTCCGCTCTTCTTCTTCTTCTTCTTCCAAGATGCTTTCTTGAATCTTTGCTTTCTTATCTTTTTTTGTTGCTTCTGTAAATTATTTTCAGAATCATTTCATATGTTCCAAGACTGAACGGTGTTATGTCTTTAGGATTATCACGGAATATAAACCAGACGAACGCACCTAGATTCAGAATTTTCTTCAACGCATTATAGACGAGAGGCTGAAATTCGATTGGGTGACGACATTTCAGGGCCGGCAATGGCGGAAATCGTAGGTGGAGGTTCGATTTGGGATGCTTCTATCGGGAAGTGCTATTTCATACTCCAGATTTAGATTCTTGGACATCCACTGTCGACGTTATGATAAGTCTCTGTTTCATACTTCAGATAGGGAGCGGGCAATTTCGAACAATATTTGGTGCACGCGGTGACGGCGGGGGATGACAAGATCTGGGTGACGACGAGTGAGCAGCTAAGATGTGTCTACGAAAATGCACCATGGTAACTCGAACGCAATTCTGGCTAGATTATCCGAATACGATCATTTTGTGGACGAGGATCTGCGGTAGGTTGGCCGGGCCATGGGCGGACTTGGCTACACTATTCTTTTAGATTCTGATATGTTTTTTGGTTTAATGCCCTTTCCCTCTTAATTTTGACCCTCTTGACATATTAGCCTCATCTTTCTTTTACTTTTAACGACAAGACCTTTATTTTTAGACTTAACATCATAACGGTTATAACTTATAACGGCCTAACTTAATCGCGACACGGGTAAGCAACCATTCTAAAGGCCTAACTTAACCGTGAGATGGGTAAGCAACCACAATAACAACCTACTGAAATTTTTTCACGACTAAGAAAGCAACACTAACCGTGAGATGATTAAATTGTAATTTTCAAAAGTTATGGTCAATTTTGTTAGTTCTTAAAGCGTTTAGGGTCAAATTGATGATGATGTCCCTAATTTTAACGAAAAATGGAACACTTGAACATATTGTCTGTAGTTTATATTTTCGAATACATGGTATCTCTGTCGGTATTTCAATAATAAATTTAATCGAAAACTTTAACAAATGAACTAATTTTCCATAAATTTATTACACTGAATACGTTGTTATTTGATATACTAAGAACTTTTATAATTATTAATTCATTGCACCCATGACGAAGACGGGTATTAGTATATGATGAATATGCGCGCATTAATTATTGGTGGATGATTGAGTTTTGTTGTTCCGTGTATCTTAATAGTATATAATTAAGTTATAAGTGCGTACTTTTATATTACAAGATCTAACACCCAATTTATCGTCCACGGTTTATAGCATGCGTTTTGCTACGCATGTCAATAGTTCGATATTATATTATCTAAAAGTCGCGAAAAATGAGCAATTTGCACAACTAAAAGAGACATTCGCATTGATACAAATAACGACATAAAAGCTGCAAAATATTAATGTAGAGAACCCTTGCCGAAGGCGGGTATTAGGACTAGTTAAAATGAATGAAGAAACATCTGGCAATTGCTTCGATGGCCTCATGTGAATCGTTGGCAATTTCAATCAAAACTTTCAAACTGTTCTAGAAGTCTCTCTCTCTCTAACTCTCATAGTGTGAAAACTACTCCCCGTTTCATTATTTTTGAAACGTTTTGATTGGGCACGCTGTTTTAGGTGGAGCTGATTTTGAGTTGACTTGGTAGATGGAAGAGAGTGATGAGAGATAATTGAGTAAATTCATGTACAAAAGTTTACTAAAAAAGGAAAATGTTTCAATAATTTAAGGATAACCTAATAAGGAAAGTGTTTCAATAATTTTGGGACAGAGAGAGTATGTCATATTTTGCCAGCAATTACGTATTGTAGTAAGTTGACGACGACGATGACATGGAGTACTATTTAATTACAGTTGCTTCATTCACACATTTGTACCGACGTCTTTAATTGATTTAAAAAGTGAACCAGAAACAAAACACAACCGTCTAATCACTTGTTTTTTATTAATCGGTTGAACTATTAATAGAATACTTTTAAACCTTTATCCAATAATGATAAAGATATCATAATCTAACTAATCTTAATAAGATAATAGTGATACGATTAGTACCAAACCTTAGGAGATTTAGACTAAATTCTCCGGACAATTTAAAAAGATCAAAGAGTTAAACGTGAACTTCATATAATGTGGGAAAAATTGCAATTAGTACAAAACCTTATGAGGTTTTGAGTAAATTCTCCAAACAAATTCCATAATAGAAAATTTATTGAACTATCCATGAGGTAAAGTGCACTAATGGTCCTGTAATTTTAATTATTGTACCACTAGGATCCTATTTTAACTTTTGTACTAATTATAAGACTATGGATTATAAGATTATGGATGAAGAAAAAACTTGAAAACATGATTTTATTAGTATAAAAAATTAAAACAGGAACCTAGTGGTACAATAATTAAAGTTACATAACCATGTGTGCACTTTACCCATTTTCTGATTTCGATCGGTTCTTTACCCTTTTTCTTTTTCTTCTTAGAGAAGGACACTACGTAGTTAAAAGGCCATTATAGAGGTCTTCCTGTTACATTGCCGCTACGCAGAAATCGTTATTTATACTACGCATAAATCGTTATTTATACTGCTATGTTTAAGATCACGTTTGTTTTTGGATCCGCGACTTTGCTATAGTTGTAGCAGTGAAACCGCAAAAACGTTGATGCAACATATTCTACAAATTAAAAAAATCCAGTTCTAGATCCAAATCTTTAACAAACACTTCATCCAAAACACAGCTCCAAACAAAAAAAAATACAAACCCAGAACAAACATTGCTTCAACACCACTATCGCCAGTCTTCAATAGCTTCAAAGCCACCATCATCGGTCTACACCCCCACCATCGTTCACCTCCCTTGGATCTCGTAAAAAAAATCTTCATAAGATCTCAGATCTAGCTTCAACGCCGCCAGGAGAAGGGCATTGGGAGAAGGGCTCCAGTTGGGAGAAGGGCGTTGCGGGAGAAGTAGGCCGCCAGAAGACTAAAACAAAACAAGAAAAATAGCAGCCTTTTGCAGAATCAGTTTTTTTATATAAATAAAATACATACCTTTTGCAACGAACAACCAACAGGAGTAGGAGGTCGTTTCAACGCTAAATGTAAAAGTAGGTCACTTTGTCACTGGTGGGGCTAGGCAGTGAAAGAAATGGAGAGAATGAAGTTTTAGAGGAAAAGTTGGGGGAAATTGTAGTGTCGTCAAGACGCTAGGTTTTGTATCGATGTCAACCACTACGATGCCGCTATTAGCAAAAGTCCATAGTGACCCACATAACGGCGTGTTGCGGTATGGCCTTTGCAACAGTTCAGGCCGCTACAAAGTTATCATCAACTGCATAATGGGATAATTACTCCCTTGACTTTTATTTTGTTATATTTTTAAATTAGACACTAAGTTTAGTTAAATTATTCAAATTTTAGACATGACATAAAGTTTTAAACAATTAATAACTAATTCGTTTGATTGATTGAGTGATGATATTAAAATAGGGTAAAGTGCACTCATAGTCCTTTAACTTAAATTCTCGTACCACTAGGGTCATGTTTTAACTTTTTGTATCAATAAAGTCATGTTTTTAAGTTTTTTCTTCATCCACGGTCATTTTTACGATTATTTGATCATTTTACCATTTCACATGAATGATACAATAACAATTATAAACTGAAATTTTCTACCATTTAAACCCTCAAATTTTAAAAATCTACAAACAAACCATTTCTAAACTCTTCACCTACCTTAAACTTTTCACCTCTACCTATATCAACCACCATCCAACCCACCACCGCCAGAAAGCCATGGATCGCCAACGGAACGCCACGGGCCGCCGCTAGAAAACCATGGGATCGTGAGTGGCGGCCTAGGTAGGCAATTCGCAGCATTTAGTCGAAGATTCGCGGCCTAGGGCTTGCGATTCGTAGCCCTGGGTTAGCGTTTTGCGGCCTTTTGCGGGCGATTCATGGCCTTGGGCTCGCAATTCGCGGTCTTGGACTGCGGATCTGCCGCCCTAGGCTTGCGTTTTGCTGTTTGGAGGGTGGTCTGGGCATTCCGGTAAAGGTTATCGGCGGTCCGGCGATGTTCCGGTGATGGTGGATAGGAGGGTGATGAGATAAAGTGGAGACACAAAATTTAGAGTATAATTGTAAGGGTTTATAAAAGTTAAGGGTAAAATTGAAAATTTCGTTAAACGTTATGATGATTTTTATATTTTACAAACTGTTTAAAAGGGCAAAATGTCAAAAAGGACCACGAATGAAGAAAAAACTTTAAAACAGGACTTTATCGGTACAAAAAGTTAAAACAAGATCCTACTGGTACAATAATTTAAGTTACTGGATTATGGGTGCACTTTACCTATTAAGATAGATGAGAATTCTTTCTTTCTTTTTTCCCCTTTTGGAGAACTACTAGTATTTGTTTGTTTAGTTTTTAGTTTATTTTTGACATCAATCAAATGAGTAAAATCCGTCATCAGTCCTTGTTTTTATTTTTTCTCATATTAACTTTTTGTTTTAAAATGGTCATAAATTTAAGTTACGCGTCTTGTTCCGGTCATTTCCGTCTATTTTAGTTGTTAAAATGTACCATTGAGTTAAAATGACTATTTTACCCTTAATTAATTGCTATTATACACCCAATCTTTTAAACATAACCAATTCCACCATCAACTATTTTCAAACATCACCTCCGCTATCCTCCACAGCTCCACCCACTCATTTCCAGCCACGTCACCTCCGTCTACCCCTCCGTCCTCCCCTCACTGGAGCCATCGTCGGCTCATCCCTCCTAATCGCCTCCTACTTCAACCGTCGCTCCTCCGCCTACGCAGCTGACAATGGTGGAATCAAACATTGAGATTTATAAATATAAGCAATAGGTTGAAAAGATTCCAAAGTAAAAAGGAATATTGTAGTTCCGTTTTGCAATTTGTAATAAACAAAGTCTGTTTTAAAACATTTTAAAATCACATTCCCATACTTCTTTTCATGTATTGTAGTTTTGTTTTATGAGACTTGTAAAGCTCTTTTAATTTCATAATACTGAAGGAGATTTGACCTTTATATATTGGAAAGAAAAAAATCGTTCAGATCCACATTATGCATATCGATTACAGGCTTTTCTCCTTAGTTGTAGTACTCGACAAACCATGAAAGTCAGAAGCGGGTTGCGACCAAATTCGTGAATCACCCAGCAATTCCTGCGATTTCCAGCAGCTTTTTGTGGCGGGGACGACCGACAACGGTAGGCCGGTGACCAGGATGAAGATTTCGGCGTTGGGAGCGGTCAATTGAGCCGCTGGATTGTGGAATCATATCAGTTATGTTCTCAAGCTTCCGTCGCATGTAAGCTAGTTTCCAACGGCGAATGGAGGCGGGAATTATTATGGAACCGTCGACAGAGGGCTGCAGTGATGTCAGATGCTTCTAGCGGCGGTGACACGCTCGAGATGTTGAGGGGCAAAGTGAAGTATTATTGAGTGTGGGGGTTAATGTGTAAGATTTAAAAGTATTTTGGGTAGATTTGAGTAAGCTTTGAAAAATTGAGGTCTATTGTAACAATTAATTAAGGGTATAATTGTCTTTCTACATTTTTTCATCCGTTTTAACGGTTAAAATGGACGGAAAAGATCGGAACATGACGCATAACTTAAATTTATGACCATTTTAAAGTAAAAAAAAAAGTTAATTTGAGATCGGAATAGATCACAAATATAAAAACAGGAACCAGAGATTTTACTTTCAATCAAATGCATGCGCGAAGAGTTTTAGCAGACTTAGTGTAATGATTTACAGACATAGACAATCACTTTACTTACTTAATCACTAAGCCATTGCATCATTACTTTCGTGATTAAAATGAAAAAAAAATAACAAAATTCAAGCAATCAGATGGGACCCGCCCAAAAAAAGAGGGAGCGGATAACAAAAAAGAAAAAGAAGTAAAGACAAAAGGGCGTAGAGTAGGGTTCACCACGTTTCATCAACGGCTGTTTACCAAACAGGAACCTGTAAGCGAAAGCACAGCATATCACCTCCACCAACTCAGATAAAAAGAAGAATACCAAATACATTTACATCCCTGGACTTTTCTCAACTAAGATACTTTGCCTCTAAATTAATTGATATGTTTAATTGGTGTCTAGAAGACTCAAGAGTAAGAAAAATAAAAAAAACCAGTGACGGATCTAGAATTTTTTAAAAAAGGATCCATTTATATCTTCGAATGTATATTATTTTCATCATCCTAAAATTTTTGCAATTTTTTTAACTTGGCATAGGTTTGAAAATGATTAGATTTTAGCTTTTGACTTTCTCATTTTATCATTTTTTTATATTGTATGACGTTTTTAGACACATCAACCAAAAAATAAATACAAAAATCAACTACAAGAAAAAAATGTCCAAGAAAAAACCAAATGGTTAGAAATTTGAAGAGAAAAAATATATTTAAAAAAATAGATGGACCAATATTGACTATACATGTATGTCTGCCTCTGTAAAAAAAACACCAAAAAAGCACCAAAAACCATTGAACTTTACGGCTCGTCACAAATCGGCTAGTGAACCTTTTTTCATCCGACTGAATAAACAATTGAATTTTTGAAATTGTAATAATTTAGTAATTTCGTCTAAATTTTGTTCATATTTCAAAAATTTTAGGCGGAAAAACAACGTGACTAGTGACGGATCCAAAAATTTTACTGAATGGATCCCAAATCATACAATAATTTGAAAAAATAATCTTACAATTTACTCATTCCAATTTTCATACTCTGAAAATGATAGAAAAATCATTATCAATAGAATCATATACTTCTTTTCAAATATAAATTACTAAACAATCTACCAAAAACTGTCAACTCGTCCATTTTCATAATCCATTTTCATAAGGTGGCCTTAATAATCTTCATGGTCGAGAAAGATTGCTCCATAATAGTTATCGCTACATGCAGAATCAATGTCAACTTCAAAAAAAAAAATACACTAGTAATTTAAATACTCTCTCTGTCTCAGAAAATTTGATATTGATTAACTTTCAAATTTTTATTTGACTTTCACAAGAAAAATTTCGTAATTTCTTTTCAAAAAAAAAAAAAAAAATCTCCCTCCGTCTCAGTTCATAGTTCAGGGGTATAATATCCGAGTACTAATAGTTTAGGAGTGGAAAAGGAAAATGGAAGAACAGCATTTATCGTAAATCGAAAGTATAAAGGTAACGTATTCAACCCACGTTCAAAAACTTCTTTATCTTCTTCCTCTTTTCTCCCGTCTTCAAAGTCCAGTTTGCTTACGGGTTTCTTCCTCTTTATGCTCCAGGAAACTAAACTGACATAAGTTTCGATTTTTGTCCCCAAGTTCTATTCGTTCTTGTCTCTTGATCCTCAGAACCATCAATCCTTCACCATTCTTTTATTATTTGATTGTTTTTGTTTATTTTTGAGGGGCCAGGAAGCTACTTTCCTTTTATAGCACCACAACGACTCCAGCAGAGTTTGGTCTTTCATTTGTTACTGGTTTGAAGGGAAATGGCGGCTGTTTTTTCAACTGGGCTGTTTCTGGCGGCAGTATTTCTGCCGGCGGCGGCGGTTCTGGGTGGTTTTCCGATGAAGTTGGAGCTGGAGCGAGGGATTCCGACAAGTCGTGGACTGAGCCAACTCAGAGCGCGTGACCGGGTCAGGCACGGGAGGCTGTTGCAGTCCTTGGATGGGGTTGTGGATTTTCCTGTTGAAGGGACTTATGATCCATTTGTAGTTGGGTAGATTCTCATCCTAATCCTTTTCGGCTCTTGCTCCTAAATTCCAGTAAAGATCAGTCCTTTTTTATTATTATTATTATTTATAAACTCAGTAACAAGATTGTAGATCGTTTTGTGATTTCGTGGTCGTAAATTACTTGCTGAAATTCTCCAGTTTCTGTTTTTCACAAAGTTCTTAATTTTGGTCTAACAAGTTTTTCTCCTTTTGGAAATTAGCTCTCTCTCTCTTTAGAACTACAATTACAAGTGGCGCCTTGACTGTCTTTATTCCATTGTTCTCTTCTTCTTTTTCCTCCTTTTCTGCTCCAAAATTATTGTTTAGACAATTTTCTAGGTCAGGATTTACAATACTTTGGCTTTTCTTGTTGTCTCTTTCCCCTCTTTGCTTCTCGTGTCCTGATTCAAATTAAAGATTGTGCTAGTTTTAGCTTAACGTTCAGAGTAATGCTAATTAGTCACATTTGTTGCTTCTAGGCTTTATTACACAAAAGTGCAACTGGGTACTCCACCAAGAGACTTCTATGTGCAGATTGACACTGGAAGTGATGTTTTATGGGTCAGTTGTGCAAACTGCAATGGCTGTCCTCAGTCTAGTGGACTCCAAGTAAGTTCCTTCCCTCTCCTAGGTTCTCTTGAAAGTTTATTTTTCAAGCAATATAGTTCCACTGTTTTTTTTTCAAATCGGAGATGTTTCTTACAGATTGATCTGAATTTCTATGATCCCGGGAGCTCATCCACAGCTTCACTGATCTCTTGCTCAGACCAACGATGCGGCCTAGGTGCCCAATCATCTGATTCTGGCTGTTCGGGCAGTCAGTGTGGTTACACATTCCAATATGGAGATGGCAGTGGAACATCTGGCTCATATATGTCAGACTTGTTCCACCTGAATATGATTGTGGGGGACTCTGTGTCCACAAACTCTTCGGGTAATATTGTATTTGGGTGAGTTACTGAATTTGTAAAGCTCTTCATCCTGATTATATCTGTTTATTTTATTGATTAGAATGCAAGACTCATGGCTGGGTTGTAAATCTTGTGAAACAGGTGTAGTACGACACAGACTGGGGATTTGACAAAGTCAGATAGAGCTGTTGATGGAATATTTGGATTTGGGCAACAGAGCTTGTCTGTAGTTTCTCAACTTGCTTCACAAGGAATAACCCCAAAAGTATTTTCCCATTGCTTGAAGGGGAGTAATGGTGGTGGTGGTATACTGGTTCTTGGCGAGATAGTAGAGCCCAATATAGTTTATACACCGCTTGTTGCCTCACAGTAAGTTTTGGAACATTGTAGCTGAGTATCAACTATCAAGTTAGATAGCCTTTCATTTATTTTGGTTCTAGATGCTCTTTGATGTTGGAATCCTCCTTGTGAGGAAATAGTTCGCTGGACATGTTTTTTCTCCTCTGTTGATTTTTCTTGAACATTGTACTCCATAATACTATCTTCAATTATAATTCATACCCCATTATCTTTTTCTGCTTGGAATTTTACAGATCATATTTCTTTTCTCTACAGGCCCCATTATAACCTCAATCTGCAGAGCATCTCTGTCAATGGTCAGGTCGTATCTATTGATTCTTCGGTCTTTTCTACTTCAACCAGTCAAGGGACTATAATTGATTCTGGAACCACTCTGGCATACCTCGCTGAAGCAGCTTATGATCCATTTGTCAGTGCTGTAAGTGTGATTGGTTTTATAACTTTTTCAACTTGCTCTGGTAAGAGTGGGTTTTTTTTTCCGGATAAAAGTTTAGTGTCTTAATTGGGCATAATGTTGCAAATAATTTATCTCACATTCTGCAGATTACAAACAGCATTTCACAATCAGTTCGGTCTGTCCTTTCCAAGGGAAACCAATGCTATTTAGTCACATCCAGGTGTTCTTTTTAAGTCTATAATCTCATACTGTATTGACCATTCAGATTTCTGTTATCCCAACTCTAAAGTACCGCTTTTTTTTTCCAGTGTCAATGCCATATTTCCTCAAGTTAGTCTGAATTTTGCTGGTGGAACGTCCATGGTCTTGAGTCCTCAAGATTATCTTGTACAGGAGAATTCCATTGTAAGTTTTCAAAAGATTGATGAGCCCATTAATATGTGATCCAATATTTCTTAAGTACATTGTAGCAGCTGGTGTTTTTATTTGACACAAGATGAGAAAAGCAATTTATGCTAAGTTTCTCTCATATGTTCCTGTGATGCATGTAGTGGTCAGTTTCTGAAAGATATTTGAACAATGGTAGCTTTCCTATTTTCTTCTATTATTGAGGCAGAACATAGATCTTTTTGGATATTGATAAACTTCGGTTTCATTACTTTCTCCTTGCGCAGCTTTTTTTTTTTTTGTAAAAAGAAGTGGTTTTTAAAGTTTCTACCTTTTTTTTTCCATGCATTTCAGGGTGATGCTGCAGTTTGGTGTATGGGATTTCAGAAACTTCAAGGTCAACAGATAACAATTTTAGGAGGTACTTTGGGTATTTTGGCCAAACAGTTTCTTTTTCCATTTTTTATTTTCATGTTTCCCTTTTTTCGCCCTATAAAGTACTCTACTCTTTAATAAAGAATGTGATTGCGATTATCTTAATCAATAATTTAAGTATAAATTAAAGAGAAATGTGTACATGTAGTCTCTTTCAACAAGCAGACCTTTTCTTTTCCTATCAAATCTCGTTGTCATCATTATCATGCTGCATCTTTGTAATCCTAACTATGTTTGGGCCGGTAGCATGAAGTTTAATATCTAATAGTTAAACCTATAAAATCTTCCATGCTTAAAATCAATAGTCCTACTCATTTCTGTGTTAGGTCAGCTTATTAAAAAAAAAAAAGACAAGATTCTTCAAATCATATAGTAAGAATTATTTTTTCTTCCATCTACATTATTTATGAAGAAAGTAATATCTAGTGCTGGCATTGGAATCAAACATGTTCCATTTAGTGTAAAAAAGTATTTGATACTTTGATGATTATCCATATTATAGTTATATAATATGACAACATAAGAAAACATTGATTTGGAGCCTCATAATGCCATCTGTTAGGAACATGCTTGTTTGCCAGTTAGGTTGTCACTCTTGCAGTGTGCTTTATGCTCATCTCTATAATGTTTTGTTTCTTTATTTATTAGTACTATGTTTCCTCTGTTTCAACAATCAATCTTTGCAATTTTAAGACCGATTCTATTCTGTGCAATTTCTTAAATTAAAATGTTCATTTGTATTTTACATTTGCATTGACTAAATTAAGTAAATTAAAATTGGCGTGCTTTTGTTTGGGTTTAATTTTCTGTTTTTTTTTCTTTGCATTCTTATATCTATAGTATACAAATTATATTATTATTGAAATGTTACACCCGGGAATTTTTTTTCTTTACTAAATATAATCTTCAAAATTGTAAGCCCGTGTTTAGTTGTTGAGAATATTTAGAAATTTTTTGAGCCCGTTTAGTATTAACATTTTGTTCCCAAGTTTTATATTCCAAAATTCCTATATAATTTTTTAAATACTACTCCCTCCGTCCTCAATTAATTGATCTATTTGTTTTGACTGTTTTACAGTATTTAATTTATTATTTTTTCATGAATGTAGACATTTAAAATTAAATTATTCATACGTGTTTCGTAATTTGCAATATTTTTTTGGGGGGAATTTTTTTTTCACTATTTATCTTTGTAAGAAATTGAGTTAAACATTGAATCTTGAAACATGAAAGTCAAATGGATCAATTATTCGAGGACTGAGGGAGTATATAACTTGTGTTTAAGGGATGTAAAACAAAGAATAAAGCTCAGGTCTTTGGCTATTGACTTTCTAAATTGGTAAGTATAACAATTCAACTGCTCTAACCTTTCACTTTCAATTATTCCTACAGATCTTGTACTGAAAGATAAGATTGTTGTGTATGATTTGGCGAACCAGAGGATCGGATGGGCCAACTATGACTGTAAGTACTCACAGCACCAACTTACCTTTAACTCTTCATTTGGTAATACTCTTATCCCATCACTTAGGTTCGATGTCTGTGAATGTTTCTACCACAACCAACACCGGTAAAAGCGAATTCGTGAGCGCTGGCCAGATGAGCAACGATGGATCGAGCAAGAATGCTCAAGGAAATGTAATCACTCTCTTCCTTCCAGCAATCATGATCCTCGGTTCTCTGCTTCGATAGCAGATGGCAAGGGGGGAGGAACTTGCTATCACCAACTTCTTCGCTGTATATTCCAGGTTGTTTTCTGGGTTTGTTATTGACAGATGATCTGCGGGTGGCTCAAGGCATCCAGTACAGCTCAGTGTTGTAGTCTTAGTGCTGTAGGTTGATAGTGGTATATTGTTTGGTGAAGTTACAAGTTTATAGGCTTTCCCTTCTATTGGGAAAACATTTTTCGGGATGCATGTAAAGCATGATTTTCATAGAAGCAGGGATGATGATCACTAACTACTAGTACTCCTCTGTCCCATAAAACTTGGCAAAGTTGACTTTTGATGTTACTATTGACTCAAACTATTACTATTAGGAATAATTTGTAAAAAAGATTCTTAAAAAAAAGGTATTTCCTCCGTTCCAAGTGGGTCTCAAATGAAATGGTTTTTTTTCACTTTTGTTTTATTTTAGTTCACTTTTATCTTTGCAATATGAGTTTAGGGGTGGGAATGAGTTTAGGAGAGAGTAATGATGAAAGTTTATGTAAAAAAGTTAATTGATAGCCAAAGGGTGACCTCCGGTGGTATGGCTACGCCGGTGATCACGATAAGGCAGCTCCGGTACCTGAGAAGAGCAAGACAGGAAGAACTTTCAGGTGTAGAAAGAGAAGGAAGGTGGGGTGTGTAGTAATCACCTTATTTTGGGTTGGCATAACTCACTTATAGGGTGATGCCGGGACTCTCCCACGTTGGGGTAGAGTGTTTGGTGGGATCCTCCCCCACGCTTGAGCCGCTGACTTCTGAGTTCAGAGCGGCGGATTGGACATTACCGCTCAACAGTGTTGGTCGCAAACACTTGAGTGTCTTGAAATCTGACTTTTGTGTCTTGTGTCTTTGGCGCATTTTTGGGCATTGTGTCTTTGGGCAGAACTTTTTGGTTGGTGTACTATGTTAGAGTACCAATTGGGCTGCCCAGAAGCGTTCTTTGCCAACCCGATTATACTGGCGCCTTATGGATAAGAGAGGCTTGGTGGGCCAGCGGCCATATGGCTTTGCATTTGTGTCTGACCGTATGGTGGCCATATATATCAGTATGCACTCCACACACGGAGGATGGGTTGGGCCACTGTGCTCCGGTTTGGAAGTAAGTATGCCTATGGACATTGAGCCCGTATGGTATTGTGATGTTTTGGAACTGATTAGGGGAGGCCCAAGAGTGTCCCCGTGTTGGCCCAAAACTTTGGCCCAATATCAATTGTGGCGGTTGGCAAAAGCACTTTTCAAAATTTGCGTTTTTGCGCCGTTTGTAATTATGGGAAGTCGTTTCACTTCCCATCGCGCTCCTCTTATACGCCAACCCAGTGGGAAGTCGGTTTCGAAATCTTGCTTTCCTTGCTTTAGCGCTTCAGCTTCCTTTGCAATCAAGTATCCATTATCGGCAATTACCGAACAATTTCCCGGCGAGATTCGAAGAACCCAGCCGTTGAATCTTTCGTTTTCGTCTCCACCCTACGAATCATTAAGTTGTATCCCTTTTAATTTTCGTTTTCTCGTCGCGACAGTGTCGCGAGTGAGGCGTCGCCGTGCCACCGCACAGGTTCTTGGGTCTAGGGTTTAGTTTTTGAAATTTGCGGTTTATTTTTGTAGATGGCTCCCAAGAATCCAAGCAAGCCCGGCGTCGGTCCCAATGTCGAGAAGGTGTGGCCCCGAACAAGTCTGTCGGGGAAGAAAATGGCAGATATCTGCCAGAACCATCATGTATATACCGGGGTGGTTTGTGGGCTTTCTCCAGCGGATGTGTTGAGGAAAGCGGGGATGGAGTTGAGCGACGAGGCCATGAGGGAACAGACCATGGTGGTCTACGAAGTCCAACTCAAAGCCGGATTGAGGCTTCCCCTTTGTTCCCTGCTGCTGCTATGTGAGGATGGGCGTTTGCCACTGGGCAAGCTGGCCCCGAATGTGTTTACCACCGTAAACGCATTTGTGGTGGCTGCCACTTGGCGAAGACGGCGGTGCTACGGAGACCTTCCTGCAGTTCTATACGCTGAAGAGGCCGGTCGGACACCCCTTTGATGTGATCACAGGGGGGGGGAACGTGATCACGAGCTCGGATCTAGCTTGAAGGAGGCGGTTTCCAGCAAGAATGGAAACGAAGAACAGAGAAGGAACAAGGAAATACAGAGTTCGGCCAAGGGAACCTCCTCACTATGAGGTGAGGCAATGCCCTTGAAAATGCCTGGGGAAGGAAAATGGGACCTAGAACCTTTTGACTACGAGATCAAACAATGCTAGGTATTATATTGGATCCTCTTGCAATGGATCACTAATGGATTGGTGGAGCAAGATTTGAGACCCACGAAGAACAATATGCGTACTTCCGCAAATATGTGTTCTTACAAAATGAGTTCTACCTAATACTTAGGTTACAACCTCCTTTTATAGAAGGAGAAAGAAAGAAGGAAATAATAAAAGATGTCTTGACAAGGGGACAGCTTCTGGATCTATGGTAGGCGAAATGAGAGGTGGCGGCGGATGTGACATTGTAGGCTACACCTTTGCGGCTCCCATTTCCCCATGAATTGCTTTCGGCGGGAAAAGGGAAGAAGAGGGCCTCTGCACAAGTTGAAGGGTTCGCCTGACTTGCGTATGGAGGCCTCTTCTGCTTGGCGAACACCTGGGCTTCGCTTGCTTCGGGGAATGAGGCACAGGGTCTTCGCCAATGACCATGGGGGTCGCAAAGAGCCATGGCCTCGCAAATGGCCTTGGCCTCGCCAAAGGCCAAGGGTTCGCCAACGGGGCATGGGTGCGCCAAGAACATAGCGACCACGGACTTGCCTTGGGGCCTCGCCGGTGCCTAGAATGCTGCTTCTTCTTCGCCCGTGCCTTCGCCAAGGGCCCTTTAGACCTTCTGGATGAAGGGTCGCGCCTTGTCTCAAAAATGGGGCTGATGTCCACATCATACCCTCCCTCTTCAGAAGAATCCGTCCTCGGATTCATCAGGAAATTGTTCCTACAAATCTTAAGACACCGCAACAAACTTGAAGAAGCATCAAGGGTTAGTGAGCTAAAAGCGTTAGACATCAAAGTTCCCCTAAAAATAGACTGAAGGGATGAGATGGACAATCCGCCCTTTCTCTTCGCTTCACTCTTATACTTAGCCTTAAGACAGACCCACATAGTTATTCCGGGATCAAATATAAGCCTCGGCCATTCATGGGCATGGCCCCAATGCACCGGACCTAAGTCATGTCCCATAACAGACATGGGATCGCCAACTATGTCACCCAAGTCATGCTTGATGTTAAGAGATGAGAGATTAGAAGCACAGTTACCCATGTTCGCTCTCTCCCTCTTGCTCTTTTCTTCCTTACCGAGAGGGGGTGACACTTCCTTCCCGGGCTGTTGAAGGCTTCCTTCAGCCTTGCTGTCCACAGCGATCTGTACATTCAAAGAAGATAAACAAGGGGGTTGCAAGACAGAAATTAGTGGAAAAGTTGGGTCGGTTGAAGGCATGTTTTCCTCACTTCCACTATTTTGGCTCATGGAGCTTCCCTCTTGTTTTCTCTCTGCCTTCTTCTCAATCTCTTCTCTCAGATCGCTCTCTTTCTCGCTCAAGGTCTCTTGGACCGCCTCGCTTTTCTCTCTTTCTTCTTTTTCCTTTCCCCTCGTAATTTCTCCTTTCCTCTCAGTTATTTGCCTCTCAACCTTACCACCGGTTGCAGCTTCCTCCATGTGTCCTTGTAACATCTGGTCCTGGACCATAAGTACAAGTTGTTTTAGCTCATCAATGATAGTGGAGGAGCTGGGTCTTTGAGGCACTTCTGGTGTTGCTTCGCCCTGTTGGTCAGGAGGCGATTGGGGCGACGAAGCACACTTGTGAGTGGGGGCCCTCGTTAGCGTTCGGTTGGTGGATGGGGAACCGCGAATGAGAGGGGGCTCAAAGCTGGGCGTCGTACAGCTAGGATACGACGGAATGGGGGAATAATACGAGGATGAAGGGTAAGTCCTCCGGTGCTTGAGGTAGCGATAGCGAGGGGGAGTGTCTTGGCGATGGCAAGGGGTCGCCACCACCCGCTCAGGGTCTGAACCCGAGTAATACTCATATGCAGCAGGGTATGGAGGATCAAATTCAGAGGATGGGGTCGGTTCGGGCCAGGTTTCTTGGCCAAGGAGGCCCTCTGAATAGTTCCCTGAGTATGTATGGTCGAGGGTTACCTCCGCCCAGAAGTCAGATTCTTGATAACAATGATCCGACTTCGGGTAGTAGTCCTCTTCCACATACTCCATGAGACTCAAGTTCTGCACATGTGAATAGTTTTGTGAAGCCTCGCTACACTCCCTTAGTGTTTACACTCTTCTCTCAAGTTTAGAACACAACGGCTCTTTCAAGCTTCAAAACTTACCACCAATCTGCGATTAAGATCAAATGCAAACATGCAAAGAATATCCAAAGAAATCCTAGCAGTGTCCGAAACAAGTTAAGCACAAAGTTCTAGTTACTTGAAACTAGCTTTTGAAGTTGGTTGGTGGTTGAAAGAAGTTGGAAATGATATAGAAAAGCCTTTCATAAACACAAAGTTCAGGTTTTCGAAATTACTTTTGATCTGTGAGTACTGTTTACTCTGAGTTTCGGATGAACTCTTCAAGAACACTTAGAACTTTTTCCCAGAAATTATGAACTGATTTGAATATTTCTTTTTCTGTAAACTCTTGTTCTTTTGCACACAGGGAATCTCTTTTCTCTTTCAAATCCGAAATAACTCACAGATTTAAGAACCTTTAAGAACTTTTCAACAAGGATAACAAATATTCGGCTTCTCTCAAGAGATCATTAACCGATAACTTTTCTTCAAGTTTTCGAAAAGAACAGCAAAGGTTTTATCCTGAAGAAAACAAACAAGCGATACGGTGTGATACCTCCGACAAGCGCTTTGGCTCGATACCAACCGATGTGATCACGGTGGGGAACGTGATCACGAGCTCGGATCTAGCTTGAAGGAGGCGGTTTCCAGCAAGAATGGAAACGAAGAGCAGAGGAAGAACACAAAGGAAACAGAGTTCGGCCAAGGGAACCTCCTCACTACGAGGTGAGGCAATGCCCTTGAAAATGCAGGAAAGGAAAATGGGACCTAGAACCTTTTGACTACGAGATCAAACAATGCTAGGTATTATATTGGATCCTCTTGCAATGGATCACTAATGGATTGGTGGAGCAAGATTTGAGACCCACGAAGAACAATATGCGTACTTCCGCAAATATGTGTTCTTACAAAATGAGTTCTACCTAATACTTAGGTTACAACCTCCTTTTATAGAAGGAGAAAGAAAGAAGGAAATAATAAAAGATGTCTTGACAAGGGACAGCTTCCTGGATCTATGGTAGGCGAAATGAGAGGTGGCGGCGGATGTGACATTGTAGGCTACACTGCTTTGCGGCTCCCATTTCCCCATGAATTGCTTTCGGCGGGAAAAGGGAAGAAGAGGGCCTCTGCACAAGTTGAAGGGTTCGCCTGACTTGCGTATGGAGGCCTCTTCTGCTTGGCGAACACCTGGGCTTCGCTTGCTTCGGGGAATGAGGCACAGGGTCTTCGCCAATGACCATGGGGGTCGCAAAGAGCCATGGCCTCGCAAATGGCCTTGGCCTCGCCAAAGGCCAAGGGTTCGCCAACGGGGCATGGGTGCGCCAAGAACATAGCGACCACGGACTTGCCTTGGGGCCTCGCCGGTGCCTAGAATGCTGCTTCTTCTTCGCCCGTGCCTTCGCCAAGGGCCCTTTAGACCTTCTGGATGAAGGGTCGCGCCTTGTCTCAAAAATGGGGCTGATGTCCACATCACCCAAAGGGCTATCGAGGGGTCAGTTGCAGGTACCTCGAAAGGCGGAGAGCCCCGAGATGTGGAGGCCTTGGTGACGGTGGTTCAACCAGTCAACATGGCTGGTCCCGTCGTCGTCGAGGAGCTGTCCGAGGATTCCGAGGAGGAGATCCTTCGACGGAAGCGCCCCCGAGTTGCAGGTACTATTCTTGCTTCCCTTGGTTCTTTGGTGAATTTTTCTCTGCATTGTGTTCTGATTCCCATTTAACCTTGTAGCGGCAGAGGACTTGGTTGTGTCCTCGGACAGCAGTCCCAGCCCTGCTAAAGATAAGGGGAAAAAACCAGCCCTCGAGGAATCTTCCCGTAGCCCCGTTCGGGGCGCTGGGGAACCCGTCGGCCTATTGGCAGATGCTCGGAGGGCTGTTGTGGCCCCTCGAGTATATACAAGAAGGCCTTCGAGGATCCCTAAGACCCTGAAGGGCATAGATCCGGTTTCGAGCCTCGGTGCTCGAGGACTATCGGCGGGAGCTGCGGGAGAAATCCTTCAAACGCAAGGGTCGGCCCTTGTGGAGGCACAGGACCCCGTCATGAGGGTGACTCGCGGCAGTCAATACTCCTCGGGGAAGGGGAGGTGAGACTAAAGGTTGCAGAGGGTCTCGCACTTCCCCGCGACAGGCATTTTCTGAAGCACACGTCCTCGGGGGCCCTAGACATGGCGAAGGACATCTGCCAAGGCCTCACTCGAGTAAGTCAAAAATCTCGACTCCCCGTTTGTTACTTATCTTTTTTATCGGCATAATTTGTTTATATGCTTTTGCGTTTGTAACTTGCAGAAAACTGTGCGACCAGGGGTGGCCAAGATCGAGGACCTTGAATCCCTCGTGAAGAGTCTTGAGGCCAAGGCAAAGGACTCCGAGGAGGTGGAGAGCCTAAAAAAGGCCTTGGCTGACAAGGATGCCAAGTTAGCTGAAAAAGAGGCCGAGTTGGGGTCCTCGAGTAATGAGGAGGCTAACCTCCTTAGAGCCCTTGGAGTCATGGGCAACCAGCTGAAAACCTCCACGGTCGATGGGAAAAAGTACAAGGCCCTTTTCCTCGCCGAGCGCCATGCGAAGAACGAGCTCGAAGCTGAGATGGAGCAAGTGGTCGGGGAGTGCCAAAGAATGGAGGCCCAAGCTGAGGCGAAGGACAAACTCATCGAGGAGTTGTCCTTAAGGGCTGCCCAGGTCGAGGATCAGGCGTCGAATGCTGCAATCCAGATCGAGGACTGCACCAAGACCCTTAATGAGGTGACGGGTTCTGCGGTGGCTGATCATTTAGCCTTCGTACAACTAGAAAACCAAATTGGTTTTAAGTTGTACGATGGTGAAAGTGTTCAACCCCCCGTTTTTGTAAAGCCCATTCTTTGAAAGGGTCGGGTCGAGCGCGCAGTGTCGAGGTGCGATCGAGAAGACCGCGAACGCACAAGCCATGGAGGGTGTCCGTTATGCTGAGGGCTTCCTACGATGCCGCCACCAAGTGGAGGCCATCGTTGAGAAGTCCAATTTGGAACCCCTTAACTCCATGAAGATCGAAGATCCTCCTCAGGCGATTTTGTTCGAATGGGGTAGGGCAGAGAAGAAATTAGGAGTAGAATATCCTTATGATATTCTGCCCGGGCATGTAGAGGATGCCCCTGTTGTACCTCCAAACGATGATGCTTCCAAGTAGTTTGTGGACTTGTAATTGAATTTTTGCTCATTTTTGATAAAATATACAACGTTTCAGCATTTGTTGCCTTTGTAGTTGTTATACGAGTATTATTTGCATAATGCGAAGTGTTTTGTACTTGTGCTGGGTAAATTTGTGCAAATGAATTTGCGTAACTCTTCGTAAAGTGATTTCATTCGATGTGCACTGGTCGAGCAGTGACCCTGCAATCAATTTTTAAACTTACTGTATAAAGTGAGGGACACTCTTCGTAGAGCGGTTTTATGTGAACATAGCTTGTACAATGTAGAGACTTGGTATTTTGCCTTGATGGTCCTTTAACTTGTATACACCTTCTCTTTCTTTACTGTGTACCACATAAGGCCCTGCCCATCTGGAGCGAAGTGCGCCATGGCCAGGATTACGACCTGACAACTCCGCCTTTAGCAAGGCCATACCACCCACGTGGATCTGCTTTGTCCGAACTTTGGCGTTGTGATCGAGGTTTGTCCTTTGTCGTAAGGCCATAAGCCTAAGTCTAGCACCCTCGCGGAGTTCCTCGACGAGGTCCAAACGCGCCAAGACCGCTCTCATTGTGAGGGGCGTCGTAATATAGCGTTCGGATTGTGGGTATTGAGACTTCGATTGGCAGTAAGGCATCGACGCCGTAAACCAAGGAGAAAGGAGTTTCTCCCGTGGGCCCCCGTGTAGTTGTTCGATAGTCCCAGAGGACGCTGGGTAGGGCCTCGACCAACTTCCCTTTTTTGTCCTCGAGGCGCTTCTTTAAGCCCTCTTTGATCGTGCGATTTGTTACTTCTACCTGGCCATTTGATGGGTATGCCATGGGAGCGTAGAGCATTTGTATGTTCATCTTAGTGGCCCAATCCTTAAGCTTTTTGCTCGCGAATTGAGTCCCATTGTCGTGATTATGGCTCTTGGTGCCCGCACGTGCCACGAGGTCGTGCGGAGGAAGTGTATGACCTTGGCGGTTGTTATGTTCTCGAGCGGCTGGACCTCGACCCACTTAGTGAAGTAATCGACAGCCACTATACAAAATTTGAACTGCCCCTTGGCCGTAGGCATTGGGCCGATTAAATCGAGGCCCCACAGCGCGAAGGGTATAGGGTATGTCTCCGTAACCACTTCGTTTGCCGGCTGTCGTTGGATGCGAGAGTTGAGTTGGCATTTATGGCACGTTCGTACCAAATCATGCGCGTCTTTCCTCAAAGCTGGCCAATAATAACCGAGGCGCAAGCATTTGTGTGCTAGCGCATCGGAGCCAATGTGTGCTCCGCAAACTCCCCGAGTGGACTTCGTTCAGATGAGTTTGGAATCGTCGGGCCAATACATCGCTGCAAAGGAGTAGAATATCCCTTACGCCATAATGTGCCATCTATGATGACATGGCGGATCGCGTCCTTATTTTCTTTTGCAACGCTGGTGGGCCCTCGATTGCGCCGATTTGGAGATACTTGGAGGATTGGGTCCCTCCAATCCAGCTGCTGCGTTAGCGTCGATTGCATGAATTGTATTTATCGAAGGTTGTGCTAAGGTTTCGAGGAATGCATCCGCCCGCCCTTAGACAACCTGTCACCATGTTTTGATCCCTTGGGATCTTATTAATATTTAGCCGCCGAACTGCCCTTGTAAGTTTTGACAAGGCGCAAGTACCTCGAGAGTACTTGGATCCTTGTAGTCATTGGTCCCCGTAACTCGGCTTACGACGAGTGTGAGTCACTATGTACGATTAGACATCGCAAACCAGCTTTCAGGGCGGTCTTGAGACTGCTACGAGTGCCTCGTATTCGGCCACATTGTTTGTGACGGAAACCGGAAAGCTACTCGTAAGCTAGCCTCCATGCCGTGTGGGCCCCTGATATGAACGCCTCCTTCGGACGATCGGCCTTTGGATGAACCGTCCCACGAACATGTCCCACTCGGGAGGCTCCAACTCCTGTGGTGGTTCCTCGAAGGACCATGTTCGAGGGTAGATGGAAAGCTCGGCCATAAAATCCGCCAAAGCTTGTGCCTTTATTGATCGTCGAGGCTCAAACTTGATGTCATACTCCCCGAGTTCGATGCACCATCGGGCTAAACGACCACTATGTTCCGGTCTGTTTAGAATGTCCCGGATTGGTAGGTCCGTTCTGACAATGATTGTGTGGGCTTGGAAGTATGCTCGTAATTTCCTGGCAGCCACGATCAAAGCGTAGATCATTTTTTGGAGGGGAGGGTAATTAACCTCAGCCCCTCGTAGCGTGTGGCTTATGTAATAGACGGGCCACTGTTGTGGGCCTTCCTCCTTAGCGAGCACTGCGGATACAGTGTTGTTCGAAGTGGAGAGGTAGATGACGAGTTCATCCCCCGGTTGCGGACACTTCAGTGTTGGCAAATCGGAGAGGTGTTTCTTGATTTGCTCGAATGCTTCTTGGCATTCCGGTGTCCAAGTGAACGCCTTTTTCATGCGAAGCTGTTCGAAGAATGGCTTACACTTGTCCCCCAACTTGGAAATGAATCGCCCCAAGGCAACAATTCTTCCTGTAAGTTGTTGGGTTTCCTTAATGTTCCTTGGTGGCGCCATTTCTGTGATGGCTGATATTTTCTTAAGGTTGGCGTCGATCCCCCTTTCGGAGATCATATAGCCCAGGAATTTCCCGGCTCCAACAAAGAAAGAACACTTGGCTGGATTGAGCCTCATGTTATATCGCCGGAACGATTCGAATGTTTCTGCCAGGTCTTGAAGGTGGTCCTCGAATGTCATGCTTTTGACAATGACATCGTCGACGTACGCTTCAAGGTTACGGCCCATTTGGTGGGCAAAGACCTTGTTCATTAGACGCTGGTAGGTGGCTCCAGCGTTTTTGAGCCCAAAAGGCATTCGAACGTAGTAATAGACGTCATCCCCAGTCGTGAACGCCGTTTTGAAGGCGTCCTCGGGATCCATGTAGATTTGGTGGTAACCACTCTTAGCGTCCATGAACGACAAGTATTTATATTTGGAAGTTGCGTCCACGAGTTGGTCGATGACAGGTAACGGGTAGGGGTCCTTTGGACAATGCCTATTGACGCCCGTGAAATCAACGCACATACGAAGTTCACCATTTGTTTTGTCAGTTAAAACTATGTTAGCGAGCCACTCAGAGTACTGAATTTCTTTTATTATTCCAGCTTCGAGGAGTTTAGAAACCTCCTCTTTACAAACTTCTTTTGGAAGGGGCCATACCCCTTTTCTTTTGCTTAACCGCTTTGAATCCGGGAATACATTAAGTTTGTGGGTGATGACGTTAGGGTCGACACCCGGCAGATCCTTCAAGCTCCGGCGAAGACGTCAAGGTTTGCCTCGAGGAGGTGGATGGGTGCCATCTTCTCCTTTTGCTCAAGGTTTTTGCCAACCTTAAACTTCTTGCCTGGAACGACGTCGATCTCCTCTGTCACGTCATCGAGGCGTGGCCTGTCGTCGGGTTCCGCGGGCTCCTCGAGCTTCTTCGAGGCACGTGAGTCCACCGCAGAGCTCAAAGAAGTCACGTAGTTCGTCCTCGCCGTCCGCTGGTCAATGTAGATGCTTGCATCTCCACGAGGCGTCGCAAATGTGACCGTGAGAGAACGGATGTCACACCTCATGTGAAATTCGACCTGGCTGGGTCGACCAACGATGGCGTTGTATGTGGAAGGGACTTCGAGGACCAAGAACTCCGTCATAATGGAATGGCAGTCAACCGTGCCAAATTGTGTGTCCCCAATCAGCATGAGGGGCAGGTTGACGACCCCGATTGTTGGCACAATGTCCCTGCCGATGCCAAAGGTGGGGCCGGAGCTCCTTCGAATAGCGGACATGTGTACCCCGAGTTTATCGAGCATGTCCTTGAAAATGACACTGGTGTTTGCACCAGTGTCGATGTAAACCCGGTTGGTGTCGTAACCGACGATCCTCGCTGTGATAAGCAGTGGATCGGAGTGCGGTACGACGACCTTTGACCCATTGGGTCGGTAGATGACGTTCTCCTTGAGGTGATCGATCTGCAAGATTTCTCTTGCATACCGTTTTCTGGAGGAGGCGCCTTCCGATTTCGTGAGCATGTGAATGACGCCCGCGGGTGGAGGTGGTGGTAAGTTTTGCCTCCGAGGGCTGTTGTGTCGACGGCGGGTTTTGTCGCGATCGTCGCTGTCATCATCCCTCTTGCGGCTTTTGGGGAATTCCTTGCAGGGGGAAGAGGAGTCGGACAGGAATTCCTTGAGTTTACCCTGCTCAATCATCTCAGAAATGAGATTTCTGAGCTGAAAGCACGCCTCCGTGTCGTGGCCACGGTCCTTGTGGTAAAGGCAGTACTTGTCAAAACCCCTCGTGGTCTTATGTTGGATCGGCTGAGGCCACTTGGGGACCTTGTTCTGCTTCTCCAACACGAGGAGAATGTTCGTGCGGGTGTCACGAAGGGTGGGGTGATGGTCGGGGGTCTTCAGATCAGTGTTCGAGGACTGGTACCTCGATGAAGCAGACCCCTTGTCAAATTTCTTGCTGCGGTCGCTTACGGGGGGCCTGTTGTAAGGCTTATTCATCTCCTCGGAGTTCATGAACCGGGTTGCCCGATCGATGAACTCACCCATCGTTGTGACAGGGTTTTCATTAATATTGTACGCGAGCCTGGACTCGCGTTGAAGGCCTTGAGTCACGGCCGGGAGCCGCATGTCCGAGGAGAGACCTGGACTTGGACGGCTTCGCACTGAAACCGCCGGATGTAATCACGGAGTGGTTCCTCCCTTTGCTGTTTCACTCTTAATAAGTGTTGGACAGTCTTGGGGGGAGGTCGAGCTCCCATGAAGTGGCGCAGGAACGACGAGGCGAGGTCCTTAAAGCATTTGAAATGCTGGCCTCGTAACGTTCCAAACCATGTTGAAGCAGCCCCTTTCAAGGTGGAGCTGAAAGCTTTGCAGAGTATGGGGTCGGAGGCGCGAGCCATCTCCATTTGGGAGATGTAACGTCGCAAATGGTCAACGGGGTCCGTCGTCGCGTCGTAGCTTTCGATGACTGGCATTCGAAAGCTGGCAGGGGCCTTGACGGCAATAACGTCCTCTGTGAAGGGTTGAGTGAGGAGAACCTCGATGTCGCCGAGGACCAGGTTTAGCGTCTTAACCGCTCCTCGACCACGTTGATTCTTCTAAGAAGATCGTCGACATCCAGTTCGCAGCAGACGGTTTTGGTTACGGGATTGTTCATCCCCGTCGTTTGGAGGCGGGAGGCGAGCACCGCATTTCCGCCTTGATGGTTTGTACCATGAAGGCCTTCATTTCATTGAGCATGCTCGCCTGGAGCAGTGCCATCTGAGCGGGATCGACGATGACCTGCTGGGGGTCGTCGAGGTCCCAACGAGGTATGTCATAGTAATCGCTTGTGGTCGTGGGGGCAGCTGCACCCCTGGGGTGTCAGCAGCAGGGAGTGGCGGGGTTGCCACCAACTGGGAGTTGTGGGGCTGTTGCGTCCCCGTTGCCCCACCAGTGGGGAGCGGTGGAGGTACATCGGAGGAGCTGGAAGCAGCATCCTCAACATGCACACTGTTGTGAGTTCTTCTTGTTTTCACCATGAGAATGGTTAGAGGAGGAAAAAGTTGAGTAGAAAAGGAAAAACGGCTTGCTTTTCTTTCCCACAGACGGCGCCAAATTGATAGCCAAAGGGTGACCTCCGGTGGTATGGCTACGCCGGTGATCACGATAAGGCAGCTCCGGTACCTGAGAAGAGCAAGACAGGAAGAACTTTCAGGTGTAGAAAGAGAAGGAAGGTGGGGTGTGTAGTAATCACCTTATTTTGGGTTGGCATCACCCACTTATAGGGTGATGCCGGGACTCTCCCACGTTGGGGTAGAGTGTTTGGTGGGATCCTCCCCCACGCTTGAGCCACTGACTTCTGAGTTCAGAGCGGCGGATTGGACATTACCGCTCAACAGTGTTGGTCTGACAGCACTTGAGTGTGCTGAGTACAGCTTTTGTGTCTTGTGTGCTGGCGCAGCTTTTGGGCATTGTGTGCTGGGCCAGCTTTTTGGTTGGTGTACTATGTTAGAGTACCAATTGGGCCTGGCCCAGGAAGCGTTTGCTGCCAACCCGATTATACGGGGCGCCCTTATGGATAAGAGAGGCTTGGTGGACGCGGCCCATATGGCTTTTGCATTTGACAATACAGCTGTATGGGCTGGCCCATATATATCATTAATGATCAAAGAAAATTTTAATCCATGTAAAAAGGTTAAAATGACAATTCATTTGGGACAGCTACTCGTCCCCGTCCCCACATAACTTCGCCTCTGTCAAGGACCCTTAAGCGCAAAGCTTAGCTCTCAAGCTCTTGAATGCAAGATTCAAGCCACTTGCTCCTCATTTTTAACTTGAGCATTGCAAGTCTGTGGAGGAGGATCTGGAGGACTAGGAGGACAAAAGCTTTATGAGACATCGATGAAGTCTTTGTCGGGCTCTCAGGCAGTGGAAGTAGGGTTTAGAGGCGGCAGCGAAACTTGCTAGGGGTGGAGACCGGAGATTCTTGAAGAAGCTTGTGATTGCAGAAGAGTAAATGGCACAAATTGTAATTATAGTTAAACTTTTGGTCTTTTCTAAGTTGACACATGTGTAGGCTTTTAGCAACTTGCTTAATCAAGTTCCTTATCGTCTACCAAATGAAATCTTAACTTCCAATACTGAAATATTGAAGAAAAAATTATAGATTATATGCGGAAAATGAAATGGATCAAGAATTCTAAACTGGAGAATATTTGCTTTCAAGACTTTTTATGTGTGTGTGTGGTCGTGTGCAACCTAATCGCTTTGTGGTTCTACTTTAAATGATTCGGGCTTTTTTGCCCACCTGTTGAGCACGGGTTAAATAAATATTCTTTTATTTTTTCATTTTTGAAAGGGGGAGCACACCACCCTGAAATTCATTAATAGAAAAGCCAAACGACACTTACAATGAGAAGAAGAGGGGCCTTACAGAAACAGGGCAAAACCTCTCCAAAAGCACTATATAAGAGACCTATAGCTAGGTACAAAATGAGCCAGAGGACTAAGAGAAGAGCCCCCTAATATCTAAAGAATTCTTTTTTTTTTCTAGACCAAATGCACCGCTTCCAAAACCACACTAGAAGTATCCCGACTTCTTCCTTGAAAGACAGTGTTATTTCTCTCCTTCCAGATGGAGCACACAATTGAAGCAAATAGACTACGTCTAACTTGAAATTTTAACGACTTACCTTTCACTACCTGCTTCATCCACCTGCAAATGAAAGCAACCTTGTTAATTATCACCTAGGTGATATTTCACTCACTAGTTCAAATGGTTCAGTTACAATGTAATCTGGAAGCCCAAGCCCAATTAACTGAACAATTATATATCTACTCCTCATTTCCAAGTGCTCTAGGTGAGTGAAAATTCACTCGGGTGATAAATAACATCGACGAAATGAAAGTCCAGGGTAGAGGGAAAGAGGACAAGTGCACCAAGAGGAGAGCATCCATGAGGACTCCGGCGGAGTAGGGACATTTAAAAAATAAATGATCCCTACTCTCTTATGCACTCCCACAAAGGAAGCAAGTGCAATTAATATCTGGATTCCAGATCGCTATTGTCATAAGTCATTAGAGCATTCATGGCACAAAACCTAAAACTTTTTAAATATACATTTTTGGAATTTAATATTTTTTTCTGAAACAGAGAAGGCTTTTGGCATTTAATCTTTAGTTTAATTTTATCAACACATTAAAATATAAATCTTAACTTTTTAAACAAATGAGATTTTATATTTGTAATATATAAACATATTATTTAAAAATATTTTTCTAATAATTAATAATATTGATAAGTTGAAGTATCAAAATTAAAAATTAAATGTTTCAAAAATTAATTATTTAAATTGCCGGTTGGCAAACAACTAATCATCAACCTTTTTTATTTTATTTTAAGATACATATCATCATTTAGGACACGAAAAAAACGGTGACTTTCTGATATTATTTTTTTCTCAAATTAAAACTTCAAATTGTCAGTAGCTATTTCCTAGCAAGCTTGGAATATTAACTTGGGAATAGGAACATATGTAAACAAATGACATTTTTTATAGTAGGAACGTGGAACGAAATTGCTACAAACTGTAAAAGTACTCCATGATCTTTACCTTTATATTAGTTGATGGCATCAATGTAAAGAACTTTATGCTATGGGTGAATTAATGGTGAAACCCACCCTCTTTGTCCAAACTTGGGTAACACATTGTACATCTTGAGTCTTGACATTAAGCTTGTTAGTGTGTTCTTTTAGGGTAGATATTTGATACGAAGATAATTTTTTTTTAAAAGTAGAGAGGAAAAATGAAAAAGAGAAACTGAATATTGGAGTGAATATCCGGGGCATGTTCATTAGTGAAGAGATGAGAAGTTTTGCTTTAGCAAAACAATCAATCTGTTATATTAATGATCAGCAACAATAACAACTAAATGCCAAATCGACATAATGTCCAAAAAACCAGAAAACAAAGAAACTAAGAGCCCATTTGGCACAACTAGCTTTAGCTGGATTAATCAATTTACATAAGCCCTTCATCCACCCACGTTTGTAAAGGTAATTACAAAAATACCCTTCCCCCCGTTTTACCGAACTTTTTAATGGATTTGTAAGGTTGAAACCACCTCTCAGAACATAACTGGCTTCGAGGCCCGCAACCCAGAGCCTAATTGTGGTGGTGATGGCCAAAGGTACCCTCGATCCGGCGGATCCCATCGCTCTTGGAACAGATGAGATAAGATCTTACTAAAATAAGTAAAGTATGAAAATGAAATATACACAAACACCCAAAAATAGTTTTCCCAAGGCTCACTAAAAACCTAGAACAAATCCCGGTTTGGTTTTCCCGAGGCTCACCAAAACAAACCCGAAAACACTTTGAATTTTATGAAAAATTAAACTGTTGAAGTTTTATCGAAAACACACAAAACGGTTTTCCAAAACAATTTGTCTCTCTCTCAAGTAGCCCGAAAGGCTGTAAGGATGATGAAGCTAGTTCCGATTGATCTTTGGAGAGCTTGACTTGACTTGCTTTTCTTATGAAACGAACACTTGAATGCTTGATCGAGAAGTTGAGAGTTGTCTTCTTCGTGAGTTTGAAGTGGATATTTAAAGACTCATGAGAGGAGCGTCTGGAGCTGCTGCAACGTCTTTCTTCGTTGTGGATGCAGGTAAATCCGCCAGATTTTTCTCTTCCAAAAATCGGATGCAATCTTGAAGAGGAACACTCAAGAGGTAGAGTTCTATTGGAACTCAACAAAATCTAAAAGCAGATTTCTTTACCAATTGGGCTGGATTCGAAATTCAAGTAGGAGGCCCACGAGATAAAACGAAGCCCACACACAAATAATGAATAATAGGCTTAAAGTGCTAAACATACACATACTTTTCTAAGATTTACAAAAACTCCCAAAACTTTGTTATCATCAAAATCCTTAAAGTCATACGAGATATACTCTATACCAGTATACGACAATAAGAATGTAAGCCAATTAGCAAAGATCAAGCGAACTCACTCACCGGAGCGGGTAATGGGACTGGGGGACGCGATGTGAGAAATCAGAAAAATAAGAGCATTCGCTTTCTATGACGCCTTATCCCTATCCTACTTTCGGGATCTCTGCTCGGTTCTGCTAACATGCATTCTAAGCGGACTTTTTGTCTGGTGGTATTTGCTGCCCGAGCCCCCATTGGTACAACCGGCGGCTTGCTCTCTCTCCCTCCAAAAGTGTGCCCATTAAATTTGCTTGACATCGGAGTACCGGAGGAAGCATTGACAGTCCGGAAACCAGAAGGCCGATTAGGATTTACCGATTTGCTTTGAATGCAATAGGACAGAGCCAGAATCGAACTTGCAAAGACCGATCGAGTTTCAATCGAAACCAAATCTCCTTCTTATTTGATAAATAGAAATTAACCCCTCCAAAATTCTGAACCATATATGCAAATCACAACGGAGGCCATGGTGTCGTGTCATTTAAATGAACATTTTTAAAAGTCGAGGATGAATCACGAATGAAAAATATCTACTAAATTAAAGAAATTAAAATACAAAATCACAAGATTCATAAAAACTTCTCACGATTGTTTTGGAATATGTTAATTACGTTAAAGAAAGAAATAATATATTAATCTATTTGAGATCCATGCTATTTAAATTTGTTTTCCATACTTAAATTAGTTTCGATGTTGACTAATGAGATCGTTAGAATTATCATGTTTATATTTCTTAGGACTCCCGGTTTGTAATTTAAAAATTTAATTTACCTCATTCATTTTTTTAATTATTTTAATTAGTATATTTAGTTCTTGCATGTAGCTAGTAAATACTTGTTTATTACATTCTTTTCTCTTACTCAAATAGGTAATCACCCAAGTACTCCAGGTAAAAAGTTTAGAATCTCGAGATACTTTTACGGTATATATATACACACACCAGCTTTTCCAAGACAACCGGTATACCCAGTGTACTGGTATTGTCTCGTATCACTGCAAAACGGCACGATCACCGACGATATTTAATACCTTGCATGGTGTTGGTGAGACCAGTTAACGAATTGAAGTGTAACAATTTGCACTACTATGAAAAGGCATATTCTGTAATTACTTTCATTTTTTGGCCCTTTGTTGTTTCCCACACGTGTGGGATTTAAGCAAAGTGCTTAGGCACTTTGCTTATCATTTGCCAAATAGGCTGTAAAGAACAAAACCGTAAATGCCTTCTTAGGCTACAGAAAAATTAAAGATAATTAAGCAGTATTAAAAAGATCATTGCAACCAACAATTAGCTATCCAGAATCGAAATTAAAGGCTATAATATGTATCAAAAAGCAACCATCACAAGACGAAAACACCAGCGAGTTGTACTAATTCACCTCGGGATTTTAAACAAATGATGCCCACAAACAACATACTCAGGAAAAACGCATACATCTAAACAAATTCAAACCAAAAAGGGAGCAAAACGATGTCTCAACCTTGCGATGGTACCATGTACAAAACTCAAAGATAACTTCAGCCAACGATCAATATATCACAGACGAGCCCACAACCAAAGAGATGTCACCATACTATAGTTGGGATCAATTCAACATCGGGAGTTAATAGGGGAGATCCGAAACCCCGTCCACCCGAAGCCAAGCGACTCATTCCCATCGGCAGGGTGAGACGTCGCTCACCCTGCCAAGACACCATTAACACCTATCAAATACCGCCTAGAAGCAAGAAAAACGTGAGTCCTGGATTCCTTCTCCTCTGCCCCGCCGACAAAACGCCAATGAAATAGAGGCTGGGGGCGATCGACCGGCCCACCAGCATGACCAAACAGTCCCCACGGCCACCATCTACGATAGAGCAGAGGAAGATGGGATGCACCGGTGCGCCAGGGGTTCGGACGTCTAAGAGAAGCGGATGAAAGCTTCGTACGGAGGCCAAAGATGGGAGAGCACATGCTAGCAAAGCTTAGGAACCCCTACATGCATAGTTAAAAAGCGAATCGGACCGGACGGTTCAAACAGTTAAATTGTGAACCGCTTTATCGTCTGGTTTTGATTCTGGTTAACCACTAGATGGGTCAAAACCGATGAAAATCGGTAGTGGTAGCGGATCTGTTTTGGCAACCGCCACGTGTCTGCGTAGTTGATGCGTGTTAATGTTACTGGATGCCATTGGGATTTGTGCGTTATGCGTTTCTCGGAATTCGAGGAAAACAGGGGGGTTGAGTTGTGTTCCTGTTCTTATTCTTGTCAACGAAGTGATTGAAAAGATCGATCCCTCTGACTTATGCCATAAATGTCTTATATAGCCAGTATTAATGGTGGTAAAGTCGTAATATTTCAATATAGCGTTATTTGGACACGTGTTTTATATATGCGGGAGTGTTCCTCAGGGAATTTCTTGTGATACATTTAAGTATTTATTACGTCCGGGAATGTTACTGAGGTTTTAGTACCATTACTTAAGAGTTTTTAATGGGGCCATTGTATTGGGCTGCTTTTTGGGTCTTTTGTTAGGCCTTTTTGGATGATTGGGCCTATGGCCATCAGGTAGAAACTGGTCAAACCATTAACCAATTGAACCTGATTTTTGAAAAACTCGTTAAAAAACTATTTTAGGGAGAAGAAAAATTAAAGAAGAAGAATAATACAAGGAAGAACTGAAGAAGAAGAAGAAGAAGAAGAAGGAGAAGGAGGAGGAGGAGGAGGAGGAGGAGGAGGAGGAGAAAGAAGAAGGAAAGAACGTGAATAACTGTATGTGGGTTATTTTACTTCCCACGACTATTTTAGGGTTTTAATTTTATAATAATTGTAAAACAGTTCACGAACTTTAGCTCTTATACAAATAAGCCCTTGTACGATAAATCATTACTATACTTTCAAGCCATTTAATCTTCAAAATAATCAATCAGATTTACTCTTTTTTGAACATAATAATTTTTTTTATGAATGGAAAAAAATATTTATTCTTTGGTTCAAGGTGGACAAACCTTAAAGTTTTATTCTTTATACAAACAAGTCCATGTATTTCTATAATTATTACTTTCAATCTTTCATCTTTCAAATAGATAACAATGTTCTTCATTGTATTTGAATTATTATTTTTTGATACATTTATATGAATTACTTTGTTGTAGTTCTATAATATGAATACTTTATTACTAATTTATAGGGGTTGAAAAGTACAGTCCAACCACCGGTTTAACCGTTTCGACCGATTGAACCTTGAACCACTGATTTTACGGTCTGGTTTTTTTAACCATGCCTACAACGAGCCTCCAAATTGATAGACAAGAAAGCCAGGCAACGATGCATCATGGTTACGAGCGAACTAGGGTTATTTTTTTAAAATCTTAAAACTTTGATGAAAATATGAGAAGTTTTTAGAAGAAAATATTGATTTGATTGATGAAGATTTTCATTTTAATGCTGAAGTTTGGAAAATAAGGTTTTTCATCACTTAATACTCCATTTGTCCTTTAATGATTGTTCTGTTTGACTTTCGTACTTGTCTTTGACTAAATTTTTAACCAGGAATAACTTGTTAAAAAAATAGAAATATTTATTTAGAAATTAGAGACATTAAAATAACATATACACGTCATGAGTATTTAGCTTAGTGACTATGCTTCTTGGACATGATGAAGTGAAGTGGATATCTTCAGTTCAAGCCTCCATAATCCTCATACTCTACCTCGAACCCCAAATGTGTCAAAAAAATATATGCATATAAATTATTTGATTTTATATGTTAACATGCCAAAAATAAATAAATAAATGTATAAATTAAATGCTGAAACTAAATAAAACAATTTTTATGAGACAAGTGAGGAGTTATACATCCAAATATTTCTTTTGAAATATAAAATTTATAAAATTTTCCAAAACTAAACGAACATTAGCGTCTCTCAAATGTTAGTTTTTAGAGTAAAAAATCAGAAACATTACCAAGTATTTGACGTTTAAGAAGTAATCATGTCCCTAATATGTGTCCTTAAGCTAAAAGTACTCAACCGACGTTTAAGAAGTTTCCTTTTACCGTCTCGGCTCGGCTCATATTCATCCGTCATCGAAGTTCTGCAGTTTTCTCAGTCTCGTCTCACATTAATGCTTCAAAAAGCCGACACAAGTTTCGGTTTTTGTCCCCAATTTCTTTTCTTTCTTTGTCTTCTCTTATGATCCTCTGAAACTTCCACCGTTACTTAATTTATCTCTTCCTGGGTGAAAGAAAGATATTTCCTTTTAACATTTTCCCCTACGTACCGTACGTGGCTTTGTTTCACCCATTACTGCCGTGAGGGGAAATGGTGGCCGGATTCTCAGCTGGGGTTTTCCTGGCGGTGGTGATTCTGCCGGCGGCGGTGGTTTTGGGTGGCATTCCGTTGAGGTTGGAGCTGGAGAGAGCGGTTCCGGCGGGTAGTGTAGGACTGAGTGAGCTGAGAGCGCGTGACAGGGTCAGGCATGGGAGGCTGTTACAGTCCTTGGATGGGGTCGTCGATTTTCCTGTTGCAGGGACCTATGACCCTCTGCTTGTTGGGTAATTCTCATCCCTCAACTTTTCAGCCAAACATTTCAGGTTCTTTATATTGGTAGAAAGTTGTGTGTGTAGTTCTGTGGTTTCAACCTAGTTTTGGCTTAAAAATAGAGTATTCAGGAGTTCAACTAGTAATGCTCAGTTGAAGTTTAAGGGTCCGATTGACTAAAAATCAGGTTTACATATGTCTTGGTTCCATTTTGTTTTAGTTAAATAAGTTAAAGCTTCTTGTAGTTTCTCGCTTTGATTTTTACTCTCTTTATCTTTTGTACTTCTTGGATGGATTTAGGATCTTCCTAGGATGTCTCAAGTGAATTTCATATTTATAAAAAAAGTTTCCTGGCATTTGTCATGTTTTTATCGTTTAGTTTTTAACCCTTTCTGTGAGACTATGCTGATGTTCATGGTCAGCAGGTTGCCTATTTTATTCATGCTTTGGCTTTATTTGCTTCTTTTTTCCTTCATTTAAATTATAGAGGCATGCTAGTTTTCACTGATTGTTTAAAATAATGCTGTAATACTAATCATCATTGCAAAAATTCATTTTTCTAGGCTCTATTACACAAAACTGCAACTTGGTACTCCTCCAAGAGAATACTATGTGCAGATAGACACTGGTAGTGATATTTTATGGCTCAGTTGTGCTAACTGCAATGGTTGTCCTGAGACAAGTGGACTTCCAGTAAATTTCTTGTCTTTCTTACAGTCCTCTCTTGAGTGTTTCATTTTCAGTATTTTAGTTCGTCAGTTCTTCAAGTTGGAAATTTTCTTTCAGATTCAGCTGAATTTATATGATCCCGGGAGCTCATCAACAGCTTCACTGATCTCTTGTTCAGACCGGAGATGCAGTCTAGGAGCCCGATCATCAGATTCTGCATGTTCACCTCAGAGCAATAAGTGCAGTTACACATTCCAATATGGAGATGGCAGTGGAACATCTGGTTACTATGTGTCGGATTCGTTGCACTTGGATATGATCCAAGAAAACTCTTTGACTGCAAACTCTTCATCTCCTATCCTGCTAGGGTGAGTTGCAGAACCAGTGGAGGTTAAGGTGCTCCTAGATTTTTATTTTATTGGTTAGAAAGCAAGGCTCATGTCTTAGTGTGTACTTGTGAGCTAGGTGTAGTACGACGCAAACTGGGGAATTGATGAAGTCAGATAAAGCAGTTGATGGAATATTTGGATTTGGGCAACAAAGCTTGTCTGTAATTTCACAACTTTCTTCTCAAGGAATAACGCCAAGAGTATTCTCCCACTGCTTGAGAAGTAGTGGTGGTGGTGGTGGTATATTGGTTCTTGGTGAGATTGTGGAGCCTGGTATAGTTTATACGCCCCTTGTTCCCCTACAGTAAGTTCTTTTGTCAAGGCATTTTATCACATCTATCCCAATCTAGCTGTGATCCTTGACACATTTTGGTAACAAATTTTCTATGGTACTGTCATGGTAGTTTTTTGTGACTGTTTTCTCTTTTATTAATATTCTATTAAAACGGCGGTTTGAATGGTCGTTTACCACTGAAGGTTAGTGCCAGTCATGTGTTTTACATTGATAAGTGAAGGAAAATCTCATAGTGAAGGAATGGAACTTTACTGCTGAGTTATCAAAAAGTGCTATGTTTGATTTTGAAAAAAATGGGTCATTGTTTCTTGTACATCTAAACTTTCAGCTTCTTTTTGTGGTTGTTAATACCATAAGATGTTATAACTAAGTTGATGGATCTTCAGGGTTTGTTAAAAAATGGTGGATAGAGTATAGGACTCAAGTATTTGTCCATTCATCATCATCATCATTTTGAGCCTCAGTAAAGAATTATGTTGCGGTCACGAGTCATGACATGCAGTTAGTTTTTATAAGTACTTATTATTAAAGTTCATATGAACGTATATTGATGGGGAATAAGATGTCCTTTGTGCTGGCATCCTATTGTGAGCGACTATTTTGCTTCATGCTCTCTTTTTTTTCAGTCTCAGTCCCATTTCAATAGGACTCATCATCATCAACAACACCTTAATCCCAACTACGTTGGGGTCGGTGGCATGAAATTTATAGTGGTAATCAATTAAAAATTAGTTGACACTATAAATTCATGCAAAAGCATAGTGGCAAAGTTTTACGCCGGATGCCCTTCCTGTCACAACCGTCTTTCGAAGGAATAATAAGATGAAATGAAATTTCAAAACCGTGTCATCATAGGTTTTTCCACTTTCATGGAAAATATCATGAGACGGCGATGAGTTGAGATAATTGCTCTAGTCACGTCCCATTACAAGGTTGATATTGCCCATTTCAATAGGACTGATTAACTTTAATTAGAGATCATTGGTTTGTTCTGAAAAGTATACTTGTATTTATATTCTTATCCACTGTCCACATCATAAAGTGGGTATCAAATTACTTTCTATTTTATTTATTTTATTATTTTATAAGTATAGGATTCTAATAACCATTTTGTACAATCTACAGGTCCCATTATAACCTTTTTCTACAAAGCATCTCCATCAATGGCCAGGTTCTAGAGATTGGTTCATCAGTCTTTTCGACTTCAGACAATCAAGGAACAATAATTGATTCTGGGACAACTCTAGCATACCTTGCAGAAGAAGCTTATGATCCGTTTATCAGTGCTGTAAGTTGAACTTATAATTCACTAATTTGATGGTAGGGCCCACATAAAAAATAATACTCCGTATTTGGTATAATTTGTTTCCTTTGACATTTAGATCTCAAGGACGGTCTCACAATCAGCCCGCCCTGTTATTTCCAATGAAAACCAATGCTATTTAACCACTTCCAGGTTGGCTTTAAACATCTGTTATCTCATCACACACACACACACACACAAACATCTGTTTAAATTTTCACAACCCTAAATATTATGTTATTCTTGTTCAGTGTCAATGACATATTTCCTCAAATTAGTCTGAACTTTGCTGGTGGAGCATCAATCACCCTGGGCCCTCAAGATTATCTCATACCAAAGAACTCTGTTGTGAGTTGTCAAAATTTTGATACACATGTGAATGCTTGATTACATAATTCTCTTTTGTAGTTGGTAGGGCTTGCCCTCCCAATAGAAGAACACCCCTAAAACACTTTGACGTTGCAGATTAATCTGGTAGTAGCTGTATGGTGCTCTCATTCTAATGTTGTTTGGTTATGTGTCTACTGTGTTGTTTTGTCTGGCACTAGTTTTACTATAACTCCTACAGACTTGTTCCTATCTTCTTCGTCAAGCAAGGCCTATCGAACTCAGCTGTGCTAATTTTCTAGCATGAATTCGATGTTTGATTTTTACAATGGACTGTTTCTACTCCTATGTGACCTTTGCTGATCTCACCATGTTCTTACAGCCATCCTTTGGGTTTGTAACAAAAATTGCTCTTATATGCATTTCTTGTTTGTCAATTTCAGGGTGATGCTTCAGTTGCGTGTGTTGGATTTGGGAAAATTGGAAGGCAAGGGATATCAATTTTAGGAGGTACAAGCTTGATTGGTTCTGAATGTTTAATTCTTGCCTAAGGAATTTCAAGCAATAATCTGAATTGATTTACTATATGGTTATACTGTAAACTGGCCATCATGCATCCTACCTTTTGTTTTAGAAGTTACTTTTGGGATCTGTATTCATCATCATACTCACCTTAATCAATTAATTGTCTAAAATTTGTCACCACTATAAATGCATGCCAAAAGCATAGTGGCAAAGTTTTACTAGGGATGTCCTTCCTATGACATTTCAGAACAGTCATTATCATTGGTTTTTTCTACCTGCATGCATGGAAAATATCATGAAACACTACAAGATTGACATTGTAAAAGCAACATTCACATCATGGAACATGACCATACTCTATGGAGTATATGTTCTCAAACGTAAAGAAAGGAAACTATGTTTAATAGACACCTAGACAAAGACAATGCCATTTTCCCTATGAGAACAAAGGTTTGTTTTTTTAAATGTTTATTTATTCAATTCAATAATGTCGTATAGGCTTTCAATTCAGAGAAAGGTTATTACCTCCCATATGCTATTGAGGTTATTTGCTACTACCTCCGTCCCATAAAGATTGTTCCGTTTGTTTTTCAGCATTTAATCTATGCTTTTTTTCTTCAACATGTTGACATATAAAATCAAGTAATTTATATGCGTATGTTACATGAATGTGTCTTGTTTCTAAATAATTTTTTTAACAAATTATTCTTTGTTAAAGATTGAGTCAAACACAAGCTTGTCATTGTGCTCCGTATTGTCATTGGCTTGTTTCCACTTTGCTTTACACTATTTAGTTTAGAAAACCTTAGGCAGTTAAAACTTTCTGTGATTACACGAAAGTAAGAATATAAGTTCTCTTCTTTTAACATTGAGTTCGTGGAACCTTGCAACTCATTCAACCTCTAAATTTCCAATTACTGTTTTGCAGATCTTGTTCTAAAAGACAAAATTGTTGTTTATGACTTGGAAAACCAAAGGATTGGATGGACCAACTATGACTGTAAGCCCTTAATCACCATGACATTGTGTCTGCATTGCCATGGAATTGGACTTTCTGGTTTACATGCTGATGCTGGAATAACAGCTGATCACTTATATCGCCGTTAAACTTATATTGTTATTTGATTCATTTCACTAGGTTCCATGTCTGTGAATGTATCTACAACTAACAACAGAGGGAAAAGTGAGTTTGTGAATGCTGGGCAGATGGGCAATGGCGGTTCGAGTATAAATGGTGGAGGGAATGTGATTGCCCTCATATTACCCATCTTCATGATCATCTCTTTGCTGCTTCAATAGAAAATAGTGAAAGCTTCCCAGTTTACTCACTTCACTTGCTGGTTTATAAACTCGCCGGCATTTCGCTCTTCTAGTACTTTAGGTGTTTGGGTTTCCTTTGTTCAAGGGAACATGTAAATTGTACTCCTACAGAAGTGGTTGTAATGAGTTGTTAGCTTTTCAGAAAAATGAAAGAAAATGAAAGGGAAAAAAGAGAGGATAAAGAAGAAAATGAAACTTCTCTCTTTTAGGGATCATAGGGAGGAACAATGGAGTTCATGCAAAAACTGAGCTCAAGCTTCCTGGCTGTACAGAATTCTTAGCATTACTGATAACTTGTGTTAGCTTGAAACATATCTGCTACACTTTGCCGCTTTCACTAAAAACTTTTCTTTCACAAGATTGCTAATTAACCAACCATTGAGGTCAAAGACATTTTTGTTAGATTAGTGAAAGGTTAAAGAGAATGTTGATTCGCAATGAGGGATACAAGTGAAGAAACATAGTAATACACAAGTGAAAAAAAATGAAAAAAAAATCATTGAGACTTTTATTTTTTCTTTTGGAAAAGGAATTACAATGGTGGGATGGAGGAAGAAAAAATTGATTGTGGGGGAATTCTCAACTACGGGAAAAAAATGAATAGCAAATTTTTTAGGCCAGTAACGCAGACAACTGCTCTTGATATTTCCATTTTCCAGAGCCTGAAATGTAACAGATTACACATCATATACAATCAGCTTCTAAAATCACTGATGCTCAAGATTGGAACCCCCTATAGGTATCCAGTACAGCAGCAGCAATTTATATTTATATACTGAATCAACATATCCAAAGAGCTTACAACCATGAACTTGAATTTCCTCTTCCCAAATTTTTGCTGCTGCGTCCAGTTCCTGCTGGGTAGTAGCCTTCTGTCATCCAAAGATTGAAAGTAAAGTTTAAGATAATCACCCACTTTCAGGTAGAAGAAAAGGGTGCATGACCATTTGAGTTGCGGCTAGGATAAATGGACGACTGTAGATCAGATAGAACTACAGATAAGAAATGATACCTTGAGAAGCCCTTTTGCCTCCATTTCTGCTGCAAGTGTGGACCTGGATACCCTTATCTTTAAAGTTCATTTGAGTTTCCACAGTTGCACCTAAAAGTGCAGTAAAGGTGACCCTTAAAGGCACACATTACAAACTGATCTATTGTAGAAAGAAGCAACTCAAACTGGTGTACTAGATCTACTAATAATTCCAGTTAAGGCAGGAAAGGAGAGCCTGAGACCTTGAAAGTTCAGTCCGGGGTACCATTATACAGTATGCTTCACAAATATTGGAGATGTGCAACAACCAACTTCGGCCTGAGTTTCAGATTTTTCAGATACTCGCTAGAATAAAGACCACTAACAAGTTCAGCAACTGATACGACCCAAACAGACTTCAAGATGTTACAAAGTTCCCTACACAGATTGTCAATCATATCACTCTGCTTAATAACCTTTAATGCTCGAATGTAGTAAAAATTGTGACGAGGTGCAATTGAAGGTCTTTATTAAGATCCTCCTGCTACCAATAATCCCCACATGAACACCTTCCGTCATTAAAATGGTGAAATCTGCTGTTGTCTCTCACAATTATCTGTCTTTGAACAATCTTTGACATGAGCTTTATTGCAGCATGGCAATCCACACAAGTCCGCACATTCTTCGTAACTCGAATTGTGGTTCCTGCTGGGGTACTAATTAGTCCAAAGCCTATGGCTAATCTCTCACTATGACCAAACAATAGATACTTCTTTTGCTCCTCCTCAACATCATGGAACACCTCATTTGTGTTAGGAATGTATCCTTCTTGCTCCATCTTATCCAGAAGATCTTTCAAAGCAGCACAAATTCTGTCATGACAACGATGGGATTCATCTCCTGAGATAAAAGTATGCACTGTATTCTTAACTTCTATCCAACTGGAAGCAGGTTTCTTCTTCATCCCCTTTCTTCGCATGCTTTTCCTCATTTTTTCAGCATCTTTCCACCTATTAGCAGAAACATAGATGTTTGACATGATCACATAAGCCCCCATGTCTTGTGGATCAGCCTCAAATAGTCTTTTGGCAACCTTCTCAGCTATTTGGACATTTTTATGGACTCTACAAGCAGATAACAGTGCAGACCAAATACCACTAGCAGGAATAATGTGCACGTTAGATATGAAGTCAAATGCTTCTTCCAACTTGCCTGCACGACTAAGGAGGTCAGCCATGGCAGCATAGTGCTCTATGCCAGGAGCAATACCATAAACCTGGGTCATATTATTAAAATACTTCCAGGCCTCATCTGCCAATCCGGCATGACTACAAGCAGTCAAGACAGCCATATAAGCAACGTAATTTGGTCTAACACCAGCCCGTTCCATTTGGTTAAACAAAGATAGCGCATCAAAGGCTTTCCCATGCAATGCATATCCCATAATAATGGCTGTCCAGGATACTTCATCATGCTCTTTCATTTTGTCAAAAATTCCTCTTGCCACTCGAATGTTTCCACATTTAGCATATAAATCAACAAGTGAGCTGGCTATGAATAAATTATTATCAAACCCACTCCTAATTATGTACCCATGGAGCTGCTTTCCCAAAAGGAGTGTTGTCAAGTGAGCGCATGCGGGCATGATGCTAGAAAAAGAGACAGGTACCGGTTTTATTTTTGCAGCCACCATCTGACGAAATAGCTTCAGGCCTTTATCAAAAAGACCATTTTGAACGCACCCTGCAATGACAGAGTTCCATGAAATGTCATCTCGTTCAGGTAGTAAATCAAACACATGGCAGGAATACTCCAAGCTATTACAGTTTGCATACATGTCAATCAAGCTACTTCCAAGGAAAACATCTGTGTTCAAACCATGTCTGATTGAATATCCATGAATCTCTTTTCCTCCTCTGGAATCTACATACTTGGCAAATACAGGAAGTATACTGGACAAAGTGAAAGAGTCAGGCTTCAAATTTGACCTTGCCATCTCTCTCACCATCTTCAGTGCTTCTTCATAAGTCCCATTTTGGGCACAACCTGCAATCACAGTGTTCCATGAAACTATATCCTTTTCGGGCATCATCTCAAAAACTTTAATCACACTATCATGTCGAGAAGCCAGCCTGGAAAACTCCCCACTTGAAACAGCCTTACAAACTTCATCAGAACTAGGGAACTCACTTGTACCCACCATCTCTTGAAGGCGAAAATTACCATCATTGACCACCCCCGACAAGCCAACAATTTCAACGCTACTTATTGGAGAATTTCCCCGTTGATCAAAAAGGCTACTTCCAGTAACAGGATCACCCCCTCTGTTAGGCATTTTGTCAAACACGTTTAATGGGTAAATTTTCAGTCCACTACCCTCGCCCGAAGTTTGAAACTTTGCATACATATTGATAAGCGCATTTCCTGTATACAAATCAAAATCCAGCCCAAGCCTAATGATGAAGCCATGAACGGCCTCACCCAACCTAAAGTCCATCAAAAAGGCACAGCATTTTAGCACAGTCGGGAACACATTGTGATCTGGGCATACCCCACAAGCACGCATGTCAGCGAACGACGCTAAGGACTCCAGAGCAAGGCCAGCTTTGCTATAGCATCGAATGATTGATTTCCAGGCGAGGGGTGGGGGCGAGCAGAGAGAATGGAAGAGCGAGAGCGAGTGACGTAAAAGAGTGAAATTGGTGTAGAAGGAAATGAGAGTGGCGACTCGCAGAGGAGAAGATGAGCCTGTCGTGAAGAGCTGGGTGTGAAGCTGTTGAACTTGGGATAAAGATCTTATGCTTTGAGGGCTCCTGAGCAAGGCTGTGACGAGGTTTTGGGTGGCAGCCATGGGAGTGCAGAGCGCGGTGGTCTGGCGAAGTTTCTAGCTCAAAGAGCATCGTGAACTTTCGCCCGGCGAAGAATCGAAGTAATCCAAAACCAAAGCATCACCGGAGAAGAATCATTCGAAATCAGCCATCAAAACTCCATATTCTTTGTGAAGAAGCAAGAAGGAAGACGGAGATAAGTGGAAACACCGAGAAGCTGCAAAACTTGTTTGTTTACATTCAAAGTTCCAAAACTTCTAAAATTATTTCAAATCAGTCCTAAAAGCCTTACAATTTGACAAATCAGTCAGTCAACCGTCAAATTGACATTTTACCCATCTTTTGGAGGTCGGCTAGTGTGTCCAGGGCTGAAAACGAGTTGAATGGAGCCAAGTTCTAGACTGTTCATTTTCAACTTGAAAATGCTATCAAATTTGAAATTTTATTCAAATTTGGCTTGAAAGTTATATGAACAAGAATGAAATTTAATTTATTTGATTCAATAGAAAAAAGTTAATAAAAAATCGAACTGAGCCTATATTGGATGATCAAGATTGGACACTATTCCTTTAAAAGTTTACAATGTGTTCATTCTAATAAATCCAAAATCAATCTACATACTTTAAATTCCACAAAAATTAAACATGATAAATTTTTAATGGAAGTGTCCAATTAAATGTTAAGTGATTGTTACTATCATTTATGGTTAAGCTACATAGCCTTGACAGAGTCGTAAAGGAAGTTAGAGTGACATCTCAAGTGGATTATGATGCAATCTTAGAAGAATATGAGTTTCAAGGGGGTTTAAATGTGAATAAAATTCCAATTATGGAGACATTTGTTAAGGTGTTTGCATCTCTCACATGTATGCATCCCTTCATAAATATGGTAAAAACACCAAGCATTCAACTGCTCACCTTCATCTCCGCATCTAGTCAAATTATCGATTTATTTTGAGATGGGGGTATCACACTTGTACTATCAATATGATTTTTGACAATTAATTGTCACTATAAGTTTCATGACACCGATCCCAATGTACTTGGGATTAGACTGATGATGAAAGAGTTGTTTGGCTACAATAAACCCTTCCAATGCAAGCCACAATTGCTTGCTGACATTGTACTATCAATATGATACAACTGTTCAATGCACTCTTGCAGATCATGTACCACATGATCATACACATGTTACCAAAATCTTTATAAACTATAGCTGCCCCTTACCTGCTTCGGCTCATGTCGGTGCACCGAGCCACCATTCCTTCCTGCAACTCATCATTGTGGTTCATGTTACTTATCTCCACATGTGCAATCAAATGTGATGTGGTTTACTTTGTCACATGAAATCTTTCTCAACCATCTTGACCAGTTCCTCCAGCTTTTGAACTATTTTCGGATTCAGAAGGTCCCTAGCTTCGCTTATCAGGGTGCCTTCTTGGCTGAAATGGTAAGCATACAAAACGCCTTTCATGCAAGCGTGGAGCTTCTCAGGGGTACTGAAATTTCAGCAGGATGAGATACAGAACAGTAAGATATTAGGGCCATTATTAACATGCGAAGCTTACTGGAAAGAAAACAATGACTAATTGTTCCACAGGATTATGTGACATGCCATTGATGAACATTCTTTGCCTTGCTAAAAACTAGAAGCCATTTTAATTGTTGGGCAATCGAATCAAGGATAACAAGAACCCTGCATTCCACGGTGAATCATAGCGATTGTTGAGTCACTCAATGCAGCATAGCAACCAACAATTATGGAATCAATCAACATAGAACCATGTTTACTTAATCTTCTCACCACTACTGTAAAATTGCAACCCAGAATCCCTATAGTGTGCACGGTCTAGTAGGTTTTCATCACAACAATTAACAAGAAAAATTGCTTCCAAAAGAGACTCCAAAACAACATTTTCAGTGCAAGTTTTGTGAATAAAAGTCAGATAATTGCAATTATCATGAATTTTGCTGGTCAGCAATGACTTCATTAAAGACCCGTGTGGAGTCTTAACTTTTCACAAGTCAGCTCTTTTCCGTAAATAATTACCACGAACAAAAACTCTGATTTTGAATCCCCGAGTGTAAAATCTTAACCTCTTAGCTGCTACCAATGTTTTGCATGCATAGTTTTGGGCTACAAGGATCCATACTCATAATCAAGTACAAGCATTGTCCAATGATCAAGTTGAAATGATAAGATAAGACCAGATTCGAGACCAATGGAAAGAAGAAAGTGGGGGAAAATCCTGCTGTTGGTTGTACACAAGATGAGATAAATGAGGCAAATCAGTCAGTTACATGTGGAAAAGTTGATTAAGTTTGAAATTCACATGGAGATGAAAAAAGAACTTACGTGTATACGTAGTCTACATCCACACCTTCAAACTCTTCTCCAGGGACAAATGCATCTGCTAGTGAAGACTTTAGCTGTTCTGGGTCCTCAATTGTAAGAAGATACTTGACAATTCTAATCTCTTTTGGGAGCTGTCTCTGCATATTACCTATAGCATTCACGTACAAGTGGTACATCATGTCCTTCACCTGCAGTTGAGCAAGTGAGATGGCTAACATTTGTACAGCACCTATATTTCAATATAATCACGTCAGATTTCTAAGTGGCCCTTTTTGTCAATCTTTACAAGAGCATCATTTTTAGAATCCCATTTTCACAATGTATTGACAAATCAACATGCTTGCAAATCACAAAACAGATCATCTGGGGGGAAGAAAAAAAACGTAATGCATGACAACCTAACGGCTCCATTTTCTACATATCCTTCCTCTGTTTCCAATAAAACCCAAAACTCATTTCCGAAGTGAACTCACAGAAATATCAACGTCATGATTGGTCATTACCATGTCAGTGACCACAGAAGAATCAGGAAAATATCAGTGCCAAGTTAATCTAATCAAATAAAAACAAAAAAGCACAAGTTCAGAGGAGAGCCAAGGCTCAAACATGCACACACAATTACAACTTCTCCTCTCATACATATACACACAAATACAACTATTCCTCAATTAATATTTCTAGAGATCCTCTAGCACAAATAGCCTAAATTTTCCAAAACATGAGAAGATAGAGATAGAGATTACTTTACCTCATCCCTAGTCAAGTTAGACTCCTTGACAGCAGACCATGCTTTAGTAATCATCAGCACCAATGCTGAATCAAGCTTATTTTTCTCAGCTAGACTATCAATCTTTCGACAAGCAACATCCACAGAAGGGGATTTAATAATATCTTCGAATTTCAATTCTGCTGCATTCAGAGCATCCATAGTTTGGGTCGCATTATCATAAGCTTGAACAGCAGCCATACACACATTTCCAAGCTTTTCCAAAGCTGACATATGCAGGTAACATTTGCAGAATTAACCATTTGATATACATAAGTAAAAAAATAAAAATAAAGAGCTCTTCTTCTTTATATTAACTAACAACTTGTTAATATCATTTTGAGCACACAGCTTCGTATCATATCTTCCCTATCAGTTCCTCTTTTTAATTAAGGCTGCTCAGGAAAAGATCTACGGATAAAACTATAATGAATTTTAAATGAAGAATGAAGCCCAGACAGTGCATGAAGCATAACCAATATGAAAATACGAAACATGAAGTAAAGCTACATTGTTGCCTGGACTACCAGATGATAGCAGGTAACAAAAGGTGAAAAATGCGTAAAAGCATGTGCAAATTCAAATTCTAAATATTGAAGCTACAGAGTCGTCTCTCTTGCTTGGCCTAATGATATATACTGACACCATATTAACAGCCTAACATAATATGCACTAAATGATGAAGTGACTTTAGCAATAGATGCTCACCCTTTTGCTCACTAGGGTTGTCATGATATGACTGTTCGACTGTGTATAGATGTACAAAAAATTCTTTTGTAAAATCTTTACGCCGCCTAGAAACAATTTCACCTATCTCTGTATCAGATGGAGCCCCCTTCACAAGCTCAAGAAGTTCATTGTGTCTTTGCACGTCTTCATCTATCTGTATAACAAGAATATGTCAAAAGAGACCTCGGTAACATGCATACTGCTCCTGAAACTTTTTGAATGAGAGGATGCACCTCTTTCAGCTTCCTTCCAAGACGTAGAAACTTATGCTTCATCCCAGGATCATCCTCAATATCTGCACGATCCTGGCAACGGCGGTAGAAATGAGGGCGGATATTGCTCCATTCCTTACTGAAAGCAAGCAGTTGCCTCCAGTCACTCGATGCAGGCTTGTCAACTAGAAAAACTTCAATCAGCTTATCACAGACTTTGACCATTTTTTGGTCATCCAACACCTCGGAGCAGTCTCTTCGATCCTTCTTTCCATCATTTCCACTTGACTCGTCAGGTAAAGACACAGCATCAGAAATACTAGGAAGTGGTCCTGGGTCATCACTTAACTTCTTTGTTACTGTGGCTGTATCACCAGAAACTCGAACAGAAAGAGACCCATGCAGCCTTGATGTGGAGACAGACACAAGAGACCCTAGGATTTATGAGACTTGTCAGTGAGAGTATGATAAAGTTGTGTACAATTTGATAAAAATGGTAAAGAGAATGCACTCGACCACTTTTTTTTTACTTAAGCAAAAAGAGAGTATGAACCAAACAGACAAATATGAAAGCTTATACTCCCTCCGACCTACAAAAACTGGTCAGTATTCCTGTTTGGGCAGTCCCATAAATATTGGCACATTTCCTACTGAGGAAACTTTTTAACACCACTTTTACTTTATCATCCTCAATTTTTCTACTCCACCCAAAAAGTTAATTTTGTCTTATATGTCAATTTTTATTACCCTCAAATCATCAAGACTCCTTAATCTTTGTGCCCAATACAAAACATCAATATTATCATCATCATTATACTTCTACTTTAATGGAAACTCTGAATGAGACGCTGACAATGTGCAAGTGGTAAGCATGGTGGTGCTCACTCAGCTCTATTTGTAACAAACTCCTCTGGTAGCTCCATAAGAGTAAGGTCCCATTGTAAACTTGCCCACATAAGTTTAAATTTACTATTACCTTGTTTAACATCACCTAAATCTAGCCTATCACTTCTGCGCATTGGTAAAAAGGCAATGTAAAGCATTTACTGTTGCAAAAACTAAAAGGCAAATTACCAGGCTGAAATCTAGTAACAGAAAAAGAGTCCAATGCACTATCCAGAAAATATTAAAGAACAGAAAATAATGGAAGAGAAACAATAATAGGGAAGAGATAAACTAACTTGGAAAATATGAGCTGGAGTTGGTCTGAAATGAAGGTAATCTTCCTGAGCAAGGGCAAGAACTTCTTTTAAAGGGGTTGCTAGTTACATAATTAGACTTTGTGATTCTAACTGAGAAAGAACATGGTGCAAAAGCCAGCTCCATCGGAATCACTTGTGCCTTCTCTACTCTCCAAGAAAACTATTTACAATCTACAGAATGAGGCAGCTAGCTCACAGCTTCAGTTGAGAGCAATGCAGATGTGATCTTCCCTGAGTAACAGAACATTTTCAATTAACAAAATAATTTGAAGTATATACAAGGTTACTTAGGCACAAATATGTACCATGGTCCCGGAAGCATGCCATATTACAACAGAAATCCCATGGCCGCACTGAATATGAAAAAATAAATTAACAGGAAAAAAATGATACTTTTGGACAAGGAACAGGTGACTGGAAAAATAACAAGACATACTTGGGTTGTAACTTATACCAAAATTTTCCTATTTCTCAGTTCAAAGGTTTACCAACCAACACTCTCAAACTTATTCAACTTGCTTCAACTATAAATATCTAACGAATCATTCATATTACACCTAGAAATGAGCTTCTGAGAATGAACCTGCGCAGTTCTGATCCGTTTCCACTTAATTGCATTTCTATTTGTTTTCTCCTATGGTGCAAATTCTGTCCAAGATAGTTTATGCAAACAATTATTCTACCTCTCTTTTGTCATAGAAAGTGGGAAACAACCTAGTTCCTCGAGGGGCAGAGTTTCATATCACGCTAAAACAAGGTCAAGTGTTAAAGACATATCCACCACACTTAATTCGTAAATATAAGAGCAGCCTCCAGCTTCAAACTCCTATTTACCAGTAATTCAAACTCAGCCATCACCGGCGACCATTTGAGTAAGTACCTACTAACTCAACTCACCATTTCCATCCTTAAATCATGAATCCACCTAGCATGTGAATCAGAAATTCCGAATTGAAAAGAGAGCTACCAATATAGCAAGTGATGCTGGACGTGCACTTGACCGGACGGTTGTGACGGAGACGACGGCGACGGAGGAGCTGAGGACGACGCTTGTTAAGCTTAGCACAACTTTGGGTGATAGTACGAGAAACCCAGAAAGGAACGGGTTTAGGATTTCTTTTCTATCTTCCGATTGAAACGGTACCGTTTCTGTTCCAAAAATATCACCATTACTATTGTCTTAGAGGAAATGCAAAATTAGTCCAAAGTTTTAACATTTTTAACGCTTCAGTCCTAAGGGTTTGAATTAACTATTGAGTTCTGAACATTCATTCCTCAATGAACTAGATAAGTTCAAGTCCAGAAGCGGTTTCCTTCTTCTCTCCGACGTAGACTGAACTGAACACTACCGCTGCTTACTGACCTGCAGGCTCTGTAGCCCAATCGCCAACTTCCTCGTACCAGCTTCAGTGAAGTCAAAGCAAATGTTGGACGAGAAACAGCTCGAGGTGCATCTCAATCTCTGGGCACTTAGAATCCCTCGAGAGCTCTGCAACTCGTTTACTCGATGGGTGAGTGTTTTTTTGTTTTTTTGATAATGGCCAACATGTAATCCACTGGGAAATGTTTTCTGTGGTTCCCCCCTTTTCCGAACCGCTGTTAAATTTTGTCAGTTTTAAATCGAGTATAATGTTATGATTTTTTAGATTCTGAGTAGTGTTGTTTCTTGCTGATGGTCGTGCAAATCTTCATAATGAACTCTGCTTGAACTAGACAAAAATGTTCTCTTTTGTTGCCATTCATGCTGATTACTTGTTTCTGGAAGCTGCTTAATTCTATATTTTTTTTATTTTTATTTTTATTTCTCTTTGTTCCCCACTCGTTAAGGCAGTCTGTTTTTGGGTTCCTGGTGGGCTTTTTTTGCTCCGTGCTGATAAAATTGTAGATTACATTTCCATCGCTGTTCGACGTATATCAGGAGAGAACTATGCATTTTTACTGATGGATACATCATTTTCTCCTTTTCTTCTAGATACATGCTGGATAAGGCCCGTATAAAACCTATTGCTGAAGATCCAACTTGTGAGAAGAATCGCTACCTGATATTATCTGAAAGGGTGCAAAATTCTGGTAAGAACTGTTTAATGCTTTCGCATGGATAGTTTAAATGCCTCCTGCTTCTATTGATTGCTACTTGTAAGGGAAGAGAGGGGAGGGAGGAATAGTGATTTAAGTAATTATTTTTTGTTAGCATTTTTTACTATTTTCACCCGAGTTACACTACATAATTATGAGCAAGGTACAGACTTCTGTCTATATATCAGTACCATGTCAACATGATTGTGTGAAATCTCTTGACCAGAACGTCTGTGAAAAATCTACCCATTTACGTGGTGTTAAGTTGGCATAGTGTTCAAGTTTCTCCATTTAGTCTCATTTTGCTTTTGGTATAGGACAGATTTGTCAGATATTCCAGATCAAAAGCTTGATGAGCTCAAAAAGCTGTGTAACATTGAAGTGGTTCCATATTCTCTGACTCTGGGATATTCATACTGGACTGCAGGTCAGTGTGATATTTTATTGTTCATTCTGTTTCTTACTGTATTATTTATCAGCTGGCTGCGGATCTTTGCAGATCATGTGTTGAAGCAAATTCTCCCTGCTGGAGTAGAGGTTCCTACATCTTTTGAAACAATAGTTAAGTGTTCAATATATCAGTCCTTTAAACTCATTGTTGCCTTTAGTTTTTTTTCCAATATGTTTCATGCGCTGTTTACACACACACCGCTTCAAGATATTGCTATCATTATAATTATAATAATAGTAATACTAATAATAATAATAATTGTGTTTTAGCCTCCATGTGCTAGTAATAATACTGCTGACAAGGTATCATTTCCTGTTCCTTGTACAGGTCACATTGCACATCTTAATATACATGATGAGTTACTTCCTTTTAAAGATGTAATTGCAAAGGTCATTTATGATGTAAGTTTCCATATCCCTTATTGTGGCTGATTCTTGTCTTTGCTTATGCATTCTTGTCCGTTATTCTTAAGGTTTTCTATTCATGCTGCTCAAATTTGCTGGTAATGGGACACTTAAGTAGCTAGGATTATGTTTGAATTTACGTTTTTGTAGGCTGTGAAACAGCTAGGATATTGACTACATACTGTTTTGACATGCTTCAAGATATAACTTCATCATTGTTGACATTAACTTCAATTCTGAATCTACTGGCAGAAAAACTATCCTAGAATAAGAACTGTTGTCAACAAAGTTGGTACAATCTCAAATGAGTTTCGAGTGCCGATGTTTGAGATTCTGGCTGGAGAAAATAATATGGTTACAGAGGTGAAACAATATGGTGCAACGTTTAAGCTTGACTATAGCTCGGTTTACTGGAATTCACGATTGGAGCATGAGCACATAAGACTTGTCTCTTTATTCAAGTCAGGCGAGATCATCTGTGACATGTTTTCTGGTATTGGACCTTTTGCTATTCCAGCAGCACAGAAGGGTTGTTTTGTGTATGCCAATGATCTGAACCCTGAAAGTGTTCATTATTTGAAGATCAATGCAAAAAGCAACAAGGCGGATGATCACCTCTATGCCTATAACATGGATGCTAGGAAGTTTGTTACCGAAATCATGAAAGCACCGGGTTCAGAAGTTGATGTGCAATCTGATGGTCATTCAGTTAGAGCTTATGACATCTGCAGCACATGGACTTGTAACGAAAAGGAGACTGAAGGTATTCGTTGTACTGCTGTTATAATTAATTGTGGAACTTTTTCCCCTTTTTTTCCTTTTGAAGGATATGAATGAATAAGGTTTGTTTTGTCTTCTTGGAAATTGAAGTGAAAGGAGAAAGTACTGTTATAAAATCCGAAGAGAGAGTGTCTGGTTCTCCTTCTGATATGGGTACATCTTTGTCAGTTCCTGCATTTGAAAGACCTTCAATTAGTGTCCACAAAGGTTAGTTTTATCCTCTCTTCACTTGTATCCTCGGATTCCAGTGAATTTAATATCTACCTCAACCTTGGCCGTCAAGTTGAAGGTAACTGGTAACCCCCTTGGTCGTTGCTTCATCAAGCACAAGATTGATATTTTCAGTTTCAGACTAGAGAACCATTATTTTATCTGCCTGTCTTCAAACTCCAGCAAAGGATTTATTTCCTTCTCATTTTTTGCCACAGAAGATGGTTTTTTTCAGAATGGTGACAGGAGGAAAGGACGCTTCAATAAGAGGATGAGATGTCCTGAGCTGCCTAAAGCCAAGACCTGGGAGCATGTTGATCATGTTATAATGAACCTTCCTGCTTCTGCCTTAGAGTTTCTAGGTATGCATAACATTTTCGTTTTGGATGCCCTTTAGTTCAGGATATCTGTGACCATGTCTCCAGATGGTACTGTCTACTATGTCCTGAGAGTTCAGTCAAGTAGGTCGTTTTACATTGGATACAAATATTTGATCATTTAAAGTTTGTATTTTTGTCTCAGATGTGTTTAGGGGCCTCGTGTCAAGGAAACTTTGGAAAGGTGCTCTTCCATGGATCCACTGCTATTGCTTCATGCGTGCTAGTGAAACCAAAGAAACAATCATTTCTGTAAGTGTTATATTTGTTTCACTCAGTCCTTAAAACAGTTCAGAAAGCAAACAAGATCGCATTTGCTGCCTAAACGTATATAGATGGTTTTACGGTTTTACCCTTCAGCATTCCCTTTTCCCGCTTTGCTACAAATATTTTTCCTCCTCTGCACATGTTGATTTCTCTCAAATATCATGCAGGAAGCAGAGTCTTACTTAAATGCTTGCATGCAAGAACCCATCTTACATAGGGTTAGGGATGTTGCTCCAAACAAGGTGCTACTACCTACTATCACATGCTGCTTTGAATCTGTTCTGCAAGTTCTTCTAGAACCAGCTTTCGTGTTCCTAACGCAGTTGTTTACCTTTTAACTGTGCATTGCAGGCAATGTTGTGCTTGAGTTTTAGGCTACCAGAGGCATGCACAGTCTGAGAAGTGTATTTACTTATATTCGCTGGAACTCCTCGTCGACGGATGAGGGTTATACTTAGCTCGAGAACCAAGTTTTATTCTCAATCTTCTTGCTTAAGTTTTTGTTTTATGCTGTGGGATGTAATTGTGTTCCATTACTTCAAAGATTCGATGTCCTCTGGTATTTCTGTTAATGTGGTTTACAAGCCTTAGCCTTTTCTTCTCACACAAGTTACTCCCTACCATTATGTTATCTCATTCCTTGTACATTTTCCAACAAGTTTAGTAAAGTTGTTTATGCAGAAACCTGCAATTGTGCCTCCAATGTTCACATTAGGAAATCTCATCTGCAATTTCATGATTTAGGCCTCACTTTGTTGATTCATCTTTCCTTAATTCTCTTTTTGTCCATTCTCTTTCTTTTCCTAAGGCATTTTGTTGTGATGTTAGTGAAAATTCACCAAAAGGTGAGGTATAATAATATTGTAGAAGTGTGTTTTTGAAATGAATTGTTGTATTCCTTAAATAAATTTCTCCACTTTACACTTATTTTAGTTTCCTTTTACAAATCGGATGAGTTACTGATGTACATTCTCTCATCGATAACAAACCAGCAACAATGCGAGTTTTTATTTTTTCAATAAAAAAAAAATACACAAGCAGTAGGGAATTGAGGATAATGAAGACTTAAATACAAGAACTCTGTATAAAGCTCAGTTACTAGGATAGATGCTCAGGACGTAACGATGTTAGCTTAATATATGCACTAACAAGTCATTGAATGAAAAAGGTTAAATTTAAACTACGACGACGAGGTGAATTGGTGGCTTTTATTATTATTATTATTATTATTATTATTATTATTATCTTGATTGAGCGTAATTTATGAATATATATTCTTTAAAGCATTTCCAATGAAGAATGATGTAGATAAATTAAACCTAAATGAACTTTGAAATTAAACATTCAATAAAAGAAGTCATAAAATCCGCAGCAATACGTTGGGGAGTGAATACTTCTAGTAAAACCGTAGCTCGTGTTTTGGGCCTTGGCCCATGTTTCAGTTCAACCCAAAACATTAAACACTTGCTTTTGGTCCCTGAACTTATTAACAGTTTACGCTTGAATCCCTGAACTTCGATTTTATCGAATGCGGTCTCTCACATGCAATCCGTCCCATTGATGTCATCGATCCGCGTCAACATTTAAACAATGAACCGTCGCGATCTAAAAAATCAACGGTTCTCATCTCTCACGATCCTCTCACGAGGATCGCTAAAAATTTCCACCGATTCTATAAAAGCCTTCTTCATCAATTGCTCTCCATTCAAATCGCAGAGAGAAATTAAACTCGGGAATTAAGTATTTCTTTCTGAACCTTTTCGAAAATGTCCGGCAGAGGAAAGGGAGGGAAGGGTCTGGGAAAGGGCGGAGCGAAGCGCCATCGCAAGGTCCTCCGCGACAACATCCAGGGGATCACGAAGCCGGCGATCCGCCGCCTGGCCCGCCGCGGCGGAGTGAAGCGTATCAGCGGTCTCATCTACGAGGAGACACGCGGAGTCCTCAAGATCTTCCTGGAGAACGTGATTCGCGACGCCGTGACCTACACTGAGCACGCCCGGAGGAAGACGGTGACGGCGATGGATGTCGTTTACGCGCTCAAGAGACAAGGCAGGACTTTGTATGGATTCGGCGGTTGAGATTAGGGTTAGGGGTTCAGCTCACAATCTGGTGATTTGTGAAGTCTTGCTGTCAATAATGTTTGTAATTAGTGGATTAGGTGATTGGTGTTAGCACAAAATGTCACCATTTTAGTTAGTAGAGTTAAGAGTTTCGTGTCTGGTAGATCAAATGTCGGCCTATAATTATCTCTTGCAAGATGACTTGGATGATATGTTAGTGAGAGAATAGAGAAAATTCTAAAAGTTTAAAAAGATGTTTATTTGTGATGACCTTTCTTATTGCTCACAGTTCTGAAACAGATGGATACTCTCTCAGTTTTGGAAAAAACAATTGATACAAAATAATTATATTGTAATGATAAACGATTTGTAAATATATATATATTTAAAAAAATTAAAATAGTTTTTTATAATAAAAAATTAGATTAGATATTACATTAAAAGTTATATAGAGCATTCTTTTAGAATGGTTGATTTATTGGAAAGGTGGAAGCTTTGAGTGATTGAGGTGAGAAATTGGCCGATTTTTTAGCGATTGTGAGTTTAACCAAAATAGGTTTCTAGAAATATAACCGAAATACAAAATAGGACAATAAACTGTATAAAATTTTTAGCGATTGTGGGTTTAATCAAAATGACAATAACTATATAAATTTTTATTATATGACCAAAACAGAATATGAATTATTTTTACGAGATAAACAATAAAATTTACTCGATGTGCAAAATGAAAAATCTCAAAGTGACTCAAATTACAAAATCGAAAATATTTTATATTGATTTGCAAGGAAAAATGAAAAATTATTAAGTGACCCAAATAAAAATATTGTAAACATTTAGAATTGATAATACAAAAAAATGAAAGTAAGAGTATAAAAAAGGAATTATCTTTAACAAATTTGTAAAAGCAAAAAAAATGGAGATTTGGTTGCAGGGGATATCAATCCCAAATAACTATTCATCTAGTAATGCGCAAAAAATGAAGAAAACAATTAAAGTGATCCAAATTAAAAAATTGAAAATATTTTGTATTAATGTGTAAAAGGAATAAAAAAATTAGTTCAAATTTAAAAAGATCCGGCCACTGCGGGTGTGGAACTCCGTAATGGAGGCCACGCCGGAAGGATGATGTGCTTGGAGTCAGTTGGAACATCTGCTGACATTCTGTGGGTCGCAGGGCAGATGAGTCGATGGTGCTGCTCTGGCGGGGGAGATGAGTCAAGCCCGTATGTTCCTTTTTTTCTTTTTAATTCGGCTCTATTAAATGACTTTTATCAACTCTATCTTTAAAAGTATATTACAAATAAATCGTTAAAAAGTTGACATCGTTAATCTAACATTATGCAAGTTATCGATTCAAATAAGTAAAGTGACGAAAACTACATAGTGCAGGAACTGAGTAATTCTATTTATAATTCGGAGACTAAATTGAACTAATGATGATAGTTCAAGGTACTAAATGATAAATAACCTTATTCTTTCAAGACATTTGTTGTGTGCTCTTTCATTGTCTTTTTCAAAATCAAGCATTTCCTCATCTTTCTTACGAAATATTGTGATACTCAGGGGCGGGCCCACCATGGTGGCACGTGCCCCCATTAAATTTTTTAGAATTAGGGTATCCTAGTAGTATTGTTTTCGAGAAAAATAATAATGAGACTATTTTGACCAAAACTAAAAATATTAGGGACTGGAAATAGATAAACTAAACCTATGTTGAGACGGAGAGGGATTGCGTGCCTGAGTTTATATAGCAGCATGTGTCAGATTACCTTTTCCTACTTTTCACCTTTTTATTTCACTTTCTCTAGTTTCTAGGCTTCTAGCAACTATACAAATAGTCATCTCCATAAACCGCTGAAATTGAACACAACCAGCAGTACTTTGTTTGAAAGTTTCAACCCAACTTCATTACTTTCGACTAGGGGCGAGTAACAATTCGAGCCGAGTCGAGCTCGCCTCGAGTTCGAGCTTTAACGAGCCCGACGAGCCTCACGAACCTCGAGCTCGAGCTCGAGCCGGTTTTGCGGCTTGAATAGTATACGAGCCGAGCTCGAGCCCGAAACGTTCGGCTCGTAAGGTTCGCAAGCCTTAACGAGCTCGTGTGAAATTACTATAATACCCTTCGGATACAATCTGAATTCTGAAACCCTACCCCCGGATCCCCAATTCTAATCGAAGCTCTCTGCTTCTCTTTATCTCAGTCTCTACTCTCCTTCCACATCGCGTTCCGAAATCACACCATCATCGATGCGAACCAGAGCCTCCATCTTCCACCTCCGTCCCTCCACCTTCGTCCACATCTAGCCTCCACCGTCGTCCACCATCGACGCGAAACCGAGCTTCAGATTTATCGACAGGAGATTTGTGAATCCTAAATCGTGACAGAGGGTGGGAGCTTTGGACATCAGTTGTCATCGTCAGAGTTCGGACACCCCTCTGCCGCCACCGAGTCTACTCCCAGCCAGAAGAACGGATATCCCAGGTTAGTCGTATGATTCAAATCGACAATCTTAATGACTCATTCATGTTGCTAATAGCACCAGGAACATCCGAATGTTGATATTCTTCATGGGAGAGAAACCCTTGTTTGCTAATTTATCAAACTCAGTTCATATTTGATAAGCCCCTGTTGCTAATATAGTTTACTACTAATATGGTTGTTAGTAGTGATTTGTTTAAGTTTATGCCTATTTGGATACGTTTTCCCCATCTAAGCTTGCAATATTGGACTCCATGAATTATTGGAAAGTTAGCAAGTAAGATATGGAAACCCTTGTTTGTTGATTCTGCCACTGTTAACATGGCACGGTTATAGTCATAGGGTCCTTGTTGATCTGCACCAGAGTGATGAAATTATTCATGAAGTTAAGTTCCGGGCTGGTGGAGTCAGTTATGTGCAAATGATTGGTCCCTAAAACCTTGTGGGACTTGTGGTAAAGGGGAAGAGGGTTCAAAACCTGGGACCTCTAAAGAGTCAGAGGATGCCTTTAGGCCTGTTAATAGGAGACTTACTTGGAAGCCTAAAGTAGTGAGTGAGGGGGGACAACAACATCCTCGGAGGACTAATCTTAAAATGAAGGGAGTTATGGTGGAGAATTCTTTTGATGGATTGAATGAGATAGAGGGTAACAGTTCTGATTCAAAACATAGAGAAGTTCATAATTTAGTTAGATGAAAAAATCCACTTCTTGGCTCTTCTTGAGACAATGGTAAAGGCAAAATAATGCTTTTTCTACTGTTTAGAAGTGTTTTCCTAGTTTAGGTTTTGTCAATAATACCATTCTTTGAATGGTAGAATTTGGATACTTTGGGATCACAAAGTGCTGGATGTTCAAGTTTTGCATGTTTCTGGTTAGTATATGCATGTTAAGATAGTTAATGCTTATGTCAGTTGCGTGGGAAGTAGGCAATCTGTAACTATTAGTAGCTAGTGCCTTGTGATGTATATTAGCATTCAGGTATATATATATATATATATATATATATATATATATATATTCATTCATGGTTCAGTTGGAAGTTTCTTTTAGTGAGGCTGGTTTAGCTAAGAATCTGTGTTGTTCTTATTGGTCGATTGTATTAGTTGTCACTTGTGATTTCTCTAAAGCAGTTAGTTATTTGATTTAATACTTGAGTTTTGGTCACTCTCAGTTTCACTTTTCTTTTAGTTGTGTAGCATGTGGTTTTCAATGATGGATTTATCTTTTCTTCTTGTAGTTCTTTTACTTCTCATGTAAGTGCTAATTTGATAAGCTCACATGTTGCGGCCCAGCCTTCTCAATTTAGAAGATCATGTTTACATTACTTTATCTTTGAACTTTTATTCATCTTAGCATGTTTCTTTAAGTTTTCATAAGGATTACTCTTGTATCTTAATTGTTGTCCATTTCTTAAGTTTAATATTCTGTCATTTAATGCAGACATGACATCTACCAATGATCCCGAAGCCGTTGACATAGATTTGATAGATACAACTATTGATACCGATATGACACATTTAGATGACGAAGTAGAAGATGGAGAGAAACAAGGTGAGAAAGAAGGTGAAGAAGAAGGTGAAGAAGAAGGTGATAAAGAAGGTGAGAATGAATGTGGAGCAATTGCAAGAAATTAAACTACCATGATGTGGCTGAATTGTGCAATGGTCCTATCTCATTTCTCTGATAGTTTCTTTACTAAATTTGTGATGGTTTAAATTCTGAAATCTAGACTTGTGATGTTATGATGGTTTATGACTTAACTTGTTATGGTTTAAGACTGTTAGTTGTGATCCTTGTGGACCTATGATGTTATGATGGTTTAAGTTGTGGACTTTAAGTTATGATTTATTACTTTAAGTTGTTATGATTCAACTTCTCCTGCTGTGAATTGCCGATTAAGAGGAGGAGGACTCTAAGGTATGATTCAAGCTTCTTTTTTCCCCAAGTTAAAGTCATTTCTCAATATATGACATGTATGATAGTCAGGATGGGAAGACAACAGGTTTTATTTGTTTTGTCTCTGTGCAGCCTATCTCCATTTCAATGCTAGTGGTTAAATGTTGGATGGCTGCTTTAGATGGTTATGGATTTGCTTTAGTGGTTAAATGCTAGTGGTTAAGTGTTGAACAGATCGTTGCTTACAATTAGCAGCATTTTAGTATGTTAGATTTGGTATGTTTCATTCTCCCTTTTACAATTAGCAGCATTTTAGTATGTTAGAACGTTTGAAGCAAGGGCTGTCTGTTTCTGTTGAAAACCCTGGAGATGTTCTTGTGTCACGCAATAAAGAATTCTCTACTGGTTTTTATGAGGTTGGTGACAATGCTTATTCAATTGCCATATGGTTCAGTAAATGATAATTGTGCATTATTCATATGTTTTTACCTCCGAATATGTACCATTAATTGAGTTTTGCTAGTACTTAGTGTGGGCGCAAGTGTATTTTGCAGGTTTTCGTTGTTGGATGTCAAAATCGGTGGATTCGGACGTAAAAGCGCCTTAGAAAGAAAGGGGGAGAACCAAATTGAAGAACCTAGAAAAGTTCAAGAAATGGTGAAGAAAAGAGGCCCGGGCGAGATCCAGGCGACCCAAACCCTTGGGTCAGGCGACCGCCCGGACCTAAAGAAATCCCTCGGAAGTTCCTGGAGTCAGGCGGACTCCAGGCGAGCCCCTTCCTCGATCAGGCGGTCGCCCGCCCCCCCAGCTGCAAGAGGCAGGCGCCCAGGCGAAACTCCAGGCGAACCCCCTCCTGGATCAGGCGGTCGCCTGGCCCCTGCTTTCAAGAAACACCACGCCAGGCGAAGGGTCAGGCGACCCGAACCTTGGAGCAGGCGGTCGCCTGACCCTGATTCCCTGAAATGTTTCACCTCGATAATTAGACTTCCAAGTCCGTTTTGTTTCATTTCTCTTCGCCAACTCCCCCGAATTTTCACCGGTTCTGACCTGAAATCTCTGAGGAAACCCATCCAAGCCATCTTCCCATGCTTCTCAATGATTTGACATGTTGATTTGAGGTTTGAGCAAGCTTGTAAGTCTTTTCTTTTGTATTCTCTCACACATTATTCTTAGTTTCAGTTTAGGCTAGGGTTTTTGAGCTCTCAACTCAGATTTCCCTCTCCAATTCGGATTTGACTTGTATTTTTGAAGATTGAAGAATTCTACACCATTTCCTAAGCTTCTTTCTACCCTTATTACTTCCATTTTATATGTGTTCATTGTGATTATGAAAAACGTGTTGAGCATGAGTAGGGAGTAGTTTTCTTTCTCCTTGGTTGTTTAGGTAGTTGCATGATTGTTGGATGATGTAGTATGTTGGGTGGATGTTCATGCATGATGTGTGATGTGTGAGCATTTCTTGGGCTTTAAGAAGGTGTAAATGGAGGTGGAGGCTTACATTTCCGTGCACCCACCAAGTGTTCAATGAAATGCTTGAGAAAGCATTTCATTGAATTTACTATGAGAAATGATTAGGTATTCTAGGATTACTTGAGTAAGGTAATTTAGTTTACTAGGAGATTATAGTTGGGCTTGCTTAAAGCTTCCATAGGTGATGCAAATGAAGAGATTTCATTTGGTCATTTATGGTGAGGATGACTCTGGCTTAGTAAGTTAGAGTTTGAGAACCATCCAACCTCCTCCATCATCGCATTGATCTCTACCTAGCATGTCATCCAATATCATCAACCCTAGGCGACCAAAGGACCCTTTAGTAATCGAATTTTATCACAAACTCATCTCCATTGCATGCTAGTGGTGCTCCTCCACAATTCTCACTTTAGTTAATTGTCTCCATTTAGATTAAATTCACTTGCCATTGCGCTTGAACGATTCACTTGACATATCACTTGCTTAATTCTCTCATATTAAAAATACCAAAAACATTGCATTTAGCTAGATTCTACGACTTACACTACAATCTCTTGAGTTCGACCTCACTCTCCCAATTACAATTACAAACCTTGCGCTTGAGGTAGAATGGGTTTTACTACTTGAAATGTGCGTAATTTATAGACATGTAAAACACCCGTCAGTAAACCAAGTTGTTCTCCCAGGAATTTATGCTGCACAATTGCCATAAAGAATATAAGTTGCTAACTGATGCTGCTCAATTGGCTAATCGAGCTCACGAGTCTAACTAGCTCACGAGCCTAACGAGCTCGCGAGCTCGTTTGGGGTTGATTCAAGCCTAATGAGCTTGAGCTTCACGAAGCAAAGCCGAGCCCGAGCAAAAGATCAATGATAAAGATTCTTAAATAAAATTAAGAAGAGCCAAGTCATGTTTAGATCGAGGATAATAAGTATATGCATTTCGCTTTATTTGTGAAACATTTTTATTAGGATATGGATTTGTGTAAGATTACATATTTATATTTCATAACATATATATATATATATATTATATACTATATAATTGCGTCCCCATAAATAAATATCCTTGCGCCCGCCACTGGTGGTGGTACTATCCTTTTTCGAAATTAACTTTTTTCCTTCTCGAAAATAACCTAAGTATCAAACAGATCACAAGTTGTGAGAATAAATTTGAACAAAATGGATTCTCAGTAATTATTTAGATTACAAAGTATAAATAAATAATTTCAATACATGAAAAGTTAAATAGAATATAACTTTGAGATAACTGGGAAAGAACTTTGAAATTCTAGAACCCAAACATGCATTTTACGCTAAGGTCAACTAATTTTATTACGGTCAAATGGACAAATTGCTTAACGAAGAATAGTTAAATAATAGAGTAATTTTGATTTACGATCTAAGGACTAAATTCAATGAGTGATAACGGTACGGGAAATTAAATTATAAATAAACTAAATAAATATAACGGGTGTACTATCTTTTTTTTCTTAAAAACGGAGAACATTTGAAATTGTCACTGCTCAATGAATTAAACAGTACGTAAGCCATCTGAATTAAATTTCAAAATAAATTTTTCAATCTGCCACGATGCTAATTACACTAGCACAGCTTCAAGAAAACTAACAGAACATTAACAGACGATCAACTTTTTCTATCATTAATCATCCAAAATTGTTTGTAAGTTCATTAATACAGAGCACTATTCCCTCTCCTCCATTTTAAACAAAGCCTTCTTGGCCTGTAATACCTAGGGTGGTTATAACTTATAAGTTATAACCACATGTGATTGTTTAAACTATCAACACATCAACTGGAACACCAAAAGGTTACTGAAGCATGTATGCATGTACATGGAACACCAAAACAAAACATCATCATCATGCACAAAGGAGGAGAGTGTCCAAAAACCCAACCTCCTCCTAGCAGTAGAACATCACATCCTTCACATTCTCCATAATGCTTGGAAGAACCCGGACCTCGACGTTCCTATCACCTCCACCCCTTCCTTCACTGGTCGAACCAATGTCTGATCCATCAGACACAAGATAATCTCGTGCCCGAAATGCAGCTAAATGAGCATAATACGCGGGTGGGACTGCAATGACAACCAGAGGTAAGACATAAATCACTAGAACTACAAAACTAATGTGAACAAGTGAAGAGATGGGTAACGAATCTACCTATCGAGACTGATCTCGTGCATCTTGCATAACTGTTAACAAGTACACAACCATTACTATCGGTTAAAAAAACCCGAATCAAGCAAGTAATCTATAGACAGAAAAAAAGAGGCAAAACACATACGTGTAGCATAAACTGTTCGTGAGCATTTGCAGGCCATCTGCTGTGAACCTGTTTTCATCGTACAAGACATGATAATGGGTGGGCCTGCTTGTTCCCTATGGAAAAAGTACCAAAATTCTTAACTAATCACTTGACATAACAGAACATCTGTTCAGAACATTTAGCAAAGCAATCAAAATGCCTGACCTGAATTCCAGCATGACTGTTCAAGTAGAAATCAAATTCAGTAGGGTGACAAATTTTTGTGTCAACCACTGTACCTGGAAAAGCAAGTTACGGTTTTTAGGTTGCGAGCAACTACTATTTCTCAAGGGTTCAAATTGTGTAGTTAAATAAATAATCCATGACCAAAGACATCTCTGTTACCTGGAAGAATATTCCCACTTCTGTCCGTATTTCGATCAGTAGGAAAAAGGCGTGTGTGATGCCTCTTCTGTACCACAACAAATGTAATAGGAGGCGCATAACCCTCCTCTAATGCAGCACAAGCCTGTAAGATGACATCAAATGTTAAGTGCAATATCACATGACGAAACAAACATTTCAAAATTACCACCAACCAAAACTAATATAAAGTAGGAATCCTCCCAATTCCCCAAATAAAACAACCACAGCCTTGAACATTATATGCAAATTATTTTCCAACAGGAAACAGTCAATCAGAAGAACTTAAAACACATGCCACTATAATAGAAAAATTACTTTTTGAAAAGAAAGTGACACCACTTAAAATCTGGGCAAAACGCACTATTCCACACATACCTTTCGAATAGCCAAGACTTCATGCAACAAGACTTGGCTGAATTGCCCTTCACTAACACCATCCCTGGTGCATACAGTTTAACATATAAGCAACAAGGCTTCAATGTAGATATTCTAATTGAGCGAAAAAAGCACGTCCATTAAATCTCATGAATAGGAAAGAACACACCTATAATGCTTTAGATTACAAATTTCCGAAACAGATTTACCAGAAAAGTCAGTATTCCATTTTTCTAATTAATTATTAACCTATTTGGTTCATGTTACATCAAGGAACAATTTATGACTTGTTCACGCATATGAAGCATTATTTGTAATTCACAACAGAGATGGATAGATATACGTTTAAAGATTAAAAAAAATCACTCAATTAAATAATGAATCGATAATTCTCAATCACATAATCCGCTTAACCCAATGGACTAATCCATAATTAGCCGAATTAAACTCAACCAAATAGGGCCTATAACTAATAAGATTTTCTATCATTGAAAGATTAAAGCATCAAAATTTCAGCAGCTTAAATTTTTTCCTCTTCAGAATCATCAGGTAAAATGCTCGTAAAGAAAATGAGCACAATGAAAATGTTTTGTTATGTTTTGTTTCAGCCATATCTGAAGTTATTTTTCAGGACCATGTTGCACCAACCTTCCAAAAAAACAAGTCCATCAAACAAGTACAAACTCGGTGAAATACCTGTAGAAAATGATTCTATGTGGCTTCTGCCTGACTGACCTATAAAATGCACGAAGCAATTCCCTGCAAACTCATATGGAGTTAATTAATTATGTAGAGTTTTGGATCCTCGACATATGAAAAACTTCTACTTCCTTACCATATTATTCCTTTAGAGTTGCTTCCAACATCATCTTTATACAGATCCAGGATTATTTCCTCTCGATGAGCTTGTGCAGCAACAATACTTCTATATTTCGCAACCTCTGGCCAATCCATGGAAGCAACCACCTACAAAATTTCAATATATTTTGTCAATAATTATCCACAGAAGACTGAACTGGTGCCCACACACAGGCATGACTCACTGCGGCAATAGAAGGACTAGAATCATCTCCAGGCTGTGGGTGTGTGACATCTGCTCCAAATACAATCGTAGGCCGGTCTGTCAGAAGAGGAATCTTCCTCTGTACGGCATCAATCAACACAGTGTTGCGTCCACCGACCTTGAAAATTTATAACAAATATGCTATCACCAAAGGTTTCTTTCTATGGGAAAATCAGAGAAAAATCTATGCCACAGATCAAACCTTAACATTTATCTTCAGAGACAAGTTCTCCAAATACTGCTGCCTATTAGGCTTAGATGCCTGTTGAGGCCTGCAACACTGCGTAACAATCCCGAGCTCCGTCTCGCAGATTCGTTTGATTAAAGCTGGTACAAACAACGTTTTTCATTACATCAGATGAACAAATGGGAACAGAATTTTCAGTTATATGATATAAGCTTTTAATTTCACATACGATAGGAACCAGTGAGATCAGGCAAGATAACTATCAATAATTGAAGCTTTTCTTCAGGCTTTAGCTTTCCGTCAGCCTGCCTTTTTACATCTCTGAGGGATGCATCAATGTTGGAGGGGTTTCCATGAGTTATAGGAAACACTGGATTGGGGTTAAACGCCTGCAGCATAAAGCAAGTTAGTTCACAGTACAGTACTGACCTCAGTCGAGATAGTATTACATACCATTCCCTTGCTAGCGCACATGTTCACCAATTCCGTACAAAATGTCGAAGGAAAACGTTGATCCACACGTTGAGAGAAATTTATACAGGCCCATAATCCCACTCTGCCACCATTGACCATTTTCTACATGGTAGAAAGAACATATCAGTGGAACAATAGGTTTAACTAAAGACTAACAACCTAGTCACTTTTCAACATGTCATTTTAACATGCTTTATGGAGAAATATCGGAAGCTCAAACCACAAATAGTCCTTACCAAGTTTATCATGTTCCATTGACCAACTTTAGGATAAACTCTGGACTCTCTCCCTGTTTCATGATATTGGAGCTGGAAAACAAACAGGCAACAGCACCACAACAAAATTGTTAATTGAATCTATGTTTTACCAAAGAAACTTCCAACAATGACAGTATGACCCAATGTTTACCGCTGGTGGAGGCAAAACTCTGGCCTCAACTACTGCCAGCTCCGGTGCAACTTGAATCCCAAATTCACGTACAACCTCAATCCCATTGAAATTATTATGTTTCACCATCTGCCCAGTGACATGTACCCAATCAACTTTCAGGTTACGAAATGTCAACTACCAACTATGGTAATGATCAAGAAAATACATTTGGAAACTTACCTGCTTAATATCATTCTCCCTCACGTTAGGGCGTTGACACGTTGCTCTTAAGAGAGCAGTGACTTGCCTCTCATTTAGCTTCTTGGTGTACCTTTGTCCATCAGCTATCCGACATAGCTAAAGAACAAGCAGTTATGTGCTAATAATATAAATTCAAAGTAAAACTGCTCCGTTAGTGTTGCTATTAGGACCAAAAGTAGAGTATCCATTTAAAAATGAAAACAGAACAAAAAAGAAAAGAGAACGAAAAAGAACGTTTAAAGAAACAAAATCTTTTAATACTTCACGAAAACAAATGATATATAAATATAAAAGAAACGACCGCAAGTTCATAATGTTGGCTTAAACAATCAGCATAACAATAAAAAAAACACAAACTGTAATAAACAACATATATGTGCAGTATACTTTCAGAATTTTTCCCATAATATCAAAACAGAAAATAAACCATGTACATTAGTCAGATGACCCAAAACACAGAAAAGTCACGATATCTTATTTACTGCTTCTCTCGATCAGTTGGTACCACTTTCACTCCTTACGGTTGAAGTGTTTCAAAATGAAATCACTAACCATAAGTGGCTCATTAAAGGATCACGCTGAAATGTCTAGACACACAGATAAACAGTTAAAAATACTGAAACAATTAAAATAAAGGCTTAAAAAAGGCAGAAAAAGAAGTAAAAAACTCAAGCACAGAACAAATTGTATGTTTACCGATGTTGAATGAAAGTCCCATATGCGTTTGACGTAAACTCTGATAAAAGCACTTATAGTATTCAATTCAGTCAGCTAGGGGACCTTTGACTCCAAGACTGGGCGAAAAAAACAACCTTCCTGCAACAACATACCTGCTTAAAGCATAAATCTTTACAATAAAGGAGCATTTAAATGATACCAATAAACTCATGTAGTTGCAGAAACATACTTCTCAGAAGGTGCAGCACAAAGAGCCACCTCTAGCACCTGGATTGTTTCTCATGGCGCCTCCGCATGCCTACCTCATACAAACTCCTTTAGGTAATGTAGATCAGGCCTAGAGGCAAACTTGATTGCAACCTTGAAGTGATGATCTTTCCTAAGACAATGTTGCAACTTGAGAATCGATCAATGATATAGAAAACACATACAAGACTGTACTAACAGAAGAAAAAAAGGACAAAAATTCTCTAATACCAGTCAGATCGCCTACCACCGCCGCCACGTCCAGACATTTCGGCAGAGAATTAAAGGATGATAAACTGCGATTGAAGAAAATCTTTTGCGAAACCCCAGAATGTGAAGAGACAAATTGGAGAGAGCAGATTATAAAAAGGCGGGCCAGAAAAAGAATTGCGTCCGTTCAGAGAACTTGCGCAGGAAGGAGTACGCGGATGATTTCGACGGAAGTTCGTAATTGACGTTAATAACCCTCCTCTTAGCTATAATTACATCTTTATCAACCCACGAACCCACGTAACTTTCTTTTGAAGTTTCGAACCATTGTCGTGCGAATAAAATTGCATGGAGCTTTAAAAAAAATAAAAAATAAAAAGTTCTTTTTTTTATTATTAAAAAACAACATAACTCTCCAAGACCAAGGTAAGAGTCATGACTTACCGAGTAAGGAATTCAGATCTCACCACTGATAAAAAAAGAAATAGTATTGTTCTATTTTCTAAAGGTAATTTGTTTTAAAGTTTTATTTATATACTACTTTGTATTTTTACAATTTTACATTATTAGTTTTTTGTTTGAAAAGTTTGAGATTATGATACTCGTTTCTGTTCAATAAAATTTGCTATTAGATAGGAAAAGGGAAGAAAAAACAAAGAAGAAAAATAGTTGAAACTACTAAACGAGAATCGCAAAATCACATCAGGCAATATTTTTTGGCCAAAAAATAAAAAATAAACTACGAAAACTACACGTGAGATTTGATATAATCTTCATTTTATCTCTTACATTTTCGAAATTCTCTAAAAAAATCCAATGAAGTTTGGTGATGTATGCAGTTGAAGATAGTGTTCAGTAGAGCCGCAGTAAACACTACGTGATGGACCGTAGAAAATGTCGCAGTATAAAGATTTTTTATTTAACAAAAGAGAGAGTGGATGTTCATCCGGATTCATCCACAATTTCAAAAAAAACCCATATTTTAGATGAATGGTGACCAAGTTGCGGCGGCATTGGCGGTGGAAGAAGAAAGAAAGAAATTAGGATGAAGAAGAATGGTGGATAAAGGAAGGAGAAGAAGAAAGAAGGTTGAAGAACAATGGTGAAGAGAAGAAGAAGAAGAAGAATTGTGCGGCGGAGTAGAAGAGAAAGGTTTAAACCCTAAAAAAATGTTTACCACGGCCTTGGCCGCAGTAAATCCCTACTGTGCTAACAATTACACCATTTACTGCGCAAATGGGTATACTGCGGCCCAAACCGCAGTTAGGCCTACCATTCTATCACTCATCGTCTGTTGTGTTGAACGTGTGTGTATGTATAGAGAGAGAGAGAGTTCACAAAACTCATATATTTGCAGGATAGGTGTTGTGGGTCAAGTTGTGGCTAGGGCAGGGTAATCGGTGTTGGTGGAAGGGGGACGTCGGTGTCGTCCAAAACAATGGCGAGGTTGGGTGTTGGGATCGATGGCAGGAGTAGGAAGGATGGGTCAAATGTATAACTATAAAGTTTAATGGTTGAATTGTTAGTATTACAAAACTAAAGTGAAATTAAAACATTAACCCTATAATATTAACGGTCAACAAACGATTTAATGGTGAGAGGGAGGAGGCAACATAATTCACCAAACCTCAAAGAGTTTTTTTAGAGAGAATTCCGAAAATATGAGGGGTAAAGTTAAAATTATGACAAATTTCAATGGATAATTGATAATTTCCTCTTAAACTATTGAATCAGCCATTTTTATTAATTTTTTTCTCTCACAAATTTTGCATCAATTTTGAAAAAATTTAACCGCTTCTTAATTTCTTTTCAAATGAATAGACCCGCCGCATATACAAAAGCATTAGAGGGATACAATGATTCCTATACATAATTCAGTAAATGGTTTATAGAAAAACTTATTCCTAACAAAAACAAAAGTGTAAAAAACACTGAGGTTTGGAAAAACCTGTTACTTCATCCCTTAACTCTCGTAAAACCTACAAATTGCTCCCTCGGATTTGGGTAATCATCCAGTTACCGCTTACCAGTTATAATGCACTATTTTCCCTCCCTCCAAAGATAAAACGCAAAGTATCTTTTTCGCTCTGATACATGTGATGCTGGGACAGAAACTTAAGGCTCTTTTGGAACTCTATGAATGATTACTGAGATTATTCGTTTTTTTATATACAAATGGTAAGGGGTTGGAGATACCAGAGACTCGAATTCGAGACATTTACAAACGTTTTCAGGAACATGACTACTAGGTCAAATGTTCGGGACCAAATTATTCATTTAGTTGTAAACTAAGCACTTGTAAACTTGATATTTAATTTTACTTGTAAAAACCTCAAGATCACCACAGTTTTTTTTAAAAAAAAACTATAATGAATGTTAAAGGTGTCATCATCCTTGAGGGAAAAAAACACATAACTAGAAAGTATATTGTGTACACATATATGAATTCTGATTCAAAAAAAATAATATTCGTGTATGAAACGTAAATTTTCCATTTTTTAAAAAGTTAAAAAGTAAGTATTTATCATGTGTGCATTTTTTTAGTTAATTAAAATGTAAGTATATATGTTTGCATGAAGCTCATGCACGTCCAAACGATATCTACGCAGTCTCATTGTTCATGGGTTAACTAAGGGTCCATGAACACCTTGTTCAAAAATTTGTGAATTAATCTAAGGAGTAGTAATTTAATGACAGACCAAATTGTGTCCGTTATGCCCAAGCTAGACACCTTATTTCAAATTTATATCCAACAAAATTAAATTTACTGTAAAAATGGTTTTAAAGTATGAGTTTTTAAACAAGTAATATCTCCACATTATAAACTTTCATTTGTTACATAAAAGTGTTTCTTTTTTATATTTGGAAAATTAAAAAATTATATATTAAACGGCAATAAAACAAGGTCAAGGATAAATTGCACACGGGGTAGATATGTGCATAAATAAGCGCTTCGTTTATTTACAAATTTGTCATTCGCTATTTTTTATCAACATATATAATGATCTTATCTAATTAATATCGATCAACAACGTCTAGTTATGTGAACAACATCGGTATATCAATATGACAAAACTATTGATCGACATGTTAAGACTATTGATTAACTTTGGAAAAAGGCATATCAATATGTCAAGACTTGTGATCAACATTGGAGAGAACCGGATCAACATGATCAACATTGAACATAAACAGATAAACATAACAATACTACTGATCAACATTGAAAAAATATATATTAACATGACAAGACTACTGAGAGATTAGACAAAACTGATCAACATGAAAGACTACTAATCAATATTGGAAAGAAGCGGATCAACGTGATTAGACTAATGATCAACATTGGAAAGAAACAGATCAACGTGATTAAACTACTGATCAACATTGGACAGAAGCAAATCAACATTTGACAGAAGCTTATCAACATCATGACAAGACTAACGATCAACAGTGAAAAGGAGCAAATCAACATGATCAGACAACTGATTAACATTGGACATAAATATATCAACATTGAACACGAGTTGATCAATATGACAATAGTATTTATCAACATTTGAAAGAAGCAGATCCGCATGACTAAACTGAAGACAAACATAGTAAGACTACTGTTAATATTGGAAATAAACAGATCAACATGACTAGTAATCAATACTGGAAATAAACAGATCAACATGACTACTTACTGTGATCATCATCGTTTTATTTAGATTTTGAAGTTAGAAAAATATCACTTAGTTGTGTTGGTTTGGTTTGATTGTTAGAATCAGATCTAAAATCGCGGTGAAATAATCGACGAAAAACTTCTTCGGAAGAGACGGTGACATGAGACAGTGACGATGGTTTTGTTGAATCATGCTTGGTGGTTGCTTCGGAGCTGAAATCGAGACCGGAAGCTTCCACAAAAGAGTAGGAATGACAGTAGGTTGGAGTAAACCGTAATCCACGGAGACTCGCACCGCATCTCGCGGATTAAACCGCGGATTTTATCTGTGGGTTTGCGAAGGTGGATGATTTTTTGACCCACTAAGGTTCGTGGAGGTGGAGGTGGATTTGACCCCTCCGTACCACAGAGCTCCACCATCCGCAAATTCGCGGATCTCCGCAACCCGCAAGCAAATTATACATATCAATAACTTATACCAAACCAACAACTCGATAACTTATACCAAACCAACAACTATAGCTCAATACTATTGTTCTCTAACTCTAACACATATGATTAGTAGTTCGGTACTTCAATTATATATATACATGCTTTTAATTTGCTCCGATAAAATAGAATTCACAAGTTTTTTTCGATGTCTTAGGGCGGATAAAACAAAGAAATTGTATGTGAGATGAGATTGATCTCACGTTTTGATATCTTGGATGTAATCAAGAAGATTGGATTTGGTATTAGTGGAATTATGTTATCTAGTTAATTTCATTTCTGTAATGTTATTAGCTTGTAGTTAAACTTGAGAGTTTTATCAAACTATGTTTGGATGTTGTTATATTACATCTCTAATTATATTTAAGCATAATTAATATTGATTTTAAAGTATCTACGGATACCTCGTAAATATGTAAATAATCGCGGATGGTGGAGAAGGGAAAAAATTATATCCATTAAAAAACTCCACAAACCGTGGAGGTAAAAAAATATGCAGACGGTTGAGATGAATGAACACCTTTCGCGGAGATTCCGACCCATTAAAAATTGCCGCAAAAGAGCAATCTCGATGGCATGTCTTGCAATTACTACTAACGCTTACGAGTAATAAATGCATCAGACGATGAAGAATGGTTCACGTTCTATTCTTTTCAAGTGTTTGATTTTTTATTTTTTAATTAATTAAGCTGAAAAGCGAGTATTCTGACAACTTTTGCAAATATTGCGAGCTCTTAGCTTGACCTTTATGCCACCTACACAACTTGCAGTCGAAGGTATTTTTATCTTCCTAATTAAGTGGTGTTCACGAAGAGGCATCCTGGCATCCTCCTTGATCACCCCATCGAGTCTTTTATTAAAATATTTAAGTTTACTGAATCTTTTTCAATTCTTTTCATGAATTTATGCTTAGATTAAAGCAATGCATACATGATTGGTTGGAAAGATTCGATAAATTTTTCAAGTTTGGTATAGACCTATACGGTATTGTAGTGTGCGATGACATCTGTGTGTCCACCTCGAGTCTATTATGAAAATATTCAAATTTGCTAAACCTTGTTAGGTTCATTTCATGTATTTATGCTTATATGAATGTAATGTAGATTGAAGGATTTGACAAATTTTACAAGTTTGGTGTACGCCTATACACCTTTGTGGTGTGCGAGGCCACTCTGCGTAGCCACATCGAGTCTTTTCTAAAAATATTCAAGTTTGCGAAACATTTTAGATTCCTTTCATGTATTTATGCGTATATGAAGGCAACACACACCTGATTGGAGGGGAGGATTCACAATCAATCACTTAATAGGGCTTCTCACATTGTTCCGCGGCAAAGAAAGAGCAAACCAGGAACTTCTTCTCTGACATCAACTCTTATATATATTAGAATAAATTACTTCCTCCGTCAAAGCTATTATTCCATGCCATTCTTCACTCCGGAATGAAGGGAGGGTCCCGCTTAAGAGATTTGCCCTTTCTATTGATTCCTACGGATTGGATCAAAAACAATTCTTCGAAAAAGACAAATTTACAAGTTTGGTGTAGACGTATACACCGTTCTGGTGCGTGAGGGCACCATGCATGGTCACCTCGAGTCTTTTCTCAAAATATTCAAGTTTACTGGACATTTTTCGATTCCTTTCATGAATTTATGCTTAGATTAAAGCAATGCACACATGATTGGTGGTGAGGATTGGACAAATTTTACAAATTTGGTTTCTAAATAAATTTATACTTTTCACAATTCTAATATATAAAATAACATTAATTTCATTAATTTCTTTTTACCAATTCATCATCAAATCACAATTTTTTTAAAATTTTTGTAATAATATACATCGTACCTATCAATCAAAACACACATCCTTAAGTTTTCTAAAATTTAATTATCTTATTTCTAATTTACGGTGAACACACCTAAGTTAGATGCTCACAAACAAAATCAACTAAACATTATAAATGGGAATTCACTCCATTCCGGTCGGTCGATTTTCCATTGAAGGAAGCCCTCTCCCAATGGCCGCACGTTGAGGGCTCGTTTGGTTGCAGGGATAAAAAATAGTGGGATGGGATGATTAAGTTGAGATAGGGTGGGATTATCTAGGATAGGATTGGATGAGATTATTTATGATAGGATTGGATGAGATTATATCAAATAAATTTGTCATAGTCTCAAATTTCTTTCTTCTTTTTTTTTAATCTCATCCCTCCTTATCCATTGGTGGGTGAGGTATTATTTAATCCCACTTTTATGGGATAAAAATGTTAAATGGGATAACAATTATCTCATCTCTTGATGCACCAAATGAGGGATTAAAGAGGAGAATGAGATTAAAATTATCTCATCCCTCTTTATCCCTCCAACCAAACACACCCTGAGTGTTTGAGCAATGGACCAATTACTTGAGCGATCCATTTAACACCCGATTCCCCTTTCATGATCACTCAACGGATCACTCCAATTTATTGATGACATATACTCACATTGACTAAATTCAAATCCTATACCACTTGGCTCAATTCATTGAAGTAGGATTTTTTTTTTTGAGAATTTGGGGATTGTGTGTTTTGATTGATGGATAATATATATGTGAGTAGAGAAATTTGAGAAAAATATTATTTTATATTGAAATGATGGATTTAAGGTTGTTAAATATATTGGAAATGAGAAAGTTGGGAAAATATTTTTAGAAAAGATGTTGGTAAATCTTGAGTTCAAAAAGAACGGGGAAAAGGACTTTTTTTTTTTGTTCCCAAAGTCATTATTTTTCTATTGCAAACTTCCATCAATAGTTTAATACACCACACAATAATTTTTTCATTTTTCATGAACATGTCCAAGTCAAGTAAGGGTAGAGAGACAGGGAAGACTTACACATGAAGTAACACAGAGGGTAAACATGTAAATTCATAAAAATTGGATAGTAGAGTCAAAGAGTATGAAGATATTTACATACAAAGGGTAAACATGTAAACCCATAAACACTTCAATTAATTTATATATATATATATATATATATATATATATATATTGTGTTTGTTTTACCTTTTCATCAAAAATTTTTTGGAAAGTTGGATTTTTAAAATACTTCAAACTGCACATTTCAAAAGTACCAGAGCTATCTTGTCAATAAAAGCACCGACGCATAAGTGATAACTTACATAGGAAGTAACAGGGTTTCAAAGTTTACCTTTTAAGTGAATTAAAAAAATCTCACTATGTGTTTGTTTTTCAGAGTGAGTTACCTAATTTTTCACTTTCGAAGCTATCTAATTTTGCACCGATTCACCACCAAACAGACTTAGATCCGGTGGTCGGTCCTGTTCTCTACGAAGATGGCTCTCACAGTGACCTTCTTCGCTGGAAGCCCGGAATTTTCCAATCTATGCCGGGAGTGTTGAGGCTAGGTTTTCTGGTGGATTTTCTATCGCATGCGGCGATCAATTGATTCATTAGGGAGGTTCAAACATGAGGAGGGGAGAAAATTCACCAAATATGAGAATAATTGAGAGACAAAATTCATTCTCACTCAAAAAGACCCTCAAACCCAACTTTAAAAACCCACCCCACCCCATGACCTGCCCTCACCCCTAGGGCCCCACTCCTCACTAAACCTGCTGCTAGGAGCCAAGCAGGCGCACGCAACACAATGGCGGGCGGGTGGGGGTCCCACAGACGCATGTGATTCACTCATAGTTTCTCATATTCACAGAACCGGTGATTTTCGGATGTCCGATTTTCGGACCGTGATTCACCAAATTTATGGAGGTGAATTCCAAAAAATTCACCTCCCCACCACAAGGTTTGAAGCCCCCTATTGTCAGTGCGGTGATATTAAGGTGCTTCAAACTTTCAGTTTTAGAAGTGAATTAATTGATTTTCACCAAAAAATTATCACCTGATGAATTCCAAATATTCGGACCTCTTGATAATCACCTCGACGTGAGTTGGCGAATATCACCACGAATTTTCCTCAGCCCACCAACTCCTCCTGCCCCACTTGTCTGCTCCCTCCCTACCTGCTTGTCATCCTTGCCCAACAACTCCTCCCCCACTTGTCAGCTTCCGTTTTGTGGTTTGAGGGAGATAAGAGCACTAATATTAATTTTCACCATAAATAAGTCAGATATTCATCAAAAAAAAAAATTTATCCACCCATGAGGTTTGAAGTCCCCTATCCATCGGACTTTAAGTTCTATTTGTCACCCGGTAAGGTGAGTAAATCAAATCAACCGGGATGTCAAACTTCCATGAGGTACATCCCATTGATTTTTAATGTTTGAAATAATAAAGGTGAGTTAGTAGGCCCACACGAAGATTCAAAAGAAGCAATTAAGGAAGGAGAACGTACAATCATTCCGTTCCGCGGGCAATGCAATATTTATTCTCTGGGGCCCGCACGTACCATATCCTCAACAGCTTCAACATGCAATTGTATGTTTATTTGCATGATTATTTACACATTTTTTTAGAGGTTTTACCCATTTTTATTAGTACTATATGTCATATTCAACAATAGTTTCATTAGAAATTCATTAATAAAACATTAAATTAATTACGGAGATACGATGTATAGTCCGTTTGAATAATTATTTGGGTACTCTTCTTTCTTTCCTTTTTTGAAACACGAACCAGTTTTAAAATAATTGTAAAAAGAGTCTTTTTTTCCCTTTTTGCCACGAGTACTTAGCTATCTTTCATCAACCCTAAGCAGTGGCGGATCTAGAATGTAAAATTAAGGTTAGCGGAAAAGGAAAAAAACACTTATTAGTAGATAAAACTTTTTACAAGTGAAAATATAATTTTAACATGTTATTCATAATGAATTCGATAAAATATATATAAGAATGAGTAAATTCCGTTTACAGTCCTGTAAAAATAATTATTATCCTATTTTGGTCATATTTTAAAAACTTGTTCTGTTTTGGTCTTATCTAAAGGTTCTCTATCCTATTTTGGTTCTTTTCGTCTATTGATGTCGTTGATCTTAACGGATCTATGTGAAAGTACCATTCTGATTACCTGACGTGACGCTCACATGGACAGGTAATACTTGATCAAGGTTTTGTTGATTTTAGGATCGTCTTTAACATGCTTCTCATGTTCGCATTCAACAATACCGAAGAAAGGATTAAGAGTATGTACCTTGCTTATGGACGCAGCTTAAGAATCTTAGAGATTCTTGCTCCTTGTTGATGTAGAAGACTCGGCTTGGGGAACACCTTAAGGGCGGCTTGAAGATGACTTGTCTCCAAGGTGAGTTCCACTCAGAATGCTCCTAGAATGCCAACTAATTCGGAAGAGGAAGTATGTAGAGAGAAGAGAGAACCAATGCTGGTTGAGGGATGAGAATAATGGCGCATCCTCCCTCTATTTATAGAGGAGGATGGGCTGCCAATGAGAGGGCACAATGCCTCCTCATTTGCGAAGTAACATGTCCCTAGGACCAAGGGCTGCAACCAATGCCCCTTGGTCCATGAGACATGTCTTTTGCCTTTTCAATTAAGTAATTAATTAGAAAAGGAATAAATAAATAATTGTGTCTAATAGGAAATTAATTAACTAATTAATTAATTATCCAAATATGGTGAAGAGGCAAGGGAGGTGACCCATGTCCCTTGCCCATTCGGCCATGGGACATGAGACATGTCCCTTTGGCCGAATGGTGCAAGGCATGGGGTGCAACCCCTTGCCTAGAGGCACCTAGGGTGAAGGGGCACTCACACCCCTAGGCCCATGGCCGAATGGGTGTAAGGCCTAAGCCGAAGGTGTGCTTGGCCCTCTTCGACACCTTTTCACCAATTTACGCACCTTTCCGCCAAGAGACACGTCTCTTCGCCAAAAGGTGCCTAGACACATTTGTACTAAGCTCACATAGAGCTAGTCCAAGTCATATTAAATCATCCATTGAGCTCCTTGAGCTCATATCAGCTCACTAAGAGCAGATACACATCTCTCTAGCTCAAACACTCAGATTGAGCTGAGTTGAGCTGTGCTTAGCTACTTTAGCTAGCCTAGGGCATCTTGGTGCGCAAGAATTCCAACAGGTTTAGGCTTACATTCAAAAAGTGAAAACATTTTACTAGTGAACCATGGCTGAGCCAACTGCCACTGCTCGGCCACTCAAGATCGTCACCGGAGTCGACCCCTTCGGAACAGAGCTCAAAGATGTCGTGGTCACCCACCTCCGATCCCTCAACATCCAAGTCGAGGACCTTGGAACCACTTCCTTTTACAACGTTGGAGCAGAAGTCGGCCGTCGCGTCTCCTCCGCTGACTCCGCCACTGAGACAAGGGGTCTCGCTGTTTGCGGCATGGTGTGGGCGTCAGCGACGCCTTCGCCGCCACCTGCCTCACCCTGGCAGACTCTATCAACGCCAACAAGTTCCCCGACGCCTTCGCCGCCACCTGCCTCACCCCGGCAGACGCTATCAACGCCCGATCCATCACCAACTGCAACGTTCTCGCCCAATCCGGCATGTCCACGCCCCTTAACTCCGCCGTGGAAATCATCGACGCTTGGCTCAAAACTCCTTTCAAATCACCCTGCCCCGCCTCAAATTACCATCCCTGGCCCGAAGATATCCAGACTTTCCGCGATGATTCGTTGAACCAGATTCCTCAAATCGGAGCCTAGGAGACGGAAGTTGACTCTTGCGCTATCTGTTGTCTGGTGAAGAACCAGAAATTGGATCCGGTTGATATCAGTGGCGAACCCAGGAATTTCAAAAAGGGGGGTCCATATATACAAGTAAAAGACTAAATTTTATAATTATATAGTAAAATTTTGAAATGATAAAAATTATATTACAATTGTTCTCGTCGAGTCTTTATCCCTTAGAAAAAATCTACAATTACATCATTGCTAATGCTTTTAAATACATCTTTCTCGATATAAGTCATTAAGCAATCAAAACTACTTTAAGAACTTTAGGAATATTAGTGCAAAAGAAAACATGTGGTATCAAGTTATTAAAAAAAGTGAAATACAATGGTCAAGTTATAGTTATTACCATAATAAACTTTAACTAAATAATTAAGAAATTGATCCATTTTGTATTTTTTAATAACCAATATAATATATTAAATATCATTATAATTTTTAAAGGGATCCAACTAATAAATTATATATCCCCTATACATATTTTTGGAAAAAAGGGGGGTCCATGGACCCCCCTTTGCAAAGGGTAGGTCCGCCACTGGTTGATATGATCCCAGGGGGTCGATGAAGATCTTGAGAGAGACTCCTACATTGGGGATTGTGAGGTTCAAAGCGAGAAGCGTGGAGCCTGCTCATCACCATACTTTTGTAGATTTAGAGATTCATAGCGTGATGTGTTTTCCATAATCATGCCTCTCCACTTTCTCAAAGAAGAAAGAGGAGAAGGAGGAGGACGAAGTAGAGATAGAAGGCGTACCTTGCACCCTTGAAGAATAGCGTAAGGATATTTTATCCTTGCTCCAAACGTATGCTCCAAGTCTTCCGATTGAATCTTCAAGCCTTCAAATTGCTTGATGAGGGCAGATTGCATGTGATGGAATGAGGTTGTTTTGTGTTAAAGAGACACAAAATAGTTCCACCCGAAATGCTCTAGGAATGCTTGAATATTTCGACAAGAGAGAAGGAAAGGAGAAGTTTCGGATTCTTGAGTGTCACATGTGTTGTGGCCAAATCATCTATTTATAGATGATGTAGGAAGTTACTAGGAAGAGTCACAACTCCTCATGGCCGAAAGTACACATACTTTCAGCCTAAGGAGTGGTTACTCCCCCCTTGTACACTCCCTTATCCAAATGCTAAGTAACTACTCTTTTAGGCAAAGGGGTGGCTTCCCTTCAGATGCCTCTTCGCCAATTTCAGGCTTTCATGGCCGAAAATCTCTTGGTAGCTTCCAAGATATGTGCACACATGCACTAGGGTGCATATACCATGCATCTCAATTGTCAAAGCCACGTCCTTTTATCAAAATACCCTTATTTTGTATAAAAGGATGCTAATAAGTAGTTGCTACTCATGAAACATCACAAATGTTCCATATAGCCACAATACACATAGTTGAATTCCATAGAACTCATTTCAGCTCACTTTGAGCTGAAACTCACTCTTCCATTTGAGATGAGCTCAAACATTACCTCAAAAGTACTTGGTGCGCTAAGAATTCCAACAACTTTCGGGCACGATCTAGTGGTGACGGAAGGGAAAAAAAGCGTCTGGAACTTGACCAAGTGGGAGAGATACGATCTTGGTGTTAACGATTACCTGTTCACGCCTGCTGGAGATGTGCACAGAGTGAAGTATTACGAGGACACAGAGTTCTTCATCAAGTGGGATGGCCACTGGCCACTGAGATCCAGACAAAATATGACTCTATCAATTGGGCAAAAATAGACCTTTTTGGGTTTACTTAGCAAGCTACTTTCATGGCGGATTCTGAGAGAGGGGCGAGAGGAGAAAGAGGAGGGAATCAAACTTTTTCAGGCATTGGCTGAGGAGCGGCAGAGACAGAGGTGAAGGCGGCGAGGGCAAGAGGCCCATGTCATAATGTTGGTCCACGTGAGCGCCAAGTCATGTAATCATAATGGCAAAATGGTACTTTCACAGAGATCTGTCAAGACTAATGACATCAATGGACGGAAAAGACCAAAATAGAACAGTGAACCCTTAGATAGGACCAAAACAGGACAAGTTTTTAAAATAGGACCAAAACAAGACAATAATTATTCTTACGGAATTATGTACGGAATTTACTCATATAAGAATTGTAAATCAAAATACAAAATTGAAAGAAATTTAAGCTTTGTTGGTGATGATTGATGAGGCTAGGTCTTCTTAAATATGGAGTTGAATGCATATTTAAGGGTTGGGTTTCAAGTTTTATTCGGAGTTATTTGGAGTAATTCTAGTGTTAATGTTATGAGTTATTCATAGTGTTAATTCTATGAGTTAATTGCAATAATTCTCTAGGTTTATTTTGTAACCTAAGGATGGCAGTATAAATAGGAGTCTTGCCTCACATGTTCTTCATCAAGAAACATATAAAAAATTGTTCTCTTTTCTTTTATTTTCACAGTTTCCTATCTTTCTTTCTAGCTTAAATTTCTTAGTGAGATTAGCTCCTAAATTTAGTCTTTTTCTTACCACCTTCAACTCCATACTTGAGGTTCAAGATTGCTTCAAATTCATCAACTCCATCTTGCTCAAATCCACCAAAGAAGAGAGAAGTTGGATTCACCACCACCGTACGTCATACTTGTGATTGTCAAGTCCTTTTGGAGCTTGGAGGTTTCAAGTGCTCAATTTACAACCACCACCACCATCATCATCATCATCATCCATTTTTGAAAAGCACAAGGAGGAAAAGATCATCCTTGGTTTCAGGTTCACCATCCATCCTACCGGAACCATATCAGTTCCCCACCTTCCATAACTGCACCCATGATCGACAGGAGCGTCTCCACCTTCCACAACAAATCACTCCTCAAGTATCTGAGAGCTCGACTCGCTTAGGAACGAGACTATCACTTTAAAAAAACGAGCAATCTTTTTTGGACGATGGATTAGAAAATTTGATAAAAAAAATAACGCAAGTACAAAATATATTAGACACTTAATTTGAGTTTTTTTAAACAACAATTTTTTTTTAATTTTACTTGAATCTAGCATTATTGAACATTCTCGAGAGATAGCTCTCCCAACGATATTTTCTCCATACACAATATATTTTGAATTCTACTTAAGCTCTTAGATTGTTTTAATATAGGACTTGTTGACAAATTTACAAGCAACTGAAAAGTCATTGCATTTTACAACCGAAACTGTTTAAAAAGTAAAGGTAGATAATTAAAATCCTAAAATACAAATAATTACTGTTATTTTCAGATGACAATGGGAAAAGCCGTTATAATCACATATTTTCCATAAATCGGATCACTATAATTTATTTTTATTTAAACTAAAATATACATATAAAAAAAGAGTCTCCAGTCATGATAAAATTTTGGATCGATCTGCAGAAAACAACACAAAAAAGAAAAATATAAGGGAGTTATAGTAAATACTCTACTCCATCCGTCCGTGAGATAATACATACTCCCTCCGTCCCCGAAAGATTGGTAGATTTGTTTGGACACGGAGATTAAGGTGAATGTAAGATGTTTATATATGTTTACTTAATTGCCCCTTAGTTGAGAGTGCACAAAAAACGAGGTAGAAAAAATAAAGATAAAGTGAGGATAGTTTAGTAACTTTGAGAGTGAGAAGTTTCCTTTTAAGGAAAGTGATCAATTTTTCTGGGACAGCCCAAAAAGGAAATGTGTACAATTTTTCAGGGACGGAGGGAGTATTTTTTTTTAAGGGTGTACGTGAAAAATATGGGAAACAAAGAAGAAAATGGGAAAAAATATAGTTTAACGCTTAGAAGTAGGGAAAAAACGAAAGAAAAAAAACACAGAAGCGAAACAAAAAATAAAGAGACACAAAAAGAAAGGCAAAAGTGGAAAAGAACCTAAAAATTAAAAGAGTAAAAGCAAAAGAGTAAAAGCAAAACCAAATAACGAAAAAAGTTTTTTTAAAAAGGAACAAGAAGAAGAAGAAAAGAAAAATTAAAAGGGGAAAACGAAAAAGAAAAACAGGAAAGAGGTGAAATTGTTCCACACCTGAAGATGTAAATGTACTGACACACCCTATTAACCTATACAACCCTACGCGCTGCTACCCATCAATCACACAAATGCCTACACTAACCCTCACCGATATCAAAGAGGTAGATTTATCATAGTAGTAAGCAACTATTTCTCAAGCTCAATGGCATATACAGTTTTGTTACACATTTTTCTCAAAATGTTCATCCTTTTTTCTGATACAAAGAGGTAAGGGAGTTGAAGATATCAGACACTTGAATTCGAGAACTCTACAAGTGTTATTAAAAACATGATTACTAAGTCAAATGTTAAGGACAAATATTTTTATTTTTAAATGGGGTAGGAGTTTGGGAATATCGGAAGCTCGACCTCGAGATCTCTACAAATGTCTTTAGGAGCATAATTATTAGACCAAATGTTCATTTTTTCTAATTACACTTTTTCCATCCTTACCTCAAAAACTCTTTAAAAAATAAATAAAAATTCTCTGAATATTTGCCCTACTGGGCACAAACATAAAGTTGAAATTGTATGCAGTGCAATAACAGTGAATCACAATGTATGTTGCTTGCTTAGATCAGTGCTATACGAAGGAAAGTCTCCCTTCTGTAAACTATTTATGGACAAAACTATTTAGGTTCGTGTTCATGGTGGATGGAGACATGTCGTCGGATATGGAGATTGGAGACATATTTGTGTTAATTCTACGGTGACCATTGTGTTTAAGCTAACACCAATTTCTCCAAAATCTCTTAACGTTTAGTCAAAAGTCTTTTTTTATTATTATTTTAATAAAAATAGTTCTTTTGCCATCAACATTATTGTTTTTTACCCCATTTGTCACTCTCTGTTAAATTAACTACACACTAAATCTTAAAATTTCTAAAAATTGACAAATTCACCACCATTCTTAATCACATTTTCATCTTTATCCCTCGCACTCTTCACGGAGCTTCTAGTTTCACCAAAATACAATGTAAACAATATGTAATAAATTTTTTCTCATTTTCGATTCTCGCTTCCTAATTTATCGACAGATCTTTGGGTGTTAATAATTTTCAAGGAACAACAAAAAAATTTAATGACCTTTACAAACCTCATTGGGTTCATTATGGTTTTCAGACATCTTTATAAAAATTGTTGATAATTGTCACTCAATTGAGTCTTTGATATCGAAAAGGTCTCAAATGACCGGAGATATGAACCTAACAAAACACCTGACAGAAGATGTTAGAGAGAGCAAAGATTCCAACATGGGAGAGAGTTAGATTGTAACTTTTATAAATTTAGGGTCAATTTTCATTTTTAAAAGTTTGGAGTCAAATTAATAATGAAAATATTGTCCGTTATGGAATATTCTGTGAATGTAAATTTGAACCAAAGAGTAGAGGCAGATGGCAAAACAAGTTCAAAGATAAAACGTCGATGGCAAAAATAAAACTATTTTTTTAAAAATAATGACAAAAACAAACTTTTGACCAAACATTAGAGACAAAAAGGGGACATTTTCCCCTAAATATACAAGCATCCGATTTTTCTCTCTAATTTTCTCTCTTATAAATAAACATTACTCCACATCTTTCTTAAAAAAAACACTTTTTTCTTTCTAGTATTTTTTTTCCTCAACTTGTACCAGAAAAAATAAAGCAAAACGAAGGGAAGACTTGCATAGGAAGTAGTAAAGAGGGTAAATACGTTGATATATAGAGACTACAATAACTTCTCTGTTCTCCCTTTTGTAAACTACTACTACTACTACTACTACTAATTTTTATGGACAAAACTGACGGTGTTCAAAATCTAACAACCCTGTTCTGTAAGACTAAATTGGTAAAAGTACCAAAATCCTATGGGAGAAACAGCCCTGAATCATCCAAAAGACAAAAAAACAGTTCAAGAGCCATGAAACAACCCTAACAATAGAACATAACCTGCCTCACTTTTTCCTTGATCCTTGGCAACAATCTCACCTCAACATTGCCCCCCTCGGCACCGCTTCCTCCGCTAGTTGATCCGATCTCAGATGCATCACCGTCCATGTAATAGCGAGCCCTGAAAGCTGCTAAATGGGCATAGTATGCAGGTGGCACTGCATAGACAACCAAATGCCAGTCACATTTCATGCAAATGATAAGGCAGCTTCAAAGGTATAATAAATGCATGATGTTAAAAGGGAGAAGAGTTTATACCTACTGAAACAGACCGAGTGCACCTTGCATAACTGCCAACAATTTTAGTACTCTCATTAGTATTATACCATTAAGCACAAATACTGAACCATTTAACAGGAATTAGGACAGAAGAAGCAAAACATCATCATACGTGAAGCATAGGCTGTAGGTGAGCATCTGCATGGCATCAGCAGTGAACCCATTCTCATCGTACAGAACACGGTAGTGTGCAGGCCTGCTTGTACCCTGCAGAGAAACACAAGAGAATTACTATCTTTTGATTATACAAATCACGGTTTGGATTAATGTAAAGTAATCACCTTGATTCCTGCATGGCTGTTTAAATAAAAGTCAAACTCCGTTGGATGGCAAATGGTGGTGTCAACAACAGTGCCTGAGAAGTGTAAACAAAGGGTTCAACTGTTAATATTGAAGCTGGGAGATTCAAATGAAACATGCAAGACTTGTCATCTTCATCATACCTGGAAGGATGTTTCCACTTCTATCTACCAGAGTCGGGTTATCATGATCAACGGGAAACAGGCGAGTATGATGCCTTTTCTGGACCACGACAAATGTAATGCGTGGCATATAATCCTTTTGCAGTGCAACACAAGCCTAAATCGCAGCATTTTGATATTAGCTTCTCCAAATCATATGCCAAGCAGAACAATGTTGAGGAATAGATAACAAACTAGCAATTCACTAGGGACAAGGACAAGAACGAATTTTTCCTTCCTGCACACTTGTCGTGATGATAGTGGTTGGAGCCACCACTATTAATTACGGAGGTGACAGATCTGTAATTAAGTGTGGTGGCACTAACCAATAATAGCATGACACGTATGCAGGAAGGAGGAGTTTCCTCCTAACCGGATAGGATGAAATTTTTTTCCGAAGGACAAAAACGAAAAATAAGTGACTTCAATAGAATGACAGCCACCAGATATACATACAAGAAACAAAGAATTCAAAAATCAGCATCCCCAGAAGATAAAAAAAAACACATTAAATCGAGGAAAGTTCCATCACTCATTCAACATTGGCATCTTAGGAGCTGTTCTAGAAACATACCTTTCGAATTGCTTCTACTTCATGCAGCAAGACTTGGCTGAACTCTCCTTCACTGACACCATCCCTAAGATTGCAAATGAACAAATCAGTGACAACTTAATACCTTAACTGTCTGACATTAAGAGTTTATTCAATCTAAGAGTTTAGGACGGAAAACAGTATTTTGAATAGGTAAAAGAAGAAAAAAGAGACGCTTAATTCTCTAAATTGATCCCTTTGCAGGTTAGTATTAACAAACGTTACCATCATCCAAAATCAAGCTAGGACTGCAGGAAAGCAGGTAATACAGATTGTTCTTTAAACATATCAAAGAAATAACGATTTTCAATAATGAACCACAACTTTATTGAAACTTTCAACTAAGATCATACCTGTAAAAGATGATTCTCTCAGGTTTCACCCCAGTTGAATTACGGAAATCGCGAAGGAAATCACTGCAAATATATCGAATTAATCAATTAGAATTCTCAAAAACAGATAAAAGTAATTCATCCAAAAACTTGTATAGACCTTAATAGTACATGAAATTGATTCTTCCATACCAAATTATTCCTTGGGGTTTGTTTTCTGGATTCTCTTTAAAGAGATCCAGGATGATTTCTTCTCTATGAGCCTGTGCTGCAACAGTGGCTTTGTACTTCGTTACCTCCGGCCAATCCATAGAAGCAACTACCTATACCAATTCAAGAAAGGCCATATTGAGTGATCTAAATAGTTATGCATGCATTGAGAATGACATTTCCACATACTGCAGCAATCGAAGGACTTGAATCCTCTCCAGGCTGTGGATGTGTAACATCTGCTCCAAATATGATTGTAGGTCGATCAGTCAAATAAGGGATATTCTTCTGCACAGCATCCATCAGCACAGTGTTGCGTCCACCAACCTGAATATTCAAACGAAAACTCAGCAACAGAGCACAGTTTTTATTCCGAATAAGCAACTAATTACGTCTAAGCGAAAAATCACACCTTAACATTTATTTTTAAAGCCACATTTTCAAGATATTGGTTGTTGTTACGCCTTGACACATTCTGAGGCTTGCAACATTGCGATACAATGTCAAGCTCGGTCTCACATATCCGCTTTATTTGACCTGTTAAAAAGAAGGCTCCATTAAGTGGGATTTAAGAGAAAGCTAAATAATACAATATATAACCATATCACAATTGAATGCACATACTATATGACTGAGCGTAATCAGGCATGATAACTATCAACAACTGAAGACTATCACACTGTCTGTGTATCTCTGAGAGAGAAGCACCAAGTTGAAAAGGTGTTGCATGGGTTATAGGAATTGCTGGCACAGGGTTGAACACCTAGATCATGAACCAACAAAAGTTAGCATTTTCCAAGTACACATCTAAATAAGTGAGAGGCAGTCAGACATACCATCCCCTTACTGTTGCACATATTCACCAACTCCCTGCAAAATGTGAGTGGTACATTCTGGTTCATGTTTTCAGAGAGATTGATGCAAGCCCAGCGCTCCACCTTACCACCGTTGACCATTTTCTACAAAGTTGAGAACATGGACATAAATTAAAATATATTATGGCTATCCAAACTGCAAGATGTAATGCTCTCCAATCTCTAAAAAAAGGAAGTCAGAGAAGTAGCCATTTCAAATATCATAATCTTAATACCTAAAACTGAAGGCTTATGGATGCTTTAACTCAAGAAGGTTACGAAAGTAGTCATTCTAACATCACAAACTATCTCAACAAGATAATCAGTTTATTACACTTTTTCAAATCAGGAAATCCATCACATGCCTGACAGGATGTTATCTACAGTAACCACAAAAAGGGTTACCTTGTTTATCATATTCCACTGGCCAACCCTAGGGGAGACAGTAGACTCTGACCCTGATTCATGGTACTTAAGCTGCAAAACAATGAGGCAACAGCAATGAAGAATAGTAATTAGAAAGAAAGAAGAAAGAATATTCTAAACAATGAGATGACAATTACCATAGGTGCAGGCAAGATTCTAGCCTCAACTTGTGCAAGCTGTTGGACAACCGTAATCCCAAATTCTTCAACATGACCATCCTTCGTATACTCATTGCGTTCCAGCATCTGCCATAGGTCATGTACAATTAATTATAGGGTCACAGCTAATCAACTAGAAAACTAGTGTAACACTACAATAAAATATCAAGAAAACAACCATCTTTATAGCATCTTCTCTTTCAGCAGGGCGTTGACAAGTTGCTCTCAAGAGTGCAGTAACTTGCCTCTGGTTAAGCCTCTTTGTATACCGCTGACCATCAAGAATCCGACAAAGCTAAAGAACAAAATCGTGAATAGCTAAAACATGTCAGAAACAGGAATGATCTAAACAAGTCTGCAAGAGCAATGTTGTATCTTAGGTAAAAAGCAGGAAGGACCTCCATTGGCAAAAACACAGGTCGAGTAGCACTTCCTGCTTGAAGGGCGGGCAACGAAGTGTGCCTAAGATTAATGTTGTATCTCTCCCTGAAATACTGCACAACGCCCATCTGAGTATTCTGGTCACCTGGAGTGAACCTGGCAAAAAACAACTGATTTCTTCATAGAGTTTCAGGCATTTAATTGCTACTGGTGTCAGGAGCAAGAAAGAGTTAACATCTCAAAATTAAGCAAGAAGAAGAGAAAGAAATCACACGAAGGATTAGGAACTTTTAGTCTGGAAAAACAATTGCTGTGCAAAAAGGTAATGCTCTGACCATTCAAAATAGATCTCGACGAAGATAACAAGAAATTAACAAACTTAAGATTATTTGTATTGCAAAAATACCACCAGGATAAGAAACAAAGTAAACTCACGTTAACTTATTTATAGCATCTCTTGATATCCCACTAATTTTGTAGCTCTTGGGCCTTTCAGCATAAATAGGCTCTACTCTCACCCCTTTCAAAGCTTTCTTCAACTGCAATTGAGATACAAATATAAGATGCCTTCTCATAATTGTCAAACAGCCACATTTCATTAGTACCAACCCTTTCAACAAACTTCTTCAGCTTCCAGTGTAAATAATACCTTCAGACGATCTTGCTCAGAGAGAGGCCTTGAAAAATCTCTACGGTTGAAGTGTTTCAATATGAAATCGGACACCAAAATTGGCTCGTAGAAGGATCGAGCCGAAACATCTACAAATAGAAGGTACATTATAAGAACTGGAAGTAATCTTAAAAAGAAACAGTTAAGCAAACAAACTTAGAACTTCGAAGCAGAACATGATGTCGAAAAGGCAAGCAAGTAACAAATTGCATGTTTACCAATATTCAAAGAAAGCCCCATCTGGGTAGGACGTAAGCTCTGATAAAAGCCCTTCCAGTAGTCAACCCCATCACCTAGTGGACCTGTGTATCCCTGAGCAGAGGAGAAAAACGACCTTCCCACAACCACATACCTGTTTAAAACACGAGAAGGCTTAAACCACGAGCTGATTTAAATTGTTAAAATAAGTAGCATTTGAATGGTGTATGATAGTATAAGGTAAGCTAACTACCCCTTAGATAGAGGTGCGGCACGAAGAGCCACATCCAGCGCCTGGATGGTTTCGTGCTGTGGCACCTCAACATTCCTCTTCTGTAAAAACTGCCGCAGATGGTGCAAATCAGGTCTGGAGGCAAACTTGATCGTTACCTTGTATTCGCGCTCCTTTCTATTCACACAATGTTGCAACACGAGCATCACGATCAGCGATAGGCTCAACACATCGAAGGCCTATCAGAAAAATTCTTAACAAATTCTCAAATACCTTGAGGCGCCAGAGGAACCAGCTTGACCTTCCTTCCCGACTATTTTGACGACGAACTCCTTCGACTCAAAGGGTAACGGCCCCGCCGTGTACAGGCTTTTCTGGCCGTCATATGCAGGAGTTCGTTTTCCCAAATGGGACTCTTTGTATAATTCCACCAGCAGCTTGATTATGTCTCTGTTAAGCTTCTTAGAGATCACGTCGGGAGTAATAGAAACCTGATTGAGACAGGCGTTTCAGTTCATAGATTCCAGATTTCAAAACTTAACAAAGTAATATGCAGAAAAGTTAACACGATAAGTAAGAATTAACTTACATCGTAGTGATAGAGATCTTTGTCAGCGATTTCAACCATGAAATGGTTTGCTCTGACCAAGCATTTGTCCCCTGCTTTGCCATAATTTTCACCACGCTGTGCGAACCTCGCAGCCTTGGAAGACGCCGGAAGAAGCTTCTGTGCTGAAGAAGTTATCGGCTCCAACTGCAGCCGCTTCAGATCCCGGGTGATAGACTCGAACAGAGCCCCAGCCGAAACGGAGCCGGTCGTCTGCGAACGAAACGGAGGCTGTCCACCGGAGTATCGCGAACCAGAAGGGACACTACCGGAGTTCGAGCCAGGAAAACCCCGTCCACGACCACCGCCACCACCACTACGGCCTCTCCCGGCACCACCTCTACCTCCTTGCGGGAACGAATGCGTCTGACCGCTGCTGCTGCCGTCGTAAGGTCGTCGTCCGCCGCGGCCTCCACCAGGTCCAGACATTTTCAGAACTTGGCAAACAGATTTTTGGGAAGAGAAGAGGAAGAAAGGATCTCAAAGGCGCAGTGACGGAACTGAGCGAGGGACGAAGAGACGAAGAGGTTGTGTATGGTAATGGTAACTATGGTTATACAAGGCGTCCATAAATACCAGTAGGCTAGTAACTTCTCAGGGAAGCTGCTCAATTACCCTCCGTAAAAACAAAATTTTTAAAAAAAACATATGTCTCAATATGTTTGAATTTTTAACATTTAATTCATAATTTTAAATAATAAATTTAAATTTACATAATTGATTTTTTAAAAACACAAAAAAATTATATATATATATATATATATATATAAATTAAAATCAAATAGACATTAAAAATGAGAACTGCCTTAATTTTCGTATTTAACTAAGTATTTTTCGTAGGAGAATGAGATATTTACTTTTTACTGTTACTGACGTTCATATCCCGCAAGACTTGGCATTGAGTCGTGACAGTGAGATGTGCCTTTGTACACATGTAGACATGAGCGGATTTCAGGGTGGGTGTCCAGTTTAAGAGCAACTTTTATTTATCAAAAAAAAAGAAGTAACTTTTAAGTATGTAATGCTAATTTGATTTTCTTATCCCCTGCTATGGTTGAGGAAATCATCCAACAATAAGATGATATTTATAAAATCAATCAACATTCCTAGATGTCATTATCTATTTACTGTAATTTACATTATATGCTAATTTAGATATCATTGAATATCCATTTGTTGTAATTAGTCGTTCTAATTCTAATTTTTTTAATCAATTTATAAATTATACCTGAAGTAAACAATAACTAATTGTTCAGCTGCATAAAGAAAAAAACTTCAACTTATCATTATCTATTACCTATTTATTGTAACTATTTAGCTATCTTTTATGGGTAAATATTTGATACTCCATTCTTGAAAAATTGAACATATTGTTTTTTAGTTACTCTATAAAAATTGATCAATTTTCTTAAAAAATAAACTTCTCGTTCTCAAGGTTACTAAACTATCATCACTTTGTCTTGAATTTTTTACCTCATTTTTTGTGTTGTTTCAATCAAAGGACGATTAAAGTAAACATATATTAAAATCTTATATCCACCATAATCTTTGCATCCAATCAAATTCTTCAATCAAATCTGTTAGGAAGGGAAAGTATTTAACAAGAGAAAAGTTTAAAGGTGGAGAGGAAAGATGATAGATGAAAAATGAATATTTGATATTTAAGATATAAAATAAGGTATGCGTTAAAATGCGCAGAGCGCATGCGTGCGAATAAGCAATTCGTTTATTTACAAGTTTGTCATTTACTAAAATTGATCAGCATAATAGTCATCTTAGATCAACATGATTAATCGATCAGCAACATTTCCTCGTGTGAACAACATCGTCAGATCAACATGACAAAACTATAGATCAACAAGACAAGTCTATTGATGAACATGTTAAAACGAAAGATCAACGTGCTAAGAAAAACATGTTAAGACAAAGTCTACTGATGAACATGGCAATAACAAAGATAAACATGGTAAAAAAGATTAACATGACATAAAAAATCAACGTGCTAAGAAAAAAGATCAGCATGATAGTAAAAGATATCAACATGCTAAAAAGAACGATCAACATGGTAAGTAGAGAGATCAACATGCTAAAAAGAAAGATCAACATATAACAAGAGGAGAGTTCAACATACTAAAAAGAAAGATCAACATGACAAAAATAATAGATCAAAGTGGTAATAAGAGAGATTACATGCTAAATAAGAATATCAACATGACAATGAGAGAGATCAACATGCTAAAGATAAACATACTAAAAATAATTATCAACATGGTAAAGAACAAATATCAACATTAGACAAAATTAAATCAACATTAAAAAGAAGCTGATCAACATAAGAATACTACAAATCAATATTGGGAATGTGCAGATCAACATGACTAAACCAGTGATCAACATGACTACCTAATCTGATTATCATCGTTTTTTCAAAATTCTTAAGTCAGATTTTTTTTAGTTTTTCATTATTTGCAAGTTATGTGGTTTTAGAGTTTCATCACGGTCAAATTTTGATGGTGGTTTTGTTACTGAGTTGTGCTGGTTTGGTTAGTAAAAGCATATCTAAAATCACATTTAAATATGCTAAAATGTCGTCGAAAGTGACGGAAATGTCGTGCATTTTATGAAAAACTTCGACGAAATACGCGAAACATTGTTGAAAGCGATGAAATCATCATCAAAGGCGACGAAATCGTCGTCAGAGATGAAAAAAAGCTTCATCGAAAGCATCGTTGGAAATCAGAATGGCGATTGGAAGTGCGAATGACATAAGTATCTTATGCGCATGCAGTGTGCATGTGTGCATTGTATAGCAACTCATAAAATAATTACTAACATTTATCTCATAGTTTATTTTTATTTTGTATGTCTTAAGAGTATTTTTATGCAGATTCCGCTTAAAGAAGATTTATTTCTCAAAATTTTCACTCACAATTTATTTTGACGAAGAGAACACCAGGGATATTGGTTGTGTTCCTCTACCAAAATGCCAATGATAAGTTATCAAATTCAATTTTTATTCTCAAATCCTTTTATCTCACAAACTCTATACCATTTTTCAAAAAATAACACACCAATAATTCTCTTATGGCTCAGTTCGAATGAGATTGAAAACAAATTTGGGAAATTTAGAAATGTGTGTTTTAATTGAAGGATGAGGTACATGTGAGTATAAAAATTTAAGAAAAATGTGATTTTGTAGAGAATTGATGGTGAATTGATTAATTTAAGATTGTTTTATGTACTGAGATTGAAAAAGTTGTTTTTTTATAGAAATTTTGGTGTTGAACACCACCTATAAGAATAACAAACCTTCATAAGAGAAAAGGAAGTAGAGACGGTAGAGAGTGAAAAATGAAGGAAAAGTGCAATTTTACATAAAAATCATAAATTTGTATTCAGCATCTAGTCTAGTGACTAAGCTTCAAAAACATGAGATAGATATGTTGTGTTCAAGTCTCCACAATCCTCAATCAATTACAGCAAATGTACCAAACAAAAAAATTACATATGTGTCTATTTACAACATATGTGGAAAAACACATACATGAAAGTGTCAAGTTTACCCTCTTAATAAATGTCTACAAAGGGTGTTTTAGTCTTTTAATTATTAGATTAGTTAGTTGAGTTAATTAATTAGTAGTATATTTAGGTATGTGTTTTTCCACATATATGATAAATAAATGGATTTGAGTAATTATATCAAACTGTATAAAATATCACATTTACTTTAATCTTCTGGCTCATATAAAATGTACAATTAATTGGAGACGGATGGACTAATAAATTAATTCTGAAAAGTCGTGGGAGGGTAAAAGGGTAAAATCAGGGATGGTGGGTTATGAAGGGCGGGGGCCATTAGGAATATTCATTCAGAAACAAAAGTGAAATCATTCTGTTTGATTTCAATTCATGTGATGTGACACGGATTTCAGTTGCGGGCGGTTGACACTGCCATTGTGTGCGGCGAGCGAGGGAGTTATTTAGGGGCCCACGTTTCCGTACGTACGGGAAGCTGGCACTGGATGATGAAATAGAGTAAAAATAAAGGCCAACCCTATAAAAAAACAAAATAAAAGGATAAACTATTTGTTGGTACTTTTTCTAGCAATATTTTATTGGTACCTTTGTATTATCGTTTTAAACAAGTATTTTTTGAAGATTACTAAGTGTGTGTTATTTTTTTGCAGTAATAAAAATGGGAAGAAAATATGAAATATAAAAAATAAAAAAAAGTGAGGAGGAAAATTGATTCGTGAACACACTTTGATATGTATAAGAGGAAAAAGTGGAGTTAATAATGTTGATTTAGAGCATATATAAGAAGGCTAGTTATCACATTCTTATGAGGTGTTTGGTTAAGAGATTTTATGAATATGGATTTTCAAAATCCTACAAATCCATAAAATATTGTGTTTTGTTCATTTTCGAAAATGATTCTCCATCATTTTCAAAATTCTGGGATTTCTCATCATTCACAAATTCTTGGATTAAAAATACCATCAATAAGCATACTATTTTTAGAATCCATAGAATTATTATGTTTCAAAAAATTCAATAAAGCTCTTAAATTATATATTTACACATTTAGTCTTTAAATTTTGAAAAAATACAAAATGGTCCATGTTAAATTACACATTTAGTTCTTAAACTTTTGAAAATGGTCCATGTTAAATTACACATTTAGTCCCTGAATTTTTATAAATTTTACAAAATGGTCCCTATAAAATTACATGATTAGTCCATAAACTTTTGTAAAGTTACAAAATGGTCATTGTAAAATTTATATTCCTAGAATCCTTGAACCAAACACAAGATTGTGAATACAGTTATTTATATTTTTCATCATTGATACTTTCTATATTTTTACAATCCACAGATTTTTATAATCCACAAACCAAACACCTCCTTAAGTCAAATATGACTAGTAAAAATAGAAAAAATAGATAAATTTGCGATCCAACAACACTAGGTATCACATTAGACATAATAGCTTTAGCTTTTTGGCTCTCTAAATTTGGAAGTGAGAAGATAGATTTTATTGCTAACTATATGATAAATATGTTGATTTCAAATTAATAATAAATGTCACTAGTTAAGATTGCTAGTATTGATGTAATAACAATGTTAAATTCACTAGTCAATATAGTTTTTTTTTTTGTCATTTTGGCTACAATTTAACTTAAAATTAGTTAGTATTGTTGTAAATGCTCTTAATACTTTATTGTTAAATTGATATATTGTTGTTGATTTTTTGTGATAAAGAACACGTCCTAACTCTTTATCATGCATTGATTTATTAGTTTCACAATTTATTTCAAATTGATACTTTTTGTTAAACTTATTCCACCTCTATATAATTATTAAAATTTCATACTCGCTAATCAATTTAACCATAATATTTTCCATGTCTTTCAATCTAACCTTCATTTCGTTACACCCCACACTTTCCATCGCATGCCTCAAACACTCTCATGTAACATTCTTTACTCATTTTCATTCACAGATGTTTTTAGAAAAACACTTATAACCTTTAGAACTTCCTCTTTTTTTTAACATCCCCACATCAAACTAAATCCTACGGTTAATTGGGAGAGTCGTCGTTTGATGACAGCTTATACATACAGTACAGTACAGTACTGTATATTGCCTTTTCATTAATTAAAGCCGACAGCAAAGAAAACAAACAGTGAGGCGCTGTGAAAAAACAGAAGAGCAGAGAAGGAAGAGAAAGAAAAACAAACAAAACCTGGATTTGCAGAGGATGAGTGAGGTGAAAAGATTTGCAGGAGGTTTAACTTTTACCGTTTACGTGATGATGGGGCAAAGCCAGGTGGAGAGAGAGGCTACTAGAAAATGGGCTGACAGTAAAGTTAAGGAAAAATAGTGTTTCACCCTCAGGGTGGGATACCCTCTTCAGTAATTGTGAGTGGGCATTGACGGTGGGTTTTGCATGAGGGATGTCCGTTTTCTTCGACGTTGACGGAGTGAAGTATCAGCACAGTGAACTTCAGAAAGCGCGTTGGAGAATTTGAGTTGCATTTAAAGTAGTTGTTGGTCGTTGACTTTCTTAGTAGAATTGTGTAATAAAGAAATGTGTTAGTATATAAAAATATACCGTTGCTTGGTGATTCTGTTTTGAGTCCGAAGTGTCTGATTGAACGTAAGATGAGCTTCATTTCGGAGAGAGACGTGGTTGTGGACGAGTTGTTCGACGATACCGGGATGTTCTGTTCTGATGAGCCGCACACGAATTCAGGTGATTCATCGGCCAGTTTTGAGTTAGATGGTGATGGAACTGGCACTATTTCTTGTGGTAATCCTGAGTTCTTGGAGCCTAGTGCTTGTTGTAATGCATTAGTGATCCCTTCCAACAATGGTGAGATTGGTGTTGCTAGTGGGTCCGCTGTTTCGTCGGAGGCTGATGATTCTTGGGTGCCCGAAACTGGAATGATAGTTAAACACGTGATTGAAGGATTTGTTAGGTATTCTAACTATGCTAGGCGCAATGGATTCTAGATACGGTTCCGGAGTTCTGAGAGGAAGGGCAAACGAGATGGGATCACAGATGAGGGGAGAAGAGTGCGCATGAGTAGGGGTATTGGTAGAAGTTGGTTTTATTCGGATTATGATTGTTGTTCTCGTGTACGTCTTCAATGTGTGAAAGGTGAGTTCCCTCGTCCGAGTAAGAGGAATCCAACTCGGCCTGTTAGATCACAAGCAAGTAAATGTCAAGCGGGGGTGTCATTGCTGAATAATGGTGATGGTACATGGATGTTCAGTACCGTTAAATTGGAGCATAATCATGATTGCGATCCAGCCATGACCCGATTTATGAAGAACTACAGAATTGTATCAGGGGCTGATGAAATGCAGATTGTGGTGAATGACATGGTGAGGTTGCACCGTCACGGATATTTACATCTTTTGCGGTTGGCTATGGTGGAGTAGAGAATGTTCCATTCTCTATTGAGGACTGTAGATCAGTTGTTCGGAAGTCGCGTAGTCGAGCTATGGAAAATGGGGATTTCAATGCCATGCAAAAGCTATTTACCGAGATGACGGGGTTATCGGAGGATTTTTTCTATTTATATGACACTGATGGAGAAGGCAGAGTTAAGAATGTTTTTTGGGCTGATGGGAGAAGTAGGGGTGCGTATAAAGATTTTGGTGATGTTGTTTGCTTTGATACAACACATCTTAAAAATCGATATAAGATGCCGTTAGCTCCGTTTGTTGGCGTAAATCATCATGGGCAGTCCATATTGCTGGGACTAGCAATTATCTCGAATGAGGATACCGAGAGTTTTGTTTGGGTTTTCGAAGCTTGGATGAAGTGTATGAGAAATAAGCATCCTTTGTGCATTTTAACAGATCAATGTCAAGCAATAGGTAACATTGAACTTTCATTTAAATATTACAGTGAGTTCAAAGTGCATGTTTAATTGCATATGGTAAAATTTATTCCCGATTATAAGTTGTTTACTTTGTTAGTAAGGTTAGTGATTTAAATTTGACGTTATATGCGTACAATGTAGGTAATGCCATTGGTGTTGTTTTTCCAAACGCTGACATAGATGGTGCTTGTGGCATGTAATGAAGAATGGGAACGACATCCGAAAAGGCACCGTGAATGGGTTCGGATTCACAACAATTAAAGGAAGCAGTACATGATGCTATGAACATTGAAGCCTTTGAAGGTATGTGGAATGAAATGGTGAGGGAGTTTGGGTTAGAAGGTACTGAATGGATTAGAAGGATGTATGATTTACGGGAGCGGTGGGTTCCTGTATATTTTAAACACGAATTTTGGGCTGGGCTTCAGAGTACCCAAAGAAGCGAGGGCATGAATAATTTTTTCCGTAGTTACGTTAACCTAAACACTTCGCTTCACCAGTTTGCGGAACAGTATTGTCTGTTTGTTGGGAAACGTGTTGACGATGAGGAGCGTGAGAGTTGGAGGTCCGCAAATAAACCCGTACTTTGTGCCACTAGATTTCCTACTGAGCGGGTTCTGCAGAAGGTTTATACGAATCAAAAATTTTGGAAGTTCAGAGTGAGGCTAAAGGCGTGGCGTACACGAACATTGTACTGGTGAGTTCAGGTGAGGGCTTCCGTACGTATATGGTCACAGATCAAGGTGTAGAGAAGGTTTATGGTGGTGTAGTGACGAAGCGTTTTTCTGTCGAATTTAAGACAGGAACTGATGAAGTAGTTTGTGAGTGCAAAATGTTTCCCTTTAAAGGTATTATATGTCGTCATATGATAGCTGTTTGGCAAGGAGAGGATGTTAGATTCGTACCCCAAAGCTATATTTTGGACAGGTGGAGGAAGGATAAGTTTAGAGAATATAGTGTTGTGAAGCTTCCAAAGTACTCATTAGCTTTTGACAAGTCTCGGGAGTACAAGAAAGTTCAGGATTTGGGGAATGAGATGCGCTATATTTCATCTTTGGCTTTGGGGTGTGATGATTTGTATGCTGCGCTGATGCCTGGGCTTGCAATCTTGAGGAAAAAATGTGAGGAGTTCATTGGTACTTTTGATGATGTAAGAGTTGATTCGGTTGGCCGGTTTTTGAAGCGTGGAGTAACAGAAGCTGAGGAGACCTCCATTCCTGACTTAAGGGTTGAGTTCGTGCTCGATCCACCAGATAGAAGAGGAAGAGGCCGAGCTCCAATTCACCGCAAAGGTTATCGCAAAGAGAAACGTAAAAGGGCAGGAAACGCCGCTGTTGATGCGCAGAATGGTACCCATCAGTTTTTTGTGTGATTCATAATTTAAATGTGCAAGCTTAATTAACATAAAAAATGAAAGGACATGGCGTAGGTTTCCCTGGTCAAATTATTCTAGTCTTACATGCTCAGCCTACTAGAATTGTTTCTGAGTATTCCTACAGCTCTCAAGGTGTTGAATTTTGCTTGCTAGAGTATGGACGACCTTTTTAACCTCACGAATGAAGGTATCCATCTCACTGTCGTTAGCATCTAACCTTCTCTTTAGTCGTGTTAATGCAACTTCATGCATAAGAAGTTGTGGTTGGAGACACGTATCCTTTGCGGCATCAATACCTGTAACGCTCGTTGATCTAACCATTACCTGAAAATATAAGTGGCGGTACATAGTTGAAAGAGCATGGCGAATAGGCTAAGCATTGTGGTAAAATTTTGTTCCTGTTTATTACCTTATCACTTTGTAGTCCTCCTTGGTCACGCCAACGTCTGGCGGCACTGCTAACCCTTTCATCTGTCCAATACCTCAGTGTAGGTGTTGCCATCAACAGTCCATCATAAGGACTCCAAGGCAGAGGAGAGATGCAATGGAAATAAACCAACTGAAATAAGGTTTGTTGGAGCACGTTTAGTACACCAGCCACAATAGTTAATGATGTAATAGAGTACATCGTTGGAATTTGATCAAATTTGATGTAGCTATCTATATGGAAATGTTACCAAAGCACTAACCTGAAGGTATAGCAGACAACCACCCAAACTTTTTGCTCCTTTTACTTGAAATCCACTAACAGAATCAAGCAATCCATCTAATAGAAACTTTGCCCAATTGAACTCACCCAAACAGTCCATTCCATTTAGCAATGGAACGAACTCTCTAAAATGAATATGCACATTTGTTGTTGGTTTTAACATTGTCGCTGTCGTGAAAAGCAAAAATTTAGCCCTGAATTCGTCATCAAATGTTCCATTTTCTTCGAGGAAAGACAAGAGACTGTATGTAGATGTCCGACCTGATCTGTCTAGATTGAATTTTCTGTATGTACTAGCTACCTCCTCTACCCTGTAGTCCAGTTTATTTGAAATGCTCCAACCACAACATGATAACCCCAAGATTTTGGTGACCGACTCATATGTTAGTGGTATATCTTTTCCGTGTATACATAACACGGCCCGCTCAACGTCAACCTTCCTAGCTAGATCCACACACAAATCTCTTCGGAGTCGAGTAACCTGTAGGTGGAGCATGGATTCTAAACCCAAAGTAACTAGGGCCTTTCGAAAACTTGGTTCTCCCTTCAACTTTTCAAGCAATCTATAGTTCAGTTTAGGGTTGCATCGAGTTTGACATACAATCTGGAAAATGCAAATCATGGTTTCAATTCGAAAATAGAAGATTCACTTGCTTAAACCAGCTTTTCCTACCAAGAAGAAAGCTAATTAATAGAATCACTTGAGAATCAGGTAGGTGAAGAAGGTTACCTTTTTCTGGTTCTCCATTGACTTTGCCTTCTTCCTTGATTCCCCCGAAATCGATGTTGATTCCTGTATTACATTTGCAAAACAATCAGCTGAATAAATGAATTCCACAGATACTTCGGATCGAAGTATGGGGCTACTGAAAAGGGAAGGGTTTACGAAATGAACCGCTAAGCCTTGACTGCCTGACTCCATTGCCGTTGTTGTGCCGAAAGTTATGATGTTTGAAAGCAGGTGCATCCGCTGAATCACCATTGACAGCTCCAGTATAAATATGCAGTAGAGCATGTTCGTGGGCCTCCTTTTTTTATCTTGCAATGGGCTGGTCCAACTGTTAGCAAGGTAAAGTAATTACTTATTTGGGCATGGGTTGTCCAGGTCCAGTGAAGTAGACTTAGTAGTTGGGAGGCTTAATTCCATTGACATTATTTGCAGCCAATTTTTTAGGGGCTTAAGCAATTTGCTTAAGCATTTTCCCTAAGGCGCATACCTTAAAAAATTATATAATTATCATTTATAATATCTAAAACTGGCAAACAAATTAATTGATAAAAGTGTAAATACTCATAGAAAATTGGATTTTAATTAGCCAAATTGTGTGGGCCCTTCTAATATTGTGCTTGGGCCAAAGGCTTTACACCGTCCTAATAGCCTCTTAATTGGGTTGGGGTCGTGCTCATTATATGCTCATTGACATGTTTTTGTGTAACCAACTTCTCAATTATAGCCAATAAAACTATCATACATAAACTTTAAGTTATGGTCATTACAAACTCAGTTTGAAGGTAACATGGCACTCATAGTAAGTACTGACCATTTAACACATAGTTTACCGCAAGGGAATACATCATATGAAAAACGAAGCTGCGATTACAAAACCAACCACCAGAACTAAGAAAAGTACTTTGTGGTACTTCAGAAGAATCAGCAACCTCACTTCTTTCTGAGAAGCAATTTGCAATCGCTCCTCTTGCTTACGATCGACCCCTGAGAGGTAGTCAGCATATCCTTTTACATCATGGAGGTTCTCAGTGAGGGTCAGTAGCTCTCTCCTTGCCTGCAGAAGGTTACTTTCCAGTTGTTTGTTTAAATCGAGCAACTCATTTCTCCTAACCAGCAAATCGTGTATGAGCTGCTGCGCTTGACTGGGGAAAGCGTCGTCAATCCACTCAAAAAATCCACAATTCTGACCCTACGTCATTTTGTAAACACTTTCATTAACGGTATGCTCCTTCGGTCATTTCATTTTTTAATTACCCAACCTCAGGATCTATGGCGGACAAATAATTGACAAATAAGTTTCCTTTTACCTTAGGTTTCGGGCAGCTGAGAAACCGGCGTCCCCCATTCTGAAGAGTCATTGCAGTCTGAATCCATATTCTAGCCCCACAGTAGCACCTTGTACGAACTTCGATCGTTCCACCAGCCGGGTTTTCCGCAATGGCGCGCGGCTGACTCATAGATCTGAAGGCAGAGTTATGGGATGTGCTAGAGCTTGAAGAGGAAGACTTACCATGGCTGAAAGCAGTATAGATGGGAGCTTTATCTACGCGATTTGAAAACCCTAAGCAATGAAGTGAAAAGTGGTACTTATTCTTTGAGGAAATCGTCTCTGCTCAACCCTTGGGTTGGTGCAATAGTGGAGGACATTAAACTCGATGGTTACTGCAACCATTGTCAGAAAATGTGAAATGGACAATTAACACTTATGGATGAGATTTCTTTAAAATAGGAATATAGGTGACTAGAAAGATGACTAGAAAATTAACATTTATGGGAAATTAACACTTACTGCAACCACTTTTCATAATTCCTCGGTAACTTAATAAAGGTGAGTGGAAAGATGAAGATTTCTTTACAATTCCTCGGTTAGAACACGTTGAAATATAATAGGAATAAAGGTGACTAGAAAGATGAAGATTTCTTTAAAATTGACCCTACAAAGATAAACGAATTGAGTGAGTGGTCAGAATGAACAATCCTATTGTGAAAATGGTAATTCAAAATAATAGAAGAGATGAGTGAGTGGTTTGAGTGGAGTTAGTCTAGCTTCCGGATTCTTTTTATACAAATCCTTTCAATCAATATATGTTTAACTTTGTGCTTCTTAGTTCAAGTGTACTTATAGGTTGCACTCAGTGCTTTGAATTATTTCTTTTAACCGAATCTGACTTTAAATTTATAAATTAAGTTAGTTGTAGTTGAAACTGATTCCAGCGGCGTATTTTTTGGATGCAATATACTTTGGACAGTGTCCAAATGTATTTTGTATACAAAAATGCAAGTCATTTGAATTGGGTGAGGAGAAAGCACTAAAACGTTAGAGTAACTATAAGGTGCGTCTGTAATCGCACCTTAAGCGCCTAAAGAGAAGACGTAGAAGGAGAAGAAACGGTCATGCCCTACAGTTTGAGTTTCACTTTCTTCATTAATGTAAGTTTGAGTTTCACTTTCTTTTTTAACATTGGAGCCGATAGTTAAATACTGATGTGAAAGAACAATTGACGAAGACATAACCAAATATTATGAGTTTGAGCATCAAGAAATCCTATTACATATATACAACGGGGAATAGAGTTAGGGGCATCATAGAGTTCGAGCATCAAGAGGAAGCCCACGGCTCACACATTCAAATACTATGGTGACGGTGGTGTTCTTGAGTTTCCTTGAACCTCAAGAAATGATTGACAGGAAGTTTGAGCATGATGCACTTCACAGACATTTGAATTCGTAGTTTGATATCTCTGTTTTATTTCTTATTTTGAATTCATTGATGTTTGAACAATTGTAGTCTTCTGCAACAATTTGTTTTCTACATTTTGTAATTAGGAAGTTTTAAGATCATGTACTAATTTTCCCTTCAATGTTAATAACTGCCAAGTTGCTCTCTCCATATACTCACTATCACATTGTTTTAAACACTAAGAGTTTTGTTATCTGAAAGAAATATAACAAAGAATGCAGTTATATGATGAACGTACAAATTGAACTCAGATTAGATTTTGCTCTTAAATTTGGAACAACATAATTTTAGAAATACTAAATCTGTCCGCAAATAAAAACTACTAAAAAGGTTTGTTAATGAAATCATAAAATTCAAAAGAGAACACAGCAGTGGTTCTTATATACTTTGTGGCCGCTTTAACACAAAATTCAGTAGAAATGATAAATTAAAAATTCCCCACATATTTGTACACAGATAATATTAAAAACATTGTACCTGTACTAAAAAAAATTATCTGTGTCAAAATTAATTTGTAAAAATGTCTTACAAATAAAACATGGAACAGTAAGAGTATGTGTGTTTGATTAATGATTTTGTAAACATATTCTAAATGATATTAATTAGAATAAATCCATCAGTACTGTCAATAATGAAATAGTATCATACTGTGATTATGGAACTAGGTTCTGTGATATTATATTACAATTTTAGAAGTTATCGTTTTTAGCATCCTTACATACATACAACATAATAGCGGGAAAACTAAAATTTGCAGAGTAGGTACTTCAGAAGAAAAAAATGTTAAAAACGGTGCTCATAGATTAGGGTTCTAAACGACCCGTGCCGAGCTCGAACTGTGCTCGGCTCGAACTCGGCTCGATAGTTTTCGGTCGAGCTTGAGTTCGGCTCGATAGCTCGACGAGCCTTCATGATACGGGTTCGAACTCGGGTCGATTGATTGCTCGAGTTCGGCTCGATTGCTCGCGAACTGCTCGAAACGTGTCAATAATTATTCAAACTACACCGAGTTCGGCTCGATAGCTGCTCGAAATATCATACTTCGTAATTTTAGTCTTCGTGCTTTATAATTTTAGTCAACTATGTCGTACTACTTTCAAATTACTCATTACACAACATAATTGCAGTAAATTAGGTCCTACTACTTCAATTATTTACATATGAATTTTCATAGGTTCTTTTTAGTATGTACTGGTCGATAGCTCGATAAGCAATTGAACCGAACTCAGCTCGGCTCGAACTCGGCTCGATAAGATTATCGAGCCCTGCACTCGGCTCGAACTCGAAGCTCGAAGCTCGATAATACATTGCTCAATAACACACGAGGCGTGTTCGAACACGAGTAAGTTCGATAACGGCTCGGATCATTTACAGCCCTACCATAGATTGACAACTGAATTGATCTTAACAAGTTATACTAAAATGAAAAACTGTAACTCTTTGTAAGCCATGCTCTATTTCGTTTGACTAGTGTAAACAATATTTACTATGAGGAAAAAGGGAAAATAATGTAAAAAACAGAAAATCAATGAGTTGAATGTGTCTTTACAAAATGAAGACATAAGGGAAGAGATTATAAAAGGTTGGTCAGACTGTATGAAACCATCTTCATGGTGAAAAATATACGAAAAATCATAAAATTAAAAAATCTGGAAAGGTTGAATAAGGAAAACATAAATACAACAAATAACACAACAGTTGCTATAAAATAATTTAAACCGGCTTTAACAATAAATTTAAGTCTGTTTTTAAAGTTGTATTTTACAATTGTTATCAATCTAAATTATTACTACTCAGTGTTTCTAATCGTTAATTTTTTTACAATTCTTCCTTTTTCGTAATACTTTGCATCTGAAATGTGAATACTTTTACTTGCATCTGAAATGTGAATACTTTTACTTGCATCTGAAATGTTAATACTGTGCTCAGTATCAACAACATCTATAAATGAATGTTTGCATAGAGAAGTTGGCCAAATCTAACAAAACTTAATGAAACCTTAAAAACGATGTGTCACTACTTTTCTGATAGTTTTATGGAAATTTTTTTAAAAGTAAACAAAATTATCAGTAGAACATTGGAAAATTTATCTATTGAACAAATCAACTTATGGTGTTGAATAAAGAATTCTAATTTTAACGTGTACATCCTAATGAATGAGTATTTGAAATTGTAGGAATAAAGGGGTGGTTGGTGGTTTGGTATGCAGTTAATATTGTAATGAACATACCACTGTCTAACGGATGCTATAAAATGGAGATGGGAGTAACCCTTATCTCATCTGCCATTTCCCTCTTCCCCTTCCTCCTTCCAGTATAATTGTTTGCGTTATAACTTTCAACGGACATGGCCGCGAAAACAACATCCAACAAGGTTCCGAGGAGTCCAGGTAACCACCCTCATCTTATACATCGATGTAGGCATTCGTTTTAATTTATGACTTCCACGGAACTTCTTTCGTTAACATGTTGTTATGTTAAGCAGTCCCTGTAGAGCCGAAGACAATGCAGGCCCTGTTCAACACATTGAAGGTTAAGCATTCCGCCCTGACGTGTGAGGTGAAGACCTTAATTCAGCGCTTCCAAAACAATGGTGATGTTAGTACACTGAAGTCCATGCTACTACAGTTTCCACCTTTGCACTCTATGCACGACCTACTGGATGATTCACTTCAGAGCCCTGTTCGCCTCCTGAGGGGGACCCCGACAAAGGAGGTAACAGTTACACCGACGGACAGTAAGAGGGGAAAGAAAAGGTCATGCAATACTCCCACTGTCCCTGCTAGCAAGTCTTTGAAATTCTCACCACATCTTTTCAAGAAAGAAGAGTCCACATTGCCGCTCGCCTCACCTACGGGCGCGCTTGATCTGGTTGCTGAGGATACTGATGATGGTAAGGAAGCTGATGATGATGATGATGATCTCGTCGAGATAGAGGCTATGTAAGGGGTATTGGTTTCCCGGGTCAATTAGGGTTGCAAAGTATTGTGCAACTTAGTACTAAATAAGAAACCTTGGTCCTAATTAATTATATGACTGCTATATGGTAGTATCCGCGTCACCAAATTATATGGCAATTTGTAGCCTAGAAGAATCAGGTTTACATGACCTGACTAAATGAAACATGTTTGTGTTATCTCTTCATGCAACTTGTTTGTGTTACTTTGTTAAAGAAGGCAGACCTATGAAAAAGTTTTGCGCCTTCGCTCCATGAAGAGAGCTGCGAAACTACATGGGAATGAAAGCAGACCAATATGAACAAGCAGTTATTAGGTTCTTTTTCACCTCAGAGCGAACATTTTTATCATTAAAATTCTTATGATCAATGAATATAGATTTCATAATTATGGCGGTGCATAACAGTTCATTTTTATAAGGGAAATGCAACACCCATCTGCTATATAAAGTTTGAGTGGGTGTAACCATTCATCATGCAAAAACCATGCATAAATGTACGTTACTAAATATATATAGAGAGAGAAAGAGAGAGAGACGGAGACACACAGGCGTCGACACATGTTGCATAATTTTAATTTCGGGGAAAATTTATTTTATTCAACCAAAGTTTGGTGAGCTGTCATTTACTATACCAATTTTAAAACTTATAATAGTTACCCTAGAGAGTGAGACGGCCAGGTTGATGTGAAGTGGAGATTTTTGTACGAGCTTGAGTGTCAAAGTAGGGCACTTGATGAGTTTGCCACCTTCTGAAACACGCAAATAGGGGTGGTTGTGAAATTGAGTTAAATGTGGCCTTGCATAATAAATTTTAGACGTACACAGTAATCTGATCTACACCGTTCATCACCTGGATTCCAGCCTGCTCCAAATCGTCCTTGTAAAATCCTTAAGCGTCTACATCGCCATCTCCATCTCCATCACAGATATATTGAAGCAAAGTTGCGCCAACTTCTACCCTCCTTCTGTGTTAAACAAAATTAGAAAATGTCAAATGGCCACCACAAACTCATAACTGAGGGTATTGTGAGCATCATTCTCTCACTTTATGCTGAGAATGGTTCCAAATTTCATCTACAGTTTGAAGATAGGTCTTTCACGATGCGCCAGTTTCTTGAACGTGTCCTCCCTTCTCTCGCAGACATCGAATGGCCGGTAGACAAAGAAGAAGTTCGACGCGTATGGCATTCCTTATATATCATCGAAGATAAGTCGATAAACCCAGCGTTGACTGCGAGGATGCCACCTCCAAGCGCTTCAAGCACGACTGAGGAAGTTATTCTGCTACCGGAGTACGTGAGACGAATCATATGCAAGCATCCCAACAAAACGCAACCTAACCGACTTACCCTACACGTCGATCCCCTCACTGGCTATCAAAAAGCACCCACTGCCGAGGTTCGTCTCTCTAGCTTCGCTTCCTGTTGGTACATGTCGACTGATCCTTTCATCAAACGTTTTACTATCATCAAGGATGCCACCATCATAACGTTACTCGTTGGGAAGAAAAAAAGTTGGAATGGGAGTACCCGTTTTACTCTAACATGGCTGCCACATGTTCATCTAAACCCAGTCAAAGTTATTAGAAGGAAAGGAGATAACTTGGCATTTGACCCATATCCGGTAGATGGAATCCTCACTTCGACTTCGAAACTCTTGAGAAACCATAGGGATGTCACAGCCCTTGTGTGGAATGTCCGTCAGGACATCAATATCAGATTTGGGTCACAGTTCTCCGAGTTGGTGGCAACTGAAAGACCACAGTTAGTCATACTTACTGGTACAGGTAACTTTAGTACTGCATCTGAAGTTGTGACCAAAGCCCTTGGCTACGACAAGGTTTTTTGTGAAGGAAATGATGAAGGTGTAAGAAATGGTTTCTGCATTCTAAGTAACCAAAAAGACCTGACTGTGGAGGAGCATGCATGCTACCCTAACTCAAAGCACATTCGTATTATAGTTAAGTGTTTTAATTCCTGGCGTTTACAAAATCTTTTCATTTATCGTGCTATAAAATTATTGTTTAGATCGACGTTTCCTCAATCTTGTAACTATTTTTTATGTCATTGGTGTTCAGGGTTCACAGGCTAGAGGGAAATGGGGAAACAAGCAACTGTGGCATTTGCTAAAAACAGAAGGTGGTACAATCCATTCTGCACTGAGGAAGTTTGCATTCACTACGAACCATAAGAAGGAACTCTTTAGTTTGAGAGAGTGATGCTTCTTTTGTTAGTCTACCAGCCCTTTTTTGTTAACTTGGTTACATATGCCTAGCCCTTTTCTGGTAACCATGCAGATATCAACAGCTATATAGAAAGCTGCCAACTCTGTCTGCTCCATATTAGCCATTATTATCAACTTAGAAGGAGAGAGACTTAAAAGTTCTTTCCTTTATTGATGCATTGTGACGCTGCCATCAATATATAATGATATGTTATCGCTATACCTGTGTCTCTATGCGTAGTTAGTCGAACTAAATAATGCACACTATCACACACAATCTAAAAAGACACATAATCTAATTTCACAATTGGTTGGGCAAGCGCCGGGTTGAGCCACAAAAAATATAAGCCAATTTCAGCAACTGAATTCATGATACACACTTTAACAAAATGTTTTCTATTGGGTGTGACCCAAAACTTTCTTATGGGCTTCAACACATTACCAATGGCCCAATGCAGGTTCGTTTTTGGGTGCGAGGCCCACCTGCTATAAAATGCATGACCCTATATGACTCAAACAGCAAACCCTAGATCCCCAAATTCTTTTCCCTGCGTAACCCCCTCTCTAAACACCAACTATTTTCCCTCCATGGATGAACCTTATTCCACCGATGATGAGTTCGATGAACGACCCGAGATTGTAGATTCTATTGTCGATACTGTCGCTGACCTTTATAGGGAACAGTTCAGCCGTGGGAACGTTTACTACTTACTCGAAAGCGGGTACTTGGGCATGAAAGAGCTGCTGGCGGTGGTCGCACGTTCATTTCGGTTTCTGTTCTGGCAAATTGATAAGGAGGAATTAGCCCGCAACTGGCACAACCAGATCGTCATTCCTCATCGTCGCCGCCCAGAAGATTTCACAGACCACCTCACAAACCTGAGACACAACGAAAATTGCATGATAACACTACTGGATCCACGACTCATTAACTTGCTAACAGAGCATGTGCCAGTTGACGCCCCACGACTACATATGCGGGATGGTCGACCAATGGAGAGGATTGAGCCCAACTCATGAGGTAATGTTAACAACAACTGGAATGACCGGTTACGCGAAACTCGATATATATCCGAAACGACTAATAATTCCAAAACATTGCACGCTAACCACACTTTTACTTGGACAAGTAAAAGTTGCTATGACTGGGTCCAGGTATGCATTTACTTGGATACCACACATCCATAGCCAAGGCGTTATCTGGAATGGTTCTAGGAATGTTTCAGAAATGCGTTTTATTCCACGCCCCTTCTCTTGTAGAGAAGTTGCGACTTGTTCAAACACTATTGACATCAATTGCCTAATATGGAATTCGGGTGGTCTTTGCGTTATACATTGTGCTTGGAGTCTTACACTATCTGCTAATCCATGAGAACGCACATCTTGTAATTGTTACTGAAACTATTTTTGCGAATGAGGATGTCCCAAATCTCGCATCGTCGTCTGGTTATGAAGGGTTTCATGTAACTGATGCTGAAGAGGACTGGCCAGGCATGTGGATTCTTTTCAGACCAGCTATGGTAACAGTCACAAAAAAACCATCCTTTCGGCGCAGCCTCCATGTTCTGATAAAGGTAATATTTAGTTGAATATCTAAATAATCAGATTCTTTATATTTCAACTTCTGCCTTCAAGTTTCTAATTCAAATGTTGGTCCTGTCTACAATAACCGTGCACGGACAACCCTATTGGAAGACGCAACTTTCGCAATGGCTGATGCGTCCGACGGATCGACCACTACTGGTAATGCAACTGCTAAGTTATTATATATAAATAGACTGCCATTTAATGTTTATGTTGAATCATAGATATTATTACTTATCGATTTATGCTACAGAATGTATTCACTGTCTAATATTTACCCGTTCCTCCGCACCATCCCGTTTAGTTGTTGCATGTCGTTTTCTAGGAAGCTGAAAGATACTGATACAATGAACTTGAATAAACAGGGTGAGCTATTGCCACTACTCAATTCGAAGAGCAACAAGCATGCCATATCACAAGTTTCATCAGCTAATGGGAACTGTCTCACAGTATATCAATAATGGATGGGAACAATTATTGGGTTGTACTAGTTGCAATCACCTGAACTATACCTTTTTGGTATTCCCTCTTTTGAATTCAAAGACCCTTCCTGTCATTATTAGTACATTAACCTTGGTGTGTTATATACTTGAATGAAGTTCTTTTTCAGCTGCAGTTTATTATTAGTATTATTATTTTGGAATGCACCCGTAGAATAAATATATTCACGATGGGGAGAGGTTACTCTGGCTCAACGGGGGAGACTAGGGAAATCACGAGAAAAACATTCATAAAACTGACCATTTCTTATTCACTCACTTAGGATGCAACTAGAAAAAAATTTCCGGACCTAATTTTAATTCAAATTCTGTTGTTGGTACATCTCATGTTAAAATTGGGTTTACAACTTCAGTAATTCACATTACTGCCATTGTTTTTTTTACTTTCTCGCTTCAGCAAAAAACAAAACAGTTCGAAATTAAATGAAGTGGGGGGGCAAAATTGAAAATTGCCTCAATCCTATCCCGCTTAATTCATAGGGATTGTGAAAATGTTTAAAAAAATTTCCGGAAATCTAAACCTTTGAATTAAATCATTACCATAAATGTGTGTTTGCTATTAAAAATAAATGTGTGTTAACATTGCGAACTGATGTGAGTTTTATGTTACCAAAAAGTTGCTCTGATGTGGGTCAAAATCGTCTTCATTGCAAATGAAACTGATTACATTGAACTTATTAATCAGCGATATAAGAAGTAATAACCTTACTAACACAGTGATACCCTTAACAAAGGATGCATAAGCCGAAATTATTGACCAAACAATCCAACCCACTTGACCAAAACAGTAAACAAAAATAATAAAATACATTCTTCATATCAATTAAAAGTCTGATGCATACACTCTGCAAGAGTCACTGACACCTCAAACAGTGAAAATACAATGCACTTCTCAACCACCACAAACGTTAACAGACGCCGCTACACCACCGTCAACAAGGTTATCCCATTCCGTCTACGCACTATCAAACATATAGGAGGGTATCTCACCCTGAGGGTGAGCCACGCGGTGTCCGTAAAGTTAACTAATTGGACCCAAATCAGCAAGGACGTGTTCAGCCTTGTTGGCTGTGTTTCGGGAGCAACAATAATTTCAAGAAATTTTTTGAATTTAAATTTAATGTTCACTAATTTGATATAAAAGTTATGATTTTAATTATTGATTTTACCCCAAAAGACAAACCATATTACAAAAGTATCAAACATATTAGAGGCAAAAGATTAAGGGTAATTTTGTACTCCCTCCTATCCAATCTATCCAATCAAGTGGTTTGTCACCACAATAAAAGTGACAACTCACTTAAGATGGAGGGGAGAGTAAATTTCAATTGTTGCACAACTCTTATCTCCTACCATAAAGGTCTAATTGGTCAAACCTGGATAATTTTTCTTTTTCAGAAACAAACCACTGAACATAGCCATTGGGAAAAAAATTGAAAAATTGAGAATTATTTTTAATTGATAAATGAGATTTATGTAACAAAATTTAAGAAAAATGTGATTTGATAGGGAATTAATTGAGATACCACGTTTGAAGTGGTGGGAGGGTGAGTGTCTATTTACCACATATGTGAAAAAATACACACCATTAAAATGTTAAATTTACCCTCTTAATAAATCTCTATGATGAGTGTTTATCTTTTAATTTATTAGATTAGTTAGTTGAGATAGTTAATTAGTAGTACATTTAGATATGTATTTTTTCACATATGTGATAAATGAACCGACTCAGTGGGCGGGGTACCTTGAGGTGGGGCTAACGATATTGGAGTGAAGTTTAGGGGGGCACGATATGTCAAAATCAGGAGGAGATACGAAGATGTTATGCTCTTCCTAAATGCGTAATATGCCAAATTTGAATGAATTCCATAAAAAACGTTCCCAAGTATTTACTGAAGAGTGTGGATAGGTTGTGCCAATGGCACACTATGTGTGCCCCTAGATATAAGAAGGAAGGATGAAACACGCGAATCTGCCAACGCGCCGCGTTTACCGGCGACAAATTCGGGACTACTATAAGGTAAGTCGATCACCTTCCTTCCTCTTGCAGAAACGAAATCCAACAACAAATCAACCAATCGACCTCCTTTCTCGCACGAACGCGGCAAAAGGACGACAAAAAACAAGCAACCACCGTCCTCCGGCGACAAAAACCACCAGCCACGCCGTAGTATTCAATAGCCAAAACTCAGAGTCTACAGGCGCGTAAAGTTGTTCTTCCTGTTAATAGTGATGCTCTACATCAAAGTTATGATGCTCCCTATTAAAGACTGTCTCAACATTTCGGCATATTACCAACATTAATTAGATTTTTTTTACCACAAATGATGTGCTTCTTGCACCAATGTGAAGCTCTAATTTAACATCATGATGCCTTTCTCAATAAATCATCATGCTCCACCTTGTCCATGTTTGTCAATAAATGGATGATCTTTGAGGTATAACGGGTGCAAAGAAAAAATATGGTGCTCTTCGTTCACAATGATGAACTTCGTGAAAGCGTGATGCTCTTTAATCAATTTACAATGCTCATGTTTTAAAAATTGATGCTCTTGTTACCAAAATGAACCAGACGATAAAACTATATTTTTCAACTTTTTAATGTTATGAATGCTCTTAATGACATATCCGATGCTCGTAGATTCCATGGTGATGCTCGCGCTTTGAATATAGTGTTACGTCATTAACAAAGTATGATATCTTGGTTCAAAATGATGTGCTTGGTATCACGAATGATGCGCTCGTAAAATTATGATGCTCTTCAATAAAGTATGATGCATTCGTTAAATATGATGCTCTTGGTGTCATGGATGATGCTCTTTATTTCAAGTATGATGCTCTACCTATCAAAAATGATTTACTCGTTTTGATGACTTAATCGTGCACACAATTTCTTCATTCTCTTAAAATGATGCATTTGATGACCATAACGATGCACTTCCGTTGCACTATGATGCTCTCAATTACAAACATCGTGCACATGTTCTGATAACTTAATTATGCACTCGTTTTCTTTAACCTTATAGAATGATGAAGTTCTCAAACTGATGCTCTATGTGGTTAAAATGATGCTCCTTTTATAAGTATGATGAGCTTAGCGATTAAAATGATTTTTCATCCGGTAAGTATGTCTTTATGGTGCAATGTATGTGATGCTTGTTTATTTGGAAAATTTATCTTCTCGCAATTCATCACTAAGCGTTATTAAGTTCATTATAATAGATTTAAGCATTATTTTTATGCAATTCGTGGTTATATCATTTTTACACAAAAGAACATCATAATTAATCGAGAGCACATCATAATTATATGTAGGAGCATCATAATTTTGTTGTCTGAGCGATTTGAGGACTTGAGGCAATTTTCGCTGCTCACCAGAAATGGTGGGAATGAAGCGTCGGCGACCGGAAAGAGATTGACGGCTTCGGCCAAGTCGATTACCACCTTGGTTGGCGGATTTCGTCGGATCGGATAGCGGGTCGTCCGAACGGATCTCCTACAATTGTTAGTCTCCGGTGGTTGTTGATGGAGGGGGAGATTATCACTGAGTTGCTAACTTCCGGCCAATGTTTAAGGGAGGAGCTACCGTGGTCAAAGGCTAGAAGTGAGAGGTGGTGGGTGGTGGTTAAAATCTCCGTGGAAGTCGACGTAAAGAGCGGGAGAAGAGAAGGAATGACATTGTTGTAATTAAATAGACTTTGGCACAAACTGGCACATATTTGAGGGTGGCACACTATAACCTGTGCCTTTAATGAACTGAGCCAAATTATAAGGTGTTTCGAAAAATCTCCAAAACCGAACCGATCGTACGATTTGAACCCAAAGAACAAATATGGGGATTAGTTTCGAGTTCTATGTTTAGAAACCTGCGTATAACCGATCCAATCTGCATATATCTATCACCAAACAAATTTTTTTGAATGGGGAAGAGACATTTTATCAAGCAAAACAGGCAAAAACAATCACAACAAAAAAAAAAAAACAAACTTGGCAAGAACAACAAACCAACCTCTCAGGCATGAAAAGAAATCTAAAGTAGAGGGAACAAAGCATTGCTCCCCGTGAGAAGCCTCCTACTTGACCGCCAGTAAAAGCCTTATCGGGGTTGAAGGCACTTGCGCTATGACGGAAAGAACATAGTGAAGCACGCTTTTGATCCCCTTACATGCTCTCAAATAGCTATCTTGTATTGACTCATCATGACTGCGTGCTTTTGGTCAGTTTATCATAAAGACTCAAATGAGAGCAATAACTAGCTCCCACCACAAGTCTCTCGAGAATAAGCAAAGACAACGAAAATCAAAACAAGAAAGTGTCCATAGCAGAAACAAAAATCAAAGTAAATATCTAGCCGGTATTACACAAAAGCAATCGTTGAAGCCTCAAGTCTCACCCGAGGATTTTGAGTCCCCCGAGCCCAGCAAATTTTGGTTCACCGCAGCCAAAATTGCCTTCGAAAGGTGAGCTTTCTTCCAAGCACCTCCTGCACCAAGACCAAGGGGCCTCACTCTAATGTGCTCAGCTCGCTTGAGACATGAAAAATGAGTAAGTAGAGAGACGGGAGTAGAAGATCCGGCCCCACCACCAGACGCTGGAGAAGAAGCCCCAGAAGTTGGAAGAGCCAAAGCAACTTGTCGATTGTCAAGCCCCTCCTGCTCAAATACTACCACCTGATGCACCTCAAAAGATAGAACCTCTAGAACCTCTTCAGCTAGAGCAACCAGCTCCACATGAGATCTAGTTGCCTCAACAGGAACCACCCTGGCCGACACTTTTGGAACAGTCTGAGAGCGAAAACTCTAATAGCAGCGCTAATCGCCAAATTGCGGTTCAGCACCCGCCGTGGCAACTGAAGAAGAACAGCGTGCAGCAATATGATCTAACATACCATAGAAATAACGGAAATCCAACCATTTTTCATACTGTAGGAAAAAAAAACCTTCTCCTCATCATCAAATACAGCCTTGACCACTCGCCTCAAGGGCTTAGTGATGTCAATGGCGACTCGCACCTGAAGAGAAGGGCCGCTAAACTGCACCTCTTGAACCGTACCAACCGTGCCTGAAGAGATGTCACGTATCCTCAATTAACCAGTCAAAGGAGACATCTAAGACATGGGCCCAAAAATCCGTATGGGAAAAAACCACCATAAACAAACAGTCCATACTTCTCATCAAGTGCATAACCATCAGAGGATTCTTAAAAGACCAAGTGTCATGACAAAGGACTAACCTTGCATGATCCAGCAATTCAAATTCAAAGCGGAAAACATTTGAGATTGATGGTGTGGAGGCAATTCGAACCTTGAAGCGTACAACCTTCGACCACGCTCTATGCATGGCCAATTCGAGCAAGTCAAGCTATGCAAGCCGCGGTGAAAGGATGCAAGTGAGGAGGACAAGCGGTGGATCAACCACTGTTTTCGACACCACAGGCCGAATCACTTAGCTTCTTCACGGGACAGTGTGAGGCCAGCTAAACCACGATCAAGAGACTCCGTGATAGTGCAACAAAGGGGCCGACAAGGGAAGAAACAAGGAATCCGACGGAGGAGGCCGGCGACTATGAAGAAGAAGAAGCGTGATGAGCATGGCGGCAGTGAATAGGGTTCTATCACCAAACAAACTTACCAACTTACATTCCTACAACTACAAAATCCCCATTTGCTTCCTATGCTCTTTTATACTATATTCTTCTTAAAAGCTGATCACATACTATTAAAGACAAATGATTTGGAATAAGTTCAATATAAGCGAAACTAAGAATTTTTTTTGGGTGCAAATTACTCACTTCTATTTTAATGCACCAAATTTACTCGTATCTTAGTAATAACTAGTGTACATACCCGTCTATGGCACGGGTTTTGTTGTTTATAATATAACGTAAAAATTGACAAATAGTTTACACAATATTAACAAATCCAATAAAAGACGTATAAATGTTGAGATAAAATGCTTACTACACCAACAACTAAAAAAAAACATAAACATAAACATTTCTCGTCATCCATTTAATTTTGAAGATCCGAGTCTGGATGATTGTCAATTGCAAAACTACATGCAATGATATTGGATAATCGATAATACAACAACTGTTTCAACAAAATAAAACGTCTTATTTTCTATGTTGTATGATAAGGCCTTTAGATCATTATCTATACGTTGTATGATAAAAACCTCATAACCTTTCACCATACTAAAAGCATTCAATCAAACCTTATCTAACATATGGGATCAATCTTACTTTATATTACTAATGAAGATTGCAAGCTGGACCAATTCAAGAATGATATTCGAACACCCAATAATCTTTTTTTTTAATACAAACGGGGTAGGGGGTTGGGAATACCTACGTCTTGAACTCGAGATCTCTACAAGTGTTCTCAGGAGTATGACTATTAGACCAAATACTCAGGACCGAACACTAATAATCTAATCATGAGATCATTGATGGAACATTAACACAACCCATTTTCATCCAAAACTATTTCCAAGGGGAAAAGCAGAAAGAAAATAAATGATGAATAAGAAAATGAACAAAGACATCTACTTGCCTTAATTAAAAAAATCATATACTTGCACTATGAATGAGATCTATGAATTAAATGTATCATAAAAGTATACAAATTTTTTTTATACATTAATTTCAGGGTCAAATCAAACAATTAAGTAAAAATCCTTTGCATCCACATTTTTATATAAAAAAGGAAACCAAAAGAAAGGAAAAAATCCTCGCTGTCAAAATTTCTTAAAAATAATATTATTTTGGGACAATATTAATACTGCTTTGGTCACTGAAAAATTGGTGCGTTTCGTTTTCAATATCGTGGGAGATTCAAATTATACTCCCTCCGTTCCTGAAAAATTGAACACAATTCTTTTTTGGGCTGTCAAAGAAAAATTGAACATTTTCCTTAAAAGAAAACTTCTCACTCTCAAAGTTACTAAACTATCCCCACTTCATCTTTACTTTTTCTACCCCGTTTTTGTGCACTTTTAATCAAGGGGCAATTAAGTAAACTTATTAAAAAATTTACATTTACCTTAATCTTCGAGCCCAAACAAATCCTTCAATCTCTTGGGGTTAGAGGGAGTTTATTTAAAAACTACACAAATTAATCTATCATTTACATTTAAGTTATTTGAATTTGTAAGTCAAAATGTCAAAATGTTGAAATAAAATTCTATACTAAATACTGAAAAAAAAACTAACAATTTTTTTAAGGATAAAGGTAGCATTAAGGAACCATATTGGATTTATTTCTATTAAAATGATAGTAAAAAGACATTTGAAATTTGTAGGAGGCGAATGCTGCGAATTCCCTTCCATTCATTACAGCCTTCACAAGAAATGGCTAACTGTACTTAAAAACAACTCTTCTAGTCTAAAACTTGCTGCACACAGAACCAGCAACCAAATCTAGCAGTTTACCAACCTACTACTTTCGTTTAATTTTGAAATCCATTGAAGTGGCTAATTTTGAACATGGAGAATATGAGTTAAAATATTATCAGCAATCATAACAGGTGATCTCCGATCTTGATAACATTACTAAAGCAAAAGCTGATATAATTAGAAGTACCCTTATCCATCTAAACCACACTCAACAGTTCCAAAATTCCAGAAAAGAATAAAGCTGCAAAGGCTAAGAATTTTTCAAATAGAATAAATAGAGTATGAAACACTAAATATAGGTCGGGGACAAAAATAGGAGGAAATTAGACATGAGTTTGGGTGAGTGATTTTACAGATGTTGTACCAACACCAACACCAACACCAACACCTTATTAGTCATTCCCACAGGATGTGCTCTTTTGGTATTGGTCTTAGATGTTACATGCATTTTATAATTGCTGTTGTCTAGAAACTGGGACACCTTATTAGCAAGCTAATCTCACATGCAGATGCAATGATCAACCATATTTGCACAACCAAATGCCATGCAACCTTGGTGAATTCCATGATGCACCAAAAAAGTCTGAGCGCACCCAATAGCAGCAAAACTCCAATCAATTCCATAAGAAACATCATGAACAGAAATATTGGAGTAATTACATCAAGTCGAGCATTCTCAGAGATGTTGGGTTGAATACTTCAATAGACAACCAATGAAGCATTAAAAGATGTATCAAGCAGTGCCCTTGATATTGGATGGTTTAAGCAGATAATATATGTTAGTAAAATGCAATTTACTAAGTAGATAACATATGTTAATAAAATTTACTAAGTAGATAACATATGTTAAAATTTACTATTTGGTTTAGATGCAATAGTTATTCTCCTATTAGTTTCCTTTATCCAAGAAATTCACTGGACCGAGTCATTGAAAACAATAAATTCCATTAAAAAAACATCTTCCCTATGGGAAGATCAATGAGAATAGAAATATCCATTTTCATTAATTATGTTTTTGGATCCCCTGTGTTTATGTTTGCACACATACATAAAAATAAAGCTAACTTACAAACACATATGCACACATGCTGTAAACATGTCTATTCGTACAAGAGTAATACAATAAATGGTACTACCATTTTTAAAACTTAACACACAATCAACATGTTGGTGCTCTAAAATGCAGCAGCAACATTACTTGATCCAACATCCCAACAAAAAAGTAAAGGGATAGGTCGAGGGCAGCTTATTGAACTCAAAAGCCACAACTGCAGTGACGAATAAATACAAATGAACATACCAGGGAAAAAGGAGATGATGATGCTGATCTTTTTCAAGAGCATTCTGTGGCAGCCTTCTCTGTAATTGTCACATACACAAATCAGTTCTATGCACGAAAATATCAAACATAGAGTTGAAAATAAAGCTGAATATTCCCTTTTTTTCCTTATCTCTGACTGCAGAAACTATAAGCAAACTCACTAAGCGAAATGCTTTGAAAATACATAATGAACTCATGCAGCTTGCCAACATTGTTCATTGCTCATCCAGGAGCCCCAAAGAAAAACAATCCTGAGCATCCAGCTCAGTGAACATAGAGATTAAAGAATTGCCACTGGACAGGGGAAATGGAAAATTTTCATTTTCACAGCTCTGCGCAATCAAGAAGCCTAATTTCTTTCAGATCTTATATCGCATCTTTCCCATCCCATTTGTGCCAGCAGAGAAAATTTTGTCTTAAATTGTCTCATTTAGCAATACCATCTATTGGCACTGAACTTGATCTTTCTAGTCTGGACGATGACTTCAACTAAAACTACTCTCTTAAGATGCTAGTTCTGCTTGCTGTTGTACTAATCAAAGAATCACTTCCCTGGAGTTAAAACCTCAACATTTCAAAATATAAAAGCAATATGACATTGGATTTTTTTCATTGAAAAACTGTTTGTCTGTAATCATTGTCCGAGTTTGGCATCTCTGATGCTGGTGATTGATTTGCAGCTGGAAGGGATTGGCAGTTTGAAATAGGAGGGAAAAAAGAAAAAGTAAAACTTGAAAAGTACTCGGCATGGATGAGATCACCACTCATCAATCAAGTCAACAGATTCCAGTGACACGGCAGGCAAACGATGGCGGCTTAATGTTGATTGTGCACTTCTCTATCCTCTTTCCTTAACTCTTATTTCAACCTATGATGTATTCTAATTTTTGAGCTTCATGTGATTATGTTGAATTTATAAAGAAACATCCATTTTTCCATCTCCCAACGGAGCCCCAATGGAGGCAAGTCACAGCCCATGATGGAGATGAAGCCAGGAACCTGACTTGATCATAGTACCATGCAATTGCTAGACAGTTCTGGTGCTTATAAAAATAATAATAAAGCAGGACATAATGAACGAACCCAATCTAATCCAACATTTCACAAAGATATTAGCAGCAAATACAGATTCAAAAGTCAGCATGGACATAAACCGATCAGCACAAGAATGAAACATCAAGAGAACAAGCAAGAACATGGTGGAAAATGAGCAAAGGCATACCTTGTGCCACTCCCACAGATAGCATTCGATCTACATTATCTACGCGTTTCTGTATGGACTTCAAAGCCGAATTCAATGAAGACACTCTCTTTCTAACACTAGATATCTTGGCGGCATGCTGCATCATAAATGGCAATGGAGCATCTTCTAACAATTGATCAAGCTCTGCCACACCACAAAAACACTCTTGTCATTCCACCACCACGATTATCTAAGAGTTTCATACTAAAACAGTCGTAATCATAAACTTAACAATTGCAAAAACAATCGAACTAATCTCCAGGTTCAAGAAGCAAGAAACCAAGAAATCAGTATCTACATCGTTTGCTTAGTAAGTGCGATTGCAGAAAATTTACCACGAGTGAGACGATCGATGGCGGAATTGACCTGGTCTTGGCTACTTAGAGTGGCTTGGGCTTTCAAATCGAAACCCTCGATGAGATTGGAGATCGTTGATGACAAAGCTTTGGCCAAGGCGTCGGGTCTGCTGTTGTTCAGCTCCTCCGATTGAGATGGTTGTGAATTCGAAGGAACTGAAGAAATGACTTCGACGGAAACGTCGTCGCTGGCGGCCGCATCTACGTCGGCTGGTGGTTGGCCGGCCATTTCGCGTCGTGGAGGTGTTGATTGCGCGGCGGTAGTTCACCGGACCACTTTTTAAGTCATCGATCGTCATCGCAGTCCGATGAAGTACTGCAAGAAGAGAAGCCAACTCCCGAGAAAGCCCTTCAACTCTGTAAATGTATTCATATGTACCCTATACTTCAAGATATTACACGCTTATTTTTTGGTTATTCAAATGTCCCTTTCCCGAACACATTTTACTCTGATTAGGGCCTGTCCCCTTCCCAGCTATCCAAACAGTGTAGGACACTACCTACATTCATAAATAAATAATATGTTTCGTTTTTAATATTTAATTTATAATTATTTTTGAATATTTTAATATATAAAAATAAATAATTTAAATATGCACATTAAGCCACCATTCAAAGAAAAGTTTAAATGCAAATTATAGATTAATGTGTACAGTTTATTAATACTCCTTCCGTCCTAAAATAAATAGCGAGTTTTTTTTCTGATTTTAATTTATGATTTTATTTTTTCAGTATTTTGATATATAGAGTCAAATAATTTATGTATAAATTATAGATAAATATATTTAGTTTCTAATATATTTTCACCGATTTTTTTAATGAATTTTTTCTAGTCATAGTTTGAATCTTCCGCAACATTGAAAAAAATAATGGAATACTTGATTTTCAACATTTAACCTATAATTTTTAGAGAAGTGCAGAATACAGCTTCTGATATATTCTTAAGATGATTCTGTTCATGGGGAGGAAAAAGAAAGGAGGAGATAATAGCTGTTGAACAAACTTTGCAGGAGTTAAAGCCAGCAGGAAAAGATAGAAGTCAGCAACCACAGTCTAAGTATTTCTATGCATTTTTTCTGCTGCTTCTTTTCGTTAAAGAGAACAACATGAATTACTTAGGCTACATAAACTTCACCAACACCCTAAGTAATTTTGAATTAACTTGTTATTTTCATTTGATCTTGGGGAGAGCTTCAGTATCCAAACCACAACTTAGTTTTCTGGATTGAAGTCTGCAGACGAGCTAATCGATAGATCGGCATGCAGAAAGTATAAGGAGAGAAAGCATGACTGGCATGACAGCAAGTAATATAAAAGTCTCTGTAAAAGTTCCATGACCGTTGCTTGTCCTTCTGTACCTTGGTAAGTTTTTGGACAGACGGTGCCTTACTAGGTAAGTTTTCTCTCTTTCCTTGTCATTGTTCATTTGTTCTTGTTGGGTATTATGCCCACATACGGGGTTCTGCTGCCCCTTCATGCTTATCGGTTGCTTACACTTCCAGAAATTTCTTGATTATTACAGGATGTTCAGCCTTCTGTGTCTGTCGGTTTAAATGAGTTATTGTAAGAAATGAGTGATACATTAAAGTAGGAATTAGCGTAGAATATGGCTCAATGTTGTATGACTATTGATAACTAATTCCTGGTTTGCCTATCGAATATTACTTTGTCGAAAATGTAAATCTGCCAAGTTAGAGTTATGGATCCTCAAAATTTTAAGAAAGAAAGATATTTATAAAGTGAAAGTATCGAAAGTAACAGTTTACAACCTTTAAAACATAACAATTATTTATTAACAATTACAGGGAAAAGAATATGAACAATGTGGTCTTTGCTTTGATTAGTGAAGTGGCTACTTAAAATCTCATTTTCCTAAGATGTTTGATTCGTAGTTTGTGGAAGATCATCTCCTGCATGATAAATTGTGAAGGTTACGTGAGATAATAAAAAAATCATGTGTAGTCAAACACAATATCGTCTAGGTCTAGGCCTGATCTTCTCTTTTGTAAGTGCCGCTGGGCTTTTAAATCATTGAAACGTCGAATCCTCCTTCCTTTAATATACACTCCCTCCGCCATTTTTGATTGAAACGTTTGATTTCCGATGTCTATTTAACTTCAATTTATCTACATTATGGCTTTGTGGAAAAAAATTACAAAATATGTTCGTAAAGTAGACATGAATAACATTTGTATACAATATTTGGTGTATACAATATCTTCTACTTGATGGAGAATTAGTTAAAGAACTGGACGTCAGCCAACTGGCAAATGAGACATCTGGAGCTGAGGTTCCTGAACATTTTTGGAGCAACCCAAGGCTTAGACTGTCTGCCAAACCGGATATGGTTTACAAAGAAATACATCACATGCGTGGCAAAAGGTCTTCTATTTTGTACAGGTTTCCACTTGAAAATAGCAACTCTAAACCATTTGATTTAGGTTTTACATGGAAGATTCCAGTGGTTTGGTCTTAAGGTTTAATTAATTACTAGCGTTCAAAATACTGCTTAACACTATATGCAAAAGGCATGGTGGCAGAGTTTAATGCCGGATGTCCTTACTGCTGCAATTTTCTTTATCACGAAGAAATAACGAGATGAAATTTCAAAACCATCATCATTGTCTGCATTTATACCTACTTGATTCGGCTTTACAATGTTTATCCAGGGTTTCCTTCACATTGACGAATATCCCCACCTGATGCTAACCAAGGGTTTGACATCCCATCAGGGTTTCCTTCACAGAGGAAGAATTGGACAATTATGGGAAAATCAACGAGAATAGAAATGATAACCATTTTCATTAATTCTCTTTTTGGATCTCTGTGTTTATGTTTGGACACACACATAAAGCTAAAGCTAACGTACAAACAAATATGAACACATACTGTAAACATGTTTATTCGTACAAAAATAATACTCCTATATACAATAAACGGCACCTTTTTAAAAACTTAAAAACAATCATACACAGAATGTTGGTGCTCTAAAATGCAGCAGCAACATTTCTTGATCCAACATCCCGGCAAAAAAAAAAGTAAGTAAAGGGATAGGTCGAGGGCAGATTATTGAACTCAAAAGCCACAAGTGCGGTGACGAATCGATACAAATGAACATACCAGGAAAAAAGGAGATGATGGTGCTGATCTTTTTCAAGAGCTTTCTGTGGTTGCCTTCTCTGTCATTGTCACATACATAAATCAGTTCTATGCATGAAAATTTCAAACCTAGAGTTGAAAAAAAAGGTGAAACATTCCTTTTTTTTTTCATTTTCTTTAACTGCAGAAACTAACAATAGTAGTAGTGCAGTTACTATAAGCAAAAGAAAATTCACTAAGCAAAAGGTTTTAAAAATACACAATGAAGTACTCATGCAGCTGCCAACATTTCATTGCTCAACCACAGTCCCAAAGAGAAAAAATCCTCAGCAACCAGCTCGGTGAACCATAGAGATTAAATAATTACTGCGGCACAGAGGCAAATTTTCATTTGCACACCTATGCGAAATCATGAAGCCTAATTTTTTTTCCATATCTTATACTGCATCTTTCCCGTCCCATTTGTGCCAGCAGAGCAAAATTTGCCTTAAATTGTCTCATTTAGTTCAACAGAATGCTATCCGTTGGCACTGAACTTGATCTTACTAGTCTGGACGATGACTTCAATTAAAACTATCTTAAAATGCTAGTTCTGCTTGCTGTGGTTCTAATTGAAGGATCACTTCCCTGGAGTTAAACCCGCAACATTTCAAAATATGAAAGCAATTTGATACTGAATTTTTTTCATTAACAAACTGTTTGTCTGCAATCACTGTCCGAGTTTGGCATCTCTGATGCTGGTGATTGATTTGCAGCTGGAAGGGATTGACAGTTTGAAATAGGAGGGAAAAAGAAAAGGTAAAACTTGAAAAGTACTCAGCATGAATGAAATCCTCCATTTCTCTAATCCTCAATGGAATCGAATATCTAAAAACTTTGGATCTGTTTTGGCGCATCTGTGGGATCTCCCAACAGAGGCCCCTACGGAGGTAAGTCGCAGCCATGATGGAGATGAAGCCAGTAGCAAAAACAATTGCTCATAAAAATTACTATAATAATAAAGCATGACATAATGAAAGAACCCAATTTAATCCAGCATTTCACAAAGATGTTAGCAGCAAATACAGATTCAAAAGTTAGCCATGACACAAACAAATTAGCACAGGAAGGAAACATCAAGAGAACAAGCAAGAAAATGGTGGAAAATGAATGAGCAAACGCATACCTTGTGCCACTCCCACAGATAGCATTCGATCAATATTATCTATGCGTTTCTGTATGGACTTCAAAGCCGAATTCAATGAAGACACTCTCTTTCTAACACTAGATATCTTGGCGGCATGCTGCATCATAAATGGCAATGGAGCATCTTCTAACAATTGATCAAGCTCTGCCACACCACAAAAACACTCTTGTCATTCCACCACCACGATTATCTAAGAGTTTCATACTAAAACAGTCGTAATCATAAACTTAACAATTGCAAAAAAAATCGAGCTAATCTCCAGGTTCAAGAAGCAAGAAACCAAGAAACCAGTATCTAGATCGTTTGCATAGTAAGTGCGATTGCAGAATATGTTAAAACACCGAGGAAAAATCAGGCGTCAGAAAATTTACCACGAGTGAGACGATCGATGGCGGAATTGACCTGGTCTTGGCTACTTAGAGTGGCTAGGGCTTTCGAATCGAAACCCTCGACGAGATTGGAGATCATTGATGACAAAGCTTTGGCCAAACCGTCGTCGGCTCTGCCGCTGTTCAGCTCCTCCAAGTGAGACGGTTGGGGATTCGAAGGAACTGAAGAACTGACTTCGACGGAAACGTCGTCGCTGGCGGCGGCATGGCCGTCGGTTGGTGGTGAATTCGAAGGAGCTGAAGAAATGACTTCGACGGAAACATCGTCGCTGGCGGCCGCATCGCCGTCGGTTGGTGGTTGCCCTTCCATTTCGCGTCGCGGAGGAACCAGAGATATTGATTGCGGCGGTAGTTTAACGTCATACTAAAAGAGTAGCCAACTCCCTAGAAAGCCCTTCAACTCTGTAATGGTAACCAACTCCCTAATCTTCAAACTACTGCATTCTTTTTATCTTCAAACTAGGGGTGAGCTCAAGCCGAGCCCGAGCCTGAAAGGTTCGAGCTCGAGCTTGATACCATTTAGGCTCGGCTCGAGCTCGAGTTTGTGTAACTCTGAAAACTCGGCTCGAGCTTGGCTCGAGAGTTCGACGGGCTCGAGAGTTTGACGTCATTAGGTGGAACTGGCCAACGTGGAACTGGCCAACGGTAACCAACAAAAGAATAAACGATGACAGTGGCGATATTCATCATAACAGATTCAACAGAAACAATAATTGCACAAATAAATCAAAATTGAACCTTATTTCAGATTAATCCTAAAAAACCCAAACAATCTAGAAATACCCGGTACCAAAGAAACAAAAGAACAAAACAAAACAGGAACATAGGAGTGGTGTAGAAAGATTACTACAATCTCCTTCTTCCTTTGCAGTTGACCTCTCCGAATCAGATTTGAAAAAAAAAATCTCATTATCTTGACTCTTTCATCCTTTTTAATTTCAGTCTTGAGATTCTCCTGATTTCCATTGTTGATTTAAGAGAAATAATTTTGGTGAAGATTGACACTGTCAAAAAAACATTTACCTTCACTATTCTGCTTCATGGATGATTTTTGCAGAAGTGTTGTAGTTCCAAAATTTTCTTCAACACCTCCCATTGTGCTTCCAGTAATTCTCCATTCTCGACAAGGAGAAATCCAAATGACCATATTGTTCTTCTTCCATGGCAGATTCAACAAACATAGGCCCTTCAGAATAATGCTCTGATACCAATTATTGGCTTTTTTTAGAGGGGAGTGGAAAAATCAAATAAATGAAATCTTTAAAAACCATTGTAGGTTTCTTTGAGAGAATAAAATAAAATATGTAAAAGCACAAAGGTTATTGAGACTACATCTTGAATGAATTCAGACTACATTTTTGCATATCATATTGATCGAGCCAAAGGCTTTAAATTTGGTTTTATAGCAAAAAGAAGTTTTGTAACTTCCACTAGAACCATTTAATTGGTTATTAAAGAAACAAATTGTAACTCCTAGAATCCTCTTCTCTAATGACTTATCTAAGTAATTAATTACTTCTATCACAACTTCTAATTTAAGTTTGTTGCCTAAATCATTAATTTCAACACTATTCTACAAAACAAAAGATAGTCTCATCTACAATGTGGCATGAAAACTAGTTCCTCTGCAAGAAAGCAGTGGATTTCACAATGTCCTGATTTGCAAGCTTCCATATTCCAATGCACAGACATCTCAGTATTCAGAAAAACTATCCTGTGGCTGTGAGACATTGTTAGGCAGCTGAAGGCAAGGCATTAACACATCATTCTGAACATAAATTCTGTGGTTGTTGTGTTTATCATTCTGAAGCCTACGTTGCCGATTTCATCAAGACTTTGATTTTCAGATTAGTGAACAGTGTCACCTGGCTACAGACATTTACACAAATTCTTCAACAAGAGGCTGGTAGAAGAGTTTGTACGCCTCCACTACTTCGAGATACCACATAGCTTCTCGATCCGGATAGAAGGAGAGATCAACAATTTTATGAACCTAATGGTCAGTGAAGAAAAGGAATGTTACTAGACTCAAGATTGTAAGTAAGAGCATACAAAACTGAATGTTTCAAGGTTATAGAACCATTTGTATTCACAACGGTGAAGCAACTTCAAGCAAAACTGAAAGATACAAAGAAGTACACACAAGTACTCGATTTTTTCCCAAGAATCTATTCTAAATGCTCATGAAAATATTGCAGGCAGGCTAGGCAATGAACTCTTATAAATTTACGGTTTCTCTTTCAGGGTTATTTCCAAGGACAATCTTGAACAGGAAAGCTGAAGAAGACAAATGAGAACTCTTCTGCTTTGTAAGGAGCCATTGGACTCTGCTGACATTTTAACTCCATGAGTTCTATTTGATGATCAAATAGCAGCTTACATATATTTGGAGAAGTTCATCCTAGATATGTTTTGTGCACACTTTCCCGAAATCATTATTTAAAGTGCATGCTGAGATTTAAACCTTACTGGAGAAAATGGCTGAGAACTTCATTCAAAGACTTGACATCCCAGTGGATATCTCACAATATAGGATGGAAAGGATTCTAATTTAACAGATCAAACATGCATAGTTTCCAGTAGCATAAACCAAAAGTACAAGGTTGAACATCTTAACTACTACTCCATGATTAAGAATGTGAAGTTTATTCAAGAGACACTTTATTACAACAGTCTTTCTGATCATTTTAGGACTTAATAATCTACGTCTGCTATCAAACACGCAATTAACACACATTCGACAGTAAATCAGAATTCTACATACCAGCAGTCCATGTAAACAGACTTCAACTTCAGAAATCTCACAAATTCAGTAGTAGAGAACCACATTCAAGTTTCAACAACACAATCGTCTATTTTTCATTTTCCACATTCAAGTTTCAAGCACGAAGCAAACATTACTACAAAAAGTGAAACAGTCGAACGGAGAGACAACAGAACAACAACAGCAAACAAAGCATGGGGCCATAGTTAAAAGGGAAAACAAAATGTGAAAATTTTGAGGTGAACCTTAATCAAAGGAATGGTATCTTCACGGAGAGTGCAGCCTCCAACTACCATCACATACATCCCTAACACAAAGAACAGCAATAGTCTATTTTCAAACCACACGAAAAATTAAGAAGCCACCAAAATTCGAAAAAACATTTGGAAGCAAAACATGCCAAATTGTACCAACAATACAGATTTTCCACCTTTTCTACTATGAATGTGCAATACCTGCATTCCATTGACGCTGCCGGAAATCACCAATGATGGTGAGCTCGACGACGCCAGTTCCGTCATCAAGAAGAACCTTGTTATCGTAATCGACGGAGATTAAGACACCCTAAAAGCCAAAAAAAGAGGTAAATGAAAAGCAATAGCTAGAAAAAAAAAACAGAAATGTAGAATGATTGAGAGAGACGAGGGGGAAAACACCTGTAACCAGACTCGTTGGAAGAGAAGGCCACCGTACAACATGCGGGATTGAGGAGGGACATTGCGCGCGTTTTTAAGCTGCACGGTGAGCAGCTTCAGTGCCCCCAAATTGTAGTCCATCGCGGCGGCGCCGCTCATTGAGAAGGAGGAGGAATCGGATTTCGCCGCCGACGAAATGCGCAACTGGATTTCTAGTAACGGCCGATTGAAAGATTGGGGCAGACAAGAATGGAACTTTAGTTTACTTGTACTTTAGTGGAAAAGGGACACTAAACTACTGGGTTGAACGTGATTTTGGCACTAAACTAAGTTGAATGACAACTTTGACATTGTACTAATTTTTTAGCGAAGTTTTGTCATCTCTCTGAATTTTAGATGGACAGTGAACATTAAGGGGAAGTAGTATTTTTGTACATATTTACTTAATTACCCCTTAGTTGAAAGTGCACAAAAAAACGAGGTAAAAAAATTAAATATAAAGTGGGATAGTTTAGTAACTTTGAGATTGAGAAGTTTCATTTTTAAGAAAGTGATCAATTTTTCTGAGACAACCCAAAAAGAAAATGTGTTCAATTTGTTAAGAATTGAGGGAATATTATTTATTCGTTACAAATAGATTATCACTATTTCTTTATAATTTACAAACGTAATGAGATAATCTATTTGAGACAAAGATAGTAATAATATATATGAGGAAAATGTCAAGTTTAGTCTAATTGATTATACGGGAGTATAATTTTTTTATTGGTGCCAAATTGTTTTAATTTGATAGGTTAATCACTTGGATTAATCCATATATATGAAGAAAGAATCATTTACAATTTATGTTAATGATAGCCAAATTTATGTTTTTTAATCACATATGTTCTTAATTTAACTCATGTGTAAATTTCAAGTGATAAATGATTTTTCATATGAGTCATTAAACCATGAGATTAATCCATGAACATGACTTTCCACAAGACACATCTACTTGTTACCTGGGTTGGAGAATTTAGTAGTGAAAATTTCAGAACAAACGTGAGGACTCATTTAAAAGAATGAGAAGTATTAGGACTTAATAGGAAAGTATTGAAGTCTTAGGGACCAAAAGAGTCACATTATAACATTACCCCATTTCAGAAGTAGAAGCCCAAATCTCCGATGGCATCTGAAATCTGAACTGAAACTCACCATCGCCGATTCTGAAACTTCACGTCGCTCATCGGCCGTCGTTAGCTGTCCATCGTTCGCATTCCTGCAGGTGATCATTCTTCATGTTCTATCCTTTTCGATCTTCACTTTATCCATGGCACACTGACTTTAATAGCTGCTCTTCATTACTGTTTCTCGTTTGAGATCGAACTTGTCCCCTTGATCTGTTCTGGTTCTTTCAGGGAATACTGATTGTTTGAACATGTTAATCCTTAACGGTGTTGTAATGCTAATTTTCTTTCCAAAACACAGTGCGAAAGTTCCAGATGAAACTTCTCTTTCGAAAATTACCTTAGGCAACGGCAGAAGTTAAACTATTTGCAGTTGTCTGTGATTAATTTCACACTGGCGAAGTATTTAGAGGACAGTTTGTTAACTGAATATCTCAGATGAATTATATAAATTCTCAGCCCCCCCCCCCAAATCTCATAATATAGTACATCCTTAAGCTTAACGTACAGTTATGCATTAAATACTGGCTTTGATCATATGGATGTGAGTTTTTTTATCATATACCAATTGTGTCAGCGAAAACATTGCTCAAGTGTTTGCATACTCTAAAAGTCTCTTCTTGTACTCTTGAAGGACTTAAAGTTTGGAATATCTGAGAGTAATCAGAAATGGAGTGTGTGGTTCAAGGGATAATAGAAACCCAGGTTAGCTTCTTCCTGCGACTGTTTTCTTCTTCTTGATTTGTTTTTATTAATGATTCTTAAATTTCTTATGTAATTCTGTAGTTGTAAGGGGTTATGTGCTACACAGGCTAGGTTTCTTATTCATTTGGTAAGATCTATAATTATCATGATCAGTAATACGGTGAGAGTTTTATAATCAAATAATGATGTATGGGATAAATTCATTTTAGAATTTATGGTATATTAATTAAAAGAAATGGTATTATCTACCTGGTTTAAACAATTTTGAATGGTTGCAATTGTCATTTTTCATCTATCTGTGTTAAAATGGAAACTTCTTTTCTGTCTTTATTTTTCTTAAATTTGGTTGTTATGCTAAACTTTTTATCTGGGTCCTTCCAGCATGTTGAGGCCCTTGAGATCCTTCTTCAAGGTCTCTGTGGTGTCCAAAAGGAACGGTTGAAGGTTCATGAAATATGCTTGAAAAGTGGTCCAAACCTTGGTAAGTGTTCATTTGGGGAAAATGGTCCTATTTTGTTCTGGAAAATGATTTCTTTCTTTTCGATAAAAGTTTGAGTTCACAGCTTGTCTTAAGGGTGTGGACACTTTCTTTCCCCGTCTCTCTAAAGTTTGGAAATCACATTGATAAAGTGAAAACATCTAAACAAGGTTTTTTATTTTAAAACATAAGTTCTCAAAAGTTTAGAAAACAATATTTCACGTCCTTAAAACAAGTCATGTACTCAAGCTTTTATTGAAAATATTTGGAAAATAAGTACTTTTTACATCCAAATGCCTCCAAATTATTTCATGTGTGATGTCAATAAATCTTTAACTTCATGATTAATAAGTTCTTTATTTTCAAAGATATGGCATGAGATTTCCAGACTTGAATCTCTGTCTTGGATTTATATGAGGCTGTGTCTGAATGTTGTTTTTGCTAAATTTTTCTTATTGTAGGGACTGTGTCTTCAGAGGTTAGACTATTGTGTAATCTTGAGCAGCCGGAACCGACTTGGTAAAATACGACTTTCAGCTTTTAAGAACTTATTTTTGTACCTCTTTTTTCTTTTAATTTTTAAATGCTATTGCTGCATTTTTGGAAATCAAATTATGGTTGCAATTAGCTTTTCTATTTGCGAATGATTTTTCCTGCTCTGTTTTACTTGTTAGGACGGTTAAACATATTGGTAGTGCAATGCGAGGTGCTGGTGCAGAACAACTATCTGTTGTGGTCAAACCGATGGTAGAGAGCAAAGCTAGCAAGAATGTGCTTCGGTTATTTTATGCACTTGGATACAAGCTAGACCATGAACTACTAAGAGCTGGATTTGCTTTCCATTTCCATAGGGGTGCTCAGATTACTGTCACCGTCTCCTCATTGAGTAAGATGCTGAGACTGCATGCAACTGATGATCAGGTGCCAGTTACACCCGGTATACAGCTTGTTGAAGTGACAGCCCCAGCAACATCAGAAAATTATGCTGAGGTGGCAGCTTCTATCTCATCCTTCTGTGAATACTTGGCACCGTGAGTATTTCTTGAATCCATTCCCCTTTATTTTTTTGGTTATTGTTATTGCTATCAATTTCTCTTATGGCTGATTTCCAGTTAGACTAGTTACATAATCAAAATGTCATTGGCCTTAGCCATTTTTTGTGGAGACCTTTTTCTTTTATGTCCTTTAACATTTTTTGTTTTGAAAAAAGAGTTCATTGTAGCATCATTTAGGGTATACAAGGTTACACATTTTGTAGTACTGAGATTCATAATCTCTGTCAGCACATGGGGAACACCAAGGGTATACAAGGTTTTCACTTGCCAAGTACGGTGGTACTTATTTTTGTGCTGTTTGACTTGGTGTTCCACTAACCATAATTCTTATTTTACTGAAGTTCTCTGACATTTGTACTACTTAAGTCCCTACCGCTGAGAGCTTGAGATAATGGCATTAATATTTTTCTGATTAAGTAATGGCATTAATATTTCCTCCAAATTTCCTGTGCAAGGAGTAGTTAATATTCATGATCGTTCGCATTAGTCAACAAAGGCTCACACGTCATTCTCTGTACCATTATTCTCTTATTCACACACTCCTGCCAGGGCCTTCAAGAGCAACACAGGCATGCCAAGTAGCTCACTCAGAATTCCCATATTATAAGCACAATTCTATTATGTACATTACTATTGCATTAGGAGAAATCATTTACTTTCAATCAAGCCTTTTTATCTGATGAAACTTGTCCTTTCCATGTAGTTTCTGATTAGAGTTATCCTGCAGGCTACTGCATTTATCGAAGCCAGGCATCTCAACAGGTGTTGTCCCTACAGCTGCTGCCGCTGCTGCATCACTACTATCTGATGGTGGAGGCACAACATTGTGATTGCATTTGTAGTCCCAACAGTATTCTGTACAGCCATAGAAGTTGACTCCAGGTAGAACTATTCATTACTTGGACGCTAGTTTCCTTTTTCTAGCCATGGACACACACTAGTTCATTCGTGTGCTAGTTGGGACATTGATATATTACTGATTCGCCCCCGCCCTTTCTTCCTTTTGAGCATCATCTTAGCCTGTTTCATTTTTTGCCGCTGCAGAAACATTAAAGACTTAAGCAGGGAAACCACCCTCAAACCCCCTAAACAGCCCTCAGACTTAGGCAGGCTTATCGTCGAGTCTCTCCAGTTCAGGCAAATGATCAATTCACATGTGTGAAAGATGAGTAATTTCATTGGCTCCTTGCTGCAGAGCTGTGGCACGCTCCAAGGGAATAAAAGGCATGAGTTCCAATTTTGTTAACGTTCCAATTTTACCATAGTACATTTAATCTTAACAATTCTATCCAATAAATGTGATCTGTCATCCTTTGTTGCTTCCCCACCTCGCTCGACTGCCCAATCACACTCACCATGAACCGAAGCCATGAAACGAGCGGGGGCATAATTTCATGGCTTGATTCTTGGTGAAGTGGATGGGGCAAGACTGAATGTAGTTGGGTGGGCAACCGGGCAGGGGAGGTGAGTAGAAAAGGTATACTGCAAGGGCGGGGAGGTGGCGATGATGGTAGCAAGCAGGGGAAGGTAATGGGGTTGGGTTGGGCTTGGCGGTGACGATGATGGTAGCAAGCAAGGGAAGGGAGTGGGGTTGGGTTGAATTGGGTTAGGTTGGGCCGGGCCGGTCCGTGGCAACGGGGAAGGCTACAATTATTTCCCTTTCGGTCTCATTTGAGAATAGTTGTTTCAAATAATTATGATGTTTTTGAAATTTTTTGTTTAATGATTGAGAACGGCTACAATTAATCAGTAAAAATTACCCATAGTTTCTTCAAAACGAGAATTAAAACATTTGTTACCAAATAAAAACTTACACTTATTTAACCGTGTTGTCAAGAAGTAGTTACTTCCCCTTCTTGTTGACCCTTATTCGTGGTGTGTTCTTTGTATATATATTTTTGGGTTAAAATTTCATTAATAAACTATCAAATCAATTATTTTATTCAAATTTTTCATCTTACAAACATTACTCAACTTCAAATAATTCACCAAAATATCCGAACTTATTATCAAAAGAACACACCTCAGCTTTCTCCATTCTTTGATCCATTGAAAAGTCTCGATCTCTTTAATAGTTGGCAGTATTAAACGTGACAGCCATCTTACCTCTCCATACAATTTTACCTCAAATAAAATCAATCGAAATAACATAAAACCCGAATAATAATCTGAAGTAGATATGTATGTTGTGGGGTGGGTCATGGCACTCCCAATAAATCACCAGTACCTAGTATAGGGTAGTATACCTATATGGAGTTTTTTTTTATACAAATGGTAGAGGATTAAAGATATTGGAGGAACTCGGCTGAGGCACTCTGAGTGTTACCGAGCAGCAATTAATTGCATCAAAGCTCAACTGAGGCACTACATAATTGTTATCAGGAGTATTAATTTAGGAGTAATAATTTTATGTACTTATTTAAACTAGTGGTAGTACTATTTTGTTGTTTCCTTTTGTTCTTTAACTTTAACTTATTGTTTCGGTAAATTATCTTTTACTTTTTTGCGTCATTTCGGTCTCTTTGTGTTGATTTTTCCGTTTTTTGTTTTGTTTTGTTGGTCTTTAATGATTTTGTTGTGTAAGAAAGCAGTGTGCTTAACTCAAACCTCATAAATAAACATATAAATGGTTGTTTTTTTTTATATCATATTATCTTATAGTCATCTTAATCTTTCCACAAACACTTTTTTATAGTAGTTAAATATCACCCTGTACTTTTTTATTCAAACGTTTGTATTTCAACACTAAAAGTATGATTTTATTTCTTTTACATTTGTTAATATAACTTTATTTTTTTCCGATAGAGTATTTTTTTTCTCAGTTACCAGCCTCCCCCGTGACCTAAAATCATGGCTCCGCCCCTGTCTGGAAATAAGTTCAACTGGCGCTCAACCCAAACACGACCCGTCCAACTGATATCCCTAACCACAACCTAACTCTGTTAGATACCTTTATAGAATTACCAACGTTGGTGGTTCATGCTTTTTCTTTCTTTCACGTTTGGGAAACCGAAAGAGGGAGCGAGTGAGTTCACTCGCTACATTCCGCGACTGGTATTTTTGCGCTCTTCGACTAGTCAAATCCTCCGTCTTCCCTCGCTCACCCCATATAAATATATCCCGGTATCACAGCATTTCCATGTCTGTTCTTCTTCTCACTCTGTCGTAGCTGGTGCACCGACATCACTTTGAATCTCAGCCGTACACTACTCGTCGGCCGGAATTATACAGAAATGGCGGCGCGGTTAGATCTGGACCGGAGACTGATCAAGCCGATGACGATATGCATGATTGGCGCCGGCGGCTTCATCGGCTCTCATCTCTGCGAGAAGCTCATGTCGGAGACGCCGCACAAGGTGCTCGCCGTCGACGTTTACAACGACAAGATTAAGCATCTTTTGGAGCCGGACTCGCTTCCCTGGGCGGGTAGGATCCAGTTCCATCGCATCAACATCAAGAACGACCCTCGCCTTGAAGGTCTCATCAAAATGTCAGATCTGGTATGCTTTCTTCCGCGTTTCTTTTTCTGTTTCGTTGCTGTTTTTTATGATGTAGTTTCTTTGATTTTTTTTTTCGATTTCCGGTGGATCTGGTTAAAATTCTAGTTGTTCTTGATGTTTGATGTTGTTGTAGACGATAAATCTGGCGGCAATATGCACTCCAGCGGATTACAATACGCGTCCGCTTGACACTATCTACAGTAATTTCATCGATGCACTGCCGGTGGTGAGCTTTTTTTTAATGTTCTTTTTTTCCTTTCTTTGTCGGTGGAGTGAAACTTTGGTGTGATGTAGATAGAGAAAGAGTCAATTCTTTTGACGAGATCAATGGACAATGATAGTCTTGTGGATTTTGTTTGTAGGTGAAGTACTGTTCTGAGAACAGCAAGCGTCTGATTCACTTCTCTACCTGTGAGGTGTATGGGAAAACAATTGGAAGTTTCCTTCCCAAAGACTCAACTCTTCGTCAGGTCAACCACTCACAGCCTTAGCTTTCTTAAGTTTTTAATTTCGTATTGAGTTTGACTTTCTTTAATGCCCTTTGTTGTGTTGTTTGCATGATAGAGAAGCTCTTCAAATTTGAAGGAACATTAGGTGCATAAATTCTGGAATCTAATAATTCATCTGAACTCTGACGACAGTAAATATGTTGGATGTAAATTGATGGCCCAGGTTAAAGATACTAGAAATCTACGGTTAAATAATGCCAATTATGTTAAATACTGATGAGATTTGGATTATAGGAAATTCATAAACGACATTTAGAAGCAAAATGAATAGTTCATAACCGACTTTTAATTGCATGGGATTCCTGATCTATTCACACTTGCAAGTATCAATTCATGTTTTCATTACCAGACACTTGTTCTGTGTTCATTGTGATGTATTCTTTCAGAAAAATATAATTGCTATGGTTTGCTGCTCATTAGTAATTTGATAATTTGTCACCTATACGGAGTAATATTTCTTTAGGAAATGTTACTCTATGGTTTTCTGATCATCAGTAATATGACAATTTGTCATATATACATCTGTCATATTTTATGTACCTTAAGTACTCGCAACAGCATGCAACTGATGTGTTGTGCTCTTCAGGATCCTGCTTATTTTCTGCTGAAGGAAGATGCTTCTCCATGCATTTTTGGTCCTGTTGAGAAGCAGAGGTGGTCCTATGCTTGTGCTAAGCAGTTGATTGAGAGGCTTGTTTATGGTGAGGATTGTTGTTTATTTCATTGTGAGAATTTAAGCAATATATTTACTATTTTTTGTTGTCTGTTACAGCCGAGGGGGCAGAGAATGGCCTTGAGTTTACTATTGTGAGACCTTTTAACTGGATTGGACCCAGAATGGATTTTATCCCCGGAATTGATGGTCCAGCTGAGGGTGTTCCAAGAGTTCTGGCTTGCTTTAGTAATGTTAGTGCCACTTCCATTTTTCAGTGTAATATTTTGTGTTTCTCATTCCCTTATTGTGTGAAATAAGGTTTTGAGTTTAATGCTTAAGTAATGGTTGAGCTGCTTTTGCTCTGGTAATCCAGATCGGTATCTTTTGTTTGTTTTAGCACGTGAAATATGATGTCACCTTTGCATGTTTTCCTGGGCAGGGTTTATTGCGTCGGGAGCCACTAAAGCTTGTGGATGGTGGTGAATCTCAGAGAACTTTTATTTACATAAAAGATGCCATTGAAGCAGTCCTCTTGATGATTGTGAGTATCAATCCCGTCCTGCTTCGCTAGCGTGAGTGCCTTCATCAGCTTGTGCTTTAATGATGTTAATGGAAAACAATGATGCCGGTGCAGGAAAATCCCCAGAGGGCCAATGGTCACATTTTCAATGTAGGAAACCCAAACAACGAGGTTACAGTTAGACAACTTGCTGAAATGATGACAGAGGTAAAGGCTCAATTCTTTTTGTTCCTTCATGAATCATGATGGCCCTTCCCCCTGATTTTCCCACTTTTTTTTAAATAAAAAAATAAAAAATAAAATAAAAAAGTAATAATAATCAGAGCATTGCAGGTTACAGGTTTTAAGGGTTTCACATCTTCTTGGTGTTTCATATATCCTCATTTTCTTGCTCATTATCTGGGATTTAAGATTACCGTGTTCAAACTTTTCAGATCTACACAAAGGTAAGTGGAGAACCCTCTCTGGAGGTTCCAACAATTGATGTCAGTTCGAAAGAATTCTACGGAGAAGGATACGATGATAGTGACAAGAGAATTCCCGATATGACAATAATAAACAGACAACTAGGTATGTTTGTTTTTCCTATGGTTATACAGCTACAGTTGCAGTTCAAGTCTAAATTTCTTCCATTTTGTGAAGGTTGGAACCCAAAGACATCACTGTGGGATTTGCTCGACTCAACTCTCACCTACCAACACAGGACATACTCTGAGGCAGTTAAGAAGGCTGTGGCGAAACCGGTTGCTTCGTGAAGAAAAACGCATAGCTTTGTGTCTCTGATGGTTGATTCACCACATTGAACTGCAATTTGTTTCGAGTTCTGTCATCCCTTTGTGCGATAATCGGAAAGCTGGGAGGTGATACCTTTTTCAGGTAAGGTAATGCTCATTTTGTAAGGGCCAAAGAGCGTATCTTTGGGGGCATAAGCACAATGGAAGCTCTGCCTCATCTTCTTTAATCAGTTTGTTGTATAATTCGTTGAAACACACACCCCCCTCAGGCTCCCCTATTGATTCGTTACTAGATGTGCATGCTTGTGTTTTTTTATGTAACGTGCATGTAAAATTTACTTGAGATTAATTACCTTTTACTCTGTGTTTTCTCCATTCCCACAAGTGATGATATTTTGTCTTGGCGTTACTGAAAGTTAAAAATGTCAAGTAGGATATTTTACTTTTTTACCTTCTCACTCAAAACGTTGTTCTTATCTCATGCGCCTATTTTACCTTTTTTACTCTCAAATCCGGTCAAACAATATTAATTCAATTAATAGGAGTACCTCACTTCTACTATTTCATACCATGTACATAATGAAAGATGACTATAAATAGTGGACTTCCATTATTCAATAAGTTCCTTTGGCAAAACACGCGCCTATAAGAACACGGTGCACAACTTAGCTGACGCGTTTTGTATGTTTCCTTCCTTCTGAAAGTCCTAACCCTATTGCTTGATAGAGCATAAAAAATGCATTGGAAGAATTACCAACTACCTCCAACAAAAAGAGAGACAGAAAAAAGACTCAGCAGCTGAAATTCATCCCAGATACTTTGGAGAGTACCTGTGTGTTCCATCTTCTATTGCACACCACTCTGTTTAGCCCAATCTACAAATTGCATTCCACCATAGATATTGTTTGCAAATCGCACTCCGACTGTAAATGCCATTGCTACAGGCGGCATCTGCTTCGCCATCGCTGATGATTCCACTAAACTTTCCAATCCATTGATGATTTGATAACGTGTGTTTGAGGAGACAGCAAGGAAAACACCTGGACAGGTAACAGCAAAGAAATGTTCGCATTATGAAATCCGCTGAACAGTCTGAGCTAGCAAGTTCTGTTTTAGGCAAAAGTGAAGTATGCAAGCTAGTATAAACTTATGCTGACTAGTGCCAACAATAAGATCAGTTTTAATCATGACTGCGCTCAAGCACTTATAACTGAAGAAGCAACTGCAATAATTCAGCTTTGCTACTGCTTTAATACATGCTTTGCAGCATGCTTTCCATTTCATGAAAACATGGGCATTGCAGGGGAATTTCATGCTAGGACTGAAGTGATCTTAATGCGAACCTTAACTTTCTACAAGAAGTTGAAAAAGTAGTTATTCTTATCTGAAAAATAAATTGAGCAACTTTCAATTCAACCATACCCCAGAGAGCCGCGCTTTGCACCAGTGGAGGCACAGGAATGTCGTGATCTGATTTCTTTATGCTCCTGAAATTAATAGGCCGTTTAGTTAAAAGTTAAAATTACTTCCATATTAAATACGCAACACCTGAAAATGCGTAGATCACATGAAGGCATATGGAAAACTGAAAATTCTACAAACAAGATAAGCATGTGATCTACCCTTTTTAAAAGGGGGGAAAAAAAGGTTTTCATGAACCATGGTGAAAAGTGAAGGTAAAAATAGTACAAAGCAGAACATACCTTTTGGCAGTCATTATCAGATTTGCAATGCCTTGACCTATGAGACCACAAGTGAAGCCGACTGAACCGTACAATACTCCCTGGATTCAAAATGCAGCCAACAAGATTGTTTAAGAGCCGAAATACAGTAATCCCGACAAAGGAACAATGCTACCTGTACCCTGACTAACAGAATTTCAAAGGACAGGACTGATAGAGGAATGAATTTTAAATGTAATACATAGAAGAAGCCAACTAAAATAATCTCAATAAAAAAATATATATGAAATCCCCATCTCCTATGTTCAGAATCTTAACTACATCCCCCTTTCTGCAATCAAAACTAAACATCAAACACAAACCTTATAGAAGTAAGTTGCAATCCTTTGCTGCAATGAAAATCTACATCCTGGCCTCTCAGCTTCGAAAACACTACAGCAGCAAATCAGGAAGCTTAGCTTTACAAGCTCTTAGTGGATAGAAACATCTCTAGCAGATGACACATGGTAAATTGATGAAGTTCAAAAAAACACAAGCAGGTGCAGTTCCTGTCTTTAGTCTCCAGTTTTGGAACCTTGTCACTACTCGCTACAATAAAGTAAAGCTTATTTATGCATGTTAAGCATGTCAAATACCTTCGTCTATCAAACTAGATACATGCATGAGCATGATTCATCATACATTTAAGTTTTTAGAATTAATTCCATTTCTTACATTATCAGTTCTATATCAATCTGACAAAAGAGTAAATGCATGGCATGCATTACGAACTTTCTAATGAGTAATCACTCATCCCCAAACACTTAAAAGCCTTAATTAGCAGTCACTCATCCACAGGTTTTGACATTGGTGTAACAAACGAGAATGAGATAAAGAGGGAATGATGTTTGCAATTGGAGACAAAACTTCCTCATCACTCATCAGAAACTTATAAAGTAAACAAAGGGAGCAATAAGATAAAGAGAAGAGCATTAATAACAATGATGTGTGGACAATATTTTACACCCTCCACCCCGTAAAGATTGTTGTGTTTGACTTTAATGTTTCAAGTTGCAAAGTTTGACTCAAAATTTTACTAAGCTGAATAGTGAAAAAAATTCAAAAAAAATATATCTTGAAAGTTTAGATTGAAAATTTTGAGAAACATATGGATCATTTAACTTTACATGTCTATGAATTCATAAAAATAAATCGTAGATTAATTACTATGAAAACATCGAAAAAAGGCTTCAATCTTTATGGGATAGAGGGAGTACTTTTTATCGCTAAAGAAGGCATACGAAAAAGAGAAAAAGAGAAACAAAACCTGCTTGGAAGAACAGCACAAGCATGTTGAATCCGTCCAAAAAAACCCCTGGATGCTGATGGCTGCCCGAAACGAGCATATGGAGCTAACATACCAACTAAGGCAATGTCAACAACCACACCAACTAACAAATCAGCAGAATACAACTCAAACTCTGACCAGAAATCTTTGCCCCTTTTGTTTACCTCCGCAAATGTTGCGCAGCAAGAGTCAATTACTACCTGTATCATGCCAAGCATGAGAAGAAACAATTAATCAAAACTAAGACCGACAAGATCAGGAACTTATTCGGTTACTTATTGAGAAAGTTTCATTTGACACAATGAACTGATAATAGAAGGATGTGACTACCATCAACACACCTCCGTTCCAACTTTGAATAGAAATGAAGGATCAGCCAGCATTCTATTTCGAAGCATTGAACAATATCTCATCAGAAACCCAAGCGGCCAAACGGATCCCTGTCAAATCAACCAATGTAAAAAGTTACACCTTCACAATATCTCTCACTAAACAAGCACCATATATGCATGAAAGTTGAAAATCAGCCTCCTTTCTGTAGCAAGGCAAAGAAATGAGCACCTGCAAATCCAGGTAGCGAAGAAGAAACAATTTGCGAATGCCCAGAGTTTTGGCAGCCTCCATCATATCTGAAGGAAGTGTTACACCTCTAGCTTCGGCTTCTCTCATCACATCCTCAAACTTTAATATTGGCCCAAATTCTCGCTCCTCCGGGTCCTCATCACCGCCGCCCCCGTCTCCGCCACCATTTCCACCGAAGTTTCGGTCATCACCACCGCCTCCGCCACCGTCAACCACCGCTTCAACTCCATTTCCGGCCTTAATAGCATCGGAACCTCTATCAAAATCAGCATCCTTCTTCCCATCCACAAGACTAGAAACCGCTGAATCAGGCCTTATACAGTAGAGGGTTGAACTAGGAGAACCAACTTGATTTTGCAACGGCGAAGCAGTCAGTCTCATCAACGGCTCTTCCGAAGCGGCAGTCCAGAGCAGGACCGAAACCCTAGCATTGGCTGCTCTGGCGGCCGTCTGAATGGAAATGCCAGTCGGAAACTTGGAGACGAAGCTGGATGAGTAAAGTGACATTTTTTAAAACATCCGCCGGCGAAATAAAAAGAAAAACAGAGACTTTGCAACTGCGGTTTTATGGAGCTTGACTTGATTGAGATCGGCGGCAACGCCAGGTTTTTTTAGAGGTCGTCGGAGCCTATAATGCTAGGAGCAGTAGCAGCCCTTCTACTTTTCTTATTCGAACGATTTAGTCCCCAAACATTTTGAAAACAGATTGTGAAGTAAGCTCTGACTCTGTGTTTTAGAATTGTAGATAGATTTTATGAGAGAAAAAGTTAACAAACAGATTGTAAATTTTTTTGGGATTAATAAATTATTTTTGTTTTTTTGTTGTTGAAAAAAACACAACGATTGATTTGAGGGTGATTTGATAGTTTTTTTGTGATGTTTATTTACACCCCCGAAGTTCTTTCAATATTACACTTCTAGCCTTATTGATCCAATAACCTGCATATACATCCCAAGCATGCCCTAGGACAAGTGGCTTACAAAATTTTCCAACTTGCAAAAGCTTCAAACCACAGCTTCTATCATGTATGGAATTGTTATCAACCTTCCTGAAAAGTTGGCCTTCTTCACTTTTTTGTTCAGTCACAAGTTACAAAACAAGCTAGAGTAGTCCTCAAGTGCATTTGAAACAACTCTCAAGCTGCATCACCTTCTGGTACTTCATGAATGTTTCCAAGTTCTCGCCTTCTTCCGCGAGATAAGGTTGGTCATTACTGCAAACTTTACTCAAGTGACTTACCAAGAATCTGATGAAATGAATGAAGTGTAGTGAGAACAAGGAGAAAATCTATTTGCATTCTTTCTTGTGCAATTTGATCTGCCCTTTCAAGCTATATACAGTCTCCTAAAACAGCACAATCATGAACTTATAAATTATCATGTGTTGATGTGAGGAAGTGAGAAACCAGATGTGACCTGGCCGGCCATGTAGTTTAAGAGAAAAAACAAGACTAGCAAAAGGACAATTTGCTTGCTCCATGTTGAAATCAAAAATATTGATCACACCAAACAGAATAGTAAGATGAAAATCCTTCTAAACAAGTTTCACGCCGTAAAATCGCAAGTATATTCCAAGTATCTGGTTCAGTTTCACAGATGCATTTCCTTCTGCAAATGTTGAGCCCATCATGTTGTTTCTCAAATCATAATGCAATTAAATATTGCTTGATGATATAAAGATGATCAATTTGCGGCTCAGAGGAAGATATCGAATGGAAAAGAAGTGATTCCCATTCCAGCGCCACATATGAAATTGACAAACTTAAAGTTAACATACCTTGTGAAGATGTATCTTTATATATTAGTATCTTGAAGACAGTTATGTTACTTGGTAAACAAAGCAATGGAGAACCTGGAATACAACCATAACACCCATGTTATTAAAGCTACTATCAAAACCTACATGGGATCATGCAAGAACTTGTCGAATCTGACAATGTTCTAAGTTAAAGTTGTTATGAACTATACTGGAATTTAAGTAAAGAATCTGTCGAATTCAAGATCATGTTATAAAGCAAACTCATACATTTCTGTCGTCTTTTACAAGAAGCTGGTAGGTTTCCCAGGAGAGAGCTTGCCGGTAAGAGAAGTGTCGCCCTATACATAAAGTGATTCAGAATTGTGATAAAGATTAGCAAGTGCAGAATTAAGTCCGCAGTTCATTCTGATACAACAAAAACATATTAGTACCTTATATGTCAAGAAAGGCATTCAACCATCGGATGTCATAAAGGCTGAATTCGCCTTAATTGCTGGACAACCTGCTTCATTGTCGGCCTTGTTGAGAGGCTATCAACGGTGCATTTGATGGCTAAATGAAGCATTTCTATTAGGCTCTCATGAGGACTGACTTCCCATAAATTTGAACTGAATACATCTCTGCCCTGACCTTGTTGCAACAACATTGATGCCCAAGAAACGATATTGAACCCATCTGCTTCAGAAGAGAATGAAGGATCTAGTGCTTTCTTGTCCGAAATCAACTCCAGCAACACAATGCCATAGCTATAAACATCAGCCTTCTCGGACACTCGACAGGTCATAGCATATTCTGGTGCTACATAGCCAAATGTTCCAGCTACACTGGTCGTTGCATGTGTTTCTGAAGGTCCCAAAAGCCTAGATAAACCAAAGTCCGAGAGGGATGCATTCAATTCATTATCCAGTAAGATATTACTCGGCTTGACATCACGGTGAAGAATCTTTGGAGTACATTGATGATGCAGGTATGCAAGTGCATTAGCTATGTCCAATGCTATACGGTAAATTGTCTTCCATTCCACAACTTTTGTGGTCCTTTCTTTGATAAAATTTTCCAAGTTGCCTCCTGGAAGATAATTGTAAATGAGAAACATTTCTTTTTCACTAGCATGATACCCTATCAACTTCACAAGATTAGGATGCCTTGCTGTCCCAAGTGTCCTTATTTCAGCATCAAACTGTTTCACACCTTGAAACCTTCCAACAGAAAGCCTCTTGACAGCAACAAGAGTACCTGGAGCTATTTCAGCCTTGTATGTAGCACCAAAGCCTCCATGTCCAATACAGTTGTTGGCACTGAAATTTCCTGTTGCCTCGACAACGTTTTCATATGTTAACGGGATACCGATGTCAAAAAATATCACGATTTCCATGGATCCATAAACATGTTTCTTTGACTTTGGTACTCGCTTTCTCGTGTAAATGAAGATAACAAGCAGAACCAGAAGAAGAGAAACAATGGCTGATGCGGATACGATTGATGCAACTTCAACTGCATTCAGACTCTTATTTAGACTTGACACGTTCGTTGGAGAATCTGCATATTGAACCCCGTCGCTACCTGTCACATTGAAAGAAGTAACGATTAGAGGACACAAATTGGCAGGATAGAACAGGTCTTCCCAGGACACACACACTCACACTTCACGAACTTACTGTTAGGTGCAAATTCATCAGATAACTTCCGTGATGGCACATCAGGTAAGGGTGTCATTTTATTGGGAAGAGATTGGACCTCCACCAATGATCTGTTATTGTCGCGCACCAGAGCGGTTCGGTATCTCCATTTGATGAGATTTCCAGGGATTGAACCACTAAGGTCATTTCCTGAGATGTCTACAACATCAAGGTCCGGTAGCCCACCCAACTGCTTAGGAATGACACCACTTAACATGTTCAAAGACAGCAAAAGCGTTTTCAATCGCCAACAATGTCCCAAACTGTCTGGAAGTTCTCCACTTAATAAATTGTTGGAAAAATCAAGATGCTCCAGATAGGAACAATTGCCTCCAATGTTCTCCGGAATTGAGCCATTCAACATGTTACTAGACAAAGAAACCACTTTGATTTTTGCAAACCTCCCCAAAAACTCAGGAAACAATCCATTGAACATGTTCCCAGCTAAACTTAATACTTCCAAATCCACACACTGGGACAAAGACATTGAAATATTCCCTTCAATTTTGTTGAATCCAAGACTCAAAATTTTCAACTTTCTTAACCCAATAAACTGAGATGGCAACTTCCCACCAAAACAATTCCCTTCAAGATCAAGAATTTCTAACCTTTCCAAATCCCAGATCTCTAGAGGAATCTCTCCATCCAATTTATTCCATGCAAGCGATAGGATTCTAAGTTGAGTCAATTCCCCAATCAAAGGAGACAACTTGCCTCCAAGTGCTCCTTGAACAAATTGGCAAGCCTTTCTACTTCCAAATCCATAAAAGGAACCAACTTTACCTCTATCTTGACAACCAGTGACATTGATGGCGATGACCCGAGAATCAGAGTCACAGGTAACCCCAGACCAAGAACAGTGATGGCTGCCATTAGAGCTCCAACCTGAAAGCACTCCAGAAGGGTCGTCAGCCACTGAGCTTCTGAACTGCAACAAAATCTCTCTCTCTGAAATCCTTTGCTCCCCAGAAACCAAAATCAGGGAAAGCAAGCAGATGAGAAGGGTCAGATTGAGAGCAACAAGAGAAGATTTCATGTTCTTCTTCTATGTTTGGGGGAGGAGGAGGAAGAAGGAGAAAGGTCTGATCTTGTTGTGGTTGAGAACCTGGAGATGGAATTCCTGCCTTTGCCTTGTTGGTTTGGGTCTTGTTACTTGACAAAAAATTTCAGCCATCTTCCTAGCAATCTCCTCGCTTTCATCGCTGCAACTTCGTAGCGAGCCCCATAATGACGAAGCTCATGTCAATTCGCTGGACTTTGCTTCCAAATGTGACTTTAATACCCTTGGAGGAAAATGGAGCAGCGCGGTAATTTATCCGTGATTTAAATTTCATGACAATTCCTTGTTTTTGGAAGTATTAAAGTGTGCACCCATAGGGATAAGAAAGGAGGAAGGATTGTAAGTGTTAAAGTGTGTACCATAAGGATAAGAAAGGAGGAAGGAGTCAATTTAGTAATAAGTGGATAAGAGTGCACACTTTAACACACTATAAGGGGTGCACAATTTATCATAAATCTATAAAAATGGCTACTTTAGGGTTTGACTTTCATGTTTGACTCAAATTTTTTTAAAATAAATAGTGAAAAAATAATATATATATATATATATATATAGAAATTTTATACTTTAAATTATGATATACATGTGAATTATTCAACTTTAAATGTCAAAAAAATTATGAAAATAAATAATAAATTAAATACACTGAAAACAGTAAAACAAACCTTTTAATTATTCAGGGACGAAGGGAGTATTTAACTTAAATTATTAATATAATTTTTTTTTAATAATAATACAAAAAATGATACATTAAGAAACTAAAAAAATCCATCTATCATTTATATATAAATGATGTGATTTTTTATTTTAAATGTTGAAGAATAAAATCATATATATTAAATACTAAAAATGAAATGAACAATTATTCAAGAAAGGTTGAGGATATATTCCGCACGTCAAACGTTTCTGCTATTTACAAGTCTATCATTTGCTAAATATGATCAACATAATGGTTGTGTCTGATTAGCATGATTAATTGATCAGCAACGTCTCTTCGTGTGAACAACATCGATAGATCAACATGACAAACCATTGATCAACATTGGACAACAACATATCAATATAATAAAACTAATGATCAATATTGAAAATAAGCAGTCAACATTGGACATAAGGAGATCAACATGGCAAGACTAATTATCAACATTGGAAAGGTGCAGATCAACATGATTAGACTAGTGATTAACATTGGACAGAATTGGATCAATATGACAATACTACTGATCAACAATTGAAAGAAACAAGTCAACATGATAAAACTATTGATCAATATTAGACATGAGTAAATCAACATGACTAGATTAGTGATTAACATTGGAAATGAGTAAATCAACATGACTAGACTAATGATCAACATTGGACATAAGCAAATCAACATGACAAAACTGGTGATCAACATTGGAAAAGTGCAGATAAACATGACTGGACTAGTGATCAACATTGGACAGAAGTAGATCAACATGAGAAGACTATTGATCAACATTGAAAAATATCGATTTTGTATCGTTTTCGATTTTGGTGGTCCTAAAGTTTTGTCGCGACCAAGTTTGGTGGTGGTTTGTTGTTGAGTTGTGCTGATTTCTAGAAGCAGAGATCTGAAATTACAATGAAAAGATTTGCTGGAAAGGATGGTGACATGTTTTGATGATGGTTGTATTATGTTACGTTGTTTTGATTGCTAGAAGTAGATTGGAAATCGTGACAGAAAAATCGGAACCAAAAGCTTGGACGAAAGGTGCAGTGACATGTAAATAAGAACTCTTATATATGCGTAGTCTATAGTAACTCTTCATGAAAAGCGGTTCTTTCATGCAACAAAAGAGTTTTCTCCAAAGTTTTTCCAATTACAGAGAAGAAAAGGGTTTTTCTTACACCACCTCTTAGGTCCAAATGGTCATTATCCATCAATACACTCTAAAAATAGGCTAATTATCAAAAAAAAGAAAGAAAACTCCCAAGGTTTACCGTAATATTCAATTTACCCCATATAAGCTAATATACAATTTCCCTCCCAAGCCTTAACCATCCTTAAAATTTCTATTAAAGTTTAGATTCAATCATAAAACTTAGACCCTATGTATGTTAACCCAAAATTTTTTACCTTTATATATTTAACCCACCCTCTTCACATGTCCGTGTATACTTTTATTGGTTAAAGATTAAATTGTTAAGGTTACAAAATTTAAGGATTGAAATAAACGTTAACCCTAAGAAACTAAAGAACAATACATAGTTTTAAGGGTCAAAGGGGGGAATCATATATTACGCAAACCTTGGAGAGAGAGAGAGAGGGGAGGGGAGGGGAGGGGAGGGGGGGTGTAACAAAATCTCCAAATGCAAGGAGCAAAGTGATCATCATACCAAACCTCAGGGGTGTTTAATAATTACCCCTAAAAATATCATTAGTTTCATTGCAAGTTAATGGTGGTCTTTATCATAACAAAAAAATGTTTGGATCGAATCAAGTTTTTATAATGTCAAAACACATGTCTTTATCCTTAAAGCAAGCACAATATAACTACTTACACTACTTTGTTTGAAAAAAAAAAAACCAAAAACCAACATTTTGCATGTGTAATATAGTGTATGAACAGATTGTAATCCATAAACAGCCACATTTCAAGCAACACTTCTGTGTATCGTGAACAACGAATCGGCAAGGGTATAACTTCGATCTCACTTCTTTGTTCTTCATCATCTTTGAGCCCCAATGGACTGTGGATTAGTATCAGAAGCTGTAATTGGACATATTTCTGAGTGTTGATTTGTTCCCACCTAGTTTGCTTCTTGAGCATCACCGTGCATGTTCTGGAAACAAATCAACTCTGATATTGGAGATCGATTTTTCCTAGGAAGAGTTTGAAGGCTGAAACATAAGACTCAGAAACTTTCATAGCAGAAGCATCTGCTTATCAGATTGAACACAGTTACTTGTTTCACAAGTTAGTCTTAAGGCTCAAAAACTTTCATAGCAGAAGCATCTGCTTATCAGATTGAACACAGTTACTTGTTTCACAAGTTAGTCTTAGGAGGAGTGCAATCAGTCTCAACCATTGGCTGTAGAAGTCCATCCTGTGACAGATTTGCAGCAGAGCTCAGTTTCAAGCTGTTGCTCCATCGTTTACTTCGACCCCAAGCAATATTGTGTTCTTTACACACCATTTTACAAATTTCGCTTACCAATCTAAACAAACACTTACCAATCTAAACAAACATTTCAACATCAGGTATTGATTGGGGATTGGAACCAGAAAATGCATGAACTCAACTCAACATTTAACTGCAAATCACTCTTACCATGAAAGGTCCCTTTTCACAAATTGCAACAGAAAGGTGAGGGACTTGAAGCAAAATCAGCAATTTACTTACCTTCACAAGTGATGAACATCTCTACTCGCTCCAGTATTTCTCGTCATCTTTGTTATCCTCTCCGGCTGACTCATCCAACAAGCTCAACCTAAACCTCCGAACATCCTCCACGGCGGCGTTCCTCAGCAGCCCCACATCCACCGTTCCAGAAACCATGTGGTACCCCCGCCGAGCCAGCATTTCCGCCGGATCATACGGCATTGCGAACCCGGTCAAGTAGGCTCCGCCGGAGACAACACCCTTCTCCGCCTCCCTCATCATCTCCCTCACTTTCCTGTGACCAGGGTCCCACAAATACCCCATACTAGCGCTCAGATCCAGCGGCCCCATCTGAATACAATCGACGCCGTCCACAGCCGCGATCTCCTCCACCTTTTCCACTGCCTCTGCCGACTCCACCTGGCACATGATCAGAAGATCCTCCGCGTAATTGCTCAAATAGCCTTCATCCATACCGTAATTTGACGCTCTAACCACGGTGTGAGCAGATCCGCGGACCCCTTCAGGTGGGAATCGGCAATACGACACCGCTTTCCTGGCTTCCTCCGCCGAATCGATCATCGGGAACATCAGCCCCGCTGGTCCGATGTCGAGCGCTTTCTTCGCCCAAACAGCAGAAGACTCCGGGAGGCGGAGAATCGCCGGAATCGAGAGCGCGCGGAGGACCTGGAGGGCTTCGGAGATTCCACCGGGGCCGTGCTCCATGTCTACGACGGCGAAATCGTAGCCGGAGACAGAAATGATCTCGGCGATGGTAGGTGAGAAGGAGAGCATGAAGAGACCGTAGAGGACTTCACCATCGCGGAGACGAGATTTCAGAGATGAAGACGACGAATCGGAGGCCGGCGGCGGAGATGGGCTGGACTTAAGAGGAGGCACTGGAAGTGACCTGGTGGCGCCACCGCTTAATGTGAGCGGTTCGATCGTTGGAGGGAAGGAGCGATTAGGGTGAGCGAAGAAGGAAGATAAGGATTTTGATGGATCGTGGAAGTGCAGGCGCCTCCTGCTCCTGACGATGGTACCAGCGGTGGCGAAGTGGGTCAGAGCAGCCATTGACAGCAGAAAACGGGCGGGCTTGCTGGGCAGCTGGGTTTTGGTTTAGGGTTTACTATATTTTTACCATAATTAAAAAACTGTTTGAGGCCGTGAATTTAATGAAAGCAACGCTTTCAGTTACACATTTACTATTAAATAACTAGGATTAGGAGTTATTATTGCGGGGATCATTTTTGGAGATTGAGATACAATAACATGACTCGATAACATGAATTAGATAACCATGATCATGATCATGATTTATTATAGCACGAGATCATTTACTTTCTCACATTTACAATGAGGATATAGAAAAAAAATTTATTATGAAATTTGGGATAACATGAATTAGATAATTAGGATCATATTTTTTTATTACGGAGATCATTAGTTAGTCATGGGAATAATGGGTAAGATTTTATCATGGGATAACTAGGATTGTACAGGGGATCATAACTTATCTATAACAGCATTACTGTTTTTCTACCATCAGTTCATGAATTTTCTAATAGATAGTTAATTTGAATTGCAATAAATAATGAAATAAGCTAGTATTTCTTAATGTTAAAGAATTGATTTTCTTCATTAAAAAAGAATAATAAATTGCATTTTCATTCTTGGAGTGCCTGTAGATCACTTCGTTTTTTTATCAAATACAATTTCACTTCATCGACTCAAGTTAATTTGCACCGGCTGACATCTACGAATCCACCGGCACGGGTGACGGGCTGATTTTTTCCTCTCTCTCTGAATGTTGTTTAAAGGTGAGGAAATGATGCAGTGGTCAAACAACGGTGAGTTGGTGATAGGATGGCATAGTTTGTAATATCTAGTAACTCTTAAGCACTTACAATACGCTTAAAGCGCACCGTAAAGAAACTCTTTAATCAAATATTCTAAAATAATACTCCCTCCGTCCTCGAAAGATTGGTAGATTTTTTTGGATACGGAGATTAAGGTGAATGTAAGATGTTTGTATATGTTTACTTAATTGCCCCTTAGTTGAGAGTGCACAAAAAACGAAATAGAAAAAGTAAAGATAAAGTGATGATAGTTTAGTAACTTTGAGAGTGAGAAGTTTCCTTTTAAGGAAAGTGATCAATTTTTCTGGGATAGCCCAAAAAGGAAATGTGTACAATTTTTCAGGGACATAAGGAGTACAATATATATATATATACACACACACACATATTTGAACTTATATTTGACTTACATTTACATTTGAAAGATTTCTTTATTAAAGCTCTAAAAATACTCCATTCCTTAGTCAAAAGTTGATACATTTGGTTTTAAATATCTAAATATTCATGAAAAAATGGTAGATTAAAACAAATAAAACAAATGTATCAACTAAGCGAGTTGCTCCCACATACTTCCTTCGTCCTTTAATTTTTTCAACATTTGGGTATGACCTGGAGATTAAGGTGGTTAGAAAAAAGTGAAAATTTGACACTATTACCCCTGAGAGATAAAGAGTTAAAAAAGTTAGTAGTGTCAAATCAAATAATAAAAAAATAAGATAAAAGTTAAGTCTGTGAAGCTGGTAGAGTTATAAGTGGTATGAAATCAAATAATAAAAAATAAAAATAATAGTCGAAAGGATAAATTAGTATTTTTACTTAGAAAAATTTACTAAATAAAAAAGGGTACAGTGCACCCATGGTCCCATAACTTTAATTCTCATCCTATCGTAGTCCTGTTTTAAGTTTTTGTATCAATAAAGTCCCATTTTTATTTTTTTGCATTCTGGTCCTATTCCGTTAAACACCAGTTAAGTTTAACGGATTTTCGCGAAAAATGATAATTTTAGCCACTGAATTTTATTTCAAAAATCTATTTGCACCCTAAATTTTAAACATAACAATTTAATCATCGCAAACAATTAAACACTTAATAATTGTACCCAAAAGTTTTCAAACTTCACTAAAACCAATGAACCCACCGGACCACCCCCGACCACCGCTAGACCACCACCGACCACTGTCGAAAAATCCAAAAAGGCGAAAAAACTTCACTGGGGCGTAGATCGGGGATATTAGGTACTGAAATAGAGATTTGCTAACTCCAATTAAAACTTTTTTTTTAAAAAAAAAGCTGGGAACAAGAGGTTGCATGAGCGGACCGGCCAGATCGTGGGCTAAACGGTGGCGGAAGGCCGGCCTCATAATGACATGTACAATCTGCAAGGAAACAGGACACAATAAAACCAGTTGTAAAGGAAGGAGGTCCCATATACTTGGTAAAGTAAGCTTCTTTCATAAATTGTATAATCTGTCCTGCTTCATTTCTGGTATGTCTTAATGTATTTTTTGCAATTTTTCACAGGTTGCTAAAAAGGGCACAACAAAGGACACTAAAAAGGGGGCAGGACAGGGAACTAAAACATCTAAGTAGCCTTTTGTTGGTATTGGGGTTTATACAAACCCCAATACATGTTTTATTGTCTTAAATGTATGTGCTTTTCTTCTTATTTGTTTCTGAAATGCTATAACTGTTATTAGTTTACGTTTTAACAAAGTGCATATGTCACAGCCTGGAATGCCTTCAAAACAGACTCTGCACCATGGTAGGGGTATATCACAGTCAGATGCAAATGCATTTAAACTGGGTAAAATGTTGAATAATGATGAATGATTAATGATGGTATGATCAATGATGAATGATTTTATTTGTTGATGGTAGGGGAACACATTGCAGTTGTTCTTTCATGTCTTATGCAGCTAGGCTGGTCATCTTTGCGATGGCAGACATCTGAGGCAACATTCAAACAGAAGATTCCAATTAGGAGGCAAATGTCTTTTTGTAATGGTGCCAACTTGGGCTGTTTTGTGATCATAACCCCGTTAGTAGGATAGAAATCAGAGTTAGAACAATATATGTTTATGGCTTTAGAAGTTTAAATTACAAGTTAGGTGCCTTGATATAGGCCGGTTATGATAAAATGAAACAACTCTGAAACTATCTGTACTGATTTTGAAACTTTTTTTAATCAAGATGCAAATTCAATTGACTTAGTTCATTTGTGGTACATGTAGCAATTCAGCTCATTTCAATTGAATCAAACCAAGGTTTAAGAATTCCCTACCAACTATTGCAACATCAAGGCAAAAACGCCTAAACCTACCACAAGCAAAGCACCTAATATAAACATCATAACATTGCACCAACCACTAACATTTTGCACCTCTACCCCATTATGCACCTATAAACTCATTGCTGCCCCTTTACCTCTAAACTCTCTAAACTCATTCTCCATGCCAAGACCACCATGCTCTGCAATCCTCTGCCTCAACCACGCAACTTCCTTCATCAAAGCAACATTCTCACAGTACAACTTCTTCACTGCTTGTTCCTTCTCTTATTTACTCTACAAAGGATCCAACCATTTGAAAAACCCACAATTTCATCCCTAGTAAATGACAGAGCAGTCACATCATTTTAGCAACCATACTTCAAACAAGTCCCAGAAAATAGAGCAACCACATCTGTTGGAAATGACTTATCTTCTGTACGCAGTTGAAGAAGCACCTCCCAGGGTTTTTCCACATTCAAGATGTCCAGTTCCCGGTACGGTGGTGTCAGTAGCATAAGACATCACCGTTGGCGTATCGATTCACCCCGTTGCTGCGAGCCGAATGATCTGAGCTGGAAGAAATCGCGCTTGAACAGCTACTTGGTGCCAGATTCACTCTTTTACCACCCAAACGATCTCCAATTCCATACGACACCATGTTCATCACTCCTCCTCAATTCGAAATCCCCAACTTCCCAGAAACCCTAATTGTAAATTTTGCCCAAATTCAATCTCACCTCATCAGCCATCAGCCTATTTAACCCAACAACCATCCACCTCAGCTTCCACCTGACCAACTGTTTTTACCACATCATCGTACTAACGGAATATACCCTCAAGATGCCCCCAATGTGACGTCCAAGGATGAGATTGACACAATCTGAATAGGTAAGGGACTGATATGGCCGGTTAAATAGGTCAGTGGCCGGTTCGTTACGATTCCAATAGTTAAGGAGCATATTCATCCTTTTTATCTTGAAAAAAATTGAGAAAAAATATATTTAGAAAATTTAGATTTTAAATTATGATACGCATATGAAAATTTTGATTTTCAATGTTTATAGATTCATTAAAAAAATCATAGATTAAATACCGTGAAACTGTCAAAACAAATGGTGAAATCTTTTATAGATGGATGGAGTATAAAAAACCATACTAGGATAAAACATGAAAAAAAGGCCAGTAACCACAAAACCGAATTTTACATTAAGTGTGTTTGGTAACAGCTTTTCAAGTAGCTTTTGCGTTTTAAAAAATTAGGTTCTGGGGGCAAAAAAGCTATTTAACTAGGTCGAAAAGTGCAAATTGTTTACTCTAATTTTTATCAGCTTGTTTTAACCACTCACATTTGTTTCGATAGTGCAAATTTAATACTCAAAGTTCCAACTCAGCCGCCATGTGTGATGTGAGACCCATTTTTGCTAACTTAGAGATGATGTGACACCCACTTTTGTTGATGTGGATGATTGTTTTGAGCAAGAATTGGGCTGACGGGTCCGCTTGTCGGGTCGTCTCCAATCCGTCGTATTTTGGCGGTGATTCTGGCATTGAACAAGGTGGAGGTGGACTGGAAACGTCTTGGTGATTCTAAAGCAATTGATCGAAACCTCTCCTGGCCCGGAGGAGCATCAGAACGGAGGCAGAGGTGATGGAGCGTTGCACTTGGATCGGCTGGGATGCCGACTATTCGACGCTTCTAACACAACCACTGTGCCTTCGGCGAACTCTGGAGCACCACCCTGGACCTGCTCTGCCACCGGAAAATGTCAATCTTGGCCGCCGGAGTAACAGAGCACGGTGGCGCCGCCGCAGTACGTGCAAACGTGGCAAATCTTTAATTTGCATCTCCAGTATTTAACAGAATATTCTCCTATTAACGGAATATTCCTTTTGTTACCCCCTCCAATATTTATCTTGCACCTTTTTTAATCGAAAGTCTTTAATTTGCATTTAGTAATCAGAGATGAGTGATTAAAACAGGCCAATGAAAATATCAGTGGATAAATCGCATTTTTCGACCTAGTTAAGTGGCTTTTTTTGCCCTTGAGCAAAATAGTTATCAACGGTACTTTTTTTAGTTTAGTTGTTAGCTCTTTGATCTCATCCATTAAAGAATTATCTAAAACGTTACTGCTAATTGAAACAGCTATTTCCCAAATGGAACTATTATATTATATTGTATATGATGGAACAAATTTTTATTTATGTAAAGTATCTAAGCTTTAAATTAAGAGAACTCGATCTATAAAGTGAACATCTAAGCTTTAAGTCAAAAACGAGTCGAGCATATGGAGCCACAACAAGTAGTAAAAATGTACTTAATGGGGTTAATCCATTGACCATATGTGTAAAATATGATTTTTGTATATAGAGTAATGGTAAAGGAAAATGAAACATAATTTACTTGTATATTTTTCCATTTTCACCTTTCTAGGAATTTTTCCCCCTTCCATTTCATTAATATTTGGAAAACTATTTGGTAAGTTTTCCAAGTTGGAAGACAGAAAAAAAGCCCAGCCCTGCAGCCTACTAACCCTTTTAAGCCTAAACCTAACCCACCTCAATTTCATAGCCTAATTAATCTCTCTTAATTAATCTCTCTTGTTGATTGGAGTGCTTTGAATCTACTCAATGTACAATTCAAAAGGTTCAAATTTGAAAAGTGTACACAGATACATAGAATAAAATCTCTAAAACGAGCAGTGTATCACCCAATAGCTTTGATACAACTCACACTAATTAGTCTATATACGTAGTATACCATTATCACTTTTTTATTTAACTCAAAACTATTATAAATACTCGTCATTCACTGGATTAAAATCACAGCAATACAAATTGAAACTCAATATCCAATTACAAAAAGAGACCTAGCTAATAGTAGCTTGTTAGGGCAAATTCTCATTTTTATCACTCAAAAATGAATACCATGATCATCAAAACCTTCAAGCTTGCACTTTTCTTCATTCTCCTGATAGCATCGACTTGTAAGTATATATCTGACTCTTTTTTTTTTTACTAAAAAAGTTGTTCAAAAGTTTTTTGATGAACAATATTTATATTTGGATACTAAAAAATGTTTATCTTTTACATATAAGATATTTTTGAAGAAACATATTCAAGTAAACGTGGGAAAGAAATGTACATAACATTAACTAACTAAAAGGAACGTAGAGTATGTATTATTAAAAAAAACTTTTGTGATTAGATACTATTATTAAGTAAATACTTTATCTTTCCTGAAAAAATATTGATTGGTACTCAACATTTAATATTTTACTTTATTTCCTTCAACTTTTTAACATATAAAGTTGCACTTCTATGCATATGATTATAATTCTAACGTTTTAGTTTCTCAATATAATTTGTCAGAACTTTTTATGCAACTTTTTAATTATTAGTATTAATATTTGTCAACTATGAGTTCGAAAATCAAGTCACTTGAGTATTTTGCAGAGAGTAATTCCCCTATTTTTCCTATTCTCTAACAAAATTATCTTACTAACAAATTTAATAATTTTTTTTTCAGTGTCCGGAGTAGAAAATGTTCCGACGAGAAAAGAGTACAAATGTGTGAAAGATGGAGATTGTCAACGATATTGCAAGTCAACTTATAACATCTGCTACAATGGTGCTTGTGCCTGCATTCCAGGACGCCAGAAAGAATATTGTTGCTGAAAATTGAAAATTGTTGGAATTAGAAGCACTATATTTATTTTATTTATGTTTCATGTAATGCGTTAAATAAGTATCTCCCTTTACATTAATTAATGAAGAAAAACTAAAGCTTATTTTTCTTGGATACGTATGCTGCGCTCCACGCTTATCGTGGGCCCGTGCGCCACTTTCACGTTATTTACAAAATTATCATTTTCATTCAAATTCGTCTAAGTACGTTCGCCAGTAATTATGATGCTCATGCGTACTTTAAATAATGCGCATTCGACTCCAAATGATGCTCCTACGTACCTTAATGGTGTGTGAGCTGGAAATTGAGAGCATTAATCTTGTCATGAGAGCGAGTGCATCATATTTTGTAATGGAGAACATCATAATGCAACAGAGAGTGCATCATAGTGGTTACCAAAGACATCATTTTGAAAGGTTAATAAAACGAGTGTAACATTTGTCATGAGAGCGAGTGCATCATATTTTGTAATGGAGAGCATTATAATGTATCGGGAATGCATCATAGTGTAGAACAAAAAGCATCATTAACTCGTCAAAGAGAGTGCATCATATTAATGTTATGGGAGTGCATCATAGTGTATCGGGAATGCATCATTCTTCTTCGTATACTTCTTCTATCTAGGCGCTTAAGGAGCGCAAAGAGGCGCACCGTATAGTTACTCTTTTTCTTGGTGTATTTTTAATGGCAATGAATGTACTGATAATGTATGTAAGGTACTTGGCTTAATTCACTCTATGTTTAGATTAGCATTCCTTTTAAACGACTCAACTTTGACTTAACCTGTTCGATTTAAGACTCGTTTATTTTCATCTCATTCATTTTCTTTCGAACACTATTTTGGTCCAACCCTGGTTGGACAAAACTCCTCCAACCCACTTACGTGTCTTATTATTATTGATTGGTGTTACCACTATTTATTATTACGAGACTGCCACTATTAATTATGGGAGTGACAACTTTGTAATTAATAATGGTGACACTAACTACTAACGGTATGACATGTAAGCGGGTTGGAGGAAATAGAGGAAAATATTTTCCTTTTCTTGAACATATGTTTAGGGAAAGAAAAAAATACTCATCAAATTTGAGCACACTTTGGCGGATCATGAAATAGTAAAGACTCAACGAATCATGCCTTTAGCTTAACCATTAAGACCTTAAAAAATATTCAACAGTCCTTAATAGTTTTTTCAATTATCTTAGTAATTATTTGAATCAAACATGAGCATATGAAACATCCTTAATTTTTCATGGATTAAACTATTCCAAATCATATTCCAAATCATTTATTTTTTATTGTATGAAATGGAATTTCAAAGAGAATATAAACGAAAGTTGAGGTTGAGTAAGTGTGGATATAGGAAAATTTGTTCATTAATATAGGTACATGCCACGAGTTAGTTCTTGTATCCGCATGCGGATTTATAAAATTTAAACACAAAACACCACTACGTAGTTGATGAGAGTTTGGTAACAGGTATAGTAACGCACCAACCCGTTACCAGATATTTAACTCTTTTGAATTAAAAAAAAACATTTGAAACGACGGTAGCGGGTTGGTAACACCCCTACCCTCTACCACGCATAATTGTTTTTTTAATTTTCCGCATGCACTTGTTCAAAAGCTGCATTTACGTTTCGAGGTTGTAGTAGCGGGTTGGTAATGCCCCAACCCGCTACCACACCCTTTTCTCACACTTAGCAAAATACTCATCTTCTTCGCTATAATCTGTCTGCAGAGGCTGACTCTCGCATTGCTGCTTGTGGGCTTAAGAACGCAATCTACTGCATTAGTGCTTCATGTGTTCAATTTCAAGATCGTATCTTTGGAGACCTTCTTCCTTGCCTTCCTCAAGTAATTGCCTAGTTTTTTATTTTTCTTTTCTGATTCTAATGAAATAAAGGTGACCATCTGTTGCAGTTAGTAGGTAGAAGTAATTTAGGAATGTGTGTTGTTTTAAAAGTTTTTGTTATTTTAGCTGCTAATGCATGTATCAGTGCCAAAAGCCTCTCCATCAAAGTGATTGCAGAAGTTATGATCCCAAGGTTCCATATTTTCCTCATTTTATTAAACCCTTTAACATATGAACAAATTGAAGATGATACATGAACGATACTAGCTTATCACATTTCCTCATGTTAAACGCCGTAAGGAATGCATCCTAGTCATTTCCTGTGTTGCTAATACGCTGTTCTCAAGTTGAAATGTGACTGGTTTTGAGTTGTTGTGCAGGAAACCGCGTTTTACATTGTTTGGAAAGGCTGATTGAGAAGGGGAAGAGTCTTTACAACTTGATGCAAGAGAAGTACAAGCTTAAACCAAGGATGAATAAATTCGGGTTTGAAAGAGATGCACCGGATTTGAATGATGAATTTGGATTTTTATCAAATAAATTGGTAACGGGCTACGACTACCAAACCCGTTACCATTGGTAGCGGGTTGTTAACGGGTTTGGAAGAAGTGACGGCCTAATTAGTAACGCCCCAACCCGCTACCACCCCATTACCATTGATAGCGGGTAATGATTGACCGTTACCAAGAACCAAGCAACTACATAGTGCACTACGTAGTTGTTGATGGTTACAAAGCCAACAATAGAATGGAAGAGGATATTATGGGTTTGTAGCGGCCATGGCCGTTACAAAGCCACTACGTACAAAACATTAAATTTCACGTCCCGCTCTGATTTAAATCCTCTATCTCTCGAACTCTCCATCTTCACCCACTTTCAGATTTCTCTCTCTCTACTCCTTCACCATTTTTTCTCTCATTTCTCTTCTCTCCTTTTTTCCTCTTCATCTCACTCACCATCTTAAAGTTTCTTTCTCTAGATCTAAAGGTGGCGGATGCGGGCAATAGGGACGTGGGGGATGTAAAGGTGGCGGTGTAGGTCATCGAGCATCAGTGGTGGAGGCTGTGGAGGGTGGGTTTCTTTTTTTTTTCCCACAGATTTGACTTGGGATCATTTTTTGTTTCATATATTCAAGTATTTTTTTTTTGTATTTCTGGGTTAAATCTGAGTTAGAATGTGTTTTTTTATCTAGATCTGAGTTTTTTTGTTCCAGATCTAAGGTTTTTTTTGTATTTTATGGTTAAAGAGTCAAGTTTGGATGAAGATTTGGGTTTATTGATGAATAATATTATTGAAAATTTGAGTTTGGATTGTGTTTCTGAGTTTGGTACGGATGAAACAAGATGAATTTTCTTGAATGTGAATGAATTTTTCGTTTCAGATCTAAATTTGTTTCTATATCTAGATCTTTTTTTTAAAAAAAATCAAAATAGATTGTTGCGGTTCTAGCCATTTCAGGGGCGTTTCAATTGTGGCGGTTAAATTGAGACGATCTCCTTCAAAGCAGGCTCAAATGTAGCGGGATATGTAACGGCCTCCGCCACTATGATTGTAGTGGATCTGTAGTAGATAGGCCGCTACAAACGTCTCCGTAAATAAGTAGTGAAACCTACCCACATATTCATTGTTTCTATTATTTTCGAGATTTCAATTTTATGGCCACAAGATTTAACTTGATTTTGTGATTTTACGAATTAGTTATAAACCCTTAAAGTGGGGACAAAGGATTCAGGTTCTTCAATTTTAGGTATGATTATACTCCATTCGTCATAGTCAAATATTCATTAGGAAGATTTCATTAAAAAATTCTTTACAAATATGTTTATAAACTAAATATACTTATTAATCGTTTGCATATAAAATTATTGCACTTTATATATTAACACGTTGAAGAAAATAAATCATAAACTAAATGCTAAAAGTAAAGCTTAGCTTCTTTTATGGAACGGATGTGCTATATGTGACTTTTTTTTGAAGTTTTTGAAAAACGAAAATGAATACGTGACTTAACTAAAAGTTAGAAAGTTAATCTAGGCTAGAATCAAAAGGTTGGTCGGTGATAGTGAAGTAGGAGGGTTGAGAGTGGGTAGTTTGAGAGCAAAAAATTTAGCCTTGCTAGGAAAATGGCTAGGAAAATGGTAGTGGAGGTGATTGAAAGAAGCGGACAACTTTTGGGCGAAGGTGGTGACCAGTATCAAAGGGGGAGCTTCGAGTTCGATGTTTTTTTGGAGAGGTTTCGGGGGATGGAACACTTTGAAGGATATTAGGAAGGCGGAGAAGGGAGTAGAGAGTCTGGAAATTGAGTTTAAAAACACTTCTAGTAAGGTTGTGGGATCGGGTAACAATACATTTTTTGGGATGATGAGTGGGTGGGTGATTGTCCTCTAAAGAGCAGATTTTGCAGACTTTATGAGCTGGATACTAACCAAGAGAGTAGGGTCATAGAAAAGATTAGGTGGGAGAATGGGATTTGGAAGTGGGAGTGGAGCTAGAGGATCCCGCCAAGGGGAAGGACGGAGGGTGAATTTTTTGGGGTTGTTTTCTCTTTTACAGGATTACACTGCAAAGCTGGACGTCAATGACAGCTGGCGTTGGGATCTTGCATCAGATGGTATTTTCACAGTTCACTGTTCACTGTTCACTGCTATTCCCAGATGATTGGTGCCAAACTTGCAGCAGGGCACGACCTTTCGATGCGCTGGTGCAATAAGGTGCCAAAGAAGGTGAACATCTTCATTTGGAGAGCAACCCGCTGCTACATCCCGACCTTGGACCAGCTGCGCTAGAGAGGAGTTGAAGTGGAGTCTACATTATGCCTGCTATGCTCGGATGTAGTGGAGACTCCGGATCATGTTCTAGTTCACTATCCGTGGTCTTAGGAAATCTGACAAAAAATTGTCGTGTGGTGCAACTTGGATGTAAACAACTTTCTGAATGTCAGTGATGTTTTTTTTGGGGGGGAGCTTTATCTCTCAAGCCCCCCCAAAAACTTCTCAGTTGTGGCAAGCAACAACTTATGTCACTACTTCGTCCTTGTGGAAAGCTCGCAACTCTTTGGTTATGCAGAACATTCCATGGAACACCTCCAAAATTTTGGCGGACATACATGTGCTTTCGTTCCTCTAGATCTCTAGTAGATGTGCTAATCTGAATTTGACTTGGGGGGTCAACTGTTAAATCCTCTCTTGAGTGCTGCTGAAGGGGTGGGATAATTGCGTTGTCACTACTGAACTGTTTGGGGATACTCCGTTTACTTCGTTTCCTTCTTTCGTGGTAGCGCACAAATGTCTCTTAAGAGGTGGGTATGTTGCTAGTTGGCTTTCCCTTCGTTTTCTTTTCTTGCTTCCTAGGTTGGACCTCATTCTCGTGGGCACCATGCCTATTCTCGTGGGCACCATGCCTATTCTCGTGGGCACCATGCCTATTGTTCCCTCTCAGTAACTCTCCTTTTATTTTAATGAATCACTATTGCAAGCCGTTCAAAAAGACTAAAAGGTTGAGGAAAATATGTACATTCTAATTTTTCGAATTGTTCTAAAATTTTATTACTATAAAATTTCACTGAAGTGGTTTCTATTTCTTATCTCTCATTTCATCCCTCCATGAAAATTTTTACACATTTCATTTTTGGTTTATCCATAAAAAATTATGCACTTTCTTTAAATAAAATTTTCTCATCCAAAGATACTAAACTATCTCTTCTTTATCTATACTTTCCTATCACGTTTTTTATGTAACCTCTTCAACTCAAGGGTAATTATATCAAACTATATAATTCATCTTAATCTCCGCGCATAGTCTAGCTTGAACATCTTTTGGACATGGAAGGAGTACTATATAGAAACTATATATAACATCTTAATTAATTCTTATTTATTTTCTTACCCCTATTTCTCGGATGTATTTTTATGAGGATTTCAATTTCAATCCTAAAATTTTTCATTAATTGCTAGGAGTTAAAAAGATAATTTTAGGAAATTCTACGATACCTATGAGCTTAAAAAATATAAAAAATTTTTTTTGCATAAAAAAGATTTTTATGACTAATTTAATATTTGTTGAATTATTATAAGCTTTTTTTTACTTAAAATTTCATGTTAAAAATAATGTAATTAAGGTTTTTTTATACATCAATATGCTTATTAGTAAACTGTCAATTGGTATCTAGAAAACATCAAATTCACCCATAAACTAAAACAATCTAATTACTTCATTTTTTATAAGATTTGTTAATAAAAAAATGGTTATAACAACTCTTAACTTAATAAAGTAATCACATATTTTTACAAATATACATATCTATCATCCAGCACCCAACTATTAACCGTTACCAACCACTTAAAAAATTAGCTATATATATATATATATATATGTTCATAGAATATTTGATGCCCCGCCACGCATAGGACCAACGTGTCAAGGTGAACTAGTCTCACCCATAGGACCCAACCAACAATGACACTGGCAGGCCGACGGACAATAGCCACTTGGAGAGCCACTGCAACTTCTTCTTCTTCGCGGGAGAGCGTAAGTTGCGATAACCGGGCATGGATAGAATCTTTCTTGTCGAGCGGAGAACCGAAGCCAACAGAGGAGAGCGAGACGAGGAAGAGAACGGCGCCGGCAGAACCAGCGACTCGAAGAGCACACAAGAAGGTGATATGATCCTCACAAATGTGGTGGGATCAATATTCTTGCAAAGATCTAGCTTGTAGGAGATTCACAAACATACACACACATTTGGCTCTCTCCCACCTCAATCCTCAAATGGAGAGTAATAGGAGACTTACACTACGTCGATGATACACGTTTTACCGTGGCCTTTACCGCACATAAGGCCGCGGTAAGACAATTTACCGTGACCTTTACCGCGCAAAAAACCGCGGTAAAACGTTGGACGCGGTAAAGTGGCAGCGAGCCACGTTTACCGCGGCCGAAAGCGCGGTACGGCCGCGGTAACGTTCGCTGCCAGCTCGCTTCCAACGTTTACCGCGGCCCTTTGCGCGGTAAGGCCGCGATAAGATTTATTTTTAATTTCTTCACCCGTTTTCTTTCTCTTCATATTCCTTCATCTTCATTTTCATTTTCATCTTCATCTTCATCTTCATCCTTCATCCTCTCCCGTTTTCTTCTTCTTTCTTTCCTTCTTTCTTCTTCTTCCCGTTTTCTTCTTTCTTTCCTTCTTTCTTCCCGTTTTCATCTTTTCCTTTTTTCTTCTTCTTTCCTTCTTTCATTCATTCTTTCTTTCTTTTTCTTCTCCCATTTTTTTCATCTTTTCCTTCTTTCTTTCTTTCTTTCTTCTTCTTCTTCTTCTTCTTCTTCTTCTTCTTCTTCTTCTTTCTTCTTTCTTCTTTCTTCTTTCTTCTTTCTTTCTTCTTCTTCTTCTTCTTCTTCTTCTTCTTCTTCTTCTCTGTTCTTTCTTTCTTTCTTTCTTTCTTTCTTTCTTTCTTTCTTTCTTCTTCTTCTTCTTCTTCTTCTTCTTCTTCTTCTTCTTTCTCTATTCTTCTTCTTCTTCTTTAGATGAATTTCGAATTTCTGGGTTTTTTTGGGTTTTGTGGATGAATTCGGATGAATATTCATCCGAATTCATCCACTTTTTTTTAAATTATTTAAAATATTTACCGCGGCCTGTGACGCGGTAAGGCAGCGGTATTACCGCGGCTTCATCTTGTGGTAAGGCCTCTACCGCGCACCAATTCTTGCGGGAATTACCGCGGCCCTCCCCGCGGTTGTTACTGCGGCGCTACCTCGGGGGAGGCCGCGGTAAGTGTTGTTTCACCCACATAGTGTTAATTGGCTAGGGAAGAAATGGATCTAACACCTCAATTCTCAAATGAAAAGCAACACTAGATGTCAAGCTTGATTCCACTTTAATGGATCAAGGTGAATGGTGGAAATAGCAATGTTGGAGAACAAAGATGAACTTTCTCTCTTGGGAATTCTGAGTTCTAAAATCTGTTCTAAGTCTGAAATTACATGTGAATGGAGGTAATAGAGAGGGTGGAAGGCATGGGCTTCACTCTTTCATCATGAGGAGCGTATGGGAGTGTAAGTTTGCCCATTTCAGTCACTAAACAGATTGCTATGTTCCAGAAACGTGCTCCTAGAAAATTGCTGACTCTTGACGGGATTGGACACTTGTGTGCGCATGGTTTAAGGTCTTGCGGCACAGCGCGCGCATGGGGCGCGCAGTATTGATCTTTCTCCGGTGCTCCCTAGTCGAACCCTCCCAGACATCGTGCATGGATGCGCGGAGAACACGCAGAACGGTGTGGAAGGCTGCGCACTCTAGCAGCACGCACATTGGGTGTGCGCAGGCGATGCGTGCTATATGTAGCGCGTAGTGTAAGGTGGGCATGGGGCACGCGCATGTGGTGCGCAGCCTGGTCAGCATGTTTGGAGAGCACGCAACCCTGGCCAAAATCTTCAAGTCCCTCTAGACGACGCACGCGCAGTGGGCGCGCACAGGGCTCGTATGTTCCTCGAGGGCATGCGCGGCAGTGAAGGGCGCGCATCAACAGCGCATCCTCACTTCACTTGCGAAGTTGCTTCTTCCTCAAGTAAGCTCAGATTGAGGCCTCCACATGACTGGGCCCTATCTGCCTCCAAATGTATGCCCATTTGTTGGAGCTTGAGAGTCCTCTTCTGAGCTTCCTCTTCATCAAACTCTTGCGCCGTGATTTTCATAAGTGCATTGAGGCTCTCTTGAACTTTCTTTGTTCGTGACCTTGTCATGGGTCCTCCAATGCATTGAAGTGGATCCGGAGTGGTCTTTGGAGCTTGAAAAATAGGTCTTTGGAGGGTGATGTCCACATCAGAAGGACTAGCTTGGAGGTGAGGTGTAGAGTGCCGCTAGAGTTGAAAAAGTAGAACAAATCTAATTTAGTAGTAACATTCTTTTTTTTAATAGCGAAAAAGGCATATATTATTTCTGTTGACACCTGATTTTGTCCGAGTAGTAATTTAGATTTTTTTGGTATTTCTCCGTATTTTTATTTCATGTGATTTTTGTCATTATTTTATGTAATTTTTATCACTCTTGTTTCTTTTCGGTGATTTTGTCATTCTCATTATTTTATCTACTTTTTCTCTACTTATGTTATTTTATGTGATTTGTTTTGTCATTTTATTTTTCTCATGTGTTTTTGTCATTTTCTTATTTTATGTACTCCTCGTCCTTTTTGTTATTTTATGTGATTTTTGTTATTTTCATTATTTTACGTAGTTTTTGTCATTTTCATGTACGTTTTTATTATTATTATTTCATGTGTCTTTTATTATTTCATGTACTTTTGTTATTTTCATGATTTTTATGTGCTTTTATCATTTTATTAATTAAGATGTGTTTATTTTATTTTATTAATTAAAAAAGGAGAGAAAACTAAAAAAAAGAAAAAAAAAAGAAGGAAAAACTTACAGCAAACATGAGCTGCTCCTCCGCCGAGCGACCTGCAACCTCTACCCATCACCCATCCATCAAGCTTCGAATTCAAATTCCCTCATCATGGATCAAAGCTCCTGTCAATCAAAGATTTCGGCTATAAATTGAGCAATTTTCGTGAAGAAACGGGAGAGGATGAGCTCGGTTTTTGTTAACCGGCGACAAAAAACGCAATCCACCTCCACCTCGGGTTCTGGCCACCATCGTCGCCGAACACCACCCCCATCATCACCGCCAGGCTCCCACGAACTCAAAGGTACCCTCCTCCTTATCCGAAACCGCCGGAAAGCGGAAAAAAAACGTCGCCGACTCGCCGACCTCCACCTCCCACTTCCCTCTCCAGCCACTTTTGCTTCCAACAACCACCACCATTAGCTTCGTCACGACGAGAGAAAGACAGAACACCATCCCACGTTGCCGGAAATGCTCTGAAGAGGGAGCAATCGGCGAAAAACTGTCCCAACAGTTTCACGTTTAACAACCTCGACTCGACGCTCTGACCATCCTCGACGCCGGAAAACTACCGGAAACCACCCTCCCGTCGCTTACGCATCTCCCCGACCCAGGTCCGCCGCCGGAATTCAAGCTCCACCGCCAGCCGCCACCCACTCCGCAGCCTGGTTCGCGAAACGCGAAGAAGAAGAAGTTGTTGTACCATCAGTTTTAAACTTTTGGTAAAATGACAACTGCAGTCCTTGTCCCTTTAATTCAGTTCCTTTTCCACTTAAACCCCTCTAAATTTCTATAGTCTCATTTAAGTCACTCAAACAAGTTTCAAAACTAACAGTTTGGGCACTAGGCCTAAACCTTTTTATCTTAGTTAATACTCCCTCCGTCCCCGAAAGATTGGTAGATTTGTTTGGACACGGAGATTAAGGTGAATGTAAGATGTTTGTATATGTTTACTTAATTGCCCCTTAGTTGAGAGTGCACAAAAAACGAGGTAGAAAAAGTAAAGATAAAGTGAGGATAGTTTAGTAACTTTGAGAGTGAGAAGTTTCCTTTTAAGGAAAGTGATCAATTTTTCTGGGACAACCCAAAAAGAAAACGTGTACAATTTTTCAGGGACGGAGGGAGTATTTTTGTTATTATGTCAATATAAATTACTTTAATTTTTATTTTCAAGACATTTTGAGTTTTATTAGCCATAAAAATTACTAAGATTCATTTTTCTTATATTTTTTTTAGTGTCATTATTTGTCTTTCTCTTTTTTCTTAAAATCAAGCAAAAATCTAAAAAGAATCCGTGGTACCAATTTTGGGCGTACGAAAATTAACCATTTTTGTACGTAACTGACAAACGAATCCAGATCTCTCGTAGACCATTTTCAGGTTCCCAATCGACCTAGGAAATAGATTGGTGGGGACTCCTGACGAAAACCATGTCGCTACAATTTCGTTGAAAATTAAGTCAAGAGAAAACGTAACCACAGAAGTGAAAGCTTGAAACATCCAACATGAAAAAAAACTACTAGACAATTTAAAGTCCTTAAAAGAGAAATAACTAACAGCTACCAGTTGTCCGTAGAAGGTGGTGTATTCTCTAACGAAGCTAGCATAGGCCTTCAAACAAAGCAAAGAGGCTTGAACGCGCTAGAATTACTCATGGTAGGTTTGAGCCGGATTTCGTAGGAATCCGAGACGCACCATCTTAGCTGCACAAGAGCTAAACTTCAACTCGCCATGATATTTTGCAAAATAGAATATCATCCAACTCCGTCAAAGTAAACTAGTCAGAAGACACATAATATAAGATAAAATGTACGAAAAATAAAAAGCAAAAGCAATAACCTAAAACTGTCAAAAGATGGAGAAAAGGATAGTTCAAAATTATCTCCCCATTCAAGCTTGGAGATCACTATGCCAGGTGAGGTAGCCCAGACCACACAACCGACCGACAATGGCTGCCGACTCGAAGCTGCGCAGAACGAGGCAGATGGACGATGGAGCATGGCTCCATCTCGAACAGGCGATCCGGAAGAGAGAGAACGCACGGAGAAGCGGGCTGCGCCGAACGACGGTAGAAGACGTGCACCGGCAGCGCACGCAGATCATGTCAGCCTTGGAGAAACTCCAGTGGCAGGGAGTAAGGAGGAGTAGGGGCTGCGTTGTCGGACGAAATTGTCAAAGAAAGACCGAGCGCACCGCCGATGAAGGGATGAGAGGGAGCATCAGTAGAGGGAAGCGATCGCCGGCATGGATTTGGAGGCGGCGACGCAGAGCTTGGCTAGGTGAGCATCACGCGAGAGAGATAGCGGCTAGGGTTTTTCACTTTTTTTGCAGTTTATTTTAGGTATAGACGATAGGAATACTAGTGATTGTGAAAGTGAAGAGGAAATTCTTATGTGAATCACTTGAATTTAGCATTCCTTTTAAACAACTCAACTTTGACTTGATCAGTTGATTTAAGACTCATTTTATCTTATTCACTTCCTTTAACTTATCTTTAGAAAAAAGTTCAAAAAAAATACTCATCAAAATTTTGCACAATTTGGCGGATCACCTAATAATCTAACCTTAAAAACTACTCCGTTAACAATCCGTTATTTTTAACAACATTATTAGGTTTTTAATAATCAGAAAAGTTACACATTTATCTAAAAAAGAAATTTGGGTCTTGAAGTACAATTTTATTTTTGTAAAGGCTTAAAATTCACAATTTATCTAGGACTTATGTGGGTATACATAACAAGTTAGAGGACCCTTAAAGGTGTTGTACCGTTCGCGACATAATTAAACCCAAAATTTCCCAGATTCGCCGGAATTTGATCGGTGTTTCAATCAATCGCCGTCTTCTCATATCAGAAGCTGGAAGGAATCGGTCGAAATGGGAAGAGAGATGGAATCTAGTGTTCCTGTTCGTCGTCTCTCCTGCTCCACCTGCTTCGACGCACTCTGGTTCTGCTATTGTAATTTTTTCATATCCATCTCTGTTTGTTTGATCCGTTCTGTGAATTTCAGTAAGTTTGATTATTGTTTTTTATTTTCATTGTCTGGCTTCTTCTTGGTAGCTCCAGTTCACCAGATGCAGCAGTATTATCGGCTTGGATCTCTGGACAATTGTTCCGAGAAGTGGAGTGTTCTTTGGGACTGTTTGTCTTTAAAGACCAAACCCTCTTCTCAAATCCAGGTGCCTTTCTTTTTCTTCTCGAGTCTTTGAGTAAATGCACTCCATGTGTGTTTGGTCTTTAAATTACTTCAAACAAGTCCCAGAAAATAGAGCAACCACATCTGTTGGAAATGACTTATCTTCTGTACGCAGTTGAAGAAGCACCTCCTAGGGTTTTTCCACATTCAAGATGTCCAATTCCCGGCACGGTGGTGTCAGTAGCATAAGACATCACCGTTGACGTATCGATTCACCCCGTTGCTGCGAGCCGAATGATCTGAGCTGGAAGAAATCGCGCTTGAACAGCTACTTGGTGCCAGATTCACTCTTTTACCCAAACGATCTTCAATTCCATACGACACCATTAGGGCTGATCATTCGGTTAATTCGGTTTTAACCGAAACCGAATTACTCGAATAATTCGGTGTTCGGTTAATTTGGACAAAAACCGAATTAACCAAATGATACCTAAAACCGTATTAACCGATAACCGAATTCGATTCGGTTATTTCGGTTTTTGTCCAAATTAACCAAATTTTTTATTGACTAAGCTTAATGTTAAGATATGGGTTGTGGATTGGGGTAGTTCATTCAACATTGGGTATATTATGTATATTAGGTTGAGCTTAATTTTGTATTAATAATAAAAAAAACATTAAATACCGAATATTTCGGTTAATTCGGTTAACCGAATTAGTTAAAGCTATAACCGAAAACCGAACCGAAAACCGAATTTAAAGTTCGGTATAACCGATAACCGAACCGAAATACCGAAATAACCAAACCGAATTAACCGAAACCGAAAAAAAATTCGGTTAATTTGGTTTAACCGAGAAGTTGATCACCCCTAGACACCATGTTCATCACTCCTCAATTCGAAATCCCCAACTTCCCAGAAACCCTAATTGTAAATTTTGCCAAAATTCAATCTCACCTCATCATCAGCCATCAGCCTATTTAACCCAACAACCATCCACCTCAGCTTCCACCTGACCAACTGTTTTTACCACATCATCGTACTAACGGAATATACCCTCAAGATGCCCCCAATGTGACGTCCAAGGATGAGATTGGCACAATCTGAATAGGTAAGGGACTGATATGGCCGGTTAAATAGGTCAGTGGCCGGTTCGTTACGATTCCAATAGTTAAGGAGCTCAGAAAAAATATATTTAGAAAATTTAGATTTCAAATTATGATACACATATGAAAATTTTGATTTTCAATGTCTATAGATTCATTAAAAAAATGATAGATTAAATACCGTGAAACTGTCAAAACAAATGGTGAAATCTTTTACAGATGGATGGAGTATAAAAAACCATACTAGGATAAAACATGAAAAAAGGCCAGTAACCACAAAACCGAATTTTACATTAAGTGTGTTTGGTAATAGCTTTTCAAGTAGCTTTTGTGTTTTAAAAAATTAGGTTCTGGGGGCAAAAAAGCTCTTTAACTAGGTCGAAAAGTGCAAATTGTTTACTCTCATTTTTATCAGCTTGTTTTAACCACTCACATTTGTTTCGATAGTGCAAATTTAATACTCAAAGTTCCAACTCAGCCGCCATGTGTGATGTGAGACCCATTTTTGCTAATTTAGAGATTATGTGACACCCACTTTTGTTGATGTGGATGATTGTTTTGAGCAAGAATTGGGCTGACGGGTCCGCTTGTCGGGTCGTCTCCAATCCGTTGTATTTCGACGGTGATTCTGGCATTGAACAAGGTGGAGGTGGACTGGAAACGTCTTGGTGATTCTAAAGCAATTGATCGAAACCTCTCCTGGCCTGGAGGAGCATCAGAACGAAGGCAGAGGTGATGGAGCGTTGCACTTGGATCGGCTGGGATGCCGACGATTCGACACTTCTAACACAACCACTGTGCCTTCGGTGAACTCTGGAGCACCACCCTGGACCTGCTCTGCCACTGAAAAATGTCAATCGTGGCCGCCGGAGTAACAGAGCACGGTGGCGCCGCCGCAATACGTGCAAACGTGGCAAATCTTTAATTTGCACCTCTAGTATTTAACAGAATATTCTCCTATTAACGGAATATTCCTTTTGTTACCCCCTCCAGTATTTATCTTGCACATTTTCTAATCGAAAGTCTTTAATTTGCATTTAGTAATCAGAGATGAGTGATTAAAACAGGCCGATGAAAATATCAGTGGGTAAATCGCATTTTTCGACCTAGTTAAGTGGCTTTTTTTGCTCTTGAGCAAAAAAGTTATCAACAGTACTTTTTTTAGTTTAGTTGTTAGCTCTTTGATCTCAACAATTAAAGAATTATCTAAAACGCTACGTTACTACTAATTGAAACAATTATTTCCCAAATAGAACTATTATATTATATTGTGTATGACGGAACAAATTTTTATTTATGTGAGTATCTAAGCTTTAAATTAAGAGAACTCGATCTATAAAGTGAACATCTAAGCTTTAAGTAAAAAACGAGTCGAGCATATGGAGCCACAAGTAGTAAAAATGATTTAATTTCCCGCACTTCGTAGCGGTGTAAATTGTAATATTTTATAAGAATTTAATAAGGATGTAATAATAAGTGAAATAAATGTATATTTTTATGAAATAATGATAAAGTATATAATTATTATGGGTGAAAAAATTGGATCTCAGAATTTTTACATTTTATCATATGAAGTCTAAACCATTAGGGACAAAACGCAAAATAATAAGAAATAAAAGTAAAATAGAGATTTAGTTTTTTAAACAATTTGAAACGTAAATAGATAAAATCACTAAATTATGATGAGATGACACAATCTTATTAGGTGGATATCATTCATACAAAATTTTATGTATATGTATAGAGTTTTAAATACAAATACTAATTACACATTATTACTTTTCGTTAAAATCATCAACGCTCAAAGAAAGAAAGAAACTATTTCATAAGATTTGAAACTTTGATGACAGCATGCTACTTTTTAAATAGTTATAAATTGTAATGGATTTTTTTTCGTACAAAAAAATGACATACTTTCAAAATAGTTAAAGATAAGTAATGGAAGAAGATAATTTACAAAACTGTATTTTTTACAAATTTTATATTCATTTTAAATATTACTAAAACTTTCGATCTCCATAAAAAATAGTATTAACTAACACACTTTAAAGTAATCAAAATGAAGAAGAAAAAGTGAAGAAATAAGATGGATGAGGTGCGTATTCATCAACTAAATTATCAAATATTTGTGGTCTACTTTCATGAAATAAAAGCGAAAATAAGTAATAATGATTGTAGGTAAAAATTTACGGCTTAATTAAAAACTAAGATTTCCAAAATTTCGAGGACCAATACACATAATAATTAGAAATAAAAGTCAAAACATTGTTTTTTAAAAAATGTTTTCTCTCATAAATTTTATTTCATTTTTAAAATTTACAAACTTTTTCTCTATAAATAGTAAATGAACACACTTTAAAAGAAAAAAATGCAGGGAAAAATAGATAACGTGATACAACACAATTAATTTCATACTAATTTTCAAAATTACCAATTTCATACTAATTTTCAAAATTACCAAATTTTCCCTATTAGTAACATAATAAATATAATTTAAAATATTAATGAAATAAATAATAAATACAATTAAAAAATTAATTTAATAAATATAATTTTAAATTTTAAACAAATTTAATTTAAATTTTTTATATTAGTAACATAATAAATATAATTTAAAAAATAAAAAATAAAAATAATATAATTTTAAAAAATGAAAAAAATAATAAAATATTTGGAAAACTATTTGGTAAGTTTTCCAAGTTGGAAGACAGAAAAAAAGCCCAGCCCTGCAGCCTACTAACCCTTTTAAGCCTAAACCTAACCCACCTCAATTTCATAGCCTAATTAATCTCTCTTAATTAATCTCTCTTGTTGATTGGAGTGCTTTGAATCTACTCAATGTACAATTCAAAAGGTTCAAATTTGAAAAGTGTACACAGATACATAGAATAAAATCTCTAAAACGAGCAGTGTATCACCCAATAGCTTTGATACAACTCACACTAATTAGTCTATATACGTAGTATACCATTATCACTTTTTTTTTATTTAACTCAAAACTATTATAAATACTCGTCATTCACTGGATTAAAATCACAGCAATACAAATTGAAACTCAATATCCAATTACAAAAAGAGACCTAGCTAATAGTAGCTTGTTAGGGCAAATTCTCATTTTTATCACTCAAAAATGAATACCATGATCATCAAAACCTTCAAGCTTGCACTTTTCTTCATTCTCCTGATAGCATCGACTTGTAAGTATATATCTGACTCTTTTTTTTTACTAAAAAAGTTGTTCAAAAGTTTTTTGATGAACAATATTTATATTTGGATACTAAAAAATGTTTATCTTTTACATATAAGATATTTTTGAAGAAACATATTCAAGTAAACGTGGGAAAGAAATGTACATAACATTAACTAACTAAAAGGAACGTAGAGTATGTATTATTAAAAAAAACTTTTGTGATTAGATACTATTATTAAGTAAATACTTTATCTTTCCTGAAAAAATATTGATTGGTACTCAACATTTAATATTTTACTTTATTTCCTTCAACTTTTTAACATATAAAGTTGCACTTCTATGCATATGATTATAATTCTAACGTTTTAGTTTCTCAATATAATTTGTCAGAACTTTTTATGCAACTTTTTAATTATTAGTATTAATATTTGTCAACTATGAGTTCGAAAATCAAGTCACTTGAGTATTTTGCAGAGAGTAATTCCCCTATTTTTCCTATTCTCTAACAAAATTATCTTACTAACAAATTTAATAATTTTTTTTTCAGTGTCCGGAGTAGAAAATGTTCCGACGAGAAAAGAGTACAAATGTGTGAAAGATGGAGATTGTCAACGATATTGCAAGTCAACTTATAACATCTGCTACAATGGTGCTTGTGCCTGCATTCCAGGACGCCAGAAAGAATATTGTTGCTGAAAATTGAAAATTGTTGGAATTAGAAGCACTATATTTATTTTATTTATGTTTCATGTAATGCGTTAAATAAGTATCTCCCTTTACATTAATTAATGAAGAAAAACTAAAGCTTATTTTTCTTGGGTACAGGATACGGTGCGCTCACGCTTATCGTGGGCCCGTGCGCCACTTTCACGTTATTTACAAAATTATCATTTTCATTCAAATTCGTCTAAGTACGTTCGCCAGTAATTATGATGTTCATGCGTACTTTAAATAATGCGCATTCGACTCTAAATGATGCTCCTACGTACCTTTGAGAGCATTAATCTTGTCATGAGAGCGAGTGCATCATATTTTGTAATGGAGAACATCATAATGCAACAGAGAGTGCATCATAGTGGTTACCAAAGACATCATTTTGAAAGGTTAATAAAACGAGTGTAACATTTGTCATGAGAGCGAGTGCATCATATTTTGTAATGGAGAGCATTATAATGTATCGGGAATGCATCATAGTGTAGAACAAAAAGCATCATTAACTCGTCAAAGAGAGTGCATCATATTAATGTTATGGGATTGCATCATAGTGTATCGGGAATGCATCATTCTTCTTCGTATACTTCTTCTATCTAGGCGCTTAAGGTGCGCCTAGAGGCGCACCGTATAGTTACTCTTTTTCTTGGTGTATTTTTAATGGCAATGAATGTACTGATAATGTATGTAAGGTACTTGGCTTAATTCACTCTATGTTTAGATTAGCATTCCTTTTAAACGACTCAACTTTGACTTAACCTGTTCGATTTAAGACTCGTTTATTTTCATCTCATTCATTTTCTTCCGAACACTATTTTGGTCCAACCCTGGTTGGACAAAACTCCTCCAACCCACTTACGTGTCTTATTATTATTGGTTGATGCTATCACTATTAATTACGAGACTGCCACTATTAATTATGGGGAGTGACAACTTTGTAATTAATAATGGTGACACTAACTACTAACGGTATGACATGTAAGCGGGTTGGAGGAAATAGAGGAAAATATTTTCCTTTTCTTGAACATATGTTTAGGGAAAGAAAAAAATACTCATCAAATTTGAGCACACTTTGGCGGATCATGAAATAGTAAAGACTCAACGAATCATGCCTTTAGCTTAACCATTAAGACCTTAAAAAATAATCAACAGTCCTTAATAGTTTTTTCAATTATCTTAGTAATTATTTGAATCAAACATGAGCATATGAAACATCCTTAATTTTTCATGGATTAAACTATTCCAAATCATATTCCAAATCATTTATTTTTTATTGTATGAAATGGAATTTCAAAGAGAATATAAACGAAAGTTGAGGTTGAGTAAGTGTGGATATAGGAAAATTTGTTCACTAATATAGGTACATGCCACGAGTTAGTTCTTGTATCCGCATGCGGATTTATAAAATGTAAACACAAAACACCACTACGTAGTTGATGAAAGTTTGGTAACAGGTATAGTAACGCACCAACCCGTTACCAGATATTTAACTCTTTTGAATTAAAAAAAAACATTTGAAACGACGGTAGCGGGTTGGTAACACCCCTACCCTCTACCACGCATAATTGTTTTTTTAATTTCCCGCATGCACTTGTTCAAAAGCTGCATTTTACGTTTTCGAGGTTGTAGTAGCGGGTTGGTAATGCCCCAACCCGCTACCACACCCTTTTTCTCACACTTAGCAAAATACTCATCTTCTTCGCTATAATCTGTCTGCAGAGGCTGACTCTCGCATTGCTGCTTGTGGGCTTAAGAACGCAATCTACTGCATTAGTGCTTCATGTGTTCAATTTCAAGATCGTATCTTTGGAGACCTTCTTCCTTGCCTTCCTCAAGTAATTGCCTAGTTTTTTATTTTTCTTTTCTGATTCTAATGAAATAAAGGTGACCATCTGTTGCAGTTAGTAGGTAGAAGTAATTTAGGAATGTGTGTTGTTTTAAAAGTTTTTGTTATTTTAGCTGCTAATGCATGTATCAGTGCCAAAAGCCTCTCCATCAAAGTGATTGCAGAAGTTATGATCCCAAGGTTCCATATTTTCCTCATTTTATTAAACCCTTTAACATATGAACAAATTGAAGATGATACATGAACGATACTAGCTTATCACATTTCCTCATGTTAAACGCCGTAAGGAATGCATCCTAGTCATTTCCCTGTGTTGCTAATACGCTGTTCTCAAGTTGAAATGTGACTGGTTTTGAGTTGTTGTGCAGGAAACCGCGTTTTACATTGTTTGGAAAGGCTGATTGAGAAGGGGAAGAGTCTTTACAACTTGATGCAAGAGAAGTACAAGCTTAAACCAAGGATGAATAAATTCTGGGTTTGAAAGAGATGCACTGGATTTGAATGATGAATTTGGATTTTTTTATCAAATAAATTGGTAACGGGCTACCAGCTACCAAACCCGTTACCATTGGTAGCGGGTTGTTAACGGGTTTGGAAGAAGTGACGGCCTAATTAGTAACGCCCCAACCCGCTACCAGCCCCATTACCATTGATAGCGGGCTGGTAACAGATTGACCGTTACCAAGAACCAAGCAACTACATAGTGCACTACGTAGTTGTTGATGGTTACAAAGCCAACAATAGAATGGAAGAGGATATTCTGGGTTTGTAGCGGCCATGGCCGTTACAAAGCCACTACAAAACATTAAATTTCACGTCCCGCTCTGATTTAAATCCTCTATCTCTCGAACTCTCCATCTTCACCCACTTTCAGATTTCTCTCTCTCTACTCCTTCACCATTTTTTCTCTCATTTCTCTTCTCTCCTTTTTTCCTCTTCATCTCACTCACCATCTTAAAGTTTCTTTCTCTAGATCTAAAGGTGGCGGATGCGGGCAACAGGGACGTGGGGGATGTAAAGGTGGCGGTGTAGGTCATCGAGCACCAGTGGTGGAGGCTGTGGAGGGTGGGTTTCTTTTTTTTTTCCCACAGATTTGACTTGGGATCATTTTTTGTTTCATATATTCAAGTATTTTTTTTTGTATTTCTGGGTTAAATCTGAGTTAGAATGTGTTTTTCTATCTAGATCTGAGTTTTTTTGTTCCAGATCTAAGGTTTTTTTGTATTTTATGGTTAAAGAGTCAAGTTTGGATGAAGATTTGGGTTTATTGATGAATAATATTATTGAAAATTTGAGTTTGGATTGTGTTTCTGAGTTTGGTACGGATGAAACAAGATGAATTTTCTTGAATGCGTGAATGAATTTTTCGTTTCAGATCTAAATTTGTTTCTATATCTAGATCTTTTTTTTAAAAAAAAATCAAAATAGATTGTTGTGGTTCTAGCCGTTTCAGGGGCGTTTCAATTGTGGCGGTTAAATTGAGACGATCTCCTTCAGAGCAGGCTCAAATGTAGCGGTATATGTAACGACCTCCGCCACTATGATTGTAGTGGATATGTAGTAGATAGGCCGCTACAAACGTCTCCGTAAATACGTAGTGAAACCTACCCACATATTCATTGTTTCTATTATTTTCGAGATTTCAATTTTATGGCCACAAGATTTAACTTGATTTTGTGATTTTACGAATTTGTTATAAACCCTTAAAGTGGGGACAAAGGATTCAGGTTCTTCAATTTTAGGTATGATTATACTCCATTCGTCATAGTCAAATATTCATTAGGAAGATTTCATTAAAAAATTCTTTACAAATATGTTTATAAACTAAATATACTTATTAATCGTTTGCATATAAAATTATTGCACTTTATATATTAACACGTTGAAGAAAATAAATCATAAACTAAATGCTAAAAGTAAAGCTTAGCTTCTTTTATGGAACGGATGTGCTATATGTGACTTTTTTTTGAAGTTTTTGAAAAACGAAAATGAATACGTGACTTAACTAAAAGTTAGAAAGTTAATCTAGGCTAGAATCAAAAGGTTGGTCGGTGATAGTGAAGTAGGAGGGTTGAGAGTGGGTAGTTTGAGAGCAAAAAATTTAGCCTTGCTAGGAAAATGGCTAGGAAAATGGTAGTGGAGGTGATTGAAAGAAGCGGACAACTTTTGGGCGAAGGTGGTGACCAGTATCAACGAGGGAGCTTCGAGTTCGATGTTTTTTGGAGAGGTTTCGGGGGGTGGAACGCTTTGAAGGATATTAGGAAGGCGGAGAAGGGAGTAGAGAGTCTGGAAATTGAGTTTAAAAACACTTCTAGTAAGGTTGTGGGATCGGGTAACAATACATTTTTTGGGATGATGAGTGGGTGGGTGATTGTCCTCTAAAGAGCAGATTTTGCAGACTTTATGAGCTGGATACTAACCAAGAGAGTAGGGTCATAGAAAAGATTAGGTGGGAGAATGGGATTTGGAGGTGGGAGTGGAGCTAGAGGATCCCGCTAAGGGGAAGGACGGAGGGTGAATTTTTGGTGTTGTTTTCTCTTTTACAGGATTACACTCCAAAGTTGGACGTCAATGACAGCTAGCGTTGGGATCCTGCATCAGATGGTATTTTCACAGTTCACTGCTATTCCCAGATGATTGGTGCCAAACTTGAAGCAAGACACGGCCTTTCGATGCGCTGGTGCAACAAGGTGCCAAAGAAGGTGAACATCTTCATTTGGAGAGCAACCCGCTGCTACATCCCGACCTTGGACCGGCTGCGCTAAAGAGGAGTTGAAGTGGAGTCTACATTATGCCTGCTATGCTCGGATGCAGTGGAGACTCCAGATCATGTTCTAGTTCACTGTCCGTGGTCTTAGGAAATCTAACAAAAAATTGTCGTGTGGTGCAACTTGGATGTAAACAACTTTCTGAATGTCGGTGATGTTTTTTTTTGGGAGCTTTATCTCTCAAGCCCCCCCAAAAACTTCTCAGTTGTGGCAAGCAACAACTTATGTCACTACTTCGTCCTTGTGGAAAGCTCGCAACTCTTTGGTTATGCAGAACATTCCATGGAACACCTCCAAAATTTTGGCGGACATACATGTGCTTTCGTTCCTCTAGATCTCTAGTAGATGTGCTAATCTGAATTTGACTTGGGGGGTCAACTGTTAAATCCTCTCTTGAGTGCTGCTGAAGGGGTGGGATAATTGCGTTGTCACTACTGAACTGTTTGGGGGATACTCCATTTACTTTGTTTCCTTCTTTCGTGGTAGCGCGCAAATGTCTCTTAAGGGGTGGGTCTGTTGCTAGTTGGCTTTCCCTTCGTTTTCTTTTCTTGCTTCCTAGGTTGGACCTCATTCTCGTGGGCACCATGCCTATTCTCGTGGGCACCATGCCTATTCTCGTGGGCACCATGCCTATTGTTCCCTCTCAGTAACTCTCCTTTTATTTTAATGAATCACTATTGCAAGCCGTTCAAAAAGACTAAAAGGTTGAGGAAAATATGTACATTCTAATTTTTCGAATTGTTCTAAAATTTTATTACTATAAAATTTCACCAAGTGGTTTCTATTTCTTATCTCTCATTTCATCCCTCCATGAAAATTTTTAAACATTTCATTTTTGGTTTATCCATAAAAAATTATGCACTTTCTTTAAATAAAATTTTCTCATCCAAAGATACTAAACTATCTCTTCTTTATCTATACTTTCCTATCACGTTTTTTATGTAACCTCTTCAACTCAAGGGTAATTATATCAAACTATATAATTCATCTTAATCTCCGCGCATAGTCTAGCTTGAACATCTTTTGGACATGGAAGGAGTACTATATAGAAACTATATATAACATCTTAATTAATTCTTATTTATTTTCTTACCCCTATTTCTCGGATGTATTTTTATGAGGATTTCAATTTCAATCCTAAAATTTTTCATTAATTGCTAGGAGTTAAAAAGATAATTTTAGGAAATTCTACGATACCTATGAGCTTAAAAAATATAAAAAAAAATTTTTGCATAAAAAAGATTTTTATGACTAATTTAATATTTGTTGAATTATTATAAGCTTTTTTTTACTTAAAATTTCATGTTAAAAATAATGTAATTAAGGTTTTTTTATACATCAATATGCTTATTAGTAAACTGTCAATTGGTATCTAGAAAACATCAAATTCACCCATAAACTAAAACAATCTAATTACTTCATTTTTTATAAGATTTGTTAATAAAAAAATGGTTATAACAACTCTTAACTTAATAAAGTAATCACATATTTTTACAAATATACATATCTATCATCCAGCACCCAACTATTAACTGTTACCAACCACTTAAAAAATTAGCTTATATATATATATATATATATATATATATATATATATATATATATATATATATATATATATATAGATATATATGTTCATAGAATATTTGATGCCCCGCCACGCATAGGACCAACGTGTCAAGGTGAACTAGTCTCACCCATAGGACCCAACCAACAATGACACTGGCAGGCCGACGGACAATAGCCACTTGGAGAGCCACTGCAACTTCTTCTTCTTCGCGGGAGAGCGTAAGTTGCGATAACCGGGCATGGATAGAATCTTTCTTGTCGAGCGGAGAACCGAAGCCAACAGAGGAGAGCGAGACGAGGAAGAGAACGGCGCCGGCAGAACCAGCGACTCGAAGAGCACACAAGAAGGTGATATGATCCTCACAAATGTGGTGGGATCAATATTCTTGCAAAGATCTAGCTTGTAGGAGATTCACAAACATACACACACATTTGGCTCTCTCCCACCTCAATCCTCAAATGGAGAGCAATAGGAGACTTACACTACGTCGATGATACACGTTTTACCGCGGCCTTTACCGCACATAAGGCCGCGGTAAGACAATTTACCGTGGCCTTTACCGCGCAAAAAACCGCGGTAAAACGTTGGACGCGGTAAAGTGGCAGCGACCACGCCGCGCGGCGAAAGCGCGGGCGGCCGCGTAACGTTCACGCCGCCACTCGCTTCAACGCCATCGCGGCCCTTTGCGCGGTAAGGCCGCGGTAAGATTTATTTTTAATTTCTTCACCCGTTTTCTTTCTCTTCATATTCCTTCATCTTCATTTTCATTTTCATCTTCATCTTCATCCTTCATCCTCTCCCGTTTTCTTCTTCTTTCTTTCCTTCTTTCTTCTTCTTCCCGTTTTCTTCTTTCTTTCCTTCTCTCTTCCCGTTTTCATCTTTTCCTTTTTTCTTCTTCTTTCCTTCTTTCATTCATTCTTTCTTTCTTTTTCTTCTCCCATTTTTTTCATCTTTTCCTTCTTTCTTTCTTTCTTTCTTTCCTTCTTCTTCTTCTTCTTCTTCTTCTTCTTCTTCTTCTTCTTCTTCTTCTTCTTCTTCTTTCTTCTTCTTCTTCTTCTTCTTCTTCTTCTTCTTCTTCTTCTTCTTCTTCTTCTTCTTCTTTCTCTATTCTTCTTCTTCTTCTTTAGATGAATTTCGAATTTCTGGGTTTTTCTGGGTTTTGTGGATGAATTCGGATGAATATTCATCCGAATTCATCCACTTTTTTTTTAAATTATTTAAAATATTTACCGCGGCCTGTGACGCGGTAAGGCCGCGGTATTACCGCGGCTTCGTGCGCGGTAAGGCCTCTACCGCGCCCCAATTTACTGCGGGAATTACCGCGGCCCTCCCCGCGGTTGTTACTGCGGCGCTACCGCGGGGGAGGCCGCGGTAAGTGTTGTTTCACCCACATAGTGTTAATTGGCTAGGGAAGAAATGGATCTAACACCTCAATTCTCAAATGAAAAGCAACACTAGATGTCAAGCTTGATTCCACTTTAATGGATCAAGGTGAATGGTGGAAATAGCAATGTTGGAGAACAAAGATGAACTTTCTCTCTTGGGAATTCTGAGTTCTAAAATCTGTTCTAAGTCTGAAATTACATGTGAATGGAGGTAATAGAGAGGGTGGAAGGCATGGGCTTCACTCTTTCATCATGAGGAGCATATGAGAGTGTAAGTTTGCCCATTTCCGTCACTAAACAGATTGCTATGTTCCAGAAACGTGCTCCTAGAAAATTGCTGACTCTTGACGGGATTGGACACTCGTGTGCGCATGGTTTAAGGTCTTGCGGCACAGCGCGCGCATGGGGCGCGCAGTATTGATCTTTCTCCGGTGCTCCCTAGTCGAACCCTCCCAGACATCGTGCATGGATGCGCGGAGAACACGCAGAACGGTGTGGAAGGCTGCGCACTCTAGCAGCACGCACATTGGGTGTGCGCAGGCGATGCGTGCTATATGTAGCGCGTAGTGTAAGGTGGGCATGGGGCACGCGCATGTGGTGCGCAGCCTGGTCAGCATGTTTGGAGAGCACGCAACCCTGGCCAAAATCTTCAAGTCCCTCTAGACGACGCACGCGCAGTGGGCGCGCACAGGGCTCGTATGTTCCTCGAGGGCATGCGCGGCAGTGAAGGGCGCGCATCAACAGCAGCCTCACTTGCGAAGTTGTTTCTTCCTCAAGTAAGCTCAGATTGTGGCCTCCACATGACTTGGGCCTATCTTCCTCCAAATGTATGCCCATTTGTTGGAGCTTGAGAGTCCTCTTTTGAGCTTCCTCTTCATCAAACTCTTGCGCCATGATTTTCATAAGTGCATTGAGGCTCTCTTGAACTTTCTTTGTTCGTGACCTTGTCATGGGTCCTCCAATGCATTGAAGTGGATCCGGAGTGGTCTTTGGAGCTTGAAAAATAGGTGCTGGAGGGGTGATGTCCACATCAGAAGGACTAGCTTGGAGGTGAGGTGTAGAGTGCCGCTAGAGTTGAAAAAGTAGAACAAATCTAATTTAGTAGTAACATTCTTTTTTTTAATAGCGAAAAAGGCATATATTATTTCTGTTGACACCCGATTTTGTCCGGAGTAGTAATTTAGATTTTTTTCGGCATTTCTCCGTATTTTTATTTCATGTGATTTTTGTCATTATTTTATGTAATTTTTATCACTCTTGTGTCTTTTCGGTGATTTCGTCATTCTCATTATTTTATCTACTTTTTCTCTACTTATGTTATTTTATGTGATTTGTTTTGTCATTTTATTTTTTTCATGTGATTTTGTCATTTTTTATTATTTTATGTACTCCTCGTCCTTTTTGTTATTTTATGTAATTTTTGTTATTTTCATTATTTTACGTAGTTTTTGTCATTTTCATGTACGTTTTTATTATTATTATTTCATGTGTCTTTTATTATTTCATGTACTTTTGTTATTTTCATGATTTTTATGTGCTTTTATCATTTTATTAATTAAGATGTGTTTATTTTATTTTATTAATTAAAAAAGGAGAGAAAACTAAAAAAAAGAAAAAAAAAAGAAGGAAAAACTTACAGTAAACACGAGCTGCTCCTTCTTCTCCGCCGAGCCACCTGCAACCTCTACCCATCACCCATCCATCAAGCTTCGAATTCAAATTCCCTCATCATGGATCAAAGCTCCTGTCAATCAAAGATTTCGGCTATAAATTGAGCAATTTTCGTGAAGAAACGGGAGAGGATGAGCTCGGTTTTTGTTAACCGGCGACAAAAAACGCAATCCACCTCCACCTCGGGTTCTGGCCACCCTCGTCGCCGAACACCACCCCCATCATCACCGCCAGGCTCCCACGAACTCAAAGGTACCCTCCTCCTTATCCGAAACCGCCGGAAAGCGGAAAAAAAACGTCGCCGACTCGCCGACCTCCACCTCCCACTTCCCTCTCCAGCCACTTTTGCTTCCAACAACCACCACCATTAGCTTCGTCACGACGAGAGAAAGACAGAACTGTTGTTTGTGGCTACATCCTTATCCCACATTGCTTGTAGAAATGAAGTAGGAGAGGATTTCAGCTATAAATAGGAAGGCCTCTCCTCCCTTCATCTCATCCCAAACAAAAGCAATTAGCTTACTTCTCTCTCTCTTTGTAATATTTCTTCGATAGTGAAATATTATTTTGGTAGTGTCCGAGGACGTAGGCATAATTGGCCGAACCTCGTTATTTTTGGTGTTCTCTTCTATTGTTATTCTTCAAGTAGCTGTTATAGGGTATAGCTGTAGTGATATATTGTGCTCTAAAACCACACTAAGGATAATTCCCAGGAAAGACGGAGGGGTCACAGACGGTCCCACTTAAAACCCGCCTCCTAGACAGAATTTCCTCTATGTAATTTTAGAGCACAATATATCACTACAGCTATACCCTATAACAGCTACTTGAAGAATAACAATAAGAGAACACCAAAATAACGAGGTTCGGCCAATTATGCCTACGTCCTCGGACACTACCAAAATAATATTTCACTATCGAAGAAATATTACAAAGAGAGAGAGAAGTAAGCTAATTGCTTTTGTTTGGGATGAGATGAAGGGAGGAGAGGCCTTCCTATTTATAGCTGAAATCCTCTCCTACTTCATTTCTACAAGCAATGTGGGATAAGGATGTAGCCACAAACAACAAATCTCCACCTTGGCTAAATCCATATCCACAATCTGTAAACTCTCTCATAACCGAAGTTATCTTCTGTAGTGTCTTCAAATGCGCTATGAAGCGCCAGCTTCAGATTCTAAGAACATTGATCAAGTCCAAACAATGTTGGAACTTAACCCTATAACAACTTTTGTCATCATGTCGGCGGGATTTTCTGCCGGAATCTTCTGAAGTAGTATCTCACCTTCTTCCAGAATCTCCCTTACAAAATGATATCGAACATCAATATGCTTCGTCCTTGCATGATAGACTTGGTTCTTTGCTAAGCAAATAGCACTCTGACTGTCACAATGCACTTTGATATGCTTCTGACCAACTCCCAAGTCATTCAACAACACCTGAAGCCAAATAGCCTCCTTAATGCCTTCCGTAATCGCCATATACTCCGCCTCTGTTGTAGACAAAGCAAGCCGATCGCAAGGTAGACTTCCAACTAACCGGTGCTTTTGCAAGCGTAAACACATAACCGGTAGTTGACCGACGTTTGTCCATATCACCAGCATAGTCAGAATCACAATATCCAACTATGCACTGACCAACTGTCTTATCCCGCTCAAACATCAAACCGATATCTACGGTTTGTTGGATATACCGTAGAATCCATTTCACAGCTTGCCAATGTTCTTTACCGTGATCATGCATATATCTGCTCACAACTCCAACCGCTTGTGAAATGTCCGGCCTCGTACACACCATGGCATACATCAAGCTACCAAGCTGCATTTGCATATGGAACTTTTGACATATATTCTCGTTCTTCATCATTCTTCGGAGATAATGATGCACTAAGCTTGAAATGAGGAGCAGGAGGCGTGCTAACATGTTTGGTTTTTTCATCCATCCCAAAACGCTTTAACACCTTTCTCAGATATTGTTGCTGAGTCAAACAAAGTCTCCCCAATTTTCTATCTCTGCTTATCTCCATGCCGAGAATCTTCTTAGCTTCACCCAAATCCTTCATTTCAAACTCTTGATTCAAATTTGAGCCTTTAACTTTTCTATCTCTCCTTTATTCTTTGATGCTATCAACATATCATCGACATAAAGGAGAAGATAGATAAAAGATCCATCCCGTAGCTTACGCAAATACACACAATGATCATATTTGCTTCGTGTGTACTTCTGCCTCAACATAAACTTATCAAACCGTTTGTACCATCGCCTCGGAGATTGCTTCAATCCATATAACGATTTGCCCAATTTGCACACCATATTTTCTTTCCCCACAACCTTGAATCCTTCTGGATGAGTCATATAGATTTCCTCTTCCAAGTCACCATGTAAAAATGCAGTTTTTACATCCATTTGAACTAGTTCCAGATCCAATTGAGCTACCAAGGCCAACAATATTCTAATGGAGGAATGTTTTACTACTGGAGAAAATACCTCATTATAGTCAATTCCCTCCTTCTGAGCATAGCCTTTAGCTACCAGCCTTGCCTTGTAGCGTACATCATTCTTGTCAGGAAATCCTTCTTTCTTTGCAAACACCCATTTGCACCCAACTGCCTTCTTTCCCTTTGGCAAACTTGCTAGCTTCCATGTTTGGTTTTTAACAAGGGACTGCATTTCTTCTTCCATAGCCTCGTTCCACTTTTCTGCTTCAGAGCTTTGTTCAGCTTCTCTATAAGTGGTAGGAACTTCATCATTTATTGAAGATGCATAAGCCACCATATCTTCAAAACGATCCGGTCTCCTTGTGTTTCTTTTGGGCTTACCGATCGCAATTGGTACATGTTCTTTGGTGAGGTTCTTGTGCTGGAACCTCTGATTCTTCTAATGACTCCTCTTCTACTATAGGAGTATCTCCATCTGTCTCCCCGTCTACCGCAGGGAGTATGCGGGTCCAACATTCTTCTCTCAAACTCCACTGTTTGGGAGTATTCTCCACTGTTGTGGAGTGTCATCTCTCAACTCTGCTACATTTTTCAATAGGGTAGACTCATCAAAAGTAACATCCCGACTGAAAATTATCTTCTTTGTCTCTGGACACCATAGGCGATATCCTTTAATACCGAGAGGACATCCCCATGAATATAGCTTTCTTTGCCCTCGGATCCAACTTTGATTCCTTAACATGGTAGTATGCGGTGGAACCAAACACACGTAAGGAATTATAATCAGAAAGCTTTTCCATACCACATCTCCAATGGTGTCTTGCCATTGATAGCGATTGATGGCAATCGATTAATGAGATGGCCAGCGTATGTTCTGACCTCAGCCCAAAATTGTTTGCCTAACTTGACATTAGACAACATACACCGAACTTTCTCCGGTAGAGTCCGGTTCATTCGTTCTGCCACTCCATTACATTGTGGTGTACCTCTAATCGTGAAGTGTCGTACAATCCCTTCATCTTGACAAACTTTCATGAAAGGATCACCGGTGTATTCTCCGCCATTATACTGTTGAGACACTTTATCTTTCTACCACCCGAGTCTCCAACATCTTTTTCCAAGTGAGAAAGACACCGAGCACTTCATCCTTCGACTTCAAAGTGTACACCCATACTCTCCGGAAAAATCATCAACAAAGGTAACATAATAGTGTTTACCTCCCAATGAAGCTGTTTTGGAAGGTCCCCACACATCGAGTGAACATAATCCAAAATACCTTTGGTATCGTGGATTGCGTGCAAACTTCACTCTTGTTTGCTTCCCTTTGATGCAATGTTCGCACAATTCCAATTTGCGGGTTTGAACTCCATTAAGCAATCCTTGTTTTGAAAGAATTTTCAAGGATTTTTCTCCTGCATGCCCCAAGCGCATATGACATAACCTGGTTGCTTCTAGCTCCTGATCATCACTAGAAACTGCTGTTGTTGCTCCAGTAATTGTACTGCCTTCATAGTAATACAAATTATTCCTCATTCGGACTGCCTTCATTACTACAAGAGCTCCCGAGACAATCTTCCTTATACCATTTCTAGAGATTATGTCAAAGCCCTTTTTCTCTAGAACTCCTTCGAAATAAGATTTCTCGACAAGCTCGGTACATACACGACGTCGTTCAAGATTCTCGATTGAACCATCAGCATTTCTCAAATGTATTGAGCCAATGCCAACTATTTCACACATGATCGTTATTTGTCAGATAAGAAACTCCTTCATATTCTTTGAAATCGAAAAACCAGTCTGTTGAAACTCATGTGATAGCCGCAACCGGAATCAAAAATCCATTTCTTTGGAATGGTCCGATGGCGACGCCTTGATTACTAATGAAAAGTCCGAGTCAATATCTGCACACTCGGCTACATTTGTATTTGCAATGACTTTCCCTTTATCGGGTTTCCTTTTATTTTTCAGCTTTGGACAATCTTTCTTCCAAATTGCCCTTTTTCATGGCAAAAGGCACATTCGTCTTTGGTCTGATGCAGTGCGACCTCCCTTCTTTCCTTTATTCCGGCTTTTCGAACGACCTCTCACTACTAGTGCTTCTGCTGCTCCGTTATAGCTTTCCTTCTTATCTTTTCTTCTCACTTCATAGCTATTCAGTGCCGCACAAACTTCACTGAGAGATACCTCTGCTTTTCCATGGAGTAGAGTTGTTTCGAGGAACTCAAACTCCTCCTAAGTGATCCCAACAACATCAAAGCCAGATCTTCATCTTTAAAAGTCACATCCAAATTCATCAAGTCGAACAAGTCGATTGAAATTTGTGATATGATCATTCATCGTGGTACCGGAGAATAAGTGAATCAATGACCTCTTTTTCATATGAAGCTTATTCGACTACTTTTCTTCAAAACTTCTCTTCCAATGCCTTCCACAATTTGCTAGCGAAGTTTCTTTCTGAGAATGCATACTGCTCTCTGGATAGACATGATCCGATTGTACCACATGCCATACGGTTAACTCTCCTCCACTCATTCTCATCAACATCTTGGTTTCTCTTCTTCAATGGCAATGTCTAGACCTTGCTGAAATGAAGCGTCTAGAACCTCCCCTTGCCACATGCCGAAATGGCCTGTCGTCAAAAATTTCCACCGCGAATCTTACATTTGCCACCGCTTTGTTCTTCCCAAAATAGATGAGGAAGAAGGCGCCGACTTCGTTGGTGTGGATGTATTTTTGTCGTCGCCATTACTTGCTTGACTTCTAATTAATAGCCCTCAAATTCGGAATGCCAAACACCTCCAATACCTTTCTGATGTGGAAGTTCGGACTATGCCGCAACCACAGAGCATACTAAGTAGCCTTCTAATGCGGAAAACCAAGACCTAAGATACCTTTCTGATGTGGAAGATCAGCCTAAGCCGCAACCACAGAGCATACTAAGTAGCCTGGCTCTGATACCAATTGTTGCGGAAGCTCCGGAATAATCCCAAACAAAAGCAATTAGCTTACTTCTCTCTCTCTTTGTAATATTTCTTCGATAGTGAAATATTATTTTGGTAGTGTCCGAGGACGTAGGCATAATTGGCCGAACCTCGTTATTTTTGGTGTTCTCTTCTATTGTTATTCTTCAAGTAGCTGTTATAGGGTATAGCTGTAGTGATATATTGTCTTTCTAAAATTACATAGAGGAAATTGCATGCAGGAGGCGGGTTTTAAGTGGGACCGTCTGTGACCCCTCCGTCTTTCCTGGGAATTATCCTTAGTGTGGTTTTACAGTTCAATACTTCACTCTCTTACCCATTTGTTAGAGGGATTATTCCGGAGCTTCCGCAACAAGAACACCATCTCACGTTGCCGGAAATGCTCTGAAGAGGGAGCAATCGGCGAAAAACTGTCCCAACAGTTTCACGTTTAACAACCTCGACTCGACGCTCTGACCATCCTCGACGCCGGAAAACTACCGGAAACCACCCTCCCGTCGCTTACGCATCTCCCCGACCCAGGTCCGCCGCCGGAATTCAAGCTCCACCGCCAGCCGCCACCCACTCCGCAGCCTGGTTCGCGAAACGCGAAGAAGAAGAAGTTGTTGTACCATCAGTTTTAAACTTTTGGTAAAATGACAACTGCAGTCCTTGTCCCTTTAATTCAGTTCCTTTTCCACTTAAACCCCTCTAAATTTCTATAGTCTCATTTAAGTCACTCAAACAAGTTTCAAAACTAACAGTTTGGGCACTAGGCCTAAACCTTTTTATCTTAGTTAATATTTTTGTTATTATGTCAATATAAATTACTTTAATTTTTATTTTCAAGACATTTTGAGTTTTATTAGCCATAAAAATTACTAAGATTCATTTTTCTTATATTTTTTTTAGTGTCATTATTTGTCTTTCTCTTTTTTCTTAAAATCAAGAAAATCTAAAAAGAATCAGTAGTAATTTTGGGCGTACGAAAATTAACCATTTTGTGCGTAATCGACAAACGAATCCAGATCTCTCGTAGACCATTTTCAGGTTCCCAATCGACCTAGGATATAGTTTGGTGGGGACTCCTGACGAAAACCATGTCGCTACAATTTCGTTGAAAATTAAGTCAAGAGAAAACGTAACCACAGAAGTGAAAGCTTGAAACATCCAACATGAAAAAAAACTACTAGACAATTTAAAGTCCTTAAAAGAGAAATAACTAACAGCTACCAGTTGTCCGTAGAAGGTGGTGTATTCTCTAACGAAGCTAGCATAGGCCTTCAAACAAAGCAAAGAGGCTTGAACGCGCTAGAATTACTCACAGTAGGTTTGAGTAGGATTTCGTAGGAATCCGAGACGCACCATCTTAGCTGCACAAGAGCTAAACTTCAACTCGCCATGATATTTTGCAAAATAGAATATCATCCAACTCACAAAGTAAACCAGTCAGAAGACACATAATATAAGATAAAATGTACGAAAAATAAAAAGCAAAAGCAATAACCTAAAACTGTCAAAAGATGGAGAAAAGGATAGTTCAAAATTATCTCCCCATTCAAGCTTGGAGATCACTATGCCAGGTGAGGTAGCCCAGACCACACAACCGACCGACAATGGCTGCCGACTCGAAGCTGCGCAGAACGAGGCAGATGGACGATGGAGCATGGCTCCATCTCGAACAGGCGATCCGGAAGAGAGAGAACGCACGGAGAAGCGGGCTGCGCCGAACGACGGTAGAAGACGTGCACCGGCAGCGCACGCAGATCATGTCAGCCTTGGAGAAACTCCAGTGGCAGGGAGTAAGGAGGAGTAGGGGCTGCGTTGTCGGACGAAATTGTCAAAGAAAGACCGAGCGCACCGCCGATGAAGGGATGAGAGGGAGCATCGGTAGAAGGAAGCGATTGACGGCATAGATTTGGAGGCGGCGACGCAGAGCTTGGCTAGGTGAGCATCACGCGAGAGAGATAGCGGCTAGGGTTTTTTCACTTTTTTTTGCAGTTTATGTTAGGTATAGACGATAGGAATACTAGTGATTGTGAAAGTGAAGAGTAAATTCTTATGTGAATCACTTGAATTTAGCATTCCTTTTAAACAACTCAACTTTGACTTGATCAGTTGATTTAAGACTCATTTTATCTTATTCACTTCCTTTAACTTATCTTTAGAAAAAAGTTCAAAAAAAATACTCATCAAAATTTTGCACAATTTGGCGGATCACCTAATAATCTAACCTTAAAAACTACTCCGTTAACAATCCGTTATTTTTTAACAACATTATTAGGTTTTTAATAATCAGAAAAGTTACACATTTATCTAAAAAAGAAATTTGGGTCTTGAAGTACAATTTTATTTTTGTAAAGGCTTAAAATTCACAATTTATCTAGGACTTATGTGGGTATACATAACAAGTTAGAGGACCCTTAAAGGTGTTGTACCGTTCGCGACATGATTAAACCCAAAATTTCCCAGATTCGCCGGAATTTGATCGGTGTTTCAATCAATCGCCGTCTTCTCATATCAGAAGCTGGAAGGAATCGGTCGAAATGGGAAGAGAGATGGAATCTAGTGTTCCTGTTCGTCGTCTCTCCTGCTCCACCTGCTTCGACGCACTCTGGTTCTGCTATTGTAATTTTTTCATCTCCATCTCTGTTTGTTTGATCCGTCCTGTGAATTTCAATTAGTTTGATTATTGTTTTTTATTTTCATTGTCTGGCTTCATCTTGGTAGCTCCAGTTCACCAGATGCAGCAGTATTATCGGCTTGGATCTCTGGACAATTGTTCCGAGAAGTGGAGTGTTCTTTGGGACTGTTTGTCTTTAAAGACCAAACCCTCCTCTCAAATCCAGGTGCCTTTCTTTTTCTTCTCGAGTCTTTGAGTAAATGCACTCCATGTGTGTTTGGTCTTTAAATTACTAATTACCGAAAGCGGTATAGCAAAAAGTTTAGCCTGCGCATCAGATGAACTTGTCTGATGTTCCTGCTGAGCAGCTTGAATAAAATTTGACAAATTAAAATCCTAGTACCCATTCCCCAAAATAAATGAAGTGGATGCATTAGAGCTGAAGTCAACTTTTCTATCCGTTCTGAATACTTGAATGATCTGGGGATTGTACCAAGGGGAATTAGGTTCACTGCCGCCACTTGTGTAAAGGACGTACGCAATTTCCAGCATCTCAAACTCAGTTGCCACACATTGAAGAAATCATCCATACTGAATGATTCCTTTTTTATTTGCTTCAGAGTTTGTTGTTGTAATGGCCATGTAGTCTTCATGAAATTGAGGAGAACCATCACATTCTCCATGTTTGACACATGAGTCCTAATACAACACCAACAATTTTAGTTACTTCTCCATCTCCCTTCTGTTCATCAGAAGATGAATTAATCCCATGTCCAGAAGAAGAGGTCTCACTTTTCTTTTCTTTTTTAAATTCATGGTCTATGTTGTTTTCTGACTCGGAAACCAAGTGTTCCTGCTTAACAGAGTCAGATGCAGTGGTTTATCAGAGTTATAATGCTGAATCTATAAATAAGATTCGGGTTTGCAATCAAATGAAACCCGCCAACTTCATGGTGAAATTTTGATGTAAAATATTACAGAACTAGGAGTTCTGACCTTGATGCATAAGAATTCATGAAGATCTTTTATCTGCTTCATGGAATGTGATGAGGCATTAGACTGGTTTTTGACCAAATCAGGAAGACTGCCACTACTCTTTATGGTGGCTAACTGGCTTTGTCATCATTATGATCAGTTTTGTTTATGGATCTTCTACTCTGAGTTTTCAGCTTCATGTCTGATGCAGCAATTAATTCCGACTAGATTTAGAAGTAGTGGAACTGTCTCCAACCACATATCTCAAAGTTAACATTCAATGTTGCATCCTAGCCTTTTCTGATAACTTGAAACTTGTAGTCCAATTACCTGAACTCTTCTCATCAAATCCACCAGTGTCAGAGGAAGCTACCTTGTGAGATCAGTCCGATGCTTGCTCAGGTCAACTCTCGGATCATCAACACAGTAACATAGAGAAGGAAATCCTTTGCTTCGTAGTTGTCGGAATGATGAGGCCCACTCGTAGTTCCATAAACTGAGGAGAAACCTCTAGGTGCTCTTCCAGTTCAAGTGTTTGATCTGAAACTTCAACAGCATAAGCTGCTAAGCTCACATTCCCCTCCTCCGGTGCATGTAAACACTAACATCATTAAAGCTTAGCCCAAACCATTAACATATTTCTCATGGAGAGAGAATGAACAAGTAGATATGTGGTTCCCAACAAAGTAAATGCTTTCAGTGCCTACCAATTCCATTTGCAAGAGAGATCCTCACCTGTCAATCTATCCTTTAATTTGAACTAAACAGTGCCAGCTCTATTTGATGGTTATTGTTGTGTATGAATTAAGGCATGGCTAGCATTTCCATCTCAATGAAGAGCTTTGCTGTTGGCTTGTATTTCGTTCAGAAGCTTCCTATCATCTGAATCCTCAGTTCCTCACCACCATGCTTCCTGGCTTCAACTTTGGAGATCATCTCAGATAGACAGCAAGACCTCTCTTCCTATAAGTCACATTATATGGTGATGAACACTGTCTCTCTTGAAGACAGTTACAGCGTCTGAACCATTTTTCTTGACCTAATTGCTATTTGCAAACCGCTATCTTTCTTTTTTCAGTACCTTTTTAATTGTATTATTTTAAGATTTTCCCTGGCTAGGAACTTAATTTCTATCTGAAAGTCCACCCAGTATAGTACAGAAGCAAGAGACTATAGAAGTGTAGGGTAGAAAGAGCCAGGTGGGGTAAAGATAACCAAGGACTTTTTTATAAAGGAATTAAGAAAAGGCTGTAAGGAACATTAAAGGAGCAGGTGAGGAGGAACAAAGGGAGAATAAAAACAGGATGGTGAGAAGGTCTGCAAGACTGCAGGGTGTTATTTCAGGAATGTTGCCTGTGCTGATTTTGCAATATAATCTTGTGTTGGACCAAATAAACTAGCTTTATTCGTCAGCATTGTATTATAATGATGATATGTGATTGGAGGTGCATGGGAAGAGGAAATTTGATATAGAGAAAACTGGTTATCATAATAAGTGTAGTATATGAGAAGCTTAGCCACCATCAATCCCAACTACGTTGGGGTCGGTGACATGAAATTTATAAGGATAATTAATTGTCAAAAATTAGTTGAATGCCTTCGATCTTAGATTACCAGCCGATCATTACCTTTTTGAATGCCTGTTCTTCGAATCATTTTCACAGCTATTTCTTACACTCTGCTGTAGCTTGTAACAGTGAGAATCAATTTACTCATTGCTGCTGCCTGCAGGAAATCCTGGAAACTCGTGAGAAAGCCAAGTCTCACATCTGGATCTTCAGGACACCTGAAGAAGCACAACGGAATTGGAAAGACTGGTACGGGCATTTGGACGATATGCAGTAACTACAGATGAAATCAATCGGCGTGCCGAGCAAGAAACTTATTTACAGTTCTATCAACTACATGCCATCTTTATCTCCATGTTCTTCCTTCTGGTGGAGGATCTATTTCCATCTTGATCGAAGCCATTAACCGGCGAAGCGAACAGGAACAATCCACATGAACTTGCATTTTGTTCTTCGTCTCCAGTTCTATGATGCTTGATCTAACAAGTACTGCTTTTTAGCCTTCACTTGCATACGTCCATGGATAACACAGGTGATCCCTAGAGTTCTGAGTATATGCTTTTTAGCCTCTTTTGTTCTTTTTGCTCATGGATTTTTTAATTAGTTTTTTTCTCTCCTCTTTTTATAAAATGTAATACTCCGTATTCCCAATTGGGAGGGTTAAGTGCAATATTCATGTGACATTTGGAAATGCTTCAATTACATACTCTCCCTGTCACACTTTTTTGCAACATACACTATCGATGAATTAATTTCCGGTTTTTTTTGCCGACATTTTACATTCAAATTGACGAAATCGAAAATTATGGAGTGCTTAAAAACTTGTAGATTCTAAGAGCGGATTTGGTAGATGAAAAGTAAACGGATTAATCAAGTGGCTGAATCCAACTTGTGTGACATCAACCAAACAAAAAGCCCAAATTTTATCACCTAATTACAAAAGTGCCCCATATTTGATAAGGGTAGTTTAGTACTTTTGTGTGGAACACGGGTGAAGATACTAGATTAGTCAGTTGTTTTTACATAAGGGGTTTCAAAGTTTGGGGATTTGGGTGAATTATCAAATTCTCACCTCCACATTTTCACTGTGAATTTGCAAATTTCTCACCCCAATTTTTCGGATGTAACGTGAATCACTTGAAGTGATCTTCGCGCGTCTCACCGTGAATTTCAGTTGACCTGCACGCATCCTCCACGAATCAGGCAACAACACCCCCACTCCCCTCCTGCTAGGGCTGCTCAATCGGTTATTTCGGTTATAACCGAAACCAAATTTGTTGATGTATTTGGTTTTCGGTTTTCCATTATTAGTAACCGAATTAACCAAATAAAGTCGGAAACCGTAAAAATCAAAAACCGAATTCGGTTCGGTTATTTCGGTTATTACCCAAAATAACCGAAAATTTTGGGTAAAGAGAGTTAGAGTTATTGGGTAAAGATGGCCTGGGCTGGGTACTTGGGCTGGGTACATGGGCTGGCTGGTGGGTATTAGTATATGAGTTAAAGGTGGGCTGGGCTAGTACTAGTATATGGGTTTGGGCATATTATTAATTCGATTAATTCGGTTAACTGAATTATTTAAACGTTTACCAATAACCACACCGAAAACCGTATAAAAATTTCGGTTAAACCGAAAACCAAACCAAACACCGAATTATCCAAACCAAATTGACCAAATCCAAAAAATTTTTGGTTATTTCGGTTTAACCGTAAAGTTGATCAGCCCTACCTCCTGCCTGGCTGCCTGTTTTTTGGCGGCTGAGATGGTAGGCAGGCAGGAGGGGAGTGGGGGTGGGGGTGGGAAGGTTTCGGATGTGGTACGTTAGTCTGAACTCAGTTTCGTGAGAGTTTCGTTTCTCACAGTGAACTCCCCATATTTTGTACAATCCTACCAAATTGCCCTTTAATATATATTTTTTTGATTTTATTAATAAATACATTTTAAAAAAATTAAGTCAAATGATGACTTAAAAGTAAAATGTATCAAACAAATTGAAATGGAGGAAGCATAACATTTTGATTAATGTTTTAAAGCTAAGATTATGTTTTAAAAGTTAATGATGTTTAGGAAGAAGAGTTTAGACACTTCTGTATCTGTTGTCCGCTTATGTTTTTGCTAATTAGCTAGCTACTGCAATGTAGTACGTTCTGATTTTTATATGATTACAGTATATTCAAGCAATTTATTTGATTTTGTTTCGACCTTTCAGAATATAGTTCAGATGATCCTTTTGGGGCGGAGCTAAACTATACTCTAAATTTAATGGCCATTCAATTTTTAACGGAATTTGAAAGATCATTGTTCAAAAGGATGCCTTGTAGAACATCTGGATTAAGTGGTCGGGCATATATAACGGAAGTATTGAATGGACATCTTGCTAGGTGTTTTGAAAACTTTAGGATGAAGCCTCATGTCTTCAAAACTTTATGTGATCGATTGAGGAGAATGATTTTGTTGAAGGAGAAGAAAGATGTATCAGTTGAAGAAGGCGTAGCTATTTGCTTGTCAATTTTATCAAATGCTGTTAGCCAAAGGCATGTGACAGAGAGATTTCAGCATTCAACCGGTACTATAAGCCGTAGGTTTGGCAAAGGATATTATCAAGCATTCAACCGTAGGTGGTCATGTGCAGCCTGAAATTCGGAAGCATAAGAGATAGTATCTTTACTTCAAGGTACCTTTACATGATTCTCTTTATCTATCTATATCTTCTTAAAGTAGGTTATATATACTCAAGTCCTTATTTGATTTCTTTCCCTTTTGTTATAGAATTGCATTGGTGCACTTGATGGCACCCATGTTGCTGCTTGTGCACCAACTGTCAGACAAAACACTTTTCGTGATAGAAAGGGGGGTGCTGTTACACAAAATGTTTTGGCGGTTTGTTCACACAATATGATGTTCACGTTTGTGTATACCGGATGGGAAGGCACAGCAAATGACTCTCGTATATTCATGGATACAATCTCAAGGCCGGATAATGAGTTCCCTTTACCCTTGCAAGGCAAGTTTTCTTAAAACTCATATTATATTGATCATTAATCTCTCATTTTTGCTAAGTGTATCTTATAACTTTTATGTATATGTTTGGTTTATTTGTTAATGCAGATCATTATTATATGGTAGATTCTGGATTTTCAAATATTACGGGATTTTTAACTCCTTACCGAAGACATATCTATCACCTAAAAGATTTCCGGGGTAAGAGAGGATTTAGAGGGAAAGAAGAGTTGTTCAACTATATACTTCTTGCTGGCCGGAATGTGATAGAAAAAGCGTTTAGGGTACTGAAGAAAAGATTTCCAATATTGAAGCATATATATAGTTATCCGCTTCTTGTGCAGCGATTGATCCCCATCGCTTGTTGTGTATTGCACAACTTCATTCGGATGCAAGATGAAGTAGTTGAAATATTTACCGAGTTCAGGCAGGAGTACATGATAGTGGAGGGTGAAGATCGTTCCGGTGTTGAGCAAGTGGTCGAAGTTGATTCTTCCCAAACAGCTCAAATGAGAAGTGTGAGAGATGAATTAGCCACAAGGATGTGGAACGACTACCAGCTGAGGAATCGTCGACGTACTTGGTATACATTTTCAAGTTTGATATTGTGTTGTTTGATCTTGAATTGTTGCATGAATACATTTACATGTCTTTTTTTGAGTTGATAATTTTCTCAACTAAACGCGTTTTTTAAAATTAATTTTCAGAATATTGTTTTTCATATGAAACAGCTAAACGCGTTTTCTAAAAAATAAATTGGAAAATTACACATAGAAAATGAAAACTGAAACAAAAAAAAAAAATAATTTCTCTCATCTAAACGGGACCTAACCTAAGAAGCTAAGCTAAATGTGACTCCTTAAACGTTAGGGTCCAAAAATTTAGCTTTGTAGGAAAAAAAATTACTTTCACAAAACAAAAATAATTGCTGGCTGTGGGGTTCGAACCCACGCGCACTTATGTGCAGAAGATCTTAAGTCTTCCCCCTTAACCTCTCGGGCAAACCAGCTGACTTGTTGCTAAATTCACAACAATTTATATTATTAATATTAATCAGTGAATCTGTTTTTTCTGATAAAGTGCTATTCATTTTTAATATAAAAATATACATAAATATATGTATATATATATATATATATATATTGTGTACATATAATGTTTATGTATGTATATAAATAATTTTTGAACCTTTTCCTTTTTACACAAAGAAACATCTTGCTTTACATAAATTATTATTATTATTATTATTTTGCAATAAAAAAGTGAACAAAGTTACAAAACAGTGCTTCGTTCTTGAGGTTTACATATTGTTATTTTTTTCCCACCTAATTGAGTTATAGTCAAGACTCAAGTTGCAAAAGTCGCACATATATATTTTTTTTCTTTCAGGTAAAATCCTATTATTAATCCCTTATGTTCAGTTCCATGTTTACGTAAATCACTAACAAAGGTAATTGAAAACTAACAGTTTTAGGACTATATAGCTCTTTTGATTCTTCGATATTTTTGTTAATATATATATATATTATGTGTGTGTATGTTGATTTATTTGTGTTAATTTATTTTTTAGATAATTTGAGGTTTTGCTTATTTTTATTATAATATTAATTATTAATTATTCATTTGAGAACTCATGGTGTCAATTTTTTGGTGCTTGGAAATTTATACTATAGTGTGTAACGAATTAACAAATTATGATATTTCGTAGAACAATTTAAAAATATATTTAGAAAGTTTATACTTCAAATTATGATATGCATATAAATTATTAACTTTAAATGTGTAAACATTCATGAAAAAATTATAGATTAAATAATATAAAACGAAAAAAATAAAGTGTAGAATCACTACGTGAGTGATACACATTTTACCGAGGCTTTTACCACGCATAAGGCCGCGGTAAGACGTTTTACCGCGGCCTTTACCGCGCAAAAAGCCTCGGTAAACCGTTGGACGCGGTAAAGTGGCAGCGAGCCACGCCATCAGCGCCAAAGCGCTGCACGGCCGCTGTAACTTTCACGCCACCGCTTCCAACGCTTATCATGGTCCTTTGCGGTAAGGCCGCGGTAAGATTTATTTTTAATTTCTTCACCCGTTTTCTTTCTCTTCATTTTCATTTTTATCTTCATCTTCATCCTTCATCCTCTCCCATTTTCTTCTTCTTTCTTTCCTTCTTTCTTCTTCTTCCCGTTTTCTTCTTCACTTTCATTCTTCTTCTTCTTCTCCATTTTCATCTTCATTTTCATTCTTCTTCTTCTTCATTTTCATTCTTCTTCTTCTTCTTTCTTTCTTCTTTCTTTCTTTCTTTCTTCTTCTTCTTCTTCTTCTTCTTCTTCTTCTTCTTCTTCTTCTTTCTTCTTCTTCTCTGTTCTTTCTTTCTTTCTTTCTTTCTTTCTTTCTTTCTTCTTCTTCTTCTCTGTTCTTTCTTTCTTTCTTCTTCTTCTTCTTCTTCTTCTTCTTCTCTTTCTTTCTCTATTCTTCTTCTTCAGATGAATTTCGAATTTCTGGGTTTTGTGGATGAATTCGGATGAATATTCATCCGAATTCATCCACTTTTTTTTAAAATTATTTAAAATATTTACCGCGGCCTGGGACGCGGTAAGGCCGCGGTATTACCGCGGCTTCGTGCGCGGTAAGACCATGACCGCGCCCCATTTTACTGCGGGAATTACCGCGGCCCTCCCCTCGGTTGCTACCGCGGCGCTACCGCGGGGGAGGCCGCGGTAAGCCCAGTTTCACCCACGTAGTGAATTACTTGGTAACGGATGGAGCATGTAATTTCACCTCATATAATTAGTCCTAAAAATATATTATACACGTATCCTAGATTTTAGTTGAAAGTAAATCTCTAGAAACTAAACATTTCAACCCATTTGCACCGCTATTTGTTTTCAATTTTTCTAGAGCCGATTCTGCTCGGTCCTCGACCAAGTTTTGCTTATCTTTTGAAGTTTATTTGCTTATGATGTTTTTTTGTCGATGATACATGATGTGCTTCCTCAATCCTAGTAGCTAATATATACACATAGACTGGTAGCACAAATAAATTTTATATGCACTTTTTTAATTGAGATAGTTAATTAGAAGTTTCACAATTTCTATGAAAATATGAAAATTGTGTAATTGGTGACGTGTGACATTGCTTTAAAATAAGACTTTTGTATGTATATCTCATACCCCATTAATTTTAGAAAAGTTAGTACAATTATTTTCAGCATTTAATCTTTGTATAATTTTTTTCCTTCAACATATTAACATATAAGTCAAAAAATAATTTATGTGAATATGAAACATAAACATGTTTAGTTTCTAAAGTTTTTAAGAATTTTTTTCTTGTTAAAATTCGAGTCAAATGTCTATAAATTTGAAAGTCAAATTGTATTAACTTTCCTAAAGTTGTGGAATACAAGATTTTGAGTCCGTTTATTTACCACATATGTGGAAAAACACATACCTAAATGTACTACTAATTAACTAACTCAACTAACTAATCTATTAAATTAAAAGACTAAAACACCCTTTGTAGATATTTATTAAGAGGGTAAATTTAACATTTTTATGGTATGTGTTTTTTCACATATGTGGTAAATAGACACCCACCAAAATTTTTGTATAATTTCAGTCTTCAAGTTTGGCCCCACAATAGGTACCGTCATTGATTGGATTAATGTCTAACTATATCTCACAGAAATGCCATAACAATATTTCCCCAATAGTTTATGGTGGAATAGATTTGAAGCTCATGAAGAGCTTTGACCCAAAGATATCTTGGAAGGTTTTAAGACTTTTATTAAGGGTAAAGTGACCCATGGTTCTGTAATTTTAATTATTGTACCATTAGGGTCATGTTTTAACTTTTTGTACTAATAAAGTCCTGTTTTCAAGTTTTTTCTCCATCCATGGTCCTATTTGACATTTTTGCCATCAATTTTTAAAATATTGCCTTTTTAAACAATTGTAAAATATAAAAATCACCCTAACGTTTAACGAAACTTTCAATTTTACTCTTAATTTTTATAAATCCTAAAGTTCTACCCTGATTTTTACAAATACTTACAATTCTACCCTAAATTTTTTTTTCCACTTTATATCACCACCCTCCTATCCACCACCATCGGAAATCTCTCCGGACCGTCGACAGCCTACGCCAGAATGTCCTCTAAGCAACGAAACGCAAGTAAGGCGGTAGATCCGCAGCCCAGGGCCGCGAATCGCCGGCCAAGGGTGGCGAACAACCGGTACAGGGCCGCGAATCGCGCACCCAAGGCCGCGGATCCTGAGCCGAGTGCCACGAATCGCGGTCCCGTGATTTTCCGGCGAAGGCCCATGGCTTTCCAACGGTGGTTGAGATAGCTGAGTTGAAAAGTTTAAGGAAGATTGGAGGGTTTGTTTGTAGAATTTTAAAATTTAAGGGTGTAAGTGGTATAATAAGAAAAATTCAGTTTATATTCGTTATTATACCATTTTGTGAAAGGGTAAAATAGTAAAATAATTGTAAAAATGATCATGGATGAAAAAAATTGAAAACAAGATTTTATTAGTACAAAAAATTAAAACAGGACCCTAATGATACAATAATTAAAGTTACAAGACCATGAGTGCACTTTACCCTTTTATTAAGAACTACACACCCTCACAAAAAGTGAAGTTCTCCACTAATCATATTTCTTTGTGAGATTCACCTTGGTGTGGATATGCAACTCTCTAGTTACAAGATATTGAACACCATGAGACAAAAACTCCAAAAATTGCTAGAGGAATAGAATAGGGTAGTAAATGAAGTTGGTAGAGTTGCAGAGATTCAGTCAGAGAATAAAAATACTCTACTTTTTTAGTACATTTTCTATAGACAATAAGACATTAAAATATAGTCAATATTGGCATTTTATTCACCAAAATATGTTTTTCGCTTCAATTTTGTAATTGTTTGAGTTTTTCTTTAATGGTTTGCTCTTAGGTTAATATAGGATAAGTGTTTCCCGGTTTCTGTCACCAAAATATCTTTGTTTGAATCAATTCAAGACATAACTGAGTAAACAGGGGAGATTCAAAACCCCATTTACCCAAGGTTAAGTTCACAGATCTTGGTAGGGGGAGCCTCTTTTCAACCCTACCAATTCAAAATCCTCACCATCCTCCACAGGGCTAAAGCGAGCCCACTTTGTTGTGAACCCAAAACTCGCAGACGAGAAGGTGGGTTCTGAGTTCACAACGCCCAGGATCTCTCTAAAAGTTGAGATGTTTTAAAGAAAGAAAACTAGTAAATGTTTAGTTAAAACTTTAAGAGTTTAAAGAACATTTAGAAAGTCCTAGTACAAGCCGAGTTTTTCAAGTGCGTGTACAAAATACAAGGAATAGAAAGAACCAAAGCCTAAAATACAAGCTAGTACTAGTGCCTCGGTCTTCTTTGTTGATCTTCAAGTGATTCCTACCTTAGCTCCTCTTCTAATGTCGAAGCAATTTAGGTTCCCTTCAAGTTATATATAAGGGGCATGAATCAAGCAAGAACAACAACCAATCTACAAACAAGTTTAGGGTTCAGGTCTGAAATAGAACTTCATGTCCTTTTACTCAACGGGTTGAACAAAACAGATTTCATAACAGTTCAGATTAAAGAAGGAGGCCGGGGAACATATCAGGAGATGCAAGCAACCAGAATTCATGCTCAAAGTATAATATGCAAGAAACTTAAGAGAGAAAGAGGGCAGCAAGCTAGGTTTCAAAATAAAAACCAGAACATTCAGCAACTTATATACACCTAACAATCAGAGTTGCAGCCAAGGGTTCCTCTATCTTCATCCATGGGTGTCGATGATTGATAGGGGAAGTGATGAGGCTGAAGCGACGATGGGTGAGAGGAGAGCAGGAAGAAGAAGAAGAAGAAGAAGAAGAAGAAGAAGAAGAAGTACTCCTTCAATTATTGTGTAATTAATCTCAGATCCTTCAATTATTCTATGTTTAACATGCAAAATCTATTTTATAAAGTTTTCATGTTGGTCACTCCAAATGCTAATTACTAACTAGTTCTCTATTTCTTTTACTAATTTTCCTTTTTAACATTTTAGTCCTTTCTTGCACTTGAAGCTACTCATTAACTTATTACTAAAAGTTCAAATTTGGCCCTATACTTTTCCTATATTTTCACTTAAGTTCTCTCTTTTCTTTTTTTCACTTCCTCCGTCCAAGTCCATCCAACCCCACGTTGCTCCAGCTGGCCACGTTTGCCACCATTGTTTTGTTTATCACCTTTATGAAAGTGTTCCCACACGATAATGGATAAGTGGTCATACTCGTATTCCCAAAAGCAAAGTTCAGTGAGAGGGAGCCTACCATCTATTGTGGAGACTCTGTGACTACTAGGCACTAGGGCTCCTTCCAGGACCGACACCTCAATTAATGGCGAAAGGGAGACTACAAGTGCTTGAGCATTGGAGGAGGATTGAGCCAGGCCAGGCCACTCTCTGAAGTACCATCCAAGGCGGGATCATTGCGGTCGTCCCCAGCATCTACCGACGTCATAGCTGGGGATTTCTCCAGTCTTGGCTCAGGCCCTGAAAAGCCTGTTCTGTTCCACACCAAGTCGGCCACCCTTGTACTTCGAACCAGTAAGGTGTAGTAGCCACGGTCCATACTGTTGATCATTCCCTACAAGTCCCAGAAATTAATGCCTCCATACATTCTCAACAAAAGTTGGTCCCTCCCATTGCACCTAAAGAAAAGTTCCCAAAGATTTACCAAGTGTCTCACCCATCTCCTTTGACGCCCACGCGAATGTGAGGTCCAACACATAGACCCGAAATGCCCAGGGTCCCAACCGCATCACCTTATCCATATGTGTTCCTTCTCTTCAAAGTCAAAGACAAACAGATTGTCCAGAGGATTAGCGGAACCCTGGCACACATGGAAACGGAAGTAGCCACTCTAAGCAGCCTTCATGGCAGTCATCAATATTGCGACCGTCACCACTCTTGTGGACAAGACCTTTGCCGCGGTGCTGAGTGCAGCGTTTGGCGTTAGTAGCGACATCGAGGCTGGTCTCGAATCAATTGACCGAGTCACCGTTGGTGGAGAGATATTTGATTGCATGAAGAATAAGCAAAAGCTAGTAAAGAAAAGAAGGAATGAAGCGGCGATGAGAAGACGAAAGTGAAAGAAACTAGACGGTGACGTTAGCAAAAGCTTTACATCTAATTATATTTAAAAATGGTTGAATAGTAAAGTCAAAAGCTAATATTTCTTATTTTAATTTTTGTGTTAAGTCAAATTGTTGCAATACATTTGAGACATACACCTCCTCTCCCTGAATAATTGAATATATTTTCTTTTCGAGTTGTCCCTAAAAAAATGTACAATTTTCTTAAAAGGAAAATTTTCTCATTCAAAGTTTTTAAACTATCCTAACTTTATCATTACTTTGTCTATCTAATTTTTTTTTGTGCAACTTCCATTTAAGAGTATTTATGCCAAACAACACAAAATCTTACATTCATATCAATCTCTGTGTCCAGAAACCTATCAATTATTTGGGAACAATTGGAGTATAAAATAAGATAAGAATTAAGTGATGACTTCATCAAAGAAAAAAAAATTAAGTGATGAGGTGAGCGAAGTTAATTGGTAGAGGAATATAGTTGGAAAAAAATAAATTGATAAACTCAGCTGGAATAACTGGAATAGTTTAATAAATAAGAAAATATTGCAAACATTTAAGGTTTCTAAATGAAAATTATTGCAATAAAAAATAGACTTTGGGAGTATAACATATATATGTTTTTGTTTTTTTGTTTTGGTATACATACTTATAATACATCTAAACTTCACTGTACTAATCAATACCCAAACTTTTTCCACATAAATTTCCCAAACATAGATACATATATATTCAGTGGTCACTTTATTTACATAATAGTTGGTAAAATCACTAATAGATCTTAAGAATATAATTAATTTAATTAATTAACTAAGTAATAATTTTAATAACTAAAATATTCTTATCAATTAGTATCTCTTTACACAAATAATACAAGTAGTGATTTTTTGACTAGTTGTTGGTGAAGGTGAATAGCATCCGTCTGTTCAGATTCAGAGAATGGGAATTTCGATTCACAAAAAATTCATGAACTTGAGACAGGGAACTGATCCATTCTTAGAAACCTTATCCACTTCCTTCGAACACAGCGACGTCGCCGTCGCATCGTCGCCGTTCTTCACCGGCGCCTTCACTGTGCACAGGAAAAAATTCCTCGATCCAAGTTCAATCAACTTCTTATTTCTCTCCAAACCTGAATCACGACAATTTTTTTAGGAAAAAAAATAAATACGATCAATCCAACGGCGGATTAGATATCTTACTCTCCAGGCTGAATTGCGAATAATGAAGGTCAAAACAGGCGAGATTCATGGACGGCAAAATCGGCCGGCGACACTCCTTCAAGTACTGCTTCAAGGCGGCGGCGATAAGGTCGCCGACGGTGTTTTCCGGTTGCATCAGAACCTGAACGGAGCCGACGCTCCCTTGGACTGTCACGTTCAGAAGCAGCTTCGTCAATTTCGGCCTCGAGAACTGCGGCGAACCGCCGATGGTCAGAGAAAACTCGGATCGGATATCCGGCATAGTCTTCGGCCGATGTAGATCCGCCGCCGACGACGAGGAGATCGTCGGAATCTTGCCGTGAAACGACGCCGATTTGTTGCCGAATACTCTCGGCTTCCGGTTAGAACTATCCGTGCTCGGCATAGTCTGAGAAATACTGATAGAAGGAAAGTCAGATCGGAAACTTTGACCGGCGAGACGTGAATCAGGGGAAGCCCAGGGAAAGGGAAGAGCGGTGGCTGTCGGGTTTCCGGTCACCAGAGGAGGACGAGATCATAAGCAGAGTGGTATAAATGTAAATTGGTGTTCTTTCTTTCTCTCTGGCCTAAGATTGGTGGAAGTTTGTTTGAGTTTTATAGAAGGAAATGAACTACAAGAGAGCGAGAAGAGTATTATGAGTATGGTCTTGTTTGTGTGTGACTGTGTTTGTTAGAGCATCCCAATCCCAACGATTTCCCAAAAATTTCTTTAAAACATGGAAGCAAAGTCCCACATTCTCTAAATTATTTTTGTTTCAATTTCAACAATTTCTCCATTTTAGAAAATTATGTATTTATTATAACAATAAAATGTTATATATTTTTATTAATAATTAATAAATTATTTGAAGAGATGAGAGAGGGGAGAGAAAATATATTTAAACAATAATAAATAGCCAAAAGAGATGAGAGAGGATAGAGTTTGAAAAAAGTTGATTTGAGAAGGCTCCCAATTTTTTCCCGTTCTTCCCCATTTTGGAGAATGAGATGGGGAAGCTGTTGGACAAAAAAAAAACCTCAAAATTCTCCAAAAATGAGCATTCTAATAAAATGAGGAAGCTATTGGAGATGCTCTTAATGGGTCGCCTCAGACATCTTTTAAGGGTACTTTTATTTTCTTTTTATGTATCAAATTTATTATTTTGTATCAAATCTATTTTCTTATTTTGCATGATTATAATTATTACACCTGTAGACAAGTATATGAAAAGAAAATAAACCCACCCTTAAGAAGTAATTCTAGGGTACCTGTTAACATTTTGTTGGATATTGCCTCAAATTATTTAGGTTTGATAAATGGATGACTAATTAATGTTGTGTTTGTTCCAACCAAATTGAAGATGAATGTGGACTAGTTTCGGTGAGATACAGAAATCGGTTGCTAGGCATGGAATTAAACGTGGTTTAGGAAGTCAAGTATGGCTAGGATTAGGTTTCGTTTGTTTATGCGTGTGTGATAGTTTGTTTATGATTATTAATTTGTTTTGGGTAGGATTATTTTCTTGATGAGCAAGTTTAGGAGTCCTAGTTTAAGTGAGATTTTGTTTCCTAATTAGAATGTTATTAGGATTTTGTATAGCCTATATAAAAGCAAGTTGTGTTAGGGTTTTGGGTATGAGAGAAAAACCAATGTGGTGGAGAGACAAGATGTGAGGGTGAAATAAGAGGAGAGGTCTGGAAGCCGGGATGTGGCTAGGACGGGAGAAGTCTTTTGTAGTTCTCATATCATGTTGAAGATGTCTAGTGGATTTTCTCTCATCCGTGGATGTAGGCTAGTTAAGAGCCGAACCACGTTAAATTGGTGTGTGTATGTTTTGATCGAGATTGGTTGTTTTCGCTACGCGTGACGAGTGTTTGGGAAAGAAAGTTGTTTGTTTACTACTTTTTTTTCCAACAAGTGGTATCAGAGCTGATGGTTGGATCTTGGCAAAGCATGGATGGAGCATATGGTTAGATCCTGATGGAGCATGTGATGTATTTGCTTTGGTGGAGCTCGAAGTGGAGATACCGATTTGGGTGGAGCTTGTTTAAACAACAGTGCTTGTTGATAGGTGTTTGTGTGGCAAAACCTACGGAGTCGTCGTAGGTGAAGCAGTTTGGAAATTGTGGATGTATTTTGGTTTGCAGCGTGACACCGATGGCTCTGTGTGTGGTAGCGGCATGGCACCAACGGCCTGGTGTGTGATGTGGTAGCGGTGTAGCCCCAGCGACTTGGTGTGTCATGTGGTAACAGCGTGGCAGCGACGATTCGGTGTGGTATGAGGTAGCGGCGTGGCATCGACGGCTCAATGTGGTAGTAGAGTGGTACTGACGGCTCGGTACAAGAAGATTGAGGATTGATGATTGTGATCGTGATCGTGTTGACTCGTGTTCGTTTGTATTTAGAAGATTTGTGAATCGATAATGATTGAAGAAATAATTTGAATGAAGGTGGAGATTGTTGGATATTGCCTTATATTATTTAGGGTTGATAAATGGATGACTAATAGGGGGCTTCAAACATAAGCCTTTTTAGGTGAAAAACTTTGTTTTTCACCCATCCTTTTTCACGTGAGAAGCCCGACGTGAGTCACCGTTTTTTACGCGGATCTCTGGTAAAAAACGGTAAAGTGAACTTAGTTGTTCACCTGAGAAGGCCCCTGCTATTCACCACCGGCGCTCTCCCAGACCTGTCTTTTTTGAAGGCCATCATTGACTTCATCCATCTTACTGCCGTTCTAACAAGGTCTTCTCTTTGCACTTCCTATGCTTCATTCTCCATTGTTCCAGCGTTTGATCTCCCTCAAATTGTCTCTTCCCAGTTAAATACGGTACAAATTCTTACTAGGTTAGGGCAGAGGTTGGTTAATTTTGTTTCGACTTGCGTAATGTGTGCTGTCCTGTGGTTTACTTTGAACTTTGACGATCACGAATATGTGCGCAGCGCACAACATTCCGCACAGTGTCGCGCACAATATTGTGCGCGGCACACAGATGCGTGCACAAATAAGTGCACAAGTTCGCATCGACACAGTTCCAGTAAACGCCCAGTGAAGCGCACAGGCTTGCGCACATGTTGATCTAACCTCTTGGGGACCTCGTTTGTTGTTTTAATCATGCATAGCATGCCTAAAAAAGTCCTCTAATTGTTTTAGGTTTATATTTCTCTGTAATAGTTGAACTATGCTAACTTGTATTCTTGAATTGAAGTGTTGCATGTTCGAACAGACCATGTCCAGCCAATCCATTCACCCCTCACAACAGAACGCCAGATTTAATTCCGAGCAGTACGCAACGATTCTGAAATTTTTAGAGGATCCGGTGAATAAGGTGAAGGTATTTGGTGTGACCGGGAAGACGGAGGTTTGGGTGCCACCTCCGCGTAAGAACACAGCTTGGAAAGAATTAGCCACCCTGATCAACAACAAATACAATGGCAAGTTTAAGCTTGATGCCAAATCTGTGGGTGACCGTTGGCGTAACTACTTGAACAAATATAAAGCCGCCCGTGACAAAAGCAACACCACTGGTTTTGGCGTGACCGAAGAAGACATGAAGCGGAATATCCACACCATCCAGGCAAAGCTCGACTATTTGTGTCCCCATTATGAGCGAATGCATGCGCTGCTTGGGGATCGGCCCAATATCAGTCCAACCGTAGTGTTTGATAGTGGTAGCATTAGTGCACGAACTGACCTCAATGAAGTGCAAAGGTATGTTGAAATGTTAGGGCTAAAATTTGCGATTAGTTTTGCATACGAGCTGCTGACTTGATGTATCTGTATTTATGAATGTAGGTTCAATGATGAAGAGGTGACATTCAGTTTCAATGATCACCAACCGGGCACACTTGTTGATAGCTCGGGTCCTCATGAGATTACAAGGAGTCCGAATGAAACTGGCATCGATCCGGAGAATGTTGCGGTTAGCAATGAAGATAATGGCATCTCTCCACTATCTTCTAAGAAGGAGGCAATGGCAGGGCTTGAGAATGAGGATGAGGTGGTTGCTATTGGCAGTAAGCGCATTGCTCTGGTGGACGACGTCGATGAGAAGAAGTCGAAGAGGGATCGAAGAAAGGAACTGCCCAGCATCACGGGTCCGAAAACTCCATCGCATGCATGCAACCAATTGGCCCAGACAATTCAAGATTGTGCATCCGCGAAGGCTGCTGCTCTTGTAAGCATTGGGGAAAAGAGGCTGAAATTCGAACAAATGAAGTGGAAAACAGAGCGGGAGGAAAGGGAAGTGCGGCGCAGGGAAGAGCAAGAGCTTGCTGAGCAAAGGCACGAAGAGAACAAAGAGGATGAGAGAGTGAGACGTGTTGAAGAGAAGGCCGAGAAGTGTAGGGAGAGGAGGTTTGCATTGCTGCAAACCTTGATTGCAGATGGAAAGTCTGCCGAAGAAATCAAAGAAATTTTGGCCATGCTATTGTGTCCTCATCCTCATCAATGCCAATAGTCATGCACATCCGTTGCTCAAGGATAAAACGAGTCGCCGATCAAATATTTTTGGCATCATTCCTTCTACATAACCAGATAGGAGACAACATGTTCATGTCTTCCTGCATTTCAAAGAAAAACACAGCCATGACCTTGGATTCAAATACTGTAACAAAGTACTGTGCGCAACGTGCGCAGCGCACAGTAGAGCGCACATACTATCGCACACCATGGAAACATGTAAAAGCGATTCGTGTGCGTGACACAACAAAGCGCACAACGTGGAAACGCATGAAAACGTTTTGTGCACATAACACAACATTGCGCACATATGATTCCTGCCTACACTCTCATTGACCGAAATTCGAACAACTCAGGAACACAGATACCTAAATTGCTTTCACCTTACCAAATCCGCAACGAAATGACAAAAAATATCAAAATACTGGGTTTTGAACAAACCCATTCCAGTCCAGTAACTTTCCCAAATTCTCCAACCTTCTTCTGCCAAATAGTCTCTCTCATTTTTATTCTCTCATATTGCTGAGCTTAACAAGTAAGATGACACCGTCCAGAGAAGATGATCAAGTGGAAGAGGGAAGAAGTCACCCCAGGAAGAACTTAGAGGAGGGAGATGCACGAAGATGAAGGAGATTCAGTTTTTCGGTTTCAGTACAGTTGAAAGCGCTAGAAAAAGTAAGGGAAATGAGGCGGGAAGCTGGGTGTGAGCGCAATTCACGCCCCAGGGTCCTGCTTTTTCACGGGCTCCTCAAACTTGGGCCTCCATATTTCACTTTTCTCACTCACCTCCCTGTAGATTTTGAGATTTAGATGACATGATGCGTTTTATCATTGATATATATGGGCCCAGTCCGTATGGCCGTATTGCCAAACGCAAACGTCATATGGGCCAAGCCCACCAATACGAGGGGTGCTCCTCTTAAATACGACGAGCCTCGTACGTGCCACTAGGGCGCCCGTATGATCTTGTTGGCGGCGCTTTCTGGGCGGGCCCAATTGGTACTCCAACATAGTACACCAACCAAAAAGCTGGCCCAGCACACAATGCCCAAAAGCTGCACCAGCACACAAGACACAAAAGTTGTACATACTCAAGTGCTGTCAGACCAACACTGTTGAGCGGTAACGTCCAATCCGCCGCTCTGAACTCAGAAGTCAGCGGCTCACGCGTGGGGAAGGAACCCACCAAACACTCTACCCCAACGTGGGAGAGTCTTGGCATCACCCTATAAGTGGGTGATGCCAACCCAAAATAAGGTAACTACTACACACCCACACCTTCCTCATTTGTCTGCACCTGAAAGTGTCTTATGTCTTGTCTTTCAGGTATAGGAGCCCCCCGGCCTAGCCGTTGGAAGATCTTTGGTTGTCGGAGGTCATACTTTGGCTATCAATTTGGCGCTGTCATGGGAAACGAAAAAGCAGTCGTTTTTTCTTTCCTAAGCAACTTACTTTTCTCTCCTTACCATTCTCATGGCGAAAACAAGGAGAACGCACAACAGTGTGCACGCTTGAGGATCCGCTTCCAGTTCCTCCGATGTGCCTCCACGCCCTGCTGGTGACGCAATGAGGACGCAACAGCCCCACAACCCCCACTCGATGGCGATCCCGCCACTCCTGCACCAAGACACTGGGGCAGCGCCACCGCAGCCGCAAGCGGCCACTCGACATACCTCGCGGGGACTTCGACGACCCCCAGGTCATCGTCGATCCGCTCGGCTAGCGCTGCTCCAAGCGAGCATGCTTAATGAGATGAAAGCCTTCATGGTAAAAACCATCAAGGCGGAAAGTCGATCGCTCGCCTCCCACCTCACAACGACAGGGACGAACAGTCCCAAAATCAAAACCAATCTGCTGGGAATCTCGACGTCGACGACCTCCTCCGACGAATCAATGTGGTCGAGGAACAGGTTAAGACACCAAACCTGGTCCTCGACGATATCGAGGTCCTCCTGACGCAGCCGTTCACAGAGGACATAATCGCCGTCCAGGCGCCGGCCAGCTTTCGAATGCCGGTCATCGAAAGCTACGATGCTACAACGGATCCCGTCGACCATCTGCGACACTACATCTCCCAAATGGAGATGGCTCGGGCCTCCGAGGCAATACTGCAAGGCTTTCAGCTCCACCTTAAAAGGGGCTGCTTCAACATGGTTTGGAACGCTACGAGGCCAGCATTTCAAATGCTTTAAGGACCTCGCCTCATCGTTCCTACGCCACTTCATGGGGCTCGACCTCCCGAAGACTGTCCAACACTTGTTAAGAGTGAAACAACAAAGGGAGGAACCACTCCGTGACTATATCCGGCGGTTTCAGGCGGAAGCCGCCCAAGCCGTGGTCTCTCCTCGGACATGCAACTCTTGGCCGTAACTCAAGGCCTACAGCGCGAGTCAAGGCTCGCTTACAACATCAATGAAAACCCCGTCACAACGATGGGTGAGTTCATCGATCGAGCAACTCGATTCATGAACTCCGAGGAGATGAACAAGCCCTACAGCAGGCCTCCCACAAGCGAGCGCAACAGGAAGTTCGACAAAGGGCCTATCTCATCGAGGTACCAGCCCTCGAACATCAGTTCGAGGACCTCCGATCACCAACCAACACTTCGTGACACCCGTACGAACATCCTGCTAATGCGGGAGAAGCAGAACAAGGTTCCCAAGTGGCCACAACCCATCCTGAAGATTCGAAGTTCTCCAGGACTTCTATCATGTTACATGCGTTACTAGATATAGTGATTCTAATTAACAGCGCATGATGTGTTTTATTCATAATCATGCCGTTCTTCACCATTCATCATCGAAAGAAGAAAGGGAAGAACGAAGAAGAAAGAAGAAGAAGAAGAAGAAGAGCGTACCTTGTTCTTCAAGTAACCAGACGTTGAAGATGAAGTGTATGTTCTGTCTTCTGCAATCTTCAACTTCAAAGAATCGCTCAATGAGGACGAATTGAGGATGCATCCAAGAGGCGAAATTGTGTTGAGATGAACACAATATTAGTCCACCCGAAACCTCTAATAGATATGCTCACTAATTTCAGCCAAGAGGATGAGAGGGAGAAGAAGTATTTCCGTTACGATTGTGTGTATGTAATGTGGTACCTCTCCTCTATTTATAGATAAGGGAGAGGTGCCAAGAGGTGGTTGGGACACTCCCTTTGGCCGAAAATACATGTACTTTCGGCCAAGGGTGATAACCAACACCTCTTGGTCACATAAGGAGGGAAGGTTCATGGTAACCTCCCTCTAACTTCCATTTTGGCGAATGGGTGCCTCCTTAGAGGCACCTCTTCGCCTAAAACAGCCTTTCTAGGTGTAGCTACTCATATGTAACCACCTAGGAAGTATCCCATGTAATAAGGTGCATACACCATGCACCTAGGATGCCCATTTTACCAAAATACCCTTTATTTTGTCCAAAAGTGCAGATGGAAGTAATAACTTGTGAATCAATATGAAACATCCCAAAGATGTTCCAAATGATCACACCACACACATTTGAGCTCTCACGAGCTAACATGAGTTGGTGTTAGCTACTTCTAGCTAACTTGAGCTGACTTGAGCTGGAGTTAGCTACATATAGCTAATTCGGAGCTCCCACTTAGCATCATAAGCTTAAGTGTCATATCAAATGATCTTGGTGCGTCAAATATACTAACACATCCAACATAAGAACACGAGGGGCTTTGACAAGTACTGCCTCTACCACAAGGATCATGGGCATGACACAGAGGCGTGCTTTCAACTCCGGAATCTCATCTCGGAGATGATTGAGCAGGGCAAGCTCAAGGAATTCCTGTCCGATTCCGACTCCCCTTGCAAGGATTTCCCCAAGGGTCGTAAGAAGGACGACGATAACGACGACCGCGAAAAAGCGCGTCGTCGACACAATAGTCCTCGAAGGCACAACTTGCCACCACCACCACCGGCAGGCACCATCCATGTCCTCACAAAGTCGGAAGGTGCCTCCTCTAGGAAGCGTTATGCGAGAGAAATCTTGCAGATCGACCACCTCGAGGAGAATGTCATCTACCGTCCCAACGGGACAAAGGTTGTCGTTCCACACTCCGATCCGTTACTTATCACAGCAAGGATCACGAGGTTTCGACACCGGCAGAGTCTACATCGACACCGGCGCGAATACCGATCTCATCTTCAAAGACATGCTCGACAAACTCGGGGTACACATGTCTGCCGTAAGGAGGAGCTCCGGCCCTACATTTGGCATTGGTAGGGACATTGTCCCAACTATAGGGGTCGTCAACCTACCCCTCATGCTCATCGGGGACACACAATTCGGCACGGTTGACTGCCACTCCATCATGACGGAGTTCTTGGTCCTCGAGGTGCCCTCAACTTACAACGCAATCATTGGCCGACCAAGCCAGGTCGATTTCAGCATGAGGTGCGACATCCGCTCTCTCTCAAAATTCAAAGGTCCAAAACGGCACAACGCCTTATGGGCTAGGCCTGGACAACAAAGTTTTAATGCCTCCTATTCAAACAATATCGGGGGGTATAAAAAATCGTCCACAAGACACACGGAAAATTCCGGATTTTTCTGATACAATGGTAGTTGCCATTTTAAACTCAAATTAAATTTCAAAACGGAGCACAGGGGCCCAGCCCATCCTCCGCTGTGGGAGGAGGACATATTGATATATATGGGCCCAGTCCGTATGGCCGTATTGCCAAACGCAAACGTCATATGGGCCAAGCCCACCAATACGAGGGGTGCTCCTCTTAAATACGACGAGCCCCTCGTACACAGGCCACTAGGGCGCCCCGTATGATCTTGTTGGCAGCAGGCGCTTTCTGGGCCAGGCCCAATTGGTACTCCAACATAGTACACCAACCAAAAAGCTGGCCCAGCACACAATGCCCAAAAGCTGCACCAGCACACAAGACACAAAAGTTGTACATACTCAAGTGCTGTCAGACCAACACTGTTGAGCGGTAACGTCCAATCCGCCGCTCTGAACTTAGAAGTCAGCGGCTCACGCGTGGGGAAGGAACCCACCAAACACTAGAGATGGAAGGCGTACCTTGCACCCTTGAAGAACAGCGAAATGATGTTTTATCCTTGCTCCAAACGTATGCTCCAAGTCTTCCAAGTTGGTGTAGAATTCCTCTTGAATCTTGAAGCCTTCAAATTGCTTGATGAGGGCAGATTGCATGTGATGGAATGAGATTGTTTTGTGTTAAAGAGACACAAAATAGTTCCACCTGAAATGTTCTAGGAATTGTACCAGTTTCGGCCAAAGAAAGGAAGAGAGAAAGGAGAAGAGTTTCGGATTCTTGTGTGTGTATGTGTTGTGGCAAAATCATCTATTTATAGATGATGTAGGGAGTTACAAGGAAGGGTTACAACTCCTCATGGCCGAAAGTATGTGTACTTTCGGCCTAAGGAGTGGTTACTCCCTCCTTGTACACTCCCTTGTCCAAAAAACAAAGTAACTACCCTATATGGCGAAGGGCTCTCATGGCTGATTTATGCCTTAGTAACTTCCAATGGATGTGCACACATGCACTAGGGTGCATACACCATGCACCTCAACTGCCAAAGCCATGTCCTTTTACCAAAATATCCTTATTTTGTATAAAAGGGTGCTAACAAGTAGTTACTACTCATGAAACATCACAAAATGTTCCATATAGCCACAATTCACATAGTTGAATTCCATAGTACTCATTTCAGCTCACTTTGAGCTGAAACTCACTTCTCCATCTGATATGAGCTCAAGCATTACCTCAAAAGGACTTGGTGCACTAAGAATTCCAACACTCCCAAACTCTTAGTTATTTAGGTGAATAACTTAACCCCTAATTTCTAAGTTTGAAGCCCCCTAATATTGTGTTTGTTCCAACCAAATTGAAGATGGATGTGGACTAGTTTCGGTGAGATACAGAAATTGGTTGCTAGGCAAGGAATTAAACGTGGTTTAGGAAGTCAAGTATGGCTAGGATTAGGTTTCGTTTGTTTATGTGTGTGTGATAGTTTGTTCAGGATTATTAATTTGTTTTGGGTAGGATTATTTTCTTGATGAACAAGTTTAGGAGTCCCAGTTTAAGTGAGATTTTGTTTTCTAATTAGAATGTTATTAGGATTTTTTACAACCTATATAAAGGCAAATTGTGTTAGGGTTTTATGTATGAGAGAAAAATCAATGTGGTAGAGAGACAAACTGTGAGAGTGAAAAAAGAGGAGAGGTCCGGAAGCCATGATGTGGCTAGGACATGAGAAGTCTTTTGTAGTTTTCATATCATGTCGAAGATGTCTAGTAGATTTTCTTTCATCCATGGATATAGGCTAGTTAATAGCCGAACTACGTTAAATTGGTGTGTGTATGTTTTGATCGAGATTGGTTGTTTTCGTTGCACGTGACGAGTGTTTGGGAAAGAAAATTGTCTGTTTGCATCTTTTTTTCCCAACACATTTCCCATTTTTTTAATGTCTTTGACAATTCTACATTTCTCTATTAAGAAATTTTTTTAACAATACTTTAAGGTTATTAAATTCAATTCCTCATGTCCACAGGGTTTTTTTCGTCTTATATATTAGTACTCCCAAACACAAAGATGGTTTTATTTGATTTTGATGTTTTCAAGTTGTAGTGTTTGACTCAAAATTTTACTAAAATAAACATTAAACAAATTCAAAGAAATATATCTATAAAATATAGATTTTAAATTATAAGACACATATGAAATATTTAACTTTACATGTCTAAAAATTCATAAAATTAAATCATACATTAAATAATGTGAAACTGCCAAAATAAAAGCGGTATTTTTCGTGGGATATGTAGAGGAAGTAGTAGCTAGTTTTAATGTATTACTCTTATAACTTCAATACTATTAATCTTTATACCCACTTTATACCCAATTAAATGTCTCAAGTTTTATGAGACGAATGAATATATATATATATATATAAAGTTGAGTTTAGAGTAAATTTGGTTAAGTCTCACTAATTTATTGTGATCTCATTTTTAGTTTTTAACCCAATTGAATTTTGTTTTTCGAATTATTGACCCAACTGAATCTTTTCCGTCCCGTCTCTCCGTTTATTTTTGGACGATGATTTGTGAAATTACCAAATTACCATAAATTAATCATTTAGTTTAGATGATTTCCCTTTTACAGGTTTTCACTCCAAAACGGGACATGGAGGACTCTTGACGTTGGCAGCTGGCATCAGATGGCATTTTCACAGTTCGTAGTCTTTCCCAGAGGATTACGGCTTTTCTGGCATCAAGTGAAGACGCCCCAGTGCGGTGGTGCAACATAGTGCCAAAGAAGGTGAACGTGTTCATATGGAGAGCTTCACGGTGATTCCTTCCAGTGCGTCATCAACTGCAGCAAAGAGGCCTTGTCTTGGAGACTACTATGTGCCCGTTGTGTGAGGGTGCAATAGAGACCACGGACCACGCTCTGGTTCAATGCCCATTTGCTAGGGAGATCTGGCAAGCTATTGCAGTTTGGTGCGACACAAAGGTAGATGGTCTTCAGACCTTCCTTGATGTGCTGGGGGAGGATTTCATCTCCCAAGTCCCTCCCCAGGCTTCACAGGTTTGGCTAGCTATAGTGTTTGTCACTGCGTGGGCGCTTTGGAAAGCCCGCAACTCTTTCGTCATGCAGGGTGACCCTTGGAATGCGCCTAGAATTTTTGCTGATATCCAAGTGCTGTCTTTTCTTTGGACTTCTAGCAGGTTCAAGGGTCTAGGGTTCTCTTGGGGGGACTGGTTACTTGCTCCCGTTCTGAAAGCTGCAGACGGGTTGGGGTGATTTTCTCTTGTTCTTTCTTGTTAGCTTTGTGGTTGTTTTCAGGTGTGGCTTGCCTTTGTGTGGTCGGCCCTTTCGGGTGGTCCGCTTGCTGCTGCCCATCTCTCATGGGTATGTAGCTTTGCGTTGCCATTCTGCCTTTTCCTTATGTTTTACTCTTTCTTCAATGAAGTACCTTTTGCTGGTAAAAAAAATCATTTAGTTTAGAAAATATTGAGATGCATTCGGGTTAATGGAGGATAATTTGGTAATTTCATAAATCATCGTCCAAATAAACGGAGGAAAGGGACTGAAAGAATTCAGTTGATCAATAATTTGAAAAACAAGATTCAATTGGATAATGAGACTATAATAAGTCAACAAGACTTAAAATTAGACTGCCAGCGAAATTTACTTTTGAGTTCATTATACAAAGTTGAGTTCATTTTTAGTTATTGGACATAAATCAAAATTTTACATAGTTTTTTTTGTGGCTTTTTTAGAAAACTTATCTCATTTGACTAACACTTTTTTAAGTTTAACTTGTGTGCAACATAATCTATTCTAAATCATCTCAAATTACTACAATAGTTATTGGAGGTTAGGTATTCAAGCCTTTCCATCCCAATCACCATCAATTCAATATCATTAATTTATAAGCTTATTGCATTCGAAGGTGTCTTGCAACATGCATTTTATATAATTACAATATCAAATATCTTCTTGAACTAAACTTTGGTATAGTCATGGACTTGTACTTGCTTTTAAGTGTTAAAAAAACAAAATACGAATGTTATATGGTAGGAATGCATCAATCCAAGCCTTATGTTATGTAATTCTCTATCAAGCAAAATTGATACATTTGATTTTAAAATTTATGTTTTACTCGGATGGATATTCATTAGAAGAAATTGTGATAAAAATTCTAAAAATATATATTTGGAAGCTAGACACCTTAAATTATGATACATGTATATATTATATGACTTTTAATGCTAAAATGTTAAAAGAAATAAATTATCATAGATTAAATGATGAAAAATAAACATAAAATTTTTGATAATTTTTTTTGTTGATTTTCAATAATGGTCATATTAGAATATCAGAATCCTCAAACAAAACATGATATTGTAATATATAAAAATGGTCCTTAAAATTTTCATAATTAATTTTGTAAAATTATACAAAATGTACTTACTCCCTCAATTTTTTTAAAAAGTTATACAAGGATTAAAAGTTTAAAATGTAAGAGGTTTTAGACCAAATATGCCATTTCTCCATATTGTGAGGGTGGACTGATGGTTCCTCTTTTGGAATTGACTACTCAATAGCCCAACCACAGTTAAGGTTTTCATTCTATGAACCAAACATTGTACTATAATATGCTTTGTCGTATTAAAATGTCTCACATGCCAATTTCCACAATAATCATTGATCAACTTGAGAACAGATCACAATATCTTCCAAGTAAATATCTCTATGATCCTTATCCACATCGTCGGGCGTATAATAGCCAGGGTTTAATTGAAATGCTCCTTCGACAAAGTTTGTAGACTCTGTTTATTTACCACATGTGTGAAAAAACATCTACCTAAATTCATCACTAATTAACTAACTCAACTAACTAACCTAATAAACTAAAAGACTAAAATACCCTTCATAGAGATTTATGAAGAGGGTAAATTTAACATTTTCAAGATGTGTGTTTTTCCATATATGTGGTAAATAGACACCCACAAATTTGTATGATATCACTTCAATTTTGCCTATAAGAAAAATTAGTTAAATACTACTACATTCGCCCCATACCTTTTTATTGTAACATTTGATTTTCTAATTACTTCTTATTTATGATTTTACTTCTATAAAATTTGTATATATTACTCTCTTCATCCCATGTAATAACATTAAAATATTTTTGTTCAAAATGAAATGATCAATAATTTTTCACTTTTGTTTTATTTTAGTCTACTTTTACTACAATGAGTTTGAGAGAGGGTAATGATGGAAGTTTATGTAAAATGGGTTAATGGCCAAAGATAATTTTAATCTATATAAAAACACTAAAAGTGACAACCCACTTGAGATGGGGGGAGTAATTGACATAAAAAATCAGCTATTACATCACTTTTGGGATGGATAAAGTATTTGATTATCTTTTCTAAGAACACAAGTTAACCCACTCAATCTTAGTCCCTTTGTCCCATAAAAGTTGTCTACTTTTTTTTCATGTTTACGTGATATTTAATCTTTGATTTCTATTTATGAATGTTTTGATATAAATGTTTGAATAATTTATATGAATAACAAAATTTGTAGTATGAATAATTTAGAAATTAAATTCATGTTTTGTGTTTGATTCTACCACTTTATGCGACAGAGGGAGTATCATATTCGTTCGACCCCAAGAGTTGATCGATTAGAGACGACTATTACAGGACGTATTTAAAAGTCCCTTTGTAGCGCAAAGTGCGCTTCATTTGCGCTAGTATAGAAGAGCAACCAGGCGCTTATAGCGCCACTTCTACCAGAGGCGCGTTTTATGCATGATGCGCTTCATGGTGCTACTGTATAGTGCATCGGTACGGCGTACAGGCGCTTCTACAATCCACGTTGGCTGCTGACAGAGATTAGCCTTTGTACCGCAAATGGAGCGCCTCCAAGCGGTACAAAGCATTTATTTTTATTTTTGTTTGGAAATTTTGTATTTACAAAATGAAATAATATTAATAAATATTGTAAAAACAAAATTAAAAACACAATAATAATTTCAAATTTAAATTTACATTATATATTAATATTTTTAAATTGTTATATTTACAACAAAAAAACCTAAATTAATAAAATCATAAATCCTACAAAGGTGGAGCTGGAGGAGTATCATCACGAGGATGACCACCGAGACCGCGCTGGTGCTGGGGCTGCTGAGGAGTCTGGACCTGCAAGATGCTTCTGATGTAAGCCTCCATCATGTCCGGAGTCGACATGAGATGAGCTATTGGACCGGTGTCGGGATGCTGAACTGTAGAGGAGGCTCCACCATGCTCGGGGTATAAACATCCTCGTGCATACCAGTGAGGAAGTTGGTGGTCCTCGGGGACGATGACTGTGGCCTTGATGATGAGGCAACCAAGTGTGTTGACACATCAGTGTGCGACAACCGGCCCATGCTCCGAAGCTCTCCCCAGACGACGCTGAGGGCTGCGTTTGTCTAGCGCAGCAGGTCCGCCTACCGCATGATAAGCATCTCATGCTCAGCCAGTGGCGAACCCGGGAATTTCAAAAAGGGGGGTCCATATGTACAAGTAAAAGACTAAAATTTATAATTATATAGTAAAATTTTGAAATGATAAAAATTATATTACAATTGTTCTCGTCGAGTCCTCATCCCTTAGAAAAAATCTACAATTACATCATTGCTAATGCTTTAAAATACATCTTTCTCGATATAAGTCATTAAGCAATCAAAACTACTTTAAGAACTTTAGGAATATTAGTGCAAAAGAAAACATGTGGTATCAAGTTATTAAAAAAAGTGAAATACAATGGTCAAGTTATAGTTATTACCATAATAAACTTTAACTCAATAATTAAGAAATTGATCCACTTTGTATTTTTTAATAACCAATATAATATATTAAATATCATTATAATTTTTAAAGGGATCCAACTAATAAATTATATATCCCCTATACATATTTTTGGGAAAAAAGGGGGGTCCATGGACCCCAATTTGCAAAGGGTAGGTCTGCCACTATGCTCAGCTAAGCGTTGCCTCAGAGTATGGATCTCGTCCTCCTGTCTGTCGATGCGCTCCTTATCCTTCCGACGCTCCTCCTCCAACTGTAGCTCGCGCTGTAAGTTATGTAAAAGTAACAATTTAGTCCTCAAAGTTTTTAAAACGTTTCAAAAGTGGACGATATATAATAGTTACCTCGGATGGTTGCGGAGGCTGGAACATGTCAGGATGGACCAGCTGTGGGGGTGCTGATCTCCAACGTCCTCTAGTAGGGTTTTGGCCGGTCAACTTCATTGTGACGTCAGGATCAAAAAGTGGCATGTCATCCCCAGCATCATACTTCTCCCGCATAGTCTTGATATATTTTTCCTAATTTATGAAAAAAACATTAAAATTGGTTTTATAAAAAGTTCATAATGTATTGAAAATATTAGTATTAAAGTCAGAATGAGGGAGAACCTCAAAATCCGCATCTTCGCCACCCCACTCTTTCCGGAACTCCAAGATGCTAACTGGTCGACCTTGTCGTTCGCTCTGTCCATTCAAACATTTAAGTATAATAAAATAAATTTAACAAAAATAATGAAAAATAAAAAATAAGATAGAGTAAGGAAGTAATTACGTATCGCTCGTACGCCCCTTGGAGCGACAACCTCCCGTGCCTTTTCCTTTTCAGCTTTTCGTTGACCTTTATTGCGTTTTCTCTCGTCTGTTTTGAGTTCTTTTGGAAGTGTTCGGAGTTCCAAAAGTCGATCAGTTTGTCCCAAACCTCCTAAGAGAGCTCGACAGGTTTTTGCTGAAGTCAGTGGTTGTGGTCCGGGTTGTCCTCAGTGAGAGGGTAATGCTCCTTATACCATTGGCGGATTTTGGAGAGCTTTGTTAGGTAAAGATCACCAAACCGGGATATGAGCGCCTTTAGTACATCCTCTGGTCCACTCTATTGGACCTAGTCGTAACTCGGCTAAACAAAAAGAAATGTTTAATTAATTAACAATTATAATTAAAAAAGTACTTCAACTTACATTAAATTATTACCTTAAATTTTGTTACGTACGCATCCTGGGCCTCCTGCGGGAGATCATAGAAAGATGGCGGCCAACCTGTCCAAAAGCCCTCCAGGATGCTATTGATGGTGGATGGACATAGTGAGGCGGGTTACCTGAGGCTGCACATTGGAAAAAAACGTTACATACATATACATATATTTTTTATATATAATTTATAAAATATTATATGAAATACTTACTGGCCGACAAGATTGTGCTTCCTTCCATCCTAAGGAAGTTTATGCTTGTAGCGCCGCTTAGCGGTACACCAGCGCTCCAAGCAGAAACTTCCAGAGGAAGCCTTTCCTCTTTCCGTCCACTTTTTTCGGTTTCCAAGGTGCCGGATTTAAATTAATTTCGTTGTAGCGCCACAAAGCTCTCCAACCGCGGTACATGTGTCAATTTCGAAATAATATATATCCTATATATATAATGTTTATATATATATATACCTTATATATAATGTATATAATGTATTTATATCTATATTTATAATGTATTATGTAATTATATCTATATATATATATATAATACACATATACTCCCTCCGTCCCACAAAGGTTGTCAACATTACTATATTGAGCCGTCCCACAAAGGTTGTCAACTTTCTTAAAATAGAAACTTCCTATCATCATTTTTACCATTTTATCCTCTTATCTCACATTATGGACCCACAAGTTTTTCTCTTTCCTCCCACTCAATTTAAAATTGGGGTCCACAAAATTTTCTCCTTTCTTTTTCATGAAGGTAATTTTGTCAACACACTATTATTCTCCCACTTTCCTTAATATATGTGCCAAAACAAATCCTACAACCTTTGTGGGACGGAGGGAGTATAATGTAATTATATACTCTATATATGGGGATGGTTCACTGCTGGTGAACAATATGTGAACAGTGGCACGCCCAATAGGGTCGTGCCACGTCATCCTTTTTTTAATTTTTTTTTAAATTAATTTTTTTAGTTTTTTAAATTAAATTTTTTAAATTATATTTATTATTTATTTCATTATATTTTTTATTGTTTCCCATTTTTTAATTATATTTATTATTTATTTAATTACTTTTTTAAAAAAAAATTAAATTAACTTTTTTTTTCATTTTTTAAAATTATATTATTTAATATTTATTTTTAAAATTATATTTATTATGTTACTAATATAAAAAAGTTAAAAAAATTTTAAATTAATTTTTTAAAATTTAAAATTATATTTATTAAATTAAATTTATTATTTATTTCATTAATTTTTTAATTATATTTATTATGTTACTAATAGGGAAAAATTGGTAATTTTGAAAATTAGTATGAAATTGGTAATTTTGAAAATTAGTATGAAATTAATTTTGTTGTATCACGTTATCTATTTTTTCCTGCATTTTTTTCTTTTAAAGTGTGTTCATTTACTATTTATAGAGGGAAAGTTTGTAAATTTTAAAAATGAAATAAAATTTATGAGAGAAAACACTTTTTAAAAAACAATGTTTTGACTTTTATTTCTAATTATTATGTGTATTGGTCCTCGAAATTTTTGAAAATCTTAGTTTTTAATTAAGCCAGAAATTTTTTACCTACAATCATTATTACTTATTTTCGCTTTTATTTCATGAAAGTAGACCACAAATATTTGGTAGTTTAGTTGATGAATACGCACCTCATCCGTCTTATTTCTTCACTTTTTCTTCTTCATTTTGACTTTAAAGTGTATTAGTTAATGCTTTTATGGAGATCGAAAGTTTTAGTAATTTTAAAAATGAATATAAAATTTGTAAAAAATACAGTTTTGTAAATTCTCTTCTTCCATTACTTACCTTTAACCATTTTGAAAGTATGTCATTTTTTTGTACAAAAACAAAATTCATTACAATTTATAACTATTTAAAAAGTAGCATGTTGTCATCAAAGTTTCAAATTTTATGAAATAGTTTTTTTCTTTCTTTGAGCGTTGATGATTTTAACGAAAAGTAATAATGTGTAATTAGTATTTGTATTTAAAACTCTATACATATACATAAAATTTTGTATGAATGATATCCACCTAATAAGATTGTGTCACCTCATCATAATTTAGTGATTTTATCTATTTGCGTTTCAAATTGTTTAAAAAACTAAATCTCTATTTTACTTTTATTTCTTATTATTTTGCGTTTTGTCCCTAATGGTTTAGACTTCATATGATAAAATGTAAAAATTCTGAGACCTAATTTTTTCACCTATAATAATTATATACTTTATCATTTATTTCATAAAAATATACATTTATTTCATAAAAATATACATTTATTTCACTTATTATTACATCTTTATTAAATTCTTATAAAATATTGCAATTTACACCGCTACGAAGTGCGGGGAAATTAAATCCTTGTTATATCTATATATATAATTACGTATCGCTCGTACGCCCCTGCAGCGACAACAAGGTATTGATGCTGATCCAACAAGGTATTGATGTCGATCTAACAAGGTATTGATGTTGATCTAACAAATGTATTGATGCTGATCCAACAAGGTATTGATGTCGATCTAACAAGATATGGATGTTGATCTAACAAAGGTATTGATGTTGATCTAACAAGGTATTGATGCTGATCTAACAAGGTATTGATGCTGATTTAACAAGGTATTGATGCTGATCTAACAAGGTATTGATTTATGCTGATCTAACAAGGTATTGATTTATGCTGATCTAACAAAGTATTGATGCTGATCTAATAAGGTATTGATGTCGATCTAAAAGGGTATTGATGCTGATCTAACAAGGTATTGATGCATGCTGATCTAACAAGGTACTAATGCATGCTGATCTAACAAGGTATTGATGTCCTGATCTAAAATCTAATAAGGTATTGACATAATTCTATAAAATTAACATAATTCTACAATATTAACATAATTCAACAAAATTCACATAATTCTAAAAATTAACATAATTCATAAAATTAACATAATTCTACAATATTAACATAATTCTACAATATTAACATAATTCAACAAAATTCACATAATTCTAAAAAATTAACATAATTCTACAAGATTTTTATCATGCTTATACAAAATTAACATAATCCTTATACATGCTTGTTGTTTTTTTATCATTTCATGTGTTTTTGTCTCTTTCATTATTTTTATGAACCTTTATCATTTTTATATTTCGTTTCTATTATTGTATGTACTTATTATTGTTTTTATCATTTCATGTGCATTTATTACTTTATGTACTTGTGCCATTATTTTGTTTTTAATGTGATTATTTAATTTTAAAAAAACAAAAAATTGAAAAAAATTGAAAAAATGAAAGAAAAGAGAGAGAGAGAGAGAGAGAGAGAGAGAAGGACTTACAACCCGTGCTCCGTCTATTCCGCTGGCGACCTCTGCCTCCTCCTCACCTATCCATCAAGTTTTAAGTTCAAATCTTTTCATCATTGAGCAAAGCACTCATCAATCAAGAATTTCGGCTATAATTTGAGCTATTTTGCTGAAGAAAAACAGAGAAATCGAAGAAAACCAGCACAAAATCGTGCCTCTGTTCTTCACTAGCGAAATTCGTCCTCCACCCTCCACTTCACGCTCTGGTAACTTTCGTCATAACCCACCACCTCCATCGTCATCACCGACCTCCCAACAACCAGCTGACACCCTCCATTTCGCCGGAGATCGCCGGAAAAACGGAGGAAATCGCTCCCGACCCGCCAGACCATTTCCTTCATCCCATCCGATCTGCATCCTTTCACCATTACCATCTATCACCATTAACTCCGTCACGACGAGATGAAGCCAACCCACCCTCTCATGTTACCGGAGATGGCCTGAGGGTGGAGAAATTGTTGAAAAACAATTGCTGGCACAAATTCCTTTTTCTCTCCAACCGAAGCTCGGTTGGCCATGAGACCACCACTGACCGCACCACCTTCCTCTGCCGTACCAACTAGCACCTGAACCGCCATCGGAAATACATTTTAGGATTTCTATATTTTCATTCATATTTTTATTTCTAATTCACATTCTTATTTTTTTAAAAACAAAAAAAAATCATTTTTATTAAACTTTTTTTTATTAAACTTAGTTTGACTTTTCACTAATTTTTTGACTATGTAAATTTTTTTTATTGCTTTTTTTGCTCATTTTTCTTAATTATCCATGGCCATTATTGTTCTCCCTTTTTCTATGACATTTATCCCTTTTTCTTTTTTCTTTTTTTACCAACTTTATTTTCCTTTTGTTTAACTTTTGTTTTTGTTTTTTTGCTTTACCCATTTTTATTTCTTCTAATTTTAACTCCTTTAATAAAAACACAAATACAAAAAAAATCAAGCAAATTTATGAGAACACCCATGGTACTGACAAACGAATCTTGATTTTATCGTAGACCATTTGAGGTTTCCAATCGACCTAGGAAAAAGATTGGTGGCAACTCCTGTAAAAAATCGCGTCGCTACAGGACATAATTTTATAAAATTAAGGAATAAATTGTATATTAAATAATGGTATTTTCGTCAATTTGCTTAGGTAACGGTTAATATAACTGTGAAATTAACAGAATGACTTAAATACACCAAAAACTAAATATAAGAGATTGAATAGGATAATAGTGAAAGATAAATGACTAACAGTACACTTTACCCGATTAAATACTGTACGATAACAAAAATAAATATAGAATTATTTGAAAATTGATAAAGTATTATTTAAACGGCATCAATATGAACCGACGGAGCTACTCACAAACTAGGGGAAGGCGGCGTGGCCCACCTTAAAAAGTTGAAAAATATGGTACTAATGAGTTTAATTGATTGATATAGATAATAATGAGTTTAATGATTGATCTAAACCATGGAATTAGGAGTATTAGTTTAACCCAATAAGAGTCTCTGTCAATTTCGTTCTTATTTTCTGTTTCTGTTGTGTTTTCCTATTCTAATTGTGTAGTCCATTTTTCGATTTTTCGTTTTTCGTTTCACCCTGCATTCTCTTTGTTTTGTGTATTTCCTCGGCTTGCTTATGCTATGTTGTCTTGTATGCTATGGTCATTGATAAAATTCCTATCTTGTTTGTGTTTTCGATATATATGGCCCAGCCGTATGGCGTATTGCAAACGCAACGCCATATGGGCCACCACCAATACGAGAGTGCTCCTCGTAAATACGACGAGCCCTCGTACATAGGCCACTAGGGCGCCTCAGTGCGATCTGGTTGGCGGCAGTGCTTTATGGGCCGGGCCCAATGGGTACTCCAACATAGTACACCAACCAAAAAGCTGGTCCAAAGACACAACGCCCAAAAAGCGCACCAAAGACACAAGACGCAAAAGTTGTACACACTCAAGTGCTGTCAGACCAACACTGTTGAGCAGTAATGTCCAATCCGCCGCTCTGAACTGAGAAGTCAGCGGCTCACGCGTGGGGAAAGATCCCACCAAACACTCTACCCCAACGTGGGAGAGTCTGGGCATCACCCTATAAGTGGGTGATGCCAACCCCAAAAGAAGGTAACTACTACACACCCACACCTTCCTCCTGTGTCTGCACCTGAAAGTATCTTCCGTCTTGTCTTTCAGGTACCGGAGCCACCCGTCCTAACCGTTGGGAGATCTTTGGTTGCCGGAGGTCACGCTTTGGCTATCAATTTGGCGCCGTCTGTGGGAACCGAAAAACAGTCGTTTTTTCTTTCCTAAGCAACTTACTTTTCTCTCCTTACCATTCTCATGGCGAAAACAAGGAGAACGCACAACAGTGTGCACGTTGAGGACGCTGCTTCCACTTCCTCCGATGTGCCTCCACGCCTGCTTGGTGACGCAATGGGGACACAACAGCCCCACAACCTCAATCGATGGCCATCCCGCCGCTCCTATTACTAGCACACCCGGGGCAGCAACCACCGCAGCCGCGAGCGGCCACTCGACATACCTTGCGGGGACTTGACGATCCCCAGAGGTCATCGTCGATCCCGCTCAGGCGCTGCTCCAAGCGAGCATGCTTAATGAGCTGAAAGCCTTCATGGTAAAAACCATCAAGGCGGAAATGCAGACCGCCCGCCCCCCGCCTCACAACGACAGGGACGAACAGTCCCAAAATCAAAACCAAACTGCTGGGAACCTAGACGTCGACGACCTCCTCCGACGAATCAATGTGGTCGAGGAACAGGTGAAGACACCAAACCTGGTCCTCGACGATATCGAGATCCTCCCGACGCAGCCGTTCACGAGAGGACATAATCGCCGTCCAAGCGCCGGCCAGCTTTCGAATGCCGGTCATCGAAAGCTACGATGCTACAACGGATCCCGTCGACCATCTGCGACGCTACATCTCCCAAATGGAGATGGCTCGGGCCTCGGAGGCAATACTCTGCAAGGCTTTCAGCTCCACCTTAAAAGGGGCTGCCTCAACATGGTTCGGGCAGCTACGAGGCCAGCATTTCAAATGCTTTAAGGACCTCGCCTCATCGTTCCTACGCCACTTCATGGGGGCTCGACCTCCCCCGAAGACTGTCCAACACTTGTTAAGAGTGAAACAGCAAAGGGAGGAACCACTCCGTGATTATATCCGACGATTTCAGGCGGAAGCCGTCCAAGTCCAGGGTCTCTCCTCGGACATGCAACTCTTGGCCGTAACTCAAGGCCTACAGCGCGAGTCAAGGCTCGCTTACAACATCAACGAAAATCCCGTCACAACGATGGGTGAGTTCATCGATCGAGCAACTCGATTCATGAACTCCGAGGAAATGAACAAGCCCTACAGCAGGCCTCCCACAAACGAGCGCAACAGGAAGTTCGACAAAGGGCCTATCTCATCGAGGTACCAGCCCTCGAATATCAGTTCGAGGACCCCGATCACCTCCCAACACTTCGTGACACCCGCACGAACATTCTGCTCTTCTGGAGAAGCGAACAAGGTTCCCAAGTGGCCACAACCCATCCAACATAAGAACACGAGGGCTTTGACAAATCGCCTCTACCACAAGGATCGTGGGCACGACACGGAGGCGTGCTTTCAACTCCGGAATCTCATCTCGGAGATGATTGAGCAGGCAAGCTCAAGGAATTCTGTCCGATTCCGACTCCCCTTGCAAGGATTTCCCCAAGGGTCGTAAGAAGGACGACGATAACGATGACCGCGAAAAACGCGTCGTCGACACAATAGTCCTCGAAGGCACAACTTGCCACCACCTCCACCGGCGGGCACCATCCATGTCCTCACAAAGTCGGAAGGTGCCTCCTCCAGAAGCGTTACGCGAGGGAAATCTTGCGGATCGACCACCTCGAGGAGCATGTCATCTACCGTCCTAACGGGACAAAGGTCGTCGTTCCACACTCTGATCCGTTGCTTATCACAGCAAGGATCGCAGGTTTCGACACCGGCAGAGTCTACATCGACACTGGCGCGAACACCAGTGTCATCTTCAAAGACATGCTCGAAAAGCTCGGGGTACACATGTCTGCAGTACGAAGGAGCTCCGGCCCTACATTTGGCATTGGTAGGGACATTGTCCCAACTATAGGGGTCGTCAACCTACCCCTCATGCTCATCGGGGACACACAATTCGGCACGGTTGACTGCCACTCCATCATGACGGAGTTCTTGGTCCTCGAGGTGCCCTCAACTTACAACGCAATCATTGGCCGACCAAGCCAGGTCGATTTCAGCATGAGGTGCGACATCCGCTCCCTTACAATCACATTTGCAACACCTCGTGGGGATGCAACCATCTACATCGACCAACGAACTGCGAGGACAAATTATGTCGCCTCTTTGAGCTCGACGGTTGATCCACAAATCTCGAAGAGCGTCGAGGCTCTTACGGATCCCGATGACAGGCCACGCCTCGACGATTTGACAGAGGAGTTAGACGTCGTTCCGTGCAAGAAGTTCAAGGTTGGCAAAACCTGGAGCAAAAGGAGAAGATGGCGCTCATCCACCTCCTCGAGGCAAACCTTGACGTCTTCGCCTAGAGCCTGAAGGATCTGCCGGGTGTCGACCCTAGCGTCATCACCCACAAACGAATGTATTCCCGGACTCAAAACCGGTTAAGCAAAAGAAAAGGGGTATGGCCCTTCTAAGAAGAAGTTTGTAAAAGAAGAGGTTTCCAAACTCCTCGAAGCCGGAATAATAAAAGAAATTCAGTACTCTGAGTGGCTCGCTAACATAGTTTTAGCTGACAAAACAAACGGTGAACTTCGTATGTGCGTTGATTTCACGGGCATCAATAGGCATTGTCCAAAGGACCCCTACCCGTTACCTGTCATCGACCAACTCGTGGACGCAACTTCCAAGTATAAGTACTTGTCTTTCATGGACGCTAAGAGTGGGTACCACCAAATCTACATGGATCCCGAAGACGCCTTCAAAACAGCGTTCTGGCTGGTGATGGCGTCTATTACTACGTTCGAATACCCTTTGGGCTCAAAAGCGCTGGAGCCACCTACCAGCGTCTAATGAACAAGGTTTTTACCCACCAGATGGGCCGTAACCTTGAAGCATACGTCGGCGATGTCATTGTCAAAAGCATGACATTCGAAGATCACCTTCAAGACCTGGCCGAGACCTTCGAATCGTTCGGCGATATAACATGAGGCTCAATCCAGCCAAGTGTTCCTTCTTTGTTGAGCTGGGAAATTCTGGGCTATATGATCTCCGAAAGGGGATCGACGCCAACCTTAAGAAAATATCAGCCATCACGGAAATGGCGCCACCAAGGAGCATTAAAGAAATCCAAAGAACTTACGGAAGAATTGTTGCCTTGGGCGATTCATTTCCAAGTTGAGACAAGTGTAAGCCGTTCTTGAACAGCCGCATGAAGAAGGCGTTCACTTGGACTCCGGAGTGCCAACAAGCATTCGAGCAAATCAAGAAACACCTCTCCGATTTGCCAACGCTGAAATGTCCGCAACCGGGGGACGAACTCGTCATCTACCTCTCCACTTCGAACAAAGACCGTATCAGCGGTGCTCGTTAAGAGGATGGCCCACAACAAAGGCCCGTCTATTACATAAGCCACACGCTACGAGGGGCTGAGGTTAATTACCCACCCCTCCAAAAAACGATCTACGCTTTGATCGTGGCCGCCAGGAAGTTGCGAGCATACTTCCAAGCCCACACAATCATTGTCAGAACAGACTTACCAATCCGAGACATTCTAAACAGACCGGAACATAGTGGTCGTTTAGCTCGTTGGTGCATCGAATCGGGAGTACGACATCAAGTTTGAGCCTCGACGAGCAATAAAGGCACAAAGCTTTGGCGGATTTCATGGCCGAGCTTTCCATTTATCCCCTCGAGCATGGCCCTTCGAGGGAACCATCACCGGAGTTGGAGCCTCCCGAGTGGGACATGTTCGTGGATGGTTCATCCAAAGGCCGATCGCCCGTGAGGAGGTGTTCATATCCGGGGCCCACACGGCATGGAGGCTAGCTTACGAGTGGCCTTCCAATTCCCCGTCACAAACAATGTGGCGAATACGAGGCCTCGTGGCAGTCTCAAGACTGCTCAAAGCTGGCTTGCGACGTTTAACCGTACACAGTGACTCACGGCTCGTCGTAAGCCGGGTTGCGGGGACCAATGACCGCAAGGACCCCGTACTCTCGAGGTACTTGCGCTTGGTAAAGAGCTTACAAGGGCAGTTCGAGCGATTAAATATTAACAAGATCCCAAGAGATCAAAACACCGTGGTCGACAGGTTGTCTAAGGGCGGGCGGATGCATTCCTCGAAACCTTAGCACAACCTTCGATAAATACAATTCACGCAATCGACGCCAACGCAATAGCTGATTGGAGGGACCCAATCCTCCAAAGATCTCCAAACCGGCGCAATCGAGGCCCACCAGCGTTGCAAAAGAAAATAAGGACGCAGATCAGCCATGTCATCATAGATGGCGCGTTATGGCGTAAAGGATATTCTACTCCTTTACAGCGATGTATTGGCCCCGACGATTCCACACTCATCCTGAACGAAGTCCACTCAGGAGTCTGCGGAGCACACATTGGCTCCGATGCGCTAGCACACAAATGCTTACGCCTCGGTTATTATTGGCCAACCTTGAGGAAAGACGCGCATGATTTGGTACGAACGTGCCATAAATGCCAACTCAATTCTCGCATCCAACGACAGCCGGCAAACGAGGTGGTTACGGAGACATACCCCATACCCTTCGCTCTGTGGGGCCTCGATTTAATCGGCCCAATGCCTACGGCCAAGGGCCGATTCAAATTTTGTATAGTGGCTGTGGATTACTTCACTAAGTGGGTCGAGATCCAGCCACTCGAGAAAATCACAACCGCCAAGGTCATACACTTCCTCCGCACGACCTTGTGGCACGATACGGGGCACCAAGAGCCATAATCACAGACAATGGGACTCAATTCGCAAGCAAAAGCTTAAGGATTGGGCCACTAAGATGAACATACAAATGCTCTACGCTCTGTGGCGCATCCCGATCAAATGGCCAGGTGGAAGTAACGAATCGAACGATCAAAGAGGGCTTAAAAAGCGCCTCGAGGACGAAAAAGGAAAGTGGGTCGAGGCCCTACCGGCGTCCTCTGGGACTATCGAACAACTACACGGGGACCCACGGAGAAACTCCTTTCTCCTTGGTTTACGGCGTCGATGCCTTACTACCAATCGAAGTCTCAATACCCACAATCCGGACGCTGTATTACGACGCCCTCACAATGAGAGCGGCCTTCGAGCGCGTCTGGACCTCGTCGAGGAACTCCGCGAGGGTGCTAGACTTAGGCTTATGGCCTTACGACAAAGGGCCAACCTCGATCACAACGCCAAAGTTCGGGCAAAGCAGATCCACGTGGGTGGTATGGTCTTGCTAAAAGCGGAATTGTCAGGTCGTAATCCTGGCCATGGCGCACTTCGTTCCAGATGGGCAGGGCCTTATGTGGTACACAGAAAAGGAAGAGAGGGCGTATACAAGTTAAAGGACCATCAAGGCAAACAGCTCAAAAATGACTACCATGTCGACGATTTGAGGCCTTACTACGTCTAAGTTATACGCTCTCCTTTCCATGCATAGACAAGGGTATTTAAAGCATTTGCGTTGCACAAAATCTGCTCGTGCATCAAAGGACAGGCAATATTCCAAGTCTTTACGTCGTGCATACTATGTTTACATAAAATCGCTCTGCTAGGAGTGTTCCCCATTTCAGTGGGTAAGTCCAAAAATTAATTGCAAGGTCACTGCTCGACCAACGCACATCGAATAAAATCACTTCGCATTATGCAAGTAATACTCATACGGCAATTACAAAGGCAACAAATGCTGACATATTCTGTATCTTATCAAAAATGAGCAAAAATTTAATTACAAGCCCCAAAACTAATTGGGGCATCATCGTTGGGGGCACAAAGCAGGGCATCCTCTACATGCCGGGCGGGATATCATAAGGATATCCCGCTCCTAATTTCTTCCCTGCCCTACCCCACTCGAACAGAGCTGCCTGGGAGGGCTCCTCGACCTTCATCGCATCGAGGGGATCCAGTGTGATTCTCCAACCATAGCCTCCACTTGATGGCGGCATCGTAGGAACCCTCAAAGATAACGAACCCCCTCCATTGCTTGGGCCTCAACCAATTTCTCGGTCGGCGCCTCGAAGAAATCGCCCACTCGACCAGTCCTCTCTGCGATGGGCTTGATAAACACGCGTGGCTCAAGACTTTCGCCCTCGAACAACTTGAGGCCAAGTTGTTTTTCAAGTTGCCCGAAGGCTGAAAGACCAGCCAAGCTGTTGCTCAGCACACTGTTGAGATTCCTGGCCAGCTCTTCAACGTGGGCTGCCAAATTTGAGGCCTTCTCCTCTGCCCGAGCAGCCCTCACAGACAGCTCCTCCACGAGCTTCTCCTTCTCCTCGGCCTTGGCAGCCTTCAAGGACAGCTCCTCGATGAGCCTGTCCTTCTCTCCGGCCTGGGCCTCCATCCGTTGGCACTCCCCGAGCACTTGCTCCATCTCGACCGTTAGGTCGTTCTTCGCGCTTTGCTCGGCAAGGAATAGGGCCTCGAGTTCCTTCCCCTTAGCCGTGGCGGCCTTCAGTTCTTGACCAACGAGGCCCATAGCACTCAGAGCGTTGGCCTCTCCCCTCCTCGAGGCAGCCAACTCAGCCTCTTTCTCGGCCAAGGCTTTCTTCAGACTCTCCACTTCCCCGGAGTCCTTTGCCTTGGCCTCAAGCCTCTTCACGAGGACTTCAAGCTCCTCGATTTTGGCCACTAGGCCTTGAGCCAAAGACGGCCTTCTACAAATTACGAACACAAAGCGTATGAGTAAAACTGTCCTACAAAAACGCAAATCAAGGGACTTGAGAATTCGACTTACTTGAACAAGGTCTGACAGATGTCCTTGGCGATGTCCGGGGGCCTGTGGTCGTGTGCTTGAGATAGTGCCGGTCACGGGGCATTGGGAGCCCTCGGCAACTCTCGAGTCTTAACTCTTTGTCCCCCAGGAGCACCGACTCGTCGCGAGTCACCCTCATCACGGGGTCCCAGGCTTCCACCAGGGCCACACCTTGACGCCCAAAGGTCTTCTGCCGTAGCTCACGACGGTAGTCCTCGAGCAGCTGGGGCTCGAAGACCGGGTCAATCCCCAAAAGAGACTTCGAGATCCTCGAAGACCTCCTCCCAGATGTTCGAGGAGCAATGGCGGCCCTTCGAGCGTCGGCCAAGAGCCCCACAGCCCCTCTGCGCCTCGAATGGAGCCGGGACCGCTCCTCGAGGCTGGCCCTTTCCCTTTGTCTTTCGCGGGGCTTGGGGCGCTATCCGAGGACACCTCTACACCCTCGCGACTGCAAAATTCAAAAGAAGATAAGAATACAATATAAAAGAACTGTTTGCCAAAACTACAAGGCAAAACAGGTGTTACTGTAATTCGAGGGCGTTTTCTACGAGGATTCGCTCATCGAGCCCTCGGAAAGCTCTTCGATGTCCACAGGCCAGCCACACCGACCGGGCCGAGCCTCCGTCACCAACGCCTTCTCGCCTACGGGCTCCACACCCTTCGACGGCCCAGCTGGGGGCTCCTCGACACCTTTCTTGGTGGGCTCGGAGGGGCGTTGCTCCTCGACACCTTTCTTGGTGGGCTCGGAGGGGCGTTGCTCCTCCGCCAACTTCTTGAGGGCTTCCCTCAACTCCTGCTTCTTCGCAAAGAGAGTGCTGGGGTGCGACATCTTGGCTGTAACAATACACGAGGTCAAGATTAAAACAGAAACTGGAAGACGTAAATCACAGAAAACGACAGTAAACACAAGGCAGACCGTTGGGGTTCCTAAAAGCGCCCTCGAAGCGCTCAATAAGGTCGCCATCCAACCCTCCACCCAATTCTTGAGGGTGTCTACGTGGCCCGACATACGATGGGCCCCGCTAACCCCCACCCTTCGCAGACCACTTCGTCCCGTGACCGCGGTGTGAAGGGGAACTTACCCTTACACTCCTCGAGCCTCTCCGCATCGCGAACCCATTCACAAAGGGCGTCGAGGGCTCTCTTCCCCTCGCTACCCGCCCACAGAGAGGGCTTCACCGATACCCTAGCGTTCTTCTCCTTTACGAAGAACGCAGGGAAGCCCCAGCTGTCCTCCTTCAAAATGAAGAAGAAGTTGCCCTTCCAGGTTCCCCATGAATCGGTGGTTTCGGCGAAGACTCCGATCTTCACCGATTTGTTCCCAACCTTCACCTCCTCGGGGTCAGTTGGTAGAAGGGATGCCCAACCGGCCTTTTCAGTGTATAGAACTGCAAAGGTCTCCGGCAACACCGCCGCCTTCGCCAAATGGCAAGCCACAACAAACGCGTTTACAGTGGTAAATACGTTTGGGGCCAACTGCCCAGGGCAGACTCCCCAGCCCTCACACAGCTGCAGCAACAGCGAGCACAGTGGGAGTCTTAGTCCGGCCTTCAGTTGAGCCTCGTAGACGACCATTGTCTGCTCCCTCATGGCCTCGTAGCTCAACCCCAACCCCGCCTTTCGCAAAACATCGGCCGGGGAAAGGCCACAAACAACCCCCGTATAAACGTGGTGGTTACGGCAAATCTCGGTCATCTTCTTTTCCGGCAAGACGCTACGGGCCACTCTTTCTCAACATCAGGGCCAACGCCGGGCTTGCTTGGATTCTTGGGAGCCATCTACAGAAATCAATCACAGATTCAAGAAATAAAAACCTAGACCCAAGAACCCAGGCAGTGGCGCGGCGACGCCTCACTCGCGACACTGTCGCGACGGAAACAAGAAATTAAAAAGGGGTTCCACTTACAGATTTGTACGCTGGAGATGAGAACGACCGGTTCCAACGGCTGGATTCTTCGAAACTCGCCGGAAAATTCTTCGGTGATCGCCGAAAATGGAAGTGAAACGGAAGCGAAAAGGCAAGGAAAGCGAGAATGTGGGAAACCTGACCTTTCACATGGGTTGGCGTATAAGTACAGATCGATGGGAGTTGAAACGACTTCCCCCATAATTACAACCGGCGCAAAAAGCGCAATTTCAAAAAGTGCTGCTCAACCCCCTTCCGCGGTAATGGGCCAGCAATTGGGCCAAGAATCGGGCTCTCTCTCAAATTAAAAGGTCCAAAACGGCACAACGCCTTATGGATCGAGCACTGACAACAAAGTTTTAATTCCCCTATTTAAGCAATATCGGAGGGTATAAAAATCGTTCTCAAGGCACACGAAAAATTCCGGATTTTTCTCGATACAATGGTAGCCGGCCATCTTAAACTCGAATTAAATTCCAAAAGCGGAGCACAGGGGCCTGCCCATCCTCCGCTGTGGGAGGAGGACATCTTGATATATATGGGCCCTGACCGTATGGCCTTATTGCCAAACGCAAAAGCCATATGGGCCAAGCCCACCAATACGAGGAGTGCTCCTCGTAAATACGACGAGCCCCTCGTACATAGGCCACGAGGGCGCCTCGTACGATCTGGTTGGCGGCAGATGCTTTATGGGCCAGACCCAATGGGTACTCCAACATAGTACACCAACCAAAAAGTCGGTCCAAAGACACAACGCCCAAAAAGCTGCACCGACACAAGACGCAAAGTTGTACACACTCAAGTCTTTGTCGGACCAACACCGCTGAGCAAGAATGTCCAATCCGCCGCTCCGAACCGAGAAGTCAGCGGCTCACGCGTGGGAAAGATCCCACCAAACACTCTACCCCAACGTGGGAGAGTCTCGGGCATCACCCTATAAGTGGGTGATGCCAACCCACAACTAAGGTAACTACTACACACCCACACCTTCCTCCTGTGTCTGCACCTGAAAGTATCTTCCGTCTTGCCTTTCAGGTACCGGAGCCACCCGTCCTAACCGTTGGGAGATCTTTGGTTGCCGGAGGTCACGCTTTGGCTATCACTTTCTTTTCTATTTTATGAGTTCGTGCTTCTTTTAATTTGTTTCTTTTGTCTGTTTTTTTTTTACGGAAAGCAACTCAATATTATTCTCATTGAAAATAATACAAGCCAAAGTTTGAATGACTTGAACAAAATAAATCCCTAAAGAAAGAGCAACTAGAAAAAAAAAAGAAATAAGCAACATAAGAACCCCTAAAACAATATGACAAAGACTAGACATAAATAAAACAAGACACTAAGGGATTAGAAGAAAGACTGGTAGTAGAACTATAATGAACACAAAGTAGTGGGACCATCGGATGAAAACACCTCGACCAAAATGAGCCAACGAAGGCCGAAGAAGAGCACATAAACCCACAGTGAAGTAATATAGATCCGCGATCTGGAACGAGGCACACCTCAACGGTTCCTATGGAACCAAATGTCGTCTCACTGTGCGCGTGCAAGCAGGGGAAAATCCGCCAAACCAACATGACCACCCAACAAAACTGTAGACCAAGCAGAACCGACAGAAGTCCAAGGGATAAAACAAAGCTAAAATTAAACTACTATGGAACCAAACAAGATAAGAGATGGGCGAACAAGCCGGCTCACTTTCTGTAACCCCCAGAACCTGAAACTCAAGCATTCGGGTGAAGCAGGAAGTCCCCCTGCCCTATCCACACAACCAGTTGCGAAACACCCTGACCACGCAAGGCAACTGCACTAATAGAGCCCGAATGCCGCAGCAGACCCGCTACTGCCAAGGAGACGTTGGTAGATCTTCGACAGCTCCGGACCTTCGCCGAGAGCCCCCAACTAGTCAAAGAAGCCCACCTAGACGCTAACAGCACTCAGATCGGCGCTGAATTCCAACGTGATACAAATCTGATCGAGGTGAGGCGGTGTGACGGGAGAAAAACGAAGTCGCTAGACTCCAAAATGGACGCGAGCGACGTGGCTTGAATTGTGGCGGAGAAGCGATAATCCATCAGAAGGATGAGATTGGCATCGACCCAACACTGTGGCGGCACCGGTGACGAGCTGAAACGACGAGCATGGGTGGCAACGGTGACGAGCTGAATTGGCAGACATGACTGATGTGACGCTAAAAGCTTTTTTTTATTAAACTAAGCGCTTCTTCAAATTTGAGCAAGCAATCTTGTTTCGAATTAAAAAGGTTAACAATTTCATATGGCGTGCTTCAAGAAACTACATTATTATTATTATTATTATTATTATTATTATTATTATTATTATTATTATTATTATTATTATTATACCTCTATCTATTTATGGAAAAGTTATTGTTGATGAATAGTGGCACAACCAATAGGGTTGTACCACGCATTCATCATATTTCTTTTTTTTAATTTCTTTTTTAAAATTATATTTATTATGTTTTTTTTGTTATTTTTTAAATTATATTTATTATGTTACTAATAGGAAAAAAATGTTAATTTTGAAAATTGGTATGAAATTGGTAATTTTAAAAATTAGTATGAAGCCAATTGCGTTGTGTCACGTCATCTATTTTTTTTTTACATTTTTTTCTTTTAAAGTGTGTTCATTTATTATTTATAGATGAAAAGTTTGTAAATTTGAAAAATGAAGTGAAATTTGTGAGAGAAAAAATTATTTTAGATAACATTGTTTTGACTTTTATTTCTAATTATTATGTGTATTGGTCATCAAAATTTTGGAAATCTGAGTTTTTAACTAGGCCAAAGATTTTTTACCTGCAATCATTATTACTTATTTTCTCTTTTATGTCATGAAAGTAGACCACAAATATTTGGTAGTTTAGTTGATGAACGTATCTCATCCATCTTATTTCTTCAGTTTTACTTCTTCATTTTGGTTGCTTTAAAGTGTGTTAGTTAATGTTTTTTATGGAAATCGAAAGTGTTGGTAATTTTGAAAGTGAATATAAAATTTGTAAGAAATACAGTTTTGTGGATTCTTTTTTTGATATAAAAAAATACCCTCAATATATATATATAGACAAACTCTATTACTTACCTTTAACTATTTTGAAAGTAGAGCATTGGCCTCCAGCCCTAAATTTTCAAAACATCGTTAAGTGCGGTGTCGATTTTTTGTGCGAGAGAAAATTTCATTACAGTTTATAACTATTTAAAAAGTAACATGTTGTCATCAAAGTTTCAAATTTTATGGCATGGTTTTTTTCATTCTTTAAGTGTTGATGATAATTTTAACGAAAAGTAATAATATGTAATTAGTATTTGTATTTAAAACTCTATACATATACATAAAATTGTGTATAAATAGTATCCACCTAATGAGATTGTGTCACATCATCATAATTTAGTGATTTTATTTATTTGTGTTTCAAATTGTTTAAGAGACTAAATCTCTATTTTACTTTTATTTCTTATTATTTTGCGTTTGGTCCCTAATGTTTTAGACTTCATATGATAAAATGTAAAAATTCTTAGACCTAATTTTTTCACCCATAATAATTATATACTTTATCATTTGTTTCATAAAAATATACATTTATTTCACTTAATATTACATCCTTATTAAATTCTTATAAAATATTACAAATTATACCGCTACGAAGTGCAGGCAATTAAACCTTGTTATAGTCATATCTTGCTCTCCAGCATAGAGGGTGTCGTTATCTTTCTCATTTGTTTGTAAACATTGCGTTTATAATAAGAGGTGCGTGTCTATTTACCATATAAGTGGTATTCCACACACCATAGAAATGTCAAGTTTACCTAATAAAGGGTAAAGTGCACCCATAGCGCTGTAACTTAAATTATTATACCACTAGTGTCCTTGTTTTAACTTTTTGTACCAATAAAGTTTTGTTTTTTTTTACTTTTTGTGCATTCATGGTCCTTTTCCATTCATTGACCGTTAACTTTAACGGATTTGAAGAAAAAATGATAAAATCAGCAATTCAATTGTTTTAAAAAAATTTATTTACACCCCAAGTTTTAAACTTAACCGTTTATGCACCCTTAACAGTTTTAAACTTAACACTTCTACCTAAATGTTTTAATCAAGTCCAACAACACCCATATACCATCGGGACCCACAGTCATGGGACAGTCGCTGCCACCACCGAAAAACGCCAAAAAAGTAAAAAAAAAATAGCCGGGAACGTAGATTATCGGGGCCTAGGATCGCCAAATCGCGGCCTAGGGCCGCCAAATCGTGACCTAGGGCTGCCGAATTGTGACCTTGGGCCAAGGCCGACATATCGCGACCCTGGGTCGCCAATTTGCGGCCTCGGTGGTCGCCAATTTGCGGCCTCGGTAGCCTGGGGCTGCGATTCACCGGCCTAGGGTTTCGATTCACCGGCCTTAGTCTGTGATTCTGGTATTAGGTTATTTAGTTAAGTTAGTTAATTAATAGTGTATTTAGGTAGGTGTTTTTCCTCATATGTGGTAAATAAACGGACTCTAATAAGAGTAATAGAAGTAGTGGAAGTTGAGAGTAATAGAAGTGGTGGAAGTTGGTTTAATAGTAGTAATATTCTATCTCGCAAAATAGTCCCTCTATCTCTCATTTATTTTCTGCGGATGATTCTGTTATTTTTTTAAGGTTAAATGGGTAAAAATGCCATTAATTTTTCTCAAAGTTCTATATTTGCCTAGGTTTTTGAAACTGTGTTAAAAATGTCACTGCTGTTAAAAGTCGTTAAAAAATCTGTTAACTATTTTATTTAATTACAAAAAGTAGTACTTAAAGATTTTAACCCTTTACAATTTGATCCTAACAATTTTACACAATAATTTTCGCCACCACTCCCACTTGCAACATGTCCTCCAACTTCAACAGCCTATCTCCACCTTGCTCCACCACCTCCGGCCACCTTTCGTCACCAAACCCGAATCGCCTCAAGCTAGTACCATCAGAGTTGCGGCTAGTAAGAGGTTGGATGGAGAACAATGATTAAGGCATATAACTTGCTATTAACGAACATCAAACAATACAATACAATACAAGGGTGTCAGCCTGACCATTATTCAACTCATTTTCTGCGAGTGCTGGACTTTCAAGCAGCATTCTACTTTCCTTTTTCATTATATCAAGAGAAAGGTTCAAATCTTTTACACTCTTCTCAGCCTTAAAAAACCTTCTAGGGCCTACAAGAGGCATTCCTAATAAGCTTGTGTATGCACCAACATTAAACTATACGATAAGGCAACAACCATAGCAACAATGTATAAGCCATGATTGTGTCCAAATGAAAGTAACTGGCCAAAAGTTCAAGCTAGCGATGAACAAAAAGTAGCCAATTTAAGACAAGGAAATAATGTAATCACAGTCCGATTTCAACCATCAGAGAATCAAGGAATCAATGTCGACGGAAGGAGGAGAATTCTGAGACCTGAAATTCAATTGTTTTTCCTTTTGAAAGAGAAAGAAGGGTTTTGATCGGTACCTCTGATTTGGGACACATTAATGGCGCCTTCGTAGGTCTTGTTATGAGACATGGCGGTGGGAAAAAAAATCTGCAACATCCGGAAATTGATGCTCCTCCGTAAATCCTCTGTCCATCAAGTTCCTCCGTCGTTGCCGTTGCCTTCCTCGCTCATTTATTCCTTCGAGACGGTGGAGCAAGGTGGAGATAAGCTGGAGATGTTGCAGTGGGAGCCTGGATCTCCTCCGTAAAATTGTTATGATCCAATTGTAAAGGGTTAAAAACTTTAAGTACTACTTTTTGTAATAAACCAAAGAGTTAACAGATTTTTTAACTCCTTTTAACAGCAGTGGCATTTTTAACTCAGTTTCAAAACTTAGATGACACCCTAGCCCAAAAATGAAGATTAGTGGCAAATATAGAACTTTAAGAAAGATTAGCGGTATTTTTACCCCTTTTCCTTTTTTTAAGAAATCACCCAAATGCAGCTCGAGCATTATTGGATATTTTGAGGCTTTATGAATCAGCTTCAAGTCAGAAGGTGAATGGATTTTTGCGTAGGGGAGGAAAGCCGCAAAAAAAGGATTTTTGGTATTCAGAAATGCTTAACAGAAGATAAATATCTCGGGTTTCCTTGGTTAATTAGAAGGAAGAATGAGGGCCAACTTGATTTTTTTTTTGTGGAAAAAGTCAAAGATAAATTATCGTCTTGGAGAGCTGCTGCCCTTTCTCAGGTCGACCATGCTACAATGATCAAATCGGTGATTCAAGCAATGCTAACACATCCAATGAGTTGTCTCTTGATTCCTCCAAAGACCTGTAAGCTCATAAAATCTCTAACCACTCATTTTTTCTGATCTTCTGACATTGATGATCAAAAGATTGCTTGGAAAGCTCGGGACAAGTTGTGATTTTCAAAGCGAGTTTGAGGATTAGGTTTTCGGGATTTACCTGCTTTTAATCAAGCAATGTTAGCAAAGCAAGGTTGGAAACTTATTACAAATCTGGAAAGTTTAGTGGCACGTGTCTTTTGGGTAAAGTATTTCCCGCAATCTGATTTTTTGAATGTAGAGCCGACCGTGACCTCGCCGATCTGGTCCGGTTTGATCACTGGCTGAGAGATTATACAGGCGGGAGGCTTCTAGCGGGTGGGAGATGGTACGAGGATCTCTGTGTGGACTAATCATTGAGTACCAAGTCCGGATTTTGCTCTCAAGACGGACCGGTTGTCCCAATATCATGACATCCGGGTTTTGGATTTTATTGATCAAACCTCAATGACTTGGAAGGTTCACTACAAACGAAATGCATTTTCCCGACAGACAGAAAGAGTCGGGAAAATCGAAAGAACTGTCGGCAAAAATCCCGTTGGGCTTCTCCAACACACAAAAAGAGTGTCGGCAGAGGACGTGTCGGGAAAGTGTTCTGCTGACACTTTTAATGTGTGTCGGAGAAACTTTTTATAGTTCTCCCGACAGACGATTGTGTGTCAGGAAATATATTTGATCCTCCAGTTTCCATGTGTGAAGAAAGGTTGTTTTGTGTTAACAAAGACCGTATGTCAGGAGAAGCTGTTATGTGTCAACAACGATTAGGTAACTCTTTAAAGCTACTTTTTTTAGTGCTTTTGTGGTCAATATTGCTATTAATCACTAATATTAGATGAATTAATTATTAATAACATTAATTAATAATAGTTCAAATAAAAAAGTACTTCATTAATAAAATTAAAATTTACAATCTTGAGCATTCTTAAGCATCCATGAAAGGTACCTACTTTGAAAGTTGCTAAATTAAACTAAATAGTTCAAATATAACTAAAAATGTTTGACTTAATCATTACATCCCTAAGTTCCAGATCCTCCAGGTTGGTGGCTTCCATTAGATGATTTATGATTTGAAGGAGAATGTTCATCCGCAACCTGAAAAAAAAGGAAAAATAAGAAGTTAAAAGCTTGACTATCCATGGATGCCTAGATGATGTTCATCACTGATTTAAGATCTGCAAATAAGGGGAAGAACACCAGCAATGCTGAATTCAAGAGTCAAAATGAGATTCCTTCAAGATCACTTGAGGTATAAGATATGCCGATACATATTAAAATGAGAGCCTTTAGAGATTCCACACTAGATAGGGATAAAAATTCATGTTGAGGAACCACCAAAAGCCGGAACCATCCATACAATTACTTAAGGGAAAAGACAAACTATCAAGTGCCTTGAAGAAGGGTCACAAGAATCCTCTTTAAAAAAACAAATTAAGGGCCACAATAAACAGGAGGTTATAAAACAGCATCATCATCATCAGAATGTCAAAAACACCATGTCAAAATAAACAGGAGGTTATAAAGCTAGACTTACTGTTCCTCTTTCAAATTAACCATGTCAAAAACACCATCATCATCAGAATCCAATCAGGAATGAAGAGATAAAAATGGCAAAGATAGATAAAAGTTAACAAGCAAAAGTTAACATTGCTTCTAATGAAAGAAGCTGATCAACCTGGGAAGTTAACAAGCAAAAGTTAACATTGCTTCATAGTATATGGCACGTTTCATATCGCCAAACAAGTCCAAAACACACAGATTTGGTTCCATGATCCACACACCACAAGATTCAACCACATTTATGAACTCAGCACTTATTGGTTGATACTAGCATAAGAACTCTAATTGAAATATTAATTACCTCATTAGTGAAGCTGTTGATTACTGCAGCAAATTGATCAGGAGCCACTCCATTTACAAATTTAAAATTTAAAATTTAAAAAACTTTCCACTCCATTTACAAATTGTTCAGATGATCTTGGAACATCATACATCCAAGATCGATTACTCATGATGCCTACAGTAGGTTGAAACTACTTGTTATTAAAAAGGTGAGAAAGTTATTGAAATAAAAAAATGCCACCTTGAAACTATATTGGTACGAATAATGAAGTATTAGAATCCAATTATTATCACTCTCTGGCTATAAAGCAAACCAACATCCAAACTATAATGTTATAGGGAATGAAATTACTCAAAGCATACATCGATTAAGATAAGTTCATTCAACATACCTCTAGTGCTCAGTAGTGTTCAATGAGATGTTTTTGGGTCTTAAGAGGGGTTAGCAGTAACACACTTTGAGCAGTTCCTCCCTACAAAACAAATTGATGATCAGGCACAAGACTCAACACTCACCACTTTAACAGAGACTTGAAAGTAACCTCAGTTTAAACAATCAGTTAATACAGACCGGGTTGACAACCAAAGTAAAGAAAACGATATTGATCATAAGAAAACGAGATCATAAGAACTGAGATTGTGGTTAACTAAAAGATCAGGAAAATGTTATTTAATCATCTAAAAGTGAGTAATCACTGCCGAGAACTAAAAGATTACGGGATAGAAGAAGGATTGGATTGGTATGGTTAGGCCATTAGGCTGTTAGATCTAAAAGTGAGTAATCATCCTAAACCTCCTTTTCAAATCATCCCATATCTGTTAGATGTAATCAATTAACATGTTATCCCTCGAAATAATGTAAAACCAAAAGATTTGCACTACAGCGTCCTCCATATTATAGTCCAAAATAAGTTTTTTCCCCAAAGTTGTAGTAAACTGGATTAAGAAATGAACAAAGAAATTAAATGAAAAGATAATACTAATACTGACCAACGTTGATGATGTTCAGTGTTTCTTTCACCCTGATGATGCAGCTTACATAACAGGTATTCCTCTGAGTGTTAGAGCTCATTCGGATATATTTACATGGGGGATGGTTGACAATGGACTATTCACTGTTCGATCAGCTTACTACCTAGCTTGTTGTACTTCATAAGCGGAACCCATGTCAGGTAGATCAACTATGAAGGTGGCTTTGGCAATTGAAATTACCTCCTACAATTCACATGTTTTTCTAGAGAGCATCAACTAATATTCAAGCTACTCGTGACTCACTGGCATCTAGTGGGCGGTCGGATGATATCCGTTAACCGCGGATAACCGAGGCATATAAGCGGTTATATCCGCGGTTATTATCCGCGGTTATTGGCTAGTAGATGGATTTTGATAACCGTGAGATAAATGGTTACGGTTACGGATATCAGCTATCCGAACCGCGGATATCCGTAATCAAGTAACCATGTAACTAACCATGCAACATTTATGCCAAAAGCTCATTATATTTTCAAGCCCATTATATTTTCTTGGATTACCACAGAAGTTGAGCCCATTAGGGCAATCCATTTCATCCCCTCAGTTCGGCGGCCGTTCACACATTTATGCCAAGAGCTTTCTTGATGGCGAAGAACCAAGCAGAGGACTTGTATTTTTGTTGCAAAAGTTTGTGAAACTTTAGTGGAAAACTGTAAAACCTAACAGCCAGCAAAATGATTCATCAGTTTAAGCTCTGCATTTGTAATTCTTACCTTAGCTCAGGGGTCCAAGATGGTTTTGATGCTGATTTCTAATATGTTTGTTAAACTTTATTGAACTTTATGTACTATCCGCGGATTAACCGTCATCCGCGGATATCCGCGGATATTCATTAATAGGTGTCTGAGTAGAACCGCACTAGTGGATATCCGTTAACCGCGGATAGTTATATATTCGCGGTCGTGGTTATGGTTTAGATATATCCGCGGTTAATCCGATCCGTTGCCATCCCTACTCTCATCCCGAGGAGTTTAAACGGACCCGATGTGTCCAGTGTGTGGTAGTGAGGAGGAGACTACCTATCATTTGTTTTGGGAGTGCCCATTAGCCATTAATCTATGGCATTTATTACAGGTAGATTTTTCCACTTTGTTGATCATTATGCTGACTGGGAGGATCTGTTTTTGGAATCGCAGTTTGATGACTCTACAGTTCTCCGTATAGCTGTCACTATGTGGTTTATTTGGGCAAACATAAACATGGATGTTCATGAGTATAAATGTCAAAATCCAGTGATATTATCTCAGAGGATGAATGCTTGGATTGATGCATAGGTGGCGGCGCATACAGCCAACCCGTGGTCAGAGAATGTCGGCCGCTTGGAGTGCCCACCGGATGGCTTTGTGAAGGTGAATGTTTGTGCTGGTTTGAGAAAGGAGGAACATCTGGCCTCCATTGGATTGGTAGCTCGTGATGAGCTGGGGAGTGCTTTATCTATTTTCTCGAATTGTTGTGGTTATTTTGGAGAGTACTCGTTATTTATTGAGACCAAAGCTATTCATACAGGTCTTATTACGGCGCAACACCAAGGATGGAAGAGGCTTGTGCTTCAATCAGATTGTCAAGTGATAGTTCGAGCAATAAACTGTATTATAGGTCCTTGTCGTTATCACTTTGGAGCCTTGTGGATGACATTAGACATTTGTGCTCTCTGTTTGATGATTGTTCTATCTCTTACTCTCTAAGCATGCTTTGTCATCTTTAGGAAAAAAAGTTTTGGTTGAATCCTAAGTCAGATTGGCTTACGATTGTACTTGGTGCTGATCAGTAATAAGATTGATCGTTCTGCTAAAAAAAAGTAGTAGTAAATTTACACTTATTAGCTGAAGGGTCATGAGTTAATAATTTTTTCTATTAAGTGAAATTATAAGTTATATATATATATATTATGGTGATGGGTTATGAAAAGGAAGCATAAAAGGTTTATTCTATCATATTAGTTTGTATGCATATTACAATTTCGGTAAATAATTTTTTTGTCATTTAATGCTCTTTTTCATAAGTTATCGGGCCCTCAAACTTAAAATCTTGACCACTGCCAATGTATTATGCATGTATGTGTGTGCACTCCCTCCATCCATTTTTAGTTATTACAATTTTTTTAGTATTTGATCTATAACTTTTTTATTTTATTTTTTAATATATAAAATTTAATAATTTATATTCAAATGATAGATAAATATTTCTAATTTTTAAATATATATTTTTTTAAAAGAATTTTTAACGTAATCTTTTTAATAAAAATTTGAGTCAAATACTACAAATTAAACTCTGCAACTTAAAACAGTGGGGGGAGTATCTCTTACAGTCTTGAGTTGAAGCCAAAACTGTCGTGTAGAACGTAGATCTTGAAAACTTAGCTCATTTATAAAGACAGAAGAGCTTCTCTTTTTAAGAAATAGAACAAGCGCTAATGGACCTTGTGGGATAAGAATGCTTTAGTTTTGGCCCAGCTCCAACTTCTCGCTAGTGTCACTGACATGGGCTTAGGCCCAAATTTGAACAAAAGATACAAATTGAATTGCACTTATTTTTGGACTTAAATTGACATATAAAGCTAGTGAGTCTCCAATCTAGGTGTAAGCAAGCATCCGAGTATAAGAACTTCGGGTGTGTTCTACTAGAAACAAATGGAAAAATGATACTTGTGAGGCAATGGAGGAAAAAAATGATGATTTGATCTTTTGTAGTGGAATTGATGATTTGTTGTTTTTTTCTTCCAAATCAAAAGCACCCTTCAAAAACTTCACACTATAGCCCAATTCTTTCGCGAGCGATCATCTGGGTGTGCGAGCTAGTCTTAGGCCTCCACAAACGACCCTTGGGCTGAGGTGAGCTAGCACAGGGCCACCGCGAGAGATCCACAAGCTGTTACGAGTGATGCACAAGCCGCCAAGCAATGGCGAAGCTAGGAATTCTAGCCGGGAGGGGCGAGATCAATTTAAATATTAATCTTTTACAAAAAACTTAATTGAAATAAATAGTTTTTTAACAAAAATTAATGCATATCAAAAATAATTAAAAATATAGATTTGAAGTCAGAATTACATATCAAAAGTAATTAAAATCTAACTCGACGTTCCTTCAAGTCTCTAAAATCATCAATGAGCTCATCCAAACTGAAACATTCTGCAACATCCTTCTCAATATATAAAACAAGACTATCAGCAAGAAACTCGTTGCTCATCTTGTTTCGTAATCTTGTCTTCACAAGTTTCATAGCTGAAAAAACATGTTCTGTAGTAGAAGTTGACACGGGTAAAGTTAATATCAGACGAACTAATCTGTCAACAAGAAAATAAATATTTTTCTTCTCTGTAAATGCCAAAGCTTGACATAATGCACCAATTGTTGTCAATCCTTCAAAATCTACAGAGCTTGTAACATCAAGATAGAAATGTCGCAACTGATACTTTAGCAACTCAAGTTCTTGATTTGTAAAGTCTAGTGGATAGTAGTTGCTAGCAAGGTTGCAGATAGATGGAATATCAAAAGCTGCAAACCTGTCTTTTAGGTTCAAAGACGAACTCAATCGCAGAAGCTCAATAATACGATCATTGAATCTTGAAGAAATCTCTTGCATCTGAAAATCAATTGTAGCATTGAACACATCAACACGATAATAATGACCCAAAGAAACACCATCCATTCGACGATTGCTACGTCCAAGAAAATGAGGACCATCAAAATCCGGAACATCGATGCCATGCTTTGAACAATATGATTCAACCTTGAGGAAAAAAGAATCTCACCCATCCATTCTTAACCGTTGCAGCATTGTTGAAGTAATTATCACCATGTCCATTGCTTCACTCCTCGTAGGTTGAAGTTCAATTTCAGCCTTTTCAGGGGCAGTTGAAGTTTTCTTTTGAAAGAAAGAAAACAACTTCTGTTGTTTGCTAGCCATAACTGAAACAAACAACATTTATCAAACTAAATTGAGTATAGTGGAAAAACATTTGCATACAAATTGTTGCCTAAATCATTTAGTGGCTTACTTTCATTTGCCTGTCTACAACACTAATATCAATAACTTATAATATAATAATTAAAATACTAACTTCTAACATAATTTTATTCCCTAAATCATAGAATTTTGTTGGCTAAGTCAAGTAATTAAAATACTAACTTCTAACAAAATTGAAAAGTACACTACAGAACCTATACTCACGCAAAAGAACGTGGCAATTGAGCTAACAAAAGAGATTAAGAAAAAGAGCGGGATGAATCGAGGGAGGCTCACTTGTGAGATGCAACAGAAGTGAGATTGTGGTCTATGGTTATGGGAACAGCTGAACAGAGGTAAGAGAACTCAAATAGATAAGAAGGTGGTGGCGGAGGATGAAATTCGCCAGAGGACAGAAATTCGTCGGAAGACGGAGGGAGGACAGAAATAGAGATCTTGTTCTCAGTGTGAAACAGTAAGCCCTTGGCTGTTTGGGGAAGAGCTAGAGTTGAGACGAAAACAAAACTGAACTTTCACGTGGGGTGGGTGGGCTTCAGTTAAAAATGGTTTGGGATTTAGGAAAAATGTTTGGGTTTGGGTTGGGTTTATTGTTTTTAAGATTGATCCATTATAGATATAAATTGTGGTGTATAAATTCACATGATAGATATAATTTATAGATAAAATTAAAATTAGCCCCTTAATTTATAAAAATGTACATTATATACCCTACTTTTTACAAAATGTTGGGGGTGGCAGTGGTCACCCCTAGTCATACTACACCTTCGCCACTGCCGCCAAGGGTGAGCGTCGGGCTATCGCGAGCAAGCCTTGGACCTTTGTGATCTAGTTTGAAATGAGCTCTGACGCTCCTTTACGACCTTGCAGCACTCGTCCACGACAACTCGCCCATCGCAACAGGGAGGTGGTGCAGCAGTTGTTAGGTTGAGGTTGGGGGAGGGAGGGAAGAAATTGTAAAATATTACACTTGTTAGGATAAATTTGTCAAGTTTATAAAAGTTTGGGGTTAAATGGAGAATGTAACGATGCTGGTAAAAAGTGTCCAAAGACAAAACGTCGATGACACAAAAAAGGATAAATTACAAAGACCCCCTAAGGTTTGGTGAAATCTTCAGTTTGCCCCCTCTATTTTCAAAAATCTGCGATTTCTCCCTTGAGGTTTACTGAAATCTTCAATTACTCTCCTTGATTGTTTGTGGTGTTAGTTGACTTTTAAAGATTTTAGAGGTAATTATCATAATTATACCCAAAACAGTTAAGGGGCAGCCCAAGCTCACCTATGTCGCAGCGGTATGGGCATGCTTGTGTTTCTGTGGCCTGAACTCATATGCATCATTGTGACTAGGCGACAATGATGGCTAGATAGAGTGGCTAGTTAGGAAGGGAGAAATGAGAGAATCAAAATGTTGGGGTTAAAGTGTAAGAGTTAGAAATACTGGTGACAATATGAGTGGTTGATATTAAAATTCGTAACGGTCAGGGGGTAGCTGGAGATTTCACTAAACCTTAGGGGTTTAACTGAAAATTTTTGAAAATAAAGGGGCACTACGTAGTTAATTTATCATTCGTAACGGTCATTCCATAACAATTCCGTTACAATCGTAGCGGCACGGGTCGTTACATATACCGCTATGTTAGAGTTCACTTTTTCTACGGTGCCGCTTTGGCACGGGTCGTTACATATGCCGCTATGTTAGAGTTCACTTTTTCTACGGTGGCGCTTTAGAACGCCACAATTGTAGCGGCTTTGTAACGGCCTTAGCCGCTACAAACGATTTTCGAAATTAAAAAAATATTCAGATCTGGAAAAAATTCCATATCCAAATCTTCAAACATTCATCAAACTTTTTCCATTTGCCCAGAAAATTAAACGAGCACAGAAACAACAAAACCCATAAATTACAAACCTAGAATAGATCTATGTATATCTATATATAAAAGTCATGTTCGTTACAAAGCAAAAATATCTTCTTTTGTTCTGTTTTAGGCTTTGTAATTGCCTTAACCGCTACAAAGCCGTTTCAAAACCATCAGCAACTACGTGGTGGGAATAAATTAAAGATTTCACCAAATCTCAAAAGTTTTTATTTGTAATTTTGCCCCGAAAAAACATTTTACCTCTTTTGACGAATGTTAGTGGCAAAATCAATTTTCCTAATCAACATTTACAATTACCATGTGCCTTATCACGTGGAACTAAGAGAAATCCTAGCGGGTGTATAAGAGAGAAATGATTGTTTTGAGTTGAAATTTGATAATGTAAAGCAACAACTACCCCTAATATGAATTGTCAATTCTATTTTATAAAGGTTCGAATTTTTACACGTTAGCCCACTGTTCATGGAAAGAAAAAAAGTAATCCAATATCAAAACGGAAGGTCAGAAGTCAAAAAAAAAATCTAAACATAAAAAGAGAAATATAAAAAAAACAAACAAAGAGAAGACACTATGAGTGGCAAAATTGTCTCCTCGCTCAAACTATAGGGGCAAGTTTGTAATTTAGCCGTTTCTTTTTTAAGTTACTTGACAGCTTGGCTTAGACAGTTTAATTAGGGACTAAAGTAATTAAGGGAGGTGAAGAAGATTAAGTAGGTGAGGATGAACATGAAATGGGCACGTACGGAAATGTAGCAACACAAGCAACTTTGAATTGCATCACCACCACCTACCACCATTTCTCACCAACCTCTTCCCACTTGCTCCTCGTGGCCATCTCGTTTTTAATTAGGTCCATTTCATTCACAATTATTGCATCTTTTTTAAATTGATACTTAGTTCCTAGTCCACTTCAACAAGTTTTAGCTTCTCTCTAATACATTGGAGAAGTAGTGCAATCCCCATTGAGGGGTTCAAAACTTCGAAAATCCGAGTGGAACTAAACGATCTGAAACCAAGAAATTAGAAGATCTAATGAGATGTGAGATCGAATAATCGAGTCTTTGCGATTCGGTTTCGATTTTTTGATCCGGCCAACTCGCAATTAACCAAATCGAACTTTGTAAATATATTACCCAATGTTACACTACTAAAAGTCTCTTATCTCTTTTAAGTGTTGTAAAGCAATTCCTTTCATGTACTCTTAATTTGTACGAGTTTGTTCCAATATATTCCTACTTACCTAAGTATTGGATAGTGTGATTTCCAAAAACAAAAAGTAATTGGAGCTTTTTACAATATATACTAGGATTCCTAAATATTTTTCAAAAATCTCTGTGAGATCTGAACAACGTTCCAAATATTTAAGAGTCTGTTCCCAAAACCCAGTTTTTGCGAAAACCTGATATTAACTAAGTGATTAAACGACATTTTAACACATCATATTTTATGACTTGTTTAAAAAAGCCCTCCTCCTATCCCACACCTAACCGGCCACCATACCACCCACCTCTCGTCCTCGCGACACCGGCCTCTCCTCACCTCGTTGTTCATTGTTATGTGAACATAGCAAATAAAATGATCAATTCCCGGCGAGTCCGCTCCTCGCAGAGGGCATGGGAGATGGTGGAGAGGCGGCAGATCGAGTTAAGGCGGAGCTGAATGTCCTCGTTCTTGAGCTGGTCGATGAGGACGGCGATGAGATGGGTCTCTATCACTCCTGGGTTCGGCCACATTTTTTGTTTCTCAACCGTCACCTAAATGATGCACTCCAGACAGAGCTTCCAGGGATTGAGGCCGATCATGTCCCTTTCACCCCGGCCATCCCTGTGTCAGATCACCTTCTGCAATCACGCTTGAATCTTAAGTTAAGCAGATTTCGTACACCAGATTTGGGCTCTGTTTCGATTTAGTGCACCAGATCTTATATGAGATTTGTTTCGATTTCGTGCACCATATCTGATCTGGGCTATGTTTCGATATTGACGATGGCGGCAGGCGACATGGCATGAGTTAGGGGAGGCGGTGCACCTGGGAGGCTGGTACATGGTGGCTAGTGATGCTAGTGGAGGTAAGGGGACTAGATAGAACTATAAAGGAAATTTTTGGGATTTAGAGTAAATTTAGATAAGTTTAGTGGTATTGTGGGGTTTAATTTTTGGTGGGTGAAATCCTGATATTGGCCAAACCTCACCTCGCTAACATAGCCTAACTTGTCAAGAAGCATAACGAATCCAAAATACTTAAGCATAATAAAATAAATCAAGGAAGATAATTTTGATTAAGCTAGTAGAAAAAGTCTGAACTTGTTAACGGGTGCCTCTAGAATACTTCTTAAGAGTATTTAAATATACGTGTTTCCTTTTCCGAAATTTTTTTATTTTGTAACAATTTTATCTTATTATTCTCAATTTTTTATACAATAAATAAGTTACTTTTGATGCATGACTTAATTATCCTCTTTTTTATGATAATTTTATTCTTCTCTGATTACCAACATTTTGTAATTTTCATACCCAGTTAAATATACTCCCTCTGTCCCACTTTATTTTAAAACGTTTCAATGTTAATTTCTATTTCATCTATTCATAAATTTTTAAAATCTTTCGTTTTTAAGATTTTATTTAAGATTTTATTTCTATAACATTGAAAATATAAATTTAATCATTTTATACACAATTTGATATATCTATTTTATAAGCACATTTTTTAGAATTTTTTCTATTAAAAATAATATATATATATATATATATATATATATATAAATTGAAGCTAAACAGGTAGATTTTATTTTTCTATATAAAGCTGTAACGAAAATATTTTTAAAATTTATATTCATCAACTAAACATAAAAAATTATAAAAATTGAATTTATATATTAAAAAATTAGAAAAATTAAATCACAAAATATTTACCAAAATAATTTTAGGTGGGAGGGAGTATGTATTTATATTGGGAGACTGTCGTCATAGTATGTGTTTGACAACAACTTTTTCAAGTAGTCGTTGCGTTTTGAAAAAGTTATACGTTAGTTTTTTAAGTTTAGCTGTTAGTTGTTTAGTCTAAATTATTTAAAAAATTATAAAAAATGCCACTTCCTCTTTTCCTAAAAAGATTCAAGCATTTCACTTTTAATGTTATGTTTGACTCAAATTATTTTTAGAAAAAACTTGCTAAAAAATATTTAAATATATATATTTAAAAATTAGAAATATTAAATTATCACTTGCATATGAATTATTTAGCTTTTCATATTAAATATTGAAAAATAATTATAAATTAAATATTGAAAATAAAGTATTAGAATTTTTTTTTTGAAAGGAGGAGTATGAACTGTTATTAAACGGGACCACAGTGTCGTCATCCCATGTCCCAGGAGGTAGGTCGTAGCCGTGCATTATTTTCGTCAAGTCATAATTTGACCACGCTTTCAACAATTGGCGGCTTTTTTAGATGAACCGATATTTTAACGCACAAAGGGTATTTGTCTGGAAAATTGTATGTAATATTTAAAATGATGTGATAATGTGAGAGGGAAAATGAGAAAAAATGGTTAATCTGATGATTTATTAATACAATTTTGATTAAAAAAATGGCCAAATAACATACTCTAAATATTTATATTAGCAAACCATGGAGGCATGTAATCAACTTTCACTACAACTTTTTCTCTTATAAATATTAAATAAATTTTCAAATATTTCATTTAATTCTCCAAAATAAAATTTTCATGTAATGTAATGAACAGCCTCAAGTAACAAATTTTGTTTATCGTTGTAGTTTATTAGAAGTACTGGTTTTTGTTTTTTTAACCAATATCAATTCGACCAGCAGCAACAATAAACATTTTTGCTACTGATTCTGAAACTAGGAAATTTCCTCAAAAGCAATTTATAAAGCAAAACATTTCACAATTACATGTCCATCCCCCAACTTTGGGAGTTTTGGCAAATGAGTATCCTCCTTTTCATTCGGAGAATAGCCTGCCTACTCAAATCAATCAGCTGCAGATGGCGACCATGGAGTCATGTCCATCGGATAACTGCCCAAAACCCTCAAAAAGGACGTGAACTCCTGAACCTCCGCCAACGCGTTCTGTGCTCTCACCTCCGCCATCGACGCCTCGAAATCCACGTAGAACATGTACTCGAAATGCTTCGCCGTCCCGACGTTCGCGTCGTCGACCAGCCGGATCGGCCGGTTCCGGTGCGGCCGCGACTCGATCTTCGTCAAGTTGATGTTCCGGAATGCGAACGCCGACAGCACCTTGAACAGCACGCTCGTCCCTTTCTCGTGTGCGAACACGATGCTTGTCTTGAACGGCCGGTCGGTCCTCGGGATGATAGGCTCACGCGCCAGCATCACGAAGCGCGTCACGTTCCCGCAATCGTCCTGGATCTCGTCGGCGAGGATCTGTAGACCGTAAAGCTCCGCCGCACGTGCGCTCGCGATCGCCGCCGTGTCTCGGAGATCGTTCTCCGCAATGTACTCCGCGGCGCCGGCGGTGTCGTCGACGGCCTCGCGCGTGACGTTCAGACCGAGTTTCGTCAGGGTGTGTTCGCACTGAGCGAGCGCTTGTGGATGGGAAATTACTCTGGTCAAGTACTCTTTCCGGACTCCTGGAAGGGCTAATAGACAGTGATGCACCGGGAGCTGGACCTCGCCGACGATGTGCAGCCGGTGACGGAGGAGGAGATCGTAGTTCCGATGGATCGAGCCACCGAGCGAATTCTCAACCGGCAATACGGCCCGATCTGCGATCCAGAGCTCAACCGCTTGGAAAGCGACTTCAAACTGGTCACAAGGAATAGCCTCACACTTCGGATACGCTTTCCCGGCGGCGGCTTCAGAGTAAGCGCCGGGGACGCCTTGGTATGCGACGCGGAGCTGAGATCCGTGCATCGGCGCGGGACATAGATCTGTAATGGTGAG